>CM057453.1:949362500-950637142 GCA_016271365.2 Neoceratodus forsteri | reverse complement strand
CAATTCAAGGATACAAGATAGCCTGAAAAGTGTATGGAATTTATGAAATACAATACAGGCAACAACAGTATACCTGCTGTATAAAAATACAAACCTTTCCATAGACCTGCTATGGCTGTTACACTATTGAACAGCCCAGCATGCTGTCCTTTAGAACTCCCAGCATGCCAATTACATGAAATAATTTTAAAGTGTGAGGGGCAAACTATAACTCCACATGGAGCCACAAGTAAGTTGTGAAATTCCTGCCCCTCACCTGTGTTGATAAACAGTGTATTTTGAGACAAGCCATTGATTTCCTTTACAGAAAAACAGCATGTTTTAAATCTGCTGCTTGTGTGAAGATTTAACTGTTTCTCTTTGTTTTCAACTGTTGGCTTCAGTTCTGGGCAGGGCCATTGTGATACTATTGTGATATCATCATCATTGTAAAGCTGCACACTGATTGGTTCAGTATTTCATGGAGCTGTACCCTACCTTCAAGACGTTGATTGTGACCTACCCAACAGCAAATATTTAAATAATAAGGCAACATGTGAGGTGTGTTTCTGTGAGGTACTAGGATTATGCACCAAACCACATGAGCCTAAGGTGAGAGTGATTAACTATTGGGGTGGGGTTACCATTTATTAAACCTCCTCTTGAAGTGGACTCATCACTATTGTGAAATGCAGTTATGTGAATTGGTGTCATTTTTATTTTTAAATTTAAAACCTTAATTTTGGTCCTTTGCATGCTCCTTGCTTTCAAGCAATGTCAGGGTACATGCGGCCCATGTGAATACTGTATGGCATTCATAGGGATCATAGCAGATCATGATGTGGGATTCAGAAGTCTAGTTTTATAAAATATGTTATCTTGGAAATTGGGACTATCATCAACAAAGTTATAATTTATGCTAGTCACTTTTCCCATTAGCAAGAGTGACATCTGAAGCTCATAATACCATTCTATCAAGCATGAGAGCAGCTTCTGCTGTATTATCCAGCTGTGCAGAAAGGCGTGTTTCATAGCACTGAAATCAGTGTATTGCATCTCAACAAGTCACTGAGGCAAAAAAAACTGACTACCCAGGTATTACAAAAATAACAGATTTTTCATGATGAGTACCAAGACTAAGTATTCCATCTTGGGATTCTAGTGTCATCAGGTAACCTCTCAAATTTCTGATATCGCTTAGAATCCTTTGATGGAGCTAAAGCCATGTTACTGACTGTTAGTCATCTATTATTCTGTTTATTGCTTTTCTTGCAATTTTTATCTCTACTGATGTTGTAAGAAGACAGTTAGACAATACATAAAATGTTCAATAGAGTATTTGGCTCTTACAAATAGTAGTACAAACCCAGTCCAACTTGATGGTGTATGTGTTGGGGGTACAAAAGTACTGTACTTCCCAGCAGGAGGACCATGTTCTTGATGTGAGTTCAGCTCCCATTCCTGTACTTAGGAGCATAGGGTCAGCTGTCTAAATCTGGTGTATGGGATGAGGAGTTTCAGTCACCCTGCTCCTTCAGCACCTTCTACAGCTGGATATGGTTGACACAGGATGATGTGGGTAACCACAAATAACCCTACACCTCCCAACTGATTTCCAGTACTGCCATGGGCAAAACATGTGGAGAGGCAGATGACATAATAGCAGTAACTCTGCCCATGTGCCAGATGTCCACCACCCTGCCTTTACCAACCTTCCAATGTATCAGTTTGAAGAAGCTGGACATGGTGGTCCCCAATGCAGGGAAAAGTCACAAGGATGAAAGAAGTGGCGTCACAAGGTGTCAATATGATAAAAGGTGAACAATAAAAATATGGGTCCTGATTCCAAGTTGAGCTACCCCTGGCGCAAGGTGATTTATACCAAATCCTATGAAGCAAATCACCTTGCACCATGTGATACACAAGTTGGTATTCCCAAAGTTATGACACGCCATGCCACAGGTGGGTTGTGCCAAATGAGGCTACACCACCCACTATGCCCACAACACACTGCGGCATGGCACAAGGGTGGGTTATGGCAACACCTGCACCCTTATTCTGGAAGAGGCTGCCGAACCCAGTTAAGCAATTCCCAGTCCCACATTGGCACAGCAGGTTAGACCAGCATGAAGGTGGTCTAATGGGCATCTGTCCTGGTAAAATTATGGATGCCCCCACACAGCACCATGTATCATATATTGCCTGCCCATGGACTCCTCCAGCACAGTGATGCCCCACCCCCAATTTTCCTTGGAGCCCGGGTCCATTTCATGCTGAGCCCCTCATGCACCTGTGCTGCCAGCTAGCCCCCAAGGCTCCCAGGGGATTTGAGGGAGTTATGGGATGGGGGTCTGGGAGCAGTTAACTGCAGGCTGTGACTTGCAGCACCAAGGTCCATTGTGCCATTCATTCCCATGGTGCAAGCCTGTGGCTGCCACAAATAACAGGTCATAGGTGCCAGGGACCCTGCCTGTCTTGGAATAGGGACAGGGTCCCTGGTGTAGTGCCACATGGTGCAACTCGTGACAGTTCAGGAGTTGCGCCTACGCCACTTGGAATTGGCCCCCATGTAAAGTTTACAGTATTCCTTGTTGTTTAAATAGGATTTTTTTTTTTCAAAATTTATTAAACTTTATTAAGGTCAGTCAAGTCAGGTAACAGAGACAAACAAGAGAAAGTACAATATATAAGTGAAGACAATACACCAACAATCATATAAAAAGGAAACAGTATAGTGGGTCACACTGATAAAACAAAGTGATATAACTATCCGGACAACCTTGATACAGTGCACCTACCTGACTGTACCCTACAAAACCCCAATCCCCTCTCCATCACCTGCACCACCTTGCCCCAGAGACTAATCTAATCCTGGTGTACCTGTGTCAGAAAGGGGATGTCAAGAGAGGGAGGTAGCAAGAAGGCAGCCACGCCTGGTCAGCCATCAGTGTAGCTCAGAAGCATGCTGGATTTTAAATGTTTTTAATGCTTTTGACTTTTTATTTAATTGTTTAAATTTATTTAGTTAATTCTGATGGTTAAACATCAATGGCGGAATATTGGAAACTGCGGTCAGCTCCGTTTTCCTAATTCTAACCGTTGGTCCTGGTAAAATGCTATCTACCCAACATTTCTATTGGTTGGGACTGTTTGTACTTTCTGGTTGCCAGCGTCTGTATGGCACGGTGTATGGGACTCTGCATTACAGTGCCTGATTAGCACCGAAGAAGACTAGCTCTACATTGATTTGGGAGCTGCCGCCTAAACACATGCTGGTGAAGGTAATGGACTGCCATGGAAAATGTCTCAAGAGGACTACGATCAAGTTTAGGAGCTTTGGTGCCCTGTCTTTTGGAGTCCTGTTTCTATGTGGAGTTAGCCCATGTTAAACTGTTGTGCCTGAGGAGAGAACTGCTATCCTGCTCTGGGAACTCTATCTGAGGTGACTGTGAGTAAGCCTGAGCTATGGAGGTTGAGGAGGGGTTAGCCAGACTGTGACCCTAAGGCAGTATGAAGGTCAGCTGTTCTCTGGGGGCTGTTGGGGTGCTAACCAGAGGGTGTGTACTGTCTGAGCTCCTGGAGTTGTGGAGGGCCACCTGATGGGGTCAGGAGCCCAGTCCCCATCAGCATAACTTCCTCCACCCCCGTGATGTGCGTCAATGAGGGTGCCCTATCCCCATCAGCTACAGACCCCCAAACATTTAGGTGGCACGCTGGGAGCCCACCCCAGTGTGCCAAATCTGAAATACAAAAACTGTCCTGCAATATTTTTTTTCACCTGTAAAATGAAAATGGTCCCTTGTAGTCTCCCTGGCCCCACCTGTCCCCACCCTCTGTGCACCCTACCTCCACACCCCTCTCACCCCATACTTACTCCGAGTCCGCACGATGATCATCGGTTGACCGGGAACACGTCTGCACTCTTCAAAGCCGACCGTGAACTGAGAAAATGCCAGTAAGCTGTATAATGGAATAAATAGGGTTTTTCAACTTTGCTGCATATCTCAGGCATTTTTGGAATTTGGCCCCAAATTTTCAACTTGGGGTTTTGGGACCCCACCTCATGAATTCTTGCACAGTCATGGTGTTATTCAATCCCAAAAGGTGATTTCACAGTCACTGCATGGAATCACCTTTTGGGACTTAATGAAATGACAATGCCACTGCTCATGAGGGGGCTCTCAAAAAGCCTATGTTGCAATTTTGGTGGGAAAAATCCAAAATGACTGTTTTATGAGCATGCATTGTACAGTTGCTACGCTTCTAGTAAGTTAGCGAATTCACAATATTTTCATGCCAGATTCTCAACATTGGCATTTTGCCACCTTCTTGTGAACGTTCAGCTGTCATTTTTCACATCCTGGCCAAAATGTGTTTTCGCATTTCCGGCGCAGAATAACACAGTTGCTGTCTGAAATCACTTTCTGGGACACATTACAAAATGACAGTCATACTGTTCATGAGCAGAGGTCCTAAAATGCCTGTGTTGAAAATTTGGTGACAATACTCCATAAAATGACTGTGTTACGAGCTTCCATTGCGGTTTGCATGCACGCTTCGTAAGTTCGCAAACTTATAATATTTCCACTCCAGATTTTCAACAGTGCCATTGTTCTACACCTCCTAATGAACAGTACTGTTGTCATTTTTCACATCCTGACCAAAATCTTTTTCGCAGTTCCGGTACAATAAGCGCATCGCTGTGGAAAGCCCTTGTCGAGACACATTAGGAAAATGGTAGTGACACTGTTCATTAGCAGATGTCCTAAAATGCCTATGTTGAAAATTTGGGGATGAAAGTCAATAAAATGAGTGTTTTTACGAGCCGCGTTGTGCAGTTTGCATGCGCTTCCGTGACTTTGCGAATTTGTAATACTTTCACTCCAGCTATTCATCATTGGCATTTTTCCATACCTCCTTATGAACAGTACAGCTGGCTGAAATGTGTTTTGCACATCCGGTGCAGAACTGCATGGTCACTGTGCAAATCACTTTTCAGGACAGTTTGAGGAAATAATGGTGACACTATTCATCAGCAGAGGTCCTAAAATGCCTATGTTAAAATTTGGTGCCAAAGTCCATACAATGACTGTGTTACAACCATGCATTGCGCAGTTTCAAGCACCCTTGTAACTTCGTCAATCTGCAATATTTTCATGCCACATTTTCACCACTGGCATTTGCACACACCTCGTTATCAACAGTACAGCTGCCATTTTCCACAGCCTGCCCAAAACGCGTTTCTGCAGCTCTGCCATACAATGGCATACTCACTGTGCAAATCACCTTTTGTGACACATTAACAAAATCACAATGCTATCGTCTCCACCTCTGCCACTGCCAATGCCAGCATGACAACATTCAGCATTGACAAATGCTTGTTTTCAATTTATACTTTATTGAGGTTTTATATTTTAAGAAACAATTACTTACACAATTCCAATAATGCCTAAATAGAGCTATAGAACCCAACCAGAAGAATTGTTCCATTGATTACAGACTAAATTCCAAGTACAGAGCAGCATTTCAATAAACAAGAATAGAAACACTCAACAGTAGCAATCAACTAAATTCCCAAGATCCAGTCTCTCTTCTGGATACAAAGTTGTAGGCTCAAAAATACTTTTTCTCAATAAAAGTAATCAAATATAAACTGGAGTAAACACTCAAGTCAGATAATGAATGCATCAAAATAGATATGAAGAGAAAACAGGCAAACATATAAAAGGAGAGACAGAGTGACAGAAGACAAGAGCTCCCAAACCACTTGGGTACCTCTGGAAAATAAACCTGCCTGCAGGGAGACCATGCCAAATGCCAAATGGGGAGGAAGGGCAACAACATCAGCTTAAAGTAACTTGTTAGTTTATAAATACACAATCATTCAGACTAAAAACTGAATACCAATATTTCAGAGTATTATAACTAGGGATGGGTGGGTTGGCTGTGACCTAGTTCTGATTCCGACTCTGATTTTCCAAAAGGTTCTGGTTTACTCTGATGATTTGTAGACCTATTTTAATCTATTTGAGTATGAGAAATGCATCAGTATTATTCTTTTAGTTCCCTCTGTTAAAAGAAAATAAATAACCATTTAAAAAAACTGTATTTCCATGTTATTTTTAAGGTCAGCAATCAACCAACAGCATTGAAATAAATTGACTGTTTTCTTGCAGTCCCTTGTGTCAAGACCACAAGGCATTCATAGGAAACAGTGGTCTCGATTCACAAAACTCTTGAAAATCCTGCAGCTATGGGAAAAACTTGGAAAAGTCGGTTGCCACTTAAAGAAATGCAATTTCTCCTGCAGCTATGATAGTCTCAAAAGTGGAACTGGTTTATGATCAACTCCACAATTTATGGCAGCTTGTGGTGGTTTTGCTGTGGAAATCCCAATAGCTGTGGAAAAATGTTACAGCTGATGGGACCAGCCATAACCACTTTCACAACTGCTGTGGATGTTGTTGTGAATTATCAGTTAGTTTTAAATCATTTAAAGATTGGTGGGTACCATTTCTTTTCAAATATTTAGTGGGTTCATACAAAATCTGACATTTCCACAGAGCTGGTCAGGCAGCATCATATTTCCAGTATTTAAAAAGAACCCAAAAGATCAAAAATGTACAGACCTATTAGTTTGATCGATGTGTCCCAGAAAGTCTTCTTAAAAATCATACTTGGCAGATTATTGGATTGGGTGGAAGAAATTCTATCCTAAATGAGGCTCAAGCTCGGTCCGTGATGCAAGCTCTGTGAGTGCTGCCTGATCCACCGGCTCCAGCCTCCTACCTCATTAAAACTCACATTTATTTAAAATTTATTACACCAGTGACTTCAGCTCATCTCAGAGGGCTTTATTAAGGTTTCAGAAAGCATTGGTGCGGCATCGGGTGTAAATGGAGGTTGACATGAAGAAAAATACATCCAGACATTAATCTACTGTCTCTCCAAAAGGCCCTGGCCGGTGCTTAGGGTGTCCACGGGCTCTGAGGCCCCGAGGGTGATAGTGTGAATCAAGACAACGAGCCTTTGACTCTGGCACAATTCCTCACTGAATTTAAGCCCTTCTGCACTGAGCTGTGTAAAGTGACCGAAGAACTAAAGCCGTGACCGTGGCTTTAGAGGATCTGTCCGTTGTACTGGAGACACAGAGGTGAAAGTTTCCTCGCTGGAAAAAAGGATGGCCAGAGTGAACCAGAGATCATAAACTTAAGACAAAGGTTAAGCAAAATGGAGACAAAGATCAAGACTTAGAGGGACGGAGCAGGAGGAATAACCTCATCATTATCAGTCTTCCTGAGCGAGAAGAGGACAGATTGATCCTGTTTGTCCAGAATTTCTTCAAAGAAATCATAGGCCCTATGCCCTTCAGGGATAAATTTACAATAGAAGCAGGCGCATAGGGCACTCAAATGCGGTTCCATCATCTGGATCCCCCTGCGTACTTTAATGAGTGCGCTTTCTGAATTTTCAAGAGCGACAATTCGTCTTGATTAAGGCAAAAGGAGCTTAAGGAGGTAAAATGGAAGGGGGTCCCGATAAGGATCACACAAGATCTACTTCCTGACGGTCCTACCAAAGAAGAGCTGAGTACCACCCAATTGTTCCAACTTAATACGGTGGGCATTCGGTTTAAAATGATTTACCCGGCCAAGTTGCAAGTTTCTCTTCGGGTCAGTGGTCTACTTTCAAGGATGCTCCAGCAACGAGAAAGGGCTATCGACAACCCTCCCAGATCTTTTTAGATAGTGCCTGGAACTTCAAGGGTGATGGGTGGACTGTGGCTGGATAACGTTCTTCAGTTTTGTCTGCCATCTCTATAGGGGACTCGTGATCTCCCTTTAAATAATCATCACCAATACAATTTATTTATTTATTTATTTTCTTCCAGGTGACAGAAGTAAGGTGGTAGAATGTTTTGTGCTCTCGTAACTAATGCTGCGAAGGTTTACTATGGAGGAGCTCTATGGAGTTTGGACCCTGGGAGAGCATGCAGGATGGGCGTACAAGTAAGCCCCTGAGATGGGGTAAAGGTTTAATTTAAGCTGGGAAGGAGAATTCCGTTTTGTAAAGTGTAGCGGGTCTGAATCAAGTGGTCTTAAGCTCGGTGTCATCAGTAATGCCCAGGACTGTCTTCTGTTTCTGAGGCACCCAATTCTCGATCTGTAGATGGCACTTTTTCTTTTTGGATCTCAGTTGCATGGGGTCTGTTTGGTGATATTCGGCAAGTTGTACCATGTGTTTGCTTTATATAAGGACCCAAAAGCTAAAATATATTGTAGCAGTGTTTTTCTACCAGTTTTCCCTCCATTCTGGTACTAGGAGGGCTGTCCCCTATCGACCCTCTTATTTAATTTATATTTAGAGCCTCTCCTTACTAAAATTATGTTAGAGCCTAGGGTTGCGGGTATTAGAGTTGGGTCGCAGGGAGCTGAAAATTTCAGCATATGCTGATGACATCTTGTTACATGTTACCCAACCATGCAGCTCAATTCCGTCCAGTGATGGGCATTATTGAAGAGTATAGTAGATTATCAAATTACAAGATTAACGTGGAGAAAACCCAAATTTTTCTGCTTAATTTGCAAATACATAGGTCGGAGGTGTTGGGAATGGGCATGCAGTGGACCCGCATATTTTGAAGTACTTGGGTATTTACTTGGCTAGAACTGATTGAAACTAGTTAAACTAAATCTGGACACCACTAGAAATATTATTAAGCAGGACCTAAATAGGTGGACGGATTGCCGCTCTCACTCTGGGGCGGATTAACATAAGTTAAAATGAACATTCTACCTAGGATTTTTACCCACTTAACATGCTAAATGTAATGTTGCCCTAAAATGGTTCAAAGAATTATATTCGTCTATCTCAGACTTTATTTGGAAGGGAGAATGCCCGTAGGGCCTATTGTAAATTGGCAGCCCTAGGGAGAGATCGGGGCTGAGACTTCCACATTTCGGCTTATATTACTGGGCAAGTAATCTCTGTATTTGAGATGGCTAGTGCCCACTAGTAAACTAGAGTCTCTGCCCTATGTTCCCTCTTGGGTTAGACTGGAAATAGAGGCGATAAAAGAGGTAGGAATAGAACCGATAGCGTTGCTTTATTCTACTCCTAAGATATTGCCCCTAAGCTGGTCGCCACCCCAATAGTAAAGTTCCTGCGTATTCACAGGCAGTTAAGTGTTAAGTTGGGTTATATCCCGAATAAGAACAAGCATCAACCGGTCTGCCATAATCCCAATTTGAGGATTGGGAAAATTATCTCTGCTAGCTGGCTTCCCAGCTTAAAGGATTACGGATAGAGGATTTTATGGGGGACGATCGTGTCCTGCCAATAAAGAGATTTTGGAAAGGTATAATATAGAGCATAAGCAGGTTTTTTCCAAGTTATGTCAAATAACTCGTTTATTGGCTTGGTGAGGATCAAACTCAGAAGGCGTATATAAATGGAAGATGGTTGAATCATTGGATCAGGTAGTATGGGAACCACATGCGATTTCAGAATATACAAGTCACTTCTTGACCAAGTCCTAGCGGACACTGATCATAAGCCTAGATATTGGATTAGTTGCATGGGGTAGCAAGAAAGGGATTGGGATTGCGTTTGGAGTCATATGTATAGATATGTTAAACAGGATAGGCTGAGGGTGATGCAGTTTCATTTCCTGAACAATTTATTTTGTACTCCTCCAAGATATATAAAGTTGGTCGCAGGCCTGACCAAAATTGCTTCCGGTGCCGTCAGGCAGTCGGGGACTTGTTCACATTTTTTGGAGTGCCCATCGATAAATCAGTTGTGGATGCAAATCAAGCAGAAAGTGGATCCATTGTTGGGCATTGATCAGTATTTTACATAGATACATAGATACATAGACAGTGTCGGCAGATAAGGGCCTATGGCCCACCTAGTCTGCTCATTTGAGCTTGTAAGTTCAGTTTGTTTTCCTAGAAGTCTATTTCCACTTACCCTGACCTCTAGAATTCCTTTATGTCTATCCATGCATTCTTAAATCCCGTGATTGTTTCAGCCCCACCACTTCCTCTGGCAGGGTGTTCCACTTGTCCACCACCCGTTCTGTGAAGAAATTCTTTCTCATGTTTCCTCTGAATCATCTCCCTCCAACTTCATCCCATGCCCTCTAGTCCTGAAACATCTTTTCACTTAAAATAGTGTTTTCCTGCACCTGTTCCTCCCTGTAAGATACTTGTATGTCTCTATCATATCCCTCTCCCTCCTCTCCTCCAGGGAGTACATGTTCAGTTCCTTCAACCTGTCTTCATAGGACTTGTGATGCAACCCATGCACCATCTTTGTTGCCCTCCTCTGAACCTTCTCTACCCTGTCTATGTCCTTACGTAGGTATGGTCTCCAGAACTGTACACTGTACTCCAGGTGGGGCCTCACTAGTGTCTTGTATAGTGGAATTATGACCTCCTTTTCCTGCTGGTGATGCCCCTGCCTATACATCCCAGCATCCTATTTGCTTTACCTGATGCCTTGTCACATTGTTTCCCTACCTTGAGGTCATCAGAGATGACAACCCCAAGATCCCTTTCCTGCTTGGTGCATGCTATATCCTCACCCCCAACTGATATATTGTGCCAGGGTTTTTGTGCCCCATATGCATTATCTTGCACTTCTTTGCATTGAATTTCAACTGCCAAACCCTTGACCATTCTTCAAGTTTCTGCAGGTCCCTTCTCATTCTGTCTACACCCTCTGGTGTGTCTACTCTGTTACAGAGCTTTGTGTCATCAGCGAACAGTGAAATTCTGCCTTCTAGATCCTGTGCAATGTCACTGATGAAGATGTTGAATAGGACCGGTCCCAGCACTGATCCCTGTGGTACCCCACTGGTCACTCTTCCCTCTGTGGGTGACAGCCATTTACCACCACCCTCTGTGTCCTGCCACCCAGCCAGTTACCTACCCACCACACTACTGTCCTGCCCACACCCATATTCCCCAGTTTGTGTAATAGTCTTCTATGTGGCACAGTGTCAAAGGCCTTGCTGAAGTCCAGATAGGCCATGTCCACTGCCCTCCCCTGATCCACCTCCCTAGTCACCCAGTCAAAAATTCAATGAGGTTGGTCTGACATGACCTCCCCTGGTGAAACCATGCTGCCCTTGGGTCCTGTAGTCCATTGACAACCAGATGTTCCACCAATCTCTCCTTCAGTAGTGCTTCCATGATCTTTCCCACTACCGAGGTGAGGCTGACTGGTCTGTAGTTCCTGCTTCCTCTTTGTTCCCACTTTTGTATAAGGGGACTACATCTGCTGTCCTCCAGTCTTTGGGTACCTCCCTGTTTCCAGTGATTGGCTGAACAGGATAGCCAGAGGTTCAGCCACCACCTCTCTTAGTTCTTTAAGAACCAGGGTGCACCCATCTGGCCCCGATTGGTTTATCAGCTCTTATTACTTCCAGTTCCTTCAGGACCCTTTCGTGTAAAGGGACTTGTGTCCATTTCTGCACCATTCTCACCCTTGTACTCCCTTCAGACCCATTACCCCTCTTCCTTAGTAAAGACTGAGCAAAATACCTGTTCAATATGTCAGCTTTACTGTTGTCATCCTCCACGCGGCTCCCATCCTCCCCTTCAGTCTCACTATCCTCCTTTGTCTTTCTTTTTTCACTTATGTACCTGTAAAGGTTTTGTCCCTTTACACACTGATTTTGCAATGTGTTCTTCTGTCTGAGCTTTGGCTTCCCTCACTGACTTCCCTGCCTCCTTTGTTTCTCCTGGTACTTCTCCCTATCCCCTTCTGCCTGTGTCTTTTTGTATTGCCTGAATGCAATCTTTTGGCTTTCACTTTCTTTACCCCTGAAATCTGCCTGATTGGGGATTATTCTGGCATCAAGTTTAAGGACCGAAGATATTATATGGCCCTGATTTCATGCTCGCTTAAAAGGTAGTATTGCGATACTGGATGACAGATACCTCAATCACTTATGTGGAGTGGTTGCAGGAGATGTTATTCAATTTGAACATGGAAAAATTAGGTGCGGGAAGGAAAATCGGCTTCATTTATATGAAAATATATGGAGTTGTTTTCAGGCGTTATACCTTCCCCAGTCGAGATCGAATTTAGTAAGGTAGTATTAGAGTGGATTATGGGTGAGCAGATCTTCCTTTAGGGTTTAGGGTTTCAGTTCTTTAAGGGGTTAGGTAGGCTGGGGGGAGATGGGTTGGGGGAGGAAAATGTTTATCTGATTTAACATTATGTCAATTGTTATGAAGGCATAAAATGTTTTCTTGCTTTGTACACTGTGTTTGATGTGTGGATTTTCACAATAAAAGTTCGAATTAAAAAAAAGATGAGGCTCAAAATGGTTTCAGAGGGAACAGGTCTACAGTTCATCATTGTTATGCCTTTCAACACTTAATTTAGAAATATACTAAAATACAGAAAACAAAATTATATTGCTGCTTTGTGGATTTTTCTGCAGCCTTGACAGTAATAGCAGAAATATTCTCTTGGCCACATGGAAGAACTGAAGCTTGAGAAGACTCTCTTGGATACTATTATCAGACTAAATAATCACACATGGGCCAAAATTCAATATAATCAGTATGGGCATCTTACCGATACATTTCAAACTAATAGAGGGTTAGACAGGGTTGCATCCTGGCCTACTCTTTCAATATTTATATCAACCCCATCCTACTTAACATTAAAAATCTTGATTTTCATGTGCCTAAAGTTAGTGAACATAGAATTGACAGTCTGGCATATGCAGATGACTTGCTTCCATTGTCTACCTCTGCACTGGGCCTGCAGAGGAAATTGAAAACCTTTGAGACCCTCTGCAGAGATAGAAAACTGAAGATAAATCTGAACAAAACAAAAATTCTAATTTTGGAAGTAAATCCAGACAGGACTTAGAATTAAAATAGATGGAGATAAATTGAGGCAGTACATACCTATGACTACCTGGGAGTTCAATTTTCATATAATCTGAATTGGAAAAACATTTAGGCCCAGATATTGAACTGCGCCAGGCTGTGGCGCAAGCTTGGCTCAGCTCAACTTGGCTGCACAGGGTGTGGACTGGACGATATTCAACAGAGCAGCGCCATGGCTCAGCAGCATTGAATATCTCACCCTGGCCACCCACAGTGTACATGGCATAGTGGCACTGCGCCAGCGCAAGTGGCCAGAGTGGAGCATGGGGATGCGCTGCATAAGTTCCATTGCGCTATGCACAGCAACCGCGATATTCAAAACTTGACATGCAAATGGGGCCATAATGTATGCAAGATGCAAATGGGGCCATTTGCATGTCATTAGGGCCCCATTTGCATGTTGGTGTGCAGATCCCCCGACGACTTGTGCCTGGCGCCCTGCCAGGCAGCAAAGCCATTGGGGACCGATGCCCCTGCAGCTGGCAATGTGCTCCACAACCCGATCATGGGCTGCAGTAAAAGAGGAAAGTCAGAAATCTCTGGTGGTCCAGTGGACCGCTGCCCACCGATTGCGGGCATTTGTAAAAAAATAAGAAATCTGTCCAATATCCTGGTGGTCCAGTGGACCCCTGCCTACCCGATCACGGGCTCAGTAAAGAAATTATATCCCCAATATCCCTGGTGGTCAGTGGACCTGCCCGCCCGATCGCGAGGCTAAGTAAAAAAAGTATATCCCCAATATCTCTCATGGTCTAGTGTACCTGCCGCCCGATCACGGGCTAAGTAAAATTACATCCCCAATCCCTGTTGGTCCAGTGGACCTCCCAACCCACCCACCACTGAATCCCACTGCCCCGCTCCCTGGTCAGCAGCAGGTGGCAGCACCCACCACCTGCTGCCCGCCGCCCGCCAGCTGGCACTGTCGGTCGGCTGTTCACCCATTGGTCCACTAGCGTGAGCCAATGGGTATGCAGCCATACCATACTACACATTCCAGCCGCTGACCAGGGGAGGCGGCGGTGGGATTCAGTGGGCGAGTGGGTGGAGGGTCCACTAGACCACCAGAGATATTGGGGATGTAATTATTTTACTTAGCTCTGTGATCGGGTGGGCAGTTCCACTGGACCACCAGGGATATTGGGGATATAATTTCTTTACTGAGCCCGTGATTATGGGCAGTGGTCCACTGGACCACCAGGGTATTGGACAAATTACTTTCTTTTATTTTACAAATGCCCGTGATCGGGCAGACAGCAGTCCACTGGATCACCAGGGATGATAGGGGTTCTTTTATTTTACAAATCCCATGATCAGGCGTATGGGGCACCTCAGGTGCATCTGGAGCTTGGGTGGCCACCACAGGTGGCAGCTGTCATGTTGCGCCCTGCAATGCGACAGCTCACCTGGAGGTGGCCATCAGTTGTTCCTTTTTTGGATCAGCTTTGTGCTGGCACAGGTAGGGATTGCGCAAGCATGGCTCTGCACATCCCAGGCTGAATATCGGGCTGTGCAGGGTATGCATGGAGCACGCCGCCCTACCTGCACCTGCATATATTACTGATGTGCTCTCCGGCATTAGGTTTGTGCCGTGCGCTGCACCTTTTGAATATCGCGCCAGGGCGCATCAGTGGGTTACACATGGCGCAACACTGTTGCGCCATGAGCAATCCTTTGAATATCTGGGCCTTAGAATTTATACAAAACAAAATGTCTTCATTAAAGGATACCTAAACAACATTTTGACAACAAACTATTCAAAACTGTGACTCCGTAGGTGACTAAAGGAAAGGCTGCTGTATTCATTAAGGCTAAAACTACATATATATAATTTACCTAAATGCAGTTCCAGAGCATTTAAATATTGTAAAATCAGCCTTCTAATTTCAGAAAAACTGTCTTACCTGCTTCCTAAAATGGCGCCAAATGTGTTATGTGATTTCATCATTTGAGCCAAAGTCAGAAAGATATATGGCTCTCTATAGTGCTAACTAGTTATTTTTCCCTTTGTGTAGAACTGTTTCACCCAAAGGTCAAAACTATGTGCGTTATTTTGTATAATACACATATTAGGCTATGGTTCTGTTCATTTTGTTTATTTTAAC
This sequence comes from Neoceratodus forsteri, assembly GCA_016271365.2. NCBI lineage: Eukaryota > Metazoa > Chordata > Ceratodontiformes > Ceratodontidae > Neoceratodus > Neoceratodus forsteri. Next base: position 950,622,147 of record CM057453.1, on the reverse strand, counting down.
ATACTGAAATTGCATTTAATCCACCTGACTTTCTCTGTGGCAAACCACAGTGCAGTACAAGTCTTGAATAACCTGGTGGTCTAGTGGTTATGGTGGATCCAAGATGCTACAGTGGGGGCACTGGGTGGTGTGCATGCTTAATATGCACTTTTAACATTTTATTAAACCTTTATATTTTGTGCTATTCTTTCTAGTATGTTGACAGAATCTACAAATGTAATCCATAGTTTGAATGTAAACATGTGTACAACAAATCAGACTTCTTCAACAAAGTGAAATGCAGCAGCAGCACACAAGTACATTACTATGTGTGTGTGGGGTGCAGCCACACCCTTCACTACCCCTAGAGCCACCACTTTTTTGTAGCAAAGTTCTTGCTCAGTCCAATGTTAGAGTTCATACTTTCTCAGAACTCAAATATATGCTTGTCTTGTCTTCTTTTCCATGGGAAATAATAATAATAATAAGAATCAACATTTATATAGTGGTTCTCATACACATTGTGTCCCAAAGTGCTTTACAAGCAATACTAGACTGGTAGTAAAGTGACTGAACATTAGTGGCAGCCATTTCATACATTAATATCCACACACAGCTTTGGACAATTGCATGAACTGGTTTTATGGGAAGGGAATGTTGGCCAGGACAACGGGGTCAGGTAGTGATCAAGGTGCTGGCAGCCCACATCTTATTTCTCATAGTAATCTGCTCATATTTCTCTCCTGTGTCTTCCCCTTCCTGAATATAGCAGTACCTTGAAGAGTGGCCTCCTCAGTCCCCTCTGGTATTCATTCGTCACTATTCCTCCTCACACCGAAAACAGGTGAGCTCATCATCCTTTCCGCATCATGAATGCAAGTAGTAGAGTCCCTGCTTTTATTTTGACATATCAAATATACACATATCTTTCCAGAAGTCAGGCTGATAGCAACAAGGAACAAGGGAATAATGGTCTGTCCTATCTTTAAAAGATCTAGGCTACCTTTGATTAGGCACTGCTAAATTATGGGTGTGCACATCATTATGCACATCATGTAATAGTGCCTGATCATAGATGAGCTTAGATCTTAGCAAATGAGAGAGCCTATTTTTCCACTTGTGCAATGCAACTATCAGCCTGGCTGAAAGAATCATGTTTATTATTAATATGTAATAACATGGAGACTGTTCTAACCACATTCATGATGCAGAAGGGTAATGAACCCACTGTTTTTGTGGGGGTCCAGGTGAGAAGAATGAATGCCAGAGAGGGACTGAAGAGGCCATTCCAGCAGGGTATAGCTAATGTTCAGTTAGTTGAAGACATGAAGGAGGACGTTGAGCAGATTTTTTTTTTGTATTTATTTATTAAATTCTCGGATTACAATACCTTTGAGCAGAAACTGCTCATTTACAAAGGTTCCATGTCAAAGGATGAGGGTCAGCATACATACAGAGGTAGTAAAACAATGCACAACAAACAACCAAAACAACTAAAAGAAAAATAAAGTTACTCAGTTATGACTTTTCCTTGGCAAACTGCATTACAGTACAACATGCAGATCACTGTGAGATCTGAAATGTGGGCCAATATCATGATCACTACCTGATTGTGGATGAGGTAGCCAGCGATGATAAATACTCAGAGTGGCAGGGCTTCACCTAAACTGTTACTTGAATTCAGTGTAGGAAGATTACCCTCAGGTGGGGGGTGTTGAAGTTTGTTAGGACAGTATTGAGGGAGTTGTGTAAAGCTCATTCAAGATTTGGAAGGGTGGTAGCCAGCCAACTTGAATTGTGGAGTACAGCACAGAAAAGTACAGGAGAAGAATTGCTGGGAACTGTCCTGCATGATAAAAAATGTTATTTATTTACACTCATGCTCATACTTTGTAAAGCTCTTTTAGAGAGGAGAAACAGAAGGAAGAAACTTTATAGTTATTTACATCATATCATGGATATGGGGAGATATCAATGGTATCAATGGAGGAGCTGATTAGACCTAGACAGGAATGTGCTTTCAGTGTAAATATCCATATTGCTTCACATTTTTGTTTGTCACCAGCTCTGGAGTTTGCCATAACATGTTCCATTCCCAGAAATTGAAAGATGGAAGGACTGCTGCCATGAAACTCAACAAAATGTGCCCCCACTGAATTGTCATGTTTGTTGTTGATTATTGAGAGACTGTACTCATTAATATGCTCCTTGAGGACACAAACTGTGGACCCGCATACATTTGTGGACATCAGCATGACAGTACATACACCATAAATGGTGTTGTACAACTGATAAACTGTTTAACAGAAACAGTTTTATCGAACATTGGGTGCTGAAAAACTTCTCTTGAATACAGTAGCAGCATATATAAAATCTGCTGCACCAAAAGGAACCAATGGGAGGCATCCAAATTGATCTATTACTTGGGTTCATTTTAAAATAAAAATTGCTTATCAGTTTCCCCTTAAATTTTCACCTCTTTGGTAGGTGACTCTTGGTTTGTCACCAACAACAATTTTCAGTACAGAATCCTCACTTAACATATCCCAGTGTTTGTTAATTATGTTTGCAATCTCAGATGATATAAGGTTGTAAGTAGTCACAGAGGTTACTGGTTGGTAATTATCAGCCGACCTATTGCTTTGTTCTTCCACATCCCTCAATATTTAAATAATCAACTCCACGGGGGACTCAGGGATGGGGAGATAGTTGGAGAACCAGATTCAGGCATAAAAAACACTTGGAGTGGGGGTAAAACTAAAGCCATGAGCTTTGGGAGACTGGGAACAGAACCCAGGTCTCTAGAATTGTACTGCCTGAGCTGCTTCTGCCTTGTCCCTCTCTACCATGTGGAGCAGCTTGGACAGCTTCCACACTTTTGCCTACTTTTCCACTTCCTTCCTCCTTCTTCCTCCCTTGTCTTGACAGCTACAGGGATATCGATAATTACCATGTGCTATTCTAATCCTGTTACTATCAAGGCAGATGCACTTTTGAAGCACAGTTTTGACAGCACTATATTGAATCACTCTTTTCACCAGGTATGCTCCCACCCCCACCACCAAAACAGCAAAAGGAAAAACATTAGGGTTTGGGATCTCGAAGTCTTGATGAATCAGTGGTGGGATCTTCTTTGAAGTTATTAACCTAATGTTCACCCCCACAGCCCATAGCCTACTGTTTGAAGCATAAGGTACATCTCCAGTCCAGTGCTCATACTGATACACTGAGAGATAGAAGTATATCTCATCACATGTTGCCAATACAATGCGTTGTAGTTTCTTCATGCAGGGCCCTGCAGGCCCTATGTAAAGAATGGAGATCACATCAGACCTTGTTTGCTCAGAGAAGAGGGTGGGCACTGGGTTGAGAACCCCAAGGAAGACTCCTCCACTGACTCTCCAAGACTCCAGAGAACAAAAACCTGAATGTTTTTCTTTTTTCTGCTTGGGGATGTGGGTTTGGAGTTAGGGTTGAAACCCTAACACCACATCTACTTGAGTTTTGTTGCATTAACTTGAACCCTAACTGGTGCATTAAATAAGTTTTGGGGAAAGAATTTCCTTTTTTGTGATAGTGGAATCATTTCCTCATTCACACAGGTTTGTTTGTGGATTGCATGAAGACATGCAGATGCACAAGTCCCAAGGAATAAAGGGAAGACTCCATCCACCTGTGGAAGTGCAAAATCCTTGCATGCCATACAGTCCCATGCAGCAACAGATGCTCCAGAATTCATGGGGCTGTCAGCTTGGCTGTGGAAGTGCAGGGCTGCATGTTCTCTGTGTTTCCATGTAGCTACAGATACAGATGCACAGGGAAAAGAGTCCATCTGTCAGCCAATGCACAGGGCCCTCTGCCACCCCAGGTGCAAACGTTCATCACCCTATACCAAGAGAAGAGTTGTCTTTACTATAGGATCAATCAAATTTCATGGCAGGAAACTAATTTAAGTGGTAAAACCAAAGATTATAATTCACAATCAAATTTCAAGATAAGCAAATGTCATGTCAAGAAACCAATTTTCAGCAGTGAAACAAAAATCATGGTGTGCAATGAAATTTCATGTTGAGAACTAATTTTCTGCTGGAAAACAAAAATTATCATACACAATCAAATGACATGCTGAGAAACCAATTTTCAGCTGTGAAACAAAACGTCATGGTGTGCACTCAGATTGTATGATGAGAAACCAGTTTTCTGCTATGAAATGATAAATCATGGTGTGCAATCAAATGTCATGCTGAGAAACTAGTTTTCTGCTGCAAAATGAATACATGTGATGTGCAGTCAAATTGTATGCTGAAAACAATACAATTTTCTGCTGTGAAATGGAAAATCATATTCCATGCTGGGAAACCAATTTTCTGTAATTAAAGCAAAAATCATGGTGTGCAATCAAATTTTGTGCTGAGAAACCAATTTTCTGTTGTGAAACAAAAAATTGTGATGTACAATCAGATTTCATGCTAAGAAACCCGTTTTCTACTATAAAATGAAAAATTATGCTACAAAACAAAAAAAAATGATGGTGCACAACCCAATTTCATGCTGAGAAATTGATTTTTGCTGCAAAACTAAAAATTATTCTGAGCAATCAAAATGTATTTCAACAGACATTTTTAATGGTGACACAGAAAAGCAAGTCATAATTCAAGAAACAGGAAAGACACTAATATGGCAAGGAGAAATACATAAAAGATATTTATAATCAAGATTGACTGAAACAAACCTCAGAATCTGAACCAGGATGTTCAAATGAGGTAGATTCATTTTGGTTTATTTGTTTTATTATGGCAGCTGTAATAAAAGTTTGAATTAGTAGTTGGTTAGTGAGGTGAGAAACAAGATGGCAGCTGTCATGAAATAAAAAAATTGATGTCACGTGCACAACATCTCATTAACTCAAAAATGGCCCTATGGCACAAGATTTTTGTGTCATATCAGAACAATCCAAGAACTCTACTGAGCATGCTTAGAAAAGAATAAAAAACCTTCAAAGGAACTACCTTACCACAACTTGCTTCTACCCTGAAAGTTTTGGGAAAAATCCCATTCCGTGTAGGCTGTAGGTGAGAGCAAAAAAAAAAATCCAATGTTAGGTATAAAATTAGACTTCTGGGGAAAATTACACATGCAGATCTCAGAAACCACAAAGTTGCCATCATAAAACTCTCCACAGATCTAGACCTTGCCGACTAGGCAACACATGAAAAATTGCAGCTATTTTCGTTAAACACTGCCAAAACTATTAAGGTGCAACATTATAGATTTTAACATTGAGCCTTATTCAAGCCTAACTATAGAGTGCTACTGCACCCCTATAATATTCATCAGCATGTCCAAAAACAGAAAGACTGGCTAAGCAAAATTTTAATTGTTTCAACTGTATATTACACTGTAAATACAGTGAACTATCTAAAAGCATGCCACCTTAAGCAACTTAAAACATGGTTGTGAAACCTTATATTTTCATTCCAAATCACTTCTAGTCTTCATTTCAAACTGTGCATAATTCTTAGTGCAGCTATTCCATTAAAACTCTGTAAAAGCCCTGGTGATTTGAATATATTTAAACATATTGTAAACTTACAACTCACTAATTTGTCTTCATGTTTGATAAAGCAGGGGTCTTCAGGGAGTATCAATATATCTCCTTTTTTCACAGCAAAACTTAAAATAATTATTTGTTTTAGCAAAAGCATTATCAGTATTAGCAGAGTAATATCTTGTCCCTCATGGTTTTTGGTGCCCTGCTAGAAAGTGGTCACCAGCTGTGCAGTAACACTATTTGTAGTTAGTACCTGCAAGAGTCAGGCAGGATCCCAGGTTTGCCCATGGTGACATGATTGACATCACCAGCATGGTAGCACACATTTGAGCACAGTTTGTGTTCAGGTTTGCTGCCTGATCTGCTTGCAGCAAATCTTTGGTGAATAAGAAATTGCACCTAGATGTCTAGCTAAAGAACACTGATAGTTTGTGTCAGTCCATTTTGATTGCTAAGTAAAAGTTTATTTATTTGTTTTACTGGTTTCTTTGATCTGTGACAGTACAGACCGGGTGACTGAGCCCATGTTCATACTTATTGGATTCTATGTTTCCAATCCTCAGAGAGGAGAAGTGTGCAAGAATTTGATTCAGAATAAGCAGTATAAAATCCAAAGACCTAGGGCAATCAAAACATATCCCCAAGTTTTTTATTTTTTTTAAAGTGGTTTATCCTTTTGTAAAATGTGTACCCCCACTACTCTTTGAGCCTAATGGCAAATCTTTAAAGATTTGTTAGTGAGCTAAGGGAAGCTAATCTGGGAATGGTAGTCTGAAAAGGAGGAGGAGTCAATCCATAAAAGAGCCATGTGGCCCACTGCCTTTTCACCCTGTTAACAAAACTGTAACTCAATCAATCAATTAATCAATACTTTTACATCCTCCGTGAAAAGTGCATTGACTGCCATCCCAATCTATATCTGCAGAATTGTGAATCCCTTTGTTATCATTGAGGAATAGCATGCTGCACTCTGATACCTCTAGACAAAACTAATACTGGTTGTATTATAACATAGACAACCAATCTACCCTATCATTAAGCCCATACTTTTGGGTCTGTTCACTGAAAAGATCTACTCTATATGGTAAGCTTCCCTGAGTAAAATTTTTCTAGCAAAATTTCCTCCCATCGATCCTTATTTACTTTTCCAGTTCCAGAGAATCTAACTGATGGGAGATTAAGTTTTTCTGCTGCAAAATGTCTGCAATGGGTGAAGTCTTGTCTTGTTACCTAACACAGCCCTTGTGTTCTTTAATTCTTATCTGCAACTGTCTGGGGGTTTTCCATTAGAAATATTGTTGCATGGACACTTTATAGCATTAATGACCTCACTAGTCTGATAGTTAATGAAATAATTTAAGGTGAAGTCTCGCATCTGTAGTGCTGTGTTTTGCTTACCTCCTCCTACCATGTCAAAGTTATTCCCTCTCGTGTTATGGCTGTGGGATGAACCTACAGCCATTTCATTGTAACTTGAAAAGGGGTTTCCGTGGAACACATTTTTAGTGGTTTCAGTGTATCCTTCCATAACACTGCAAATACTATGGCACTGCCTTCTTTATGTTTAGAATGATGGACACAGAACTCAAAGCTGCTTTTCTTTGAGAGCAAATATGCACATCTTCCAAACAAATCTAAATATATTTAAAACTATTCAAGGTGAGCAAAACAACCAGTGTGAAAGTTGTTCAGGGCAAAAGACCTTTCACATGAAGGTAGTCACTAATCTGAATTCTTTATATTTTGTAAAATATGGTCTTCTAAACAACCTCATTTTTTTCTTTCTGGGTGAACACAGGAGTCATGATAAACAAATGTAAATATCTCAGAAAGTATACTAATTACCAATATACAACCAACATGAAGGTTGTTCAGGACTAAATGACCTTTCAAATGAGGGTAGTCACTAATCATTAAATTTATTTAAATATAGTCATCCAAAAGGTGAAAATTGTGAAGAAAATGAAAAATTCAGGTAATCAGATGGCCATAGTTCAAAAAATATAATCAGTGCAGCTTAATGAATAAGCTCATTTGAAAGGTCATGTTGTCTTGAACAACTGTCATACTGATGGTTTATCGTAATTCATATACTTTTAGAGATACTTACATTTTCCATATCTCCTACTGAACTTATAACAGCCTCATTTCCTAAAGCACTATGCTACTTTAAGTGAAATGAGACCAGACCATCTTGTCATGCCTAATTTAACAGTAGATTATCATGACTTACTAGTACTTCAATGGAATTCTTTAGTGCTTACCAGTTTGAAACAAAATGATCTGCTTATTGGGGTCACATTAGATCTATTCAGGAAGGGATCATGTTAAATCTTTTCAGAACAAAAGCAGCATATTCATTTAATAATTATTAGCCAGCAGTATCTATATGTGAAGCTGACACTGACCAGATAGGGGAAGAAGGAAGACACAGAAGAAAACAATGCTCACACACATAAAGAAGACTTGGGTGTCTGTGAAACTTTTAGAAGCAAATGGTTTTATCCCTTTTAGGCATCTATGCTGCACTACTGATTTTTTCTTTACTATGTCCCTTTGACAGCTTCTAATAATAAAATGCATTACATGTATATTTTACTAAATCTTGACCTTGTAATAACTCTTGAATGACTCCTAAATAAGTTTTAAGCCATTCCTTTAAGGAGGTCAAGACCTATGCAAAAGGTCAAGTGTTATTTTTCCTATTTTTTACAAATTTCCAAAGTACAAGTTTGGAGAAATAGAACAGTATGTACAACTAATCTCCTATGCATTTTCAACTCAGAGAGAAGTTAATTTTGAACAAAATCAGATCCAAAGTTTATACAGTTTTATTCTAAAGTTGTTTTATTCTAAATCTTATTGAATTGTTGAGTGTTATTTTTCATATTTTTCACAAATTTCCAAGTAAAAGTGTGCAGAAATACAAACGTATGTACAACTAATCTCCTATGCATTTTCAGCTCAGAGAGAAATTAATATTTGCTCAAAATCAAACCCAAAGTTTATACTGTTTTGTTCTAAAGTAATTTTATTCTAAATCGTATTGGACTACTGATGAAATGAGCAAAGAAATGTTCAGATAAAACAAATTGAAGACTGCAGGATTGGGAGGTCATTAAAATTGCAAAAGGTAAAATTATGAAATCTTAAATGCACTCATTAAGACCAAATTACGTCATGTATCTTTTCTCCATGCAGTTAATTAGCCACTGTGAGGCAATTTTGAAAATCCAATTAGAATGAAAGGAAGTGTGAATTCCTGACCAGCAAAGTCCGGTAAGAGTCACACTTTTCCTTAATTTCACAATTGGCTCATTAAGACCATTCTTTTTAGTGTGTAATTATAATGAATTAAAGACATTTGAATGTAGACCTACAATTATACAACCATTCTGACACATATTTTTATATTCAGAGGAATGGTACTAGGCTTCAAAATCATGGCGATCTCATTGATTCAACGCTTCAGTGTGTGAGGATCAAACCAAAAGAGCCATAATAAAAGCTTCTATCTTCTCAAAAACATTACATTTATAATTGTTTGATTTAACCTGAAAATACAAAATAGCAATAAGGAGTAAAACAATCAAGATGAGATTTCAACATTCTCCAACCATACATTGAAGCCAAACCATAATAATGGCGTCTGTCTTCTTCAAAGCCATTATATTTTATTTTGATATATTTAATATTCTGTATCTAAGTAGAAACTAGAAAAAAAGTTTATTGGGTGTTTGGAAACAGGCAAATGCAACCAGACATGGCAGGAAGTCAAACGAGAGTATCAGTTGTGGGGCTAGTAACAAGTCAAGGAGCTGACTTGACCACTCTAACAGGGGCCACCCACTGACATTACTGACTGCTGGTGGGCACTGATAACAGAAGAGGAGCTGGGCAAGTGCTGCAAGCAGTCAGTGTAGGAGGAGGAGTAAGAGGATGGCAGGCTGCCAACCATAGTCCAGCTCTTGTTTTAAATCCTGGTGGTGCCTGAGTGGCTGTAGCAATCATCTGTGCAGCAGCCCTCCATCTGTAGGGATTAAGGGAGTCAGTTTAGCTGTCCTGTTGTAGTCAGGCAGGCTCAAGCTCCATTACGGCAACAGGTATGACTGCAGCCCGGACCCCAACTCTGCTACTTGTACAGGATTGACTGCTTGAGTGAGGGATCCTGCTGCCTAGCAAAGGAAGTGGGAGGGTAGTAGTTGATGTTCATTTATGTGCGAGGCAGGCAGGGAGCTAGCTGGGCTGGGAGGTGCCTTTAAGAGTAAGGACTGCATGTGTCTGAACTGTAGTGGATTGCATGGGCATTGGCAGGGGGTGCTCTGGGTGTTCAACCCCTCCCCAAAAATTATCTCAGAAATTTTCAAATTCCTGCATTTTGTTTTAGGTTGGCTCAGGCTCAGCTGTTAAAACACTCAGTGTTTCAGTAGTCTCCATAGTGGCTGGAGCAAGCTGCAACACAGTGTGCATTCATGGGACCATTGATGGCTAGGGGAGATAGAGGCATCATCAACAGAGAATCCAAAGAAGCCTGGTGAGACAGATTAGTGAGCATGCTGCTATACTGCATCATCTTTACAGTACTAAGCACGTTGTGGTGTCCCATTGACTGTCATGGTTGTAGAGTAGGACTGTGTGCTGCTCTTCTCTAGTCTCAGTTGAACCGTGGGAGAACTTGAAGTGTGGTCTACCACAGAAAGAACAGACCAGGGCCGAGCTACTAGAAAATGCAGTGCATCTTCTTGACTGTACTAGTTGCTGGTTGGACTGGTGGAGTGGTCTGAAGAGAAAACAGGAAAGGTTGAGGAAAAATCTGCCCAGGCCTAGTGGCCTGTAGTCCTGTCTCGGGAGGGAGAGACTGTTAAGGCAAGCCTATAGGAGGATAATCAGCAGAAAAGTTGTGAGTGAAGAAAAGAATAAAGATTTATTCAGGGAGGGACTTCTCTCATTCAGAGAGGTAGTGAGGGTATTGGGACCATCTCCCAGGGCAACCCCTCATTACATCTCAACTCCACCGATGGTCTGCCTAACTTGGATCCTATCATGTGGAGTGGGAATAGGTGTGGAAAGGCAGATGCCTGACTGACATTTTGTCTCTGGTTGTTGCTGAGTGCTCCCATGTGCAAAGGTGGAAAGGGTTAGGAATACTTTCTGTGGGATGGTGGTAGAGGAGGAGTGAAGCAAATGTGGAGGTATCTCCAAGTGTAGGAGTGGGATGGAGGGGTGGCTTGCTCCCCATGTACAAACTGACATGAAGTGGAGGAAAGCTCCCCATGTCAAGGTTGAATGGAGGAGGAGGAGGAGTGCTCCCTATGTGCTGGAGGTGGGATACAGTGGGAGAAGTGCTCTCCATGTGGGGGAGGTGAAATGTAGTGGGTGAAACACTGAGAGGTCAGGGGATCAGTGCTTACAATGTATGGAGGTGGGATGGAGGTGGAACAATGATACCCTATGTGTGGAGATGGAATGGAGTGAAGAGTGTTCTCCATGTTCAAGTTTATTGTGAAAAGATAACATCCATTGAGCAAGCTCATTTGCAAGGAGGTCTCTTGAACAGGCAATGATAAAGACAATACGTGGTGAGAGATTCAAAAGTAAGGGCACATAATATAAATTAAAATAAAGCAATTTTTTTACATTAGTATATTCAATAGATAGATAAGATTGACTGATATATTTTAATTTATAAAAGCACCCATTTACTGGGACTCTGGGTGCTGTATAATACAAACAACAAATAACAATATAAAATCAAATGCCAAAAATGTATATAAAATTCATCTAGAGCAGATGTCTATCCATCCCACTAACACCAAACAATTAATCAATAAAATCTTGCTGGAAAAGGTATGTTTTTATGCCCTTCTTACAGGCTTCTACCAAGGAATCTCCTTTAAATAGACAGGAAAGGAGTTCCACAGGGTAGGTGTGTAGCGAATGCCCTGTCCCCAGAATGAAGAAACCTAACCCTGGGAACTCCAAGGAGGCATCCCAGGATAATATATACAATGTTGAATTCAGCAAGGATTGACACCAAATATGATTACTTAAGACACTATGTCCACCATGTGGAAGAGGGCTGGGGAAGGAGAATTGCTCCCCATATGCAAAGAAGGCATGGAGGGGAGGAGCTTTCTATGTGCAAATGTGTAATGGAGGGGAGGAGCCCCCATGAGTGGAGATGGGATGAAGGGGAGAACAGTCACTTAAGGGCCACCATCCTAGACCCCGCTCCAGCCTGTGTATGTGTGTGAAACTGTTAGAAATGGGGACAGATTATGATGGTGCAGATGTTCAACCCACATCTCTTCTCTGGCTGCTGTAAAGTATTGGTTTGATAAATGGGGATGCAAGAGGGGCACCAGTCATGCAGGATCACCAACTGTATCCTGCCCTCACCACCCACCCAGTAGAGTGGGAACAGTTGTGGAGGAGCAGATACAGGATTCACATTTTTATATCTAGGTACCTCAGAGTGCACTCCATGAGCAGAGTTCTTTAGGTGAGAGTCTCTGGCTGAAGCAGAGTGTTCTGCAAGTGTAGAGGTGTGGCATAGGGTGAGGAAGTGCTCATCACCCAAAACTCTCTCCATCCTTAATGCTAGCCCTGGTGGAGTAAGGACAGATATGAAGGGCAGATGTGCAACTTGCATCTCTATCCATGGCTGCTGTAAGGTGCTAACCTTGTGTAGAGGTGGGATGGGGATGGGCATCATTCTTCCAGAGTCACCTGTCTGGAGCCCACCAATGCCAGTTCCAGCTATCATGGAACTCAGATGGGGAAGATGGACAAATGTGTGAACCACATCTGTTATAGCTCCTGCAGAGTGCTCCTCATGTGCAGGAGCTGGAATAGAAGGAGAAAATGCTTTGCATGTGCAGAGATGTGGAATGGTGTGTTAGGTGCCAATGGCCTCTGGCCACCAAGTGGATCTGGACCGCAGTCCCATTTCCACCCACCTGGTGCCACTAGGCTAGATAGAAACAGATGTGATGTGGCAAATGTGCAACTCACATTTCTGTCTCTGGCTGGGGCAGCCAATGTGCAGTGGTGGGATGGTTGTGGAGGGGACACCAATCACCAGCTTCTGCCAGGTCACAGTCCACTATTTTTCTTGAGTTGCCCACCTGGAGGTCACCTTGTCACTGTGCCAACCTGTGTTGATTGGGATAGATGTGGAGGAAGATGGGTAACCTACATCAGTCTGATTACTCAGATTGTTCAATATGTGCTGATGTGAGATGGACTTGTAGGGGCAGCAACTGCCCTGGGTGCCCATCCAGTGCCCACCCTACGCTGTGCTAGTCAATGTGAAGGGCAGATATGTGACCCACATATTTGTTTCTGTCTCTGTTTTGGTGCTCCTCTTGTGTAGTGGTGGAATAGATGCACCAAGTTTGTTTTATACTATGTCTCTCTGGTCTGTCTCTCTCTCTCTCTCTCTCTCTCTCTCTCTCTCTCTCTCTCTGACCTCTGCTTCCCCACGACAAAAGGAAAACTCTGCAGTACTGCTCTCTGTCCCAGTCAAGACACTCTTGCTGCCACTTTCTCTGCCTCTCTGTATGTGCTGTCTGCTTCCATTGGGCTTCAGAAAGACAAACAGAGAGTCAGATGAACAGCAAGGTGCCAGAAGAGTGAGTGGCAATAAATGGATGGCAACCAGAACTTGGGCACATACTGTACTCCATGCTTCTGTTTTAAGGAGGGGTTGACTCTGTTTCTGACTGGAACAGATTGACCTGCACATATGTGCCGCGACTGGAAGTGGCTGTCGCTATTGCTGTGTCTGCCTCGGGGTGGGGACTGAGTAGACACTGCTAGGGAAGAGTCACCCATTGAAATGAACGTTTGTTCAGTTGCAGATCTGGGAGCCACTGGTCATCATGGATATGGTCACTATATTACACTGCCCCAATTTCACACAGCCACGGTGGTGCTGCAATAGTGACAGCCTGTCACCTGGTGATTACTTTCATTCTGTTTACTAGCCACATCTCAGCATGTTGCTGTCACTGTTTGGGACTGTCTCTCTCTGATCTGTCCCTGACACTGGTGCCACTCACCACCTCTTTCGATCATTCACTTTCTTTCGGGGAGGGGCACTGCTACCTCTCCTTCTCAGTGTTTGTCCCTGCAGCTTGTGTCTCTCTCTTTCCACAGTACAGGGTTAAGCTACAGTTCTGCAGGCAATGCTGCCTCACTTCTCAGCACTCTTGCTCCAATCCACAGGGTGGGTCAGTGGGTACCATAACAGAGAGCAATGCTCAGGCTGGGCATTGTTGCACAGATGAAACACCAGAGACATAGGAGCTCAGGGACAAGAACTCGTACTCTCATTGACACAGAGGTACAAACAAGTTCAAAGCAGATGTCTGTTGGGGAAAGGATACATTATATTTATTTGTTTTTTATTGCTAGGACGGTTTACTGCTTATGGCACACAGAGAAAGGGGGATGCAGTGTATGGCTGGGTACCCGGCCATCTGCAGGGTGGGCAGGGAGACAAATGGTAAGATCAGAAAGTGCATGAATGAAAGGAATGAAGAGCTTTCATTGGAGCACTTCATTTCTTTTAACTAGAGAATGGCTTCCAGCTGTGAAACTGTAACTAATGTCACAGTCTGGTTGCATGCTCATTGGTCTGTCAGGAAAAGCCCACTGTAGATTGCTGTGCATTGGACTTATCCCTAACACACCTCTGAAATGTCATTCTACTACAAGATGTTTCTTGTGCATGCGTAAGGAAACATAAAAACTATAAAGAATTTAGATTAGTGACTACCCTCATTTGAAAGACCTTTTGTCCTAAATACAAAAATGTAAAATAATGCACTTGGATCACAGAAATCCAGGGGTAGAGTACAAATGGGTGGAGTGATATTGACAATGCTACTAAAGCACACATTTTAAAAAGGGCTTTTACATTCAGTTGTTTACTGTTTAACAGTAGTATGCATCTATGGCTGCCACTGTACATCTGATGCAAACCGACGATCACGTTCCTCACTTGAAGTGAAAAGGGTGGAGGTGGTAGAGGCCATAACTGACTCCTTGTTTTTCTTTGTATGGCTGCATGGACCAAGCTTCACAGATGTTATGCCATCATCAGATTTGTATAAGAGCACTGTGGAAGCACGTAACGAGACCACTATCTGATGTGCTGGCACAATGCTCTGACATAGTTTCCAGTGATTCTGTTTATGCAGCCCTTCCTCCAGGGGCAGCATAAACATACCCACTTCCCAATACACTACTTTTCCATTCTGCAACTGCAGCAGTGATGGCACCATGTGCAACATGGTGATGTTGACAAACTGCCCATGCATGATAATCGTGCACATATAGTTATGTCAGCACTGCCATGTTGAGAAAGGGCTGACTATGGGGCAAACTGCACATGTGCGAGTATCACATGTGCAGTACTGTAATCACTGCAGTCTTACTTATGACTGCAGCAAAGGCACTGCATATTCTTTTCCATGCTCTTGCCACTCTAAAAGCTCTCCACAGCCTTATCGGCACTGACCAGAACATGTTTTTCCAGTCATCAACTGTGGTTTAAGGAGGATTTGAAATGTAAAATATACCTTTTAAACAAGGTGATCTACAGTAGCTCTCCATTTTCCAGCTGCTGAAAGGAGGATATGTGTCATTTGGGCAAAGGAAGCATTAAGTGTAAAGGTTGATCAAATGTATGGCAGCTTAAAGTCAATGGAAAGAAGTGCAGAGTAATGCACCTGGAAACAAAAATCCAGGAGAAGAGTATGCAATAAGGGAGGAGGTATAACAACAACAAAAATGGAAAGGGACCTGGGGAAGTCATATCAGATGACCTAAATGTAGGCAATCAATGTGAGAAGGCAGTAAGGAGGGTTGGGGATACTGGGATCCATAGGGAGAGGCATCACCAGTAGAAAACAGGAAGTTGTTATCCCTCTGTACAGATAGTCGGTGAGACCCCGTCTGAGTACTGTGTGCAGTTCTGGAGATCCCATCTCCACAAGGACATAGACAGGATGGAGGCGTCCAGAGGAGGGCAACTAAAATGGTGCAGGGTCTACAACAGAAGCAATACAAAGAGAGACTAAAAGAGCTTAATATGTATACCATTGAGAAAGAGGTAGAGTGGGGACATGATAGAATCTTTCAAGTACCTCAAAGGAAATCAGCAAAGTCCAAGAGGGTAGCATTTTTCAGAAAAGAGATGTGCAAGAACAAGGGGCAATTTGAAGATGGAGAGGGATGGCTCTGGGGCGATGTGAGGAAATATTTTTCATGGAGAGGGTGGTGGACGCATGGAATCACCTTCCTGAGAAAGCCGTGGTGTCAAAAACTGTGGGGAATTCAAAATGCATGGGACAGACATAAGGCAATTATAGTGGGAAGTAGGAGGAAGTAGACTGTTGGTTAACTAGAATCTGCAGCTTCTCAAATAGGTAGGGAATGGACAGACTAGGTGGGCAAGCGGTCCTTATCTGTTATCAAAGTCTATGTTTCTATGTTTCCTCCCCACAGTGCATTACAACTGTCTTACACTGAGAGATGAGCAACACAAAGACATTGATTTTTTCTTGTGAATGAAATAACTTTAGATGTATTATTTGCTATGCATAAATAAAGGCTACTAGTACTACACACTGTGTGAGTGGCATGGCAAGACTGTCTTAAGCCATAAGCAAACTTAAACAAAATATTGTTTGGAAGCATTGAACACCTCTGGCTTTCTTCTGAGCTGTTGCTTCAGTGACACCAAAGAATGGAAGGGATGTATTACAAGTGCCTTATTTGCATATAAAAGGAGGTTTCTGTGAAAATTTGCAAGCTTGTCTCAGAGCCTCTGAATCTAGATATGTGTTACAAGAAAAAAGAAATGGCTGATCTCTTATTGACATAATTGCAGTAATTTACGTAATGTATGAAAATACCTGTATGTGACAAATATTCAATTCATAAACAATAATCTTTTCTTTTAACCTCAACATCTTCTCCTCTGCAAACATTTTTTTTCATTTTAACTCTGTAAGTATTCTTGCAGTTAATACAACCAGCACAATTTTTAAAACTCAGTTCCATCTGGTAGCTCTGTACACCCCACATTAAAGCTTAAATGGAAGGCCTTTTAAGTTGGTACAACCTTTTGTACACCACACAGAGTGTCATACTCAGGGAGATTTTAACTGTGGAATAACCCTTATTGGTAGAGGTGCCCATACTATAAAAACTCTTTAGTGAGTCCCATTTCCTGAAAGAAATTGTTGAGAAAATTGGTTAAACTGATGCAGCCTGTGTGACTGGATGCAAGGAGCACACTTTTATAAGGGGAAGTAATTCACCCATGTTGACTTTATTTTTGCCCCTCCTTAGTTGTACAGAAAGCCAGACAGTACCTTTAGAAACATCAGCCCACAGAATGGTGCAGTCCAGCTCTGATACTAATTTTATAGCCCATAAGCCCTGGTATTTGAGATTTAACATTTTCCTTCTATAATGAAGTGCTCAGTCAGGAGCTAAAATATTAAACTGAAGCCAAAAGTCCACTTTATACTATATTAATATCCTATAAAATGGTGGGAAGAGGTTAAACTAGAATTGAAAACCATTTAAAACATCAAGGAAAAAATAACGAATGAAAAATATGTTTGATAGTTAACCCTCCAACATTAGATTTACAGACTTGTGAACTTTAACTGAAAGGACTGGGCAAGATTTTTCCTCCCAACTTTCTATCATTAAAATTGAGATGAACACTTTACAGTACCAGCAAACAACCTTTTAATAGAGCAAAAATATAATATATAAAGTAAAAGCATCAGACAAACCTATTTGATGATTGCGGATCCAGGACTTATGATTAGTGTTGTGCAAAGTTGACTGACTTTGTGGATTAATTCACAAATTCAGTGAATTCAAAAGTTAATCTGCCTGCAAAGTTTCATTTCACACTATAGGGCTAACATTGTGAATGCCAAATTTGATAACTTTGCTGGTATAGTGGGGCCCACAGGGAAAGTTTGCAATGTACCATGGGATTGGAGGTCACATGGTACTGAAATGAGCTATATGCCATGCATAGGCTGCATTTAGTGCAGTCTTATGAAGAGTGAGTTGGAGAGAAGTCTGTCCCTGCTTCTCTGAGCAAAAACCTTTACAACTACACTGAAAGCAGAGTATTTTGAACCAAACTGCTAAAAATATCTAGAGTTTCTTGTGCAGCTAGATTACCAATGTTGGTTTGCAGTTCTGCAGAATTATTTACTTGAAAGTAATGGTTTTGTTTTGTGTAGTGAAGCAGTGCTGTGTGGGAAAGGGAGTATTTTAGCTAGCAAGCAAGGCAGCCTGTGTGCACTAGTTTACCTATGTCTTTCTTTGTTTTTATTTTTTCCAGGTATAGCACACTAAGCTGAAAGCTTTTTACAGGAGCGACCTGGGAGCACAAGAGGTTAAATGACTTATTCAGGGTTACACAGTATGCAAGTGGAAGCTGTGGGATTCAAACCCAGGTCTGGGCTGCTGGATGTCACCAAATTTGCAGCTCAGAGCCTTAGACCACTGCTATACTGCCTCCATATATGCCTCCATCTAATGCCTATTTATTTTATCTGTGGTCTGTGCTAATCATTTTATTTCTGTAGTACAGTTTGTGTGATTAATTACTTTTGTCAGTCTGTTTCTATGCTGATTATAGTCATTTTCTTGAGTTCTTGAAGTAACGTTATTTACAGTAACTTGTTTTGAACTACCCGTTGTGCGTTTTTTAATCCCCACCATGTTAAAAAGTACCAAAACAAAATACACTTTTTGCTGATTTTACTGTAGCCACTGTTAGCTCAGTAAACTGTTCTGTTCTTATTCAGATCACACTGTTAATCCCTTTGGTGAGGGTTTGTCTGCTGCTGCTGGTACTTTTATATGCAGTCATTATTTAATTTGTTTTCCTTGCAATATTAAAAATCTAAATGCAGTATATATTTTTACTTATTCTTTGTGTCCCCATCACACCAATCCATCCTACAGCTCGGGACCTCCAGGTACCTCTCTATCCCTCCTAGCCCCACGCATGGCCACCTCCATGGAGCCTTGACTTCGCTAACAAGTCAGGTGGGGTGGGGGCTACCTCCTGAATATCTCATTGTGTCAGGTGGGGCTTGTGTTGGTGAGCAGGGGACTTGGATTTACCAGGGACTGTCTTCATCATAGAGGTGCTGGGGTATTGGTAGTTTCTTACCATTCCTAGCCCCTAGGGACATCTTGTGCAGGATGTCAAGGCATGCACATCTGCACTGTGTGCACATGTGCACCCCGTTCCCCATGCCCTCCCTTCCTTTACCTTATTTTCCTTAACCACTTCCCTATGATTGCTGACTAATATTTATTATTATTATTATTATTATTATTATTATTATTATTACTACCTTGGAATATTTGCTTACAAGCATTCTAGCATAATAGTCCTCTAGTCTCTCAAGTCACAACATTCTAATGCCTATTTTAACTGTTGTGTAGTGATTATATGTCAGTTTGCTGTAACCTCCAATACTAATGCCTGTCATGTTATACTGTATACTGTGGTATTTGTTGTGTATTATATAAATTCCCTCATCCCTTTCCCCAGGACGTACCGTGAGATGAGCAAGCTGTTGTTCAGTGTGCCTTTCTTAGAGAAACTTTTCAAAAATTAATAAATAAAATCTGTAAGCTGACATCATGACATTCCTCCTTCCTTCCTTTCCATCTCCAGTCACACTGCCACCTGTGGTCACCCAGGAGAAGTATTGCAGTGGAGCACAGAATCCTCCTCGGCAGAGGAAGAGCGCATCCTTTGGAATGCTCAATCCTCCTCCCCTGGCTGGCCCTGTGATTCAGTCTCATTCCCAAACCCAGGTTGCCAGTGTTGTGAGTGGTAGCACTACCACTGCACCAATGGGCTGGCCCTAAAATCTAAATGCAGTATTTAAAATGACTGGAAAGAGATGCTCAAGTAAAGGGAGAGGTGCCAGAGGAGGCGATCAAGTAACACATAGGATCTTGGGTCCAAAGGCTGCTGAACCTAAAAAAAACTACATCTGTAGCAGCTTCATCCATGGGTTACAGGTATGGTAGTAGTAACAAAGGAGTAGTTTGTGGATGTGGTAGTTTGTGGACATGGCAGTGTCATTAGTGTTGCCAAAATATTCTATGCCACATTTGTGGCATCCATTCTAGTTGGTGCTGGGAAAGATGGTGACAAAGGATCATATTAAGAGGCAGCAAAATCTTTGGCTCAGGAACAGTGGTCGAGGAGGAGGAGGTTGCTGGTTTCCCCATGACTGCTGGTGATGGTGGCACTGAGCCTGATCTGGATGATAGGTTCCCATTCCCAAATGAGAGTGTTGAGCTTAACCACAAGTGAAGTCTGAGAAGGGAGATCTGACTGTTGTGCAGTTAGAAAAGACTAAATTTAAAATGTTTTCTCTCAATAAGGATGATGAGAAGGACAGAGGAGTATAGAGATAGTGAGGATGTGGAGAACAGAACTCAGGAGGAGAGGAGGTTACTAGCCTCATTGGGCTGATGATTTGGGCCCCATGAAGACCTGCTATGGGATCCTGAAAAGAAAAAAAAGTAATGGTAAAGTTGCTGAAACTGTGGTACTTTGCACACCATGACTATGTTACAGAATTACCAAAGCCACCCCCAATACTACAACTGTTGTTTCTTTTGCCACTGTTGAGCACATCACATTGTGTGAGCCACCCACTGCTGTAGTACAGAAAAAATCACAAAACACCCATTGCTTCTCTACTCTGTCCTAGTCCCACCACCATGTACAATTAAAGGTACTGTAGCCAGCAAAGCGAAACAGTTGATTTTTCCTAGCTGTGTCAAGAGTGAGTTAGTTGTGGATAAAGGGAACCACCGAGGCTCTGGTGGCCAACACACACACACACACACACCTCAAGTCAAGGCACCTGTTATGCTGGACTAAGCAGCAATGGGAAGCCAGTGCAGTGGACCCTCTGCCTTAACAGTTTTATTTGTTTGGGCTACTCAAAGTGGCAGGAAACAGTCCTGTTAGAAGCAGGGATGACTGAGAGCTACTACAGTGATGAGTCTGTGGGGCTGCCTAGGAGTGGTCACGGTAGCAGTAGTGAGTTGAGTACTAGCAGCAAAAGCACAAAGCGCATCAACCTCAGTTTAAAAACACCCCAAATCACTGCTTTCATATAAGCAGCATCCCCAAATCCCTCTGAGTCAAATGTTACCTCACCAGCCATGCTGCCCGCCGTGTTCTGCTGTTTGCTAGCTCAACACCCAGAAAGGTCTGGACTACACTGCAAAGCATCTTTGAGTGTCATGCCAAATATCCATCCAATCATGCTATTACCAGGAACTGAATGCAGCCACCATTAAAATGCTGGGGCTGTCACAAATAACAGATTCCTTCACAAATGTACTTCTCAACCTACTCCATTCCAGAACTTCATGGGACTGTGTCAAGCATGGGAATCCATGCCCTGCTGCATTCAGCATCCCTATGTGTACAGCTCAGTATGAATATGTGGACCACTAGCCAAACAGCTGGTAGCTTCAATCTGTGCATTATTGCACATTGTACAATAGCAATAAAATTTCTTGTTCCCTGATTGGTTGGTGTGTGCCTTGAACAGTGATGTTATTGAACAATAACATCACTGTATAAATCAAGCGCACAAGTGACCATAGAACAGTGACAGAAATCCCCCTCCTCCCAATACAAGCCACCGGGAAAGCAACAGTACCTTGAAGCATCACCGCTCACTCCATAATTCTGGCCGTTGTAGTGCATGTACACTACAGCCGATGCTCATTCCTTGACTGTGGCCGGTGCACATTTGTGTTTTACACAGCATTAGAAATTAGAAAAACAAAAAATAAAACAAATACAAAGCCGTACCTGCAATTGGCTTTTTCACACACAACAACAGCCCTGAGTAGCTGCATTCCGAATGTGCTGGAAGTCCACTGCATTCGCCGATCGGCTTGGCGTCCAGACTTTCTACTCAACAAAATAAATGACCCCACTGTAAAATGCTTCGTTTCCAACAGATTTTAAAAATGTTAAAAGTGGCAAGGTGACAAGCTGGAGCCATGATTTGGCACTGTGACAACACAAAGCTTTGTGTGACGACAGAAAAAACCTGTAGACAGGCAAACTGAAAGCAGCATATGCTCACAGCACCACCTAGTGGGCCAAACAGAAACTGTGGATTTTTTTTAAAACATATACTTCACACACGAAAAATGATCAAAAAGCCCTAAAATATATATATTTTCTTGTATTATAAAAAATGAGTCATTGTCTAATAGCAATAAGGCACTCAGGGATGTGTGTTATTTTGTAATAACATCACTCCTGGGGTGGTAAACACTCAACTTACATCTCGGTGCTTCAACCTACCCCAGGAGTGATGTATTACACACAACACACATCCTGTCATGCCTTATTGCTTAATTGAGTACTGTTACCTGGAATAGTATTTAACTCTGGCCTGCAGTAAAATTGTATTAAGTCAAATTGTGAGGTAGCAATACAGCAATACTCTGAGTATTCGACAGCCTGCAACGCTGGCAAGGAAGAATGTAACTATATCAAACATGGGTCAGAAAATGTTAGAATTGCTCCTGACTGACTGATGAGTGGGTGTAGCCTGTGGTGGTACTACAGAGGGTTGTCACAGGGCTTCTCGTTGTTGTGGAGCAGGAGATGAGGAACTGCTTACCCTGAGACACTTGTTTTCCAGTAGCCTCAGTTTGATCAAGCTTTACCTTGGTTTACCCCAAGGGCTAAGTTATAGGCAATGTTGCCAGGCAAAGCTGCCAAGGCAAATTCCTATTAAATAAAAACAATCCTTGAATTTATTTGCAAAGGCAAATTTGCGAATGCACCTTAAGTTTGCTGGTGGATTAAAACTTTCTAACATCACTACTAAAGACTGGACTGTTTGGTCCATTCAGGATGTAGATGGCACTTTACTGACTGATACTCAGGGTCAATTGGCTTTTAGGTCACTGTAGGGAACTGAAATTTGGGACCCAGCTAGCCTGGGTCCCATGTAACAATTCCTTAGTGACCTCTGAATTCCAGATCTCTTAAAGGACCAGATGAATCTGGCGAAAACAGATATAGCATGATCAGAAATCCGGAAACTATTTCATCACTCACCTTTGGTTCAGCTACTGGATCAGATGATCATCTGGGAAGTATATCAACAGACAGTTTTTTTTCTTAAACTGAACTGGCCCAGTTTTTCAATTACAGGCTGTCAGTGGATAATTTAGGCTCTTGGCTCTGACAAGAATCTTGCTTTTCCTGTACAAGTGGGGGACCTGTCTGAAATCACTGATTAGAGACCAATAAGTCTCTTGAATGTGGATTAAAGATTCTTACTAAAGTCTTGGCCTACAGGCTATCACAGTTACTCCTTCTTTCGTGATTCATCACAGTTTTCAGTATGCCTGAGAGACAGATAGAGGAAAACCTCCATGGGAATATGGAAGATCTCAGGCCTTCTCCTGGCATTGGATCAGGAGAAGGCCTTTGATCACATTTCCTATAGTTTTCTTTTTGCTGTTTTACATCAGTATGGGATTCCACATAGTTTTATAGGATGGATAAAATTAATATACTCAAGATCTTTAATCTCCCCATACATGCGAGGCCTGGCAGGTGACCCAAATAAAAGAGGTTTTAGGCAAGGATGCCCACTCAGTTTGTTATTATATGACTTTAGTTTAGACCCTCTAATTTGGAAATAAATGGTTCAACACACATTTAAACAATAGTTACCAGTAGCAGCCTGGTGGTTCCCTCAATTTTGGCCTACAAAGATGACATCTGTTTAATGATTCCAGATCTGGAATCCATGCAACTAGCTTCTCGAATTTTGGGAAAATATTCAGATTCCTCAGGAGCTAAAGAAAACATGAGTAAATGTGAAGGAAAGGATATGGGTCCTTAAAGGACACTTGTCCTGTTAGTGTACATTATCAGAGATTCTTATACAGAGGAACCTTTACTTATTTGGGAGTACTATTTGGAGATGGGGATATGGGCAGGATAAATTGGGAAAAGTACACTAAATATAGCAGAACATGAAGTGAACCAAAGGAATAAGTGCCTTTCTAAAAAATCCTTTTTAGTGCTGGTCTTTCTATATATTAGTTTTGTCCCCAAAAAAAAGAATGGAGGCAACGATATATACTGGGTCCGATTCTCAAAAGCCCTCAAAATGATGCAAGATGCGTGCATTAAGCGTAAATGACACAAGTGGCGCCCTGTGTAAAAACTGCACCCTGAACTATTCTAACAAGCTTCCTGCATCAAGCAGGCTGCATGCACCAAAGGGGCTTGCACCATCCTTATGCCACAGAATGAGCTACAGCATAGTGCTAAGGGCATGAAGCAGATGCAGGCTGCCATATCCCCTAAGGTGGAATTCTCAAAACCCTCCCAGAGGTCAAAGGTCTAAGTACTGTTAGACTAGCCAAGGACTGATCTAATGGTACTTAGAAATCCTCTGCTAATGTGCCACCTCCTCCAAGCCCCGATCCCTTTCCTGGTAGTCTAGTGCCCCCACCTGCCCCAATCACCCGTCATATCTGTTTATATATCCCTGTATTTTCTAAACTTTAATAAAGTATATTAGATTCCAAACAGATATCCCGGTAGTCTAGTCGCATCCCCCAAACCCCAATTGCCCATCATATTTGTATATATAAGCTGGCCGTCGGTGCAGCAGTAGCACTACCACATGCGATGCTGGCAATCTGGGTTTGGTATAAGCTCAGGGTTGTTGGAGGGTTGGCTGGGGGAGATGGATTGAGTGCCTAATGGGGTGCTCTCCTTCTCCGGTTGAGTGGGCAGCACTCCTGCCGCAATAATACCACCATCACCTGGGTGACCACATGTGGTGGTGATGCAGCAGAGGAGGCAGAAAATAAGGGAGGGCAGACATCAGGTGGGACTGGAGCAGAGGTGTGTCTCCACGTGCCTCCATCTCATTGGTCCTCCCTGCATGCAGACATCTGGGGGCAGGAGAACAAGGAAAAACAATCCATGACTGCACCGGTAGACAGGTCTCTGGTGCGAAGCTTCAGTGCATGCTTCCTCCTGGTATGGGGAGTAAGTAGGGCTCCCACCCCAACTGGGGGTAATCTGAGGATCGTGAATCCACTGGAGAAGGGGCCCCAATAGGAGCTGGGATGGGTGCATGAAGACCCTGAAGAAGCGGTCATGGAGAAGGGGCATAAGAGTAAGTAAAAAATAAATATGTATAGTATATATATATATATATATATATATATATATATATATACTATATTGCTAAATTTAAATAAAGTATATTTAATGGACATCCTTGGTAGTATAGTGGCATTCTCCCCCAAGTTCCGATCAGCTGCTATGAATATTAAATTATCCCTGGTGGCTTAGTGGACTACTCAGGCCCTATTCCCCATTAATAGACATTTCAAAATACCTGGTGGTCTAGTGGACCCCCCACCCGATAGTGCCCCACCACCCTTCTCCCCATCATATAGACAAGCCAGTGACTGGCACTGCCCACCACTCACCACCATGGCTGGCCACTGACTGAGCTCTGTGAGTGCATACTGTACTCGGTATGTGCTCATTCAAAGCACAGTCAGTGGGGGCTGTGGTGGTGAGCAGTAGGCTGTGCCAGTCTCGCTGTCTGGGATGAGGCAGAAGTGAGGGCACTCTGATAGTCAGGGGTCCACTAGACTACCAAGTATTTCAGAATGTCTATTAACAGGGATCAGGACTGGAGCATGCCACTAGACCACCAAGGATAGCTAATATTCATAATGGGCAATCAGGGCTTGGGAGAGGGATGGCACTATACTACCAGTAATATCTGTTTGGAGTTTAATATACTTTATTTAAATGTTACGAATATGAGGATATACAAACAAATATGATGAGCAATCTGGGCTTGGGGGTGCCACTAAGTACTCCTGTACATCCTGTAGACAAGCTGGTGACTGGCACAGCCTATCGCTCACCACCACAGCAATCCACTGACTGTGCTTTGAATGACCACATACTGTATACAGTATGCACTCATACAGAGCTCAGTCAGTGGCTAACCTGTACTACCCGCTATTACTAGGTGGCAGCTATCCTTGACAATAAGGCAACGATCTTTTACTCTCCTCAGAATCTTTGCCATACTCCTACTAATTTCAAAATGTTCTTCCTAACCTGGGCCCATCTTGCCCAGCCCATGCCTATCACACCACAGGCTTAGAATAGCTGCAATGAACATTTGCAGCTTAACCAAACAGACAGTAGGTCTCCATTGCTGGATACTGCAACATCAGCCAGATGTGCTAGCACTGACAGAAACCTGGCTGTCCATAAAAACACCTGGCTCTTTGTTTGCCCTCCTGGCTTCACCCTTCACAGAGCCGACAGAATGAGGCAAACATGGTGGGGGTGTGCTGTGTACGTCTGTGACTCCATGATATGCCAAGCCCTTCCAATACCTCCATTAGACCATGGTGCCCAAGCCTTATCATTAAAACTTACTCCAGATCTCTTCAGAGGCCCTGTAATTCTTACTGTTGCATATGTCCCCCTAGAAACCAAGATCCTGTTATACAATCCCTTACTAAGTACATCTCCGGCTTCCCCCAAAACAGAACAAATCATAGTTGGAGACTTTAATGTGAACTGGATTGCCAGTTCAGCTTCCCAGGCCAAGGACATCTTCGCTGCACTGGACCTGACCCAGCTGATCAGCCAACCTACCAGAGTGAACCCCACTAATGGCTCTAGCACCCTGATTGACCTTCTCCTCACCAACTGCCCCACAGAATCTCTGACCTGGTGGTCCTTCCAGACTCCTAGCGATCACTCACCCATCCTCTTTTCCTGGTCATGTCTTCAGCAGAAACCCAAACCAAACTATATTGCCTAGCATCATCTCCAACCGGAGGCCTCACAAAACTAAGAAAATACTGGTCCCTCATCTCCCAGGCCCCTACTATAGATGAAGCCCTTGATTATTTCACCTGTTCTTTTAATAAAGCATGTGACATCTGTGCCCCACTAGCAAAGTGCAATCCAAAACGTAATGCCCCTGGGTCACACCTACACTGCTCCAACAGCAAAAGCACAGAGAGATGATCTCTGGCATAAAGCAGTCGCATCCTGTACTCAGGCAGACAGGCAAGCCTATAAGCGTCTCATAACAGATGCACTTGGGCCATTAAACAGGCCAAATTGGCACTACAAATGACCCTTGCCTCCTCCTGAGAGAATGCTCGGTTGTTCTGGGACAATATCAAGGAACTCAATGGCAAATCCGGCTCCCTCTCCCTCTCTACTAACTGTCGACAATGTCCCTACCACCGACCCACTGGCCATCACCAACTGCCTCAACTCATCATTCTCTGACCTAAGTGCAGTACTCCCAAATAACTTCTTCAACCCTCCTGAAACTCCACCCCAAAACACCCAGCATGCCCCCTCCCATCTCAGGGTGATCTCTACAGAATGAGGCAAGGCTTTTCTCATGAAAGCACTCAGCGGCTCTTGCTATTGCAAAGTTTCTTTTGATATGAGAATCCTCGTCTAGTACTAGATACAGTCCTCTCCCCACTGACTGACCTCATTAACCACTCCCTAAGTCTGAGCAGTTCCTCACAGCCTGGAAGACTGCCACAGTCACCCCAATACTGAAGAGTGGTGACAGCACCTCCCCAATAACTACTGTCCCATATCCATTCTCCCACCACTAAAGCCCTTGAAAAATTATAGACACCCAACTCACTGAGTACCTACTTGCTCATAACCTACTTTGCAGGGAACAGCATGGCTTCAGATCTGGGCACAGTACAACTGCGGCTCTCACTGAGTTCTCTAATTTTATTCACTCTGCCCTAGATAGAAAACACCTAGCTGGAGCTGTCTTCATCGACCTGTCTAAGGCCTTTGATACAGTCTCCCACCCCTTACTCTTAAGCACACTCGCCACATAGGTCTGTCCCAAGGACTCATCTCCAGGTTTACCAGTTACCTCACAGCTAGAGCACAATGTGTCAAAATAAACAACACCCTTTCAACCACCCTGCCAGTCCACTCTGGGGTTCCCCAGGGCTCCATCCTCGGCCCTCTATTATTCAGTATCTACCTAAACACCTTGCCCAATTCCTGCTCCAGCAACCTGCTACTCTATACGGATGATGCAGTTCTTTTTGCTTCACCCAGATTCCACAGTATTGCAGTCCTCCCTCCAACACATGTAACCAGATTGAAAACTGGTCCATAGACCAAAGACTTGTGGTCACTGTAAAAAGACAAAGACTATGTTCTTTGCCCATCGACAGAATAAGGCCAAGAATGCACAGCTAACAATCCTCTCCCACTCTTTCCTTCCTGTAGAACAGGTCCATACATATAAATACTTGGGCCATACATTTGATTCCAGCCTCTCCTTCCATTCACACAGTGACACTCTATCATTAGCCATAAATGTCCGTATGGGTCTATTGTACTGGCACAAGGATTGCCAGAACTCTGGAAGCCCTTGTTCTGGCTGTCACCTCCTCAGTCCTCTCCCTAGTTGATTATGGGCTCACTATCTACTCAGCTACTGACCACACAGCCCTTAACAAAGTCCACTTTGCCATAAACAAAGAATGCAGACTCCTCACCGGAACAGACAAGTGTACCCATACCTGTACCCTATATGCCCTAACAAATCTCTTTACCCTGGATGAAAGGCTATTTTATCAAACATGTCTTCTCACAAAGAAAATACACCTGGGGCATATCCCTTGGGGTTTCTGCCTCTCCTATCCTCCCATGCCTTGGTGAACACCAACACTGCCAACCGACAGGTGTGGTCCATCCCAAGGGTTAGAACCTCCTTAGCCCAAACGTCATTCCCACACAGGGCCCCAGCCTGGTACAATGAACTCCCTCTAATGTCTCCTCCATCTTCAAATTAGGACCTTTCAAGTCAGCCCTCAAAGAGCACATTTTCGCTTCACGGCGCTGCCAATGTACCAGCTAGTGCTGAGTCATCTATATTCATCTTACGGACCACCCCGCCACTGAGCTCCTTCTGATAGGGCTACCAAACATTACCTATTAACAATGCCTCCTTTGGCTGCACTCACAAGGTATCTGTCTACTTCACTACTTCACTGTAAATATCAAACCTGTTACTCCTCCCTCTATCAGCAAGCTTATTGCTCTCTTGAAAACTGCAAAATACAGCTCTGGCATTACGTTCAATGCAATGTATAGCTGATTTTGATTCTGCAATATTGTATAACTAAAAAAAACTGCAACCTTTAGCTGCCATTCTATGTCTATATGTATTAAGTGTTTATGTTTCTTCTTCTGACCCTGACTCGAAGGCTGTAATCCTAAACTATGTTAAATAAATAAATAAAATAAATATTTGTTTGAAGTTTAATATACTTTATTAAATTTTAGCAAATACGGGGCTATATAAACAAATATGACAGTGACTGGGGCTTGGGGGTCACTAGCCTGCCTTCTTGGTGAACATTGCCACAAGGCCGCCCATGGCTTCACCAACCTGTTTATGTGTGCCCTCTGTTTGGAGGACCCCTATGGTTGCCACAAACCATGTGATTTTGCCACTGGGACTCTGCCCAATAGAGAATCAGGCACAGAGTCCATGGCGCACTGTGATTGCTGCAAGCTGACTTTGGCACAACAGGCCAAGTTTTGAAATTGAGCCCACTATCTTTTCAGACTCTTGTGGTGGGGTTGACTTAACCCTGTTAAGTGCCCACACATGCAGGAAACCCAGAGAAAGAAGGTTAGGGATGCTGAACCTACTTTTTATTTCCATTGCATGTTTTCATTAATTTTTATGATCAGTCGTAGGATAGTTTGAAAAGCTATGGGTTCTGTTAGTGAGAAACTGGGACTTTTCAATTCTGACTGTATGGAACGATTGAGAAATAGAGTCCTATATAGGTGTGAAAATCTGGTTCTTAGATTTATAAACACCCATTTCTCAAAGCTGAGACAATGGAGTTAACTTTCTTTCAGGTATCCTCTGGCTTCAGGAAATATTTGTATGGACCTAGTGTAACCTATTTCGTTTTAAAATCCATCTTTGACTTATCTGGAGAAGTACCACCATCAGTCATTACAAATTTGTGGATACATGGTACCCAGGAAAATGAAGGACATGGTCTGTCTTTGCACAAATGGTAGACACCAGGTTGGGGAATAAATAAACACAAAAGTGAAAGAATGATACTGTGTTTAGGACTCTTGTGGACAGGCCAGTGAGTCATTGCAACATTTGTTTTCACCTATCATTACATTCAAGATTTCTGCAAGGAACTTAATATTCAGTGGCAGCTCCTGGTTCTGCAACAATCACACATGGAAGGTTGGTATACAGATCTTTTCTTGAAGTATGAAGTATGGGACTACAGTAAACATGTTATTATGGCATGTTCAAAGTGGTGCATGTGGAATGCCAGATACTCCTTTTATTTTAAAAATAGTCTCTTTACATTTGCTAATATTTCAGGTAACACATTAAATTAAGGTAGTATATATGCTGGAACTGAAAAAGTTGCATGTAAAACAATTGTGATGTCTTTGGAGAAATGTACACTGGATCTAATCCCTGTCTTTGTAATATGGAGTTTGTTAATATGGAATTCATTCATGTCAGAGTTGGTGTGAGGAATCACAAGAGGGTAGTAACTTATATGTTGTTTTTTCTTTTCTTTTATTTTTTTCTTATTATTATTTTATAATTATTAAGTGTATATGCATTTATTTCTCTCTAGGTGAAAATGATTTTTCTCTTTTCGGTTGAACCTGTATATATATTTAAGTCAATAAAAGAACACCAACACCTCTACTCTTCATCGATAAGTAATATATGATCTTTTACTCCCACCTGGACAGTGACCAGAGATGGACAAAATGGACCTCAGTTTAACATTTCATATAAAGGATGCCACTTCTGTTGTGCAGCACTCCTTGTACTGTGGTACTGTGCCAGTTATGGGTACTACTGCAAGTACCTGGTGTGGCACTAGTAAGTATAGTTTATTGTTCAACATTCTTGTCATTACAAATAAAAAAGTTTTATAAAAGATCCAAAAGTTTTAAAACAATTACAATCATAGATAACATTAACACAGTTTACAAATTTGCCATAGCATCAGTTAGAGTATACAGACTCTATTCTTCATAATTATTTGCTTATTTACCTGCCTATCTGATCAACATAAAATATGGCATGGCTTTGGGTAGTTGTTATTCTAGGAACCATTAGTTAAATTTGTCTTCACATATTGAATTGTGATAGTACAATATAAAAATAGTACAAATAAAACATCCTCCAACTCATCATTAACACTGTTAAGTTATTCAAGAGTCTATCATACAAGAGTGGCTCAAACTTAAAATTGTAGGTATTTCCAAAGAATACAGTAGGATTTTTCAATCAGTAGTATAGAGTAATAAGATCTCTTGCACTGTTTGTACCAGTGTCAACAGTATCATAGTATCATAATGATAAAGCATTTTTCAGACTTGCTTCCATATTGCTTGCCAAACAAAAAAAATCTTTTAGCAGTATTGTCTAATTTTTTTTTTCGCTAGATCTGTCAATCGTGTTTTGAAAGTTTCCATTGTAGGGTTTTCCACTACCTCAATAGGAAGTGTATTCCAGTGGGTACCACCGCTGGCTAAACCAGAACCTTCTTTTTGCATATTACACTTTTGTAACTTAAGTTGTTTACTATGAGTTCTAGTTTCATAACTTTTCTGCTTAAGTCCCAGACCCAAATCTAACTGCAGCCTATTGTCTTGGAAAGATTTATACACCATAATCATATCACCCCTCCATCTTCTGTAGGCAAGTGAATACAGGTTAAGAACCTGCATTCTGTCCCCATAGGTTCTACCCATCATCCCACATATTGATTTTATAGCCCTTCTTTGTACACACTCCAGGCTGTTTATTTCTCCCCTCATGTAAGGAGCCCATACTTGGGAATAATATTCCAAATGGGTTCTCACCATCGTCATACAATGGGATCAGGACCTCCTTTCTCTACTGGTGATGTGTCTCAATATACAATTCAAAGATTTTTAGCATTTTTAATTGCCTGGTCATATTGAGAACTGAAAGTTAAATCATTTCTAATTATAATTCCTAGGTTTCTTTCTTTTGTTGTTTGTTTTAATTGACTATTATTCATTTTATATTTGGACTCTGAATTATTTTGCCCATATGTAAAACTATACATTTTCTTCATTTAATTTAAGCCTATGTTCATTTTCCATTTCTCTATGTACTCAAGAGTATCCTGAGTCTTCTTTGGTCCAGATATAAGTCAACCACAGCTCCCACCTACAATAGTCTGCAAACTTTGTCAACTAGTTGTTCACAGATTTGTGTTGTAAGGTGAAAATATATATATTAAACAGACAGGATCCCAACATTGACCCGAGGACCCGCTTGTCACTGGGACCAATGATACAGTTCACCATTGATAATCACCCTCTGTCTTCCCCTGTAGCCAAGATGTTATCAATTTACAGTACTATTTATTATTAATCTGCAATGATAAAAGGTTTAATTAGCTCTAGGTGTGGGAGTTTGTCATATGCTTTTGAAAAATCAAGTTGCACCACATCCATTGATTTGTCCAGGTCTAAAGTCCTACTAACTTTCTCATGGAAATGTAAGAGATTTGTCTGACATGATCTTGCCTCAGTAAATCCATGTTGACTAGGGTCTGACAATCTATTATCACTTAAATTGGTGGAAATATGGTTTTAATAATGCCCTCCAATACTTTACCTGTCACTGTTGTCAAACTCACAGCTCAGTAGTTCTCAGGGGAGGTTTTGTTGCCCTTTTGTAAATTGGCACCACATGCCTCTTTCCATTTTTATTACATCCCTGTATTTAATGAATTCTGAAAATAAAAGTTACAGGATGAGCTATCTCTGTAGATATCTCCCTCATACGTCTTGGATGTATGTCATCCAGTCCAGGTGATTTGTTTATTTTAATTTTGTTTAGTCTATCCATTACATCCTTGATTTCAATTATAATTTGTCTGTCTTCTGATGTGTTATATTTAGTGATCGTTGTTAACAAATCATTTTGGTTGCAGTACTAAAGTGCTTGTTCTGGATGTTTGCCATTTCTGTATCATTTAATATGTTCCCTTCTCATCCTTATATGGGCCTACAGTTTGCTTATTCCTCTTTTGTTGTTTATATAGTAATAACATTGTTATAGTTCTCTTGGCTTCTAGTAGCCAATTTACTTTCAAAAGTTGCTTTGGTAGTTTTATTAATTTTTTTACCTTTTTATTTGTTCCTTATGTTTGTGGATGTAGTTATTAACTAACTTGGCTAATTTATCCATTTTGTTCTTTAGTTTGATTTGTTTTTGATTTTTGGGTACACTATCTTGGAGTGTTAGCTTTTTAAATTCTTGACTGTATAATGTATATATTGATTGGATATAGTTTTTATTTTAGCGACAAGTGTATCCCACATTTCATCTAAAGTTAGTTTTGAAAGATCTGTAAACCATTCCCATTTGTGTAGAGCTTTTCTTATTTTGTTAAAATTTACATTTCTGAAATTGGGAATTTTGTTTTGCTGACTTTCTGAGTAGGTAGTTCCTTGAGTTCAAAGAATATGGTCAGATAATCACTGTTAGAAATAGAGAGCCAACCTTTGCATCTGATATTTTCTCCCATATTAGTCAATACAACATCTAATATGTTATTGCCTTGTATTATTTTTAACTGTTTGTTCCAGACCTAGTTGATTACATTTTCAAGATATTCTCTTCAATATTACAGGTTGCAGTTTGATACTCCCAATCGATTCCAGGAAGGTTGAAATCCTGTTATGATGATGTTTTCTGCCTGGTTAAGGTAGTCAAGGTAATCTAAGATTTCATAGTCCATATCATTAGTTAAAGAGGAGGACAATACAGTACCCTTAGAATGATTTTAGGTCCATTTGAGGCATGATCTTAAAGGCCAACTGTTCAATGTTTAAACTGTCATCATATAATTCCATACTCTTAATTGACTCGTGTATATAGATGGCTACCCTCCACCTTTCCTGTAGTTTCTAGATTTCTGATATAGCACGTATCCATCTACATTTTATCCTATATGTCCCTTCCTCCCACCAAGTTTCTGTGAGAATTGCAATTTTAATATTTTTAATTTCCATTAAATAAGTGAATTCATCAGATTTGTTGTCGAGACTTCTAACATTACTTAAGAGACAGTTGACTGACTCCAAGTTTTTCTTTGCTGTATTAATTTTACTTTGTTCTGGTTTTATCTGAACTGGTTTCCCTCCCCTCACTTGCCAATTTAAATGGTTTTCAATAACATTCTTAAATGTGTTACCCAAGATTCTTTTCCCCATTTTGTTCAAGTGGAGTCTGTTTTTTATATAGTGAATTTATTTCTGAAAATACTACCAGTTTCAATGAATTCTATTCCTTTTTCTATACAATATTTCCTCAGACCTCCATTTATTTAGGCAATTTTGTAGTTTATGTATTGGAATCTACCATAAGTTGGTAAGATGCTAGATATGATAATTTCTGAAGTATACTGTACATCTGGACATCTTTGATCAGATCACTGTGTTTTTCAAGATATTTACTTCTTCCTTGTGTTTCAAATCATTTACACCTCTCTGAAAAATCACCAATGGATTGCTAACATTGCCCATACACCCTTTTAATATTTGCTTTAATTCCTGTCTTTTACTCCTGGAAATATACTGACCATAGTGTTTTCATTTCTTTCTTTACATAAAATCTTGTCAGTTCCTCTTATGGTCGAGTCCCCTAACACAATAACTTCTTTTGTTGTGAAATGTGTCTGATTATTTTCCATTATCCATGTATTCCCTACTTTTACCTAGTATTAAGTAAATGTTTCCATTTACTTCATGTTTCATGTATTGTTTCCTGATTCCACTAACTGTTAGAAATAGTAGAAGGTTCATTAAGATATCCAAATGTTCAGAGTTAAAGAGTAAATCTAAAATATATTTATTTGGGATGTATAAAAGCCAATAGATGCCTAGATATTTTTCTCTGGGGTATTTACAGTATATTGAGGGCAATGTAGGACAACATGCAGTAGATCTTATTCCTTTGTAGAGCCTAAAGCAATTTCCGATACATTTTGTCTTTGTTATATCTGGCCTCCAACATATTCCTTGGAAATACCTCAAATCTATACAGAGTAAGTACAATTCTATGTTCTGGTATTTGGACAGCTTCCAGTTTGAATTTAAGTAAGTGTTCTTTTGTATTGTTTACAAGCCATTGTGATACTTTTAAATTTGTGATGTCAATAAGATCATGTTGTTTTGCCTTATTTTGCACTTTCTTAGTTATAGGTTTGGTATAAGCTGTGTTAATTGTAATGTTCTTATCAACCCAGTTTCTTAAGAATAATCATATTCCTCTAGAAGGTTTCTAACTAATCCCAACCAGTTGTCTTGTTTAGAGGAGGATTTCCTTTTTCACAAGACAGTTACTAATGATAGAAACCTTTTTTTCTAATACAGTCTTTATCCAGTAGTTAATTATGCTCTCTGGACTAGATTTTAAAGCTGATCTTTCCTATCTGTGTCCTTACCTGGGTATTTAGTGGATCTAAGGAAATTCTCAGCAGTTGTCTGTATGTTTTGTTTAAAATTGTATCCAATTTGGAGCCTTGCAATCCCCAGATTTCTGTTGCATATAAACCCTGGTTAATTGTATTCCATTTACAGTTCTTTGAAAAATTACCCCAGGTAAGGAAATTTGTTAACAAACTCCAATGTATTGCCTAAAAGCATTAGTTTTCTGTATTGTTTTGTGCTATCAAGTACCATGATTTTTTTGTATTTGGTTTTAAATTCAGTTTAGTGCAAAGTGAGTCTAATTTGAACAGATCTTTTGTAAGCCCAGTCTACTCATTGAAATTATTGCCAAGTAATTGGCATATGCAAATACAGGTATCTGCTGTTTGGTGATTTTGGTGGATGGAAAGATGGATTGTCCAGCTCTGTAATAATCTCATTTATACAGATATTGAAATTGGTTAGCACTACAACAAAGACTTACCAAACTTCTATATATTTGTCTCAATCTTTATTGATAACTGACCCGATCTACTGTATTTAATTTTGTTCAAGTATTAGAATAGCTTCATCTTATAACAAATAGTAAATTCAGGTCAATCCCCAACTGATCCATCTTTTCCCATAGATATGTTCTTATTATCGAATCAAAAGCAGATGTGAAGTCTTCATATGCCACAAAATTTTTTGTTTTTTGTCTTGCAGTATTTTTCAATCAGATGCATTAAAATAAATATTTGTCTTATAGTACAGTTTTCTTTTCAACAGAAACACGTTGACCGACATCCTGGCGCCAGGCTCTATGTTGATCATGATTTGCAGCTGGCATGGAGCAACACACATCAGTTTGTGTTTTTCAGTGGGGGCTTCACCCCAAACTCCCCTATGAACAGGGCTCTGCCCCACCCCCAGTACTAAAGGATTCTAACTCCAGTTTGGAGTTAGTTCGGGAGGTAGTGCGGTCAGGGAAGGGTTGCCCAGTCCCAGTGGTCTACAGTGGCATGGCTGTGTTGTCGATATCAATGCATGTCGCTGTAGAAATGTCACTGTTCAGGGGCATACCAACAGAAACTATATTGCACTGACTGAGCCACAAAAGTACCCTGTTCAGTAATACTTTAGCATAGATTTTAGCCATATTATGTATAAGGCTAATAGGTTTGCAATTAAATGGATCAGTCTGAGCTCCTTTTTTGTGTATGGGTATAATATAGTGACCCTTCCAAGAGGGAGGAGTATAAGCATACATTGCACATTTATTAAAGAAATCTGAAAGTATTAGGAGTCTCGACACATGATTTAAAAGATAAAAATCTGTTAGGATATTAACAGGTCCAGGCTATTTTTTAAAAACTGTTAATAGTTTGGCTAACTTCCAAGTCAGAAAACCACTGAAAATTGTCATTCAGTTCCTCATTTCCAATGTTGTTTTGTATGGTGTGGCACAAGCACCCACACCATCTGATTTTCTGACCCCATAGGAGAGCATGCCGCCTATTGAGTCACTGACACAGATACCTGTGGCACTTTTTATGAGATTTTCTAGTTAGATTGAGGAAGAAATAAAGGGCAAAGATATAGGGTAGTAATATAGAAATGCAGATGGACCTTTAGCATGGTAACACAAAAACTGAACTTACCAATTATAGCAGAAGATTCAAGGCATCAATAACAGTTTTGAAAACAAATCCAAAAGAATAGCTATGTCAGTGGGGATAATTACATGTAGTTGACAATGCACTGTGCTACACTGGGAAACACACTAGGGTTTAATGTGGATTGCAACTGTCACAAACAGTACAAATAGAGTTTAACAAAACAATTGAAAACTTAGCTTTACATTTCACTTTTCATGTTCATATCGATACAGGTTTTCAAGTGGATTGCTTTTAAGGTTTTGGTATATGTTTTCATCACATTTTAGAATATAACACTCATTGCAGTTTTCAATGAAAACCAATTACAGTATGTTTCTCAGTGGTTTACATGTTGTTTAAATTCAGAGATAACTGATCACTATAGCCTATATAGTCAAAGAGTTTGTGTCATGTTAAGTATGAAAAGCTCAGCTAACAGATTGTTAGAACAGTTGTTGCTAAATTCAGAGGCACACTTAGCATGACGTAAAACTGTTAGAGCATTTGCACTGACATACTGTATACCATGCCCCTACATTGTGAAAATCAATGCAAAGAGTGAGCACTGGCAAAGTCAATGGGTTTTGAAGTGCCAATAGGTTGCTCGTGCAACAGGTTTACCACTTCCAAAATGCTACCCTTACAAATGTGCACAGTGGTGCATAACCATTCACCCACCACACACATCTCTAGTGCCATTCAACTATGCTTGGGCTACCCACCAGGTAGCTGGGTTTGTTAGTGTGGGTATAACCTATTTTTGGCCGGGTAGGGTAGTTTGTGTAATGTTCTACCCTACCCAACATAACAGTGTAATTCTTGGGTCGAGTAATTTGACACAGGTAATAGATAATGGTTAAAGGATGTGGAAATAGGCATTAAGTGAAGCCTGTTGGCTCCTTCACAAACTTGCAGCAGAATGGGAACACATGAAAACAGGCTGACACCTGATTGGTGAGTGGTATCTGTGCTCCATCTGTTGAATGGAATCCTGCTGGCAGCAGTCTGTGTGCATTGTGGTGTGTGGAAGCTGCTGTGTATGGGCTGTCGCTCTGCAGCACAAATTGCCAACTTGATGGAAAAGATTAAAAAATACATATTTTTACTTAACCTACACTTTGATGAGGAGCAAAGGGCCAGGGAGAAATAGTGGGGACTGAGAAATGCAAACGATCTCTGCCAGAGGGAGGGTCAGGCCATCCTCAGTTTTGAACATGGAGCTGGGGACTGGTGAAGAACAGAAGGAAACTGGGAGGACAAAAGAAAAAGTTCAAAAACAGGAAGTTTTATTTTATAATTAGTTAATTAACCTACACTACAAGGAGCAAAGGCACAGGGAGAAATAGTTGGGGACTGACAAAAATCTCAACCGGGGAGGGAGGTCAGGCTAGCCTCAGTGGTGGACGTGTGCTAGGGACTGGCAAGAGAACAGAGAAGGAAGGAAGGTGGGGAAAGATGTAGACAAAACAGAAGGCCCTGGGTAGCTGATCTGAAATAAAAGCATACACTGTTTGCTAGGTGCCCGGAGCCCTGTCATTTTATTACTGTGACATAGCTACATTGTCTGTGCAGCATAATGAAAGCCTTTTACACCTGTATCACACTGTTTGTTAGGTGCTTCTGGGGCCTCTGTCATTTTATTACTGTGACATAGCCACGCTGTCTGTCTGTGCAGCATAATGAAAGCCTTTTATGACTGTATCACACTGTTTGTTGGGTGCTCCTGAACCCTTTTATTACTTTGACATAGCTACACTGTCTGTCTGTGCAGCACACTGGTGAAAGCCTTTTGTGGCTGTATCACACTGTTTTCAGGTGCCCTGAACTCCTGTTATTTTATTACTGTGACATATCCACACTGTCTGAGCAGCATAATGAAAGTCTTTACAGCTGTATCACACTGTTTGTTAGGTGCTCCTGAGCCCCTGTTATTTTATTAATATGACATTCTACATTCTGTCTGTGCAGCATAGAGAAAGCCCTTTATGGCTGCATCACATTGCTTGCTAGGTGCCCCAGAGCCCCTGTCATCTTATTATTGTGACATAGCTATACTATCAGTGCAGCATAGTGAAAGCCTTTTATGGCTGTATCACACTGTTTGTTGGGTGCCCCCAGCCCTTTTATTACTTAAACATATTTACTCTGTCTGTCTGCACATCACACTGGTGAAAGCCTTTTGTGGCTGTATCACACTGTGTGTTATGTGCCCCTGAGCTCCTGTCATTTTATTACTATTACATAGCTACATTATCTGTCTGTGCATCATAGTAAAAACCTTTTATGGCTATATTACATTGCTTGCTAGCTGCCCTGAGCTGCAGTCATTTAACTACTGTGACACAGCAACACTGTCTGTGCAGCTTAGTAAAAGCCTTTATGGCTATATCACACTGTTTGTTAGGTATTCCTGAGTCCCTGTCATTTATTACTGTGACATATCTATACTGTTTGTCTTTGCAGCATAGTGGTGAAAGCCTTTTAAGGCCATATCACATTGTTCGTTGAGTACCCTTGAGTCCATGTATTACTGTGACATAGCTACACTGTATGTGCTGCATAGTGAAAGCCTTTTAGGCTGTATCACACTGTTTGCTAGGTTCCCTAAGCCTCTGCCATTTTATTACTGTGACATAGCTATACTGTCTGTCAGTGTAGCAGAGTAAAACCTTTTTGGCTGAATCACACTGTTTGCTAGGTGCCTCAGAGCTCCTGTCATTTTATTACTGTGACATACAGTAGATACACTGTCTGTGCAGCACAGTGAAAGCCTTTTACAGCTGTATCAGACTGTTTGTTAGGTGCCCCTGGGCCCCTGTCGTTTTATTACTGTGACATAGCTACACTGTCTGTACAGCAGAGTGAAAGTCTTTTATGTCTGTATCACACTGTTTGTTTGGTGCTTCTGAGCCCAATTATTTCTGTGACATGGCTATACTGTCTGTCTGTGCAGCAGAGTGAAAGCCTTTTTAGCTGTATCACACTGTTTGCTAGTGCACCTGAGCCCCATCATTTAATTTATGTGACAGCTACACTGTCTGTGCAGCATAGTGAAAGCCTTTATCACTGTATCACACTGTTTGTTTGGTGCCCTGTCATTTTTATTACTGTGATGTAGCTATGCTGTCTGTCTGTCCAGACTAGTGAAAGCCTTTACAGCTGTATCACAGTTTGTTGGGTGTCCCTGAGCCAACGTATTACTGTGACATAGCTAGACAGCCTGTCTGTGCAGCCTTTTATGGCTATATCACACTGTTTGTTATGTGCCCTGAGCCTGCTTATTACTGTGACATAGCTAGACTGCCCATCTGTGCAGCATAGTGAAAGCCTTTTATGGCTGTATCACATTGTTTGTTAGGTGCCTCTGAGTCAATTTTTTATTGTATTTTGATATAAACAAATATGTAACATTCATAGTTTCATAGTGGGTTACAAGTTCAGAGAACATATTGCACTTTAATGAACTCGCCACCAATTAATTAGTGGAACAAAAATTTCTTGTCTTTCATAAAGTTGTCCAAATTAATCTTAAAAGTACTTATATTAGGGCTATCTACAACATAACTTGGCAGCTTATTCCATTTAGTTATCACCCACTGTGTGTAATAATTACTTTGTTTAACTGTGTTATTAGATTCACCCATCATTTTCAGTTTGTGGGTTCTGGAACTATCAATACCTGGATTCCTCCTAAACTCAAGGGTTTCTGACATATACGCATCCTGTAAAGTTTTATATATTAGACAAAGATCTCCTCTTTCCTGCCTATATTTTATTGAGTAGAGATTCAATTTAAGCAGCCTATTTTCATAGCTCATGTTCTTAGTAAGTCTTATATTTCTTGTCATT
Source organism: Neoceratodus forsteri (assembly GCA_016271365.2). NCBI lineage: Eukaryota > Metazoa > Chordata > Ceratodontiformes > Ceratodontidae > Neoceratodus > Neoceratodus forsteri. Next base: position 950,581,448 of record CM057453.1, on the reverse strand, counting down.
TTCCTTTGTATATTTTCATATAATTTCTGAGTCCTTTTAGATGTAGGAGCACAAAACTGGGAGCAGTACTCCATATGTGGTCTCACCAATGCACTGTACAGTGGAACCATTACCTCCGTCTCTGCTCTTACTATTCTCAAGTATGCATTCCATTAGTTTTTGACATTTTTAGCTGTAACTAATGCATGGGTATTTTACACGAGGTCCCTGCACCTAATTGGTACCCTTAGAGGTACACCATAGACAGCTAGTGCTTAAACATCGTTATACTAACATATAGGGCTAAGGGCATCTACCGTTACAAGAGCAGATGTCAGGATATGTATGCATATCATTGTAATACACTTTGCTTGCTAATACATATATTCTTCTATGTATTTTCTGTGTATTTCTTACTTGTAAGATGCCAAGGTACCTGTGTCCTTGGAATAATTATGATATGTAAGTCAGCATTGCCACCTTTTGGTGATTTGTACTACTACACTGAGTTATGTAAGACTCTGTATAAGAACCCTTTTGTTCACAAACCGATCACTATTACAAAATTGTATAATGTTATCTTGGACCGTGGAGCCACCTCTAATTTAGCCAATAGGGCTCATCTCTGTAACTAGAAATGTTTCTATCTTACAGTAACCATAGTAATTATCATAGGTATATAATGTGATACACTAGTCTTGTACCTCGGAGATCCCAAGAGACACAAAGAAACCTCAAGGTATAGGGAATGTTAGCACTGGCTCCCAGTTCGTATTGGTAAGAACTGCTTAGGGCAACTGTGATTTTATCCTTTTTGGTAGTAATAAACAAGTTTATTACTCTAATGCAATTGTCTGTGATTACTTGCATTCCCAATATTGTCAAGAACCGAAAGTGAGGTTTAGACCTCCTGACAATTGGCGACCATGTGTGGGCGATATTTGGTTTTGTAAGTTTTCACTTGTTACTATAATTTTTCCTTTCCACGGGGACTGTAGGTGTACATTTCTGTATTACCTCTCCCTTGTTAAACCAGTTTGTAGTCACTTAGAAAGTCTGTCTGTCTTCTTTTCAGGTGTGGTTGATGCCAACTTGATTCACTCCATTACAGCTTTGATTTATAGCTACAACTTTACAGTAGCCCAGCTGTGTATAATGTGCTCCTGCTGTGGATCGATACATAGCACTGCACCTTTCTCACAGTTTGATTTTTCATTCCCTCCCACACCATGGCCACTGTATCAAATATCTGCACAGAACTGAGACTCGATGTCTCGAACTTTCTTACCTCCCATGGAGGATGGTCTGACTTCATGCGATGCATGAAGTCAATCTGAAAACCCTATACTGAGGGATTTCAACCCAGTACACCGAGACAAGACAATCAACCAATAAGCGTCAGGCTAAAGGGTTGATGGTCACGGCTCTCTATGCTGCTCTGGAAGCCTCCTAAGCAAGGTTTCAAACCCTTGATTGGCAAATTTCATCTCTTAAGCAACAGATGGGTTTGCAGGAAATGGAATGTGTTAGACTGCAGCAGAACTTGAGTCTGAACTCAAACTCTGCTCAATGAGAAGGATTCACTTTTGCATCATTCAGCTCAAGCTGGAGAACAGGAACTTTGTATGTTGAAGCAGGAGTGTGAAAGTTTGAGACAGGATAAGGGACAGGCATTGCATATGAATGATTTGCTAAGTGCTGCAAGTGCTCAGTTGAGTGAGGAGATGGGAGAGCTACAGGATGAGATGAACCAGGTATGTAATGACTTAGAAGTGGCTACTAGGGACAATGTGAACTGAGCACCGTGTTTAGAGTGTTGCAGAAGCAAATGCAAGATGAGGTTGATATGGATGTTGCAACTGTAAGTCATGCTAAATGTAAAACCAAGATGGTGAAACTGCGCCATCAGCAGGAGGTTCTGGCTGGACATGTTAAGGCGATGGGAGGTGTAGCCCTGACTTACACATTATCTGAAGGGAGGTATCAGATTATGACATATCTCAATAGAATGCCCAGTCACACCTCTACTATGGCCCAGAGACCCCACCCAGCCATCCACAACATGGTGGGTCCCCACTCCACCCTCACCATGTCATAAGTCATTGGCGTCATGATGTCCATCATGGGAGATGCCAATATGGTGGCCCCCATGATGGGGGAGCAGGCCCCATGCCTGGTCCCGACAGCGTCACCGATAGCCGTTATTAATGTGGAAGATAGGCAAGAGATAGAAATGATGATTGAAACTGCAATAAGCAATGTACCTCTTCCTGAGAGAAGTAAATGGGCCATTAAAACCCAGATTAGGCAGCTTCTGCAGGAGGCTGGCACTCAGGATAGTATTGTTCATACTGCGGCCAAGGCTGCAGCTTAGACCACCCTAGACAGCACCTGAGACAATCTACCTCTGCTTGATCGACCCAGTAATCCCCTACAAATGGCCTACTCTGTTCAGCAAATAGCTGACAGTATCAGTCAGATGAATCCATCCAACAACCTCAGCTGTCACTTAGAAAAGGTGCTTTCTAAATGTGAGATGCTTAGCCTCACTGCAGAATACCAGGTCCAAATACTACGTCAGACCATCAATCCTAGTTTGTGGGCCAAACTCCCGATGCCATCCACCAGGATGGGAATGTCTCCTTTGATGAGGTTGCAGCTGAGCTCATTTCCATTCACAGCCCAGGTGTAGTAGGAGTGATGCTTGCATACTCTGTAAAACAGAATGCAAAGGAAAGTCAAGTGACTTACCACCAGAGACTCTGGATGGCCTACCAAGCAGGAAAGCACCTGGCACAAAAGCTGCAGAGGTAGATCTTATTGAATATAAGACCCTGTTCCTTAGGAACATGATTCCTGCAGCGAGAAAAGGTAGAGCCAACCACCTATCCCAATATGGATAGGTTTGCTGACATTCTTCAGAAAACTGAGAGAGTTTACCAACTCCATATCCGTGATCTGGGCTCCGGTTCCAAGAAGGTAGCCTCTGTGGAGTGTGCTCCAGAGGCCATGATGCACTACACTGTGGAAGGGCAGGCCCAACACCAACAGGCCCAACATCAACAAGCCCCTCCAGCTGATAACCAACACCCCCAACAAACCCACCACCAACAACAACCACAACAACAACAATGGGGTGGGAACCAGAATTAGCATAAGAATAAAAAGCATAAGGGTAAGGTAAACCACAATAACAAGAACAGGCCCTTCATATGGGAGATAGCCGATGAGAATCAGAAATTTTGAGAGCTCCTGGGACAAGTGCTCTCTGCAGTGGACACTGTTCCGCACAGGCCCTTGCAGCTGTACAACGGCCCAGACCCCAGCGGGTCATGGGGATACTGGAAGTGCAGGCTTTCCAGGCTCATACAGGCTTGAACTCAGAAGCTTCTCCTTATATAGCATCGGTGCAGCATGGTGAAGTGATTCACAAGAGTCAAGCCCAACCTCTCCATCCATCCAGCAGTACAGATTGACAATTACAGGCCCCAGTCCGGATTGTAAACAAGCTGGTCTTGGATACAAACCGAAGGCCCTGCACGAGGTCAAGGTCGGGGGCTGCCTAGTAGTAGTCTTGCTAGATACAGGTGCAGCTGTATCTGTATTACATGATGAACATCCAGACATCCCTTGGTCCACCAGACGGAGGACCAACATGTCAGGAGTTGATGGTACTAGGCTACCTGCATACCATTCTCTACCTCTACCGGTAGAGCTAGCCATCTGAAGGCCTCCACACTTTCCAACTGATGGAAATGCATGATCATCCCAGTATCATAGGAATTGATTTCCTTGCACCACACAGATGTGTGATGGATCCAACTAATATGCTACTGATACAGATTCAGAGAGAAGAGACAGCAGTTGAGTAGCATCCTCTAGAGAGGGGTAGATCATAGCTGCAGATTATCACTGCTGTGAGAGCTCTTTGTATTTTAAAAGCTTTTTACTGTCAGGTTTAATTTGGACGGGGGTGTCTGTCATCACAAGACCTCACGTATGAGTGGGGCTTGTGAGTCCACACTGAAATTTTATTTTAAATTACTGTCTGGTGAGTGTAAATCAGGAGGCACGTCACCTACTTCGGGTTTTGCACTCCTTTAAAATGCCTGCTGTAGCAAGCGGGCGGCGTGTGCAGGGCTGCACACAGAGACACACGCATTCTGCGTGTGTCTGCTGTATCAGCTGAGGAGGCTGGGAGCTGGGCTATGCAAATCTTTGTAAGTAGCAATAATTAAGCAATTTAAAATGAAGGGCCCTTTTAAAGTCTGTATTGAGTGCCAAATGTATATGAAGGATTACAAGATGATTCATTTGTCTGTGATAAATGTAAACTGGTGGAGATGTTGCAAGAAGAAATTACACATTTGTTAGAGAGGAAAACAGGAAATGAAGAGATTGAAAGTTTGGAGAATTCATAGATTCAATGGTTTCCCAAATAGAAAACAAGGTACAGGATAAAAATAGTTGTAGAGTAAAAAACTAAATACAAATATAAGTTTAGAACAAGAAAAGAAGAATGGGCAAGGGGTAACCAAAGTTAAAACCAGAAAAGAGGAGGACAAATTTATAATAGTGCACCTATAACACTACTAAATCGATTTACACTTTTACCAATTGAAGACCTTGAGAAATTACAACTGAAACTACATCTGGACCAAGCCCACTATTATTAACACAGGATACCAGTGAAGTAAATTATCAGAATAAGGATATAGTGGAAATAGGAGATTCTTTAATTAGAGGCATTGACACCATGCTATGCAGAGGAAGAAATGAACACACCACAGTGAGCATGTTACCAGGGTTAAAATACAAAACATATGCCCACTTTTAGATGGATTTACAGAAAATACCACAAACCCAATAGTGTTATTACACATAGGGACAAATGACATTCAACACAGAAATTTACAGGACACCTTTTAGATTTCCAGAACACTTTAGCTAAAATAAAACAAAAAGGGAAGTACAATAGTATCTAGTATACTACCAGTGTTTGAGTCAGCCACTCAGCTAAAACTTCAAAAATAAATACATTAAACAGGTGGTTGAGAGAACTTTGCAGGAAGGAAGGCACCAAGTTCATAGATAACTCAGCAGCATTTAGGGACCCAAATGTATTCAAACAAGATGGACTCCACCTTGAAAGGGCAGGAACAAGATACCTAGCTAAAGATTCAAGGAAGCAACCAGGCTTTATTTAAACTAAATGAGAGAGGGGTTAGGAGGAAAAGTAAGATATAACACTAAATTAGGAAGCAATCCTCATAAATTAAAGAAATCTGATACTTGGAATTGTATGCTCTTAAATGCTAGAAGTCTAAAAATAAAATGGATGAATTTAGAAATATTATGTCTGCTAAAACATACATATAGCAGCAGTGACAGAAACATGGTGGGATGTAAACAATGACTGGGATCAGGCCATAGCTGGTACACTCTATATGAACAGTCTAGAGTATACAGAAAGGAGGGAGGGTGGTCCTGTACATATCCAATAGTATAAAGTCTGAAGAAACATCTATGACTATTGACATGCCTGACCAATTATAGGTCGAAATAACACTGCCAAAAACCCTAAAATAATACTGGGCCTTATTTATAGATCTCCATCATCAACCCACAAGCAAATAAGAGCTTGATAGATAAACTTTTGTCATTAAATCCAGCTGATAAGTATTAGTTCTAGGAGATTTAAATTTACCTGGTATTAAATGGGATGCATCACTTACAGTAACACCCTTAGAGAGATAGTTTCTAAATGAATGTGACCAAATAGGATTTGTACAGTGCATTGAAGATCAGACAAGGGACAGAACATATTGGATTTGTCCTAACAAACATGGGAGATATACTAAGTGAATGCAAGATAACTGCACCACTAGGTACTAGTGACCACTCCAAAGTAGAATTTAAATTAGCTGAATTATTAAATGAACAAAGGAAGTACTGTCATCTTTGACTTCAGCAAAGCAAATTTTGCTAAAATGAAAGCAAACCTCATAACTTGGCAGTGGAAAGAAGACTTTGGCAAAAATCCTTAGTGACATATGGAATTTTTCCACTAAGATTAAGCAGCAAGAAATTGAAAACATTCCTGTTAAACAAAAGTATCCTCATAGAAATAATAAAAAATACGATGGTGGACACCGAAAATTAAAAAATTAATAAACAGAAAATACAGGCTGTTTAAAAAGTGGAAAACAGATCATATAAAACTAGGACTCAATATATACAAATATCTAATCATATAAAAAAAACCAGAAGGTTAAAACAAATCATGAAATTTATTTAGCTAACAGAGTAGAAGGAAATGATAAGGTCTTGTATGCTTGTATAAATAACATCAAGGGAACCCCAAGAGTATAGGACCTAAAAACACAAAAACAAATGGGGCTACAACATCTGAAAACAAAGAAATGGCAGACCTAGTAAATGATTATTTTTGACTGTATATAATAAAAAAATGATTTACATCCACTTACAGTACAAGATAGTCAATTAAAAGACAGAATAGTATTAAAACCACAGAAGTCAAAACAAGATTAGCTAAATTGGATCCAAACAAATCCTCGGGTCCTGACAGCTTACACCCAAAAATACTCAAAGAATTGGCAGAGATAATAGCCCTCCACTAATTTATATATTTCAAAAATCTTTGGATACAGGGAGGTAATTGATTGCTGAAATCAGCAATTGTAATTCAATTTTAAAAGGTAATAATACTGATCCTGCAAATTATCATCCATTAGTCTCATTGCTATTCCTCAAAAATATTGGAGGAATATTAAAGGATGAGATTAGTAAAAATCAAAATTTAAACACCTCACAGACCATTTTCAACACAGATTTGTGAAGAAGGTCTTGCCAGACAAATATGCTGGCATTCTATAACAGTGTTATAGATAGACTTGATGTAGAAATTCCAGTGGATGTGCTATTCCTTGATTTTTCAAAAGCTTTGACAAGTTTCCCCATCCAGAACTTATACAACAAATGAGTAAATTAACTATATATCCATTTATAATAAACTGGGTCCGAAATTGTTAAAAAGTAGAAACCAATGAGTGTGTATTAGAGGGAGCTCTCTGAACAGTCAGAGGTAAGTAGTGGGGTTCCCAGAGTTTGACACTGGGTCCCTGCCTATTTAACTTATATGTATCATCTCTCAAATAAAACATAATACCGTTTGGTTACAAAAATTTGCAAATGATTGCAGGATAGGTGCAGAAATAAATATTAGTCAAAATTCATCCGACTTACAAGATACAATTGATAACATAGAAGTATGGACAAATCAATTTAAGTTGACATTAAATCAAGATAAATGCTTCATCATGCATTTGGGAAAATAAATCCAAAAATATCTTACAAATTAGGAAATACTGTTTTAAAGACAATAGATGAGGAAGGGATCTGGGTATCTTAGTTTCCAGTGATATGTCCTTTTCACCACATTGCCAAAATAGCTCAGAAAAATAGAATTCTAAATTGTATATTAAGACATATCAGCTAGAAGTAGGGCTGTTATAATGCCATTGTACATATCCTAGTTAGACCAATCATGAAATATGGTGCCCAGGTTTGGACACCTTATAAAAAGCGTGATATTGCGTTATTGGAGAGAGTACAGAGAAGAGTCACCAAGCGATACACAATATGGCAGGAAAGAACTATGAGACCGTCTATCTGAGTTGAATATGTATTCCTTGGAGGAAAGAAAAAAGAGGTGACATGTGCCTAGTGCACAGGGCATGGAATAAATGATCTTTGGGAAATTACCAGTCTTGAAATAAACTCAAGTGTATACAACACTGGGTCTCATCCTATGCAGCTAACAGCACCGCATAGAAAGAGTATGTAGTACATGGTGGTTCAACCAGAGAGTTGTACATGATTGGAATAGACTACCATTAGAATTGTGGCTAGCTCAACAACTTCAGTTTTAAACTTAAATGGGATGCATATATAAATAAAATTAGAGCTAATAACTAGATGGTGAGCATATGGATAAAAGTCCATTTGGCTCTGTATCATTCCTATGATTCCTATAAATACCATACCATTTTGATCCCTGATTCACACATTGTGGCTACAATCTCCACTGATGACAAGGAGTATGATGTCATAGATTTGTTCAAAGGTCATGAGCTTTTCCAAAGCTTCTCCCATTTTACCAACGACATTTGGAGCGTTTGTAATTAATAAACATGAATGTGGTAGAATGCACACTGTTATCAGTGCCAGGCCCAGCACACGAGAGCAAAGACAGTATCCCTTTCCAACTGAGGCCTTGCCTTCTCTAGAGAAACAATCAAGTCACTCCTCAAGAAGGAGTAATCAGAACTTGTGTTTCCACTGCTAACTCCCAGTGTGGTCCATGAAAAAACCCACAGGCGCCTGGAGACTTACTATTGACTACAGGAAACTGAATCAGGTCACCTCAGTTGTTCCCCAACTGTGGCATCAGCACCGATGTGCTACAACTCTTGACCCCTGACCTGAAATGGTTCCAGTGCCCTGGACATTTCCAATGGTTTTGGTCATTACCATTGGCCTTAAGAGTCAATATAGTTTGCCTTCACCTTTGAAGGAAGACAGTACACGTGAGACTTGCTTGCTGCAAGGATTCCATAATAGCCTGCCCTGTTCCATCTGCACATGATGGACGCCCTCGAGTTTCCCTACTCCCCAATGTCGCTTGCAATATGTGGATGACCTGTTGCTGCCAACAGCCACACAGGAACAACATCTAGATCTCTTGGACGAACTACTGACTCTCATCCAGAGAGCAGGCCTGAAATGCAATCCAGCAAAAGCACAACTATGTCAGAAAAGTACTCTTGCTGGGTCTAAAATAGCTGACCAAGGTCGAAGCCCTACCTGGAAGAAGATACAAGGATTGCAAGACTTGCCATTGCCCACCAGCATGGCAACTCTTTGAAGGTTTCTAGGTATGGTAAATTATTCGAGAGATTTTATTTGTGATTTTGCTCAGAAAGCTGCTCCTCTGTATGAGCTACTCAAAAGGACATCCCATGGACTTGGGGCCCTATACACACCCAGGTTGTGACATCACTGAAGCAGGCCCTGGCTCCGCCCCAAGCTCTGGTCAACCCCAATCCAGCACTACCATTCCATCTGGAATGTGCCACCTCTGACATTGCCATGTCAGCATTGTTGGCCAGAAGATTCATGGTATCCTGAGACCCATTGCAAAGGCCTCACAGCTCTTGACCCTAGTGGAACAGAAGTACAGCCTTTGTGAAAGGAACCTTCTGGCCACCTACTGGGCTATCAAGCACTTCCTGTATATCATTGGGTACTCTCCACTGATCATCAACACCAATCATACCCCAACTACCTTTCTGCTCTCAGACAGAGTGAAGGATGGGTCAGTCTCTAGCCCCAGACTGACACACTGGTCACTTCTTCTCCAGGATAGAGACATACAGGTACACCCAACAAAAATTCCATCTATGCTGGCTCATGGACTCCTTTTCCAAGGAAAACCCCATGACTGTACATTGCAGTCACCTGATCTTCCATATCCAGGTCTTTTCCTCCCTGCCACACCACAAATACTTGACAACACCTCTTTGTGTCATGTCTTTACTGATGGTTCAGCATCCTACTATCACGGAGAACAAATCACAGGGATGGGCATTCTAGTGATTTACCCCTACGGGAACACTATTAAAATATCTAAGCACTGCAGTGTAGCATCATCACAGTGTACAGAGATGGCAGAGGTGGCCTGTGCCCTCGAGTTCATCCAGCAGGGGACCGAGGATACTATCATTTTTGTAGACTCTAACTGGGTTTGTTGTTCTCTTACAGATTTTCTTCCTTTCTGGCAGAAGAACTCATTCTCTCCTCTGATGGCAGCCCAATGAAGTACAAGGAATTGGTAATATATATATATACATTCACTGGCACCGAAATTTTGCACACAAACTCTATTTACATAAAGTCAAAGCTCATTCTCTCCATGATCCCTATCATGCCTTCAATGACACAGCAGACAACCTTGCCAAGAAGGGCCGAGGGGGACACCTGGATGATGGACCATCCAGAGGCCAATGCGGCGTACAAATTGCAGCACTCAGGAAGAAACCTGAGCCCTTCCCCGACCTCTCAGCAGCCCAACACGTTGATACTGAACTCAAAGAAGTGTTCAGATTCCTTGACAAGAGTTCCAAGAGAAACTTCCACACACAACCTCTATCGGAGGCAGGAAGGTAAGTTACACTTGCCACCAGATGACAAGCTCATCTGGTACCAACCAGATGATTCCACCACCAAGTTGTGGGTGGTCTCCAGACACCTCAGGTCTAAATTCTTGCACCAAGTGCATGACATGCCCACTGGTGGACACCAGTGAGTGGAAAAACACCCTCCAAGGCTTAAGACCACCGCCTGGTGACCTGGTGTCACCAAAGATGTTAAACAGTACATAGACAATTGTCTAATTTGTGCACAAAACAACCCATCCCTACCAAGTGAAATGCCAAACTCTTACCACAAACACACTCTGGCCTTGGCATGCCATACAGATTGATTTTTTGGCCCCTGACCAACAACAGCAGAAATAACAAGTATGCTCTTATGGTAACTGATCTCTTCTCTAAGTGGGTGAAGCTTTCCCCACTAAGACATGCACTGCTAAAACCACTGCCAAAATCCTGGTGGAACAGATTTTCTCCAGGTGGGGCCTACCTCTCAAGGTAGACTCTGACAAAGGAACCAGTTTTACAGTTGAGTTGATGAAAGAATCCTTGAACTCCTTGGAGTTTAACAGAAGTTCCACATACCTTACCACCCACAATCCTCAGGTCAAGTAGAAAGAGCCAACAGACAGATTAAGCAAATGCTTTCCAAATTCATTGAGGACAATCCTAAAACCTAGGATTCCCTACTGCCGTTACTCCTTATGGAAATTAGGGGTACACCCTAAGCCACTACACAGCTCACACCCTTTGAGGTGATGACTGGAAGACAGATGAGATTACCTGAACACCTGTTGTTTGACCTGCACCCCACTGCAGACCGTGTGTCTGTAGACCAATATGTGGAAAAACTCAGAAAGACCTTATGCACACACACTTGTATGCTGCCAACTGCATGGGCAAGGCCCAGCAACAATCAAAAATACAGTTTGACAAACATGCACAAGAAGTAGATTGGCAGGTTGGAGATCAGGTAATGGTACTCTATTTGCACATCCCACCCATTCCTTCTCCAATAAGTGGGAAGGCCCATACCTTATTATCAACAAGCTCAGTCCAGCAATCTATCAGGTTAGACTCCTGCATAACAATAAGTTGACTGACAAATGGTTACATGTAAACCAGCTGAAACTGTATAAAGGAGCTTAATTACTTTTCTCACCCCATTGGGTGGAATAGTACTAACTTACTAATGTTTGATTTCACTTTTCAGATACACTGACACGATGGCTATCTTGTTCCATTATCTCCTCATCTCAGGAGTTATCCCCTGCATCCAAGGCGCAGGTACCAAACCTCCTACCACACCTTGATCCTCCAGCATCTCCTTCAGAGGAGTTTCCATCAATAAACCCGATAGTCTGATTACTGTCCAGGAAGGTTCCAATGCTTACCTCACTGCCTCAGTTGTTGCTCCTGATAAATCTACCCTTCAAATTGGTGGCAAACCACATCACAAGGACAAAAATTCTCCTGTGGCGGACTCTCAAAGGAACTTTCCAGGGTTGGCCCAGTGCTAAATTATGCCCAAATGGTTCTTTGTCCTTGTTACAAACTGCATTAAGACATTCTGGTTTGTACAACATTACTGCCCTAATTGATCCTTCGTACTGTAATTCTTTGTCTAAGGACTCTGCTCAAAATGTTGTGCTGTATACCACACGCCTTCTGCAGCCATGTACCTCTCTGTGTTACCACCCACTGATAAACAGCTTTTAGAATGCCCAAAGCATACCCCTAGTCCCCGTAGTAGTCTAATAGCCACTGCCCTCCCAGGTTCATTGATTAATAACACAGTTTATGCATATACCTGTTTTGTTTAATCTTACTTATTGGAATATGAAAGAATTTGGTATGTGTCACAATACTAATACTTCAGCATTTTATAGTTCATTATTGCTTGATAGTTTAGCTGCATTTCAGATTCATACTCAAGACCCTATTGTGGGGTCCATTCTACTGAACATAGAGGTAACTTCAAGAGAAAACCCACTCCTGATGATCAAACTCATAAACGTAAGACACGTGAAGTTGACAGTTCTGATGTCACAGGTGCAACAGGTACTGTCATGGGCCTTTTGTACGGCTATGTCTATTTGGAATAAAGCAGACATTGCTGCTATCAAATCTCATTCTTCCAAATTTTCCACTGGTCTGGTTAACAATATTCTACCCCATTATTGAATGGTGTGGATGGCCTTAGTCAGGAAGAAAGATACACTGTATACACAATGCCGACATTGCTAAGGAATTTACTGATTCGAAAGACAAGATCAATGAACTCATACAACAAAACAACAAAGAAGCAGATAAACAATACATTGCTAGAGAAATCCTCTGCTCTGCCTATGGCTCATACATAATCACTACCATCAACAATCTCTTCCGTGATCTAGAATCTGGAAGGATCCCTGATATTATACATGACAGGCGTATTTCCAAATGGTATTGTCCACTGTGTAAAACCCTGCCTGTATTGCTATGTGTATGCAACAAACTTTAACCATTCCTCTCACACAGCTAGGAACTTGGGGTTTGTGACCAGAGACCCTAACACTGGTCCTTGTTTCACTACTAAGAAATGTTCCATAAAAGATACTATGTTTGTTTCCTTTACTGTTTCTTTACCACATTTTGATCCCACTACAGCCTTGTTCGACAAGTTTGCACTGGTGCACTCAATTGGGCATTTGGACAAGACATGTACAGAGAATGCCTGGATCTACCACCTCTACTGGTTTCCATCCTTTCATGGGCGCTGGGTGGCTTCACACACGGACTGCTGTGCGAAGAAGCAATACATTTACTTGTGCCGATGTGATGTAGTTGATGTTGTTCAACCTGTTTGTGGTTATTCTCCAGATAGCATTGACTGGACTTTCACTATGGATGATGACATCACCAAGAATGGCACAGATTCCTTGGATTCGACTTTGGCTCCAGATCAGCTCTACCAATCATATCGTGAGGAGGTTCATTGCCTGTCAACATGGTTTCAAAGACTGCCTACACCTGCTCTGTCCAGTTGCAAAGTGGAGACTCCCTACAGTTAAGCTATCAGTATAATTCTGATGGGGAGTATTGTGTGGTAACCAACTTTAAAAGCTATTCTTATGGATCTGTTACATGTGCTATTGATAACCCCAACTTTTGTTTTGTCCCCACCAGAAGACTGTGATTGGACATACTGTCATAAACCCTGTTCCCTCCTAGATGCAGACATCATTGATGGTAACCCGATTATCTACTCACACTGTCTGAATACTTACCATATTTTAATGTACACATAAACCCACTCACACTTACATTAAAATCTCTTTTAGACAGGAAGGACACACACCTCATCCACATCAGCAATAATATGACCAAGACCAAGGAAGCTATCCTCTCATTGATTAATGATGGTGACATGAATAATGCATTGACTAACACCTGGTTGGAAATTACTTTTAAAGGTTTTGTTATTATACAAGCATTTTTAATCTTTATTTTGATTATTATGCTCTGCTGCTACAGCGTACACTGTCCCAATACCGTGAGCAGCTCGGGTTCCTTTACAAAGCTTGCATCAGGTTTGTAAATGACCACTGCTCTCTGGCCTTTCCTAGATTTACCTGTGTTGAGCTTGGAAGTAACAAGGTGGGTAATGTTACATGAGGTCCCTGCACCCTAATTGGTACCCTTAGAGGTACACCGTAGACAGCTAGTGCTTAAGTATATGTTATACTAACATATAGGGCTAAGGGCATCTACTGTATAAGAGCAGATGTCAGGATATGTATGCATATTGTTGTAATACACTTTGCTTGCTAATACATATATTCTTCTATGTATTTTCTGTGTATTTCTTACTTGTAAGATGCCAAAGCACCTGTGTCCTTGGAATAATTATGATATGTAAGTTGGCATTGTCACCTTTTGGTGATTTGTACTACTACACTGAGTTATGTAAGACTCTGTATAAGAACTCTTTTGTTCACAAACTGATGACTATTACAAAATTGTATAATGTTATCTTGGACCGTGGAGCCACCTCTAATTTAGCCAATAGGGCTCATCTCTGTAACTAGAAATGTTTCTATCTTACAGTAACCATAGTAATTATCATAGGTATATAATGTGATACACTAGTCTTGTACTTCGAGATCCCAAGAGACACAAAGAAACCTTGAGGTATAGGGAATGCTTAGCACTGGCTCCCGGTTCGTATTGGTAAGAACTGCTTATGGCAACTGTGATTTTATCCTTTTTGGTAGTAATAAACAAGTTTATTACTCTAATGCAATGTGTCTGTGATTACTTGCATTCCCAACATTGCCAAGAACCTGAAAGTGAGGTTTAGACCTCCTGACAGGTATCAAATTTAAATCATCAGTGACAATTACACCCAGGTCTTTTCTTCTTTAACTGTCAACAAAGTGATACCATTTATCTGATACATATACAAAGGTTTTTTCCCCAAGTGCATCACTTTTCACTTGTCAAGGTTGAAATACATTTAATTCTCCTTAGCGAGTTTGCTATTGCATTCAAGTTATTTTGTAAGGAACTTGCATTCTCTTGATTTTTATCAAACATCAAGTTTACAGTCAACAGCATATTTTCTGACCCATACTCTATTTGAGCGGGTAGAGATGATATTAAAGTATTAAACAGTATTGGACTAAGTACAAAACCCTGTGGGACACCACTGGTGACACTGCCCCCAGGCCTATGAATGTCCATTAATGGTTACATGCTGAATCCTATTATTTAACCATGAAGAGATCCATCTAATGACATAGTTATTTATCCCTCTATGTAGAGTTGATTTATTAAGACTCTATGAGAGACTTTGTCAAAGGCTTTCAAATAATCAAGAAAATGATATCAACAGGGATATGTTTGTCTAAGACTGCACTAACCGGTTAAAAAAACTGATTAAGTTTTAATAAATATGATCTTACAGAAGTAAATCTGTGTTGAGTTGGATCAACATGTCCTTTACTTATTAATTGAGTTGAAATATGTTTGGGAATTAATTTTCCATAAGTTTTCCTATAACTGAAGTCAAACTTATGGGCGTTAATCTCCTACCTCTATTCTTCTACCCCCCTTGAAGACTGGTATCATCTCCACCATTTTCCATTCATCAAGGGCCTTACCTTCCAGGATAGATCTACTAAATAGAACTGTTAGTGGCACCGCAGTTGGAACACCAATTTCTTTAAAAGCTAGGTGTGATACTGTCTGGCCCTGGAGAACCGTTAGACTTAAGACTATTAATGCCTTCTATAATATCGGTTATTTGAAATTCTATTCCTTTGCACTTCAAGTCAATATGCCATTGGGTATGGGTTGAGGGGTTATGCATGCTCAAAAATATGTATTGAATTTGGTTGCCATGTCTTTCTCTTTGGTTAAAA
The DNA here is from genome assembly GCA_016271365.2 of Neoceratodus forsteri. Lineage (NCBI taxonomy): Eukaryota > Metazoa > Chordata > Ceratodontiformes > Ceratodontidae > Neoceratodus > Neoceratodus forsteri. The sequence goes on along the minus strand of CM057453.1, from coordinate 950,565,832 downwards.
CCCATTCACCAATTTTTAAGGGTCCTGTTGAGGGCTGTTTTCCTTTAAGGCTCCTATATAACTAAAGAATTTCATGCAGTTATCCTTTGCCTTATTCAACAAATTAAGTTCAGTGGCTTGCTTAGCTTTCTTAATTAGAGTTTTAATATTTTACCTATTATTTTACATTTTGCCAATTATCTGTAGTCATTTTCTTTTATAGGCCCTATAATATTTTTCTTTCTCCTTATTAGCTTGGTTAGCTTGTGGGTCCACCACACAGGGACTCTCTAGATTTGGTGTACTTATGTCTAGTAGGTACCCAGGTTTCTATACAAAATTAATATGATTAACTATTGTTTACCATGTTTTGGTAAGGCATGAGACCCTAGTTCACTTTGCCAGTTCATATTATTTAAGTCATTTTTATCCTTTTGAAGTTAAGCTTTGTTGTAATTCAGTAATATAGTTTTTCCATTATTAATATGTTTTACTTTGTATTCTAAGAGGATACGTTTATGATCGCTATCAGCCAATGGAGCCATGATTTCAATATTTTCCACAGATTCCACATTATTGGAGAATACTAGATATATAATATTATTCCTCTGGTGGGACAATCAATCGTTTGTTCTAAATTCTGCCTTACTGTAGCATAAATAAATTGATTTTCAATGTTGTTACTTCCTGAAATTCTATTCCAATCAGTATTTGGGAAGTTAAAATCACCCATAAGTATCATATCCTCATTTATATTAAGATTTGTTATTTCAGTTATCAAATTATTTTTCTGTTCCTGGACTGTATTAGGTGCCGATGTATGAGACCAATATTAAGGAAAGTCTGATGTGACTTTATTTTGACTCAAATGAACTCATTATAAAATTCATTTTGATTAAATTCAAAGCCTTGACATTGTTACAATTATTTCTATAGATCATATAAAGCAACTTCTCCATTACAAAAATGAAAAATAGGTCTCCTCCCTCGCTCCCCTTCGCTTCATGAATATTTATTCATTTCATCTACACAATCCAACCCTTTAATATCCTATGCAATAGTAAGAGGATAGCTTTAATTTATTTCCATGTTGGCTCATACATCTCTTTGTACTCTACTATTTAATGCCAACATTTTCAAATTGTAAGGCTTCCTTCATTAAAAACTACCATCTTATTTGTTCAAAATCTCCCAGAGAGAATTCCATTTCTCTAAATTAATCATTTAGTCATCATTGGTGCTATACATAGGATTGTTTCCATTGTTTATTGATCCTCAGCTGTATAGTATCATTTAAGACTTATAAAGTGAAACTTAAGGAATTTTTATTCCAGTATCTTAGTTAATAAGGTAAAAGTGTTAGTCTGCCATTTTAAAACCTGCTGACAATCCCATAGACAGTGGCAAACATTTCCTAGTGAACCACATTTGTTGCCAACATTGCTTATTTCAGTTTTTGCTATTTTCCCTAAAAGTTGTGCTGTATAATATGCTATGTCAATAATTTTCTTTTGTATAGCCTTATTCTTGTCAAAGTAATAATCTTTATTAACATTAGCCCTACAACTCCTCCACTGATATTCAGTATAATTGATGCCATTTCTGTATTCCATTTGTTATTAGTCCTAATTCTTGGATCTATTTTAATGGCTAGCAAATTATTATAGTCTCTGTACCAGTTTTTCTGATCCCATTTTTATAATATGTTCATTTTCTTTACCATATCTTGCTAAACCAATATTTCTTTCTCTCAAAATATTCTTCTTAAACTCATTAAATTTGTTTTCAATGTGATATGTGAAAACATTGATTTTGGTTCTGCAACAAAGATTACTTTAAAACTAGTATATGTAACATATTCTCCTCCCTCCAACAGCTGAATTAGTTTTTGAATTTTAGCTTGTTTTAAACTCCTACATTTTTGGTGCAGCTATTGGTCCAAATTTCTGAATGTCCCCATATGTTAAGGTTAAGTCAAGGAAAATAATTCATATTGATGAATGTTTTACCTGCCTGTTGTAGTTCATTTCTCAATGTATTATTTAGCTAAGAATTTTTAAACCTCTTTATAGTTCCAATATCCAATTATTTGGATGTGATTTATTTACTTCTTTCCCAAAAATAGTTTCCCAAAGATTATTTTCTTTGAGGAAAAGCCCAGTCCACATAATTTTTATCTGGTATGAGAAAGAATACAGTAAGTCAGAGGCAGCTCCACCCCCATTCCTGGAATAAATTAGCTGCTGTCAAGCTATTCTTGGTGTGCCCCATGCCAAGAAATTTCACAAAATTATTTTCTAATATGATTAAACCAAGACAAAGTGTGAAAACCTATTACAGCCTGAAGAGCAAAAAATCAGCTGTGGTAAGGCCATCATTTTAATTATCTCAGTTTGGCCCTTAAAGAAAGTGAAAACTTTTCCCAGTTTTCTAGTAAGAGTTTTATTTTATCTTTTGCTTTGTCTTAATTAACTCTAATTAAATTAGAGTGCCTATTTGTTAAGATAATTCCCAAATATCTACAGTTAACACTATCCAAAAGTGGTTAGCAAAGGATGCATTAATTACGTATTGTTCCCCAAAATTTTTATCATAACTGATTTCTGCTGATTCAGACTGCACCCTAATAGACAAACATATTCATTTATTTCTTCAAGAGCAATTGGCAGTCCCACATGTATATTCTTCATCACTGAAAGAATATTATTAGCAAAGGCATTCAGATTAATTTGATCCCCCTTTATAGAATCCCTCTATCCCTGATTGACTCGTATCCTGTTCAAAGAGGCTCCAAAGACAATATAAAGATAACAGGGGACAAGGGAAGCCCTGTCTGACACCAGTTTCCATGCTGAATATATCTCTTATATAAGAATTTATGGCAAATCTTTCTGTCATTTTTCTAGATAACAGGCCTATTATTCTTAATAACATAGATGGTATATCCCACTGTTCTAAACAACTCATCATAAAGGTTCTATCTAATAGAGTGAATGCTTTTGAAGCATCTATTGTAATGCATTAGATGCTATTTTATCCAAATGAGCCTGATAAAACAAGGCCTGAACTCATCTAGTGACCTGGAATAGTCATCATCCTATATGCATCTGAGCTGATTTATTACTGTAACATATCTACACAGTCTGTCTGTCTGTGCAGCAAAAGAACTCCTTTTGCAAGCAATAACACATGATGAGGTGTGGGTTATGTCCTGACAAGAGCATGCCTTATGCACCTGGAGTGCTCTCATCAGGACTGAATCTACACTTGAGTGTATTATTCCATTATAAAATGGCCACTTAATCATAGTCTGCAGACAGATTGAAGTTGAAATTTTTTTATTTGAACTTTAAAACTTCTGTTTTACACATTTTAGAGAAAAATAGTCCCTCTGTAGTAACTCATTTAAACAGTATAACTATGTCTCAATTATTATTTGTAAAAAGTCATAAAATGAAAAGTAATAAGTTGGAAGAAATGAACTGTTTATGCCTAAGGACTTACTTTTTAACTTTTTGTATAAGTTATGTATGAAACATTTTTAAACATGCAATTTAAGGCATGCCAATCTGTTGCAAGAGTCTCTAACTTTTCTTTAACTGATCTTTGAAATTGGGTTCTAGTTTTCAGTCTTACAAGGAAAAGTTGATAAATTCCACCTTCTCCATGTAGAAGTTTTTTATTATGAGCAGGGAGTTGGTGGTTGTCTTTTAAATACTTGGATGACTGTTGTTTGTGGGTGATTTGCTTTCGGTGATTGAGAACCACTGTTACAGGATGTAATGTCAGTTCCTATAGCTGCTGGTTGCACAGAGTAGCTGCATCATGGCTTTTCATTTTGCATTTGGATTTTACTTGCACTGCTTGTCAGGTACTTTGGGCTTCTTCGATTGCTTCTGTTTTGCTAGCAAGGATATTGCTCCATCAGTGCTGGTTTTGCAGGTGTTGCAGTCCAGAGGGATGTAGACTTGATTCTGCTCTGTGGCCTGTCACCATCACAATTTCTGTGGATTGCAGGCTTGCTTGGGACACTAATTGAACCACTGTTGCACGGACAGAGTGGTTCATGTATCTATTGGAAAGTCCAGCATCCTGGCTTATTTTTGGCATTAAGTTTGCTAGGTAACTGATACCTAGTGTTCCCTAGTGTACCATACATCTGCAGAATCTAGTAACAAGGGAGAAATCTTTTGTGGATGGCAGTAGAATGCCAGAGGGTCAGGTGGCAGCTTGTGCAGATATTTTTGAAGGAGCTTACAGGACACACAGGATTATTTTGTAGTTCATATATGTAGCCTCTGTATTGTTGCTTGCTGCTGTCATTCTTTTATGGTTTTTGGTGTATTCTAAAGGTAAGCATGATATATTCTACTCCGTTGTCATCTTTTTTATGTTAAAGTGCCTGGTTTTAGCTGTCTTAGTCTTTGTGGCCCCTGTGAGCCATACGTAACTGTACATCAAACCACACTTTTAGCAGGAGGCCGTGGGGTTGTCTGGTGATAAAACTGGTGATGACTTTAGGATTTCAAGATCTTGCTGTGTTATGGCAGGATGGTGAGCTGCCATGTCTTTCCTTGGTGTCTGTATTTTTAGTGCTGCAGTAAAATTTCACCATCTTCTATCAGCATTCACTGCCTCAGCATCTTGGCTTATATTTGAGCCTCCTTTGCGTGCTGCTTCAGCAGCTGGAAGTCTGAGGAGCTGGCCGGCCTTCGTGCACCACCACCCAGATACTGGATCCTGTGTCAGTGGGGAGTAAGAGGGGACTCCCTGCCACACCACCACAGGGGCAAGCCATGGGGTAGATGGTGGTGGGGGCTTCATTGGGCTGGGACAGAGCTGGACAGTGGCCGGAGATGGGCAGATGCGGGATATGAAGAGGCAGACCGAGAGCCACAAGGTAAAAGTACTAACTAAAAAAAAAGTATTCTAATTTGAAAGAGTAAACTATTCCAAACTGTAGGTGCAATATATCCAAAAGTACGCTGATCACTAGATGAACATTTGAATGAGACTTTTAACAATGTTGTATCACAAGTTGATCTGGTATAAGTTTCTTTTGTAATGTCATGAGCTGAGTTTTCAAGCTAATGGGTATATCTGTTTGTAATATTTTAAATACAAACTTAGCTAAACTAAGTTTGTTCTGGATTCCCCTTTCCCACAAAAGACAAAACCATTTATATGTTGTGCTCAGATTGGCAATTAATTTATTGTGTATCATGATTTCATTTTACAATTCCCATCATCATTTATTATTGTTTCTTCCACAATTGTATTTTTATTGCATCCATATATCAATCTCTGATCATCCCTCTTCTTCCTCTTTTTGCTCCCCAAGTAAAAACCTGGGTTGCCTTCTCCTTCTCTTTTCTGGTAGGTAACAGTAAGAACCGAGACCACTTTTTCTCTTTCAGTTTCTTCTTCTTGTTCTCATCAAATTCCTTTTCCTTCCCCTCCACTCCTCCCCTTCCTCTTAGCCAGTCTCCAGCTTATGTTGGATGACTGGCCTTCTCCTTTTTATTTTTATTTTCTTTCCTGTCTCCTCCATGCCTTGATAAATCCATCATTTATGTGTTAAACATGTCTATTGCTAAGTCTAACAGGTGCACCCCATCTGATCTGTAAACATCCTCTACCCATTCTTCCACCCCTCACAGTATTATTGCCACCCCATCTTTCTTATCATTGTTCCCACCTTCTTTTCATCTTCCTCCTGGCCCTATCTACTGCTACATGACTGTGCTCATGTCTCCATACCTCCTTAGTATCATGTCCAACCAGGCTATGGTCAGCCCCTGGCCACCACTGCTGTATTTTCTCAAAGTCCCTTACCTGCATATATGTGTCCACCCATGACTTTCCACCAATGTCATTACCCCCTAGGTGTATAATAATTAAATCTGGTGTGGGTCACCATACTTTCATTTCCTTCAGGATAGGAAGTAGCTGTGCCCATCTCATCCCTCGGATGCCACTCTAAACCAACCTACATTTTCTTACATCCTGGTAGAGCTGTTTTCCCCAGTCTTTTCTCCACTTTCTTTTCAGCCCAATAAATGTAGGAATGCCTGCAGATCCATACGTCTCTGATCCTCCCTCTACCTATAGGATTCAAGCAAAGTATACATCTTAATCATCTTCTTGACTCCTTCATAGGTTCATAGGTTTATAGGTTAGGTTCAAGTTCAGAGGACAATTGTCCATAGTGGATCTTGCCACCATGTCAATTGGCATGGTGGAAATGACAAATCTTCTGTCTCCCATAAAAGTATCAAGTCTCTTAATAAAACTGTTTACATTCTCACTGTCAACCACATTTCTTCATTGCACCCTTCTTTAAGCTCCCCATCCCACCCCCTCCCCCAATCTGGTTCCACACCTGCAAAACAAAACACAGATGACATGTTAATCTCCAAACTGCAAGGCCTGGGTCTATGTGTTAATGGCAAACACCTAAAGGTGATCATCGTTATTGCTCAGTCAGAGTGCCAACACATCTTTGCCACTCTGACAACCCCGTGCACCAGCACAATGGCGCCAGGACATATTTTTACTGCTTCCTGTGGGGGCTGTGCCCCCACACCCTCCTATAAGTATTCTCAACTCCAGGGGGTGCATGTCAGGGGGAAGTAGTAAAAATAAAAGGTTTGGGAGGGTGCTATAAAATTGCACCAGCGTCCGTCCCGAACCCAGTACCTCAGCCACCCCAGCCATTAGCCAATCCCTACACCACAACACAGCTCAACTGGCAACTGCAGGCCACTCCCTACAGCCTCCACCCCTCCCAGCCCACTCGTGCCATGCTCAGTCCCCCACACACGTACGCTTATTGACATCCTGTCACCTAGTTTGCCCACCCCTCATCCGTCCCCCTACCTGTCCATTGCCGCTAGTGGATTGCACGGGAAGGTGTCACCATAACAAACAGTGTCCTTCCTCATGCGCCCACTTCACGGGTTACTGCAGGCCCGATATATCTCTTGTAGCTGGCAGACTGCAGCGCCTTTTCCAAAATATTAGTCACCATCTCCTGCCACTGCCCATTGTGAGCAGCACCTATTCAAAACAGTGATACTTATAATCTGCCTGGGTCGTCGCCCAGGAACTCATATGCCTTTTAAGCATGGCCCTTACTTGGTAACTTATCACCTTCTTCCTGTCTCCATGCACAAATAATTCCATTTCTAATCCCATGCTCTGCAGAATAAGCCCAAAAGCCTTTACTGTGAACACTGTACTGTCTACATGCACCTTAATGGTTACTGTACAACCATTCCCCCTTGATCCATTTTGACCTCTTAATTCTAACTTGTATTTCATCCAGCCCCAGCTTATGTCTTCATTCCAGCCCCCCTTCTTCATCCTTTTTACCATGCCACATAGCCTCGCTCACTTTCAGGGCCCTGCAAACATCACTAAATAAATTGTGTGAAATAACTGTGCCTCATCCTTAGATCTGCAGATTGCAGGTAATACACTCTTAAGTTTTGCTAACCAATGTTCTGCTATTGGTCGCCTACTGTCTTTGGTCTTGTTTCAACCTACTCCACTCTTGCATCATTCTCCTTATCAACATTGACTTCATCGGTCCTTCCACTTTTTAGGCTACAAACTAAACTAATCTAATCCCTACTAGGTATACCCCATTATGGTGTGAGCTGCTCCTCTCTCCCATTGGTCTACTGTAAACTTTCCTAGCTGTTCCTCTCATATGTGGCCCATTTACCTCAATGTGATGTGCTTCCTGAATGTTTGCAACACCGACCAGGCCCCTTTGTAGGCCCTCAAGGTCCGTGGCAGTCGGCGAGCTGCAAAAAAGCATTTCGCTCCCTCTGCCAACAATGTCCCAGATGTTCGTTTGTATGGGTGTTTTCCACTTCTCTGCTGTTGGTGCTAGCATCCAGAAAGGATCCAGCTGCAGACAGGAAAGGCTGTCAGCTAGGGTGTTCTTCACCCTTCTATGTGCTTGGCCCTGAATGACATATTCAATTGCAAAGCTCTTTATACCAGCTGTCTTAACACCCACATGACCGTCTTGGACCTGGATCCTCTGTTTAAAACTTCTACCACTGCCTTGTTATCACACCAAAATGTAACCTTCTGATTCTGCAAATCTTCTTCCCACACCAGGGTGCAAGCCCAGATGGGCATGATTTCCAACATTGTGATGTCCTTTACCTTACCCTCTCCACCCAATTTTAACGCCATGGCTCAGAGAACCATTTTCCTTTCAAATAGCCCCCATTTCTATCCCCTGCTACGTCTGTATATAATTCAAGGTCTGTGTTGTAAACCCATTCATCTTGCCAGAAAGAACAGCCATCGTAGCTGCTGAGGAATTCTTCCACACCCTGAAACTCTTTTACTCTCTTTGTTATGTGCACCCAGAGGTGTGGTCTAGTTACTCCTGCCGTGGCCCTCGCTAGCAAGCTTGGTAAAAGTCCTACCTGGTCCAATTGCAACCGCAGGTGAAGTTGAGATGCCCCATAACATGCTGTACCTGCCTCAATTGCACCCATCTCCTGCTGCAGTGTACCTGAATCAGCTCCTTCAGTTTCCTCACCTTGCTGTCTGGCAACCCTAAACACCCCCTCTGCATGTCTAGCTCTATTCCCAGGAATTCTAAACCCACTGGGGCCTTCTGTTTTTTCCAGTGCCAGTGGTACTCCCAGCTCTCCACACAGTTCCTGAAAACTGGCTAACATCCCTTCTGTCTCACTCCGACCACTACCAATTAACAAAAATCATCCAAGTAATGCATAACCATCTTGTGACCTGTTTTTCTTGAAATATCCATTGTAAACAGGTGCTAAATGCTTCGAATGTAGCACAGGCTATGGAACACACTATGGGCATAGCTTTGTCAAAATAGTAGTGGTCCCCACCTTAAAATCCAATAGGTGCCAATCCTCTCTACTAACTGGGAGCAATAGGAAGGCAGACTGTATATCTGTTTTGGCCATCCAAGCATCAGAAGTCACCCTGATAATCTGTATAGCCTCCTCTAATGTGGCATAGGAAACCCTACTGTGTTCCTCACTTGTAAAATCATTTACTGATTCCCTTCTGAAATAACAGATGGTGAATCACCCTGTATTTTCCTTTTGTTTCTTGGGAACTAAGTCCAATGGGGAAATTCTCATATTCCATAATTGAGGGGTTGAATATGACCCTTGATCCTGCCTGCTGCCTTTTCCTCCTCTATCTTCTTCCTCAAAATGTCCTCCTTTCCTTTACTGACCCTAGATTGTTAGCCTCTTCTTGCCCTTCTTGAGCACTCACAGTGTAATGGGAAACCTGTCCTAAAACCCTTATTCAGTGCTTCTGCCTCCCTCTGTCTGGATACCCTTTTAACAATTTTTCCCACACCTCTAACCTGATGGGGTTCTCAATCACTGGAATTGTTCAACTACCCACCTCCCTCATTTTTTCTAACCTCCATTACCCCTCAATCTTGTTCCTCTGCTCAGTAAGTCTGGCGCCCCCACCACCATATCCTCTTCCTCTCAAACCTCTATTCCAGGATTGCCCCCTATACCCCTGTCCTTCTGAAAGGGCTGCTGACCTGTTCTCTGTCCCCTCCTCCTTGAGCCCCTTGTGTCCATGTTGTCCTGCATTTGCTTACAGGATGGACTCCCCACATCTCAAGCGTGCATGCTGGAATTGGCATTGGGGCCATGAGCAAAATGCCCTGTTATATCCCCAGCAACACTTCTGAGGTACTCCCCTGTTTTTCCTATTTCTCCCTCTGGTGTGGATTGATCAGTTATATAGTCAGTCAATAAATCCAGCTGTTTGGTGTCCCATCTCACATCCCCATACATTGCCATTCTTTGCCAAAAAATTTGTTGTAGCATATCCACCCTACTCCTCCTTTTGCCTTGGCCTTCCTATTATCAACGAGTACATAATCAGCAAGATGCCCAGTTCTGGTTTCTTTTCTAGCAGAATCGCTGAGTATGTGGTGAAACCCACATACCACCAATCCCGCATCTTTCCTTTTGTAAATTTGTCCTCCTCCTCCTTCTTCCCAACAAAACAACAGCTGTCGCCATCTCGCTCTTCCTGATATACTCCGTCTCTTCATATTTCACAGCAGCTTCTCTACTCACTAAGGCAAAGATGTCTACATACCCCTTTCCAAATTTTCTCTTTTGTAGCTAGTGCATGCTCCTATTCTCATCCCTGGGGCTCCTATCTCCCTTGTTCCTTTTCCTATGCTGTCAGTCACTTTCTCTGCTTCTCCCATTGTCTCTTTTGAGACCTAATCTCTGCCAAGGCTGATTCCATCTGCCCCAAACACCCTGTCCTGAGGGCTGCAATAATTTGGCCTATGTAGTCTTTAATGCCTCCCCACCAAGTCTAATACTTTAGTGGGCTTGTCCATTCCTTGTGACCTGTTGTCCTTGGGCTGCCCTGGCCTGGCATCTTGTGGCTGGATGCCTGGTTGAGGTGGAGGAACCACAGTGCTCGGGGATCCAGTCTGGGTTCAGCGGCGAACCACCACCTGTTATTGGGGAAGTACTGATGGTTCAGGTACTCTGCGGCTTAGTGGGACTGGGTTGACTGTTCAGGAGGCACCACTGGTGGTGGCTTCAACCTTCTTGGGCTGCGTGGCCTTCCCACTGGCCGCTTTCCACTGTCCTCTTTCCCTTCCTTTTCCTGCTTTCTTTTCTCCCCGGATCTCCCCAGTTCCTCCACTTCAGCCATCTGCCACATCTTGTTGGCCTTCTCTGCCAGCTCACGATAGCCTTGAAGGCATCCTCCTTGATGGCCTGTTCCTCTTGTGACCTCTTCTTGGGTATCTGTATAAATGCTGTGAACAAAACTGACAAAGCATCTTCATTAATGTCCAGTCATGCCTTTACATGCCCTTGCATCATCTCATCCTGCCAGCAAACTCCCTTTCCTTCCTTCACTTATACATATCTATGTGTGTGTATGTATATATAACCCACTTTGCACACCTCTGTCATGCCCCCACCCCATGTCCTTAGCCTGTTATTATGTTCCCCCTGTGCCACCGCCCGATCCCTACATTGCTCCCTCATCTTCATTACTTTCCTTCATTACCATTCCCTCTTTCTTTTGTGTACCCAACTTCTCTGGTTGGACTTATTAAATGGCCTGCCTCTGTGGAATCGGCATCTGATGGCACACCATATGACCTGGGTCGCCAGGCCATTCCCTTTATCCCATGGCCCTGTCATTCTTATGCCTCCTAGGCCTTCTATGCTGTTCATCATTCTTCATGTAAAAAATGCATCTTAATGCCAGTCTTTTTGGGCCTCTGGGCCCCATCCCTTCCATAGGCCCCCTCACATATCAATGAACATCTTCCCTACCAAACCGCCTGTTCCCACCCATATGGCCTACTAGGCCTATCCCTTATCCTTCTATGACCCATAAAGCCTCTGGCCAAGCCACATGGCCTCCCAGAGCCCTTGCATCTGTCATCGCTCATTCCTGGCTTGCCTGCATTTTCTCCTCCTTTTGTTCTGGCACAGGCCCCAGGCTTCACCATGTGGGCTCCTGGGCCTTTGAGATCAAACCATCACCTTTCCAATTCATCGGCATCTGACGTCACTGGGTGACCTGTTTCAGTTCATCCTGTTAACTCCTCTCCTGTAGCCATTGTTTGAAGGCCGGCGTCCTGCTTCTTCCCCGCAGTTTGCTATGTGCTTAGAGAATCTCCCTCTCCCAACCTATGCCCCTCAAACCAAGTGAATTTGTAGCTCGCCCTGTTCTTTTTCCAATTTCATGCAGGCATGGTGTCCTGCTTCTTCCCTGCTGTTTCAAATGCAATCGCAACCCCTCCTGGACTATGCCCCACAAGCCTGAATGGCTTCCAAAACTACTGTGAGGCCCATCCGCTGTGTCTGTATTCATGCCGTGTGGCCTTACCATGTTTGCTCAAACCATCCTGTTACACCAGGTCTGACCCCCAGCCCTTCATTCTTTCCTTCTTCTCAAGCCCGAGCTCCTTGGCCTAATTCACCAGCATTTCGATCTTGTTCTTGCTCGTCCGCTCTCTGCCTTTTGCTTGTTTCTGGTCTGCTTTCTACCACACAAAAAACGTTTTCTTTTCACTCTCCCTATCAAGCGGTCATCCCGCTTCTCATTTTGGGCCTATTACTCCTCTGCCCACAAGCCTTCAAGCACAGCCTCAGGTCCAAAATTACACTATGTCTCCATGCAGGGCCCAAACACACAGAAAACATTTTTTCAGCATTCCTGCACCCCTCAAACCTTGCTTTTTTACATTCTATCAACTTCTTAAAATTCCCCCAGCTGCACAATGCAATAGCCAAATATCACTACATGTCAAGTCCCATCCTTTCAATATATATATAAAAATGTTCTTTTTATGATTGTCCACATATTGCTTCCTTGTCCTTACCTTTTTTGATGTCTTACCACAAACCTCAGTCCCCACTGCTCCAACAATTCAAAATGCCAATCTGATGTGCTGTAGTTTATCAGTGTAATTAAACTAACAAAACTTCAGCAAAAGTAGCTGGACACGCCACTGTGCTGACCCTTATGTGCCCCTTTTAGCCCCACCACTTCCTGTCTGCCTGCCTATTGTCCTGTCCCCACCTGTCCCTCCCTTACATTCCCCTCCCTCTGAGCACACCATCTTTCACATAAGGAGGGTGCACCAGGACAACTTGGTATGCCCCTTAAAGGGCAAACTCCATTGTATGACTGTTTTAGTTAACCACCCCAATTCATTAATGATATTGCAGTGGTGTGCAGCATACAGTGCTAATAAAACAAATCTCCCTATCTTGTTTAGTAACACAACTTTCCAATGAACTGTACTCTCAGGGAATTATCAACTATAATTGAAGCATATTGTAATATTGGCAGTAGGCATTGAGATGCAATTGCCAAACATGTATCTTAAACAAGATAAATGTGAAGTCAGTATAGTAAGCTGTTGCATGAATCTAAGATGTAATCATCTGTGTATGAAATTCATAATTAGGATAGGGTCAAATATAACTCCCAAATATTTAATATTGATTACATTCTCGAACATTGTCCTATCCAGAGAACTAATGTAACTTGTGACTGTTCTCTTTTAACCTGGCTGATGTTCCAAAAGGCATTGTCTTAGTTTTCTGAGTAGTCAACACCATTTTGTTTCTAATTAACTACCCCTACATTATATTAAGTTCCTCCATTAAAGTAGAATGTACACCTAATACTGATGCACTTTCCAATACAAAACTGTATCATAAGTCTAGCATTTTTTTTTTTATAAGTGATGTGACAGAATGAAAAATAATGAAAATAAACAGATCCCAATATGGAGCCTTGAGGGCTCCACATTTTGCTAATGCCTTCTCAGAAATCTCCCCAAATTTAACCATCTGATATCTATTCATCAGGTAATTTGCGAACCACCTTAGGACAGGTTCTCCTACACCAGTATGGTCCAGGTTCTCTAACAAGGAATGACTCAACAAGGTCAAATGCCTTGGTCAAGTCCACGAACATGGCCCCAGTCAGGCAACCACCCTCCAAGCCTTCCTGGACCAGGCTCATGAACTCAGCCAAGGCAGTCTCCATACTTCACGCCTTCCAAAAGCCATGTTGACTTGATGACAACAAACTGTGAGTTTCAACATAGTTGATCAGCTGACCATAGATGAATTTTTCTTGTATTTTAGATAACACTGATAGTATAGATATAGGCCTATAGTTAGAAAAATTACCAATATGTCCTGATTTATGTATCAGCACAACAAATGAGTGCTTCCACAATTCCAGTACCTCCCAAACAAAAGGAGAAATTAAAGATAATACTTATTGATGCGCTTAATTCACTAGATGCATCATCTTTAAGTTGTTTCAATAGTTCAAATATTTCAAAACTTGAGACCGCCCTGAGGTAAAATATAGGCCTACCAGGGACACACATTTGCCCTTAGTGGAGACATTTATACCAGGATCAGTCATGTAAGCATCCAGGTCAGTAAATATTCTGTTAAATTAATTAGCAATGCCTAGTGGGTCAATCAAATTATCACTTTCTTTTATCATTGTTACCTTATTATTGCCCTGGATTAACTAAACTGTGCTCCAAAACCTTTATTATTAGTCAGTCCTTTAGTTTGTTGCTGTCTTATGTAATCAACTTTGACTTTTAATTTCAGCCTTACATTTATTTCTTAAATGCCTATAATTCTGCAAATTAACTATTGGTTGAGTTCATCTATGCAGTTTCCAGGCCTTATCTCTTTCTTTCAAGAGTTTAAATAATGATGCAGTTATCCACTTGGAATCAGCACCTCGGATACATGTTTTTATAATTGGAGCATATACGTTCAATACGTTTGCAAACTCCCAATAAAATAGTTTAGCGAGTTAATATCCAGTATTATTTTTAAATAGGACCAATCAATGTTCAGAAACCTATTTCTAAACCCTGCAACATCGAACCTTGAGAAATGTTTGAATTCTGTTATTCTTGGGACAGCATTTTGCTTGGTACAGTATTTCCAGACATAAAATACAGGATGGTGGTCACTGAGGAGTCTGCAATCAATCCACAATTCTGAACATGGCTAAAACTATTTTTTTAAAAGCTAATCAAGTACTGTGTGCTTTTTAGTTTTAAATTTAACCTAGTGGGTAAGGTGACAAGTTGTTGTAAATTTGTTTGTGCCAAAACATCCCCAAGCCTAGGGACTAATGTTAGCAACATTATTTAAATTTGCATTCACTCAGAGCAGTTGTACCTCTGGATCTACCTCATCAATGCCCACCATGGTATGGTTTTTGGAAACAGCAACAGGCTCAGTCAGAGCAGCTGCACCTCTCATACCTACCTCATAAATGTCAGGGCTCAGGGCACCCAACAAACAGTGTGTAATAGTATACAGCCTACAGTCAAAAGCAGTCTTTCACTTTTTGTTATGGTCAGGGTAGGGTAATAGGGTAGTAGAATCAGGTAGTACCTACCCAACCCAAACCAAGAACCCATTTTCATTAAAGTATTTTTAGGGTAATTTTGGTAGTCTACAGGTACCAGCAGGTACCTTTCGGTAGGGTATTTCAGTACCCACCCACGCCTATTTTGGAGAAATAAAAACTGGCTATTTCCTCATCCTCCCTAACCCATAGTGTTTCTCTGTACAAATAAATATGTTAATTTCTGTGCCAGGGTCACTGCTCTCAGTCAATCCAAATTTTCTTCTATGGACATTAATATGTCAATTTCAGGGCCCAGTGGTCCTCCCACTTCATCTTCACCTGATCCTAATCATTCTATATAGAAATAAATATGTACATCACTGGTGCCAGTGGTCCTCTGATTCTCATTGATCCTGCTTCCAATACTACAGTATCCACCCTAGTAGTCTCATGGGTCACCAGCCTCCTGATGCTTGTATCCATTGCTACCCACCCGCCACCCTGAGATGACAACCAGCACTCACCCTTCACTCACATTTGCTGCTGGCCACTGTCTCATTCACACAAATACAGTCACTGTAGCAGTACAAGCATCAGAATTGATACTGTACTTACACAAGAAAAGTACTAATACTGTGACTTGTAGAGCACAGTGATTGCACTTACCTGACTGAGACAGCAGCTGGCAGAAGTAGTGAGCTGGGGGTAATTGTGGGATACTGTTTTGGGGTTGAGGGGGTAGATAGCAAAGGGTACCACACCTGAAGTCTATGTGCCACTTGACTACAAGTGAGTGATGGTATGGTATTGGAAGCAGGCAAGGGTGGGGACCACTGACTCCAGGGACTTACATTTTATTTCTATAGAAGAATGATCAGGATTGGATCAGGGTGAGGGTCAGGGTGGGACCACTGGCACCAAGGACTGAGAAGCTTATTTCTATAGAAGAATTATCAGGATCAGGTGAGCTTAGCTGACCACTGGAATCAGGGATTGGTATATTTATTAATATAGAAGAACTATTATGATTGTGTGACGGTGGGAGGAACTACTGGCTTTTAGGAATGATATATTTATTAATATGTAGAACTTGTCAGGAATGGGAGGGTTGGAGTAAATGCACATTGTTGTTTATTCATTTTCTTTTATTTCTCCAAATGGCACCAGAGATGTGAGGGGGATGATCATACAACATGGGTCAGGTTGCCTTCCACACAAACCAAGGAGCAACTGCTTGTACCTCACTAAGAAATGAGGCCATAATGAGATGCAAATAGTCTCTTTGTGCTCTGTCAAAGAATGAAATCCATTGGCATTGGAACTTTTGAATATAGCATATTAGAGCAGAACAGCTAACAGGTATGGGTCAGCATGCTCTAACTGCTTTTATGCCTGGTCAGCCTATGATAAGTATAGCTATGTACCCATCTGTGGTCAGCAGGATAATGTGCTTAATACTGAACAGACTTTTAGTACCTTTAATACTGCTTTGCTCTATGGAGCTATTCTCAAACATATTTGGGCACCTCATTATGATCTGAATTTGTTTTAATACAGCAAATTTACAGCAATGCTCTAATTTGTGCTCAGGATGGACTTTGATTGTTTCCAGTGAGACCTTTGAATATGGGGCCCTATTTATGCAACAAACAAATAAGTGTACTTTAAAAACATACTGATTTTGACTCTGCAAGTAAGCCTGAAACATTATGAGCAATCAGGAGGCAATTTAGGAGGCAGTATAGTGCAGTGGTTTAAGTCTCTGAGCTGCAAACCCTAGATACCTGGGTTTGAATCCCACATCCCCCTTGCATACTGTGTGACCCTAAGCAAGTCATTTAACTTCATTGTGCTCCCAGGTCACACCTGTAAATAAGCTTTCAGCTTAGTGTGTCTCTCCTGGTCAAAAAAGAAATGAAATCATTTTCAAACTTTTTCTAAAACATCTGGTAGCAATTTTGTGACACATATCAGTTACTTTTAAAGAGCTCTTTTCTTGTGCATTATAATAAACAGAAGGCTCCTTTCTCGAATCAGAGTTCTCAATCACAGTTTTAAACATTATGTTTAGCCCCTAGGAAAGGAAGGGATCATATTTTGCCCCTGAGGAATGGCTGCTTGATCCTTCTGCTTTTCCTCACTCTCAATCACACAATAGCTACTTGTTTTTGTGATGTCATTATAAGACCAGCAGCAGGCATGCTCTATGCAGTCTATGGAGCATAATTTGAAAAGCTATTTTCCTGATTGTATTCTAACTTTTGATGCAAATGCTAACTGGCTTTGATTTGTACTAAATGTTGGAACAAAATCAGGACAATAGCTTTTAAAATGATGCTCATTAGACATGCATGGAGCATGCCCCTATGTTGGTCCTATAATGACATTACAAAATGTCGGATCATGGGGGTGGATCAGGGAGTCAGGAAGTGGAAGGGATTAAGTGGCTAGCCTCAGGGTAAAATATGATCACTTCCTTCCTTAGGGATGAAAGATATTGTTTTAAACAGCAATGGAGGAACTCCTAATCAGGTACGGGAGCCTCCTGTTTGTTATAACTGCTCACTAAAATAGAGAGAAAGGTGCTCTTTTAACTCTGCAGTATTGCATTCTGTAGCATAGTGTATGAAATATATCTAAAACACTTTCAGTGAGTTTGAGGCTTTAGAATGTATATGTGTGGTTTGGAAAGATATCGAAGTAAAACAATTAGAATATATAATCTCTCCTGGCATCTATTTCAGATCCTACATACTGCTCTTCATCCAGACTGTCTCTCCAGTATGCTCCCTCCATGTGTACTAAATGCTAGACATATTTATTCATTTATTGAAATGTATTGATCGGGTGAACCCACTGGGCCTGCAAGAGTGTCTTTTCAGGGGCAACCCAAAATTAAAAACAGAAACTTATTACAATACAGCAATCCTTTTGAAATACAAGCGATGCATTGGCTGTGCACATACAGTACAATGGACAGCTTAATTTATAGAGAAACATTATTGGAATGAATACATACATTCATAATCTGGACATGAGTTAAAGATGGTGTATATAAATATATATATATACTGTATATATATGGAAAAGAACTACAAAGAGGATACATATATATATATATATATATATATATATAGTATGTTATAAGAAAGCTATGGGTATTTACACATCAATTACATCGTATACAGTTTAAGTCCTTTTATTAGAACAGCTTAACCACAATAAACATGAATCATAGTTTGAGCCTATCAATAGGATCAGTTACACTGGTTTCACTCTTAATAGATGTGCCTTTTGACTTTTTAAAGCCCCGACAGAGGAGACTTCTTGTTTAGCACTCAGGAAAGGCATTCCAGATGTTAGGGATCAAATTTGCAAAAGACCTTTACCAGCCATTGTACTGATTTTTGGTACCTGGAGGAGCAACAGGGAGTAGGATTTCAGGAGTCATCTCCCTGTTTTTTAATTAACAGGCCTTTAAGGCTGGGCAGAGATTTGGTGTTATTCAACTTGAAGGCAAGGCATAGAGAGGACTGTTCTAGTCTCCTTTGAGAGTGGGCCTATTTAAAGGCTTCCAGCACTCTGAAGGGGTGTTCCTTGGGAGACCAACTGCCGCAAAACAAGCTATTGTGTGATGAAGAAGATTTAAGCTGTTCTAACTCTAAAGATCTGACCGAATGGAGGATTAGGGAGTCAGAGTAGGGTGGACAGAAGAGGGAATTAGCAACCCTGGAGCACAACTCTTTGGTGAGACAGGGCTTAGCCAGTACAGGAGACCAGCTTTTGATGTAGATCATCCACAAGGTATTCTATATGGACCTTAAAGGTTATATACTGGTCAAGGTCAACTCCAAGGTACTTTATGGAATCTACAATATCAATTTTAGATTCATTAGAAAAGGAGGAGTAAGCAAATGCTCCTTTGTGGGCCTAGACTTTGGCCCAAAGAGGATGGACTTTGCCTTCTTTCCATTGAGGACCAATTTGTTTGTTTGCAGCCAGCCTTCAAGTTTTTGTGGGTGTTTGGTGAGCTGTACATTTAGCTTTCCTTTGAGCTGTGGTATATTACTGTGTCATGTGTACAGTAATGATTTTGCTTCCTACAGTTTGCTGGCATTTCATTGACATACAGGAAAACAGAAGGGGCCCAGGATAGATCCTGAGCGACCACATCCTGGACGGGCATTTGTCGGGTAGTTCACCCTCCATTTAACAAACTGTGACCTGTTTGTAATTTAGTCCAAAATCCACCTCAGAGACAGGTTATCTAAGACTAGGGGTTTTAGTTTTCCTGAAGTATCTGGTGGTTCACAAGGTCGAAGGCCTTGGTTAGGGTCAGTAAAGACAGCTCCAGTCATTGGGCCATTGTCTAGTGCCTCCAGGACATCTGTGGTTAGTTAGACTAGGCAGTGTCAGTCCCATGATTCTTATGGAACCCATGCTGATCAGCTGCAAGAAGGTCATGCTGTTCAAAGTAGACAGTGATCTAGTTGTATACTAGTGTCTCTAGTATTTTTAAATAAAATTTATTGGAAATTTCACATATAAGAATACTTATATCATGCTGTATTTTCATACAATATAATACATCTATAATATAAATGTATATCCCCTCCCCAACCCTCCCCAAGATATTTGTAATGACAGTCACATCATCATAAAATTCCTTTTCCAAGGAGTAAAAGGAGACAGCATGGAACATCACTAAGTATATAACTTTTAGAAACCATATTAAATCACACGACTGAACAAGTGCTACAGTGGTAGCCACAGACATTGCCAGCTATTTCAGATATTTTGTGAAATTTCTGAAGAGTTTCTCTGCTGCCCCTACTGTTTAAATGCAAAAGCATCAGATATTTCTGGAAATATCACAGATATTTGGAGAAATAGCTGGCAGTGTCTGTGGCTACTACTATATGTTATTCTCCTTATAGGTGACAATAATGCCTGAATCTCCTGCCAAGATGTGGTATACAAATCATCTGTATACGGTCCAGATCATATATTAATTTTTCATGTAGTAAGGTTGAATTGAAAAAAGACCACCATTTAGACATATTAAAAATAGGAAGCTCAGAGTCTTTCCAATGTACTAAAATTAATCTTTTGGTGGACATGGTAGCTAACATGAAAATTTTCATTTGTGATAAATCCCATTTTAAATTTAATAAGTTATTAAATGGAATATATTCATGTCAAGCTCAGTATGTAATCCCATCACTTTACCTAACAACTGTTGTGTCAATAACCACCATTGCTTTATCTTAAGACATTGTCATAAACATTGGGTTAATGTACCTTTTCCCCACAGTTGTGCCAACATAACAGAATATTCTTTATTTATTTTGGCAATCTGTGAAGGTGTCATATATGCTCTGTCCATAATAGTCCTGTGGATAGATTTGTTCTTAGCAGAGACATACAACTTGTTATCATGGAATCTTATCTGCTCCCATTGGTTATAAGTTAGTGTGGTATCAGCTTATTTAGCCCATCTCTGATTTAGTTTATTATACCCCAAGCTCCTTTCACTCACAATAATTTTGTAAAATCTAGTTATACTTTTAATGGTCCCTTTAGTTTATAATGCAGTCTATAATATGACCTGGTTTGGAAGTTGGGATTTCTTGTCACTAAAATGTTTTTATTCTATGAATTGTTTTTTTTAATTAGAGTAAAATACATCAAGAGATTGTCTTTTATTGTATTAAACAGAAGGGACATTTAATAGAGAGAAGGGAGCTGTGCATTTATAAGGATATCATTCCATTTATTAAGGTTGTTTTGACATAGAAATTTAAAGTTAAAGCACTCACTAGCTGGGCCCCATACTCTAATGTTAGAATTGATACAGTATAGAAATATAAACAAGGAATTTGCAACATTACAGTGTGTCTTACACATTTTTAATTAAGTTGAACCAAGAATATAGGAAGTGAAATTTTGAGTTTAAAAGAGTTAGATCAATGAAAATATTCTGTAATGTTTTTCAGGCAGTGTAGGATATATAATTTTCTGGTATAATTATTTCTATCTGGAAAGAAGGACCATTGATATAATATGGCCAAAATATGTGCTTTTGCATATGCCTCTATGTTTGGACTACCTAATCTGCCTTTGTCTCTCAGAGAGTTATTATATTCCAGGCTATCCTGGGCTTGCCACCTCTATAGGAATTTGATAAAGATTCTCCTCACATCCTGAAATCAACTTTAAGGTGGGACACCCAGGATATTCTGAATAACAAACATAAAATGTGGAAGGGCTAAACTTTTTAAAGTGTCTATTCTACCCCAAAGAAAGTGTTAGATTATTCCAATTATGTAGAAGGGCTGCTACTTTATGTTTTGCATTGTCATAATTTAATTTAATGTTTTTGTTTGATCCGTGTTATTTGAAACTCCAATTACTTAACCTGATTTTGAACCGAAAATATTGTACAAAATTTTTGCGTATCTAGAGGTTTATGTTTGGTCAGCTTCATTATAACCGATTAATTTTTGTTAATTGAATATTCAGAAATGTCTCTTATTGTTGTACCAACATAAGGAAACTTGGCAAGAATGTTTGTATACATGTGTGACTTGCCAGGCTAACTGGCTTCAGTTCCCTGATAGACTTCTCTACCAGTCCTGCTTACTAGCAAAAAAGCTAGTCTTGGTCTGGTTTCCATGAGGGTTCAGAATCTTCTCTCCCCAATACTAACCTTGCAACACTCAAGTGCAGATTGTCACCTTATTTAAATTCCCACTGTCGCACCTCCTTGGGTCAAAGGTCCTTCACTTTCCATGCCCCTGGGTGGCTAAACTCTCTGCAGCCTGACATCTACTCACTAAGCTCAATTAGTCCCTTTAAAAGACTGCTGAAACAGCAGCTAATAGGGAATGCCAGCTGTACTTGCTTCCAATAATGTCTTACCCATGTTCTACAGGCTTCACTGACCTTACGCTAACCCACTCCTGCAGTACCTTCTATTCTTGTGCCCCCAGCCTCTTATTATCTCACCTCTGCTCTCAGTTCCCTGCTCACTCCATCCACCCCACCACCCTCCTACCCACCCTCCTCTTCCACCCCACCTACCCATATCCATTTCTTTGCTTACCCTCACCCTTCCCTCTCCTCCAATTGTCCTATACTCTATTCCTGCCCAACTTCCTCCTCTGATTCTGTTTTCTTCTCTCCTCACTCCTTCCCTGTACATTCAGCTGTCATCTCTCCTGCCAAGGTACTGCCTCTGTCCTCTTCTCCTCACTCCTCTTCTCTCCTCTCCTCTCCTCCTCTTCTCTCCTTCTCTTCCTATAACCTTGTAACAATACCTAACTTACTGTACTTGACCGCTACTAACAAAGCCACTGTAAAATGCCTACCTACTGTAACTTAACAGACTATGGCTACTGTGATCAGGCAATGACCTTGTACATGCCATGCTTGCTCCACTTTTGTCGCTACACAATTGTGTTGTAATTTACTTATGTTTTATGTTGCTTATAGCTTTGTTCAGACAAGGAACCTATTTAATGAGCTTGTACTCAAAGGTATTATCCAAGATCTTAATAAATAAATATATATATTTTTGAAATTCAATATGTTTTATTTAATTTTTGCATTCCGTCTTAAAAGGTCGTATTACAATGCAACATGTTTACAGTAGGTGAACTCAAACAGTACAATCATATCACCCTGAGTAAGCCCTCCTCCCCAACCCACCCACCCATGGTATCAAAAATACAGCAATGTGCTCAATTGCAAGAGTTATTCTCTTCAAGTAAATAAAGTCATTTTATAGGCAATACAACGTGTGCAGTTTACTCCAATACCTTTCATATTTAGGCATTTTGTTATGTATGCTAGCCATCACCTCTTCTACGGACAAGTTGAATAAAAGCTCCTGCAGCCACTCAGTATACAATAATATAGCAGTGTCCAGCCAATGTCTTAACACTACTTTTTAACCGACATTGCAATCATTGCTAGATGGTATTTCCTTTCAGTGACCTTAATATGGGAATAATCACCCACTAAACATGTTCTCTGCTCCATGTGTTCTGTGATGCGCAAGCAGTGGGTCTGCCCTCTGCTTGATGAGGGCCCATAAAGGGGCCACTTTGGGCACTCCCAAAAGATGTGATATGGAGACCCTATGGCTTGCAGGCAACATCTACAGTTTGAGAGAGGATTTATTTTTCTTTAGACAATTTCAATGGGGTGTAGTACAAACTGTTAAGCATCTGAAATTGCATCAAATGTAATCTATCCTGTGAGATGAACTTGTGGGTGTCTTTCCAGATCTTCACCCATTCAATTACTCTATCCGGAATTGGGAGTTCCAATGAGAGGCCCCATCTTGGTATGAGAAAGCTCTATCTAATAATGTCTTGTGTATACCTGAAACTGCATGTGGTTGGATGGCCATTGTTCTGAGTGGCTGTAGGAAATTACTATCCTCTTCTATGTACTGTGTCGTTCGAGAGGCGACCAGCATGTGTCAGAGTTTAAACACTTTGAAACTCGAGGGGGACCAAACTGGCATCTATTGAGGATGTCAATTGTTGATCTCACTTGTCTGTCTTGCCATAAGTGTTGAACTGTGGTGTGTATGAGTTGGGAAAGTCAGGAAATGTTCACCATACTGCCACCTATCTTGAAATTTGGGTTACCCAGCACTGGTTGGCTCTGGTCTTGCATGTGTTTGTATGCAAGAGATGTGCATAGTTGGGCATGGACCTTGACAGAGGTACCCACTGGGGTATCAACCAATGTTCGGGAAGTACTTTGATGAGATGGTAAAGGGCGGAGAGAAAATACAGTATCTGCCAGGGAGATAAGTTTGTTTTCTAGTTCTAGCCATATATGTATGTATTGGCTTGGTTAGGCATCATATTTTCCTGACCATCTGAAGTATTTCACTGCATGACTCACAATAGTAAAACTTAAAATGAGGAGTCTCGATCCTCCTTTTATTTTGGGTACTGTAAGCTTCCGTAAGCCTTGTGTGCTTGTTTGCCCTTCCATAGGAACCTGGTGATCAAGGCGTGAAGCCTGGAAAACCATGCATGAGGTATCCAGATGTTTACATGTTAAGGGATAGAAAATTTGAGGTAGAATATTCATTTTGATTAAATTCACTCTTCCCCATAGTGAAATTGGTAATGATCTCCATCTATTTAAGTCTTGTTGGATTACCTGAACCAGGACATCCAAGTTATATATTTTAGGGTTTAGAGTCTCTGGTTAGATATAGTCCCAAATATTTAAGTTTTTAGGTTTCTATTGCAATCCTAAACTTTCAATTTCCTTGCTATAAGTATGGAAATTAAGAGGAAAGACAACAGTTTTGTCTGTGTTCAATTTGTAATTAGCCAGAGTTCCGAATTCCTGGATTAGGTCCAGGATCCTGATAATTGAGGCCTTGGTTCAGATAGATGGAGGAGGATATCATCAGCATATGCTGAAAGTCTGAGCTCACGACCTCCACCTCACACCCTGGAGCCCTGGTCTGTCTTGATCTTAATCAGAAGAAGTTCTAGGTAGAGACTGAACAATAGGTAGGATAAGGGCAATCTTGCCTAGTACCCCAATGGAGGGAGAAGTTACAGGAGAAGGTTCTGTTGCAGTATATGCATGCAGTAGGGTTGATATACAGGGCTTTTATCCATTGCACAAAGAAGGAAGGAAATCCGAACCAGACTAAGGTCCTAAAAAGGAAGTCCCAGTCCACCCTTTCGAATGCCTTCTCAGCGTCTAGGGACATCAATATGGCAAGAGCAAAAGTTACTTTGAGCAGTGTGAAAGATATGGTCTAATTTCCATATGTGGTCCAAAGCTGACCTGCCTTCCATGACGCCTACCTGTTCTGCATAGATTAGAGAAGGAGTAACCCAGCCTAATCTATTGGCTAAGATTTTAGCTAGAATTTTAATATCATAATCCAACAGAGAAATAGGGCAGTAATTTGATACTTGTTCTGGATCCCTTCCTCTTTGTGCAAGACTACAATCAGGGCCTCGAAAAGATGGGGGTCATTGTTCTCCACTGACAGAATGGATTGGTATAGGTGAAGCAGCCAAGGAGTCAGTTCCTCTACTAATGATTTATAAAAATTAGCAGAGAAGCTGTCTGGCCCGGGGCTTTATTGAGTGACACGTTACTAATAGCCTGCTTGATTTCATCTTCTGTGAGTGGAGAGCTTAAGGAAGTTTGTTGTTCCATAGACAAAATGGGTAAGTCAATAGAATCCAGGTATTGGTCTATATTGGCCGTTGTGGGAGAATCAGGTCTGGTTCCATATAATGCCCTGTAGAAGGTATGAAATTCAGCCACATTCTCTCTTGGGGTAGTGAGAGAGGGCCATCTGCCCTGGGTTGGACTGAGTTGACCAGCCTTGAGGATTCCTGTTGTTTGACCCTCATGGCAAGCAGTTGCCCTGCCTTTTACCGTGATCGATGTATGTGGAGCTTGTTTCAGGATTGCATATTCCGCCTTAGCAGCCAGGAGATCATTATATTGTGCTCTAGCTTGGATCAGATCCTGACGGAGCATTTCCGTGGATGTTGGGAAATGTTTTTCTCCATTTGTCTAATTTTATCTAATAAATCTATAGCTTGTCTCTCTCTTATGTTTTGAACAGAAGACATCCTGATCAGTTCTCCTCTAATACAACATTTTAGACCTCCTCATTCCATGTCTTGGTGGCGGTAGAATTCAGATTACTTTGGGTGTATTGGGCTATACAGGACTTCAATTTGTCTAGTACCCATTTGTCCTTCAGCAATCTATTACTGATTTTCCATATAGTTTCTATCCATTGATGTGGTGTAATAGAAATAGTGCAGAACACAGAGGAGTGATCTGAGATAACTTCAGGGAAATTTGACATGCCATAAGGCCTGGCAAAGTTGTTTACTCATTAAGAAGTAGTCAATGCATGAAGAGGACCCATGCACTGGAGACCTGAAAGTATATTCCCTCGTGTTAGAATGAAGAACCTGCCATGGGTCACACAATCCTAAGTTATCGATTAGATCTCTGATAGCCCTTTGAGCCAGTGATAAGCCAGCCTTCTGTTTGCCTATCCTATCTACATCCAAGGAAAAAGGAGATTCAGTCTCTACCCAGTAGAATAGGAATAGAGAGGAAGGTGTCAGAAGGTTAAGGATCTCCATGAAAAGGATTGGTATCAGTGTTTGGGCCATATATAGACCCAAGAACTATGTCAGACCTCTTCAGTGTGCCTTTCACAAACATATATCTGCTCAAGGGGTCCGCAATGTGCTGACCACATTTGAAGCTAAGGTTCCTAGACACCAGGATTGCTACCCCTACTCTGAGAGCTGGATCAGCAACAAATACTTTCCCCACATGCATCCTTCTTAATAGGTTAGCTTCTGAGGCATAGATGTGTGTTTCCTGCAAGAATGAGATCCGCCTCTTATTATTTGTAGATGTTTCAGTATTGTGTATCTTTTCAGCTTATTGCATGCCCTTTGACATTCCAGGATATCAGGTTTAAATTGCTAGCCATATCATCTTGTCTCTATTGTAGATTCTATAAAGCCTGTTGAATTCCCATACTGAGCCTTTTATATTGAAACCATGGGTCCCCCTCTCCTCCCACCCCAATATAAACATCCTACTCCTCTGATTCCCTCAATTTTCAATCCCTTATGAACAAGTTAATACTAATGCAAGACATGACTATAATACTTCCTCAAACTAACTCTATATAAATCCTTGGTTATAGGTAACAGAAATGAGATTACTGTTCCCCCTCCATATAGTATGCAATACTGCCATTTGGAGCATGTCTAGCTCTCATCCCCCTTAAACATAATAATTCCTAAACTGAACTTTGAAGCCCATATTCCAGCAATCTAGGACTAAAAATTAACTCAAAGTAAATTGAAACCACTCTCTTATCAGTAGAGATAAGTCCAGTCAAAATAATCCCTCCCCTTTCCCACTTAGTTAACCAAAACCATGTCCATTATTGTTAGTCAAGATTTTGCATAACACTGTCCTTTAATAGAAGGATAGCAAGTGATTACAGCTCTTTCTCCTGAAGACTTCTGTGGTATCATGCCACCATTGAAAAAATGAAAGGAAAGAAAGAGAATAACAAAAGGAACCACCAAATGAAAAGAACGCCATCCATCAGCAACAAGCAGCACTCAGTGCCTTTATTTCCAGTCAATCATCCAGCTTAAACATGCAGGTATACCCTGGAGGTGATAAATCACAAGGGGTGCCAGCCACACTGTATATTGATTGTTGCAGCTCCACGATAGGTTGCACCCTTGCAATGCGCTTTAGCTGAGCTGTTGCAACTACACGAATGTGCACACCCTCGAAGGCTTAGACCTGTTTGCTGTGCTGTTGTATTATGCCCAAGGAAGCGCACAATGCCACTGGAGTGCTGGTAATCATCAGAGCCCTCAAACTCCAAGGGGATGATATTTAAGTCAAATCTGTTGGGTCTTATTGATCCTTATGTATACCTTTATGGTGATGCCCCTCAAAGAGCTATGGACTGAGAGATTCTCTTGTGAATTTGACCAGGCTTCCTGTAGCATTGTGCACCGTTGCGATAGGCTGACAGGAGATTAGGAGAGAAAAAAGGACTCACTTACCCTGGCGCACCCCAGGGCTATAACTCTCCCAGATTAAGCTCTTCATTCAGAACGTTACATTCACTTTCTAAAACAGGTCTGGTAGAATACTTTGCAATTCTTTTACTGCTTGATCATGACTGTCAAATGAATGCCATCTCTCCTGAATCTTAACTTGAAATTGCACCGGGTACAGCATTGAAAGTGGATTCGGGATAGAATGAGTTTGAGATTGTAGGGTGGAACAAGCCCTCTTCTGCCTGACAGATGCTGGTAAATCCTTAGCTATTTTGCTCTTGTTCCCTTCCCACATCGAAGTCTGAATGCCCCTTAACTGCAACAGGATGTGTTCTTTATCCAGGTCATTGAGGAGTTTCAGCAGGAAAGGGTGAGGGGTGAGCCAGGGGTTGGTTTGGGCCATAAGAATCGGTGGGCTTGTTCCACTATGTCTGCAGGCCCATTTGTGGAGAGGGTCTGCTTTTGTCCAGCAGCTTCTGAGTAAATGTTATGGAGGCTCCTTCTTCTCCTCAGGAGGCCAATAATGACCAGGCTGTTCCAGCAGCTCTGTCCCTCAAGGTCTTCCACCTTGAGCTCCATTTTACTTATTTGCTTACGGAGGGTTACAGTCTCTGGTTCTGTGGTAACCTCCACTTTTCAAGCAAGATCGCCGTCCCTCTGTGTCCTTGATCTGTCTCGACACATCCTTCATGTCCGTCTTCAGTGTGGTAAGGTCCGTTGTTAGTGTTAGTAAGGCATCTCTGAGTGGCTTCATTTCCAGGTGGAATTGCTCTTCTGAGTGGAACAGCAGCCGATTTGAGGCCATAGGGCTGCAGGCTTCGTAGGCTGCTGCCGAGATATTTTGTGACCTTATCAGGGGCTGGAGGAGTATGCTGCGTAATGTTTGCCTCATGTCTGCCTCCATTCTTCTGCTTTTATTTTGCTGTTCTTGATGGGAATCAGTTTGCTTAGCTATCAGGATGACCCCAGCAGTAAGTAGAGTTGCTTCTGGTGTGTTTTGAGTTATTTTAAAACCTAAGAATTAGGCATTGTATGGGAGAGAGTCAAGAGCAGTGCTTCTCCTAGCTAGTCATCACGTGACTCAATAAATATATTTTAATTATGAGCATGACATCATCAGCAAAATTTGTAACTTGATGTGTTCAGATCCCACCACAGCACCCTCTATTGAAATATTATTCCTTATAGTCTGTAAAAGGGTTCAAGGGTCAAAATAAATGACGTGGAGATAGTGGACATCCTTGTCGAACACCATTTAACATACTAAATTGTTCAGTCAAAAATCTATTAATTTGGAATCTGCTGTTTTAATGTTTTAATGTATAATTTATTAATGAGAATCAATAATTCTTGAGGAACCCCAATTTTTCCAATATGTTAATCATATATGTACAGTTCAGAAAATCAAAAGCTTTAGTGGCATCAACAGAGATGCCATAAAAAGTATCTTATTTATTGTGCATATTAGTATTTAGTAACTGAATGAGGGCCTGCATTCTCTTATTCACTTGATAAAGGTTTCTCCATTTCATAAATCTGTATTGGTCTTGATGGATTAAAAGAGGAGCTGTGGCACAATCTGAGTATTAAGAAGTTGGATATCAATTTATAATCTGAATTTAATATAGCTATGGGTCTATAACTGTCAATAGACTCTGGGGGTTTCATCTTTTAGCATTAATATTATTTTTGCCTCTTGCATAGAGGAGAATATCAAGGTCTGAATTATCCTGCAGTCGTTCTTCAATCATTTCTAATATCGAAGGAGCTAATTCTCTAGAAGAACAGTGATAGAATTCATTAGTTAAACCATCTAGCACAGGTGATTTACCATGTGGAAGGGTATTAATATTTTCTATGATATTTTAGGGTAATAGTGACAAATCAAAAGGGTTTCTTTTGCATTTTGGCCATGTCCCAAAAAGTAACTAAGAGGTTTGAATGTGGTATAAAATTATTATGATATTTTTTTATATTTTTGAAAAAAACAGATGCTATTGTTGTATCTGTTGAATATATTTCCCTAAGTCATCTTGTATAGTCATTATTGTATTTCTAAGTTTTCTTGTCTTAATAACATAGCTAATAAGTTCCCTGATTTATCTGTGTGATAATATTTATATTTTGAAACAACATGTGCTTTGTTTAAAGTTTCTTGATGAATTAACCGGTCTTTGTTGGCTTTATATAAATACCATTCCTCGCTATATTTTTTAATTGGATAGGACTAGAGTGTCGAGTTGTTTGAGTCAAATCTCTGTTTCCTCATTTGTTTTATTTTTTGTTTAGCTAATATAATTTGATGGAAATGATAACTCCTCTAATGGTAGCCTTAAATGCATCTGATAATAATGACAGAATGGCACACTGCCCAAAGTAGTCATGTTCCCAATATTCATTTATTGCTTCTTTAATTTTTGTACAAATGTGGGATCCTTTAATAGCGTATAGTTAAAGGATCATGTTTTGGAAAAATGTTCTGTTCAGGTTCATAACATTTAATTCTAGTTTAATTAGGGCATGGTCTGAAAAGAAAATAGAATCAATGTCAGCCTTCTGAGAACGTTGTACTACGTTTTTAGAAATAAAGACATAGTCAGTTCTAGAGAAGATTTGATTTTTTGTCAGAATGAGAATAGTTTAAGGTATTTGGGTTATGATGATGCCAACTATCAACCAACTGTTCATTATCAAGAAAGTGTCTTCATTTATTGGCAGTGGCCATATTGCCTTTACTTATTAGGGTTGATTTATCTTGCAAAGGATGCAAATAGACATTAAATCACCTGCCAATACAAGATTTAATGATTGTAGTTTTGTAATCCCTCACATACTTTTGCCAGAAAGTTCCCATAGTTTTCAAGGGAGCATATAATGACCCAATAATTATATCAGTCCGTCTCATACTCTAATTTGGCCATGGTGAGTCTGCCTTGGTTATCAGAAAATTGATCCAATAATTTAAAATTGGAACCCTTCCTGATCAGCAAAGCAACCCTTTACTCTTAGAGGAACCAGAACTGAAAAGTACTGTTGAAATCCATTTGGTTTTAGTCTGTTCATTGCCTTGGGTTCCAAATGAATTTCTTGTAGGCACATTATATGAGCATTTTTTAAGTATGTTAAGCATTTAGCTCTCTTAATGAGTGTATTCAGGCCATTTATGTTCAAAGAGATTATTTTTAGCAAGTTAAAGTTAGCCATGGATCACAGATCTGTTTACGACAAATAGAACATAATGTAGACCAAAATAAATATAGCAATAACTACCTCCTTATACAGAGAAATCTATTAAAGCTATAAAAACTTTTGATCAGGCTTAGTGATGCTAAATCCAAACAATCTCCAAATGACTTTAAAGATACCACCCTTTTCAGTTTATAATAAATACAAATACCTAACCCCATATCCATCCCCAAAAGAAAATTATAACAAACAAATTTATAAGGTATTGGATCAAAAGAAAACCATAGAAAAATCTGAGAGCGTACTCCATATTTCTTGTTCCTCTTTTGGGTAAGGTGCATCTGCAGATGCTCCCAGTCCCCCCCTTCATTCCTCTACATAGCCACTTATGTCTCAGAGGAGATAATCTTTAATAAGTAAGAAACAAAAATACATTCTGTTAAGTAAGGAAAACAAAATAAGTACTTCTAACCCATCCATTATAGAAATTAAGTAGTGCAATATCTAACTCATAGCTTGTATTTAACCTGTGCCTTCTTCTCCTTTGCCATATTACAACAGTTTAAATCAGAACATCTTCCCTTCATTTCCCTCTACATAGCCCCTTATATCTCAGTGGAAGATAACTGTTTTAATAAGTAAGAAATGAAGATACATTCTGTTAGGAAAGCAAAACAAAATAAGTACTTTTAACCCCTCCAAAATAAAAATAAAGTAGTACGGTATCAAACTCATAGCTTGTATTTAACCCATGCTTATTCTCCTTTGCCATATTTTACTTTCTGCTAGGTAGAGAAGTAATGACATTCTTACTTATAGCATAATTGAATGTTCATACAGCACTTATGGCATAGCAGTATGGGAGCACATTCCAACAGTTTAAAACAGCACATCTTCCTATGTACAAATTTCTATTAAAGCCCTATAGGCTCTAAATCTCAATTTGAAAACCTTCTGAGAAGATGTTCATGCCAAAATTAACCATTATATATTCTCAGCTGTAAAAATTGTCCAAAGAGGACCCTCCCCTTCCCTACTCAGTTATTTTATCAATCAGTAGGCAACATTCAAAAATTTTGGAAGTCTCTTTTTAAGTCATTGGTTGCCTCATCAAGGAGTCATAAACCACTCTTTGCCCTCGATTATAACTCTCAGTTTGGCAGGAACATTTATAGTAGCTTTGATCCCATTGGCCCAAAGTTTAGAACAGAGTGAATCAAATTTCTTCCTAGCAAACATTATATCCTGGGGTAGGTCATTATACACAGAAATGTTTGTTCCGATACATCAATTCTTTTTTTTGTAAACTGCCATCATTAGAATGTCCTTATCCGATGATTTAAGGAAACATAGTATAACTGGGCAGGGAGGTGTAGATGAATCTGGTTTTGCTCGCAGGCATCTGTGAGCTCTTTTTTTCCTGTTTATTTTCCAGGTTCCATATCCAAATAGGCAGCTGCAACAGTTTTAAAGTTGTCTATTAAACTTTTAGAGTTGTCCCAAGACTCTGGTATCCCCACAATCTGAACATTATTCTGTCATGCCCAGGATTCCTGGTCAATCACTTTTTCCTTTAAGTCAACGTGAGATTTTCCTAAATACCATATTTTATTTAGTAATAGGTCAACCTCCTCAGAAATAGAAGTTAGAGCTTGCTTCAAATGTGTTAATTCTGACT
This sequence comes from Neoceratodus forsteri, assembly GCA_016271365.2. Classification (NCBI taxonomy): domain Eukaryota; kingdom Metazoa; phylum Chordata; order Ceratodontiformes; family Ceratodontidae; genus Neoceratodus; species Neoceratodus forsteri. The sequence continues at coordinate 950,533,435 of CM057453.1, read as the reverse complement.
GCATTTGTTGATTTTGTTGGGTTAAATCTTGTATCAATTTGATGTGTTTGTCAATATGAGCCTGTTGTTCAAGTATGACTTCCATTTTAAGGAAGTGTCATTGATTTTCTGGAAAAAATCTTAGCTCATGGGGTTCATCAGTGTTTCCCCATTCTGTGTCGGATAAGTCTTAATCAGATTCTGAACTCACAATGGATTCATTGTTTTCAAATGGTGATGTGTTTGTTACATTAGCAGTTTCTCCTTTATGCTTTGATGCTTCAGGACAAACAGAATATATTTAATTTGCAGTGGACTCAAAGATTTGGATTCTAAAGGGTGGCACAGTCTCTATCCGAATAGTATTAATAAAATATGTTTTCCTTACCGCTCCTTTAAGTAAGTCATCAGGTCCTTTTGAGACAAGTTTGTAGTTGATGTATCTGAACTCACTGTTTCTTGCAGGTTTTGTGTGGAATTTGAAATTTTGCAGTCAGAAGATAATAAAGCTCATTTTGCTGGCTCCTGAGCTTATCAATTCTGATACTAATATTCAGTGTTGCATTCTCAGGTATGGCTTCTGAATTCACCTGGATGACCAATATCGGCAAAGAAGTATTTTACAAATTGTTTTTTGGTGAAAAGTAACTTGGGATGTTGTCATTTATCTTAACCCAATGCTTTCTGCCATTGTTAGAGTTTAATTTATTTACTGAACCCAACAGCTATAGACCATCTGCGGATTGCCCGATTTTCACATTGTCATTCATTGCAAACAATGGAAACAACACCTGAGTTTGTACCAGTGTGGAGGAACCAGTTTTTCAAATGAGTCAGAAGTCGGGTCATGTTGTAGTTCATAAGATTTCTGCTTCGTTGAAAAGCAATAGTTTTGCCCTTTATCTTTCCTGGAGGATTAGTAGATTTAGCCTTTACACCAAAGTTAGTTTTATGGGCAGCTTTGTATGCGTCATAATGGCAAAGTTTGCAAGTGTCTTTAAGTCTTTCTTGAGAGCCTCTACACTTTCTGTTAGGGGCTCATATAATGTGTCCATTCAATTCATAGTGGAGAGGGATCAGGAGGCTGGCAGCTTCGATGCATAAGACCCGCAGAACTCAGCCTACATGACAACATGCCTGGCACCATGTTGCTCCTCCTCCTCATGGGTGGGCTCTCTCCAGCTATGATGCTATGTTCTTTATATTCTCTCTAGTATTTTGCTTAAGATGCAGAGGCCTGAGATAGGCCAGTAATTTTAAACTTGTTCTGTTGCACTAGCCCTTGTACACCAGAGTCACTAGGGTCACTTTCCAAGTGGAGGATAATCCCTCTCAGATTAACCTGTTGAAGAGTAATGCTAGTGGATAGGCAATTGTTTGAGCTCCTAGGATAAGGAGTTTAGGTCAAGTTTATCATACCCTGCAGCACCTGTAGTTTTGATTCTTTTGAGGAGTAACAACACATCCTTACATGTCACTAGTATGAAATGAAAGTTGGGGCATAGGAGAGTGCTTGCAGTGAGGTCAGGTGGTTGGGAGAGGAGACTTGTGGAAAATTCTTGTAGCTATCTAAATTGAGAAGAAGGTGTTTAGCGCCTTGGTGGAATTGCATGAACTTTTACAGTGCTTCCTCCAACTACTACGCTACAGTTACTTTGTGAAGTCCAAACCTTTCAGAGAACATTAATGTGGAACCAGAATTTTTGGGGTCTGTTAAGTTATTTTCTTTTAGACTCCTTATGTAAGTCCTGTATGCAGTTTTTAATTCCCTTTTACACGTTCCACAGTTCCCTATATTTTGCCAATCTCTTGAACAGCCTGAGGTTTTAAAGGTTCCCATGCTTTATCCCTTTCATTCAGGCACTTTTTGAGTTCCCTAGTTAACCAGTTTGATTATTGCCCCAACTCTGATTTGTTTGAGGGGGGGCGTGGTTGTTTGTGGTGGAGATAAAGTTATTTGTGAAAAGTCTGATGCAGAGTCTATAGTGGGAGTGTGCTTATTTGTCTCCAGTCTACCCCAGATCATGTGTCAAGGAAGGAGGTGGGGCCCAGAAAGTTCTGGGGGGTACTTATTCTTCTATATTCCAAATACTGGGGAATGGTCACTTATTGAGTCAGCAAAATACCCACCAGTTTGACTCTATCTAACTTCGAAGTGAGGATCCAGTCAAGTGATTACTGGTTTTGATGTTTAGCCTGGTGGGGGCATTTATAAGTTGCATGAGCTGGAGCAGTATGCAGAGCAGTCTTTGCACCACCTCTAATGTCATGTGACCAGTGTAGATTAAAGTCACCTAGGAGTATCCTTTCACCTCCAGAAAGGCTTAATTCCTCAGTCAATGCTCTATGGGTACACACCACTATCTTGGGTGGTTGTTGATACAACCTACCAGTAGTGTCTTTAGGCCTCCTATAATCAGCTTGATAAACACTGCTTCACAGTCTGAGTTTTGTAGCAGAAGAATGGTAACTAAGGAGGCCTTCACTGAGAACTTTATGTATATGAGGATGCCTACACCTTTTCACCTTGTTTGTCTTGCCTGAATGTTGTGAACCCAGGGAGCTCTAACTCCTGGGACAATATCTTAGGCTTGAGCCATGTCTCAGAAATGAAAACTAAGTCCGGGTATACACTTGGACCCATGATTCTAATTCTTGTAATCTGGTTTGAAGACTGTTGACATTTAGATGAACCCTTTTAGATCATGGGTATTAACTCAGATTGCATCCATGGGAGATCCCATTTTACATTGTTACGTTAGAGTGTTGGGTTTAGTTTTTATTTTGTTTGTTTGTTTATTTAAAATCTGGAAAAGTCCATGGGCCAAAGATCCATTTACATGGGTGACCAGAACAAAACAATATATACAAAATACATAAACTATAACAATGATAATATTTAAAACAAAATTAACTTAACAAACAGTTAACAATCACAGCTTTTACTAGAAGAAAGATATATTTTAAGGCTGATCTGAAAGCATATAAAGTATTACAGGCACTACTTATAAATGTTGGTTCAGTATCACCAGCCAGTAAATTTAACAACTTAGTTAGAAGTCCTGCCAGAGTACCAGTAGAGGAAGTATGTCTCTGCCTTTATATTCACTCTGGAAGGTACATAGCATATAATAGTTTCCTTCTTTACTAATCCATGGAGGATAAGGTGGAAAGGTGTTCTTCATTATGACAGTGGATGGGTCTTAGTCAGAGGGTGATGAAGTTTGGGGTTCCTCACATTCTTGGGAGTGAGGGTTGAGGGTATCAGGTCCGCGCTCTAGACCACTATTATATAAGAGAGGGCATGCATGGCTCCTTTGAGTGCCAATTTACTCTGGCTGGGATTAGGAAGTAGCACAAGGAGCATCTGGTCAAATGGATGGAGTGGAGGCATACTCAACCTAACTAGCCTGTGTTAACATTAACTGGATCACCTACTTCAAGGATGGTGGGATACTTACAACCAGAAATTAGTGTTCCCCTGCTTCTGATTATTGTCCTAAAACTCTGAGTTAGATACTTTTAGGATCACAAAATCACCCTAGTATAGGATAAGATTTATAGCTTCTGACTTATGGAAGATCAGTTTGGAAATGAGGGCGATAGGAGTAGTGTAGTAAGTGAGAGCATAAAAGGAAGTTTTAAATGAGCTTTTCCCAATTGAATTAAAATGATAAGGTGGCTAAACCCAAGTTGATCTTAACAATATAGAAATTATGAACACAAGTATAATTCAAATAAGGGCAGTGACCTAAAGTACATTATCTAGTTAGGATATAGAGGCTTGAAGAGGTTTTCAAGCAAGACAAGCACTAGAACAGACAATATAAATGAACTAGCCAGTATGAGCAAGTGCTCCGATTAGAAGAGTTTGCAGGTATGAGCAAGTAGAAGTAAGTAACACCGTGGTTATGCCCCAACTGTTCACCTACGTCCTCCTAATATCTAGTTCAGTTGTCTGGCTGCTGATGACAGAAAAACTCTCAGAGTCTATAACATTATTGGATGGGCGGGGTGGATAGGAGAGAGGGCCAAAATTCCTGTGGTTGACTTGCAGGGTCTGGTGTTCAGGAGCAGATCTCCTGGTTGGTGCAGCACAGAAAATTCACAAGCACTGTCCGTGCTGTGAGGGGTGGGCAGTGAGGATTCTATCAGCTGCTGCCCTCCATCTTCTGAGTGGTGTTTGAGCTCTGGTAGTGTCTATATTGGACTTCTCCAAGACCCTTCTATTTAAGGAGCCAGTTTCTTTGTGTGGGCTTTGAAATACTGGTAGGCACCTTTTCAGGGAGCCAATTGGGCTGATGGCTTGCTGCTATTTGAAGAAAATCCACAGTGATGGACTTTACTAGAAGAATACAAATGCCACATTCTGAGACCTACTGCAGCCATGGACTGTGCTGGCAATATAGCCTAGACATTAGCACAGTGAGCTGTGAACAAGCTTGGAACATCAAGCAGACCTGGATTTGATTCCACAACATCCACTTGCACATTGCAGTATTGCAGAAGAACTGGAAGGAAGGTATTTCTCTTGCAGATGACTCCATAATCTTCAATTGGGTAGATACTCCAGAGAGGTGGATAAAATGCACAAAGACTTGAAGAGTGGTTGAGGGTATGGAAGCTACATTTCAATGCAAAAGTGCAAAATCATAGACCTAGGGCACAGAAATCAAGTAGTGGTGTTTAAAATGGAGATGGAGTGGTACTGACAGCTACAGTGCAAAAAGAGACCTTGGGGTTATCATATTTGATGAGTTCAAGGTGGAAGGGCAGAGTGACCAGGCAGTTGGCAGGGCTGGTGGGATGCTGGAGTGCATCAGGAAGAGATGCACCAGCAGAAGGAGAGAGGTGGTGTTGCCACTTTACCAATCATTGGTGAGACCCCTCACACTTCATTCAAAGAGTACTGTGTCCAGTTTTGGAGACCACATCTCAAAAAGACATAGACAGGATAGAGGCTGTCCAGAGGAGGGCAACTAAAATGGTGCAGGGGTTGCATCAAAAGCTCTATTAGGACAGACAAAGGGCCTTGTCTTGTACACTCTAGAAAAGAGGGAGGAGAGGGGGACATGACAGAGACCTATAAGTACCTCACGAGGATAAACAAGGTGCGGGGGTATTTTTTCAGAGGAGAAGATGCTCAGGACAAAAGGGCATGCAATGAAGCTAGAAGGGGAAGGAAAGTTTAGGATGGTTGTGAAGAAGTACTTCTTCACTGAAAGAGTAGGTATGTCTGGAATAGAGTACCAACAGAGGTGGTTGGAGTGAAAACAATGGTGGGCTTCAAGCATGCATGAGAAAGGCACAAAGGATTCTTAGTATAAATGACGGTGGTGGGGAATAGGCAGATATCAGGTAGGTTCTGCAGTGCACAGTAGAAACAGGGACAAGCTGAGCAGACTAGGTAGGCTAAGAGATCCTTATCTGCCCACAGATTCTGTGTTTCTATGTATTTATATGGTGCACCCTTTGAGCATACCACTTAACCTCCCTGTGCTCCAGGGTCACACCTGTTAAAGTGGATTTTGATTGGTGGTCCACACCCAGTTATCATACAGCACTTCAAATAAAGTGTAACCAAAAACAAACAAAAATTCAATCAATAAATAAATAAACTGAAAACTCAATAGATAGAAAAGCAGTGGACTCATACTATCATTGCTGCCATATGTTACACAAAGATGGAAACGGCCCAGACAGATGTGGATAAACTCATTTCACTCCTGAATGAGCATTTATATTACATTTGAAGATACTCAGCACTACTGTAATCTAAAAAGTATTAATCTATTATTACCAAAGTGTACTTATCCAGATTAAAGAAAAGGTATTAGTAGAGAGACAGGAAATAATATAAAGAGATCTCTGAACATAAAACAGAAAAGAAATGATGGGAACATAAACTTCATTTTAATAGTCTGGGTGCTGAATATGGCATCCTAGAGTTTCTCAGATAATGTCATGGAGAAAATGAACTTTTCAACAGACTTGATAGGTTGGATCAATTTTGTTATATACTAGCCCTGCTGCAATGGTAAAGGTTAATGGAGTATTCTCCTAGGATTTAAATTAAAAGAGGGACAAGACAGATACCTAAGCCCATACTAATGTTTGCCCTGGCAATTGAACTATGTACAGAATGGATAAAACAAAGTGAAGAAATAAAGGACATAACAGTAGCAAATGAAAGATTATAGTATTGCTGATTAAAGTGGTGCTCCATAAAATGTTCTGTTAGAAAGGATGCTACAGTGTTACTATTATTACCACCTCAGTCTAAACTAGTTATAACTCAAGGACTCCTTTGTTTAAACTGCACTTAAATTATTAGGATTAACCATTGTTAACTGGTGTTACTGAGTGTTAACTGAATGACATGATATGACATGGTGGAAGTGATTACTTAACACTACTGTATACTGTCTATATTCACATTCATTGAGAAAAGCTATATTAAATTAAATATTTTATTTAGTTTATTGATCCAGACACAGAAACTCACAACACTACAGAAACACTGGACTAGTATAAAGACTTTGAATTATACAGAGTGTCGGAGACAGTTACCAGTGTTTTCATAGGTAGACATTCTTCAAGACTTCATTTAAATGCAACATGGGATTTCATAGTCTGAATGTGAACAAGAAAGGATTCCAGACTTTGGAGGCCCTTAAGCTACAGGCTTTTGTCTTATGATGGTCTTTACCTGAGGAGCACCTATCAGGTTTATATATGTGGAGGAAAGAATATAGAGTTCTAGTAGGGGCACCAGATGTGGAGCAAGATGGACTGGGGACTTGTGCATCATAGCTTTGTGAGTCAGACATCAATGCTAAGAATGTCTTTATTGTCCAGTGACAGCCTGTTAATTCTGGAGTATGGTAGGTAATTGTGCATTCTCAGATTTGCTATCAGGACAAACCATGCTATGTGGTCCTATAACTGCTTTCCTACCAAGCTCAGAGACTGAGGCATGGTCACAGAACAGAGATCTGTAACCTGTTAGAGGCAGCCATTTCTCTTGTGCTACAATGACCCTAGTTAAGGTGTCAGACAGTTCCTGACTCAGTATAGAATGCCTTGTTTCTGGTGAACATTTTGTTGTGGCACAGGATAGGAGAAGCAAGAATTAAGGTGTAACTCGAGGTGTTTAAACTATCCAAACATTCAGTTATGGTGCTGTCAGCAGTAGTCAGACAGAGATCACGTTTGTGCTTACAAGCTCTAGTTTTTGAGCCAAAGGACATGACTTTCATTTTGCTTTTATTCAGCAAGAGATGATGGGCTTGAAGCCAGGCCTGTAGGAGACGAAGGTCAGCCCACGGCTAGAATTTATTTAATCAGTTCTGCTGACTTGATGACAAAACCACATCAGCAGTGTACAACAGGAATCTAGATTATATTATTGCATTTTGTGGTCTAACTCTATTAAAAGTTTGGTATTGAAGATAGCACTACTTTTTTTTTTTAATTCAACTTTTATTGAAATTTTAACAATATTAAGAGTACATCCAGAAGGGAACAAGATAACAGTGAAATTATCTGCCATTAAAAACACAGATCATCAGGATGTAAACCTTATCCCTCCTCCCCAAGCCCCCTTCCCCCAACCACCCACCCTTTACACAGCACTCAGGTATAAACTGGCTGGAAAAACTAATTACAGATTACAACGGAACAGAAAAAAAGTGTATAAAGAACCCCAGGTGTTATTGAACTTAGGAAGTTTATGTTGCAAACTTGCAATGGTTCTATCCGTTCTGAGATTCGCTAAGAATTCCTGTAACCATTCGCCATAAGAAATTTCTAGGTTATCTTTCCAATGCCTCAGAACTATTTTTTGACTGAAGCGAATCAACCCCATATGATATTTCCTGCACCGGACACCAACCCGAGTCATATCCCTAAAATACAAACCTCAGGGGTAAATAAGTCTTCAAGTCCCAAAAGGGTCGAGATTTTTCTTAATAGTCTCCCATAACCCTGTTACTTTGGCAGTGCCAAAAGATGTGGAGTAAATCTCCAATCCTTGCTGACATCTAAAACAAGAAGGTGAGGAGGCCATGCCCTCTCGACTAATTTTACAGGGAAAAATAAAAATTATGTAATAGTTTAAGTTGCATTAACCTAAGCCTATCCTGTCTTAGAAAGTTGTGACATGCCCCAAATTAACTCAATTAAAAATGTGTTCTGGAACAATTGCAACCAATATTGTTTGGGGGCATAAATATTAGGTGCAACCAGCCAATCAACGTATTATATACATTCGAGATAGCATGAGCTTTTCAGACCATTGGTATCAACGTTTTCTCAAAGTCGCATAAGCCACAATCCCCGGAGTTGGTATTCAGCTTCTCCACTAGGAGATGGCGAGGTTGAAAAACTTTAAATATCAGGTGCTGGGGATTTGAAACTTGCTCAAGATATCCTTTGAGGTGAGCAATTTACCCCCATCTTCTAGTAGATCTTTAACTAACACTTTTCCAATGAAGGTAACCAGGTATCTTGATAGGTTTACCATCTATTATAAAGTTAGGATTACCTGTTAATGGTTGAGCCAGGTCCCCAGTATGACAATATTTTAGAAAGGAACATAGTTGTATATGTATTTTAACTGAGGTTTCAATGGGTGACTTACGCAAAGCGGGGAGAGCTTTCGAGGACAATATAGCAGGGCCTCAGGTTTGAGGCCGGAGTACACGATTCGGATACCTCTAAGTTTAACCATAGTGGCATATAGGTGTTAACCTGCAGATCGTCTGTTTTTAAGCCAGCGAAGATATTTGGATCGTGGCTAGCCCAATAATATAACGCAAAATGGGGAGTCTCAAACCACCATACAGTTTAGGGCGGACAATTTAAAATAGGACAATCTGGGTTTCTTATAATTCCAAATGAAACCGAAATGATTCTATGCACTCCTTGAACCATTTAAGTGGGAGCCAAACATTTAGCATACTGATAGGGTAAAATAATCGAGGAAAAACATTCATTTTTACCAGATTAATTCTGCCCCAAATAGACAAGGAATAATCGCCCATCTCCGTGAGGTCCGTTTCAATGTCACGCAACACCGGTCTAAGTTAGTCTGCACTAAGCGAGATACATCTCTAGTTAAATTAAGACCTAGATATCTGATACTCTTAGCATTCCAAGCCAGCCCAAATGGGGCAATCTCATGCCTGCTTGTCCTAAAGTTTAAAGGGAAGACCACTGACTTGCTAATATTAAGCTTATAATTGGCGATAGTACTCAACTCATCAATAATATCTAACAAAATTGGGATGGAGGAGGATGGATGTGAGATTTGCAAAGGAGGTCATCTGCATATGCCAAAACTTTCAATGTGTGCCCCCATATCTGGATACCCTGAATCCTCTGTTCCTGTTTAATCCATAATAAGGGGTTCAATATATATGTTAAGAGGAGAGAGAGAGGGCAGAAAGATAGCACTACACTTTTTAAACTTAGACCACATAACAGAGTATTGGGATTTAGATAGTGATTGGTAAGGGAGGCATGTAGAGGGTAGAGCTCATCAGGATTTGGGATCATTTGGCAATCCTGAGATGGGCCCTGCTGGCCAAATAGGGTTAAGGTACAGTAGTCAGCAAATAGTGTTGAGGCAGTGACTTGATGGTGCATAAGAGTTGGGACAATAGCATAGTGCCAGCATAGGCTTCCAGTGATGGAACAGCTAGTCTGATAATAGAAGACAGGAGAGCAGCCTTCATTGGCCACAATTACTGTATGTTTATGGGTTGTGCAGACAATAGGATTGGAGTCTCAGTTTTGTCAAATTACTTGGTGGGGTCTAACACTGAGGATGAGCTCCTGGTGTTGGAGAATATATTCTGGGGTTTCTGACTAAGGGTAAGAGTTCCTTGAGTCAGACAATTGCTTTAGGGGTTGTCAATACTGAGGATGTCTTCCACTGTTGGAAAAAAGCTTCTGCTGGGTGTAAACACAAGGAACAGGCTCTTGTTGTCAGGATACGGATTCTCTTTTTTTTTTTTGTAAACATATTTTTATTAACTGTTTCATAAAAGGAATGTTCACACAGTACAGCTTACAGTGGTTGACATACAGTATGTAGGAATACAGTGGGAACATACTTTGCATATAAGACATACAATCAGAGGTAAAGAACCATTCTCCAAGGGCGCCACCCTCTCCGACTCCAGCAGTGGGAGGGCCAAGACCCCTTTGCAATATTTAAACTTAGGCTGAAGGTGCTGCTCTTGTGTTGTCAGGGGGTGAAGGGGTGGATTTTCAGGGACCAGCTCATTATCTTATGCCTCCCTTGTCTGTGCCAGTCCTCCACTGTTCTGCAGAAACACAACCTACTGTGTAACCTCAATTCCTATGGCATTGAATGTGGGGTTATGCTGCATGACATAAAGAAGTCAAGCAGTCCATCTTGAGGAAGAGATCTGTACCAGATCATTCAGCCCAAATGTGATCCACTCCTTTGTATAGACAGGATTCACCATCTCCCACCACTGTGGTAGGTCAGGCACCTGCAACATCAGCCATTTTCATGGTGCATTTCTGTACTGCCACCAGCATGATGCCTAGACTGTATTTCAAGTGTCTTCTTTAATAAATCTAGGGTATTGGTACAGCAAGTATAGCTCTGGCATTAGAGTTACTCTAACATGGTGCACCTCAGAGATCACCACTTCCAGTTTCTGGAGGACGTCTACCAGAAGTGGGCAAGCTCACATTATATGCTTGTGGGTCACTCTTGCTGCCCAGACAGGTACAGCATGCAGCACTTCTTCCCATCCCTAACTGGCTGTTATTACTGGTGTTTAGAAGACGCAGCTCAGTTGCTTCCAGGCATATTCTCGTCAGACATGGGATGAGGTTACACTGCCTGCTTCGCTGCAGCCCCTTTCCCAGTCGTTAGGTTCTAGTTCTCTCCCTATTTCTGCCATCCATTTCTCCACTATATAAAGGGTGCTGGAGGAAAGTGTGTGTCCTGCATGGCACTGCAGGTGGTGGAGGTAAAGTGTCTGGTAAGCAGAGTGTGGATGTGTGCAGCAAGGGTTGTTATCAGTGGTGCAAACTTGATTGGTCACAAGCCTCAGAAGGCTGTGAATCCATGTACTGCCGCACCTGATGGTATCAGAAAAGATCTTTGCAATCAACCCCAAACTGAGCCTGGAGATTGCTGAAGGATTTAAAAGCTGACCTTTGGAATGTTGTGCCAAACAGAGCAGAGGAAGTCTTTGCCATCGATGAAATGTGGGTCCAGAGTGGCTGGTGTATGAAGTCCCTCTGTGAAGCTAAGGACAAACCTAGATCAGAGTAAAGGATAATCCCAGAGATGACTCCAGCCATCTCCAAGTTCTTCTGACACAATGATTTCAGGGTTCTGGAGCTGCTTCTCTTGATCTAGCCCATTAGAACCGTAGGGGTACCTGGCCCACTCACAAGTGGGAGCATGTCCTTCTCTATCTATGGCCATTGTGGGCTCAGACCCATGGTCTGCTATTGGAACATGATTCACAACTGAGCAACTTCATGGTATGCTCTAAGATTCAGCAATGCAAGGCCTCCTCCTGGCTTTGAAAGCAGCATGGTGTGAAAATGGACTCTGGTGTTTACCTGTCCAGATGAAGCAAGATATGGCCATCTGTCTTATTTTTCTGGGAGCATAATGGGCACATTCTGGAAAGCATATAGGCATTGCGCTAAAACCACCATTCGAACTATATTGACCCTGTACACCATGTTCAATGGCAGATGATACTAGTGCTGGAAGTCTGCTGTAAGCTAAGCAGACAGGTGGGTGATGTTTGTCTCATGTAATCTACGGAGAGCCAATGGGAGTTTAGTGTCTAAATACTTGAGTTCCTAGAGGTCCCATTTGAATGGGAACTGATATTTTGGGTCTCCATGGGACATCAATGCAAAGGCAAAACCTGGCACTTAGTGGGGTCCTTCCCTGGTTTGGGAATAACTGAGATTGTGGCATACTGCCAGGTGTTGTGGATGTCACCTGGCAAGGATCTCATTACTGTACATACTCTGGTTAGCTGTGGTACCCACAGCACTCACTGTGCTTTGTAAAATTCCACCATATAGCCATCAGGTCCTGGCGCCTTCTATGTATGAGCCTTATGGATGGCATATTCAGGCTCCTCAACCTGAATCAGATTAATCAGACTATCAGACTGATGGATGCCTTCCAGCACTATTATATCTTGTTATACTCTCCTGAGAACCCCATGATGTTGCAGCAATGGAGGTCTTCCTGGCCCCACTTCAGATCCTGAGACTCAAACAAGAACAGGCTTATAGATACATTTCCTTGCATATGTGCATGTTTCAGGAAGCGGAGTTCCATCAGTCATTGCTGCCTCTCTTTCTGTTTTCTGGCACTGTGCTATGAAATATACTCCCATAGCACTGTTCTGAAGGTATCCGAGAGAATGGACTCTGTATGATTCCCTCCTTTCAGGTTGTGCTCATTAATCTCCTTGGTTTTGTCAGTGAGGAATGTTTTGAAGTCCTCTAAATGAAGGTGATACCCACTGAGGCACCATATGGTATCCTGGTAATTTCCTTCTCAAGCCACATGAACATCAAGACTGGAGCATGATCTGAGAGGAATATACCTCCGAAATTGCAGTCTACAATATATTTAAAGGGACACTGTCAACCTGTTTTCATCATATTATTTCTAGTCATAAATCTTCATTATGTGATTGCTTGTCTTCTCTAAAATTCATTGATGTTGCTGTTTGTTTTGTCTTTCTTTTTGTTTAGTAGAACTGAAATGCATGCTAATGTATATTTATAAACAACCTTGTTTTGTTTACAATCCTGGATCTGTTCTTACTGCATACATCCTGAGCATTAGAATCGCCCCAAATAGTGCAATTACTCATGAGGCAGTAGCTTCCTAAACTCCCACTGCATCACGAGTGGTTATACTGTGTTGTGGGTGTTCCCAAGTCCACGAAATATGTAGTTGTAGCTGATCAAGGAATGTAAGCAAACCTGTGTTTGTGTGGTAACACCAGTATGGTGGGCAGTGTGTTTGCACTTTTTAAGAAAAAGAGTCATAATCAAACTACCAGCTACATCAGCAATCTTTACAGAATGTTGACAATCTAAAATGTGTTTTTAAACTAGGGACACTTTGAGACCTAACGGGTTGACAGTGTCCCTTTAAATGACTTCTGTTGGGTATAGCTATAATCTAATTGAGTATAAATCAAAGGTACCAGAAAGCAATGGGTATATTGTCTAGTGTGAGGATGAAAATCTGCCACATGTCCACACATTTATGGATCTGTAGTAAGGTGGTGTGTGCCTTATGGGCTGTGGGTTGGTTAGGTGGCCTAGGGATGGAGGTATCCTATGTCTTGGACTTTATTATGTTGGAAATCTCTGGCCAGCAACGACACTCAATGGGGTTTTCAAGAATGAGGTCCAGAAGTAGTCTAATCTCCTTAGTATTGGACCCTGAGGGATGTATATATTGACAAGCATCACCACTACCTTATACAGTGTGCCTTGCACTATAATCAGCCTGCCATCTCTATCTCTAACCACCTTGGTGTCCTGAAAGGCTGTCATATGATGGATGAGTGTGGCTACTCCTTGTCTCTTCCCTTAGGCATCTTGGAGCTGTACACCCAACGTTATGAATATTTGTAGAGTTTCTCATGCTTTACCTATTGAGATGTGTCTCCTCCATGAAGTCTATGTTAAGACTTTCCTTCTTGCCTCTGTAGAGCACTTTAGACATTTTACTGGATTGTTTAGACCATTCACATTTAATGCATCCCATAATACGTCCTTACCCATCCTCTCTAAGTGTATTTACTTCCTCACCGCACTCCACCACCTTTGACTAAACAAGTAAAACCATTTCCACTTCAGGCCATTGTTTTGTATACTTTGGCCACGTGACTGTGCACTCAAGAACTATGGTGGTGCCAACTGGACACCCATAGGGGTTGAACTTGATCACTAGACCTGAGCACACAAGGGAACAAGGGATGAGGACACCAGCTGGGCAGACTCAGCCACATGGTGGCAATATTGGCCTTCAAGGAAGGATTCTCTGTCAGAGCCCTATACCAGCAGAGAAATTCCATGGCTAGGGATATTTCACTCAGACAGCTGAAGCCCCTTATAGTACTATGACTATATTGGGATGGGGTGCTCAGAAATGGACGTCAAGGAGGATGTCCAGCCAGCCGCATCCTGCCTGTACACCCCATCAGCACATTGAAACACAAGCTGTCTAGATTAAATTTTTATAAACATGATGAAGAAGGTTAAAAACATTTAACAGTGCAGTTCAACAATTTTAAGCACAACAAAGAATAATCTGACATATTGATTATAGGGTATAAAAGTTATGAATTTCAGTTCTGTCATTAAAGGCATATCCAGTTGAACAAGCATGCTGGCCATGTGGTTACCCCCAGGCATTTGGACCACCTGAGGCCTGAAGCAGCTCAGGGCACCTGAGGAGACAAAACACAGAAAAAATGGCATTTCATCAGCAATTCCAAATACAAAATGTCACAACATGAATGTTTTGAATGCTTAAATGAGGAGACAGTCTGTCCAGTCTTGATCAGCCCTGCTAGTCGCGCTTCAAAGACCCCTAATGCTGCTGTCCCCAGCATGATACATAAGCTCAAGTGTAGAAACAGTTGCTATCCTTGCCCTCCAATGTGAATGGGAATGTGGGAAGGAAGGTTTCCCTGCTGATTCATAAGCTGTCCTCAGTGGGGTAAAAATCTAGCCTCTGTGGCCAGGGGCCTATACTCATGGGGCACTGGTGATATTATCCTTTCCATGGTGAGGCGGGAAACATCCAACATCCTGTGAGTTCCTAGAACTGGTAAATCCAAATCTAATTATTTCCACAATCGGGGATAAAGTTAATTGTCTCAAATCCGTGCACAGCCATACCCAGTGGTTCACTTACCCAACCTTCTCCACACCACCAGCTTCTCAAAGTCCCCACTCCCTCTGCGTGGCACTCCCCGAGCCAAGGCCCTGTCCCTCACCATTCAATTGTATGTCCCCAGCCCAAAAGAATCCTGTGTTCCTCCAGCTTGTACACTGGAGGGTGGCTTCTACACAAGTAACAGCTCAGCTGGATCTCTAAATTCTCAGAGGTCTGGGGAAGGGATATATCATACTATATTCTGGCCACAGGGCAAGCAGCCAACTGCTCCCCTCATCAGAAAGGCAGTGTGCTCAGCAGCCCTCCCTTGCCTCCAGGATCCTGGTGCTTTGTGTGGTTGGCCCCTGTCCACCCCCATAGTCCATAGACCACCGAGCAGAATTCACAGTCTCCGATGTCAGCCAAAGGCAGGGCCCACCACATCTATCTGAAATGTTCCCCAGGCCTACCAACTGCATAAGTAATTTGCCTTACTTAGAGGGTGAGAATACTATTAATTGGCTGGGCTGATCATGACTTGAGGCAGGCGAAGCTGGGCACTTAACATTGAGAGGAAACAGGTTCCCATGGAAGCTCAGTCTAAGGCAACCAAAAGTTGGCAGCACAGAGAAAGGGGAAGCTCACCTGCTTGCTCATCGGGTCATCCTCTCCAGGTTAGCAGCCCTTTGTGTTCTGCTGTGGGAAATGTTAGTTTGAGGGCATGGTGTCTGTTTCAGTGGCTCCCTCACCTCAAAATCACTGTATAATCTGCTGCATGGTGGCCACTTACTGCTGGAGCTTGCTTCCTACTGTCTTTCAAGCTTGTCTGACCATCTTCGGTGCCTGGGTTGGGGCTGGTGGCTTGTTGGGAGGAAGGGTAAGAGCATTCACCAGATCTGGAAATCCTCCCAAGCCTTTTCTGTGTAATTGTAGTTAATTTGTCCCTGTGAAAATGCACCACATGCTTTGCTGTTTAGGGGTGAAAACTTGATGTTCTGGCCGTGGGGAGGCTTCATTAGAGTACATAGACCCTCTGCTTCTGTTGCAAGGTAGTGGAATAGTTCTTGTTCATAAAGATCCTCTGATCCTTAGAGTGGATTTCCTTTGCTCTCTATGCTCTGGTCAGGAGATCCTGCTTATCATTAAATCTAAAAACTGAGCCATTGTGGAGCAGGGCTAAGCATCAGGGCTGGGCTTTGGTTCCAGAGCCCGGTGAGTCTACTCGATTTCAAGGGTCTTGTCTTGTGGGAGTTGAAGGGTGGCATGTAAAAATGTCCATGAAGGGTTCTGTCTGATAGCACTTCTAGGGTGGCATGTAAAGATGTCTGCAGGAAGAGGATTATATTTTGACCTTCCTCACCCTCAGGGAAACCATAAAACTGCAAATTATTTCAGTGATTATGGCTCTCTGCAGTTTCTAACTTTTCTTCCACCCCTTCAGTGTTGTATTCAGGTGAACAATTGCTGCCTACACTGTATCGGCCTTGATGGTCAGTCTTTGTGAGCCGCTTGTTGTGGTCGTCTGACCTTTTTCTAGTTTTATGATGTTGGTTCGCAGGGCAGCCATGTTGTTTCTGATCTCCTTTCAGAAGTCTTGCATCTCTGCTATGAGGAGGTCTATCTTCCAATGCAGCTGTTCTTTTGGCAGTGATTTTGCTTCCATTTCTGCCCTATATTGTAGCAGCCTGAGTCAGAGGAGGCAGACATGGACTTAGAGTATTCACTGTCAGAGCCACTTGCTTTTAATCTGTCAGCATTCTCCCACTCCAAGCCCAAGATTTTGGATTTGTCATGCTCTATTCCAGAAAGGATTCTTCCCCATCAGTGTATCAGAAAAAAGTACCAGCTAGAACCAGGCTAAAGTCGGGTTTAAGGTGAAGATAGCAAATGTTGAATTCTTCAAGCAGCCATATTGAGGATGATGTCACCAGAAGTCTTCAGGAAATGGATTGAAGAGGGGTGTTTAGAACAGGAATGGGTTTCAGTATCAAAAACTAGCTTCATGGTGGAGTGCCAACACCAAAGATGGGCTTCTGGTATCAGAAAATGGTTTGGGGGTCAAGAGGTGGTATATGTGATTGTAGAAATGCAACTATACTATATTCACAAAATGTGCTTTGCACCTGTTCCGTTAATGCTCATGAAAACGTCCTTTGAAAAATCCCTAAAAGTATTTCTGCACATATAGCAGTCTACATAGCCTGCATGACTTGAAACAATTAAAGATTACATTTAAATTATTTTCTTCTCAAAACAACAAAAGCATTGCCATTGTGACAGGAACAAATAAGCCTGTAAGTTTCAGGTTTCAAATCGGTATTTTTTCATTTGTTTGTTTTTCTCACCCACCCAAAAATACTTAAAAGTCATAACTTCAGCTGGCCCAGTGGCATAGAGGCAGAGGCACCAAGGAGAGCTTCACCTCTCCGTGGCCAGCGACCAAGTTCAGGAAATGCACTCGGGCCACTGTGAGTTGGCTGGGGGTGGGGTGGGAGAGGATTAGCAGCCATCAGGCAGCTCTCCTCTCCTGGACTGGGAGATTAACCTTCCCAGCCCTTCACTGCTACTGGGTGGAGGCTTAGTGTCGAGCAATAGAGGCTGGTTTTCACTGGTTCTGGTGCACATGTGCGACTGTGTCTGCCAGGACCCAGGGATGTAAGGAGAAAACTGGGAAAACACTATGTCCCACCATTGCCATATGTAAAAGCCCCCAGGGAAGCTCCTCTTGGAGCCTGATGGCAGGAGAAGACTGACAACGGTAGGCTATAAAAAAAAGTGATAACTCAATGTTTCTGACACCCTCTAAGTTTAAAACAATCTGAAAAATTTCACCAGATTTGGCAAGTTCTAACATCCTGTCACAAATGGCATGCATGACAGTTTTCAGGCTCCTAGGACAGAAAGGGTACTACCTTAAGCAACTGAACATCAAGATTTAATGTTAAAGTGTCTAACCAATCCTAAATACTGTAGAGTGGGACAATAATTTCTGGTGAGTTTTTTTTTGCCTTTGTTCTTTAAATTGTTTTTTATTCCATCTTTAGGCTTAGGAGGATGGTGTTTACTTCTACTGGGATTTTTCACGTAGTTCTGATTAAGGGTGCTTAAATTCTCTACAATCCATTCCATCTGTACCTGGACACTATCTCAAAAATTTCAATTCTGATTCAGTTACTGTATGCCTCAGATTAAGGCATCAGAGCAGAATCAGAATAGTTCTGCATACAAATCCTCTTCTGCTGCTGTGATCAGTCACCAAAGTTTCTCCCACCAGTAAAGTTACTACCTTTGTTACCAAGAAAAACCATCCCCTCTACCCTTGCCTCCCTCTCTCCTTACCTCCAGCCAGTGCCTGCTGGCATACCTCTGGCTGTCCTCTTTATTAATGGTGTAGTGTAGGCTCAGACTAGAGATGCAGCAAAGTAAAATTCCACATGCGAAGTGGACACAAAGTGGCCATTTCACTTTACCATTCCACTATCTGAAGTGCCCATTTAAACCCTCAATTCACCGCCGCATTGTAATTATGACTTCCTTGCTGTTCACGCCGCCTTTACTTCGCTTTTAAGGCGGAGTGAGAATTTACAAGCAGACCACACACATCACATGGCTTACACAGTCTAGGGTCACATGCTTCAGGCAGGCAGGAAGTGAATCATGCTTGAAAGAGAGTTTCACTGCAGCAGCCCCTGCTCCAACAACACCTGCCCCCGCCTGTGCCTGGTCTCCCCCGCACCTCATTAGTGTGGTGGTTCTTTACTACACTGCCTGGGGACAGCAGTAGTGAAATGTAATCTGTGTGGTGTGGAGGTGCGCCGTGGCCCCAAAGGAACTCACTTTAGCACAGGTGGTCAGCACACCCACCTATACAACCAGCACCATGTACAGTGGCAGGCCAAGGTTGCAGAACAGGGCAGTAATGCACCTGAGCAGGGCGTCCACCTGCACGTGGTGGTGTGAAGCAGGGAGGGCCATGGATCAAGTAGCTGCTCCACCACCACAACTTGCAGCAGGTGACGGTGGCAACCCTGTTCAACTACCTGCCGCACATGCCAATTTGGGCCTGATATGGAGTGAGTTGGAGGTTGTTAACCACCATCTTGACAACATTGAGCAGCAGTTGGAGCGAATTGAGGGCACCAGCTACAAATTATGTGGATGCTTCAACTGCTGCTGTCCCATCAGAATGTTGGTCATTAGTTTTATTTTGCCCTGCATCCACCACCCTCTGTATTAAAAATAGTTCCTGATGTTGCCCCTGGTCTATCCCTTCTATCTTCAAATTTGGGCCTACCTCATGAACAGCTCTTTTCTGGATGTTGCTACCTTCTTGTATCGTGTCAATTCCTTTTGGTACTTAATATTTTCTGTCATGCCCCCCAACCTGATCATCATCATCATCAACAGGAACCACTACATCACAACTTTTTGAGGAGGGAGGATTTAACACCAACAGACTCAGACACAGCCACCTTGATGTTCTTTTCTCCAGGTCCTAATCAATGTATCATCAGAACTGAAAAAAATTAACTGTTGTGATTTGTGAAGAACATGATTTGTCTCGTGATGAGTGACTGGTGTGACATGACTAATGAACTGTACGCAATACCTATGGCTGTACTTCCCTGATCTGTACCATCCCAAACAACCTGATTTGAAAATACATATTAATGAGTACAATGCTCAAGCCGAGATACTACAAAACAGGGTTACATGCAACTAACAACCCAAAAATGTAATATTTTGTCATTCATGAATCATCGTGACCATGAAGATGAAGAACACAATTTGTATCATGAGTGACTCATGACGATCTCCCTGACTTGAAAATGCACATTAATGAGTAGAATGTTCTTGCTGAGATATGCAACACACGGTACTGTGAAGGGAAGCCAAACAAGAACTGTGGTTAAGTTACAGGTGGAGACTGGGCTCTAAATAGATGCAAACACACAGGCAGATTAAGATTGTGCTGCCCACTCAAGACATGCAGACGCAAAGGCATAACAACACCTTAACCAGTGCTCACAAGTCACAACTCTAAATCTGAAAAGAATACTTTTACGGGTTGGGGGTAGCGCACTGCAGTAACAGTCCACTACCAAGATACCACAAAGCATTGCAAAATAGCACAGGTGCACTGGATAGCAGGTTCACAGTGATGCAGTTACTGTGTGGAACAATAAAATGTACCTAATTTGATGGCATGCGTCACATACACACTACAGGTAATGCACAGCAAATTGAAAACTTCAGTAATATAACCAAATCATTTAAACAAACTGAAATTATGCACTGCTGCACCACGACAATCAACACAAAATTTCAAAATTACGAAAATATTACTTTGTGTACATTAACACAGTTATACAAGAAAAATATTACCAAAACAGAAAACTGCCTTTCTTCCAGTTTATCTACCTCCCTCCACTACAGATAAGCCCTCCCCCACACACAAGTGTCTGTCACTACACAGACTGAATGTTCTAAATTATCATTCAAAATCCACACACAAACAATAAACACTTGATGATATGAGCACAGGAGGGTTTCTACAATTGATGTACTAAATTTTGAGCAAACAAAATGGCTCAAAAGGCTTTTGAATGGCTTTTAGAGTGTTTGAATCTCAGAGCTCTGAAAGTAACTGTCTCCAGCTTCCACTACTCACACACTGCACAGAACTGAGGCTGTGCAGAACAATCTAAGCCCATGTGACCTGCAATCCCATGAATCACTGCACAATTTGCCTTGGAGCTGAACAACAAGGTGAAGTGATCCGATGTACATTGATTTCAATGAACTTCGCGTTAAAATTGATGCAGAAGTGGCTGGGGAGGCAGAGTAATGCAAAGTCATTGTTTTTAATGGACTTGAGTTCCTCAATATGATCCCAAGTACTTTGCTTCACATTGCAGATTACTTCACGGATTCTGCCCTATTCCACGGATTGCTTCACGTGGATTTGGGCCACTTCACCCACCTCTAGTTCAGACTCACTACAGGACAGGTGAGCAGCTGTAGATGCTGGTGTATCCACATGGCAGCAGTCATTCAGTGTATGTGAGACTGGTGGTGGTTATTTTCCTAAATTGCTAGCCTGGTGGGAAATATCCCTGGTCCCCAAGAGTCCACGCCACTCCACTCTACTCCACTCCACTCCACTCCACTCCACTGTAGTATTCCACTAAGTCATCTTTTATTAAGCCCTTCATTCAGCAAGCTCAGTGGGCCCCCACTCACCCATACAGCCACCCATGTATACACTGTCCCAGAGAGAGAGAGAGAGGAGAGGCTGGAGATTCTGGCTAGTGGCTGGCAAGTCTGGTGAGCGATCCCCACAACCCCTCTTCATCCAGCAGCTGGCTAGCTAAGGTAACAGTACTTAATAGTTAAGTTAATACATTTTAATTCACTGAACACAGTAGTCATTGTCACAGTCTGTGGATATCCCTTTCCTCTACCTTTCCAAGAGCCTTTAGTTCTACTGAATGGGTAGTGGAGCCTATTTAAAGAAAGCCCGGGAGTTTGGCACAACCAGATGCATTGCTTATGATATTAGGTGAATAAGGGAGAACTCTGGGAGGGGTGGGGTGCTGAGCTCCCAGTAGGGGCACACTAATCACACACAGTGGTAGGTTGGTGGCATACATGTTAGGCCAGAACAGAGCAGACTAGATGAACTTCATGTTTCTCTGCCTGAAAATATTTATAATTCCATATAGTTTCTGCAGTTAACTTTGTTCATTTTGAAAAGGATATTTTTAATGACAGATGCAGACTACTTTGTTACAACAATGCACACCATCAATAGTTTTAATGGCAAACAATCCCAGATATCCAGCGCACGCCACATCCTCACCCACTTTGTGATAAGCAGCCACTGGAGTTCAGTTACACCATTTTCCCACCCACACCTGTGCCAAGTAAATCCTAGTGTCCAATATCACCAGTTCTCCCTCACTCTGCCTCAATGAATTCAGTCCTGTGTGCATTAGTGACCTCCCTCACACTGCCTCTTTGCTAAGGATTTATACAAGTTGTGAAAAAATGTGTGACACTTGGAATATATGCTATTATACCTTTGGATGGTCATGCACAACGTTAAAGTTGAGCAGAGCCAACTGGTTGCAATGCAGGACCATGCAATAAATGACACGGTGCAAAATACTGCATGATAAAAGGATTAATGGCCATTGAATTGCATTGTTCCCAGCAGCATGCTGCAGCTCTCTGCAGTAATACTGCAAGATTCTGCTTGCAACATGGCAGAGACTAACAACATTCGAGATACTGTAAAAGATTCCAACCATAGAAATAATGGCACCATGAGGCAAAAACTCCGCACGAAAATGTATTGCAGAAATGCCGACTATGCTGTAGTGCCAAAAAGCAAAGGGCAAAGTCTTGAGATATAGCAAACTAGCTTATAACTATGGCAAATATCAGACTGAAGAGTGGCATAGCACTTCTCTTAAATGGAGCTTTGTCAGGTACTGCCTTGCATCCTGACTGGCTCCATTAAATAATCACATATTTCACTTATTGGTTCTGACATGCAATTATAGTCTCTTTTACATACTAATAACTTTTAAATTTTAAAGTAGTTTGTTCCACAACCACCAGAAGAATTATTGCTGTTCACTATCAAAAGAACCAGAAAGTTTCAGATTTTAACTTTCTACTGTGTTTCCATTTTGTTTAAGCAAGAAGTACAGAAAGAGAAAATCACAGCAAGAAACAGCCCACTGGCCCATCCAGTCTGCCTCACCCTCACCATTGTGTGAAGTGAATGCCTTAGTGGTCACTCACTCCCTGCCTCCATGACATCCTTCCTGCTATCCTCCCCAGCCCTATATGTCTGTCCAACCCTTGCTTTAAACTCTCAGCAAATGTTTTGCAGACCAACTCCTCTATCATCCTGTTCCTGTTATCCACCACCATCTTTGTAATGAAAGGTATTCTGACAGCCTTCCTTAATCTCCCTCATAGTGAACAGTTCCCAGGTGTCTACCTTGTTTATCCTGTGAAGAAGCTAGGAAGTTTCAATCATGTTCCCTATCTCCCTCCTAGTCTCCAGTACATATAGGTTCAGGTTCTTAATTCTCTTCACGTAGGACTTCCTTGCTATCCCAGAGTTATTTTGTTGCTCTCCTTTTCACCACTTTAACCCTATCCCTGTCATTTTTGAGTGTTGACTCAAGAACTGCACACAGTACTCTGGATGTGGTTGCACTGGGGATCTGTTTTGGGGGGCAGGATTGCCTTCATCATGCTGATCCCCTGCCAATTCTTCCCAACATCTGATTCGCTCTTCCCAGTGCTCTATTGCTCTTTGTTGATTGAATTCAGTTGTTTTCCATTAAAACTCAAGATCCTGTGATGGACTGGTGGCACTGAGGGTTCAGGTGCTGCATGCTACACTTCATTCCACATTGGTGACTCATGTTTGGAACAAACACAGGATGTCGGGGTTGGCCAGAGAAGAAGAGCATCAAGCATCCTAGGGATGGCCCACCTCTCCCAGGAGAGAGGACTGCTTGCTCTGCTCAATGACTGCCGCCAGGTGTGGGCCTGGCAGCAGTGCAGGATGGGAGAGCAGAAGTGTGTGGTACTGCAGGACTCTGTGGCATGTGTGTGCCCCACCCATGCACACTAATGTGCATGCCCCAGCTTGGGAGAAATGTTAGAGGGAAATGACAGTGGGGCAGGCATTTATGAGCCCTGCTTGCCTATCTCTCACCTGTCCTGCCATCAGGCGCCAACAGCCAGAACCAGATTTTTGGACTTTGGGCCCTCCCTCACCTGACCCCACTATAGAGGATAAGCCATGGGTGAACAGAGGCCATTTGGTAAGTCCTGGGGAGGTTAGAGATGGTGGGGGTCAGAGAGAGCATGATGGAGGGGGCCCAGCCTGTCCCAGCTGAAGCAGGAGCATAAAAACCTATATAAAAAAAAAAACAAACTCAAGCTCCTTTTCCTCTATCAATGTTTCTAACACTTCATCTCCTGTTCTGTATTCTGTCTTCATGATCCTAACCCTTATGTTCAGTGCATAACAGCACTTTTACATTGAATTTTAATTGCAGATACTTTAGCATTTTTTCAGTTTCTTTAGATCTTCTTTTGATTTTCTGACTCCTTATCACTGTCCACTCTAGCACACCTTTTTGTTGTCTTTTAAAATGGGCCCATCTCCCTTGCATCCCTTCCTGATAATGCAAATAAACATATTGAAAAGTTCTGTGCCCAAGGCTGATTCTTAAATAGTACAGTACATGTCTTTTAACTGGACCCTTACAGAAATAATTATATGAAATGTTTTATGCTGCACACATAAAACTACCCATGTGATATGCATGCTGCAAGTATGATTTAAATGTTAATTGGAACTGATTGCATGCATGTGGCATGTGCAACAAACAAGTGTGAAAAGCCACGTTTTATATTAATTGGAACAGACTGCATGCATGTGGCATGCATGCAAAAGATAAGTGGTCACTGATAACTGCACATATAAAAGTTAAGTGACTTGCTCAAGATCATACCATATACAAGTGGGGATTTATGAGATTCAAACACAAGTATTCAGGTCATTTCCAAGTCTCCTGGTTTGCAGCTCAGTGTCTTTTACCACTAAGCTATACTGCCTGCACACATATGGTCTGCTTGTACTTCAATGCAAGTCTGTACACATCTGCACACATGCGGCATGCTGATAGCCACTGTAGTACTTTAGTTTTCTTGTCCCCCTTATCTCAGCTGCACAACTGAACTGTAGCACACACACCAATGGAAGCACATGTGGTTCTTCCTACCCCCAATATACACACTTACCAACAAAACTACTTAATTACATTTGCCTGGCCTGTACTCCTACTATTTTCTCTCTGTAATTTTGAATGCTTCCACACAAACAGACCTAAAGGGACAAGCATAAAAGTAGCAATAACTCAACACCTACCCACATGGCAGGTCCCCCCATGCACACACACACTGTAGCAGGTGCAGCTCATGTGCTACAGACAACTAACCAAGTATAAATATAAGTCAAGAGTTTCTTACCTGAGTACTAAGGAGCAAGAGGCAGGAGTTTTAAGAGATGATGTCTATGGGTCAGATTGCTGGAGCGTACCTCCTTGAAATGAATGGAGTTATTTTTTTTACTATTTTATACATTATGAAGGTGAACTGAGAGTAATTAAGGCCACTGTTCTAGTAATAAGGTCCTTGTTAGTCACCTTCATTAATCTCCAACTCTCCATCAATAATGTATAAAATAGTAATAAAGAAAATACTCCCATTCATTTCAATGGTGCACGCCCCTGCAGTCTACCTTGCCTTTATGTCATAATGTGCCTGACCATGGGGATATGGAGGTCAGCTTCACTGGGGTGGGAATAAGCCTGACTATAGTGGGCTCCATTAGTCTGTGCATACCATACCACTAACTATCCCTGAATGCAAGGGACAGCCATCATTTTAACCAAGAAAACTGCTCTGCTCCAGATCCATCCCTCATGGAAACATGTTGCACACACAGAGGATGTCCTGTAAATTTGAATTTATGGCAGGGGTGCCATTTCAGATTTCAGAAGGGGAACCAACAACCAGTGGAGGCCAGGTGTTAGTTAGCACCTAGGTGGCAAGCTCTGGAATGTCTGGATCATCTCTAAAAAGTAAACCTTATTTGTTGTGACTGAAATGTTATATATTGATACGCAAACCAGGAAAAATTCAAATGTTTAAGATTCATCTGCCTATACCCTGAGCAGTGCATCAGATTTGGGCTTAAACTCACCTGGTTACTAATCATTTTTTCTTGGCTGAAGTTCTGTCCCACCCCAAAAAACATTGCCCTGATTTCTCTCCCTGACTCCATTCCATTCAGTACCTATTCCATATGGGTCATGAAGCCACCCAAAAGCACAGAAACATGAAAACACATCAATATTTCAGTCCTTCCTCCTTCCCCAATCCCCTTTAGTAAAAAAATATATATATATATATATATGTTTACTTTACTTACAGTACCTGGTTATCTGCCAGAACCTGCAGCTTGGCACAGTGTGCTACCAGCCCAGTTTTCAGACAACTTCTTCTCTGTCCTTCTTTCCAGAAGCTGGATGCTAGAACCGACCATCACAGGTCCCCTACGTGGTCTGCGAGGAGGTCACCACACTAACTGATCCCACCCAACCTGTGTTGTTTGCTTCTTCCTTGGCTGCTACCATGGCTGCTGCCACACTGCACTGATCAAGGCCTTGAAGGCCTCCACACTGCTGTCACTGCTACTGGTAGGCCTAACTTGCTGTCACAGGGGGTCTGTGTTTTTGTGTGTGAGTCTAGTAGAATAAGTAGGTAGACTAGTCTCCAGTTAGCTTCTATCTCACCCTCTGCCCATTCAACCACCAGGGAGATGGAGACTTGCTAAGAGTAGACCAACAAAATATGCCACCACAACACTGCTATTGAGAGTTCAATGCTCACTGACTTCTCCAAGCTGTAGTGTGCAGCCTGTCTACTCTGTGACAGGAAAGACAGTGTTGCATTTGCATACTGATATGCTCTTGCTTGGCTGGACCTCCTCCACGTCACATGTGATGGCACCATCACTAATAGGTACAGATAGTGGACAATGCAATACACAGTCAAGTCAGGAGTGCACCTACAGTTTGAGTGCACACAGGCTAGGAGGCACTTATTGTGCAAAAGGGTAACTCTAAATTTAATGCCATTATTACCACACCATAGCAGCAACCTAGACAAAAATGCGGTGGGAGGGACAACTGCTGCCTCCGCCCTACGTAAATGGCACCCTGATTTA
Source organism: Neoceratodus forsteri (assembly GCA_016271365.2). Lineage (NCBI taxonomy): Eukaryota > Metazoa > Chordata > Ceratodontiformes > Ceratodontidae > Neoceratodus > Neoceratodus forsteri. The sequence continues at coordinate 950,506,703 of CM057453.1, read as the reverse complement.
TGGTAGAAATTCATTCTCAAGTGGTGATATTGGTACAAGTAAATACAATGGTTTCCATTGTGTTCTGAGGTACTGTATCTTCGTGTTTCAGGATGTGTCCTGATCATCATGAGGGTTAGTGTCCTTCATTGTCCCTCATTTTGAGTGTATATGTCCCTCATTTCAGTTAACAAATGTGAGTTGTAGTGTACAAGCCTAAGACCCATCAGCACAAAGTGCTGAGCATGGTCATTGTGTATATGCTCAATACAGAATGTTATTTTTATGTTAGTCTTTGGTAACCGGATAAGGCCCACTAGGCACAAGTGCCTGTTTTCAGCGGTGATCTGGGAGTACTGGGAGATTAAGTGACTTGCTTAGAGTCACACAGTATGTAAGTGGAGGTTGTGAGAACCAAACCAATGTCTGGTCTGCCAGATGTACTAAGCTCATTCACAGCTCGTTATAACCTCTAGGCTATACTGATGACAAAGGAAAACTAAGGAACCAAATCAGTCATGGAGAAACACATTTGTAGCACTTAATATGCATAAGAGGATTTATGTGGTCCACAGAAACACAGAAACACAGAAATTGTCAGCAGACAAGGACCACCTGGCCCATCCAAGCTGCCCATGGGCCCTATACATTGTATGTGGCTGCTGACCCTATGTGATCAATGGCTTTTCATCACTTCCTTCTGTCTCAAGGTTCCTTATGCTTGTCCCAGGCATGCTTAAACCTTCTGTGGCAGACTATTCCAAGTGTCAACTACCCTTTCTGTGTAGAAAAATTTCCTCACATTACCTCTTAATTTACCTCTCTCCAATTTCATATTGTGCCCCTTATTCTAGTACTTTTTCACACTGAAAAGGTCCCACACCTGCACCTTGTCTGTGCCCTTGAGGTACTTGAAAATTCCTTGAAAGGCCCAAAACAAAAGGTCAGGCTTCACAACACAGAGGCCCCTCTTCACACATCTGGAATGGGGATGTTGGCTGACTATATATAGATATATATATATTTTTTTTTTTACTAGGAGAGACACACTAAGCTGAAAGCTGGTTTATAGGTGCAACCTGGGAGCACAAGAAAGTTAAATGAATTGCTCAGGGTCAGACAGTATGCAAGTGGGGGCTGTGGGATTCAAACCCATTTCACCAGATTTGCAGCTTAGAGCTTTAAACCACTGTGCTATACTGCCTACATCCTAGGCATTTAATGCAGTAAGTAAACAATACTGTACAAATCAATGGCAATTTAATGACAAAATCAAAGGCCATTAAACAACTTGCTAAAGGATCAGAATTATTTAGGTTACCTAATTTTAATGGGAAATCAATGAAAAGGGTATTTTAATGGCTAATTGCTAGCAGTAGTATGTGAAATAGAAACAGATGTGTTTTTAGATGAGATTCATACCAGCTTAGTTGCTGCACACATGGAAGTTCAATGCTTAAAAATATCAATGGGAAAAACTGAGATTGGATTGCAATCTAATGGAACAAGTATAGGGAATACAGTACTGAACCATTGGGGAAAAGATCATGAGAACAGGATGGGGATAGGCTGGTGCAACAAACAAACATGAATAGATACACAAAGATAGGAAGGAGAGCAATGGAATTTTAATACCAACACACAATCAATTTACTCCTCTGATACAACTTATAGACAGTGCTGAGAATGAAATGAAAATTTAATAGCACTTGCAATGATACAGGGCCAGGAAAGATATACATTATGAACAAATGATTCAAGAACACGTGAACCCAGTGGAAATAAAAATATGGTAGAATTATCACGTGATATTAGAAAAGAAGATATGGACACACAAGATTCAGAAGGAAATAACAGGAAAATTTATATCTTGTGGAACTCAATCATCAGATATATGGATCACATTTCTACTAAAAATAAATAAATGATTGCCAGTAACTGTTTTCTAGGAGTTGGAGTAAGAGACATACTAACAATTGTGACAGATTTAACAGCTACAATATCAGAAAATTCATTAGTATTAATATAAGTAGGAACAAATGATATAACACATAATACTGTTGAAAATATTGTTAATGCTATAAAGAAAATACACAAACTAGTGACAAATGCAAAGTGTGAGATAATCTTGAAGTGCTACCAATACCTAGGATAAACCAGTATGTTAACAAAAATTAAGAAACTAAACAATTGATTGAGGCAATGGAGTTTAGTACAAAATATTAAAAGTGTCAAAACCTGGGAAATGTTTGAGGGAACAACTCTTTGTTTAGTAATGATAAGTCGCATCTGAGTAGAAGAGAAGTGATATACTGGCCATGGAATTCACCAGAAATATCAAGGAGTCTTTAAACTGATTCACCAGGGATAAGGAGCCATTCAGTTTTAATTAAATAAAAGAAGGAACATTTATATAAAGTCTAAAACTAAATATATAAGCAGTACAAGAGTAAAGAAAAATATTATGTTTTTTAACTAATACCAGAAGTCTATGAAATAAGATGGACAAGTTACAACATAGGCTAGCTGAGAAAAATATATCCATATGCACCATTACTGAAGCATGGTTCAAAGAAGCTAATTGGAGGACTGAAATCTTGGATTCACCGTATTCAGAAAGGATCACTTAGAAAATCGTGGAGCGAATAGCGATATACATTAAAGAGACATTCAAAGCATATGAGATCAAACCAGAAGGTAATATACCAGAATATGGAATTATTAGGTTAAAATACAGCTACCAAAACAACAACTTACACTAGGTTTAGTATACCAAGCACCAAATCTAAACATGGAAGAAAATATGTGTTTCATTGAAACTCTGAAGAGTATTAATATAGAAGATGATTACATATTGCTAGGGATTTCAATTTCCCAAATACTTACTGGTCCAAACTAGAAGGTTCATCTAGACTGGAAAATAAACTCATAGAATGGACAATACAGAACAATTTTGAACAACTTGTTAAAGAAAACATAGAGGAGATAATAATCTGGATTTGATACTGTGTAATTTTGAAGATAAGATAGAATGTATATTTGTGAAAAACATCTGGGTGACAGTGACCACAATACGATTATCATGGAAGTAACCATGGTATGTCAAACTAATAATGGCAGAACCACTTTTAAATGCTATAATAAAACAGACTATCAAAAATTAAAACCTATCTAGTAACATGAAACTGGGAAACTGAATTAGAGGATTAGGACTGGAAGCAATATGGGCAAAATTACAAAAAAAAAAAAATTACTACTGTGTTAAAACTTGGTACCGAGATTCTAAATGCAACCATAATGGAAGAATTCTACATGGTGGAACAAGAGATCAAAAGAAATATAAAAGAAGAAGACACTGTATACTAAATATAAATTTAACTCAACAGATACAAATTGAGAGAACTGTAAAAAGAATCAAATAAATGTAAGAACATAATCAGAAAATCAAAACAAAAGAGCCAAAATTAAAATGGCGACATAAATAGCATAGTATAGTTGTGTAGGATCGCTAGAGGAAACCAGAAAGGAATAGTCCACTTAAGATAGGAACAGAAATAATGCATAAGGAACAGAATGTGGCTAGTGAACTGAATAACTATTTTTATTTCTTAACAACATTCCAACCCAAAGAAGCAATCAACATCATTAAAATAGCTAATAAGGAAGAACATGAAGATATTGTATTCTCAGAGAGGGATATCCAAAAAAACTTAAAGGATATGCCCAAGAAAATCAGCAGGACCAGATGGTTCTAAACCCGAGATTCTTAAAAGAAATCTCTGAAGAATCAACAGGACCCATAACCAAACTCTTTAACACAATCGATAAATGAAGGAAAGACCCTGGGAGAATGAGGCAGGCAAATATTATGTCGATTTACAAAAGGGTGACAGGAAAAGCACTTGCAACTATAGACCGATTAGCCTTACTTTGGTGCTTGGAAAAGTAACTGAAGGGCTAATCTATGAGTTCATCATGGAACATATAAGCACCAAAGGGATAGTAGCTATAACACAATATGGTTTCACCCTAGGCAGATCATGCCTGACAAGCTTAACTTCTTTGAGCCTGTATCTACAGCCCTGGACGAGGGACTACCGCTAGATATTATTTTGTTTTAGATTATTCCAAGGCATTCTATTCTGTTTCTCAAAAGGTATTGATAAAGCAGTTAGAAACTAAATACCTACACCCACAGATAGTTAAATGGGTTAACTCATGGCTTGATAACAGGTGCCAAAGAGTGGAGATCAGAGGTTTCTACCTGACTAGGAAGAGGTGACTAGTGGAATGTCCCATGGCTCAGTTTGGGGCCCAACACTTTTAATGTACTAATATCTGCAATGCAGACCCTGATAGCATATGGCTTTGTAAGTATGTAGATGATAGTAAAATGGGAGCAATAATTAATAATGAAACAGCAGCTAAAACATTACAAGAGGAGACATTGAAACTGGAACAATGAGTCAGCAAAACAAATTAAGATTTAATGAGGAAAAGTGCAGGGTTATGCACCAGGGTTGAAGAAACTTACATTTCACATATAGTTTAAATAACACTATTTTGCAGGTAACAGACAGTGAACGGGATCTAGTGTAATAGTCACAAATAAACTATCCTTTGATGTACACACTAGGGCTATGGTTAAGAAATGTCATAACATTTTAGGGAGTATTTTCAAAAATCAAAAGAGTAGAGAATCAGCAGTTATAAGTCCACTGTACTCATCATTGGTTAGACCACATTTGAGTACTGCTCCCATTCTGTGCATCACAGAACATGTGTTGTAAGAAACTAATTGAAAAGGTCCAGAGAAAACAACCAAAAAAATCAAAGACAGGAAACATATTAACTATGAAGACAGGCTATATCAGCTTGGTCTATATTCATTAGAATATAGATGATTAAGAGGAGCCCTGTGTCTAGTATTTAAGGCAACTAAGAACAAAGACATATGGGAAGCCATTGGCCTTATTAAACAGCCAAATACTAGAAACACTAGATCGCACCATTTAACATTAAGAGGAGAGGTTAGCAAGTCAACTAAGAGAAATAATTGATCAGTCAGAGGGTTGTCAGCTTTGGAACTCTTTGCCAGAGGTGGTTGTAAATAGTGGTATCATGGAACAATTTAAAAATCCCTAGATAGACACATGAACAAAGAAAAGTGTAGATTCTACTGCTGAGAAGCGATGAGTTGTATATAGGTCTATGACCTCCTATACTTGTATAAACACCTATGAAACTATGAACAAAGAGGATGAGTCAAAGCATATGGCCTCATGGCTACCTGTCTATCTGGTAAAGTGGAAACCCTGAACATGGGAACCAAACATGTGTGGCCTCTCATTTTGTCTTATTTCCTCCATGGCATCTCCTGAGCCTCACTCTTCAAATAATGTCATCCTCTTGACATTCCCAGGAACCCACATGTTGCCTCCGCTTTTCCTTCTGATACCTACTCTACCGTGCTAATATGTGGCATGCAAGAGTAGTTGGCCCTTCTGAGTGGATACAGTTGACAGAGCAGTATTAGGAATAGCAGAGCCTTAACTCCTGTTCCAATACTGGTAATGTTGTGGTGATTCCCCTAATTTAACAATATTTATACCCCAAATCCCATTATCCCACATCCCATGTTTTAACACAACCACACACACATGCATATAACCCTTAATCACTCCTTATAACTCACACAATCATAACCCATAATTGATATATATAGCAGCTATGAAATAAATAAAATAGAGTGATGTGCCAGAATAGTAACTAGTACAGTGGTAAATCTGAGATTTTCACAGTTTCATATCAACATCATAATTAGTGTCAGTAATATGGGCGACTTAACCAGAACTAGTCTAAAAGTGTATTCAGTCCACCTCACTCATTTCTAATCTTAGGAAGATTAACCACCAAAAGATTTGCAAAGTGAAGACTTTGGCAGGATATTCTTCTATGTATCACTTTAGTTAAATAATCTGGGTCTCGGCCCATACACATTTATAGAGAATTGCAGTCTATGAAGCTGTTTTCTATCTGGTAATGATAACCCCAGCTTCCTAGATAAAATGCAATTTTATGTATTAAAAGACCTTCCACTAGAATACTAAGAAAGTTTATTATATATCAAGTTTGTGTAAGAGCAGTCTAGATAACCTGTCATACAAAAGTTTCCCCATAACCTAAAATGAAAATATCAGAGCCTTTACTGTGTCAGGACTGCACTAACTGTGCAAGAGCCCCTGGAAAACAAATTATTGTTTTAAATTAAAAATATTTTGAAGGCCAGGTTTTAAACAGGAATTCCATGTGCATATCCCTTGAGGCACTTGGATCAAACCACATACCAATATATTTATAAGAATCAATAATTTCTACTGGCCTGCCATTTAAAATACTGTAGTAAGAGATACAAACTGAGCTGCAATTATGTTTCTTAATTTAGATTGAGGGAAAATACTATATATTTTATATTCAGTTATACAATGTTTATGTAAAATAAAATAAGCCTCTGTTGTATAATCCCTGCAATGTCCCTTTGAAATTACCAATCTGTAAATCAGAGGTATGCAAATGGCATAATCTGCATACAGCTGATCATTCAAATTCCTCACATACTGACCCTGATTATTAATGCACTGTACAATGAAAAGAAGAGAGGACCAAGAACTGTCCCCTGAGATACCCAATGAGTCACCACAAAGAATTCTGATCATGTGCTTCCTAATGCTATCTTCTGTTATGACCTGAAAGAAAACTAGTAAAATAGGCAGAATAACATGTGCTCAAGTATCACAGTCTTTCTATAAGCACACCATAGTCCTCAGTGTTTTAGGCCTTGGATAAATCAATAGCATACCTCCAGACATTTTAACCTAATCTGCAGCCACATTTAGATTGTACAAGACTCTCAACACTATTGAGGGGTAGAATCACACCAGTCAGTCATGGATCAATGCATGTGTCACTTCTTTTCATGACTTGTTAACTGAACAACAAGCCCTGTCACATTTAAACACCAGACTGTGCATTTTGCAGAAGTGACCAACCCAAGGAAGATTACACAATGGAAAACACAGGACTGCACACTATTGTGGTTGGCTTATAGTGATTAAGAAAAACATAATATTAAATTGTAAAATTAATTGTGAAAAAACAGAATGGAAATTGGCAAGGAACTGCCATGTATGGGTGCACCATTGCAAATTTTGTATTTGTTGAAATGTGCCAAAATTCAGCACATTTATTTTTGATTCAGGGCTAGGGCTTTCATCACTTTCGCAACTTTGACCATAGTTCAACTTGATAACAAAAATACGCTAGACCTTTATAGATGATGTGGTCTAGTCCCATGGTCATCCCTTCCTCACCCACTCACTTTCCATCCTTAATCCCTCCCTGTTCCCCCAAACTGTTTTACTAAGGTATTGCGGGTTCATGGCTACAGGCACTGTGCCAGCCCATGACATGGCATTTTTTATACAAAAACAGATTGAGAGTAGGGAAGGGGTTGGAGAGTAGCAAATGACCATTGTGGGAAAGGATGGTGATGGTGTCACACACTCCTACTTACAGTCTGCCAGACCCACATGCCAATGACCAGAATTATTTTGGCTGATACATCAAAGTCAAATCAAAATTAGTAGGGCCAAATTAGAGCTGAGGTGAGCTTACCATTAGCCAACTTCTTTTACCCTTACAACCATGTAATTTTTTTCAGAAAAGTAAAACTACTGATATACACCAATCAACTATTGTATCTCTTACAGTGGCGTGAAAGTATTTGCCCCTTCCTGATTTCTCTATTATTGCATATTTGTCACATTGGATGTTTTCAGGTCTTTAGACAAAATATAATATTAGATAAAGGGAACCTGAGTGAACAAATAACACTTTTTTTTTTACTTATTTCATTTATTTAATGAAAAAGTTAACCAACACCAACTGGCACTGTGTGAAAAAGTAATTGCCCCTAGTTAAATCAACCCAATTAAAGGGATAATTAGAGTCAGCTGATTGAACACAGCCAGGCTTGATTACAGCCAGCCCTGCTCAATATAAACCTCACTTATTTTGGCCCTTACCATCAGAGTACGTTGCCAGCACAAAGATTCAACAAGCACATTATGCCATGATCAAAGGAAGTTCCTGAAAGATCAGAAAAAATTTGTTGCCCTCTATCAGTCTGGAAAGGGTTACAAAGATATTTCTAAGGCTCTGGGACTCCATCGAACCACAGTGAGAGCCATAATCTCCAAATGGAGAACACTTGGAACAGTAGTGAACCTTCCCAGGAGTGGGTGGCCTGCCAAAATTACTCCAAGGGCACAGTGTAAAATCATCCAAGAAGTCTCAAAGGATCCTAAAACAACACCCAAAGAACTGCAGGCTACCTTGCCTCAGCTAAGGTCAGTGTTCATGACTCCACAATCAGAAAGAGACTGGGCAAAATGGCTTCATGTGAGAGTAGCAAGAAGTGAAACCACTGCTAACCAAGAAGAACATAAATGCTCGCTCTCATTTGCCAAGAAGCACCTGGATGATCCACAAGCCTTTTGGGAAAATGTTCTATGGACAGATGAGTCCAAGTGGAACTTTTGGACAACATGGATCCCATAATGTCTCGTAAAAGCAAACACAGCATTCCACAGTAAGAACGCCATACCAACAGTCAAACATGGTGGTGGTAGTGTGATGGTGTTAGGATGCTTTGCTGCCTAAGGACCTGGATGACTTGCCATAATTAAAGGAACCATGAATTCTGCTCTGTACCAGAAAATTCTTAAGGAGAATGTCCAGTCATCCTTCCGTCAGCTGAAGCTGAAGCATATTAGGTCATGCAGCAAGACAATGATCCAAAACACAAAAGCAAGTCCACATCAGAATGGCTAAAAGAAGTAAAATTAAAGTTTTGGAGTGGTCTAATCAAAGTCCAGACTGAAACCTAATAGAGATGCTGTGGCAGGACCTGAAACGAGCAGTTCATGCTCGAAACCTACCAAATGTTACTGAATTAAAGCAGTTCTGCGAGGAAGAGTGGGTTAAAATTCCTCCACAGCGATGTGAAAGACTGATATTGAATTATAGGAAGTGTTTGGTTGCAGTCATTGCAGCTAAATGTGGCATAACCAGTTATTAAGTGTAAGGGGCAATTACTTTTTCACACAGTGCCAGTTGGTGTTGGTTAACTTTTTTCATTAAATAAGTGAAATTAAAAAACAAGTGTTATTTGTTCACCAGGTTCCCTTTATCTAATATTACATTTTCTAAAGACCTGAAAACATCCAGTGTGACAAATATGCAATAATAGAGAAAATCAGAAGGGGCAAATACTTTTCACGCCACTGTAAATAAAATGCTTGTTACTGTAATGATCAGATAATACAGTGCATTTAGAAGTGCATGTAGCAAAGGAAGTGGTCTGCATTTATGAGATGAAACTGTGTTCATAAGTTAAACATAGGTAGAGCCAGACTAGAGATGTTCCAAAGTTTTACTGTCACAAAGTTTCAGCTGAGTTGTGAAATTTACCTTCACAAATAACTTCACAAATTGCCCACTCCACCACTTTTCCACTTGACACTGAGTTTTCCATGGAAATTGCACTTTGAGGTGAAGTAAGTTAAGGTAAGTTATAGCAAAGTTGTTAGAAAGATCTAGACACTTTGGCAGGTAAATTTGACAGTGTACAATAAAATGCTTCCATACTTTCCTACATTCGATCTAATAGTGCTGCTAAGAGATTGCACAATTTGTTAGCAATCTCCTTTTGGTTTTGCCAACTACTCCAGTCCCGCCTGCAAACTAGCAGCCTTATGTTACCCTATGATTTACCCTCCATGGTGGATCAACAGTTAAGCATCCTCCACTGGCAAAAGGATCTGGTGTTTGGGGCTCATTGGAAACAGTGGGACTTGAGTCTGCCAGCTCCATAATAATGGATGCCTGTCATTGCTTGCTTACATTTTTGCCCTCTACCATCTGACCTTCCCGCCTTCTGTAGCAGTGTGCAGATCCTTTATCAGCTTGCACAGAGGCAGCTGATGGAAGGAGCTAGCTCTGTGGGCCCACTACCAGGGGTCGCTGTGGTGACAGAAGATGCTACTACCCTCCCAAGATGGGATATGCTGCCATAGGCTATGCTCCTCCAAACCATTGCCCATCTGATGTCAGTGTCCAGGTTTGCTCCTAGCCATGAGGTCACCAGGCAACCCTAGTAAAAAGATATTAATGGGTTTAGAGAAGATCTGAGGCTGTATGCACTGTATTGTGACTTTCTTAAACAGTTATTTATCACATTCGGCTACTGGGACATGTCCAGCAAAGTTGTTTTACATAAAATGGTTTGAACTTGCTTGTCATTCATGAACTCAGATGCCATCACCTATTATAGTCTGACTAGCATTATTGCTAAGCAAACAAATCCTCACTTCTTGGTATGCTGGAGGCTATCATCTAAACATTGTAGAATGGAGAGTGACTGCCAGAGTATATGCTACAGGTAATGGATGGACTGGACTGTTAATATGTTTGACCCCAAATATGGATTACTAATCAAGGGCAATACTGGAAAAGGTAGGCATTTGGAACAAAGTGATACTGAAGCCAAGGGAAGTCACTTTAGGGAGGGATGCTTTATTCAAATACAGTGCATGTCAGGGGTGGGGAGGAACGCACAGCTCAACCTAATTATGCCCAGGGCCCTAATGTTCTGCAGCAGAATTTTCTGATTTCTGGAGGGCTCCTTGACTTGCTGTAGCATTTTCTGATTTCTGCAGCATGATTTATTCATTTCTCTGGCAGAATGCAGTCCTGTCATTGGCTAAATATGATGTGATGTCATCGATGACATCTTATGATGAGCATAGAGGAGGGACTTCAGGATAAACGAGGTGGGAAAGAAATCCTGACACTATGGAACAACAGTATATTTATATGAAAATTCATCAAAACAATGAATTGGTGGCACTATATATATTCTGTGGCATGATGCAAATTCTGCAGCAATGCCACAACCACAGAACTGCAGAATCTCAGGGGCCTTGATTATGCCTAATAGTCAATTAACTAAAAAATGCCTTTGTTGCATTCCCATAACTGAACATGAAAGGCGATATTATACTATTAGGGTTCAGTTGCCATACCTAATTAGTGACTTGGATCATTTAAGCAAATGGGTGCTTTTTAAAATATTGTATTTTGTGGGGCCAATACTGAAAAGATATCAGGTTTTTTCATTTTTTTAACAGTGGGAGTGGTGGTTGTTAGACCAGTGGGGTGAAGGTAGCTGTGGGGCAAGCCCTAGACACATTGTGGTGATTTTTTTATTTAAAATTTTTAAATGATTCCTGAATATGAATATTCAAACTGTTGGCTACTAGGAATTTGAGGTGCCAGAAGACATGATCTGCTACTACCATTTAAAAATATATTTCAGGTTGTGTCCCTTCCTAGAACTGGAGATCTGAGAACTCTGGTACATTCATTTGCTTGCACCTTGATTACTGTGTCATGATCTACAAGAAACAAAACAAGGAAACAGAGAAAGCGGAAGGCAGAGCAATGCCACACAGTTTTCCCAGTCTGCTCTGTTCTCTACCTAATTGAGGTAGTTCTGTGACCCTTAATGGACCATGCCAATCCTCACCCACCCCATCCAACCCAGATACACTTAACCAGTCTACTGTGCCTATCCCTTCCCCTTCTGAATCCGCCATCATATTCACATTGACCACCTTGAAAGACATTTTGTTTAACTTTTCCATCACCCTGTTCTGTGAAGAAGTACTTCCTGATGTTTTTCTTAAACACCCTCATCAAAATTCCTGTGGCTGCCACTGGCATTAGTGTTGACCTATCAGTGAACAGTTCACCTGTGTCCACTGTGTTTATTGCCTATACATATTTAAGCATTTTGACCATGTCCCACCACTCCCACATGACTTCAATAAGCACTTATTGAGGCTCTTTAGTTTTGTTTTATGACCTACCTTGTTGAATATGTATCATCTTAGTCACCCATCTCTGTACTAATACTAGTTTGTGTATGTCCTTCTTTAGGTGGTGATTCCAAAATTGTATGCAGTACTACAGATGCAGCCACAGCAGGTATCCATATAATGATATATTGTGTCCTGATGCTAAATCTCCTTTCAGTGCAACCCAGCATCCTTCTCATCTTCCTATGGCTTGCTGCATACTCAATAGATTTGAGTTTGTCTGAATTTATTTCTCTCAGTTGTCATTCTTCCTCCATCTTTGTAGTTTTTAATCCTCCAGCTTGTATTCTATCATAGGTTTTCTGCAGACCACATGCTTGACTTTACACTTTTTTGTATTGAAGCTCAGTTGCAGGATCCATGACCAATGTTCAGCCTATCCTGGTCTTCTCTTAATTCATGAATACCCTCCTCACCATTCACTCTGTCATTGACCTTTGTGTCCTCTGTGAAAAGGTGGAATTTTCCTCTGATGCACACCACTATGTCACCATAAAATGTTACTATACCTGTCTGAGGACCAACCACTGTGTTACCCGACTTGTGAGCCCTCTAACTCCTAACCGCTCCCCATTTACTGATGTCATCTGTGTTCTCTCCCAGCCAGTTCCTATCCACTGTGTTAGTCTGTTTCCCATTCCTTTGTCCCCAATTTTTTGACCAGTCTCCTGTGCATAACTAAGTCGAACACTTTTCTAAAGTTCAGCTACAGTATGTTGACCACCTTCCTTTATCAACAGCCTTTGTCACCTAGTAGAAGTTAATCTGGTTCAACAGACAGAACCTGCCTGCATCAAATGCATGTTCTCTTCTGTTCTGTAGTCCTTTTGTCGCCTGGAACTCTACTAGCCTTCCTTAAATGCTAGATTTCAGCAATTTTCCCACTACTGAGGTCAGACGGCTCAGTCTATAGTTTCCTGGCTTATCCTTTCTTCCTCCAGTTTTATGCAGGTGAAGAATGTCAGCCACACTTCAGTCTACAGGCACCTCTCTGACTCAGAGAGAAGTTGTAGAGATCTGACAGAGGTGCTGCCAGCACTAGCACTATCTACATTAAGACCTTTGGGAGTGCTTCATCTGGCAATGGAGGCATACTAAGTTTATGGTTTAAGCCACTTGCACACTCTTTCTGCAGATATTGGTGCCACGTTCTAAAGCCAGGACTGAACCAGAAGCATTTGATGTTCAGTCCAACAGTTTCTCAGCTGAGCTGTCTCAGCTCCCTGACATTCTGCTTTGTGGACATATTCAATGCCAACAACTAATAAGTGCAGGGCAGTGCATTTCTATTTCTCTAGGAAATCATAATATATTACTCCTGTGCTGTGTTAACTGCATTCATCATGTAGTAGAGAATCAACCACAGGGTAATTATTCTGATATTTAAGGTATTTAATAAATTGGGGCAAACCTACCCAAATAGTATTTCTGACACTTATTGCACTGGAAGAAATCTGACAGACAGACAGACTTTGGGTTGGTTTGTGTTCCTACTAACTCTTGAAAGCTACATCGGTAGGTCATTGTGTGTTGTGGCCATGTTCTCTGAACTCCTCCCGTCTCCATCAAGAATAGCTAATGAGGGCCACTTCAAGATGGAAGTATGAGGGGCTACTTATTGCAGATTTCCTTGACTGTACTGTATTTATTTTCCAAAGTGACAGCATGGAAATTGACTAGCAAGTACCTACGCAATCATGTTGTGTGACTGACAGATAATAGCTGGCCAAGGAGGTGAGCAGAGGGTTGTGCTTGCTGCTAATCCATCTCACCATGTCAGTTGTGGTGGAATTGTAACCAGGGTGAGGGGTGCAGCATGGGGGTCCACAGCAGTGGGGGCACATCAGTAGTATCAAGCAGAAGGGAAACTTGGTGGCATTTGGAAGGGGGACACTAGCCCACCAGGGATTTTGATATATTCTGGACCAGTGTGATCAGGGAAGGGCAGTCCACTAGACACCAGGAAAGTGGATTTAAACATATGACAGGGTTGATCAGGGGAGACGGGTCTACTAGACACCAAGGAAAGAGATGTTACAACATGGCCACTAAGAGTCTGCACATATGCAAATGAGCCCACAACTGGCATGCAGATGGCCCAATAGTGGCTTGCATGCAGAGTGACCTCACTTCCATGCCTCTGCTGAATATGGCACACAGCAGCCCTGGTGCTATCGGTTCCCAGGCTTATCTCCTGTAGGCTACATGCAGCCTCAGCCATGTCACGGTGCCCATATGTACAGCAGAGCCAGCTGCAAGGCAACACAATAACTTACAGTAAGTGACATGTCACAAAATATTGCATAACAAAAGGGCTTCATGGACATTGAAGTACATAGTTCCCTACAGTATACTACAGCATTTTGTGACACACTGCAGCATTACTCTGTTGCATTCTGGCTGGCACCACTGCACTTAGCTCTGTTCTGACATGGCCTGATACAGTATTCAGTCAATTAACACATTGTCCCTGGATCCCCACCCAGAAATAAATCAGGCCACAGCTTAAGTTTGGATGCTCACTGACAACATTTATTGTTATTATTATTCAAGCACTTAAAATCCATTTACATCCCATATTTCTGCCAGTTCATATTCACATTGTGGATGTAACAGTCCCATATCATATCTAGGACATAACAGTCCTGCCTTCCTTCTTGCATGGTTCTTCTTGCTTTGCTCTTCTTCTGTCCTTGCTTCTCAAAGTCCAGACACCTGATCTGGTCCCCTTTTCACCATAGCCGGGTACCACCTTACCTGGACCAGTCTCCCCACTAGGTGTGGACACATCATCCATCCCCTAGTCCTATATCCCTCCCCCTCCTCCTTTACTTCCACACCTGGGTTCTTTTGTCCCCAGCACGTGGTACCTACCTCCCTCCCGCCTACCTGCCCCCTTCCCTCTTGCTCGCACCCTTCCACTGCCCCATCTCCAGCTTGAGATGGAATATAGGGCTCTCCTTGTGGGCAAGCGCCTCAGCCCTTTCTTATTAATGTCCTCAACTAGATCCCCCAAAGGGCAGAGGAACAGGCTCATGCCGAACTCTATTAAATGAACTCTATCCCATCGGTACACTGCCTCCTGATCACATGAGATGTCCCTGTGTTGAATGTGAACTCCTCCCATCTCAATCACCACCCTGGCTACCTTCCTATTCAACCACTTTCTTGCCACTTCTATTGCTTTAGGCCCTTAATTTCTCTCTCCATACCTCCGGGAGGTGATCTCTGACCACCCTATCACCACCCAGGGCCACCAACCTTGATCTTCCTAAATCTGCATTGATGCCTTCATCAGGGACCCCTATGACATTGTCCCCAAGTCATTTGCCCCCTAAGTGTACAATCATGCCGTCTGGTCAGCCCACTGCACCTGCAGCACTTCCAGCAGGGTAGCAGCTGTGCCCATCTCATACCTCTCTAGCCCCTCCAGCGTACTCTGGTGTGTTCCATTCTGGGCGCAGCTGTGCCCTTATCTTCATGGTGGCTGCAAACCTTTTGCCCAATATATGAACGAGTGCCCCACGATCTACACCTGTCACTTGAAACCTGCTGTGGAGAGAAAAGAGGGTATTAGTCATTGCTGACATCTCATATACCTCCTGTAACAATCAGACTTCCATCTCCCCACTCTTTGAACTTGGCTGCCTCTGCCCTGCTGCCGCTTCTTTCAGTTGTCGCCCGATTCGGAAGGAATGAGGGCAAATCGCAGGGTCTTCCCTGTGAATGCCACTGCTTTTTAGGTACCACTCCCACTTGGAACCCTTTGCCAGTGATCCATCCCCATGCAGGAACCAAACCCCTTCCTGCTGCCCCCATAATCTCTGGTAGTCTGTCATGGCCCTTACTGCACATACTTCCTCTTCTGCTTTCCTGTGTATCTCGATGGTGGTGCCCTTTCCTCCATGATCCATCTTGGACCTCTGTACTCTGATAACCACCTTATCTGTCTCCAAATGTATATCCTGCTTCTGCAAACTCCCCGTATACTCCTTTTGCGCCACCACTTCCCCTACTCAAAAAGCCTCGCCATCATCATGGCAAATGTGGCTAGAAACAGACATACCTCATTTGCTGACCAGCTTACCCTGTCCAGTGCCTAGTCCTCTTTCATGAGTAGTGGGCCCTGAATGGGTCTTCTCCCATCCTGCCTCCCGGCCTGACCCTCATCACCATCCCATGACCATCCGCTTGATGGCCTGACGCCCGTGGCATCCCACCACCCCTTTCCTGGCACGCACCAGCTGATCCCTGCCAGTCGACCCCCATGGTAGTGTGGGCTGCCCATGACTCACTTTCTGACTATATATTGCATGGCCTGCTCCTCCCTCACTCGCCTCCTGCCTCCTCTCCTAAACCTGTTCAAAAAACCTGAAACTCTCCCAAGCTCCCTCTTAGGCCTTCAGGGTGTTGGCTGCCCACGACCCCTATATACAATGCCCTGGCCTATTCCTCACTCAACCTCTTGCATCCAATCTGATATCCTGGTCTGGGTAGATGCAGCCTGAGGTGCCAACACCAGGAATCATGCTATCTGCAAGTGAGAGAGACAATCAGCCACCCGCCCCTTATCCTGCCTATGTGTTGCACCTCGAAGGACAGGTTCCAGTGCATCCCTACAACATTAGGCCCCGCAACACCCACCCTACTGAGTCTGTATGAACACTCTGCTGGATAATTACCTCTATTTATTTTTATTTTATTTATTTAGCTTTTGTTGACGGGTAAGTGCACTGACAGATCCTGCCTATTTTCAGGCATGACCGGGGAGGGGATACAGATGAATGCCAACTGACTTTGAACCAGATTAAGCTGTTGGTGGTATTTATACCCCTTGTTATCGCACCAGAAAGAGATGCGCCACCCAGCCATTTGCTCTCCCGAATCTCCAAAGCTACCCATATGGGAAAATTTCCAGGAACATGATGTCCTTAGTCAAACCCCATTCCTTTCACTGGACCCCTGAAAATAGGCCTCCATCCCCAAACCCCTGGCCATGCCCTGTACAGCTGTAGTTCCTTGTTGTGGGCCCATTCTTCTTGCCAGAACGTCACCCCATTGTATGACTCCAGAAGGACCTCCCACACCTGAAGATCCTCCCTTACACCCTATTTGATGTCCACCCAGTGGTAGGGCAGCTTTCCCTGTGACCCTGCTAAGCCTCCTCGTGAATGCTCTGCCTGGGCTTATGGCCTTGCAGTCAAAATTAAGGTGCCCCAGCAGCTGCTGTACCTGTACCAGCTGGCATCCTCCATCTTCCCCCACCAGTGCTAACAAACCCTTCAATTGGAACACCTTGTCCCCAGCAGGCGGAAACACTCGCTTGTGTCTAACTTCATCCCTAGAAACTTCAGCCTGCGGGCGGACCTTCCGTCTTCCTCACAGCCAAGGGATTTGATGACACTGCAAATGTCCTGAAAGCCCTCCAGCATCCACTGGGCATCTGCCTGGCTGTGGCCTATCAATAGAAAATCATCCAAATAATGGACCACCATTCTGTGCCCGTAACGATGCCCAAACACCCATTGCACCCATGAGCTGAACATCTCAAAAGTTGAGCACACCACTGAGCACCCCATAGGCATGGCCTTGTCAAAATATACCCCTCAAATTGAAGCCCAGTAGGCCCCAGTCCCCAGCCAGACTGATAGCAGCCGGAAGGCAGACTCTATGTCCGTTGGCCGCCAGCCAAGCCCCTTCGCTGCCCAAATTAACTCAACTGCCTGATCCAATGACGAATGATACTATGCTCAACACCCCTGGTATCTCTTCATTCACTGACCGTGTCTGGGTACAGGTGGTGTACAAGCCAGAATTCACCTGCTTGTTTCTTAGGCACCACCCCAGTGGTGACACCTGAACTCCTGCAGGGAGGGCTGGCCAGAGGCCTTCCACCCTCTCTGCACTGACTTCCATTGCAATCTTCCTCCGTACTATGTCCTCCTTCCCTTTTACTTAGCCAGGGTTCTTCACCAGATGCTCACCCATGCCCTTCGAACCCCAGAGAGAAACCCTCCGAAAACCCTCCCCTCATTGCTCCGCCACCTCCTTTCTAGTTAGCCCTCTGTTCAGGCCTCTACCATCTACAAGTGACTTGGGGTGAGAGCCAGGATAGCCCCACCGCCCAGCACTCATTCCCAGCCTAATTCCACCCATAATTGGGGTGTATCCTCCTCCTGGGACTGCCTTGTTCATTCCCTGACCCCATCCCCCAAAGGACTGTTCCTGCGGTTGCCCACAGGATTGCCTCCCTTGTGCCCCCTTGTCTGCAAGCCCGATGCCGGGTGTGAACCCCGCGAATGTGTGCAGGTGTCGAACTTGCAACTAGGCCAGGTGCATGATGCCCTGTTGTAGGCCCAGCACGCCTTTGCCCCTGGGACCATGGCTGTCCACTTCAGCCTGGTCTGCAACCTGCCCGCCTGTAGTGGCTGACAATGTCCGGACCCATATATCTGCTTGGGTGCAATCCCATCTCAGATCGCCATTTGCTGTCATTCTCCTTCAGAATGTCTTACTCACTTGAGCCACCCAAATCCCAATTTTGCTTTATATGCATCCAGTATGATAGCTCCTGTATGTCAGCAAAGGAACTGTCAGGTCCGGCTGCTTCTCCAGGACCAGCGCATCGTAAATTATGAACCCGGCTTGCCACGTGTCTATGCTCTTCCCTTGAACCTGGCTTTCTTGGCCTTGTGGCCTACCACTGCCAATGCCACTGCCATTTCTGACTTGTCCACCTACTCCCTTTGTTCATATTTCTTGGCAGTGTCTTCATCCACCAATCCAAATACATCCACATACCCCTTCCAAATCTTTTCCTTAAGGTTGGAAACATGGTCACCCAGCATGAAGCCAGTTGGCCCATTGTACATCTTCTGTACGCCCCTGTGTGGCCTGTGCCGGGCATACCAGGTTTGGCTACCATCCTTAATGGCCTTCAAAGCCCATTCCATCTTTTCCACCCCATCCTCCCCTATGTCTCCCAGCAATCCTTCCATGTATTCCTTTAAATTCAATTCATTGTTCATGTCCATGCTGTCCTTACCCCATCTAGAATGGGCCTTGCAGTTCTGGGATGGGCTCAGTCCCAGCCCTGGGCCCCCAGGTGGACTGGTGCCACCCATTTTGGCCTCTTGTTTGTGTTGCCAGCCCCGGCCTTCTTGCCTCTCTCTCTCCTCTCTTCTGTGCCTCCTCCTCTGCTTCTCTCTTGCTTTGCCCACCAAGGTAGTCATCTGCACCATGAGTTTCGCCACCTCCACTAGCATGGTTGCAGTCGACACTGGGGCTCTCTTGGGTGTCATCCTCCTGTTAGCCTGGGCTGTAATAAGAGAAGAAATCATATCATCACCCCCACATTGGCCGCCTTCCTTGCGTGTGTCAGTTGTTCCATAATACCCATTATGTTTCATTTCTCCCTTTTTTTCCTTTGGGCCACTGGTGCCACTGGCCCTTAATGCGCAGTCACCCCTGCATGCCCACCGAGGCTCTTCTCACCTCAATCTCCATGGCTGCACTGCCTCGCAATCCTCACCTGTCACCCATCCACCTCCCCAGGACCCCAAGGGCCACGACTGCTTCCTGTGCCCCCTTTTGCCCACTCGAGCTGCTCCCGTGCGCTGGCATGGTGCCCCCTCTTTTTCTTTTGGTGCCACTGGGCAGATCTCCTTGAATCACCCCTGCATTGGCACCGCCACTATGTGCACTGCTCAGCTGTGGCCTGCTATATGCCTACCCCTAGGCTCAGGAGGGAGGGAGGGAGGCCTCCTTGGCACCCAAAATCATGGTCCTCCCAGCCTACCTCTTCTGCCTTGTTGCTGCTTGCCCCCAGCCCAGTGCCATGTTGCAGCAGGAAAATGACTGTACCATCCCTCTGGAAGCTGGAGAAAAAATTGTTGTGCCTATTGTGCATGAATCGCGCACCTTGGTCCCATTCTCCCTCATCCCCCTGGACCGAGTCAAATATCCTCCATATGGCACACATGGTTGGGCACCTCTGTTCCTAGGCTCTGCAGCCTCCGTCTGTCTCTGTACATCCTTCATATCCAGCCATACGATGCTACCCTGACCCCGTGCCACACGGTGCTCCCATAGCCATTCTTTCCTTTCCTTTTTGGCCTGTTTGTCCCCCTCACGTTAGAACCCCGATGCCTGAGATGATGAATTTTGCCTCCATAGCATTTTTGATCACTCCATCACTCCGAGGCCTGGGCCTTGCGGTCCTCCGTCAATCCACAGTTGCTCTCCTCGCTGTGCCTTGAGGAGCACCTTGCCCGCTGGTGTGGTCTGTCTGTCCCCCGATGCCTCACCCCATTATCCTCTGGCTCCCTACACCACGTAGTGGCCTGTGATCTCTGTGCTAGGCCCCAGCTTCCTGACCCTAACCGTGTCTGGCCCGCTTGTGAGGCATCCTCGCCGCTTGCTCCAGCACTTCTATCTGTTCCATTGTGGGCCTTCCTGGCCCCAACCAAAACAAGTAGTCCCGACCCACACAGCATCCATGCCACCATCCCCTCTTCGGGTTGCACCAACCATTTTAAACCAGGCCCTCCTGGTGTGGTCCGCCTGTCCCCTAGATGCCTCGCCTGTTATGCTCTGGCTCACCGTGCCACATGGTGGCTCGCGATCTGCTGGCTAGGCCCCAGCTTCCCACCCTTGAGTACATCTGGCCCACTTGGAAGGCATCCTTGTCCCTTGCTCCAGTGCTTCTACCCGCTTCACTGTGGGCCTTCCTGACCCCAACCAAACTCCAAGTAGTCCCTCGACCCATGTGGCATCCACGCTGCCATCCCCACTCTCCAGCTGTACCAGCCAACTAAAACAAGGCCTTTCTGGCCCGACTGAACTCCAACAAAGGTACTGACTCATGCAGCATCGCCCGCCATCCTCCATGCTCCGACTGCACCAGACCTCTAAATGCCACCTGCCCACAACCCAGTGGAAAATCTCCAGCCCTGAAACTGTTCCTCGCTGCAACCACCGCCCCAATGTTAGGTCTGCGCAGAGGCTCAGCCCCTCCATCCACTGACCAAACCACTGCTGTCCCAGCCGGAGCCTTAAAACCAACCACCAAATCCAAAATGTGTCTCCAGCATGGCAACTGAACGGAGCATAGTACACAAAAACTAGCAAAACAAATACTCTAGTAAAGTTGTTTTTGCACCAAGTGCCTTACCATTTTTCTTATCAGTGATATGCTGTAGTGCAACAGAAATTACAGCAGAAAGAGGGCTAGCCCTGGGTTACCTACCCTTAAAAAGTCTCCTGGGACCCTTGACCCCACCCCCTCCCCTCAGGCCCCTCCACTTGTACAGTAGCCAGCGAGCCCCTCAAGTGGCCAAACCTACTCTAATGTCACCAGGACCTCCTGCCTACAGCCCTCCCTTCCCCTTTCCTTTATTTCTGATCATCTCCCAGGACAACCTGGCTTGCCTTTTATTGGCAAGCCCCATTAGCTGAATATTTCTCAGAGCTGGCTGTGTGCTCTGAATATGGGGGCCTATATCTCTTACAGTACATGTCAAAAAGAAAAAGACATTTTCAGATTGTAAGTGATAAGACCATACTAAAGATACAATGTATATTAAGGATAATAAAACAGTTCAGATGTGTAATTACTCACAGTGATTCTGTCAATTGTCTGCATGGCAAACAGAATGGTTCAGGGCTGGTTACTTAGTTGACTCTCCAGTGGAGATGGCATAATACTGCATACAAGTATAGCTTTCACAGAATTACATGGATCATGCAGAATATGTTGGAATGTGCTTTAGCTGGTGATGTTTCATATTTTCTGGACTTCGCTATTGACACCATTATGAATATCAAATGATACAATTCTGTAAGACTTTCAAGGAACATTTTGCAGAAGTTCTCATCTCTACTCTACAGAATTATGATTCAGTGGCAAAATGTTTAAATGCTGAAGTGGTCAAAGGCAGCTGTATAACAGAGGACAGTAGTAAGACAATTGTTTCAAAAAGACACTCTAAGTAGGAGTAGGCATTAGAGCAGTCATATAAGATGTTCCAGTATACACACAGCAATGTGTGATCCTGTGGGAAATATCCACTTGCTTGTTTTCTAAACCACTTTTCAGTACAATGAGGTCATTCATTTATAACCAAGTTTATAATGTGGCTCTTCTGTTTACCTTATAGCCATGCAATGGCTATTTTCTAATTCAAAAATAAATGTCATACTTATCAGAGAAAGCAGCTGCTTCCCTTTATATTGTTATTTCACTGTAGGTAAAGGACACAAGCAGTACAATTTTGTCTCTACTTCTGATGTGAAAGGGCAGAGCTATAGAGGCATGACACATTCCCTGCTTCTGTAAGTAGTGCCAATAGTCAAAGTTAGAATCTGATGATGCATATGTTTTCCTTGATTTTATATTTATAAACTGGAATAAACAGGATCCCTTCTGATGTATTACTGTAGCACTACATCTGTGTACACAGATTATGTCATCATTTTGGACCCAATTATATTTTAAGTACATGTATTATGATGCCAACCCCTACTCTGACCCCATATTCTCTGACTGAGAAAGACGTGCAATAATAAATAAAGTAACATTCAGGCATGCTGAGATATCATTGATCTGTGCTGTTATTAGTGCCATTTCAAGGTTAAAACCAGCCTCTAACTTCATGGAAACTGATATCCTCACATAATACATTTATTTATATAACATTTAACTATTTGGTCTTCTAAACTACATTTTCTTGTTATACAGCAATTGTTTCTTGTTGTTGTTTGCAAACTGTGATTTAATTTGCACTGCTTTGTGATGCTAATTATCAGTGCAGTGAGTAACTCAGTTGCCAAATGAAAACAGTAGGACAGCCATGGTAGGTGAATAGCATGAGTTGTAGACAGCAAAATGTGTTTTGGAAATTTTATAAAACAAAGTAACAGGTGTAAGGTGGCAGAATTATCCTTTAGTTTTGCAAGTGCAGCAGCAGTTATTACACCTGCTTCTGTCTTAACAGAATGAAATTCAAAGTAATCATTTTACTGCAGGTACATGCGGTGAAAAAAGAAAACAAACAAAACATTCATAAGTATGATAGATTTGAAAGCACAATTAGACTCTGCTGTGAAAATTTGAAATCATACTGGAATTCTGTGAAATCCACAATAAAATAAAAATCTGTGATAATACTATTTCAAGAGTAGTATTAAATATTCCTTATATTAAATGTATGTTGTGCACCTATCCCAATAAAATATTTTAAGTTTGGTAATAATTAAACCTGACATGCAAATGTCTCTTTCATCTGCTGCACTGTTTCAGAATTATCTGCAATTGTCCTTGAGCTATCAAAACATATTTTCAACTAATACAAATGATTGAAACAGAAAACTATGACAAGCAGTGCATTCATAATCAACTAAGGCTGCATGCCAGTTTCTTGATGGCACTGGCGTGTGCAGGCAGCAGCTGTGGTAGCAGGCAATTATGAGACTTTGTTGATGATGGCTGCTTGTTTGAGCATAAATTGAACCCCTGTGGTGGTTAAAATCTCACAAGGTAACTTTTTTTGTGCTTTAGACCATCAAGAATGCATTTCTTTCAGATACTATCTTGCAGCGGAATACAAAACAAATCAATAGTACCCAAAATAGTTTATTAAATACTAAGAGAAGGATTAGATCAATATGTTTTTATCAGCTTGAGATATTACTCCATGAAGGCCTTTTCATACCCATTGCTTTAATTTTCATATGGCTACTAATGGCTTTCTAATCTTATCTGCTGTAACGTTAAAGCTTAAAACCCATTTACTTCTGTTTCCTGACATGCATCACAGACAAGGAGGCGCACTCATGGCATGCACTGTATATTAGATTAGGAGGAATTTAACATTTTCCTACATCAAACTTGACTTGCTGTACAAGATTCATTAATAATGCCTCCAAAAAAACTGAGCTAAATATATTCTGATATATGAAGCGTTCAAACAAAAGAATGATGCTTAGCTAGTTGAGGTACCCTGTAATATCACAAGTACCAGTGCTGTTGATTCCTGCTTTATTTATCAACATTGCTGCACCTAGAGGTGCTGTTTGAGGCTGCAGCCTTCTATACAAAAGGCCTCAGGACAGAGACAGAGACAGCATGATACATTGATAAAATATTGACATTGGTAGAACAAACCTGAACAAAATAGTGCAACCAGTGCAAAAGATGGAGTATACCTAACAAAATTGCATGGTGATGATAACTTTTCACATTATACCTTCTAAAAATACGTAGTTTAGTAAAAGACCAAGTTTTTCTGCAAAGTATTCCAACATGTTGGTACACTGTGACAAAACACTTCTGAAATCCATAGCTATTTTATATCTTTAAACTTCACATGAAAGCATGTCATGAGAATGGAGAAGTGGCTACTTATACTGGTTAAGAACTGTACACTGGGGCTGGGTTGTGCATAGTTTCTAAAATCAAACAATTTTAAACTGAGGATGAGGCTAATATGCCTCATGCTGAGGCTTACAAAATCTCTGAAGTTATTGAGTATGCCACAGGAAAAAATAAGGATATACACAATAGTTTGCTGGAAAATGTGGTTTTGTACAGGAAGTTAAACTGGGAATGCACTGTTCAGAATATATGGAATAATACATGGGAAGTGTATATATAAGGATTTTATGCAATCTGAGGTGTGCAATGCACCATAAACTCTATAGAGGGTTTATCAGGCATTGTGCCAATGGTGTGCATAAAACCAAGTTGACACACACTTCCCAGTGTTTTATTTTTTGTAATAACTGGTCCCTTTGATTTTTTTATTTTAGAATTTTGCAAAAGGTGCTTAACCAAATTTGTTACACACTGCGTGATTATACACATATGTGTGTAATCAAGCTCAGTTATACACATATATGTATAATCACCCTTGTAAAATAGAGTTTGACAGCTTCTGTACATAGTTGATATCATCACTAACCAGTTCAATGTTTGTGGAATAGTAATAAGAAGAGATGGGGTATAGTGCTTTTGTAACCTGTAGTACTTTTGTGGCTTTACTCTATTCCCACCCTGAGTAGTAGTAGGTAGGCAGTAATTTTAGGAACAGAAAGCCCAAAAGAAACCTCCAACTCATGGAGAGTATGATCCCTGGCACTCAGGAGAGGAAAAACCCCAAGTGGAGGAAACTTGAGGACCCATGGCAGGACATCTGCCAGTCCTTCTGGGCATACTAACTGGAGAAGGATCTAATAGAAACATAGAAACATAGAATTTGATGCAGATAAGGACTGCATGGCCTACCTAGCCTGCCCACTTCCTCACCTGATGGATAAGCTGCAGATTCCAGTTAATCAACAGCTTACTTCCTCCTACCCGCCCACTAGAATTGCCTTATGCCTGCCCCATGCATTCTTGAATTCTCCTACTGTTTCTGACTCCTCAGCCTCCTCAAGAAGGCTGTTCCATGCATCCAAACCCTCTCTGTGAAAAAATGCTTTCTAACATTATCTCTGAGCCATCCCTCCTCTATCTAGGTTATTGTAACCATAGCTAATTTGGGGTTGTGAGTTGCTTGAGAGATGATAATCCATCTTTGATCTACGGGAGATCTGTTCTGAATGACTGATGGAATCAAAAGTATGAAGTAAATCCAAGCAAAACAAAGCAACTGGTCCGTACTCATCCTCAAAACCACGCCAAAATTACTACCGACAGAAACTAGGGCCTGGCAAATACCCTTCTCAAAGCCCACCTCAGAGATTGGGACTGGACATCCATTTCTAATACACTCGACCCGACCATGCCTCGAGCTGTTTGTCAACATTTTCAACTCAGCTCATAAGTTCGCCTTTTCCAAAAACTATGACCAAGGGGAATCATGCCCCATGGCTCTCGGACCACTTCCAAGGTGAACTACATCAGCGTGATGCACTATGGCAACTTGCCAATGAGATCCAATGGCCTCAGGACACGCAACGCCATCGGGAAGCCCGAAACAAGTGTACCTGGGCCATCCGCACCGCAAGGCAAACCATTATAAAGCCACCTTAACCTCCTCCTGGGGAATGGGAGCAAGTTCTGGGAGAACATAAAGGAACTCTGTGGCAGAGGCCCAAATCTACCACCTGACCAAATACTCATAGATGGTAGCCTCTCCACCCGACCCGATCCAGCATAGCCGCAGCCCTAAATGTTGATTTCACTGATCTCTCTCCCATGTGCTGCCCCAAATTTCTTCCGACCCTCCGTGAATGTATCATCCCCACCCCCACTTGTGGCGCTTTCTACCTATGAGTCCTTACACTGGAGACTGCAAAACCATACCTTACTAAAGCTCTAAACAAAGTCACTACAGTCACGACTCCCTAGACCATAGACTTCTCCACCTCACCTTCCAGGAAGTCCTGGCCCTCTCACCCACATTCTAATCGCTCCCTCTGCCAAGGGAAATTCCCACCCAATGGAAATCGTATATCACGCCTATCTATAAAAGTGGCGACCGCACACCACAAATAACTATCGCCCATCTCTATCCCTACTTCACAAGGCACTAGAATGCATAGTCGCACCAACTCCACTGAACACCTAAATAAATGTAACCTTCTTCCAGACAGCAACATGGCTTTCAAAGGCCACAGCACCACTACCACCCTCCTTGAATTTACCTCCCATGTCCCCTCAGCCTGGACCATGGCCGCCTCACTGGTGCCATCTTGGTGGACCTATCAAAGCATTACGACAGTAAACCACCCTCTTACTAAACACCCTGGCCTACTCTGGCTTCTCCGATGACACCCTAAATTGGTTCTCCAGTTACCTCTAGATAGAACACAGATAGTCAAGATAGGCCCTGTCCTATCACCCCACCTCCCAATCCAATCGGTGTCCCACAGGCTCCATACTTGGCCCCTACTCTTAGCCTATACCTCAACTCCTCCCATCCTCATGCCCTGAAAAGCTGCCCTTTATGCGGATGATGCAGTCTTGTTCACCTGACCCGGCCCCTCAACCCACCAAACCCTCCAGTGCTCCTTCCGTGAAATCAAGACTGCTTCACCACCCAGCGTCTTATTATCAACTATAATAAGACCAAAGTCATGATATTCGCCCACCCTCAGAACCCGCACAAAAACCTTGCCCCAAATTTCTCACTGCAAATCAGACCCCTAGAACAAGTCTACAGCTTTAAATACCTAGGTATCACATTAGACCCTGCCCTCAGCTTTAATCACCATATCCTACACCTAACAACTGCCCTTAGCTCCAGGCTAGGTGTACTCTGCCACTGCACAAGCATTGCCTCACCCCTGAAGCTCTACAGCTTACTGTAAACTCCTCAATCCTCTCCCTGCTAGACTCACGGAACTAATATACAGTGTCGCGCCCACCACAACCCTAAGTAGACTCTGGCTGGTGCTCAACAAAGCCTGCCACCTCATCCTAGGATGTGATCTGTCCACCCACTCCTGCTCCCTTTACAGCAGCACAAAATGGCTAAACCTGGATAACAGAATCAGGTACCACACCTGTCTTTTGACCAAAAGGTATTACTAGGCCCTACCCCACCCTCCCTGCACCAAATTATCCTCCCAACACCACAAGGCAAAACAACCCATAGCACTAGCAAGCAGCTGCTAGTACCCTTGGCCGACCTCCAAATACCAACAGCACCTTCAGTTTCAGGGCCCCATCCTGGACAAATTCCTCCCTAACCACACAACGGTCGAAAAAGGCTGGGTTCACATAAATCAAAGCTAAGAGAATACCTGCTGGCATCAAACTGTTGTGACTGCCATTGATACCTGATCTGCCTTGTCGCCTCGAAAACAAACAAATAGCAGATCAATGTACTTAAAATGCAACTATTGAAACAAGACAATCAGCCACCTACAAAATCTCTGTCATCTGTTCCATTTTTTCTACTGGCTGTGCTAAAATACCTAACTCACTGTTAGCCCTCAATGTAACAAACTATGTAACCTGTTTTTATTAATGTTACCTGTAATGTGCTGTTATGTCTGTATCTTAAGTTTATCATCCTAGTGCAATTTATGTATGACGAGAGCCTTTGTAAATGAGTCTCTGACTCAAAGGTCTTTCTGAATATCTCAATAAATAAAAAAATAAAAAGAGGATGAAGGAAGTCCAAGATTCAAAGATGATGAATGATGCTTGTCTAACATAATTAGATAGGCAGAAGGACCATGATTGGATCGATAAGGTACTAAACTGGGAATGGTGGAAATGCAATGGTGGAAGTAGCAATTGGTGAATGATCCAACTTGTTAGAGGCTTGAATGTAAGAGTATGTTCTGGAGACTAGGATGCTAATTTGAACAAGGATGCTCTAAGGAGACATCCATAGAGTAGAATTTGTAGAAGAGTCTTTGAGTGCCCTGGAAATGATGGTTCATTCTTGATCCAAGGATGATACAGCCTGAATGATGATCCTGAAGATGGAGGGCACATCTTTTCCATAGGGATGGAAAAATCCTACGAATAAAGCAGATCCAGTTAAAGAATGGCTAATGTAGACCATGTTTCCAAGTGACAATGGATAAATGTCCAAAGGATTCTATAGGCGCTATGAGTAAGGAGAGGAAGATTTGTTCGATATAAGACCAGACAGTACACTGTGGTAGTTATGATGATTAGTAAAGTTATGAGTAACTGCTCCAATTCATATAAAGTTTGATATTCGAGGTAGTCTCGGAGGTAAATAATTGATTAGTGAGCAAAAATCACTAAGTCAGCATCCCAGATTAAAATGAGTAGAGGAGTTTTTTGAGTGCCCGATGAGAGTAATGCCATAAGTGATTAGTAAAACACTAAAAGACGATTCATGGACCTGTCCAGATGATGGCCTAATATATAGGAGGAATGATTTGAAATTCAGAATAAGGAATAGATGGCTTCTTTGGTCATGATAAGCCCATGACTTTATGCTCAAATCCTCTGCTGGTACGCTGCCTGAAGTAAGGGTGGGTATTCCTGTGGTGTGATTATTTAGGAGATGCACTGTGGTGGCATAGGTGGTTAAGTTTACAGGTAATCCTACTGCTGACTTATATGACAGAAGCTCAGGGCATATGAGAGGAAGAGTTTGTAGGCTGGAATGGTAGTGAGATCGATTAGTGCAGGATGCCATAGATTTTAGTGCTACTGCTGATTAATAAGATTAGGATGAAAGGCTGCATCAATGAATTTGCCTTAGCTGTTACGGATTGCCAGTTAGAATTCAAGAGAGCCAGTTCTCAGTGATGGTCTTTGCTGTAGAGATTAATGAAGGTACTTCAAAAAAAGAGGCAGAAGGGTCAGCTGGAGTGGTTGACCAACTGAAGGTACTGGGTAAAGGTGCGGATAATATTAAATGAATAGCGATGTCTGGGAGGAAATCAAGGTGGATGGCATGGAGTCAGTAATCAGCTAGCTGTGGAGATCCCATGACAAATATTCTGGAAGATATCTGTACAAATTCTAAAACTAGCAATGACTGTTGGGAAGCAGGAGTCAAGTAACTTGGTCATCAGAGTCAGTTTTGGAAGAAGAGGTGGCAGAAGGTAGAATGGATGATGTCCTAAGCTGAATGGGTTCTCTTGCAGTTCTTGGTATCCATAGAAGCAATGCTGATTACAAAGTCAGATTATAAAAGAAGGATTTAAGTCCTTTTCTTGTATGAGGATAGCCAATGAGACAAGGCACACAGGGAAGTCATGGTGATTGGATGGCAGGAATCGGAGGATATATCCAATAGAGATGGAGAAGATCTTCCTATTTTAGAGGTGAACGGAATTCCATGACTGATTGTGAAGAATGGATTGGGCAGTATAAAACTTCTATAATAACGTGAAGAATCTATGAGGCATGAGAGCCAAGCAATGTTTGCTGGCAGTAGTATTACTGCAGAGTAATAAATTAATGATCCAATGAGTAGTGGAAGGGTTCTGTTAGAAGGCTGGAGTAGAAGTAGGGATGGATCATGTGGAAGAGAAGATGACTGAGTAGGAGTACTGGTCAGTGATAGGATACAAGGTCCAAAAGAGCCACAGCAAACAGGATGAAGCCTTGAGCCAGAAAGGCAAAGATGAGAAGGCAACCATTCAAATGGGAAG
Organism: Neoceratodus forsteri; assembly: GCA_016271365.2. Lineage (NCBI taxonomy): Eukaryota > Metazoa > Chordata > Ceratodontiformes > Ceratodontidae > Neoceratodus > Neoceratodus forsteri. Next base: position 950,476,632 of record CM057453.1, on the reverse strand, counting down.
GAAGTCCAGACTGGATCCTGAGGAACAGAAGGAATAAGCAGAGAGATAGGGCTAGGCGAGCGGGATGACATCTGGAGCAGGAAGGTAGGACCAGGTCGGTTCCATGGTGAACAGCAGTGAATTGCAGGAAAGCTGAATCAGAGCATTGGAGGAGGATCCACGGAAGGCCAAGGAGCAAAACCAAGCACCAGGAGCAACATGAGTTCCATAGCTGATGAATGCTGGAAGCGACCAGAGGCATGATGGAAGGTGCTGGAGCGATGATGGATGAGGTCCCAAATCTGCAGAGAAAACAAGGTTGTACAATGGCAGAACTGGTGATCCACAGTGAAAAAGTCCATGAGGCATGCAACCTGGAGTGAGAGAGGGATGGAATGAGCTGGCAGGACCCATATGATGAGGGAAAGGAGGCCAAAGGAGTTAGAGAATGAAGGTCCATGGGAGACTTGATGGTGAATGAGTCATTTAAGCAGAAGGGTCCTGTGAAGGAAAAAGTGGCAGACTGGCAGGATGGAGGCAAGCAAGTTGAGAGGTCCAGATTCCACGATCGTAGTCACAGGCAGGAGTAGAAGGTCCAGGTCCAGAAGGGATATGTCATAGGGCAGCAGGTGGAGAAACACACATGTGAAGCAGTGGAATGGAAGGACATGGGCCAGATGGGTCTTTCAAGGCAAGATGATCTGGGCTGGAGTCGACTAGGGAATGTAAAATGATGAGAGACCTAGTTGAAGAAGATCCATTCCTGAATGGAAATGGCAATCTGCATCAGTGTAAATGCAAACAGTGAAGTTGGTCCATGCTAGAGTCAGGCTCCCAGCCATGGAAGTCGGCAGATAAGATGAAGAGTCAAGGCTGCAGATGAGATGAGATAAGATAGAGAAGCAAGTCGGAGCAAGATCCAGTTACTAAAGGGAGGCAGCCAGGTATCAGGCTGGGAAGCATGTAAATTGGAGCAGTAGACTCAGGCAACCATCAGGGACGGCAGAGGTGGATGGTAGTGACCTGGAAGCAGCAGAAGTAGCATGATAAGGGTAACAGAGTGTGAGAGTTCTGTTCCAGAAGGGAAGCGCAACTGTTATGGGTAGAGGAGGTATGATACTAGTCTGTAGAATGGAGACAGAGCTCCCATCCCTGGTAGCTGGGGTGAGCTAACCTGCACTCAATGCTGCCAAGCAGAGTTAGGGACAGAGAATGTCTAGTTGGTAAGTAGGGAGGTTGTTCCATTCCTGAAGGGTAGTGGCAACTAGTATGAGGTAGAGAAATAAAGGTAACATTCTGTAGATTGTAGACATGGCTCCCATCCTCAGGGTTGGGGCGAGCTAACCTGCACTTGATGCTGCCAAGCAGAGTTAGGGACAGAGAACGTCTAGTTGGTAAGTAGGAGGTTGTTCCATTCCTGAAAGGAAGTGGCAACTAATATGAGATAGAGAAGTTAAGGTAACAGTCTGTAGATTGTAGACATGGCTCTCATCACTTGATGCTGTCCAGCAGAGTTAGGGACGGAGGATGTCAAGTTTGTATGGAATATGAGGTAGTGAATGTAATGGAATCCCATCCCTGGTAGACAGCGGAAACCTACCCTCACTCAGCATCTCAGCAGGCGCAAGTTAGGGACAGAGTTCGGACTACTGCTGGTATGGGCTGGCGAACACACACAACACTGCTGCATAAAGAGTAGAGAAATGATGGAGCAAGGTAAAGAAATAGGAGCCAAAATGTTAGGGACAGAGGTAAATGAATGGAATGGCAACATATAACAACAAGATGTGGTATAGATAGGAGAAGGCATGAATAGAAGAAGCTCAGTGTGGATGAAAGGAAAAGTTGTACAAGATCAGGTAGAGAAATATGAATTATGATGTAGAGTAGCAGGTCTGAAGCAGATTTCCAAGCTTAGGAAAGGGTGGCGCTGCATGGTAAAGCAGGTCACTGGACCAAGGTAATGAGAGACAAGAGAAAGCATTCCAAGCATGGAGTATGAGGCAAGGTAAGGAAAACTGATGAAGTGAGCCTTGATGCAGAATAAATCGTAGGTGTCCATTGTATGACAAATGGTAAAATGGAACAGTGTCAGGATGAAGAAACATAATTCAGGTAGCTCTGAGGGCATAAATCACAGAATGAGTTGCAGCAGTCGCAATAGTGAATACAACTATATTTCCACCCCTAATGGAGAAAGTGAAAAGTAATATTGAGAGGAATATTAGAGGTATACAACATACATAGCTTACTGGAAAGTATATACCAATGGGAATCATAAAGGAGTTAATGAGCCCGGGTAGTTGGAGAGTCAGGTATTGAAATGCAGGAGAGCCAGAGGAATGTCCTAGTGATGATCCATTAAAACTAGCAGACACCTGCATGTACAGCGACTGGTAGAAATGTAGTGCTAAAAACAAAGTTCCACAGTGGAAGATATGGAAGATGTTGAAATGTGCTCTGCATTGGGGATGTCCTTTGCAGAGAGAAGTTCTGCCAAACTAACCATCTGCAGCCTGGAGTGAAGAAGCATTGCACACAATCAGGAGTCAGATCTGCAAATGGAGAGAATAACATGGCAGCAGGCATGATCCTAAGGCATGCTGCACCCCCATGGGGAATCCCGAGGGACTGGCTGAAATACTGTACTGCAACTGAAGTTGGAAGGTCTGACTGAAATGTAGTAGTAGTAGTAGTAAAATGTTATTCAATTGACAAGCAAAAGAATAGGAAACTCAACTGAGACAAGTTCATTTCCAGTGAGGTCCTTAGTGCAAACATTCATGACATCATAGAAAATTTTCCACAAAAATGACATACAAACATATATATACAAAAACTAACACCACAATAATATTTAAATTACAATAACTAAAACATCCATACAAAAAACTACATAAACATATCACATACATTCCCATTCATAAAGTGCAACTCTTCATCATATTTAATACATAATGTTCATGGTTACTCAACAATAACCTTTTATCTACTTCAGTTTTAAACCATCTTTTATTTCTCCTATACTGGGACTAGAACTAAGTGGCCTGAGATAAACTGGCAATAAATTTCACATATTAGGACCTAAATAGAAAAATGTTCTCTACCCAAATCTGTCCTTCTTCTAGGCAAAACATATTCCATACCTTCCGCAGAGCGAGGCCTCCTCTAATTGTCCTAACCTGAAGTTCATCAGTAATATATTCAGGTACTTCACCCCTAACTGAATTAACCTATATATATCAAAACATGTAAAGACATTCTATCATTCGGTACATCCAATTCAAGGACTGATATAGCTCTCTTCTGTGAGTTCTCTTAGGAACATCCAAAATAAACCTTGCTATCTTATTAAAAAGAACATCTATTTTGGCTAACTGGGTTAAAGTTGCCTCTATATAAACAATATCCCCATAATCCAACAGAGTATCAATGTATGGCTACATGCTTCCTCACTCTTTCATCCATACAGTTTCTAATTCTATAAAGTGCACCCAAATGTCCACTAACTTTCTTAATTATATAGTCTATATGAGAAATCCATCCCAGTGATCTATCCAGATACATTCCTAAATATCTATAACATTGCACTTGTTCAAGAACAATTTTATCTTTAGTTACTATACTCAAACCTAACTCCAATAGGTTACACTATTTTCTTTAGAGAACAGTATAACCTGGGATTTTTTTGAATTAAGGACAAGTTTGGATTCACTATAAAATAACTGAAGCTCATCAAATGCACTTTGAAGAGTACTATCTATCTGCATTACTGATGAACCCTCCACATAAATAATAGTGTCATCTGCATATAGGTGACATTGTACATCAGGGTTAGTTAGAACAAAATCATTCATATATAAATTAAATAATATTGGACCCAAAATGGATCCTTGGGGCACTCCAGAGATAATTACCTAAAACCAGATCCTCACATTTATTGAGACCATTTGTTTCCTTCCGGTTAGATAAGCATCAAACCACCCAATCACAATAGAGGAGACACCCAAAGTAGGTAGTCTGGACAGGAGGATGTCGTGGTCCAGGGTATCAAACGCCCAGGATGAATCAACAAAATTGCCCCACCAACATCCCCCTGTCCAGAGCACCCTGCAATATCCCTAGTAACTTTCAACAAGGCAGAAGTTGTACCATGCATAGACCTGAAACCAGATTGGAATTTATTAATCAGCTTACTATTTTCTAAATAAGTCTAAAGTTATTTAGCTATCATCTTTTCAAACACTTCAGCTACTATCAGTAATAATGATATAGGCCTGTAATTCTCCAATAAGGCTCTAGATCCATTTTTAAAGACGGGAATTTCTAGTCGTTCCACATTTCAGGAATTTCCCACATGAAAGTGACATATTAAAGATGTTAGTTAAAGGGTATGAAATAACCGAGCAGCATATTTCAATAAGATATTAGGAATGTCATCTAGCCCCCAGCTTTCTTAATATTTATTTTAAGTAATACATTTTGTACATCTATTGGGGATATTGGTTCAAAATCAAACTCCTTACCCCTTTCAGGGTCAGCTTCAATGTCTTTTAAGAATATTTAATGAAGAGAGACTGGTTATGCCTTGTGATAAGCCATTGTGCCCATGGTTGTAAAATAGTCATTAAAGCCATCACAACCTGTGGGCCCCATGGGACTTCAACCTTCCCAATTCAAATTTCTCCGGTAATCCAATTGTTGATCTCCGCCACCTTTTTCGAACTTTCCAAAATTTCCTCGGATTATCAGTCAAATTAGTTGTTAATTCCCTATTATAGAAATCATTTTAACCTTCTTAAGTTCATAATTATAATGATTCCACATTTGTTTATACTTCACCCAATCTCTATCATCTTTTGTAAATTTAGCTACCTTCCACGCCTATCTCGCTGTTTCTTAACTTTAAATAAATAAGAATTATACAAGGGCATTATTAAACTTTAATTTCCTAATTTTGGGTGGAGCATGCCTATTACAAATTGTCAAAAGTCCTCATGAAACATTACCCAAGCATCAGCAACAATGTGGAGCACATAAAACAGAAGCAAACAGAGTCAAGGTATGGAAGTACTGTGAGCAATGCAGCTTAACTAAAATATACGTAGCAAAATAAAATCCAAAATTCCATCGGTAGAAGCAGCAGGAGATGCACCCTTTAGTGGCTTCTGGCAGTGGGCAATCCGGGTAGCGCCAAGTCCTTGCCGGCCATAGATGCAGGAGTGGGGAATTGAAGCAGTGGAGATGGCAATATGCTCACTGACTGAGCTGAGCTGAAGCCTGACAGGGAAGAAGCACCAGGAGAGTGCATGAGATGGGAGAGTAAGAGTAAGCTGGGCATAGGAAGCCCAAAAGAAAACAGACACAGGAAAACAAAACATGAGTGAAAGAAGCCAAGGACGCAGACAAGGGATGAAGAAACACAAAGAGGGAGGGAAGCAAACAAGCCAGAGCAGCAGGGAGATGCATAAGCAGCCACACTAGCCATGCAGGAGATAAGAAAACACTCCTAAGCAAAGGAAGTGTGTTAGAGGAGGGCTTATAGAGTTGTGGGAGGAGTTATTCCCCACATTCACCCCTCGAGCAAGCCCTCCCAATATTATTAATACAATAATGCACAAAATAGTCAGAAAATGCAGATTGTTTTCAGGAATGCAGTACACTCCCACTGAAAAATTATATCTACAAATGACTAATTGTACTATCTTTGTTGGACTTTGTGGGTGGGGTGTCTGCCACTACTGTATATCATAAAGTGCATGCTATGCTATATACTACACAAAGCAAAATGGGATTTTGTTGCTGAACTATATGGTAATGGATACTTCTTCATTCCTGCCATAGTTTCTGCAGAACTTGTTCTATTTGTTCAACACCATATTTCTTATCACCATGATGAAATTCATCACACATTTTTATTGAGCTGTGTCACCTCCACCTACAAGGCATGTTGTTGGAACAGGTCTCAAGCCAAAGTTTACTGCTGAACCTTCAGTATGCATTATTTCATTGAACTGATGCCAAATTTGCATTTGGTAAATGTGCTAGAATCTAGCAGTTAGAAAACTGGTAAAGCAGATGCAGGTTTGAAGTAAGTCGTTTTGCTTCTGCATTTAGGCTCTTCAACATCATGATGCAGCACTTTGTACAGGAGTGCACACAAGAGCATGTCCACATTGTGGGCAAGATCTGCAGCAAGCAATCTGCAATACTGAAGATTAAGAAATCTTTGTACTTCCGCATCTTAGTCTCATTTATTTATTTATTTATTGAAAATGTTTCGCCAGGAAAGGTACACTGAACAAAAAAGATGCTTGTCCTCATGGTGCGACCTGGGGGAAGGGTTACAGTGGAGGCAGATCAACATACAAACATTGAATACTGAATAGCGAATACAGATAATGTACAGTTGGGTGGGATTACATTAGCACATTTTACAATAGGTGGAGCAGTACAAGATTACATTAGCACATTTTTACAATAGGTGAAACAGTACAGGAATCAAACATCAAGGACAGGGAATACATATCATGGAACACTTCAAGGTTAATACATGAATAAGTAAGTGCCAATAACAATACTTGAGTGCCAGTAGCAGGAATTGAGTTGAGGCGAGATGCACCAAGTTGACAGTAGGAGTTGGAGGAGAGGATGAGGGGTGAATAAGGGTGAGGAGGAGGAGGAAGAGGGGAGCAGTAGCAGTGCATGAGGTTGAGAAGCATAGGTTAATTAGGCGGGAGGGAAGGAAGGGGGAAGGGAGAGATTAGGAGGAATTAGAGAGTGGGAGAGAGTGAAGTGCATAGGGCAGTGTATAAGCCAGGCAATTAGGTGAAGGCCGAGCCGCTGGTCAGGCTTAAGGGGGATGGTGTGAGAGAGCTATCGGGGGGTCAGGGGCAGTTGCAATTTGGTGCAAGGAAGAAGTGAGGGCAAAGGATAGGGAGTGTTTGGATGATGAATGGCAGATCTGAGCGGCAGGCAGTTGCAGAGTTTAGGGAAGAGGTAGAGAAGGCTGATTGGCTGGCGGTGGTCCTACGGTGAGGATGACCAAAAGCCTAGCATCAGAAGACCTGAGGGAGTGGGTGGGGTGGGAGGGAAGATATGAGGAAGCGAGGTAGAGAGGGAGCAAGCCAGAAATTGGAAGTGAATTTGGCGCTATGAATTAGGTGCCAGTTGCTCAGGGATGGCAGGGCCAGTGAACGGTACAGCCCGCGAGTGATGTGAGCAGGGGGGAGCATCGAGGCTAGCGGCAGAAAGCATTAAAGAGGGGTCAAGTCTGGTTAGGGTGGTCTTGTCGGCGGAGCTGTAAATGACATCGCAGTAGTCGAAGGAGGGTAGAATCATTTTCTGGACTAGTTCCCATCTGACCCGGTAGTGGGAGACTAGAGCGGTTTTGATAGAGGGCACCAAGTTTTGGGCACAGTTTTGAAATGATGGCATCCACATGTGTGGAAAAGGAGAGGTGTCAATTGAGCCAAACCCTAGGTACCTGAAGGAGGCACTTCCTCGGAGGATGGAGTTATTTAGGGTATGGAAGATCAGGGGCAGGTGAGTTTGGATAGACGCTGTCTAGTACCGAAAGTCATAGAGACAGTTTTTGGTGTTTAGGAGAGCTGGTTGGTATTGAACCAGTGTTGGATTTTGTTGAAATCGGTTTGAAGTTTGGAGGAGACTTCTTCGTGGGTGCGGCCGGAGGTAAAGAGGACCGTGTCATCTGCTACATGTGGATTGCAGTAGAGAGCAAGAGTTAGGCAGATCATTTAGAAGGATGGAAAAAGGATGGTGCCAAGAACTGAGCCTTGGGGGATGCCAGTGGTGATAGGGAGGGGGAGGTATGGTCAGCTATTTTAGTGGATTGGGTTCTATTTAGAAGGTAGGCACTGAACCAGTTAGTGGCAGACTCTGCTAACCAGCCCCAGATAGGTGGGATGGGGAGAGGATGGGATACCGTGTCAAGCTTTGCTAGGTCGATGAAGATAGTGGCAGTGATTAGTCCTTTATCCATCCCAGTGAGGATGTAGTCCGTGAGTCTTAGTAGGGAGGAGGTAATAGAGTGGTATTTTTCGAAACCGGACTGAAAGGGGTGAAGAAGTTAGTTTCAGAGAGAAAGTCAGAGAGTTGGGAAAGCACTAGGTGTTCCTGTAGTTTGGCGAGGGGGAGGAGGGAGATGGGATGGTAGTTTGTTGTGGAGGTAGGATCACCACCTTTATGGAGGGATATGACAGTGGTATGCTTCCATTCAGAGGGAGTGACTCGGTGGAGAAAGAGAGATTTAGTAGGGTTGGGGAGTAGCAATGGCAGGGGCAGATAGGAAGAGGAGTTTGTTATCCAGACCATCAGGGATTTGCCTTTGGAGGGTTCAGGAGTGAAGGGCATCTAGGGTTTCAGCAGGGAGATATGTCTGAAGGAAAAAGGTTCCTACCAGTCAGAAGGCGATAGATGTCTGGGGAGTGGGTGTGGTTGCTGGAGAAGGGAGTCTAGGAGGCCTGGGCACATGTAAAATAGGAATTAAACTCGGAAGCTACCTTCAGGGGTCGGAGGAGAGTCCCTTGGGAGAGGAGGAGAGGAGGGGACTTGTTGTTTGGGGGTGAAGAGGAGTTAATGACTTTCCAGAATTTAGAAGGACTCCCAAGGTTTGCATTTAGGGTGTTGTTGAAGTAATCAGCCTTAGCTAAGCGGTTGGCCTTTGTGCACTTGTTGCGGAGAGTGCGGTAGGTGATGTAGTTGCCTGGGAGGGGCGTGGATTTGTAGTTTCGCAGGCCTTGTCACAGGCTTGTTGGCAAGCTATCAGCTCAGGGAGATCCAGGATAGGTGAGACCCCGGACTCTAGCCCGGCGCAGGGGCGTGTTTGTCCCAGGTGGTGAGGAAGGTGTTCCAAAGTGTGAGAGGGCTGCATCCATGTTAGAGCAGGTAGGGCTCAGGGCCCAATTAGAGTGGGCCAAATCATCCAGGAGGGAGAGGTTAGAGGATTTGTATGACCGTTGGAATATGAATTTGGGAGGGATTTAATTCTGTGGATCTTGCGTGTACAAGTAGATTAGATGGTAGTCACTGATGGAATCAGGAGGAGGCCTGAACTGACGATGCGGTGGGTGGGATGTAAGAGCCCAGTCAAGGAGGGAGTGATTACGGACTTATGGTTAGAGTGTGTGGGTTCCAAAATGGTTTGACTAAGGTTGAGAGTGGTTATTTCAGTTTGGGTTTTGTTAAAAGTGGGTGCTAGCCAGTTGTGGTTAAAGTCACTCATGACATATAGTTCACCTGACTGTGACGAGAGATGAGCTGGCCTAGAAGGTCGGTGACTATTGTGGTTGATGTGCCTGGGCAGCAATAGATTCCAGTCACAAAGATAGATAATGAGGAGGGAAGGACAGTTTACCATTAGGAGCTCGAAAGCTTTGGGTTCAGGTTTAGTGAGGAGACAGTGAAGTGTAGGGCTGATTTGATGTACATAGCCACACCACGCCTCTGGAGGGCCGGTCTTGCTCACAGTGGAAGGATCTATTGCAGGAAAGAGTTCCTGTTATGTGAAAAGAGTTGAGTCTGATCAGAAAACAGTCATCAGATAGTCACCAATTATTATTCCTGTTAGCTAATTCTCATTATATGTAACTGAAGTTCTATGTAGGCAGGTTAGTGAAATAATGTTGCACTGGTAGCTGAAAGCCCTGCCTTTAGCAACAGCAGGGTAGAGTGTATGGGGTGTTGAGGGGTGAAAATATTTGTTTGTCAGTTATTGTGGTGGTAAACAGGATACAAAAATCCACAGTTATATATATTTTTTATAAAGCTTTTCCCCAATGGATGGCTCATTATTTCTGTCCCCACCCCACCCCTCCAGCCAGCACCCTCCTTCCTCTGAGCTACTAGGAGCTGATTCCCCATGGCCTAAACTCTATGGAGGGCTGTCCTTTCCCACAGAGTCCCACACCCAGAAGGCTGCAGAGGTCCAGAAGGGGTGCTGATTGGAGGAGATGTGCAGGTCTTCATTTTATCCATAGGTCACTTTTACGTTAACTTGCCGCATGCGCGAGGAACGTTTTGTAAGAGTAGCACACTTTGGAGGTGCGCCTCCCTTGCAATCAGTGCTCCGTTGAGCAGGAGGCGGTCCTGCACCAATGGGTGCAGGAGTCTGTGGACAGCGGTGGTCTTCTGCTTCAAAGAAAACCACCGCTGTCATATCGAGCTACCGCATCATGCCGCCCCCTCGAATCACACGCCTCACGCTCACGCCGCCCCCAAAGCTTTGGTGCCAAGCTGGGAGCCCACCCCAGCGTGGCAAACGCCCCACGTAGTCCTTTTTGTTTTTAAACCTGTAAAGAAAATGGTCCCACTTAGTCTCCCAGTCCCCTCCCACAACCCGCACCCACCCACTGCGCACTCAGCTTCCCCACACCCCTCACCCCATACTTACATCCAGAGCTTGGCTGACGATCTTGCGTGGACGGGAACACATCTGCACTCTTCAAAGCTGACCGCGAACTGAGGAAATGCGGTAAGCTGTATAATGGGCTAGATAGGGGGTTTCAACTTTTTGCATATCTCAGGCATTTTTGGAATTATTGCACCAAATTTTCAACATGGGGTTTTGGGACCCCTTCTCATGAATGATGGCTGGACATGGCGTTATTTGGGTCGGCGGGTGATTTCGCATTCACTGCGCGAAATCACCCTTCGGGCCCAAATAACGCCATGACAGTGACATCGCTCATGAAGGGGTCCCAAAACTCCATGTTGAAAATTTGGCGCAAAAATTCCAAAAATGACTGTTTTACTAGTGCTGGCGAGTTCCTGCACAGGCTTGTAAGTTCAATTTTTGATATTTTACTCCAGATTTTCAACATTGCCATTTTACCACACCTCCTTATGAGCAGTACAGCTGTCATTTTTCACATCCTGCCCAAAATGTGTTTCTGCCCATGTAGCACAACAATAGCACAGTCGGTGTGCAAAATCAATGTATGGGACACATTAAGAAAATCACGGTGACACTGTTCATTAGCAGGGATCTTAAAATGGCTATGTTGAAAATTTGGTGAAAAAATTCTAAAATGACTGTTTTACAAGCGTCGTTGCCCAGTTCCTCACCTGCGCTCGTAGGTTTGCGATTTTTCAATATTTCCACTCAGATTTTCAACATTGCCATTTTACCACACCTTCTTATGAGTAGTACAGCTGTCATTTTCACATCTCACCCAAAACGTGTTTCCCCCATGCAGCACACAATGGCGCAGTCGGTGTGTGAACTCAATGTATAGGGACACATTGAGAAAATCACAGTGACACTGATCATGAGCAGAGGTCTTAAAATGGCTGTGTTGAAAATTTGGTGAAAAAATTCTAAAATGACCGCTTTTATAGTCTGCATTACGCAGTTCCTACGCACGCTTGTAAGTTTGCAAATTTTCAATATTTTCACTCCAGATTTTCAACATTGCCATTTTACCACACCTCCTCATGAGCAGAACAGCTGTCATTTTTCACATCCTGCCCAAAACATGTTTCCGCCTAAGTAGCGATAAATGGCTAGAAACTGCAAACTCAATGTATGGACACATTAAGAAAATCACAGTGACACTGTTCATGAGCAGAGGTCTTAAATGGCTGTGTTGAAAATTTGGTGTCAAAATTCCTAAAATGACTGTTTTACAAGTGTTCATTGCACAGTTCCTATGCACGCTCATAAGTTTGCGAATTTTCAATATTTTCACTCCAGATTTTCAACATTGCCATTTTACCACACCTTCTTATGAGCAGTATAGCTGTCATTTTTCACATCCTGCCTAAAACATGTTTCGCCATGTAGTGCACAATGGCGCAGTTGGTGTCGAAATCAATGTACGGGAGACATTAAGAAAATCACAGTGTCACTGTTCATGAGCAGAGGTCTTAAAATGGATATGTTGAAAATTTGGTGAAAAATTCCTAAAATTGACTGTTTGATGAAGCGATGCGTTACGCAGTTCTCATGCGCTCGTCACGACTTCTGAATTTTCAATATTTGTACTCCAGATTTTCAACATTGCCATTTTACCACACCTCCTCATGAGCAGTACAGCTGTCATTTTTCACATCCTGCCAAAACATGTTTCCGCCATGTGGCGACAATGGCGAGTCCATGTTCAACTCAATGTATGGGACATTAAGAAAATCACAGTGGTACTGCTCATGAGCAGAGGTCTTAAAATGGCTGTGTTGAAAATTTGGTGACAAAATTCCTAAAATGACTGTTTCTGAGCGTTCATTGCACAGTTCCTATGCACGCTTCAGTTAGCGAATTTTCAATATTTTTACCCACATTTTCAACATTGCCATTTTACCACACCTCCTTATGAGCAATGCAGCTGTCATTTTCACATCTTGCCCAAAACGTGTTTCCGCCATATAGCGCACAATGGCACAGTCGCTGTGTGAACTCAGTCTATGGGACACATTAAGAAAATCACAGTGTCACTGTTCATGAGCAGAGATCTTAAAATGGCTATGTTGAAAATTTGGTGAACAAATTCCTAAAAATAACTGTTTATGGTGTCGTTGTGCAGTTCCTTCACGCTCTACGTAAGTTTGCAATTTTCAATATTTTCACTCCAGATTTTCAACATTGCCATTTTACCACACCTCCTTATGAGCAGTACAGCTGTCATTTTCACATCCTGCCTAAAACATGTTTCCGCCATGTAGTGACAATGGCGCAGTCGGTGTGCAAAATCAATGTGTGGCACAGTAAGACAATCACAGTGACACTGTTCATTAGCAGAGGTTTTAAAATGCCAATGTTGACAATTTGGTGAAAAATTCCTGACAATGACTGTTTTACGAGCATGCATTGCACAGTTCCCATGACGCTCGTAGGTTTGCAAATTTTCAATATTTCCACTCCAGATTTTCAACATTGCCATTTTACCACACTTCCTTATGAGCAGTACAGCTATCATTTTCACATCCTGCCCAAAAGCGTGTTTCCGCCTATGTAGCGCACAATGGGGTAACAAAAGGTCATGCTGAAAATTTATTGTGCAAATACCAGCAATCGCACAGGGCAATAGGGTAAAGCACCATACATGCCAAACACCACTGCAAATACCTGCAAGCGAACGTTCGGCATTGACAAATGCTTGTCCTGGTTTTCTTTCAATGGACCCTACTTTATCTATGTCTCTCATGCCTGCACTGCAACCAGACCATCACCAGGTGGCAGCCAAGGACTAAGATGGCATGCCTTTATGTCACCTGTGGGGAGAGCAGTACTAATGATGCTAGACCTCTCACACCCTGGTCGACCCCAGGCAACCCAAGCTTATTCTTGAACGAGGTTACCAGTGTGCAGGAGGTAAGTTATCCATGCTTCAGCCCAGCACACCAAAGGGCTGGCCCATGTTTATACTTGTTATGTATGTTTTCCTACTCTAGCAGTAGTGAAGAAGGTTTACTTTAACTGCCAGGTAAAGGAGCAGAGTAGGGTGGGGTTAGAAAGGATATTGAAGGATTTATTTGACAAGTAATTTTTAATGACTACATTCAGAGCAGTGGGACACAGAAATTCATGTTTTACTTCTTGCATGGTGTATGTGTGTGTGTGTGTGTGTTTGTGCGTGTTTATGAGCCTGCCAGCCAGTCACTAAGTGAAAAGTAAAGTACACTGTTACAGTATGTGAGATACAAGATTACAAGTTCTCTTAGTGTGCTCGGTGTGGGATCTATCTGTGAAGGGTAGTCTGGTGGTGCAGCTCTTCCCTGTCACCTCATGAGTCAAAAATGCACTATGGATTCTCCATGCGTTGGACATGCATGTCACATGGGCATCTAAGATACATCAAAAATTATTCTGAGCCATTATTGTTAGGATCCTGCAGAGACTGACATCATCATGCCATGCATATGGCCCCGTCACAAATAGGGGTTCCTGAAAGCCTTCCGGAGCTTGCCTAAAATGCTCCCTGCCTAACTGGTGTTCGGCACAATGCCACCTAAATGTGGGTGTTGTGAGTGCTTCCAAAGCCTCCAGTACTGTCTCTTTAAGACTCGCTCAGAAAAAACTATCTAGTGCACAAATTAGAGTTCCTGGCCCTGAAGTGGGCCACTGTTGATCGATATCATGACTACTTGTACGGTGCCAAGATATTGGTAAAGACTGATAACAGTCCTCTGACATATGTGCAGACCTCAGCCAAGTTGGATGCCACTGGCCATAGGTGGCTCTCTGCCTTGGCCACCTACGACTATGCTGTTGAGTACAGAGCAGGCCCTAAACCATATAGATGCAGATGCTCTCTCTGGAGGCCTGTGCCCCGAACTGACTGGTCAGGTTGTCAGAACCTTTGCCAAAAATTTGACAAAGGAAGAACCGGTGTCTCCTGATACTGTGGACTGCATGGTGGATTGCTTGGGGCCATACGAGAACTGCATACCTGCTGCTTACTGTCATTTTTCTGCATTAGACACTAGTGCACTGCCCCAATTCAACAGTGATAGTCTCTAATGGGCTCAATCCCAAGACCCCATGATAGAAACTGCTTTGGAGGCTCTGCAAGCAGGGAGAGACATGTTCCAACTGCAGTCCACTGAACTGAGAACTGCCCTGTTATACAAAGAAGGCCCAAAATTGAAATTGAACAATAGACTGCTATACAGGGAGACTGTGGACAAAGAGGGGCAAATAGACAAACAACAACTGGTGTTGCCCACCGCTTTTAGAGAATTGGTGTTGTGGTCCCTGCATGACCACATGGGGCATCTTGGCATAGACCGAACTCTTGACCTGGTACAGACCCGATTCTACTGGCCAAAGTGAGTGCAGACATAGAGCAGTATGTCAAGACCTGTGGATGCTGTTTGCAAAGAAAAGCCCTACCTCAGAGAGCTGCCCCCATGGTCAATATCACTACCAGTGCCCCTATGGAGTTGGTCTGCATTGATTTCCTAAGCTTAGAACCTGATCTGAAAATATCAGCAACATATTGGTGGTCACTGATCATTTTACCAGGTATGCACAGGCTTTTCCTACTAAAGATCAGAAAGCAACCACGGTGGCTAAGGTGCTTGTTGAGAACTTCTTTGTCCATTATGGGGCCCCCAGAGAATCCATTCCGACCAGGAGGGACTTTGAGACCGCCTGGTTAAAGAAATGCTATCCTTGTGGGGAGTGCAAAAGTCAAGAACCACCCGTATCATCCCCAGGGGATCCCGACCTGAAAGGTTTAACCACACATTGCTTGATATGTTGGGCACACTGCAACCTAAAGACAAGTCTAGATGGAGCCAGCAGATTAGCACCTTGGTACATGCTTATAACTGCACCAAAAGTGATGCCACTGGATTTTCCCCATACCGACTGATGTTTGGGAGAGGGCTAGACTGCCAGTGGATGTGTGTTTTGGGGTTTCCCGGATGGGGTACAAGCAGCAAATCATTTACAGTATGTACAGACATTGATGGCCCAATTAAACCATGCCTACCAACTGGCCCAGAGCATGGCTGCTAAACGAAACCTGGCCAATAAGGAGAGGTATGATAAGAAAGTGAAAGCAATGGAACTGAGAGAAGGAGATAGAGTGCTGTTGGGAATTTGGGACTGTATGGCAAGCATAAGATAGCTGACAGATGGCATCACCTCCCTCATATTGTTGTGGGAAAACTGGAAGGTTTACATGTATATAAAGCGCGCCTGAAAACAATTAAAAGATGTGAAAACTGTACAGAAATCACCTGCTGCCAATCGGAAAGATTTTGATAGACGCTGAACCTCTCAATGCCCCCCACTCTGGGCCTGTAACTAGAGCTGCTGGCAAGAAAAAACTAAGATCGTGGACTCTTCAGAAATTAAACTACAGAAGCCTTTCCACCCCCTCTGATGAATTTGATTGCCAATCTGCATCTGAAGATAGTGAGAATAACCTGAGTACTACCCCTCTTATGAACTGAGCCAACTGTTTAGGGGCAATCCCTGATTAACTCTGGGGATGAAGTTGGGCTTCCTGGACTGTCTGAGTCCCCAGTTTTGTCTCTGGAGCCAATGCTCCCGAGGATGAAGTGAGTAGCAGCAAAGCCGAAGAGGTGGGATCTTTGAGCCTGGCTGAACTGTCTGGCCTGGCTGAGCTATCTAACTTTTCAGAAGAAGGAAGTGATGTGGGGAGCAAACTAGTGATATGCCAGAACCTGAAGAATACTTTGAGTGCCCTGATAGCACCCAGTAGTGCCAGAAATGTCCCTAGCTGAACCAAGCAGTGTGGGTCCTGATCTACAGGGTTCTGTTCCGAAAGTACTATGGGCCCTGGGTCCCTTCCCTATGGAGGTTCCCCTACTAACCTAAATGAGGCTGAAATGGAATCGGGCTTGTGGCAGGTTTTCCGAGACCGCTAGATGCACTGGTTGAGAAATGCGGCCTGTAGCAAGGTTGAGTTATGAGTCCCTGGGTCAGCCTGTGGACCTTCTTTAAATGTAGTCCATAAAGGGTGTATGTGTCCCCAAGCACCTTGCCCAATTAGCTTTGAAACTGACTCCAGCCTGTTAGTATTGCCCTCTGACTATGGTGCCCCTGCCCCAGTTAGCCCGAAGTAGCTGATAGGAAGGGCCCCTGTTTCCAGGTGTCCTGGGCAGGAAGTAATGACCTGATTTAAAAAGAAAAAGGTTGCCTATGTGTATTGCATAAACAACAGTAAACTGTGAATACAGTGCCAATTTATGTAACAAAAGGTCTAATGTGCTGTCAGTCTAAACTGTTTACCTTAAAGTGATTTAAGGGTAACTACTTAGCGTGGACACCAAGTTCTTTCCAGGCCAGGAAGGGTGTAACCCCTCACAAATAGGGGTTCCTGAAAGCCTTCCCAGAGCTTGCCTAAAATGCTCCCTGCCTAACTGGTGTTTGGTGCAATGTCGTCTAAATGTGGATGCTGTGAGTGCTTCCAAAGCCTCAGGTACTGTCTCTTTAAGAGCTGCCTGCTCGCAGGCTCCAGGATGGTATGGGGGAATGGTGTTTCCCGTCGAATCCGCCTGAGCTGTGGTGAAATCGCTCCCATTTGGCAGTCGCTATATCTTGAGGGGAGCCTTTTGAAAGATGTAACTGTTTGGGCATAATTAGTTAGACTGTTGGTGGGGTTACAGTTTGTCTAAACTACTTCTTCTGCAGGTGGGACTGTGTGTGCTGTCACTGTGCCCCTCCATTTTGGACCAGGACTTTCTGAAGGGTCCAATGGGGTAGGGGTGTCCCAAATGGAGTAACTGGTGACCAACCAGAATTAGAGGTCTCTAGGGAGCGGTGGACCAATGAAGATACAGCTAGTAATTGTGGGAAGTGAAGTCTAGACCATGGCGCCTTTTTCACACCACTGAGAGCAAGATTAAGTGACTGGCATCTGTAGCCAGCCAATGGGATTGGGTGGCACCCGAGCTGAGAAGATTGCCCCACACTGCCAAGGGGCAGAGACGCTTGTGGTTGTGAATGAGGAAGGAGCTCTGGGCTCTTGCGCCATTGAGTTTTGTGCGGAAGCGCTGTGAGAGGCTGGAGGCAGCTGTTTGAATAGCCAGTGAACTTGGACTAAATCCATGGGGCAGGTCAGAGGAGGCTGTGTAAAAGCACAGCTACCTACCAGGCTCACCCTGTAGAGGACTGGAGAATCTGCTGAATCACGCTCGGTCTGTCAGGAAGGTGAAGTTGCAGTGAGACTCCAGTAGCTGTGTGTTCGGTCGGGCCCTAGGAGCAGCTGCCTGGTATGGTACCCCTCTGTTGCTTTCCATATAAATGTGTGGAGAAGTATCTGAAATTCAGGCTCAGCCCTGAGAGGTGTGAGGCGGTTTTCTTCTGGAGTTGTGAGTACTAAAGCAGGGTTGCTCCCTGTCACATGTTTCTAGCAAGGGCAAGATCTTCAGGTTGCTTTGCTGACTGCACTAACTGAGCCTACTGGGCTCCATCTAATCTTAGTAGGAACTAAATGCTCGTTGTGTCAGGGCCCCAACCAGCTGCATTGAGGAACTAGCCTTTAGGGCTTGGGTACCCATAGACAGCAACTTATAGGTTAGGCCTGTGCACAGAGCCCTAGGTAGATACTCATATATTGTAGTGGTAAGCTAATCACCCTGATTCCCCTGGTCCTTGTTATTTCCCTTAAATAAATCAGATTGCTTGTTTTGCAAAAGTACACTGGCTAGTTTGTGTATTAATAGTGATCTACTGCACAGTGAATATTGTATAACTGTACCTTACTTTCCAGGGGTCCCGGAGTGAGCTGAGTGGTTTGAGCCGGGGGTAAGTGTCTATGGTAGGACACTGCAACTAAACTGTGTGGGCCACTAGTGGGAAGAAAGGGGTTGCAGCAACCCAGGGCTGTGACCAAGTCAATCTCGATCGTTTTAACCTCGACCTCTGGGTGGAGGCACCTGCCAGTGGATCTGGGCCCCTCACCCTGTTACAGTTAAGGCAGACAGGGGTAGTACCCTTAGGATAGAGCCCCTGGGGTTACACATATACTGCCAATGTGTGCAGAAAACATGGAGAAAAGAAAAGAAGGAAGAAAAAGGAATGTAGGCAGAGAAAGGAACTTATCAATGTTCCACTATGCCACTTCAACAAATACTAGTTCTGCAAGTAATGGTTAATGAAATTGGAAATGGTCATCATGGAGCAGAGACTGGGAGTTATAGTCATGGAGCTTTGAGCAGACAGTCTGCTAGGTGCATGATAGTATAACCAAATAATAGCCCGTGGTTCATTAACCTCCAGAAGACTACCAGTTCTGCTCAACCTGCAGTGCAAGCAGACTTCCTGCTTGTCATCCTCTACATCTGGTGACAAAAACCTCTTAAGCAATCCAGAAGCTTGGCAGTTAACCCTCTTCCTATTTTGATTGTTTCCAGTTCTCCTACTATGGATAGACGTGATCCATCCAGAAATGTAAATTCAAGCTCCTCCCAAAATATCATCTAACATTTGCTGCCTACAGTAATTCCTTAAAGTCCCCAACCCCCACACACACCACACTCACACACACACACACACACACACACACACACACACACACACACCATTGCCACTAGTAAGCTATAAAAAATATGCAGTGAGGAGTTAAACAGAAAGAGCAAACCCAAATTAAGAGTTCAGTTTATGGATCATGTTTTCTTGTCAAAAAGGAACATAATAATAAATACAAACTCATGTGGCATATTTTATACCAAAGTACAGTATATGAGATAATATTATTTGATCATATATCACATATCATATCACATTATATATTTTATTTATTTATTTATTTGCATCTCGGATTAGCGCCTTTGAGCTCAGAGCTCATTTACCAAGGTTCACATCACTGAATACAATTCACACAACATAGAGGGTTACCCATCAGTTCAAAGATATTACAACAGAGTTATGAAAGTTCAACGTAGGGGTTAACAGATTTTGCAAAGTTTGAATACAATTCACACAGGTTGACAGTTATAGAGTAGTTCAAGGTAATTACAACAGTGATACAAAATCTGGCATTGCAGTGCTAATTGCTTAGTAATGCTGTGTACAGTTGCCATAATAGGAGTTTGAGTAGGAGGTAAGGAGGGGAACAGGGAGAAGAGGTAGACAGAGGTGGGAAAGGCTAGAGTTGAGTGGAAGGTAACAGTGGAGAGAAGGACAAAACAACAGATTGGCTGAGGAATGACAGTGGAGGAGCCACCTGAGAGAGCCTTGTCTAAGTAGTGGAAAGAAAAAGGGGCCAAAGGAGGGCAATGGGGAGATAAGTAGGATCAGGGGTGAGGGAGGGGAGGAGGGAAGTGAAGCCTGAGGGAGGTGGGGAGGGATTGCGGGGAGAGGAGGAAGGAAGTAGAATAGGAGGGACGATGGGGTGGGAGGTAACCAAGAAGGCGATGGTGAGGCACGGCAGTAGGAGGAGGTAGGAGAACATGGAGAAGAGAGTTAGTAAGTGCTATAGAATGGACAGTGTGGGGGTAGGGGTGTGGTCATATGAGGGAGGGAAATCAGGAGGTGCTATAGAGGGAGGTTAAGATGTGGGGAAGGGAGGATGAAGAGGGGTACAAGAGGGGAGGAGGATGGGGAGAGGGTGTGGGGATTTTATATACTCATTTATCATATCATATATCAGATTATATATCTGAACATATATCATATTATATTATATCTGATTATGTTATCTGAACATATATCATATACTATTAGAAACATAGAAATACAGACACTGCTACCAGATAAATATCAGGGGTCCATCCAGTCTGCCAATGCAGAGATTCCTACCTTATCCCGACCTAATGTCCTGAAGGAATATCCACCTCTGCCCCTCAGATTGTATTATCTTGTCATATATCATATTATATTAGATCATTTATCTGCCTATATATTTATTAAATTATGTTAGCTATTATCTACTCATACAGTATATCAATTTATATCAGATTATATTTTATTTATTTATTTATTTCAATCTAGGATTACAATACCTTTGAGCCGAGGATCTTTACAAAGGTTCACGTCAGCAGCATGTGCAACAGTCATCATTTTAGTTACAAACATATAGTCATTGACTTACAGACATGTAATAACCAGTTCAAAGACTTGAGCTATGAGCAAGACAAGGAAGGGAGGGTTGGGTGGTTGGGAAGTGAGGGTAGGAGATCGGGGGAAGGAGGTGCAGGGGTGCAGGGGAGTACTGAAGGTGGTTGGGGTGGGGCAGGAGGAGATCTGAGCGGAGGTGGGTGTGAGGCGGAGACAGTGCAGCCAGGGGCCTTATCGGAATAGGTAAGAAGCTGAGTGCAACACTTATATTAAATTATATAACATATTATGTTATATAATAATATCATGTTTTCTTAGCACAGAAGTAAAGCCATGTTAAAGAATTATAATATCACATATTACTAATTATCAAACAAAAAAATCTTGGAGGTTGACCAGCGGGAGAGCTAAAGGGAAGGAGAAAGGTGAGGAGCTAGCATACACCATACAAGGTATTTAATTTTAGAAATGGACAAGTCAAATACTGCAATCTAATTGGCTTTGCCATCCCATTTGCAAATGTTTATGTGCCAATACCACCCATCAAGAAAAAGGCCCATATTTTTTTCCAATTGTTTAACCAGGTGAGACACACTAAGCTGATTTACAGGTGCAACCTGGGAGCACAGGAATTTAAGTGACTTGCTCAGAGTCACACAGTATGCAATTGGGGGCTGTGAGATTCAAACCCAAGTCTCCAGATTTGCAGCTCAGAGCCTTAAGCCACTGCACTATACTGCCTCCCACATATGACCTGAAACTTGAACAAATCACCTATGGAATTCATGGTCACTTCACACATTCCTTATTCCATTACAAACATGGTTGCCACCTTTGCTCTTACATAAAAATAAAAAATAAAACTTCAACTAGGCCTAAAAGAAAACTCCCTTAAATTAAAGTTACATAAGTATCTAAATTTCTTTCTACTCATGATCCTTTATTACACACTAAACACATTTATAAAATTAGGCACTATTTAGATTTTTTATTTCAGATGTCTCTTTGATGACATTAAATGCCCATCATAACCTAACCAACTGGACAGAGCAATCTCTGCTGCTTACCCTGCAACAGGTATAATTTTGCCTCTGGTCCAATTGAGGGCTATTGTGTGTGTGTTTCTCTGTGAATTAATGCATTCCTTGTTAACATTCTATGTTTCGGAGGAAGGAAATCATTTTATTAAAGGAACACTGCAGAATATCAATTCCTATATCTCATGATAGGCAAACAAACATTCTACTTCATGTGTAAAAAGACAAATGACTGACAGATAGAAACTATCTTTGGAGGAACTATTGACATTTCTAAGCTATAATGTCTTGTGTTTTTTTCTTTTCTTTTAAATTTTTGAAACTTTGACCAGCCCATTTCTAAGCACAGTTAGTCCTTTCAGGGTGTGGAGTATTGGTGGCTACCAACAAGCACACAATGACTGAAAACTTCAATAGACAAATAACTAATGTCCATGTTACATTTCCAGTTACATTTTATTTCACAATCAGAATGCCATACAAAACGCTAAATTGTTCTTCACATTCCTGGGCACTGAAACACTTTTAAAAGCTCGTTGACTAAAGTACCTGGTCATTGCTTACTGCATGGTTTGGCATTTCAACTCATATGAGTCTATGTTGGGTGGGCTTGTAATAGATTGTTAGCCTATTCATGCGGCCTATTTAAAGACAGTGTCCATTTATGTTCTTGAGGGCACGTCATAGCACCATTACTTAAAATACACCAAGTAAAGACTATTTAACTCAACAACTGAAACAAGCAGCTACTAACACTATGCTTTTGCATTTTTGTGGCTAGCTCTTTCCTCCATGAATTGCCTGTAATCAGCGTTCATAACTGATATTTCTTAAAAGTGGTGGAGAAGTGGAATAAGCTGTTGGAAGAGATGGTCTGTGTGAAATCAATGTGGTTGATTTAAATAAATGTGGGATGGACTCAAGGGCTTGATAATGACCACACCAGAATGGGAAGGGAGGAGAGGTGAGTGGAGAGTGAAGGTCCTGTAGGGCTCTCTCATTCAACATTAGCAAGGTAGGAATGAACATACACAATGTGCCAAAGGGCCTTTTCTGCTGACAGATTCTATGTTTCTGTGTTTATATGATTATATGACTGGTCCAGAAACAAATGTCTTCCTCAGCTTTCTGCTCCTCCCTCTATCATGAATTTCATTTTTCTCACTATAGCATCACTCTAGCATGTGTGAGGCAGCATCGTCTTCCTGTTGCACACTGCACAGAGTTGGTACAGTATAATTGGTATCTATTACTATAGGCGGTACTGTGTCACCATAGGCATGAAGACAAGTGTTTGTCTGCTTAAAGCACTATCATTGTCTTCACAACTCATCATGTGTTTATAATGAACAACATAACACTTGCTGCCAGTGACACCACAGCCACCTTTGTACCGAGTGGGTGGATAATATCTGTTGGCCTTAAGGCACTATACTTAGTGCTATTAATTGTCACCATTATGACTCATCATGTGTTTATTTAGAAATCATTTTTCAAATAAAATACATTTTAAAAGTTCTAATACTACAGTAGAAGCCACTTACAGGAAAGGAAACATTGTTTATGCAGGAGTAGCACACTAAACCAAAGCTTGTTTCTAGATGTGACCTGGAAGCACAAGGACATTAAGTAATTTGCTTAGGATCACAAGTATGCACTAGCTGGCTGTGGGATTCAAACCAGATCTCCAGATTTGTAGCTCAGAGCCTTAACCCACTGCACTATACTGCCTCAAGCAGCTTATAGCAGACGCATTTATAATGGATAATCGGATGGTGCAGATATATTCACTTTCTCCAATTTATGTCAGAAAAGTTTAATGCTAAAGTTTATCTTTATAGCAGGCAGGTACAGTATGATGCTTTTAACAGACAACCAGCTACTAATATAACTTCAAATGACTGTGTCATTTGTAAACTCTCTGTCAGCTGATCAGCTGATCTAAAAAAATCTAAACACTCAGGAATGCTCAGATCAGCTGGCTTGTCAAATGTCATTCTGTTCAAGTACAGTAAAAGCAGCTGTCACATTTCAGTCTTCTTACCTGTCAATTATGCCTCCCAAACATGCTGGCCTCTCACTTCCACGTAAGGTGGAAATTATTAGTGAAGAGCAATCCCTCCATAAGCTCTGTGTGGGTGATCATGCAGTACATTTTGGCCTCATGAAATTAACCATTTCAGGAGGCCACAACCACTAGACATTAGGTGCTGAGGTAGGACAGAATAAAACAGGACAGACTGGATTGACCAGTGGTCTTTTTACCAACAACATTTCTATGTATTTTTATGTTTCTACTTTAAATGGGAACTAAGAGACACTGACTGAATGGCTGAATAATCAGAAACTATTGCTGCCTACCTATGAATGGGGCTGCTTCAGCTCCCTCATGGTTGGCGGCACCCAGCCAGCCACCGACTGAGACCAGGATGCTCACTGCAGCTCCTTGGAAGCTGCCTGCCTTGAACGGGCTGCTTCAGTCCCCCACGGTCGGCCGGGCACCCAGCCAGCCACCGACCCAGACCAGGACACCCACCTGCAGCTCCTTGAAGGTACAGGACAGCGCGAGCTAATTGGAACATGGGCGCTTCAAGCAAACCCACTCTGATTAGCCAGGACTTTTCCCTGCTTCTGTCACCTGGCACTTTTTGCAAATAGATTTTAGATAGAACTAAGCACATTTCAAGTGTCTAATAGAAGTTTTTCAACTGTATTAGCTGGATTGTAATTTCTACTAGTGTTTTAAAGTGCTTACACCTCTTCTGTTTTAGTGCTCCTCCTGCACCCCCCCATCCAAGCACTCTGCCTTGGTGCCAAAAAGACTAACTGTCCTTTGTCTTGCTAAACTGCTCAAATCTAAACCCATCCTATCTCTATGCTATTTAAGCCCTACTCTTTTTCTTCTCTCCAGCTGCCTGCCCTTGAACGGGCTGCTTCAGCTCCCGCAGTCGGCCGTTTTCCATTAGCAGGTTATACAAACCTGCCACTAGAGGATTCTTGGTCTTGGCTGCCTGGCCTTCCTGGCTGTAGCCTCACTTCCTACTGATCCAGCTACTGCTCTTCTGCCCCTTCTCCAGCCCCCGCCAGCCTGTCTTAACCCCATCCCTCCGCCTACCCGAATCCTACCTTAATCATGTGCCTCCACCGTTCTCTTACCCCTGTTCTATTTCTTCTTGCCTGTCTTCCTCTCCTACTGCACTTCCCAAAGCCTGCTTTCCTCCTCCCCACAGCTTCCACATTCCTACATCCTTCCTCCAATAGACACGCTGCACACTGGTCACTGCCCTTGCCCAGGGTCCATCCTTCCACCATGAAACTGTCCCACACCCACTGGTCTTAGCCCTCCACTCTGGCCCCCCGTCTACGCTTACCCTCACCCACTATCATTGATGCTAGGCAATTTCCGGAGATGCTAGCAGGTGAAAAGCATTCCCTTAAAGAAATACGCACAGCTCCTTGAGGCTAGTCCTCCTCCTCCTAATGCTGTCAGGCAACGTGCACTCAAACCCTGGCCCATTCTGCTCTAAAGCCATTAATCTAGCAAGCCTTCAGGTGCCCTCTCAGTCATATCAATCTACATCTGCAGCCTCCTTCCTAAATGGATGCCCTACAGGCCTTCACCAGCCAGCACAACCATGACATCCTGGCGGTTGTCGAAACCTGGCTCATGCCATCAGTACTGGACCATGCAATCAGCCTTCCTAGCTACGATGTCTTTAGGCTGGATCGCCTCTACAAAGAGGTGGGGGCTGCGCTCTCTACCTAAAAGACTCCATACAGGGGCACCACATCATTACCTCACTCCAACCCACAACTGCTCAGATACTGCCAGTGAGAATCCTCCTGGAGCCCAAAACAAAACCCTCACTGTTGCCACCATCTACATCCTCCCATAGAACAGGTCCAACAGCTGTTCTTGACTTTGTAAAGTCACTCCCACGGACACCGAATCCATCCTCTAAGTGACTTCAACATCAACTGGCCTCGGCTGATGCTGGTGCACACAGGGATACCTTGCTGCGGCAAACCTCACACAAATGGTTGACTCACCAACCAGGAAAAATTACAGGACCGGCACCAGCACACTCTTGGACTGGATCCTTACCAGTCACCCATCGCGGATATCTAACACTAATGTCCTCCCTGACTCTCAGGGACCACTCCTCTGTTAGCTGCACCTGGTCAAATAAATTCATCAAACAATCACCAAAAACTATCACCAGCAGGGTTCTACCCAGTGGTCACCTTCCTCAATTCAAATCCCCTCCTCCATCAAGACTGGTCCTCTATCTTCAATGCAACCAACGTAAACACTGCCCTTGACCACTTCATAAACATCTTCACTGTGGCCTGTGACACGTATGCTCCTATTAAGAAACGTCAAGTCAAATCACTCAGTAACCCTTGACTCACAGGTGACCTCTTCAGAATGCTAAAAAAAGAGACCACCTATGGAGCTGGCCAGAAACTCTGCAAGGCAAAACGACATCCAAAACTACAAACGTGTCCATAATGACTGCATCAAAACCATCCAGCAAATGAAGTCCACCTGCTATAAGCATGTCCTCACAAACTCCTGGGGCAATGATCTGGAATTCTGGAAGAACATAAAGGAACTCACCGAATCCACCCAAACCCCCTATCAATACTCAACATCAATGGAACACAACCCTCAACCCAAAAACCATTGTGGATACCTTTAAAAAGCCTTTACCGACCTCAGCACTGTCCTACCCAGGACTACTTCAAAGATGTGAAGCCCCTCAGTCTGCAATGAACACTACTCCCACCAGCTCCCCCACTTCTACTTCAAAGCAATCAAGGCTCACCAAGTACGCAAATATGTAACCAAAGCCCTTGGTAAATCAAGATTCAGTAATGACTCCCTCGATCTCAAAATCCTGTCTCTCACACTTGATGAAGTGCTTAGTCCTCTGACCAGAATTTTCAACCTCTCCTCAGCCTTAGCCAGTTCCTGGACAGATGGAAATCTGCCACTGTCACCCCAATCCATAATAGTGGTGACAAACTGCCCACGATTACTACAGACCTATCTCCTACCACCACCACTCTCCAAGGCACTAGAGCGCATCGTCTCGGACCAGCTCACAGAATACCTGGATACATACAACATCCTGTGCAAGCAACAACACGGGTTCCAAAAGGTCACAGCACCTCCACAGCCCTACTTGAATTCATCAGCACAATCCACAACGACTTGACTCGGTGAACTACTAGGCTCAATCTACATTGACTTAACTAAAGCCTTGACACCGTCAATCACCACCTCCTGCTTGTCCAGCTTCAGAACACTGGGCTGTCAACCGACTCCATTGGCTGGTTTAAGAGCTACCTTGAAGAACAGTCCCAGACAGTAAGAATCAGTGATACACTCTCGGACTCTAGACCGGTCTGCTCGGGGTCCCCAGGGCTCCATTCTGGGACCCCTCCTCTTCAGCCTATTCTTAAACTCACTACCGGACAGCTGCCCAGAACAAATAATTCTCTATGCTGACAATGCTGTGGTCCTCACCCTGGACCCTGATCCAATCCAATTACAAAATAAACTTCAGCAGGCCTTCTCCTCCATTGAATCCTGGTTTCTAAATCATAAACTGCTTCTCAATCAGAAAAACAAGTCTATGGTCTTCTGCAGTCCCCACAACAAAAACAAACAACTCCACCTCCCCATTGCAACCAAACAAGGAGCCATCCTAGAGCAAAAACAATCATTCAAGTACTTCGGCATCACCCTTGATTCCTCGTCTCATACGCTGTCCATATCAGCAGTGCTGCAAAGTCTGCCAATGAGAGCTTAGGCATATTATTCTGGCACAGGAAACACCTAACCCCAGAAGCACTGGCAGTGGACATCCAAAGCTCAATCGTCAGCATCATAGACTATGGTCTTATCATATATGGGTCTGCAACTACCTCTGCTCTCAAATGTATCGTAACCTCCTGAATAAGGCCTGTCATCTCATCATTGGCTCACATCACTGTACCCACATGTGACCTTTATTCCTAATCTGGATGGCTTCAACTGGATAAACGCATAAAATACCAAACCAGCATCATGGCCTAGAAAATTATAATGGGTCTGGCCCCACCTGGTGTCTGTGCCCTCCTTAAGCCTAGACATAGGAGCGTCACTACAAGGAGATCAATTCCATCTACTACATATCCCATGATGTCGCATCGACACAAGGACAAAGATCATTTGCCTATCGGCATCCAACTGGCTCAACTCTCTTGGCAGCAACATAGCGACTGCTCCAACACTTGGCCTTTTCAAGTCCAAGCTGCACCTCTCACTGCTTGTATCCTGTGATTGCTCATCTTAACATTTCCACCTGCTCCAGCTGCAATGCCCCAGCACTTACAATCAGTCTTTGCACCCCTAGCACCTTACCTGTCATATTCCCTCAACAGGCCCCCTGGCTGCTCTGTCTCCCACCCTTGCCCACCCCATATCTCCACTCCTGCCCCGCCCCAACCACCTCCCACTACTCCCCCTTACCCCTCACTCCTTCCCCCTCAATCTCCTACCCTCACTTCCCCCCACCACCGCCCCACCTTCCTTGTCTTGCTCATAGCTCAAGTCTTTGTACTGGTTATTACATGTCTGTAAGTCAATTACTATATGTTTGTAACTAAAAATGATGACTGTTGCACACGCTGATGTGGAACCTTTGTAAAAGAGCCTTGGCTCAAAGGTATTGTAATCCTAGATTGAAATAAATAAAACAAATTAAATTATTCACATGAGGAAGTGAGAAGGAAAGATGAGAACACACAGTTAGGAATGCTTTCCATTGAAGGTTCACCAATCTCCATGGCAGTGAGGCAATGATAAGTGGTTCCATGCTTCTGTAAAAGCAAAACAGCTTGTTGAAGCCATGGTCAAGATGTTACCCCAACTGATGGATGAGTTCAAATGCTGGAAAACCCACAACAACATTGGGTTCAAGGAAGCCTGCCTTTAGAAGTTCAATGCAGACCTGAAAGCTGCAGACCAATGGCTGCAAGATGTGCAGACACAGTTGTTAGAGGGCTATGAGCCCTCTTACATCTTTTGCAGAGACAAGGCTGGCCTTTATTGTAACTTCTTTTGATATGGCACATTGTCATTTAAGAGTGAGGCATCCATGGGCCAAAACAAAAATGAAACAGAGAGTGTATGTGATGTGTTGCAGCAACAGTGTGGGGACAAACAAACTGGACTTTCTGATGATGGGGAAACTAGCTAAACCTTGCTACTTAACTGGTGTATGTAATTTCTGACTGCTTATAAGTAAAACCAGACAACCTGGATGACAAGTGATATTTTACGGATTGGGTCTGTCAGTGGGACAAAAAGTTTGGAGGGTGGAAAATTACCCTTCTTCCTGATAACTTCTCAAGTCATCCTGTTATCCCAGTATCCTGTGAACACAGTAACTGTGATTGAGTGACTGCAAAAGGGCAACTCAATCAGCTTGTGTTCTGGGCTACCTGGCAGGGTAGCAACAGGATACCATGGTGGCGAATATGGTGACAGGATATATATACATACGTGTGGGGGAGGATCACACTGCATGATGGGTGGTAGGCAAGGGAGGGTATGTGGGAGGTAGCGAGTGTGGCAGTCAGCTGCTGAGCTGGCTGTGTGGTCTGGTTGCTAGGGTAGCAGGCTGGGGTTTGGAGGGGACAGGTTTGGTTCTTGGGTGTGCATCACTTTTGTGTCTGCACCATTTTTTTATTCTCTTAAGTTTTACACCCCTGGAGTTAAGAATCTTTAATTAGGGGGATGCGGGGGGAACATCCCCCACATATCTTGTAATCCCATCACTGGTTTTAGTAGTCGCCATGAGTGTTCTTTGCCATTATTTATTTTCGGCAATGTACACTGCTTCAAACAGTGATCACCATTCAGTGATCACTGTCATGATATGGAACCGTTGTCCCTGGGTTGTGCAAAATCACTTTAACTTTCTTCCCACCCAATAAGACTTCAAATATCCAAACCATCACTTTTAAGCACCACTACCCAAGGGCAATGAAGGCTGGGGATCTGTCTGAGCTGTACTCAATGACAAACTCACAGCAACTGTTTGTGAGAAAAATATCAGAATGCATGATGCCATTAGATTGCTGAGGTAGGCTTATGATGAAGTGATGGCAGATATTATCACAGTTTTAAAAGGGTGACTTTGTTCCCATCTCACTGTCAGGAGTCTAAGACACAGCCATTGCTGAAGACCTGCCACACCACTGAGTGTGGAACTAACCAAGATGGAGTTTGAGGAATTGTACCTTTTGAGGGACTGTGACTCAGAAAACAGCAAAGCTGTTGATATCCATTCAGCAATGGACTCAATGAATTCTCAGCTAAAGATAGCAGTAAAGGATGATGATGTGGATGATACAGACTTTTGCATGGTGACTTCAAAAGACATACAAAACACCCTCCTTACACTTCAATGGGTAACAGAGCAGGGAATGAACATTGAACCTAATTGGTCCATTATGTCCAAAGCAGACCCACAGTGGCAAGTATATGCTGCAACATACATTCAACATGCTCATATGACTACACATTTAAGAAAAGTTAGATGAGCAGCTTTGATTAGACTGACCAAACAGCATAGCTTTTTAATGACTAAATGTTGTTCAACTAAATATTTTATTATTTCACTAGTGAATTACAGATTTAATCATGTTTTGCACAATTCATTCTTTGTTTATTTTGCTGTTTTGTTTTCTAAACTGCAAAGCTTTGAATCACGTTGGACAAAAGAACTAGTAGTGAATTTGTCTGCTGTAAGCTGCTTACATGAGCCCGTACTGAAGGTTCAGATATACGAACAAAAGTGCTAATAGTGAATTTGTCCACTATAAGCAACTTCCATGCCACTCATGCCATGGGGTCGCAATCTACTGCTCTCCAACACCAGGACCAGTAGAAGCACAAGAAGCAATGTCCTGACACTCTTTTCACAACTCATTGGGGAGCAATAATTATGATTAATCTGCAGCCATTGTTCGTTGAAGAAGACACTGGCTTTTAAAGACTCAGTATTGAAGAATAAAAGCACATATACAACTTCTTCTCAAGAATCACATTGTCTAGGCATCCCAGGCCCAAATAGTGTACATAGTAGTGTATGCTGCAAAGGTGATCTCACTTCCCTGGCCATATAAACAGGCCTCCAAAGTGCAAAATAAGCAACTCTTACTACGCTTCTTCCTATGGCAAATCCACTGGAATGCCACACATGACATTATTTACAATCTTCTATATTGACCCAATGAAGCATACAATTATACTGTCACAAAGCAAAATTTACTGGTACATGAATCAGAAGCAAACAGTCACAGTACCTGTGCCCTGCAAAGCTGCTTGAAAGTCTGCAGGTCTTTTAAGTTAATTACATTTTCTTGCTTTCTGTATTCATTCCATCATTTTAACATTTTAAAGGGTTCTTAGACTTATCATTTGACTGAATCATGATTAAGCTTGACCACCAACAACAAGATGACCCCTCGTTGGTCAGGTACCTACACTTTAAATATCAACATGCCAGCAGCAGGCCAGCTCAATGACACAAAAGTAGCACTACTGCTCGTGATGCTGGTGACCTTGGTTTGGGAATGAGAATGGAGCATCAGAGGACCTGCTTGGGGAGGAGGTTGGATGAATATACTACAAACAGCTCTCCTCCTCCAGGGTGAAGGGCTGTAAGCTCTGCACTCATGAGTGAAACCCACTTGAGACTGGGTGTACACTGGCTAGGACCACGTACTGCAGGGGCAGAGGCACAATGGCTGTCTGTGGGACATGCGTGGGAGCATGGACATCCACATGCTGATGTCATTGCATGTCCAATCCTTCGGAGAAATCAGAAAACAAAAACCCTCAGAAACAGCAGCAGGATGGCACTCCTGGCACCCTCCTGCATGATGCCCCAGGTGTAAGCCTCAGCTGGGGTCTCTGGTGGAACTCTCGATCTCCTTCCCCAGGGGAGACCCATCACATTGGGAGCTGTTGGTCAACCAGTCTGGGTGGCTTGGGAGGATGCCAGGTGGGTTATCCTAGGGGCTAAAAAGGAGTACATCTCCTCCTGACCAGAGTGATAGGCAGTCTAAAAAACATGCCAAAATGCACTATATAAAAGATGCAACTAAACAGTGGTTTATCCAAAAGAAAAGAGAAAGCAGTGGGACTTTAACTCATATTACCATGTTAAAATTTAAAGTGCAGGTACCTGACCAATGAGAGGGTCAGCTTGTCATCCGTGGTTAGGCTAAACTTTATTTGGCTGAATGATGAGAGCAAGAACCTCTTTAAAATGTTAAACTGATATAATATATACAGAAAGCAAGAGACTAAATTAACATAAGTGAGTTGCAGACTTTCTAACAGTTTATTTTACTTTTTGTAGCAGAAGCATTGTATTATAATTGCTTTATTCTGATTTTTCAAACATATAAGCAGCAATCATGCAAAATTAAAATAAAATGTAGAATAAATGTGACAAAATCTCTATTAGTGAGAGATAAGCTTGATAAACCCTTAACATTGCAACAAACAACAGGAGAGATGTGGCCTTCCCAAATTAGTAATCTCCCACTGGCAACCTATGAGTTTCGTATGGGACAGAATCACACTGTATAAAATCTGCAGATAGACTGGTTTCAACACAAGAAATAAAGAAAGCAGTGGGACCTCAGCTCATACTGGCATGTTAACATTTAAAGTGTAGGTGTATGGCTCGATGAGGGGTCACCTTGTCATCCATCAGTGGCCAGGCTAATCATGATTCAACAAAATGATGAGACAAAGAACCTCTTTAAAATGTTAAACTGATAGAATAAAGTCAAAAAGAAAGATCATGTAATTAACATAAAGAACTGGAGGATTTTCCTTTTTTGGGAGGGTGGTAACTGATATTATAACTGTCTGATTTTGCTTTTGGCCACACACCAGGAGCATCCTGCAAAATTTAAGAAAAATGTATAAGAAATGTGATAACATTTCTGTAAATTAATTAGGTTGAGCTTCTAAAACACTTAGCATTGGCATATAAAAAATTAATAAAATAATAACTGAATAAAACCTACTGAAGTTGGTTAGTCCCCATTCATTACAAGGGTCGATCATAATGTGTGTGTGGCCTGACACAGAAAGAAATGCACCATGAATCCAGTGCTGTATTATTTTCAGTGAACAGTTACACTAATATGAGTTGAATATGATCTACTGGTATAGTGATCAAATGTTTTCTTTTGTAGGTGCATGCTGGACAAAGTTTGATAGGTCATGCTCATATGAGAATGGTGAAAACTGAGAGCTGAGCGATTATCAAGTACTGTACCTCCATATCAAAGGAATGACTCCATTGCAAATCCATGAGGATGGGGTCAACACACTTGGAGAGAATTCTTCTTATTCAACTGTCAAGAAATGGACTGCTGAATTGAAGTGTGGCAGAAGAAGTGTTGAAGATTATCCCAGGTCAAGGCACCCAAGGGATGTAACCACTGAGGAGAACATTGAAGTAGTCCATCAAATAGTGATGAAAGACAAATGAGTATCTATACAGCATTTAGAAAATGGGCTTTTTATTTCCTGGCATCTGAGTGGTTTGTACCCTTGCCAAGGGGTACAATAACTACAATAGATGCCCAGGAAATAAAAAGTATCCATCCAGTGTCCCTTTACCCATGCAAGTATCCTTGTGCCCACCCTGCTTGATCACTGGCTGAAAAGCACCCAACTGAATTTGAAATTGCCACCATTTTTTTCTCTCACTTAGTAAGAGACACTGCCTCCCAACGCCTCCCTATTTCAGTGCTAGATAAAACAGCAGATTAACCTCCGCTGTCTCATTTCTTGCTATATTTCTTTTCCTTTTTACATTTACAGTACTGTCTTGTCCCATTCCTTGTTAATTTCCATAGCGCAACTCTTGGAGAGCTGACTGCACTCTTTCTCTCAACCTCCTCCAGCTGGCCACTTAGCTAAAGTTGCACCCATTGGGTACTCCAGCTCGCTAGTGAAGACTGAACAAAAGGACACCCTCCATATTGAAGTGGCACACATGCTGCCACTTTTGTCACTCATCTCACAATAATAAAAACAAACTTTTTCTTTTAAATCAGCTGCTCTAGCAAGTTGCATGGTCAGTGCTATACACAACACTTCCTGAAACTGTGGTCTGCTGAGTACCTGACTCACCCTGGCTCCACTCCGGCTCCACACTACATTTACAAAACAAAATCAAATTCTCTCACTTTGTATAATGCCATTACCTTTAAGTTCTTCAGAGAGCTTCCTGACTACTAGATCAGTGTCCCAAAGTGAAAAATCAAATAAAAGTAATCATGATGAAGTGGTTAGACTACAGTCTCACAAAGAACCCCTACCAAAAAAAAAAGGAACACAAGTGAGCTGGAGAGGGTGATGGTTCAAGAGCCAAGGTGGTCCATGCTGTACAACACCAAGAAAACAGTAAAACAATTGTGAAAGACTGCACAGCCCCTACTGGTAAGTATTGGTAAGGATACCTGTAGAGGACTATTTTACAGACAAAGCAACTTTTAAGTTTATTTTTAGTGTTTTAAATTCTTTAATATTGCAAAAACTTTACAAACAGCCCATTTTCTAAGTATAATAATGCCCTCCAGGTTGGGCGTTATGGGAAATATTGTACATTTCAGGGCTATAAGGTCCTCCACATATGGTGTCGGGTCTCATTATGCCCCTGGGCAGTCTGGTATTGTCCAATACCACCCACCCTTTAGGGCATTATTGCTTGCATAGCCAGCACCTTGGGCATCAGTTTTGGGGCAGTACAATCAGTGTTGACTGACAACCCAGCCATGAGCAAAGTGTCAGCAAAATGGATGCCATGAATGTTGACACCCAATCAGAAATGAGCAAGAAGGGCATTTCAATCTAACTTCTTATACAGTACAAGAGGATCCAGCAAACCTTATCAGTTGTATTGTAACAATGGCTGAAACCTTGGTTCACCATTTTGATCCAGAATCTAAACAGCAAAGCAAACAATGGAAACATAGTGTATCACTAATGCCAAAGAAGTTCAAGCAGGCTGCCTCAAGTAAAAAATCAAGTCCTCGGTCTTCTGAAACTCTGATGGTGTGATCATGGTTTATTATCTTGAAAAGGGAAAGACAATAACTGGTGAGTACTGTGCTGAACAACTGCACAAGCTGAGAGAAGTCATCAAAGCCAAATGCCATGGAAAATTGAGCCAAGGTCTTCTGCTCCTGCAAGACAATGCTTCACCCCACGCAGCACAGGTTGTAGTGGCTGCTGCAACAGAATGTGCATTTGAACTGCTTCCTCACCCACCCTACTGTCAGATCTTGCTCCTTCAGACTTCTACCTGTTCCAAAACTGAAGGCAGAACTCCGTGGAAAGAGATTTGCTGATGACAAAGAGGTGATAGCTGCTGTGGAGGGTTCCTGGGAGGCCAAGACATAGAAATCTACCATGAGGCGATGACAATGCTAGAACAATGCTGGACTAAGTGTATTGTACTGAAAGGAGTGAAAATAAAATAATACTAGGTTCATAGCGGTTTCTTTTTGTCAGGTCACAAACTTTTGATGGACCTTAGTATCAGAAGTCAAGTTGTTTTATTATATAATGTTCATGAACAAATTAGATAAAAACAGTTTTGAGCATCGATTACTGTCATTATCAGTGATCACATTATAACTTATCTAATAGTCTAACACATAACATAACAATAGAATGAATGGAAGAGATAAACTTGTACAATAATCATATAATATATAAATATCATTGTAAAATATATGCTGCTGTAAGGAGAGTTGGAGACTATGGTGGTATATTCCTTAAGGTCACCAATATGTAGTAACCACACTTGTAGTTCATGCTGTGCTATGGCAGTCTTACTGGATTTTGCTGACTCTGTCATAAAGCCACAAACAGTAATCCATCAACAGATACATGTCAACAGCCCCTGCTACAAGTAAGCTACAGTAATTCATTGTTAACCTCAAGGCTTTTTAACAACCCAACTTGCAGTCTGCGTTACCCCATGCCAATTGCTCTATTAGTTGCCAAAATGGTTCAACCAGATTCTGGATGGTGGACCAAATGTTTTGGTCCTAACTCAAAGCCAAACTAATGTAGCCACTAGTCTATGTCTCCATCCTTAACCTGTGGGCTGCTGCCCCTAGATCTGGTGTAATTCAGCTGCATAAGGGAAACACCATACAGTCCTACTACAGTCAGGAAGAACCCTCCTGGAAAATTTAGTATTAGACAATTTACCTGATCAGAACCACACTACATTCTCACAGTGACAATGCAAGTGAAACAAATGTTCTTAAATGATAAACAAGAGTAGGATTTATTGGGAAAGATAGGAACAAGATCCTGGGGAGGAAGCCTTTTTTTTTTATCCAACCTGGTTCATACTTCAGATGGTCAGTTACAACTTTGTGGCTTATTTATTGGATGTACTGTAAGTGTCTTTCTTAAACAATCATTTAAGCACTCCAGTGGTAGTGTAATGAAAAGAGAGACTTACTTGGAAGTGCTTTATACACATTTTTGACCTTTTAATCTTGGAGCAGGGTACTTGTGTCTGTCCTCAATTTTGTGGGATTGTTTTCCTTTGTTGTTTGTTATTTTGTAGTGATTAAGTTAGGTGAACTGTATGCACGTAGGTGTAATTTGAATGTTAATAAACATTCGGAAGTACTGTATAGGTATAATAGTGCTATTTGGTTGAGTGTTTGGTGAGAGTATGTGTAGTGTGATTATTAAGTAGTGAATGTGCATGGGGCAAGTAGACAAATTCTACTTTGCTGGTGAGCTGGTGAGCTGAGGAAAGTATGTACCTTTTGAGAATGTATTTCTTGGCTCCCAGACAGTGTAGAAAAAATTTAGATCACTTGGAATCTAATGGCGTATCTTGCATGTTGGCTAGAAGGAAAAACATCACCAAAAACTAAAGTATCTCAAGAACGTTGGTCCTGATTGAGATGCCCCTTCAGAATATATTGGTTGTAGGGTTCAAGGCAGCAAGGCTTCTCCAGCAAAAAGTGGATGTAATTAATGCCAGATAAGTGGTGTGTGCTGCAAAAGCGTATTCCACTCTATGACCACGTGAACAGTTCTCCAAAGTGCTCAGTAAGCAGTCGTCCCATGGTTCCAAGAATGGCACTACACTTGAATGCCGCACATACTATACTTTACAATACTTTACATTAATCCAATGAAATACACAATTATAATATCATACAGCAAAATGTACTGGTATATAAATCAGAGTCAAACAATTATAGTAACAGTGCTCCCTAAAAGCTGCTTGAAGCCTACAGTGCATTTAGGTTAATTCTATTCTCTTATTTTCTGTCTTCATTCCATTATTTTAACCTATTGAAGGGGTTCTTGGATGCATCACTTGGCCAAATGCCAATTAGCCTGACTGTCGAATACAGGGACCTTCTCATGGGTCAGGTACCTGCACTATAAATTTTAATAAGCCAATATGATCTGATGTTCCATTGCTTTCTCTCTTCTTGTGTGGAAACCACTCTCTATTGACATCTTTTATATAGTGTATTTCTTATCCTTAAGAGGCTCACGGGCAGCCAGTTGAGAGCTTGATAATTAGAAGGCCACATCTCTCTTGTTCTTTGATGCAATGCTGAGAAATTAGCAAGATTAACCCAGGCTAATTCTCAGAGATTTTATCACATTTCCTTTGCATTTTGTCCTAATATTTGCAGGGGAACTCCTGTGTGTGGTCACTGGTTATGTAACTGTTTGATTCTTGGCCACACACCAGGAGTTCCTCTTCAAAATTTAAGAAAATGTATAAGGCCTCAAATGGGTAGAAACCCACTATATAAAAGATGGAGCCAGAGAGTGTTTTCTAGACAAGAAAGAGAGAGAGTTATTTTAAACTTCACTCTGGTCTGGGAGAAGAGGCTAGTGTGTGCCTTTACAACTACACATTGTGGATGCTGTATGTTTACCTTTGGATCTGTCATTCAGGTGGGCAATGAGACTGCTGTTGGGTGACCCTTTTATCCCTGTATCTGGGTCAGAAATACAGCTGCTGCAGATTATCTGTAGCTTGAGTTGCCCTTAGTGCATTTTAGGTGCCCTCTATTTGTCTTTTTAAAGGAATCCACTTGCACAGCAGTGACCGAATGTTGCATCAAGTGATCTATGCATTTATTTGTGGAGACTGAGGAGGGGTTATTTGCACTAAATGCACTTTGATAGAAGAATTAAGGGAAGAAATTGTCCTGCTATAAAAGACTTGCTATGCGATATGAGATAAAGACACTTGAGCAATTCATAGACTATATGACTTTGAGACTGCAGGAAGAAGATAAGGTAGATATACCTGCTTGTATTCCCCTTATAAATTATAAATTATATGAAGTAGGAGAAAACAGGAAAATAACTAATATAGATGAAGTTGACTGCTACCATGCAGGACATAAGGAAAATTGGACCACAGCTGTAAGCAGCAGCAAGAGAAAAAGACTTTGGCTATGGAGATGAGGGCTTAAATATTAAATTAGAAAACAGGTTTCCTATCCTTACAAACATTGATTATTGTGATTCTATGATCATGGAATGTGAATCAGAAATAAATGGGCTCCTCATCTCCTAGAGCTGCAAGACCAATGCCATGAAAGCATAAACCAGGAAACTAAAATTGTAGGATCAAAGCATACCAGCCCCATCCCCACAGGGACTAGTACAAACATTACTAGGGATGACTCTAAATCAGTCTCTAGTTAAACCTTGACAATAGGCATATCACCCCAAGTAAGGCAGCTAAAATAGTGGTCCACTCTCAGTCACTGTCTTCAAACCTTCAATAGCTGGTGTTACAATTAAAATAAGGAAAGGACAGCCAAACTGAGAGATATTGTTGTCCTAGGAAATTCTATGTTAAAATACACTGATTCTATTATTTGTGGGGGTAGGAAAGAATACACAGTGATATGCTCCCTGTCAGGTGCTTAAATTCATGACATCCTCAACAATCTATGCAGATACCTTGAAGGATCTAGTAATCCTGTTGTTGTGTTGCATGTTGTTACAAACAATATAGGAAGAAGAAAGGCAATTGAAATACAAAGGGTTAGACTAAAGTTAAAGGATATGAGATGTAATTATTTCCAAAATTCTGCCAGTAACCAAGGCCAGTCAGAAACAATTGGTGACATTATGCAACTAAATGTTTGATTGAGAAGGTGGTGTTCTAGAGAGGATTTACATTCCAAAGAAACTGGGACACTTCCAGGGATTATGGATTATTTGGAAAATATGATGCATATTTAAACAGACAAGGGACAAGGATTTTGGCAAATAAAATTAACAACAGTCTGAGATCTGTTTAAACTAAAAGCACAGGGGCAAGGGGAGTAGGCAACTCAGGCAGAAAACTTGACCACCCAGACAGGAGACCCAAAGATTAAAGAAACTCAACAAATTGTAGTGTCTTGTAATAAATGCAAGAAGTTTAATAAAGAAAAGGATGAATTGGAATACATTATGATTAATAAAGAGATCCACATTTGTGCTGTTGTTGAGACTTGGTGACATTGGAATGACTCATGGGGCAGGAATATAACTGGTTTTCAACTATTTCACAAAGACAGGGCTGAAAGGAATGGTGGTGGCGTGGCAGTGTGCATATCAGACTCCATACAGGCTAAAGAAATACAGGTTGATACTGCTGACATCTGTAATCGAGCAGTACTCTGCTCAGTATGCCTTCCTGGTAAAACGCTTAAATAAATAAATAAATTTGCCCTACCAAGTCTGGGAAAATTATACCAACAGACAGATAAGAAATCATAATGGGAACTATTTATAGGCCACTGTCCAATGAGGCAATAGAAGGCAAAGACTTTATGATACAGTAAAACAACTGAATCCCTCAGCTAACATCATCCTACTCTGCGATTTTAACATGCCTGGTTTTAACTGGGAACCAAGATAAGGCAGGTCAGACACTGAAAGAGACTTTTATTTTTAGATGCAAGAACTGGATTGGGATTAGACCAGCACGTTAAAGCTGGAACTAGGGCAGACAACATACTTATTTATTTATTTATGTATTTATTCTTTGGTAACCAGGTAAGTGCACTGATGCTGGGGACTGCTTTCAGGTACAACCGAGCAAGCTAGTGACAGTTAACATACATAGGCAATTACTGGTAATAATCGCAATAAAATTCTGTACAGGCAATAAGTACTGTACCTACAGTAGTGTTCACGGTAGCATACACAGAAATGCAGTACAGTACAGGTAAAGTAACTACAGGTCACTATAATGGTACAGACAGGTAGCAAATTAGAGTGTGCATTAAAGTATACAAGCTGATTTAATTAGTGTGCAGGCAAACAGTGCATACTTGAGTAAAGGATGCAGAGGAAATATAGTTGAGATAGATAAAGATAAAAAGAGACCTGGTGCTCAGTAATATGAATGACCATGTTGAAGAGTGTTATATTATTGAGCTTCTAACAGTGACCATAACATGGTAACTTTTATATAAAAAACAAAAATATAGTCAAGGTTTCTACCAAGATTAAATATTTTGCCAGGGCTGACTTTGATAAAATAAGGATGGAATTTTGATCATGGGACTGGAAGGCAACTTTTAATGGTTTAAATCAAGACCAAATGTGGGGCTTACTGACTGAAAAATTAAGAAGCCTAACAGAACTCTATGTCCCTGAAAGGAATAAATATAATGGATCGGGCAGGATTCCATGCTGGTGTACTACAGTAGTGTAATCATTAAGCAGATCTGTAGAAAAAGAAGGCATACACAAAAGTAAGGTGAACTAACACAAGTACAGATTGGTACTAATATAAGAAAATGGCAAAAACTTGTAAGGCTAGGATAAGGGATGCCAAAAATAGTTTTGAACTATGGTGTGTAAAGATAATTTTAAGGCCTTTTTAAACTATGTAAACCAACAACAGGACACCAGTACACATCTAGAGGCTTTAATAAATGACAAGGTGATTTAATTAGGGATGATAGCAGCCTGGTGGAAGTCATGAACAACTGTTTTACATTAGTTTTGGAAACCAGACACCTGGGCCAGACTTGGATGTAGCGGAGGATAAAAAATCACGAATCATCCTTAGTGAACCACAGGTTAGGTCAAACTAGAAAAAGTAAACACATACAAGGCCCCTGGCCCTGATGGTATCCACCGAGACTGATCAAAGACCTGGCAGATGAACGACTGGACTGATTAAGGTTTTATTTCAAACTTTACTACTAATTAGTGGTTGTATAGTTAAAAACTGGTGGGATGCTTTAGTGTCACGAATATATAACAAGCATTTGTCAATGCCAAGAGTTCACTGTTGCTATTGCTCTTGTATATGCCTCCCACATGTTTCTCATTATATTCCTCTGTCTTGCATTTTAAGGGTGGGCGTTATGATTAGAAACCCTAAAGCCATGGCAGTTGTTGGTATTTTGCTACAAATTTTCAACATGGGCTTTTTGAGACATCACTTTATGAACAGTGCCAGTATCATTTTGTTAATCAGTCCCAAAAAGCTGATTTGGCACAGCGATACTGTGCCAGTCAGCACACAGGTGTGAAAACACATTGTAGGCAGGATGTGAAAATGACATCTGTACTGTTCATGAGGAGGTGTGACAAAATGGCAATGTTGAATATCTAGGAAAATATGAAAAAGTGGTGAACTTACAAGTGCGGCGTAGAAACTCGCACAATGCAGCTCATAATGCAGTCATTTTTAGAATGTTTTACCAAATTTCAACATGGTCTTTTGGAACCTCCCTCATGAACAGTGGCACTGGAATTTTGTTAATCTGTCCCGAAGTTGATTTTGCATGGCAACTGTGCCAATCTGTGCCACAGGTGCAAAAACACATTTTGGGAAGGATACAAAAATGACAGCTGTACTGTTCATAAGGGTTGTAAAAATGGCAATGTTGGAAATATGAAGAGAAAATCTTAGAAATTGATGACGTTATGAGTGTGCGGAGAACTGTACAATGGACGCTCATAACACAGTCATTGTTGGGAGTTTTTCACCAGAACTGCAACAATGAATTTTGGGACCCCACCATGAACAGTGGCACTGTCATTTTATTAATTGGACCAAAAGGGTGATCTGCGCAGTGGCTGGGAAATCACCTTTGGGACCAAGAAACAAAATGACAGTGACTGTGTTCATGGGGTGAGGTCCCAAGAACCCCACATTTAAAATTTGGGACCAAACTCCAGAAAATGGCTGAGATATCAACCTAAAGTGAACCCCACTCCCCCATTCACTGCCATTATAGGACTTACCATCATTTCTTCAGTTTGCGGTCAGCTTTTGAAGAGTGCAGACGTCTTCCCAGTACACTGAAGATCACTGCTCCTGACCTTCGCAGGAAGTATGGGTGAAGGGTGCAGGGAGCTGGGTGCACAGAGGGAGGTGCGGGTTGGGGAGTAGGCCGCAGCACCAAGAGGGACCATTTTCCATCTTTTCAGATTTAAAAAATCAGAAGACTTTGTAGGTTTGTTTTCTTTTATACAGGAAACTATAGATGTTGGCACACTGGGGTGGGCTCCCAGTGTGCCAGAGTACCCGGAGATGCAAGGGGATCAATGCTGACCCAGGGAATGGGCACCTTGTTGTCTGAGTTTATATGGAGGCATATCCGACACCGAGAGGGCATCTCAACGCCGGAAAACACCCCAGCCGGATTTTAGCAAGCTGGAGGGGCTCTCAGTGTGCCACATTAAAGGATAAGGGGTTTGGGGATACAAGCCACAGAGGGATTGAGTACTTTGATGTTGGCAGGCTGGGGAGGGGTCCACCAGTGAGACAGGGATGTGGAGGAGGCAGGCGAGGAAAGCGCCTCTCCCCAACGAAATCAGATCGTGCACACAGTAAAAGTGCCTTCAGGCACTCAATACTCCCAGCCCATATGAAGTTTAGGTTGTGACCTGCTCTGGATGGGTAGGAGAATCTTCAACATGACACAAACAGCTGTTGCACTGTGGTACACTGCAGATGAAAGGAAAAGTCAGCTCCTGATTGGTGCAGCTTTTATTTTCAGGTGCAGACCACTGCAGGCAAAACAGCATCAGGACCAGCCTGACCGAGGACTGATGTGATACTGTTGAGCCCCATGCAAAGGACTGTACATTGGACAGACAGTGTCACTCCTCAAAGCCTACTCTCACAAGCAGTTTGATACACATGCAAACTCAAAAGGGAGACAAGAAAATCCCTGGTAACTACAGACCTATAAGTCTGACATTAAACTTGGTAAAATCTTAGAGGGCTTTATTAAAGACTATCTTGAGGACTACATAAAGACAATAGGCCAAGTAGACATGAACCAACATGGCTTTATTTCCGCAGACCCTGCCAGACTAACCTCTTGCAGTTTTTGAAAATGTTAGTAAGTCCCTTGATAGAGGCAATGCAGTGGATATCTTATTCCTGGATTACAGCAGGACATTTAATACTATCCCACATAATTAACTAATTAAAAAATTACCGTAAACAGGCTTGAGTACTGCTG
Organism: Neoceratodus forsteri; assembly: GCA_016271365.2. Classification (NCBI taxonomy): domain Eukaryota; kingdom Metazoa; phylum Chordata; order Ceratodontiformes; family Ceratodontidae; genus Neoceratodus; species Neoceratodus forsteri. The sequence continues at coordinate 950,433,531 of CM057453.1, read as the reverse complement.
TGATGGCATGGATACAAACATGGCTATACGGAAGAACACAGTAACTTAGTATTAGAGGCTCAACATCATGCCAGCTGCAGTAACGAGCAAGGTGCCACAGGAGTCTGTGTTGGGGCTCATTCTATTTAGCACATATGTACTGCAGCTTTTATGCATTGTGATAGCATGTGTGGATTTCAAAATATGCTGAAAACACCAAGATTGGTACTAATGTTAACAACCCGATGGATGTAGACTGACAACAAGCTGCTTTAAAAACTGGAGGTATGGACTGACAGACATAAACTCAATTTTAATATTGAGAAGTGTGCAGTTATATACCTTGGTAGACTATATACTAGTAGAGAATTCAAAGTGACAATAGAAAAGAGGGACCTAGGTGTGACCATCTCAAATGATTTTAAATTCAAAACACACTGTAGACAAAGACAGCACATACAACACTACACTGCATTTGAAGGCCCATCTACAGTAGGGATAGGCAAGTTCTTATTCCATGTTTTGTTCCCTGGTGAGGTCACAAATATAGTATTGCTCCTAGTTTTGGTTACCAATTACTAACAGGATCTTGGAGGGTGCAAAGACAGGCTACCAAGATGGTCTCTGGCTTTGGATAGATCAAATATGAGGAAAGTTTGGACAATCTAGTTTCAACACTCTTATGAGTATAGAAGATTAAGGGTGACCTTTGCCTACTTTTAAGTCCATTACTAACTACATGATGATCTCTGAAGCTGCCTGGGTTTTGAGCCACAAGAACAAAATTATATGACATGATCTGCAATTAAAGGCGAGACCAGTGTAACAAAAAGAGAGCTGGCTGGTGCAGCCAAAGGGTTGTCCGTATATGGAATGGACTTCCACTGGACATTATTGAAAGCAACTCTATGGCAGTTTTTAAGACTAGGTTGGATAATCATTTTTCAAGACCAGGATTCTGGGTTATCCTTTGTGTAAAGGGCAAGCCTCTACATGGTCTTTGGCTCTCATGGCTTGTATAATGCCATGCATACCTATGGTACCTACAGGTATCATTCCAGCTCAACTTGGCATGTTAAGATTTAAAGTGTAGGTACCTTCTGATGGGGGTCACCGTTTCATTGATGGTCAGGCTAATCATGATTTAGCCAAATTTTAAGACTAAGAACCCTTTAAAATGTTAAAATGATAGAATGAAGACAGAAAGTAAGATAATGGAATTAACTTAAATGGATTATGGGCCTTTAAGCAGCTTTTGGGGAGCACTAACATTGAAACATACTGTAGAAATTGATGATAAGGGCCATTTGGGCAACTAAGTCTGCCCATTTGTCCCTGCCAATACTATTACCACAGACCTTATGCAACCTCAGGCTCCCTTCCCAGCTAAGATTCCATTGTGCCTATCCCATATGTGTTAATGCCTCCCTTTTTTCCCCACTACTGCTGCTGGAGGACTGTTCAGGCATCTAACACTCTTTCCGTGAAGAAGTACCTACTCACATTTCTCCAAAATGTTGCCCTTCCAACTTCATTACATGTCCCCATGTTCTTGTGCATCTTTTCATCTGAAAGTACTCCCTCCAGTACCTTGTTCAAACTTATGAGGTATTTATAGGTCACTATCCTTGCCCTCTCAGAGTTTATATTGAGATCCCTTAGTTTCTCCTCATAGGGATTCTGATGCAGTCCCTGTACCATGTTATTTTACCTCCTCTGGATAGCTTCTACCCAGTCTATGTCATTCCTGAGATGTGGTCTCCAGAACTGGACACAGTACTCCAGGTTGGGTCTCATCAATGATTGTATACAGTGGCAATACCACCTCCCTCCTTCTGGTGGTGATACCCCTCCTATCTATGCACCCCAGCATTCCACTGGCTCTACTTACTGCCTTGTCACACTTTCTTTGCTACCTTGAGGTTGTCAGATATGATTACTCAAGGTCCCTTTCCTGTGTGGTGGCCATCAATACTTCTTCCCCATTTTGTACTCTGCCTATGGGTTTCTGCACCTAGGTGCATGATTTTGTACTTTCTGGCATTAAACCTCAACTGCTATACCCTTGTCTACCTCAAGTCTTATCAAGTCTCTGTCATTCTCTCTATTCCTCTGGAGTGTCTACCCTATTGGTACAATAACTGTTTGATTCTGATTTTGATCACACAGCAGGAGCATCCTCAAAATTTAAGAAAATGCATAAGTAATGTAATAAGATCTCTGTGGATTAGCCAAGGTTGATCTTGATAAACTCTTAGCATTGGTATATAAATCAAATAGAGAATAATGGAAAGGCAAGTGTGTTTGTATTTTTTCACACCCAAGGTGTGTATGACCCATAAATCTCAAGAGCAAGGCTTGAGAGGTTATGTAGTCATCACACACCAAGGTGTAAAAATATCATAAGGCACACATTTGTTTATTTGTTATTTTTATAATTACTGGTACATAGAGTCTTAGCCAGTGTTTTGATGTACCCCCAAAATGCACTTGTTAATCAGAATAATATTCATCTTTTTGTATTCAGAACACAAATTAGGAGGTGCAGTTTGCAGCAGAAATATGAGAGAACAGTTTAAAAACTAGTTTTTTGTGTTTAAAATGTTATAAATACCAGAAATCCCATTGCTGAAGTGTGGGAAATGGCAAACAAGGCAAAGAACAGCATTGCTAATTTTCTAACTTAATAAGTTTTGAAAAACGTTTTTAAAATAGTCCAAAGTAGGTAATATTCATAGGTACCTCAATAATTTGTCACATGGAGAGACCTGTACTGAGCTGTGGCAGTTTAGAGGGTGGTGCTTCAGAGGAGAAAACCTGAAGTAAGCACTTGAGCTGCCGCTATGGAGTCCCGCTTGAGAAAGTGACTGTGAGGTGCTGAAATGCTGTAATACCCCAATTTCAGGTTAATACGGCATTTCACAGGTATCTGAATTCCGAGTTGATAAAGGGGTCACCAATAATCATATATAAATAACAAAGTAATATTAGAATAAAACCACAACAGTTGACAAGTTCTTTTAAACATAAAATATCCATTATTACAAATCATGTTGTCTCGTCATGTACCTTAACACATTATATAAAATTCCAATCAGTTTGATATCTACCAATAGAAGAATTCATATTGGGAAAATAAAATCTCTAGTATTCCCTTAAGAAGGCAGAAACAAAATAGATCATTAATATGCATTAACATGTATTAGTAAGTGCTTTGTATTTATACTGTGTTTTAGAGATAATTTTAGATAATGTTTATATGTTTTGAAACATCGATGCTATTGATATTGTCCACTGGCATGTTACGATGTAGATTTGTGTATACTAAGTGTTTGATGTAAATTTAACTGGAACTTGCTAATGGACCTCACTGAAAATGAGCTTTGGCTCAGCTGAGTTATCCAATTCATTTGCTTGTAAAATGAATAATAGTTTTACTACTACTACTTACTATTACATAAAAAGAACTGGCTTTTCACATTGTATAAGTGCAATCATCAATGATCATGTTACTATTTATCTAAAAATCAAACACATAACATAAATATAAAAATAATATTTAGAATAATAAAATATTCATAATATTAATAATTTAGTTTTATTCACTAGGTAAGTAAACTAGACAATTAAATGCCTAATTTTAGGTATGACTCAGGAGGTTACAATAGTGTGGAACAAACACACGAGTTACAAATAAAATCACAAGAACAATTTACAAGAGTGCACAAGAAACAGTACAGTATAACAGCAGCACACAAAAGCAAAAAGAAGAGTACCAGAATGAAAAATAGTACAAAACAGGTCCTTTGGCTGGTGGAAAGGCCATCCACCTTGGGTAAGTGCAGGTGAGGAGTCCTTTAAGTAGTTCCAAGGTATTTTTAAAGAGGTGGTGAAAAGTGGTGCCCTGGACTGATATCGGGAGGAGTTCCATGTCCTAGGGGCACAAGCTGTAAAAGCCTGATCATCCATGGAGGTCTGAGTTTTACGGACAGCAGGCAGGGACAGTATACTTGATCTTAGGGGTAACTAAGGTTAGCAGACTTTATGTTCTCAGCAAAGACTGGAGGCATGACTGTCAGGAGTAACTTATTTACAAAATACCCCACCACAAAGTTGTAGGCTTTAGTGGGGGATAACCAACTGAGTTTTCTGTAGAGCTTACAATACTGAGTGAGGTGGGCAGCATAAAGTGAGAAATGACAAATGTTATATAATCTACATCTCATTTAGACAAGAGGGACTTGGAAGCCTTGGTGTAAGTAATTTGGCCATAGTTAATGGGGGTAAAAGCACACCCATGGCAAGGACCAGCAAAGCAGTGGGAGATGAGGAAGTGCATAGCTCTGTAAGCAATACCAATCTTCCAGTATACAGCCCTGCATACATCAGTGATAAGACAGGAAAGGTCCAGTTGGGGGTCAAGGGTAACACCAAGATACTTAAAAGAAGAGGTAGCAGTCAGGGGCACGCCATCAGAACTGGTCACAGCCATGGATCAGGGCAAGACCTAATTTTGCACAGAAGCTGAATAGCATTGTTTGAGTTTTCTTTCTGCTGGGACCAACTACTACCAGATAGCCAGGAATGAATTAAGTGGAAGTCTTCATTTAATTGGGAGTTGATGATCTCAATATTATGGAAACTCAGCAAGAGAACCAGGTCATCTTTCGTACAAGTTGGTGCTCCAATATAGAGGTATGCTGGGAGTTAATTTCCAAATAAAGAGAAGAGAATGGGACAGAGGATTAAGCCTTTGGGTACACCAGCTGAAACATGTGCCCATTCAGTGAAGGTTCTGTTAAATTTTGCCATCTGCTGTCTGTTGTGTAAGTAATTATCAAACAAGGCAGTCAAATGGTCTGAGAGTCCATAAGAATGCAGCTTTCTACAGAGAAGTCTGTGATCCTCCAAATCAAAAGGTTTGGAGAAATCAACAAAGATTATGCCTGTCAGCTTGTCCAGGTGCATGGCCACCCTAATGTCTGACGTGACCTTTGTAAGAGCAGTGGAGGTACTATGCCCCACTGGAAGCCATGTTGTGCTGGAGATAGAAGGTCATGGATGTAAAGATACTCAGTGAGTTGGGATGCAACAATGTTTTCAGAAGCTTTCTATGGGAAGTTGTGATAGCTATAGAGTGGTAGCTTATAAGGCATTTGTGTCACCTTGTTTAAAGACTGGAACCATTCAAGCAACCTTCCAGACATTGGGTACAATGCCAGTAAACAGAGATATATGAAATACATGCATGATTGGCAATGCTAGAGATGAAGCATTGAGGCAAAGTAGCTTAAGTTCCAGGTTGTTGTGACCCAAACTAGAGTGGGAGAGAACCAGGTCAGTAACCTACAAACCTCATTGATAGTAGCAGTGCTGAGGTAAAAGAAGAAATTGAGTGGGGTGAGATGGGGCATTGAAGAAGAGGGTGGGCTCAGCTCCACCTGGGACACAGGGCCAGTGAAGGCAGAGAGGTCTTAGAACTGTTTATTAAAACATTAGCTGTGGTGGTAGGGTTGTTACAATTATCCCAACAATAAGAATATCATAGAGCTGAAATTTAGAAAGCCCCCATAACATTTTTAATGTTATGTTTAAAGCTCCTTGGGTCTTTAGTAGTAGCCAGAAGACAGAACCTACAAAATGTACTGTTATTGGAGCAGATAACTTTCTTACATACATTTATAAGCTGTCTATATTCAATAGGGTCAGGCAGAGCTTGGGAGGTCAACACATGTCCCTGGATTTCACGAGGGTTAGCAGTTCAATGTGAAGCCATTTGGTAACAGTACCCGACTCTCCTTTTAATAAAATAAACATGTCTGTGTTGAAGTACAGAAAGAAATTGCTACAAAGTGAGTCAAAGCAGTAGTGGTATCAGCAATAAGCAACACAGGAGACCTGTCAGTATGACCAATATCAACAAGGAGGGAGCCAGGGTCTAACTTGGAAAGGTCTCTAAGTAGAATAACCTTGGGAGGAATTTTAGGTGTAGACTTTCCAGACATAGTAGATGGGGCACGGTCAGAGATGGAGTCAAGAAAGATGCCAGACATTAGGATCCTTTTGCCCTATTTGTTTGGATCCAGTCAAGAAGAGTATGTCTCCCCACCCCAAAGTAAACAGTCCGGTGAGTAGTGATAAGCTGTTTAAGGCCAAAGGTGGTGAGCAAGGGTTCACATTGTTTATCACAAGCCCCCAACCAGCTGAGCAATAGGGCATGATGGGAGGGGCATTATGGTAGATTAATGGCCAGCCTCAGGTGGGTTGAAGCATGAGAAGCAGTTGAGGGTTTCCACCACCCAAGAAGGACTATTATCCCACCATAATGCACCCCTGGAGTGCCTTATTGTGATTATGAAATGAGCCTCCGTTAGTAAAACTGAATATATTTTTTTATTTATTTTTTAAGTTTTGCTGTTCATATTATTTAAATATTTTTATTTGTTTGAAATAATGATTCAGATACAAAATAGTGGCAAGTTTGAGTAAAGTGTCAATTTAAGTGTGTCAATAGGTGGTGCTTGCAGGCAGTTGCTTGACACACCAGTAGGATATAGGAGAGAGAGAGAGACACTGCCTCCCAGATTACATAGCAGGGTGTCAGGATAGAGATGGTTAACTTAGTGTTTCAGGGTAGACAAGGCCCGTGGACTGCTGCTCAGGACCTGGGCTGCAGGTCAGACTGGAGGAAGCAACCGTGGCTACTTAAGCATGACCGCTTTTTATAAGGTGGAAAAAGTTGTTGATGTTTTTGTTGGTCTGTCTTATTTCTATTTTGATCAGATGGAGCAGCATATCAGTGGTAGTGGTGAGTACAGAATACTAGTGAAAAGAAGAAAACAGAAGAACTTTTTAAATATATCTAACTTAAAAGTGGGAGCAGGGCAAGCAAATTTCAACACCAGACCTGGAATGCTGCTGGAGAGTAGATGTGCAAGTGGTCAGTCAGCAACAGCAGGCAGTGATATGCCACAGCTGACTGCTGGTAAGAAGGAAACATAGAAACATAGAAACATAGAATTTGATGGCAGATAAAGACCACTTGGCCCACCTAGTCTGCCCATTTTCCTACCCAACAGATAAGCTGCAGATCCTAGTTAACCAACAGCTTACTTCCTCCTACCCCCACTAGGACTGCCTTATGTCTGTCCCATGCATTCTTGAATTCCCCACTGTTCTTGACTCACGACCTCCTCAGGAGGCTGTTCCATGCATCCACAACCCTCTCTGTGAAAAAATACTTCCTCACATTACCTCTGAGCCGTCCCCCTCTATCTTCAAATTGTACCCCTTGTTCTTGCACATCTCTTTTCTGAAAGATGCTACCCTGTTGGACTTTGTTGATTTCCTTGAGGTACTTGAAAGTTTCTATCATGTCCCTCTCCCTTCTTTCCTCAAGGGTATACATATTAAGCTCCTTTAGTCTTTCTTCAGATGTCTTCTGGTGCAGACCCTGCACCATTTTGGTTGCCCTCCTCTGGACAGCCTCCATTCTGTCTATGTCTTTGTGGAGATGGGGTCTCCAGAACTGCACACAGTACTCCAGATGGGGTCTCACCAACTGTCTGCACAGAGGGATAACAACTTCCTGTTTTCTACTGGTGATACCTCTTCCTATGCATCCCAGTATCCCTCCAGCCTTCCTTACTGCCTTCTCACATTGCTTGCCCACCTTTAGGTCATCTGATATAATTACCCCCAGGTCTCTTTCCATTTTACTGTTGTCAATATCTCACCCCATTGTGTATGCTTCCCTGGATTTTGTTTCCATGTGCATTACCTTGCACTTCTTTGCATTGAATCTGAGCTGCCATACATTTGACCATTCCTCCAACCTTGCTAAGTCCCTTCTTATCCTTTCCACTCCATCTTGTGTATTAACCCTGTTGCAGATCTTTGTGTTGTCTGCAAAGAGACATACTTTTCCTTCCATTTCCTCTGCAATGTCACTTATAAAGACATTAAAAGGACCGTCCCAGTACTGAACCCAATGGTACCCCGCTAGTAACCCTCCTTTCTTCACCGTGTACTCCATTTACTACTACCCTTTGCTTCCTGTTGTCTAGCCAATTTTTATCCAGACTACCACCTTGGGACCCACTCCAAGGCTGGCTAACTTGTGTATTAATCTTTGTGTGGACTGTATCAAATGCCTTGCTAAAATCTAGGTAGGCCATGTCCACAGCCCCTCCCTGGTCTATTACTTCGGTCACCCGTCAAAGAAATCTATTAGATTCATCTGACACGACCTTCCCATCATGAATCCATGCTGCCTTGGGTCCTGTGCCCCACTGGCCTCTAGGTACTCAACAATTCTTTCCTTCAGAAGTGATTACATCATTTTCCTACCACTGAGGTCAAACTAACTGGTCTGTAGTTTCCTGCCTCTGTCCTGCTCCCACTTTTGTGAAGAGGAATCACATCTGCCCTCCTCCAGTCCTCGGTACCACCCCATCCTCCCATGATTTGTTAAAGAGAGTAGTCATGTGTCACTAGTTCTCACTTAGTTCTTTTAGAATTCTTGGTGAATCCTATCAGGCCCCATTGCTTTGTCCACATACAATTTTATTAGTTCTTTCAGAACCCTTTCTTCTGTAAATGGACTGGTATTGACCCCGTCTTCAGAGTGTTTCTCTTGTTTGGTTTAGGTACCTCCCTTCCTCTTCCTTTGTGAATACTGAGCAGAAATATTCGTTCAGTATCCCTGCTTTTTCACTGTCACCTCTACCCACATTCCTTCCTCTTTATTAAGCCTCAGTATCCCTCCTTTGGTCTTTCTTCGCTCCTAATGTACCTATAAAGGTCTTATCCCTTCTTAACAGAATTGTTAAGGACTGACTTCAGGTGTTACTTTCACTCAGACCATTGTGCTGGCATAATGGCCCTGCTGAAAGTAGCTCGACCAATCAGAAGCAGTCATTCTGAACACCCATTTCATAATTAAGGCTAAGGTCTTCCAGAACAAGGACCTCATTTGAGCCAGTCTGCTGGCTAACTTTCTCAAGAAGGTAGTTTAGCCCATAGATGCTCCAGCAGAGGATTATAGGCACAGACCAGCTGCATTTCTTAGTGTTTCCTAGGAGGAGCAGCAAGTGCAGGAACTTACAAGCTGGGGATGGAGGATAGTCATGTTGATTAAGGAGATGTTCAGATGGTTCTTATTACAAAGAAGCAGATCACCACCATATTTCTTTACCAGGCCAGTCAAGCCTAATAAAATTGTCTGGTATCAAGGGCTTAAACTAGGTTTCGGTTAGACAAACAATGCCAGGGTTGTAGTGAGTAATCCAGGCAGGACCTCATCAAAGTTTGCTAGGAGAATTGTGACATTTAGATGGCAACTCCTAGACCTTTTACAACAAACCATGTAGTCCCAACCTACTGGGTTCAATTCAACATCCTCTGCCAGGGCAATATGGAGATAATCTACCCAGTATAAGCATACTCAAGATAATTAATTTGACAGGGACAGAGGGTGACAAAGTCTATGCTTAATGAATACTTAGAGTTGTAAAAAGACCTAATTGCATACCGGCAGGTCTAGTTCAGGTGGACTTATACTTATTAGTAATGAGGTTGGAGAAGGAAAAGTCTCAAAGGGGGCAGCAGAGGGAGCACTAGCAAAACAGTGGTCACAGGGGTTAAACAAAGGAGATATGCAGCCTAATCATAGTAACAGCAATCCCTGTGAGAAACTACATTGATAAACAGAAGCCCCAAGATAGGGCAGTAATTAGTGCATACTGAGTTCAACACAGTATGCTACCCAGCTGTAATTGTGCAGACCACAAGTGCAAAGTAAGAGTGTATAACTTAGGACCAGAACACATACAGAGCAGCATCAGTAATGACAAGTCAGCCCAAAAACAGCAGAATAGAACAAGGGACTAATAACAAAGGGAATTGGACTGACAGTAGTAATGCAGGGACCTGTAAGTCAGACAGGGCAGTTTAACTAGCTATGACATATACAAAAGCTATAGAGCCCTGTGCAACATCCCAAACAGAACCCCTGCTGCAGTATGATGCTGACACTATTTAATGCCGATACACAGGGCTACAAAAATTAATGATGAGAACTTCACCCAGTTTAGGTGTGATACTTACGCAAAACTGACCCTGAGGTCACTCCTTTACATCTACATTCAGTAAATAACATCATAAGTAGTTCTACCCTAGTACACTGCTACCTATGGGCAGAATTCTATTGATACTTCACAGGTAGTCCATTTAGACTTCTAGTGGTTATAGTGGGCTCACATCTGTGCTTTAAACACTACCTTAGGTTGTAATCCATGGGCAGTGTTCCACAGTTGTCAATCTCTCTGGCGAACTCCCAAATGCAGATGCCCCTAATATATAAATATCATTGTAGAATCAGTGTCCTCGGGGTTCCCCAGGGTCAGTCCTGGACCCCTGCTCTTCTCCATATTCATCAATGATCTTCCCTCCTCTGCTGCCTCCTGAAGGTCCATACTGTGTGCCATGACCTTATTATTCTCACTCATTCTCGGGATATTGGGGTCATTAACCACCAATTAAGTGAGGAATTCAGGAGTATCCAATCCTGGATATCATCTCATAAGCTGGTCCTAAATCTTAAAAAGACCCAGGCCATGCTGTTTGGATCCCAGGCTAAGATAAAGGCCTCCCTGCCTCTGTGCATTTCGGTAGTGATGGTGCTCCTGCTCATCACTGACACTGTCAAATACCTTGCAGTGACACTTGACACTTGACCCTCAGCTTGATCTGGTCACCACATCAGCAATGTGTGTCGTACTGTTAACTGGAAGTTGGGTTTGGCGATAGGGCAAAGAATAATCTTACTGTGGCTGCTCGCCTAGCATTGGGAAAAGGTGTGTTTCTACCATCTCTGCTATGTGCTACTTTTGTTTGCCTGCATTTCCAAGGTCCTCACTATGGACCGCTGCTTACAATAACATTTGCCATTTTGCGCTAGCAGCCCCTCACCTCACCTCACCATTGCAATCTGTATACTAAGCTTAACTGGTTCTCCCATCTAACCACCTGAACTTTGTGGTGGGCTGCTTTAATGGTAAGGTGCTGGGCTCAGGTACCCCCCAGATTAACAGAGTTCCTTGCACCTGCTGCCTCCTCTGTTTATTCCCTAAGGTCCATGGGCTCTGCTATCCTCAAGGTTCATGCTAGGTGCACCCAAATGGGGACAGGGTTTTGTGTCATGTGACCCAAGATTATGGAACTCTCTTCCGGTCCAGGTCCATTCCTCCCCTCACAGGCATGCCTACAAACCTCCCTGTGGACACACTTGAAGCTCTTCTCAGTATGTGACTGTCTTAAAACCCCAAAATTTCCGTGATTACCTGGCCACCTGTATTGTACTTGAGCATATTATATCCTGTATCTTGGCTCCGGTCCTACTGTGGTAACCTGCCCGTCTGGTGTTGCCCTGTGTTAAGTGTGAAAATTTGTATATATCTGTATATACTGCTTTGAACATTGTCATAGTGACTATGTATAGATCTTACATTTGACTGCTCCACTGTTGTAATCTGAGTTATCTTCTATGTATGTTATGCTTTTTCTGATGTCAGTGTATCTGTCCTACTTGCTTCAAGTTGTACTCTGGCTGGCCCGTCGGGCGAGCGGTTGGATTTCCATCTGCGATGCTGGCGATTCTGGTTCGGGAACGGACTGGTCGCTGGAGGGTCGGCTGGGGAGAAGGATGGAGCATCTGGGGACAGCCTCCTTCTCCAGGGGAGGGTGAGGATGTGCACTGGTGCACACTGACTCTGGCGAGGCCGAGCACAGCAGTGATGCCTGGGTTGAACCAAGGGAGGACAGATGTCGGGCGATGCCTTGACGTCAGGATGTCACTCCCCACAGAAAACCAGGAAAATGCTTCCTGGCTGGCTGGATGATGGTCTCTCTGTCCTCCGCTGCCGCCGATCCCAGGACCGACACACCTCAGCAGTACCAGGTCAATAGAAATAGTCGCTGGCCCTTCACGGTGCCTTCCCCCTCGGAGGAGGGGGACCCGCCCAGCGAAGGGATATGCCGGGTTACCCGGGGACTGCATATGAGGTTGGTAGCCAGTGTGGGAGCCAGGGGCAGGCAGTCAGAGGGACGCTAGAGACCAAGGAGTGAGCAGCCAGAAAGAAGTGGAGGTGCAAAAAGTTGTACTCTGTATGCTCTTTTAATTCTTGTACTCTCCCAAGTCATACCTGAAGATAGGCTATATGTGTTGTCTAGAGTATTTATCTGGTTAACAAAAGCTAAATAAATAAATAAATCTATATTGCTGGAAGGGAGAGTTGGAGACTGTAGGTTGTTATATGCCTTAAGGTCAGCAATAAACAGTAGCTATATCTATAACTCACAATTGACTACATCAGTCTTAATTGATTTTGATGACTCTGGCACAACAACACAAACAGTAATCCATCAACAGAAGCATGCCAGCATCCTTGCCACATGTAAGCTACAGAAATTAATATTCATGACTAACCTGAAGGCTTTTTAACAACCCAAATTGTAGTCTGCTTTTACCCTAATTGCTCAAGTGGTTCATCCAAATTCTGAAGTTGAACCAAATTTGATGGCCTCAAATCAAAGCTAAACTTGAAGTAGCCACTGGACCACTTCTTCCACCCTTAACCTCTGGGCAGATGTCACTGATCTGATGTAATTCAGCTGCATAGATTTCAATGATACGTGTCCTCCACCTTGGGAAACATCTTGCAGTACTATTACAGTGTGGCATTTTATTGGATATAAGTGTCTCTCTTAAACAATAAGTTAAGCACTCTAGTGGCAGTGTAGTGAAAAGTGGGTCTTAACTGGGTGTGCTTCTATAGCCATTCTTGACCTTTAAATATTGGAGCAGGGCATGTGCCTGTGCTAGATTTTGTGGGAGTGTTTTCCTTTGTTGCTTGTTATTTTGGAATGATAAAGTTAGGTGAGCTGTATAAATGTAGTTGTGATTTGAATCTTAATAAATGTGGGAGAGTGTGCTTAGTGAGATTACTGAATGGTGAAATGTGCATGGGTCAAAGAGTCAGGTTGTACTCTGCTGGTAAGCTGAGGAGGCTATGTACATTTTAGGAATGGCTTCCATGACTTCCATATAGTGTAGAGAAAAATGTAAATCTCTTGGAATCTACTGGCATATTGGCATGGAGAATATAGGGCAGAGGAAAGGTAGCTAGAAGGAAGGCCATCACCAAGAGGGCCTATTTCAAGAACTTTGGTCCTGGTTGAGGTGCCCTTCAGAATTTACTAGGTGTAGGGTTCAAGGCAGCAAGACTTCTCCAGTAAGGGTGGTCCTAATTAATTCCAGGTCAGTTGTTAATGCAATTGCCATTTTATGAGATCAAATTTTGACCTTCAGCTCCAACAAAGCTTTGTGATTGAGACTTGATTTGGGGACAATGCTAGTATATAGCTCTTTTCCCCAGTTCACAGGGTGTTTCCAGTCACACCATCCTTGCATGGAGTGTAGGAGTGGTGAAGTGGTCATCATTAATAAATGGTCCTGTAGGGAAGGACAGTCCCTGTGAGTGATGCTAGCCCTTTGAGTTTGTGGCTATGAAATGTAGCAGCAGCCTTAAACTCAAAATGATCCTGGTATAATGTCTGGTGGAAGGTGGGAGAAGAGAATATTTAGAGGAGTTTGCAAACTTGGTATAGGTCAAGTTGTTGGAGTCCTTAGACTATAGGGTCTACAACAAGAAGGACAAACTCGCTGTTGTGCTCCTTCAATTGATGGACTTGTTGGGATTTACATAGCATGTCCTGGCCACCACTCAAGTCGGTGGCCACACACTAGACTTGGTTTTGATTGGATTGATTATATTTCATTTTTTATTAGCCAGGTAAGGTACACCAGACAAGTATTTGTCTGTTTTCAGGCATGACCTAGGAGACTACAACCAGTAACTAATGCAATGTATGACAATGACAATTTAGGAAAATTGTTACAACAAAGTAATGCACAAGGTAAAATAAAATGTGTACAATCTACAAAAGCATGTTAACAAAATGAGAAATGCAGAAGAGTTATACACAAAGGCAAATAGTTACTCACAGTACAAAGACAAAGGACAGGTGCATACTTCCAGTTGTACATAGGAGTGGGTCATTGGTTTTGAAGGTGCTGGTAATGGAATAGAGCCTGATGTTAGCAGGCGTGGTATTCCAAACTTTAGGGGCAGAGACAGAGAAAGCAATCTCATCTAATTTGGTCCAGGACCTTGGTATGACTACAGGATTAAGGTCAGATGATTTAAGTAGATAGGCATTTGAATAGGGCACTAGGAAGGAGGCAAGCAATAGAGGAACCTGATTATAAAAGATGCTATACATGATACAATCCAGGAGAGAACATGATGGGTGGAGCTAGGAGCCAGCTAAGTTCAGAGTACAGCGTGCAGTGATGGGCAAGTCAGTTACTAGCAATGGCAAAATTACAATATTGCTACATGCCACTTCCCATTTGTGTAGTGTAGACTTTGAGGCTTCAAAAGAGACAGACAGACTGTAGGATAGTTTGGGTAACAGAATACCCTGGTCTATGGTGATACAGGCACTGGGAGAGAGGTTACAGCTGGCTCTGAAGGCAAGGCAAAGTCTGATATTGACAGTCTTATAGTTAGATGTAATGGGAGTGAAAAACAATGGCTAGGTTAAGCATAACACCCAGGTAGTTAAGGATGGGACCGTGACTAAGAGGTACCAAATTCACAGATCACCATGAGAGAAGATTGAAAATGTTTTAAACGGGGGCAAATCCAAATAGCATGGCATGGGATTTGGTAGCATTCATTAAAAGCCTATTTTCATAGAACCATTGTTGAACAGACTGCAAGTAAGATAATTTGTTATTGATCACATCCATGTTCTTGGCACTAGAGAAGAAGAACAGATCATCAGTGTAAAAGATATGTGTACTGTTTGAGTTGGAGTGATAACTAAAATTTATATGGAGGCAGAAAACCAGGGGTCAAAGTATAGAACTTTTAGGGTGCACCAGTTTTAATGGGACAGGATCAGAGATGGAGGATCCAAATCTGACTCATTGTTGTCTATTGGACAAATAACTTTTGAACCAGGGCAGGGCAGTATCAGATATTCCCAGGGATGTAAATTTTGTTTCTGAACAAGGTGTGATCAACCATATTGAAGGCCTTTGTGAGATTGATGAAAGAGGTGCCGGTTAGCTCCCTTTATCAAATGTATGTGAGATGCAATTTGTTAGTGTAAGTAGAGCTGTGATGGTACTGTGATTCTAGCAGAACCCGTGTTGAGCTGCAGAGTGGATATTGTAGGTGAAGAGGTAATCACTGAGTTTGGGGGCAGAAATGTTTTACAAGACCTTGCAAAGAGTTTTTACCACCAGGATAGTGGCTGATGGGCCCAGATTTCTTCTGTAGCCTTATCAGGCCAAGATGTCACATCCTTTGGGTTGATGTCCCTCCAGATATTATCTCCCTGGCAGAGAATGTCTGTAGAGCCTGGTTTAGGCTCAACCTCAATGCTTTCTGAGGCTGGTAGATGTCTCTGGCATTATCGCTGCCTCCACTGTCTGAGGCAGTGAAAGATTTTCATAGTAATATCCTGTCTGCATTAGACACTCAAATCCCACTCTGTTGCCACTTCCAGGTAGGAAAGGGTCTTCCTATGGTTTAATGGGTTTCTCTGTACACAAGTAGATGAAGTCCCACCTAGAGTCTGATAAACTTGTTGAGATGGCTCACTAACACGAGTATGAGGAAGCAATGATAACAGACAGAATAACTTTGTTTCTCTTATCATCAAACTATGACCACCCTGGTGAAGGTTACTAATGGTCTCCACCGAATAGTGGAGAGGTTTCTTTCCTGGTCCTTTTGGATTTATTCTTCACATTTGACACCACGGGACATATGGAATTTGTGGAAAGGCTGAGGAGGATCATTGGGGTGATGGCAGCTGTGCTTCCATGGTTCTGGTCTTTTCTCAGTGATAACTGTCAGTCTGTGCAGTTAGTCTTCTCCTGTTAGCATGGACTGTGTTGTTCCTTAGAGTTGTCATTTGCAGTGTTTATTCTACTGCCAGGTGACAAAATCAGGAA
Source organism: Neoceratodus forsteri (assembly GCA_016271365.2). Classification (NCBI taxonomy): domain Eukaryota; kingdom Metazoa; phylum Chordata; order Ceratodontiformes; family Ceratodontidae; genus Neoceratodus; species Neoceratodus forsteri. The sequence goes on along the minus strand of CM057453.1, from coordinate 950,417,462 downwards.
GTCTGGATTGGGTTTAATTTGTATGCTGATGATGCAGAGCTATATCTTTCATTTAAACCCAGACAGAGCTTAAAAACAGTTGTGCTTGACAGTGTTTTATCCAAAATCAGTCCAAAATGTATCCAAAATCAGTTTATGGATGACTTACTGTGGGTTGAAGCTTAATTACAGCAAACTGAGTTACTACTGGTGGGACCAGATTGTCTGAGATGGCTTACTGTGGGTTGAATCTTATTTACAGCAAACCTGAGTTACTACTAGTGAGACCAGGTTGTCTGAGGTCATCCATAATGGAGAGCTTGTGCCTTCCTATTTTTGGAGGTGAAAGGCTTCAGTCTAGGCAGGTTGTGTGCAATCCAGGGGTCACCCTTGATCCACATATGACACTTGTATCCAAGGTGTCTGACATGGTTAGAGTGCCTTTCACAATCTGAAGTACATTCCTGGGTTTCAACCTTACCAAGACCCAGATGATCTTTCAACAGTGGTGCATTCTTTAGTCATTTCTATTAAATGTTGCAATACACTCTATCAGAACCTACCCACAGGTCAGATTCACCATCTACAGTTAGTCAGGAATGCAGCATCTAGAGAAATAAGCATATTATGCCTGTTCTTCTGTCTCTGCACTGATGACCTATTAGATAGCAGATTGATTTTAATATACTTCTTTTGACCTACAGGCCCTCAATGGAATGGGTCCCCTGTTTCACAGTGAGCATCTGGCAATCCACACTGATATCGATGAGTTACTCTCTACTATTCTGGGCCTTTTGGCTGTTCCAAAGTCTAGATTAAAGAGCAGGTATTCACTTATTAATGTGCTTTTCTTCAGGTTACAAGCTGTCCTGTCTAATAAAGAGTTTTGCCCTACCTGTTGTGGGTGTATTTTTTATTCTTTTTTTTTTATTTTATTTGTCCTCACTCTTTTGTTAGTTTTCTCAGACACTGAAGGGACATGTTTAAAAAATCACTGCTGCCAGGAACACTGAACCCTAATTCAAAATTATGTAAATTAAAGATGGAACCCCAGGATTCAGCAAGACCTTACTAGTGCATGGGATAATGTGGCACCTCTACATGCTCATTCATGTGATGGTGACTAACAGCTCTAAACATTGACTCTCTGGCTGAACAGCACACACTGAGGTTTTCAGCTGAGCAGCTGTCATAAAGTAGTTAACCTAAAAGCATTACAGAAACAGTTTAAATTGTGTGCCATAACTCAAGTTAGTTAGTTAGTTAGCTAGTAAAAGACAGATCTTCAGTCTTTAAAGACAATTTATTATATAGGGTTCCTGAGCAAGCGGTGGTACCGCTTAAACACAGTCCTGAGTTAATGTGAATCTGTTATGGATATCATAAGTCTGAGTGGAATTCAATGTAGGAACTCATTCATTCATGCTTTTCTATTTACTGAATTGATGTCAGTGCTAGAAGGTGGTAGCTTTTAATCTATCATGAGAAAGAAAGAGAGTGAGAGTGAATGAGAGCTGCAGGACCTAAGCTGCATTGATATTTTTGCACTTGCATGTTCCTACAGAATATTATCTCTCAAGCCCTTTCTCACTACTAATGCACTGATTCCCCGAGACTGAGGACATTGACTGCTGGGATCCACCCAAACTATCTATGTGTTGGCAGAATTTTGTTTTTACTTTTCACTTCTCTCCTCTCCTCTCCTCTCCCTCTCTCTCCTCTCTCTCTCCTCTCTCTCCTCTCTTCTCTTCTCTCTTCTTCTTCTCTTCTCTCTTCTCTCTTCTTTCTCTCTCTAAGCAGTTTTCAGGTTTGATTCTATGTCTGGTAAGGATGGAAACTGAGAGGTTACAAGTGGGATGGTAATGCAGAACCCACTAGTCAGCTCCCACAACTGCATACCACATATTACAATAATGACCCACATAGAATAAAAGAATTGCCTGATGCTCTACCACAAGGTACTGTCACACAATCTTTGGCCAGCAGTCTTATGCTAGTCCACTGTTTGCCATCACCGGTGCTTTGTTAGTGGTACTTGCAATCAACTTTCATGCATATCGAAAGCAGAGTGCACCGATGAAGAAAAGGGTTGGCTCATCATGGCAATGTGCACAAATTGGCATGAATAGAAGCAAGACAATTACCTGTCACCATTACAGTTGCTAGATGGTTGAAACCAGCATGCTGCCAACATTTCAGCAGATGCTTGCAAGGGTACAGGGATAGAAGATGGCGCTTGCAGGGTTGTGGGGGTTGGAGGGGTTGTTACAGTGACTACAAGGAAAACTATCTTAAATCTGTCCTCTACTCTGACTACTCTACTGAAGATGGATAAAAAATAAAATGACAAAACGTATCTTTAAATACCAAAAAAAAAGAAACCAAAAGCTTTTATTTACGAGTGGGCAAGAAACATGAAACCAACCCCACAGGGATTGAACTCCCAAGGCCATGGCATTGTCACAGTAACAGACACACAAATTAACCACTGTGAAATCAGCAATTTGTGTCAGCAGATCATTTTAGTAAATTTAGGTTATTCCATCCTGCTGACTATACTGTTAATAGAGCTGTGCCTCTGTAGCTGGTAACTAGGGCTGTGCAAATACTGAATATTAATTTCGAATATCACAAATAATGGACTATCGAATATTTGAATTAAATACTGAATAGTCCACTATTCGATATATTCAGTATTCGGCCGCAAGAAGGACAAAAAGTCTTTCCCACCCCTCCTGGCTAGCAATAAATAAATATTTTTTGCCCTGGTGTCTAGTGGTCCCACCCCCGTCGATCGCGATCCAAAAATAAAGAATCCCCCAGACTCTCAGCAATAGTCCCAGTCCCCAAATATATAAAAATAATTCCCTAATTTCCCTTGTGGTCCAGTGGACCTCCCCCTCTAATCACGAGCATATGTAAAACATAAAATCCTGGTGGTCCAGTGGACCTCCCCTGTTGCCCGATGCGGGCATAAGTAATTAAAAATCCCTGGTGGTCTAGTGAACCCTCCCAATCGCCCGATCATGGACACACACATACGAATGACCCTGGTGGTCCAGTGGACCTCCCCTCACCCGATCGTGGGCATATGTAAATATAAAATCCCTGGTGGTCCAGTGGACCTCCCCTCGCCCAGTTGTGGGCATATATAAAAATCCCTGGTGGTCCAGTGGATTCCCTGCCCGATCGCAGGCATAAATAAATTAAAAACCCTGGTGGTCTCAGTGGAACCTCTAATCGCCTGATCACGGGCACACACATACGGAATGACCCTGATGGTCCAGTGGTATCCCTCCCCACCGCCCACCGAGGTACCCCACCACCCTGCACCCCGCCAGTCAGTGCGGCAGCAGCACCCACCAAGTAAGCTTACCCAGCCATCCACCGACTGACAGCATACAGTTTAGCTGTATGCCCATAATAGGTCGCTCCGTATGTGTGTGCCCATGGGTGATTGGGGGTTTCACTAGACCACCAGGGATTTTTTAATTTACTTATGCCCAATGATCGGGCAAGGAGGAGGCAGGGATTTTTAATTTACTATGCCCGTGATCAGGCGGGGAGGTCCACTGGCCACCAGGGATTTTATATTTTATATATGCCTGCGAGATATGAATTCATTATATAGTGATACCACATTAGGGGTAACTACATTAAAAATTTACCTAAATAAAAACATAGGATAAAGCTGCATGATTAAGTCCAAGAGCAGCATGGCAAAACTAAAGTGTTGTAATGTTCAGCATTAGTCCAATAAGAAAAGGCCAGCTCCATTACGAGGCTTATGGCACCATGCATTATACCTTAAGTGAAAAATCCTCCAAAGTAATTTACAAGCAGGTTACCCATATTGAATAATAATAATAATAATAATCAGGCTACAAAGCAATCCCTCCTCTGTCCTCCACCTCCTCCAAAGAACAAACATGTTAATTAGACAGCATTTGAATACAGCTAATAAAATATTAGTAACTGCTAAGGTGATCAAACTTGGTGCCTAAAGCCACCTCATAGGATAAACATTGAACTTTAAAACTTTTAATAACAGTCAAAAGAGCCTTCAGAAGAAAGGGTGACTGCAGGCTAGCATGTTAAGAGCAAACAGATCTGACTCAAGTGACCCCCTCAGCTTTGGGAATGTTAGCCAGGTCTAATTTGCCTCTCAACGCTGCTGCGAATCTGGTCTCTCATTTTCTGGTCTCAACAGGATCCACAAAAAGATAAACTTTGCCTTCAAAACAATTCTGAGGCAAGCCTGATAAATCATAGTGTGTGATATTCCAGCATCCCACAGTGATCTATGGACCCCATCGAATTTATTGCAGTGTTGCCTTGTGGTATAACTGATATCTGAAAGGCAAAACTTCAGCATTGTCCAGCATGATGGGACCCGCTTAATCTGCCAATTGTAAAATTCAGTCTCTTTCACCAACTCCTGTCATCACAACCATAAGGTTCAGGGTTCCTCAGATGTCTGCTGGACGGCCATGAGGTGTAATCCTATAACCATTCTGAATGCTCATTATGGGCCCTCCCATTGGGACTAACTCTCAGTTAGCAGTTTTTCACAAAGAAAAGGGATGGTCTTCTCACAGCCCTCCGGGATTCCCAGCAATCTAATGTTTGCATTACTGGCCTGGTTCTCCATGATTTCAAGGCAGGCTCGAAGGTGTTGAAGCTCCTTGACATGAGAGCAGTGGCCCCATCGCAGAATCGGCTCTTTGCTCACCTCCTGAAACTCGGTTTTCAGACCATCCACCAAATTCTCCAGGATCATAACTCTGCTGTTAAAGGTATCCACTTTTGAGAAAGCCCAGAAACTGACTGGAATCAATGTCTGTAGTTAGACCCAGGGTTGTTAGGGTCTCATCTGTACTGTGTTCGGCCGCAGTTTGGGCCTCCAGACCAGACCACGAGCTCTGAGTGCCAGCCACCTTTCACTTTTTGGCACCTGCTGTTGCTTTTCTTGCTTAGGATCCCCATCTTTATTAACTTACTGGTCTAGAATCCACTCAATGGTCAAAAGTCCACCAAATGCAGTCCAAAATGAAATGATGATTTTGATGGATTTTGGTAGAGAGATTGCAGAGCTATGAAATCCTGCTTCTTCTCAGCTTGGTCTCCACAGTGCCCACATAATGGATAATGATCGGTAATTCAGTGGATTGTGTGCTACATTATGAAGCTAGATTTGAGGCTGAATATGAAAATCAGGGTCTTTTGTTTTCTTCTGATACAAAAATAGAAGAATAAGTTTGCAGGTCCACTAAAACTTTTTTTTGTAATGCATTCTTGTGGCCTCTGACCCTATATGGCCAGCGATTTTCCCTTCTTCCCAGCCTACAAGGTCCCTTATGCCTGTCTCACACATGTATAAATCCCTCCACTCTGCTCACTTCCACCACCTCCTCCTGATGCAGACTACATTTGTCCACCACCCTGTCTTTGAAGAAAACTTCTCACATTTCCAAGAAACCTGCCACCTTTCAATTTCATATCATGCTATCTTGTTCCTGTACTATTCCTGTACTAGTAGATGTCCCCTCCCACCATACCTTGTTTATACCATTAAGGTACTTGAATGTTTCTGTCAGGTCCCCACCGATCCCTCCTCTCCTCTAGTGAGTTCATATTGAGGTCCTTTAATCTACCTTCATATGTTTTCTGGATCAAGAACTGTACCATCTTAGTCACCCTTCACAGGATTACTTCCACCCTGTCTATTTCAGGACTTAGGTGTGAAATCCATAACTACATATGGTGCTCTAGATGAGGTCTCACTAGTGTTATATACAGTAGCATCACTAGTGTTATATACAGTAGCATCACTACCTCCCACCTTCTGCTAGTGATACCTCTGCCTATATACCCCACCATGCCATTGACCCTCTCTGCAGCCTTTGTACTCTGCTTAGACACATTTAGGCCATCCAAAATGATAACCCCATGTCTCTTTCTCCTTGGGTGATTTTCTGCAGCTCCACCCTCACGTGTAGGTATCCCATGGTTTACTTCACCCATTTGTATTATTTTCACTTATTTGAATGAATCCTCAGCATCCACACTTTGACCACTCTTCAAGCTAACCCAGGTCCCTCCTTATTCTCTCCACCATGTCGGATCACTGAGCTAACCCACTGGTCACCCCTCTGCCCAGATAGGATCCTATTTATCACCACAGTTCATCGTCATATCCCTACTACTGACTTCCACAACTCCTCCTATCACCGACCATCCATTGGTTGTTGCATGCTGCAGGCTGGAGCTGCAACACACTCTAGCTCCATGGGCCATCTTTGAGTGCCTGAGGGGAGGGAGTCATTCTGTCAGGACTGGCATCTCAGAGGAGCCATACTGCAGCTTGATAGCTGAGCTTGTGAACTCTCACTGCTAGCAGCGGGAGGGGAGGTGAATGGTGAAAGATTGTTGTGTACATCTGTGGACACACCAGACATGAAAGTTTTGTGATGGGATTTGGATGGCAGTAGTGATGTCTGTTGGTATCAGTGATTGACATTCACCATCCGGCTAACCATGACATTTCAAGGTTTGATGCATGTCCCTCTCTAATCTTGTGTTTGCCCTTCTGCTTCTTTCCCCACCCCTTTTCACGTATTATGCTACATTTCTGTCTCTGCATTTCCTTTGTATCCAGTACTGGTGTCCTGTTACATATCATACCTTCATGTTACTCATTTCTGGCAACATACCTATTTGTGTCTTCCTTGCTAGCTACGTTAACATGCGTGGTGGCCAGTATGATTAACCAAGCTTTTTACCTCTCCACCCACCTTGGCTAGTTTAAATATTTGCCAATGAAGCATTTAAACCATTCACTGGATACTCCAGTGCCCACATTGGAAATATGAAGGCCACCTCCTGTACAGGCAAGCATCCTGAAAGTGGGACCCCAATTCCCACTGTAGCCAAAACCTTGTTCTCCACGCCAGATCTTCTGCTAATCATTGAAGTACTTGGTGCAGAGATCCCTAGCTTCTCCCTTGCTGTGGACAGGCAGAACCCACGAGAAGGTAACAGAGTTTGCTACCTGCCCCAGGTCCCTCTCAAGTTCCCAAAACTCCCACTGCACCCCTGCTATCTCTGCCTTGTTCCCAGCTAGGTCATTTGACTCAAGGTGGACAATGATATCAATCTTACCCCATCTTGCTACTGTCCTAGCGACCCACTTGATCCCGCTTTCCATCCCTATTTGCAGTGCCTCCCTTATGCACTTTGCCTCCTCCACTCCTCCCTTCTAAGTTGTGGCTACTAACTCTACTCCACAAACAATGGAGTCCCCGACTAGAAGTAACTTCTCTTCCTTTGGTATACCACCCACTATTGGGATTCCATTCAGAAGAACCCGCCTTCTACCCTCAGTGCAACCTCAGATGACAATGTGGCCTTCCTGTTCCTCAAGCACAATGTAGAAGTTCATTAGTGGCACCAACAGGGGAATTTCCTCTGTCCCACCTCCCTTACCCTACCTGAGCCCACCGTAGTCCAACCACACAGCACTGCTGGGCAACCTTTGTGGTACAGCATGTGGATATGGTGAGCGCTGGAGTGGGGATGGATCATGAGGCCTCCTGAATCATAGCCAACTTGGCCAGGAGACTCGCTACTCCACCTACAGAACAAAGAAGTGCCTGCCAATGAGGGAGCACCACAGCTTCCAGAAGGTTTTCATAAATAATGCTACTCCACAGATACTGCACTGCACCACTCCCAGTATTATTCCCTTACTGATTTGGCTGATGCTACCTCATGGCAACAATTGAAACCAGTTATTGTAGTGTCACCTGATTTTAATGTTTTCCTTGCCATAATGCCAACCTTAGTTCTATATCACCTTTTATTTTACATCAGACTCTTCCTGCTTCTTTTGCTTCATGCAACCTCTTCCACTGGGCTACAGTAACCTCCCATTCAGTTAGCAGAGGGATTGAATGCTGAGATGTGATACATTTTATCCATTCTGATTTACAGATCACAATGAAATGATCAATGATTGTATTAAAGTCTGATAATATGCAATGCAATGTCATACCCAGCTTTCATTTGCAAGTATGAAAGAAAATGCATGTTAATTGAGAGTAGTGTGAGCTGCATATTGATGCTAGATTTGAGTTAGAATATCAAGATCTGGGTTCTATTTATTTTGGTAAATCTGAATCCATAACAGGAGAAGAAGTTTGAAATTCAATTGTGACTGCCATAAAATGTTTGCATGACCTTTATGCAAACCTGTTATGTTTATTTCAATGGCAATGAATCTGTGGCCTTAGAGGTACATTTAAAATGTCATGTTATAGTCAGCCAGAATGTGTGGCTCACTGGTATGAATACTTGCTTTAGTGCTAGAGGCTGTGAATTTGATTCCTCTCACAGTTGAACTTTTTTATGTTTATTTATTAACGCTGGAGAGCAATATAACTTACAAAGCTAGTTAAAGGGGATATATTATGCTTCTTGCAACTGATTGCTGTTGACTGAACAGGCATGTGTACTTTTTCCTCTTCACACACATAGTGTGGTAGTGAAACTGGATTGTAGTAGGGAGAGGCAATCCATTGCAGGGTCACATGACATGTATTGGATTGATGTTGCTCCCCACCCCATATTGCCGGATTAATACAACATGACTTAGTTGAAATAGCAACTTGCATAATGGACTGTCAAATGAGACTAACTATGAACAAGTGCAAGGTCCTACACTTAGGAAGGGAAATAATAGGTATAATTATACAATAAATGGCATATCTCTTGTAGAAGTAACTGATGAAAAGACTTGGGTATATTCATATCAAACGATTTGAGCTTCTCAAACAAACCTCTGAAGCTTCATTACAAGCAAATAAAATCCTCTTGACAATCAAGAACATTGCATTAAGACATAGGAGGTATTAATTCCCTTTACAGAGCTTACGTAAGACCACACCTCGAGCATGCTTCTCCAGTATAAAATCCATACAAAAGTTGACTGAAATAACATAGGAAAATCCAAAGAAGATTTACTAAAACTATAAATAGTCACCAATATATGACATATGAAGACTGATCAGTATCTCTTGATTTGATGTCACTGGAAACCAGAAGAACCAGGGAGATCTACTTATATACAACATAATGCAGGACCCACATTTGATGGTTGAATTGAATATAGACTACAAACTAGGAAATATAGACACCCGAGGTCACCCATTACAGATTAGGGGTAGACAGTTCAGGTCTGTTAAAAGAAAATGCTTCTTTACATCAAAAGTGGTAAATTCTTAGAACTGCTTACCTCTTGAAATGATTATTAGTAAAACCAAATCCAAATTTAAGAAAAAATGGATAATTACAGCCTTCTAGAAGGCAAATTAAAATACTTTTAACCACTCTGGTTATGGAGCAAAATGGGCAACTACCTTCAAGCTCCTAATATTTCTAGTATGAATCCTAGTATATAGCTTCAATATAGATCTCGTGTATAATGGCTTTGGTCACCACGGTCAATAGACCAAACAGTGTTACAGGACTCTGCAGAGTTGTGTCGCCAGGTACTGCATCACTGCTCTAGTTTCAGCATAGTTAGAATGTCAAAAGAAAGGCTATATTTACACAATAGAAAAACAAGTACTGCAGAGAGCTGACAGCACAGTGGTCAGTGTGTGTGCTTTGTGTTGCAACAGTACCTCAGGATGAGATTTTGATCCCTGAGATGTTTGTTTGTATTTTCCTTCCTAAACCATCAAGAATTTTTTTAATTTTGTATTAATTGTGCTTTTGTATTGCTTGATTATTTCAAAACTCAGTCTTAAATATGGGAGCCACAGATAAGGTTGCCAGCCACATGCACTACAACCCATCCCCGCCACCTCACAATCCCACACAAATGCCATAAAATCCATCCTCTACCTGCAAGAATCTGTAGACATTTTGTCAGAATACTGGTTATGCACAGGTTGCAACTATATCTGTGACAGCTTGTGACTTGACCAAATTCATGGCAATCTGTTTAGACCAATGTGCAGACCCCAATGTATATCTTTATATATATTACAAATATATTGTATACATGTCATGTTACCCTACAATGGTCTTCCTTCTCAATACTACATCACGGTTTCAGTACACACTACGTTTAAACAAAATCCAATGGTCTGTTTATGTCACTGCAAGTAAATGTGAAAGTAAAATGTAATTTTTCCTTGCTTTTAGACATTATATCGTCGTCAGAATAAAAAATAAATTCTGCTGACACCCAGGGAATCAAACCTGTGTGCACATGTCACCAAAAAGCTAATGCCCAATCTGCTGAGCCAAACCGACATTGAAATATGCCATGATCTTTTTATAAACTTAATTACTTACAGACTGAAGATGATTGATAATTCAGTGGACTGGGAGCTGCACTTTGAAGTTTAATCAAATGCATGAATTCACAATCATGGTTTAATTATTTCCAACATATACAGAAATAGAAGAAAACGTTTGTATTCTAGTTTAATTGAAACTGGAAGCATGCTCCTTATGTGAACATGCAAACTGAGTACATATCAATGGAAAAGGTTCTTTGTTGTTAGAAGTACTGTAAGTATCTAAAAGACATTCATGTACCAGGAAGCTGATGTGGCTCAGGGATTAGGTTCTGACTTGTGATGACAGCGGTTACTGGTTTGATTCTCTAGGTAGTAATACTCATTTTATTGTTGTTTTAGCGGACAATCTGATGTTTATAAGTAAGGAAAAACTGCCTTTGCTTCATACATTTACTAGCAGTGACATAAACAGACTCTTGGATTTTTTTTTAAATAGTGTGGTACTGAAACCAAGATGTAGTATTGAGAGGGAAAAACAGCGAGGGTTACATGACATGTAAACGATTGCCAACGTCCCCACCCCACCCCTCGTGCAACAATTTTATTCTGCTTCAAGAAGGTTTGAAGGAAAATGAAGTAGCCTAAACAGTTTTCATGAAGTGTGTGAAGCTGTGTCACCAACTACAGAGGCGCTAATCTCTGTCAGAATAAGATAAATCATAAAAAAGGTTCAAGCACTGATCCCACCCCTCCATCCTCAGTGCTCTCTGCATTTGCTTTTTTCATGAAGGTTTATTACAATGACATATGAACAGAGTGCAGGTGATGGCAGGCATTGAACTATTATGGGACTGCTAGCCAGGTGGTTGTGTGAGGATGCCTTTTGGCAGGGAATCAGGCATTTTATGTTACAGGTTTGGGCACTACTGTGAGGTGTGGTAAGTTGACTGGCAGTTTCCTTGTTCCCAACCCACTGCGATATCCTCTTGGATTTCATCCATGACCCATTTGACTCGGTCCTGTGGATTGATTATGTAGTAAGAGAGAGAAATGCACAATTCTGGATAGGGAGACACATACCATAGATAATGCATTGGCTAGATTGAGTGGCTATTAATGTGTCAGTGCTCTGGTTTGGAATTTTGATCCCTGAGAAGAGGGTTGTTCTTGCCTTCTTCTTGCTCTCTCCTTAAGTATATGCATTTATAGTATTATTTATTCATTTATTTAAGAAGCATTTCATTAGTTTAATTTTAAGTTACATCTTCAATAGAGTATATAATTCAGAGAAAAGCACAGTTGCACACAGTTCTGCCTGATAGTAAGCTGCAACCCCACCCTGACCCCTGAGACAATGACTCCTTCATCCATGCACCAATTCTAGCATCGACTGAAACTTTGGCAGCATGCTGACCTTCACAAAACCCCACTCATGATCATTAATAACAGCTACCACCTTCTAGCACTGACATCGATTCAGTAAATAGAAAAGATATGTGAATGAGTTCCTACATTGAATTTCCTCAGACTTATGATATCCATAACAGATTCACATTAACTCAAGACTGTATTAAAATGGTACCACCATTTGATCAGGAACCCCATATAATAAATTGTCTTTATAGACTGAAGATTTGTCTCTTACTAACTAACTAACTAATGAAAGTCATGACACACAATTTAAACTGCCTCTGTAGTGCTTTTAGGTCAATACTTTATGGCAGTTGCTCAGCTGAAAGCCTCAGCGCATGCTGTTCTGCCAAGAGAGTCAATGTTTAGAGTTCTATTCACCATCACACCTAATGAGCACGAGAGGCATCACATTATCCTAGTGCATGTGCAGAGTAAGGTCTTGCTGAATCCCTGGGCTTCTAGTTTTAATTTATGTCATTTTGAATCGGGGTTCAGTGTTCCTGGTGGTGATTTTTTAAATGGGTCCCACTTTAGTGTATGGTTAAAACTAATAAAAGAGTAAGGGCAAAGAAAATTAAAAAGTAAAGAAATATGCCACAACAGGTAGGCAAAATTCTTTATTAGACAGGAGAGCTCTGTAGCCTGGAGAAAAAGCACACCAGTTAGTGAATACCTGCTTTTAACATCAGCTCTGGACAGAGTTTTTCTGTTTCTGCCCTTTTTGGAACAGCCTTCCCACAGATATTCAGCATGCCACCTCAGTCTCCACTTATTTATTTAGTTATTAAATTAAAAATGTGGGAGAGTGGATAATGATGAGGATATAAGGGAAATGCAGAATGATCTACAAATCCTATGTGGTGGTCTAAGGTCTGGCAGTTACAATTCAATGCCAAACATTGCAGGGTAATGTACCTAGGGAAAAATAACCCCAAGACACAGTACTGGATAGTAGGAAAGAGACTTAGCACTACAGATGAGGAAAGGGGCCTGATGGTATTCATTCCAGAATTCTAAAAAAAATAAGGGTAGAACTAGTGAAACCACTGACTACTCTCTTTAACAAATCATGGGAGGATGGGTGGTACCTGAGGACTGGAGGAGGTGGAAACTATAGACCTGTCAGTTTGACCTCAGTGGTAGGAAAATTATGGAATCACTTCTGAAGGAAAGAAGTGTTGAGTACCTAGAGGCCAATGGGGCACAGGACCCAAGGCAGCATGGATTCACAGTGGGACGGTCATGTCAGATGAATCTAATAGATTTCTTTGACTGGGTAAACAAAGCAGTAGACCAGGGAGGGGTTGTGAACATGGCCTACCTAGATTTTAGCAAGACATTTGACATAGTCCCATACAAAAGATTAGTATATAGCCAAGCCTTGGAGGGGTCCCAAGGTGGTAGTCTGATAAAAATTGGCTGAACAACAGGACACAGAGGGTAATAGTAAATGGAGTAAACAGTGAAGAAAGGGGGTTGCTAGCAGGGTACCGCAGGGTTCAGTATTGGGACCGGGTCCTCTTTAATGTCTTTATAAGTGACATTGCAGAGCAAACCGGAAGGAAAAGTACGCCTCTTTGCAGACAACACAAAGATCTGCAATAGGGTTGATGCACAAGGTGGGGAAAGGATGAGAAGGGACTTGGCAAGGTTGGAGGAATGGTCAAATATATGGTAGCTCAGCTTCAACACAAAGAAGTCCAAGGTAATGCACCTGGGAAACAAAAACCCAGGGAAGAGTATACAATGGGGATGAGATACTAACAACAATAAAATGGAAAGGGACCTGGGGTAATTATATTAGATGACCTAAAGATGGGCAAGCAATTTGAGAAGGCAGTAAGGAGGGCTGGGGATACTTGGATATATATAGAGAGGCATCAGCAGTAGAAAACAGGAAGTTGTTATCCCTCTGTACAGACAGTTGGTGAGACCCCATCTGGAGTATTAGTGCAGTTCTGGAAACCCCATCTCTGCAAGGACATAGACAGAGTGGAGGCTGTCCAGAGCAGGGCAACCAAAATAGTGCAGGGTCTGCAACAGAAGACATATGAAGAGAGGCTAAAGGAGCTTAATATGTATACCCTTGAGGAAAGGAGGAGGGGGGACATGATAGAAACTTTCAGGTACCTCAGTGGACTCAACAAAGTCCAAGAGGGTGGCATCTTTCAGAAAGAGATTTTGCAAGAACAAGGGGCACAATTTGAAGATAGAGGAGGGACAGCTCAGAGGTAATGTGAGAAGTATTTTTCACAGAGGGTTGTGGATGCATGGAACAGCCTTCCTGGATGTTGTGGAGTCAAGAACAGTGGGGAATTCAAGAATGCATGGGACAGACATAAGGTAATTCTAGTTGGGGGTAGGAGGCAGTAGGCTGTTGGTTAACTAGGATCTGCAGCTTATCCATCAGGTAGGAAATGGGCAGACTAGGTGGGCCAAGCGGTCCTTATCTGCCAAATTCAAATTCTATGTAAAGGGATCTGTAATTTATCATTAGCAACTCATTTAAGGCAAGGCAAGGCAAGGCAAATTTTATTTTTCCAGGCACCCAATCCTGGAGGCTCTGGGCACCATGCATTAAGATGCACTATCCACATAATAAATAAAACTAAAATATAGATATAACAGTAATATCAACTTAAAATAAATGTGTCCTGTGGCGACACAAGACACTGCTAAAATCAGACATGAAAGGGGTGGGAACCCTAAAAGATTAATGGACTAGGTCAGGGAAGGCCTGACTAAATGGGAAGGCATTGAGGTGGGCCTTGAAACCTCAACTGAAGGGGTCTCCTGTATAGCTGGTGGAAGCTAATTCCACAGGACGAGGCCAGCAACACTAATTGCTCAGTCACCGCCATTTTAAGCCTCATCCTGGGAATCACCAGGAGGCCCCTAGAGGAGGAGCGGAGGAAGCGGACCAATGCAGCAGGTGTAAAAAGGTCCAACAGATAGCCAGGGCTCAGCCATGTAGGGATTTAAAGGTGAGCATGGCCACCTTGAAAAGGATCCTCTACCTTACAGGCAGCCAGTGCAGTTCACGCAGCACTGGGATGATGTGGCAGTATTTTGACTGCCCTATCAACAACCTGGCTGCTTCATTCTGCACTAGCTATAGCCAGTAGAGGTTCCCCTAGACCTCAAGGTAGAGCACATTACAGTGATCAAGCCTCAAAGACACACAGGCTTGCACCAAGTTGGGGAGGTCCATGGGCAGAACTAGGGGCTTAACTTTGGCAATGTTCCTAAATGATAATAGCTGGTCCGGACAACAGATGACATCTGACACTCAAATGTCAATATGCTGTCAAAAGTCACGCTTAGGTTGCGCACCCTAGAGGAGGCCTTCAATGTCACAGATCCCAGAAACAAACTGGTTTCACACCAGATTCCATCCTGTTCTGCCCTCTGTTTGACTCCACCACCAGTACCTCCATCTTGTCGGGGTTCAGTTGCAGCCAGCTGGAGGCCATCCAGTCATTGATCTCAGCAAGGCAGTTGTTTAGGACTTCCACTGCACTAAATGTCCCAGGTGCAAAGGAAAAATACAGCTGGGTATCATAAATAGCAATGAAAACCCAATCTGTACTTCCTAATGAGCTCTTCCAGGGGCAGCATATACATAGCAACAACACTGGTGACAAGATCGACCCTGAGGTACTCCACATGTCAGGAGACTAGGAGGAGGAAAATTCCCATCACTACCCATTGTCTCCTATTTGTGAGGTAGGACTCAAACCAGCAGATGACTGAGCCAATGAATCTGCAAAATTCCTCAGGTGATCAAGCAACACACAATAGTCTACCATATCAAAGGCTGAAGAGAGATAGAGGAGAATGAGAATTGTCCCTCCCCTGATCTCTAGCCCTGAGGAGGTCATTATGCACCCAACAAGTGCTTCCATACTATGCCTCACATGAAACCCAGACTGGAATGGTTCATAGAGATCAAAGGCCATGAGTTGCTCCTCCAGCAGAAGTGCCACAACCTTCTCAACAACCTTCCTAAAATGGAGGTTGGAGATCGATTGTAATCTCTTTGACGTCAGGTTCTAAAGATGGCTTTTTCAGGAGGGGTCACACCAGTACCTCTTTCAACTCATCAGGGAAGACCCTCTGATAAAGAACACCCTACAATCAAGGCGAACACAGGGCCGATGGTGTTGACACATCCCATTAAGAAACGAGTCAGCACCGGGTCCAGTTCACAAGAACTGCGCTTCAACTTGATGCAACCCCAGTGACCTCTGACACCTCCACTGGCTTAAACTCCACCCAACTAGACAGAGTGCTCTCCAGTTACCTGAGGTGACCACTGTTGGCCTCAGTAAGGCTCACTGGCAGGACTCCTTCTGGATGTAGGATACCCTGTCCGAGAAGAATCAAACAAACTCTTCGTAAAGGGTGTCTGAAAAGTATTTTTCGGCTGAAGACAGGCTGGGTTTAAGAGCCTGTCCACAGTCTGAAAAGCACAGTTGGTCTATTCTTCCCAGCAGCAATCTCCTGGAAAGGAACTCTTCCTTCTTTCAGGTGATTGCCCCTGATACTCACCATAATGGGCACACAGGGCCAGTCTATCTGCCTCCAGGTTGGACCTCCACCAGCAACGCTCCAACCTCCAAGCCATAATCTTCATCACCTTAAGCTTCCCATCAAACCAGGAGATCTCAAGTGAGAGGATTTGGGTCATATATGACTGGTGTGAGAGAGTTGAGTGCTGCAGCCATCACCCTACTATATTTGGTGACCGCCTCACCCGAACCTCTATGCATACACTACCCACACCAGATAGGTCAGCTACTGCCAAGAATCCCTCCAGGGTCAAACCCCTCAAAGGGCTGCAGCTGACCATATCAGCAAGGGATGGCTCTCAGGAAAGGCCCTGAATGAGAACTCCACCGTGCAATGATCGGACCAAATGACCTAATCAGTCTTGAGGTTGGTAACCTCAAGCACCAGTGAGAAAACCAGGTCCAACATGTAACTGCCCTGGGGAGTCACGGAAGAAACATCTTGCATCAGGCCCAGAGAAGACATAGTCTGTAGGAGGTGGTAACCCAGCCTAGATGTTTTGTCATGGGTCCAGACATTGAAGTCCCCAGGACTAAGCACTAGGAGGACTCCAACATCTCAACGATGATGAAGTCAGCTACCTCCAGTAGGATTCGGCCCACCCCGGGGCGAGAAATCAGGAGAATCCTACAACCTGCATACAGACCACCACATGTGGCCACACATTCAATGAATGCGGCTTTCCCACTGAATGCTCAGAGAAGCCAAGTTCAGATCTAAAGCAGATGGCCACCCCCGCCCCTGCATTTCACTCTGAGGCAGTGCACTACCGAGTATCTGGGGGACAGCTGCCTCTAAAACTGGATCAGCATCTTCTCCTACCCAGGACTCAGTGATGCAAACCAGATTGACCAAGGAAACCAAGTCCACAATAATGGCGGTCTTGTTCGTGATCGGTCTGGCATTGCAAAGCATCTCCCTCAGGGTATTGGTGGATAGTGTAGACCTTCTGGCTACCAGCCCACTCGGTCTGATGGAAACCTTGGGATGAGAACCAAAGACGCCTTACTTCTCAATGGCTCGTGGCACCCAGGGTGCATTCTGCACCTGACAACATCAATCCTACCACCTCCATGACACACAGGACACCCAGCCACAAACAATCGATGCGGCGCCTCTTAATCCCAACCTCCCGACAGAAATGTGCTGTAGTGGTGGAAACACAGAGATCAGTAAAGGCTGCAGATCGAGCAACTGGATGCCCTATGCTATCCTAGCCCTCCCATTCCCCAGTCCTCACAGACACATAATGTCTAACCAATAAGTCCCCAACATACTAACTATCCACAATCACTCAGTCAAACCACTAAACAAAAACAGTCCCTCACCAGACACACAACTAAATCCTACAAACCCAACAACAAACCCAAACCCACCACCCAAGGAAGCAGCTAAGGCAAAAGAGATCAGATCTGATAAGGTGAACCAGAGTACATGGATCCTTCAGTCACTGCCCAACTTGTCTGGGCATAAATTATAGTAATAAGTATTACAAGTCAAGCAAATAGTTTATTTATCTTCAAGCCCCAGGATTTCCTGGCAGGAGGATTCTCTCACAATCCACTGCCTCGAGACATGGTCCCAGGAGAAGATACAGAAAGTCTGGTGCAAAGAAGAGGCAAGATCCTCATAAGAGAATATCAGCAAGCTGCATGGTCCAAGAGTCCACAGTTTGACACCCCCTTTATGATAATCCAGCAGGAAGGGGGAAAGGAAGGCTGTAGCTGGTCCAGATGGAAAAGCAGCAGTCGGCACTAATGGCAAGCCGACTAATAGGAAGTCCAATTCAATAAAATACACACTTGGTGAACACTCCAGCTGAGAAACCATTCATGTTCCTCTAGGAAATGAGCCAGGCAATGCCTTCTACACCCGTGCTCTCCTGGGATAATGTCCGTATGACAAACAGTACAGCCCAGAATGGCCCAGACAGCCCCTGTGTCTGATGTTGAGCAAGGTGCCCTCAAAGGCAAATCAGCTGCATCCAACGGCACCAGAAAAGCTGCCTGAGCGGACCGAAAAACAACTGGGTGGTTTGAGGACAGTCTTCAGAGATGATTTTCTCCACAGAACCTCCATAAATGATGTTCCATGCCCTTCGCATGACCAGCAGTTCAGCATACTAAGGCAGACAGTGAAAGCTGGATCAAACAGCAGTCGGACACTCCCCACGCAGCACTCCACTCCAAAGACACTCAAGAGGTGGAGTTCCAGGATAACCTCCAAAACAAAAAGCTAAGTCCTGACTCTATCTCACTTCCCCAACCTGCCTTACACTCCAACCCTAATCTACTCACCTCACTAAATTTAAAACTATAAAACTTTGGGATCCCGTGAAAAATAAACCGGAGATCAAGCTCATCAAATTTGCTCTCTCACAGGAAAAGGTAAGGAGTAAAACCCTTTAGGTGGCTGAAAGGTGCTCTCAAAATCTAAGAGATGCAAGTGGCCAGCTCAGCTCAGTCACCATTTTGCCCCCAAAACCAGAGACAGTAAGTAATAGAGTCAGTGCAACAAGACCTAAAGCAAGGTTGACTGGATGCTGGGATGTATCGGAGGGTACTGGTAGCAAAAGAAAAGAGGTAATACTTACCTCTACAAACTGAGGCCTCATCTAGAGTACTGCACTCAGTTCTGGAGTCCTCACCTCAGAAAGCATAAAATAGGTTGGAGACGTAGCAGCACAGAGTAACAAATTGATTCAGGGCCTACAGTGCAGATCCTATGAGGAGCCTCTAGGCACTAAATATGTAATCACTGGAGACCAGAAGGAAAGGAGATATGATACAGACCTTCAAGTTCCTTAAAGGACTTAACAAAGTGAACTGCTGCATAGCATTAGGTTATATTACATACATCACTGTTTGATATTGCACTTTAAAATGTACATACACAAGTACATCACATACATCACTGTTTCATATTGCACTTCACGGTCTGCATTTACAAGTATAAGTCATTCAGTTGTGGTACCATGAACATTTTTAAATGCAATATCATAGAACATGAGTTTCATAAATAACAATAAATAAAACAGTATGAGTATTTACTCTACTTGAAGACATAATAGTTCCCAGATATCTAAACAATACTGAGCTTGACATGTTGTAGCTTGTTTTAGTCTAAACAGTAACAGGTTTCAGTTAGTTCTAAGTTTTAGCTTCCTTGAAATTTGCCAATTTCTATATTCTTTGTGGATTAAAATTATTCCAAGTGGTTAATACCCAGAAGTCAGTGGTTGATACCTGTAAGTCAGTTTTGCAACATCTATCTAAGAGAAAGTGTTAATCAATATAGTGGGAAGTAGTCAAATTATGCAGTCCTGTAAAGCATATTCCTAGAAGTCACACAACTGTCCTCTGCTATCTGGTGTACAAGCAGTACAGTACTTCCCTCAAGCCCCTAGGGAGGTCCTTTAATTATGTTGTACCACCAAAATGTTGATTAATTTCAGGCACAATGCTATGTAAATTGAATAAGATGCATACACTGTTCACAAGTGTGTGGATGAAACAAAGGAACACAAAATCCTTTAGTTTATTGTAATTCAAGCATGATGGCCCTCAAGCTGATCTTATACCCAGTCAGTCTAATTTTCACTCTTCTATCCTAGGACTTCTGAGTCCCTAATGTCTTAGCTAACTATTTAATTAGTAAAATTTGCAGGACATGCCCCATTGTTGTTACTTATGGTTTAGTTGCTATACAATACCATTGAGGCTTAAGAAAACATGCTGTTCAACTTCCTGTAGCTCTGCTGCAGTCTGAATTCAAGATGCTAGCAGCTCTTGGCATGGCAGTCACTGCAGAACTTGCTGTGGAATGCATGAGCAAGCCATGGGCCAGTTGTCTCAACCTTGCTAGTCTTCATACAGTGTGGGGACTTTGTTAATCACAGTTAAAATGGCTGAGGTTTTATGTCTTTCCTTAGCTCTGCTAACACTCTATATGGGCTCTGGATGGAACTCTGGTTTAAGGAAGTTGCTTATATGTTCTTCTTTGTTGACAGTTTGGCACACAACTCCTTATGGATCAGTCACTGCAAGTGGCTGATCCAGTTCAAACACTCACTTAGCCCTATAACTGTTTAGTCTGCAGCACTGTTCAGGAGCTACTGCTCCTCCACATGTACAGTAGATCTGCTCTCTCAGTCCAGATATACAGTATGTATACATTGCTTCATAGCAATGACACCTGGTCCTTCTTCTTCTGCAGCAGATTTCATACTGCTGCATCCCCAGTCCAAGATTGACCAGTGTCAAAGGGGTGGGTTGATTAAACAATACACAGTATTTGGTTACTGGAGTGTACCTGGCTTTCTTCCTTGACCTCACTTCCAGTATGCACTATTTAGCTTTACTGTTCTTTCAGCAAGGCACCTTGTTTGCCGAGTGAGGGTGCAAGCACAACAGGCTGAACATGTCCAAACTGCACATATCCCAGCCATTGAGCTCTGCACAATGATGCCTGTCTCCAACAGATGGCATCCACTGCCCCTGCCTAGTGATGCAGCAACTTTAACTTCACTTGTGAATTATCCGCAAAGTCGCCAAATTTTCATCCGTGAATCAATTCATGAAGTTGTCCCTTATAATAATTCACCTTGCTTTTGTTTTTTTAAGTGCAAATTTCACTTAAAATATCCCAAAACAAGGAGAAGTTACAAATTCCAAATGTCCCAAATCCCTGGTGTCTAGTGCCCCCCAATAACCAGTCGCCAAAAAATGTAAAATATATATATATTACATTGTTAAATCCCTGGTGCATAATGCCCCCCGATCGCTGATCACCAGCCAAAATGTAAAATATATTTTACATCCCTGGTGTCTAGTGGTCACCCCTCACCCACTGATACATGGCCCAATGTAAAAAAATATCATTAGTGAAATCCCTGGTGTTTAGTGGACCTCCCACCCCCATCCCATCAGGTACCCCACCCCGCTCCTGTCCACCCTCACCCCAAGGTGGTGAACAGCTCAGCCCTCCATTCTCTGGGCTGGTTACCTGACTGACCTGGAATGAATATGCTCATGCTTGCAAGTACATGCTCTGTTCATTCCAGTTCAGTCAGGTGGCCAACCATGGTGGAGCGTGGAGGGTTGTGCTTGTCACCCACTCAGGTCTGGGTGGGGAGGAGGGGTGGTGGAACCTACCTGATGAGTCAGCAGGTCTACTAGACACCAGGGATTTCATTGATGATATATTTTTTTACATTGGGAGCCAGTGATAGGTGGTGGGGGCACTAGACACCTGGGATTTTAAATATTTTACATTTTGGTCAGCAATCAGTGGGGGTGGGTGGGACCTCATATGCCAGGGATCAATATATTTTTTACATTTTGGCCAGCCATCAGGATCGTCAGAGGTGATGGCCACTAGACAACAGGATTTAACATATAATTTTACATTGGGTTGGTGATTGGTGGGGAAAGGGTGCTATTAGACTATTTTGTGTTACAAAGTGTGGAATTTCACCCATGAATTCCACACTTTGTGGTCAATCCATGCGCAGCAATGGACAAATTGCACGAATTGAGCTTCATGAATTGAGTGCATGCCACAAAATAATTGCTGGACCGAATTATGCCAACTTCTCATATATCTACCCTTCCCCAATGAGCTTTCTGTGGGGAAAAAGGGTGTGCATGAGAGGCAGAGGTGTTCAGGATACTGAGCATCCAGATATATGCCCAGGCTGGCACTGCAGTGGCTCTAATTATGAACAAAGCAGGGGAACAAGGGCTATGGCAGTCCTCTAAAGACAGACATATCCCTATTGAGGACACTGATTTAAAACACATGGTCTGTGCCAGAATAATCCCAGACAGCCCTCCTTACCAGTTTAGGGTGGGGAAGGCAGAGATGTAGCCGATCAAGCTTCTAAGCATGTCCTATGTCCAGGAAAAGAATGGACACATAAGCACTGCAGCAGGTACTTGGGCTATGTTGACTGTGTCCACTCTGCTGGCTCACTGCACTGTTGAGTTCCATTCCCAGATTAGGTGCTAGAATGCTGCAGTCCCTGTGCTGAACTGTGACACAGTCACAAGCATAGATAAACCAGCAGCATTAGAAAAGTTACAGTAGATGGGGCGCATCCAGGCTATTGATCTATGGATGTGTAGATGTCACCGCATGTGCAGAGCGGACATCTGTGCAACCCCAGGCCCTGCTAGCACCCATACATGTGTGGTGTAATAGGCCTTGTGGATGGGGTACTTAATGTTCAGTCATGAAGCATGTTCATGGAACCTTGACTTTTCCTCCCAGTTGCCCTGATGCTAACAGAACACATACACATGGCTTCAGTCAAGTTGTTTACATGAATTCATGAAATGGGAAGGAAAATTCAGAAACTGGATTGGTCAAGGAGAGTGAATCCATTGCGATATCCCAGCAGAACAGCACTGGAAAAAGATCCACAACATCTTTACCTTGCCCAGCCATGGTGGTTTAAATACTCTTCAGTTGAGGGTTTAATATGCCTCACATAACATGGCTACTCTGGCATCATTTACACAGACCTAACGTAGAACATTTTAACTACTGATAAGAAATCTGCAATGTTTTTAAACTTTGAACCTTACATAAAACCACAAAGCAGAAGCCACCCACAAGTGTTGAGAACTCCTCTACCCTCTCCGTTGCTCTAACACTCTGCCAACCTTCAACTGCCACCGACAGTCACTCTCAATCTCCACACACACAACTTCTGGCTACTGCCTATCATTTGTCTCATGCTCTGCATCAAAGTGTAACTGCCATGTTCTGCTTACCATAATCACTGCCCCCTGCACGCTGCTCCCAGATTCACAGATCACATCTCCAATGTGATCATTCTGCACCCATTTTTCCATACAGGGTTGACGTCCTCTGACAAGCCACTACATCAACCGTGGCTCCAGCATGCTTAAACCATAACTTCAATTCCAATCACCACGCTGGACAAGCTTATCCAGTGTCACGCTGTTGCACAACATAACTCCCATCTCCACTACCATTACTCTTTCATTCCTGCCAGAACTACCATCTAAACCAAATCAACTTCTGGTTGCTGCAGCTGATGTCACACAATGATCTCTGTAACCACTTCTGCCCTGACTCTGCTGTGCATTGCCTATACCTACTGCTAGCCCTAGCACCACCGACTGGACTAGCACCTCTATAATCTGTATATACTGTAGCACAACTTTCTGTTTCACAACCATTTTTACATCATTTTAGCCTTTTATTATTTTCAGTGGTAAAAATAATTCCCTAAAAACTATGATTTTGTTAATGGCATGTACCCATTTCATAATAGCAAAAAGGCATTCCAGGGTGTGCTTTGTGCTGTGATAATGGCACTTCTCAATTAGTGGAAACACTGCTTTCGCATTGTGCCTCACCCTATCCAATATGTGCCATTATCCTGACATAAAACACACCCTGTCATGCCTTATTGGTTAAACAGACACCAGTCTCATTGAGCCCACAAATGCAGTAATCAGTTCACTAGTCTCTTGATGCAGCCAGCAGACCCATTCTTGGTCCCCCATTACTGACTCTCAACAGAAATTGCCTACATATCTGCAGTATTGCTCTTGAGCCCCAGAGAGATTTCAGTAGCACATATCACAAAACAAATGTTAGGAACTATCTGTACAACGTGATGGCTACAACTGTAATTTTAATGCAAAGGGCATTATTATAAATTTCTATGCTTCATGCTGTACTTATTTACACTTTGGGTTAGATTAAAAGACAGTATTCTAACCCTGGACATGTCTTTAAATATAGCAAAACTGATAAATGTAATAACAAATATTTAAATGGAGGCTCAAATGTATCTATTAGTTGCACAACACTGCGGTGCCTGAGTGTGTGTGTGACAGTGGTGACACCAGTGGGGCCTTAGGGACTGTTGTCCATAGGGACCGTGATCATGTAAATCTGATCCAGGGGAGGATGTTGCCCTTTGTCACTGGCCAGTTACTATAGCAAGAGAACACACCGCCCTGACATACTCCTGGCATGTCACTTATGCACTCCAGCCAAATCTCAGTCAATCAGAAGTTGATGACAAATCGCCGACGCCACCCATGCTCCAGCTTCTGCATCAGTTCAGTCATACAATTTTTGCTCCTTCCTGCAGTGGCAGCCTGTTTGGTTCATTTGCTTAACTTGCAGGTATTAATGCCTCCATTTTAAAATTATCTTGTAAGCAAAGTACTCAGTTGAAGGGATTGATTTATAGCCCTACTTAAGTGAAATTAGATTTGCACTGTCTAGAGGTTTTATCGGTGTAACCGTTTAAGATTACTTAGGTTGCTGTCTTTTTAATCGTGTGTTTATTAGTGTTTTACAGATTTGTTCCACTTGTGATCAGATATTGTAAAATGAATAAGTTAGGTTGTTACCTGGTATATGAGGAATATTATCTGTCCTACACTAGTTGGCGAGGGTTAACAATTTTAACAGCATAAAATATGACATCCACCTTGTTGTGATCAAAAATGCCAAAATTCACAAAATTTTGCAAGAACCTTTGTAAAGCAAACTATAGTGTGCATATGTGTGTGTGTGTGGTGGGGGTCAGCATCAAAATGTATAATTTGACCAGAATTAAATCTCTGAAGCTCAGACTGCTCCAAATTAGTAAATACTACATTAAATGCCATTGCTTAACAAGGAGATTATTACCACTGATGTTGTTATTGTTATGTGGTGGTATAGAAAGGAATCCAGGACCTGCACTGAGTAATTTGGGAACTGTTTCACAATTAAGTACCTTAAAGGGACTTAAATTCATTAATTTGTATGTTAGAAGTTTAATGGCCCACATAGATAAAATAAAAGTTTAGGTGGAGCTGGAAACATTTGCTTTCCTCATCTTATATGAGACATGGTTACAAAAAGTAGCAATTTATGTAAAAGAAAATCATTTGGTAGAGCAACTTGAAGCAGGTTTTGTAATTCTGCTAAACACTTGCTTTTGAACTTACACTAGACAGTGAAATAAGTGGTTTTCTTTCGTGTGTATACTTACTGTACCACTTAAGTCTTCCAAAACAGATATACAGGGGTATCAGTGATGGAAAAGCTGGCAGCTTTGAATAAAAAGAAAAATGACCAAATAGCAATGGGAGATTTTACATAATCTGGTCAACCCTAAGTAAAATGATGAAGTTAGTATTAATGACAAATGGTTTTATCTAAGTAACAAACAAACAAATCTTGAAAAAAAGACAACTGTTAAAACAGGAGGGGCTCTATTATTGACTGGACGCTAATAAAGAGGATGAACATTTTAGCCAATTCTGAGGTTCCAATAGATTTTACAGCTGATCATTGTCCGATCTATCTAATTAGAAAAAGAGTTAGAACAAAGTTATAATAAGGAAATGTAGGTCTTTTAAGAATTTAACTGATCAAATACATATAAAAGATGTTTGCAAAATAGATTGGTCACAACTTTATGCTATGAGTCAAACTGAAGAAGCTATGACCTTTTAAACCAAAATTTGTTAAACATTGTTGACAATCATGGGCCTATAAAAACAAAGGGCTAGATATTCAGAGAAGTTGCACACTCGCATAACCAGCTTACACCGCAAACACAGAAATGCACCCGCATCATATTCAAAATGGCAGGAATGTCAGCATAAAATCCATTGTGCCCTGCTCAACAGTAATGCATGCGGTGCAAGTATAGCCCATGAATATGCTGTGCAATGGCATATTCAGCTGAAACATATAGCGCAACCGAGGAGCAACTCATAGAATGTGCCACACAGAGTTGAGCACATAAAAGGAGGCTCAACCATACACACAGCAGATGCACAATCCAGGGATCATAGGCCATGGATGCAGGACCATTCCTTATGGTACAGGTGATGAGGGGTGAGGATGAGGGAGGAACAGCAACGGCTGAGGAAGGGCCCAGCAGTGGTATGCCCAACACAGACAGTACCATGCCCATCTCACATTTGAGGACTACAGGGACACTAAGATAGTGGGCTGGTACCATCTGAACAGCACAATTATGAGGCAGCTAGGTGAGCTGTGCCATGACGAGCTGCAGGCACCCACCAGAAGGAGTCATGCCATGACAGTGGAGACCAAGGTGATGGCGGTAATGCTCCTGCTCACCACATGCACCTTCCAGACACCAGTGGGAGCAACTGCTGGCATATCACAGTCAGCCACATCCTGCCTCCTCACCCAGGTCATCAAGGCACTGCTGCCACTTGCTTCAGAGTATATAAGATTCCCAAGCTCACAAGCAGAGCATACAGCAAACATGTGGGAATTTCACATGGTGGCACACATGCCAGGCATGATAGGGGCCATTGACTGCACCCATGTGGCAATACACACCGCCTGGCCCAGAAGTGGAGGTATACATCAATAGAAAGGGCTATCCTCTGTCAACTGCCAGGTGGTGTGCATGTCACTGGGTGCATCATCAATGTGTACCACACACCTTAGGAGTACACATGATGCATTAATATGGCACCAGTCGATCCTGTGCCAGTGGTTTGAGAGTAGGGTGATCCCACAGGGCCCTAGTAGGTGAGCAGGGCATGGGATGAGGTGACAGAGAGGCAGTACAGGGCACCACACAGCCACAACATGGTGAGGGATGTGGACAGTGAAAGGTGCAGTCACAGGACAGGAAGGCAAATGACAATGGTGCAAGGTGCATGGACAGCGTTGCACAGGCATGACAAACATGGATGGCGTGTCATGCATGGTGGCAGTGGCTGTGCAGGGGTGTCCAGGGCCAAGGCACACATGGTGTTGGGAGTGATGGCCTGAAGCCTAGGAGGTGGCTTTGGGAACAGACATATGTGTTCCCTCACAGGTAACAGTACATATCCCTCTGGCCTGGCTGCTCACCTCCATCCGGCGACCATCCAGTGCTGTGGAGGAGAGATACAATGAGGTACACATCGCAACATGCAATATCATAAAGCAAGCCTTTGGCATGCTCAAGTTGTGATTCCATTGCCTAGATAGATCCAGTGGTGCCCTACAGTACAGCCCTCGCGAAGCCTGTGGCATATTCCTGGCCTGCTGCATGCTGCACAACATGGCCATTGACCATGTGATAGCTGTCCAGGTAGATGAGGGCAACAGCAGTGATGATGATGGGGAGGACAAGCTGGACGGGGTGTGCAGTCACCCATGGAGAGGAAGGACCCTAGGCTGGTGGCCCATGCCAGGAGGCACCAAGACACCATTGTGGAAGAGCACTGGCAACCGCAGGTGAGTACCATACACGCAGCAGTGCATGCACGCACACCACACACACAGACAGACACGCATGGCCATACAGGGATGCATGCAGGACAGAGGCACCCAAACAGCACACTTAGGGAACACGTAGTCACACAAACACATGCCAGCACCACAGTGGAGCAGCACAGTGGAGGCACCCACCCAAGTGCCATGTTCTGTACACACATGTGGCCGTATCCTGGCTGGCATACACAGCACTACCCCACAGTGTACACAGCGGGCACAGAGGAGTAAGGGGGACACACAGACAGGTGCAGTAGGTGAGGTGTCAACACACACAGCAGTACAGCAGGTTGTGGCATGAATCAGAGTGTACACGCCGGGAGTTTGGATGTTTGGATTTTCTCTGTTTGATTAGCAGGATTTTCTCTGTTTGATTAGCAGGGTATTTTTCTGTCAAATTGCCGTGTAGAGCATCTTGCTGACAGGAAGGCACTCATCGCAGCGGTGGGTCAGAGCTTTTAGCTGATTGTTTCTTGAGGGCACAGTTTAGGCCCAAATCCTACCCACCCTCACCCACCCCTGAAATAGTTCCTTTATACCTGGGGTTCTGACATCATTTCCTCAAGAGGGCAAGGTGCATATCACTGTCATAGCCTTTCTAGCACACTGCACTGACAATATAAATATACACATTGTATACTATATATATTTCTATATAACAAACCAATCACACATACACACAAAAGAAAAAGTTATAAACAGGATAAACAAGAAGGTAGACAGACATGGGGAGTAGTGCAATGTAATGGCTGTGAGGCAGCAGTCTTCCGGGAGTCTTTCTGGAGGCTGAGATGCTGCCCTATTTGCAGACACCTCTCTGTCCAGAGGGAAGAAGTTGCCCATCTTCAGGCCACACTGGACAGTAGTATGGAACCTCCCCCAGGCCACACTGGGGCAGTAAGGAAGCTCCCCATCCAGGGAACACCAGAGCTACCACCACTACCTCAGGGAGGGTGAGGTGGTGGAACACAGGTACACCAGTCAGTTGTTTCACTCCATAATCCATACACCATTCTGGGGACCATAGTTCCTCTGGAGTTCCACAGAGGAGACTAAGAGGTTGCGGACAACTGTCACAAGGGAGGCCCACAGGAAGGAGGCAGAGGACACCACAGGGTAAGGAAGCGGCTCCTGGTGGGGACTCAATTATTAGGGATAGAACCGGGGGAGCAGGAAACTGAAGTAAGGTGCCTGCCTGGTGCCATGGCTTGAGGATAGGAAGTGCATCCTCAGGATCACGAGAACAGCTGCATGGGAGTCTGAGCTGGATGTCATTGTCCACCTAGGGACAAATTACTTGGCTCATCATGAGATTAGAGCAGTGCAGGAAGACTTCGAGAGTTGGGGAGCGGCCTAAGACAAGTAGCACACACAGTATCCTTCTCAGAGGTGCTGCCTGTCTATGGCATGGGTGAGGCGAGGGTACTTTGCACCATGCGATTTAATGAATGGTTGAAGAAATGGTGTGGAGCACAAGAATTTGGCTTCATTGGGACTGGGGTTCCACCTGGAGGGACACCAGCCTATACTGGCAGGATGGTCTGCATCTGTCCAGGAAGGAACAAGTCTTTGGGCAATCGGTTTAAATGTTTCATTGGCAAGCTTTCATACTAGTCAAGGGGAGGCACTGATAAGCAACAGGAATTCCTAGCCTCCCCTACAAAAGTGGGTACTAAATGAGAAAAAGACCAAGGTAGAAAGGACAGTGGGGATGCTGCTACAAAGGTAAAGCCATCAAAATGGAAAGCAATGAGTACCAATGCCCGTAGTCTGGGTAACAAGCTTCCTGAATTAGTGGCCTTGATGGAGGAGGAACATCTGGATATCGTGGCAGTCACAGAAACATGGTGCACACAGAACCATGACTGGGACATAAACATACCAAGATACACTATCTATAGGAGGGACAGGGAAGGTAAAGAGGAGGAGGAGTAGCTCTCTACATAAGGGAAGGAATCAAAGCAACAGAACAAAAGGGTAAACAGGGAGGAGAAGAAGCACTGTGGGTCAACTTGGAGACAGGCAATGGCACCACAATCCACACAGGGTTAGATACAGACCCTCTCTGAGGGGAGGAAATGGACAAGGAAATGATAGAAAGTATACTTAGAATGGCAGAAAAAGGGAGATATTGCTGATGGGTGATCTGAATATGCAGATGTTAACTGGAGTGCAGTTGCAGCAGCCATTTCTAAGAGTGGGATTATTCTAGATGCCCTACAGGGGGCATGCCTTAGACAACTAGTATTGGAACCCACTGAGAGGGAGCAATCTTAGACCTGGTTCTCTCAAATGGAGAAGGAGAGAGGATCACAGATGTAGAGTGGGTAGCCATCCGGAGACTAGCAACCATCGAACAGTATGGTTCACAATAAAACACAGCTGTAGAGTCAAGACATACAAAGGCAAAAGTACTGGACTTTAGGAGGGCTGACTTTGCCAAAATGGGTGAGTGCCTAAGGAATGCACTGGCAAATGGGCAGGAAGAATGGGTGGAAGAACAATGGGAATAATAAAACTGCCATCACAGAGGTAACAAGCCTTTGTGTGAAACAAATAAACAAAACAAAACAATGTAAGAAACCACTATGGTTCTCAAAGGAAGTGGCAGTGAAGATTCAGAGAAAAGAAAGCATTCAGGAAGTACAAGGAATCACAGAAGGAGCAGGACAGAGAATTGTATCAGTTAAAGCAAAAGAAAGCTGGGAAGGCAGTCAGAACAGCAAAGGCCTAAACCTAGGAAAAGAGCCAACTCAGTTAAGAAGGGGATAAAACCTTTATAGGTACATCAGGGAGTGTAGGAAGACCAAGGGAGGGATAGTAAGGCTTAATAAAGGGGAGAGGGTGGGCAGAGGGTGACGGTGAAAAGGCAGATACTAAACAAATATTTTTGCTCAGTATTTACAAATGAAGAGGGGAGGTACCTAAACCAAACAATAGAAACACTCTGGATACAGAAGTTGATACTAGCCTATTTACAGAAGAAAGGGTTCTGAAGAACCCTAAAACTGAAGGTGGACAAAGCAATGGGCCTGATGGGATTCATCCCAGAATTCTAAAAGAACTAAGGGTAGAACTAGTGACACCACTGACTACCCTCTTTAACAAATCATGGGAGGATGGGGTGGTACCTGAGGACTGGAGGAGGGCAGATGTGATTCCACTTCACAAAAGTGGGAGCAGGGCCAAAGCGGAAACTACAGACCTGTTAGTTTAACCTCAGTGATAGGGAAAATGATGGAATCACTTTGAAGGAAAGAATTGTTGAGTACCTAGAGGCCAGAGGGCTGGGACCCAAGACAGCATGGATTCACAGTGGGAAGGTCATGCTAGATGAATCTAATAGATTTATTTGACTGGGTGACCAAAGTAGTAGATCAGGAGGGCTGTGGACATGGCCTACCTAGACTTTAGCAAGGCATTTGACATAGTCCCACACAAAGATTAATATACAAGTTAGCCAGCCTGGGAGTGGTCCCAAGATGATAGCCTGGGTAAAAAATTGGCTGGAGAATAGGACACAGAGGGTAATAGTAAATGGAGTCCACTCTGAAGAAAGGGGGTTACTAGTGGGGTACCGCAGGGTTCAGTATTAGACCGGTCCTCTCAATGTCTTTATAAGCGACATTGCAGAGGGACTGGAAGGAAAAGTATGTCTTTTGTAGATGACACTAAGATCTGCAACAGAGTTAATGCACAAGGTGGGTGGAAAGGATGAGAAGGGACTTGGCAAGGTTAGAGGAATGGTCAAATGTATGGCAGCTTAGATTCAATGCTAGAAGTGTAAGGTAATGCACCTGGGAAACAAAACCAGGGAAGAGTACACAATGGGGGGTGAGATACTAACAACAACAAAATGGAAAGGGACCTGGGTATCATATCAGATGACCTAAAGGTGGGCAAGCAATGTGAGTGGCAGTAAGGAGGGTTGGGGGGATACTGGGATGCATAGGAGAGGCATCACCAGTAGAAAACAGGAAGTTGTTATCCCTCTGCACAGACAGCTGGTGAGACCCATCTGAAGTACTGTGTGCAGTTCTGAGACCCAATCTCTGCAAAGACATAAACAGGATGGAAGCTGTCCAGAGAGGGCAACTAAAATGGTGCAGGGTCTGCACCAGAAGACATATGAAGAGAGACTTAAGGAGCTTAATATGTATAGCTGTGAGGAAAGGAGGGAGAGGCTGGACATGATAGAAACTTTCAAGTATCTCAAGGAATCAACAAAGTCCAAGAGGGTAGCATCTTTCAGAAAAGAGGTGTGCAAGAACAAGGGGCACAATTTAAAGATGGGGGAGCGGCTTAGAGGTAATGTAAGGAAGTATTTTTTCACAGAGAGGGTTGTGGATGCATGAAACGGCCTTCCGGAGGAGTTTGTGGAGTCAAAAACAGTGGTGGAACTCAAGCATGCATGGGACAGTCATAAGGCATTTCTAGGGGTGGGGTAGGAAAAAGTAGGCTGCTGGTCTAACTAGGGTCTGCAGCTTATCCATTAGGTAGGGAAATGGTCAGACTGTGGGCCAAGTTGTCCTTATCTGCTGTCAAATTCCATGTTTCTATGTTTCCACACAGGCAAGGCCAGCACAGTGCTGCCTCATCACGCCCATGCCATGTGGTCCAGCAGCACTGTCAGCACACATGGTAGATGTGACACAGGCCACACGTATGCAACAGCACATGCACAGGGCTGAGCCCAGCCAGGCGCGAACAGCCTGCAGCAGTGGGTAACTGGACCGGGCAGTACACCCAGCAGGCTCACCGTGATGCCACAGCTGCCACAGCCACGTGGGCAGCCATGCCCAGACTGTGTGGCAGGCACTGGCTGCTCAACAGCCACAGGTGGTGTCACCAACACATTGATGGGTGTAGAAGCCTGAGAACCCGACTGTGTCCTCGTGTGTGTAGAAACCAACAAACAGACTACTGCCAGGTGTGTGGATGGGCATGGCAGTGATTGACATCTGAGAAATGGGACAGTCATTCGAACAGGGTTTGTGTACAGGCCCCCAGATCAGGGAGAGGACATAGACACATTACTGTTAGAAGATATACAAAACATGACAGCTAAAGGGGGTTCTGATAATGGAGACTTCAACATGCCAAAAAGATTGGTCAATACCAGCAGGAACATCCACCAGAACTAGACACATAGTGGATTTTCTGCTGGAGGAGGGCCTCAAACAACTGGTATAACAACTCACAAGAGACAGGGCTATCCTAGATCTAGTGATGACCAATGGATAAAGGATCACAGAACTCCAGGTAGAAGGTCACCTGGGGCCAGTGACCATCACATGGTATGGTTCAGTTTGGCCACTAGAACTAAATCATCCCATTCCAAAGCAAAAATATGGGACTTCAGAGGAGCTGACTTTGATAAGATGGCCAGCAGAGCTAAGCTAGCCCTGGCAAGAAGAAATACAGGTGAGGGGTACAGGCAAAGTGGGCAAGCATTAAGGATGTAATACTTGAAGCAGCATCCCATTGTGTTAGGGAGAAAAGCAAGAGCAAAAGAAGGAGGAAACCACTTTGGCTGTCAAAACAGTAGCAGGAAAGGTCAGAACCAGAAGACTGGCCTTCAGGAAATATAAGGGAACTCAGCAGGATGAAGATAGGAGGCATACCAAACTTCCTTAACGAAGCAGTGAAGGCAGTAAGGCAGGCAAAGGCCCAAACCGAAGAAACACTGGCATGAACAGTAAAAGAAGGGACAAAAACTTTCATAGATACATTAGTTAAAAGGAAAGTCCAGAGGGGTATTGCAAGACCAAAGGGATAAGGGGAGTGTGGAGGAGGAGGACCAAGGAAAAGCATCTATCCTAAACAAATACTTCTGCTCAGTATTTACTGATGAGAAGGTAGGGCAGGGCCCACAGCTCAGTACCATGGACACAGGGGAGGATGTGTGCACAAGTCCTTCACAAAAGAAAGGGTCCTACAAGAGCTCACTAAACTCAAGGTGGAGGAGGCAATGGGACTGGATAGCATACATCCCAGGGCAGTAAAGGAGCTAAGGGTGGAACTAGCAGAGCCATTATCAGAACTGTTTAGTGAGTCTCTGAGCACAGGAGAGATCCCAGAAGACTGGAGAAGGGCTCATGTGACCCTGCTCTACTAGAGTGGTAGCAGGGAGGAGGCAAGGAACTACAGACCAGTCAGTCTTACTTCAGTAGTGGGCAAGATTATGGAGGCACCTTACATGAAAGGATAGTGCAACACCTGGAATCCATAGGAGCACAAGATTCAAGACAGCATGGGTTTACATTAGGAAGGTCTGTCAAACTAATCTCATAGATTTCTTTGACTGGATAATGAGAGTGGTGGACCAAGGGTGCATTTGATGTCACCTACCTTGACTTCAGCAAGCTTTTGATACTGTTCACATAGAATATTGATTAATAAACTGGGTAGGCTTGGGTGGGTCAGAAGTTAGTCAACTGGATTGCAAACTGGTTGGCAGGCAGAAAACAAAGAGTGGTGGTAAATGGTATACAGTCAGAAGAGATGCAAGTCACAAGTGGGGTACCTCAAGGATCAGTCCTGGGGCCAGTCCTCTTCAATATCTTCATCAGTGACAATGCAGATGGACTGGAGGGTAGGTTTGTCTCTTGCAGATGAAACCAAGATCTGCAGCAGAGTAGATGATCCAGATGGGGTGGACAGAATGAGAATAGATCTGCATAAACTGGCAAAATGGTCAGAACAGTGGCAACTGGAGTTTAACACAAATAAGTGCAAGATCATGCCCATAGGGAAGAGAAACCCTGAAGCTACCTTTAGGCTGGGAGGGAGTTGCTGGCAGTCCAAGAGAAGAAAGAGACTTGGAGATCATCATCACAGATGACCTGAAATCATCCAAGCAGTCCACTAAAGCAGTAGGTAAGGCTAGGGGATGTTGGGGTGTATTAGTTGTGGTATCACAAGTCATAAGAGGAGGTAATAATCCCTCTTTACTGGACACTGGTTTGGCCACATGTGAGTGCTGCATGCAGTACTGGAGGCCGCACTTCACAAGGACATTAACAAAATGAAGGCAGTCCAGAGAAGGGCAACTGAATGGCAGGGACTGCATCAGAAAACATATGAGGACAGATTAATGGAGCTCAATATGTATACCCCAGAGCAAAGGGAGAGAGGTGATATGTTCAAAACATTCAACCACCTTAAGGGCATTAACAAGGTGAAATAATCTAACATGCTTCAATATAAGAAAAATAGCAGGACAAGAGGACACAGCATGAGATTAGAGGGAGGCCGATTAAGGGGTAATGTGAGGAAGTTCTTTTTCCAGAAAGGGTGGTGGATGCATGGAACAGCCTACCTCAGGAAGTGGTGGATATGAATACAGTGCAGGGCTTCAAACAGGCATGGCATAGGCATAAGGGATCAATACAGATGAGTATTACTTATAGGCCATTGACAGAGTAAAGGCCTATGCCACATTCAAAGGTAGAAAAAAATGGCAGACTGGATGGGCCTTGCGGTCATTATCTACCATCAACTTCTATGTTTCTAAGTAGCCATGCTGGGGTTGCCAGTCGCCGTGACTGAGGTGTGGGACGTGGCACTACAGGGAGTCCTGCATGCCCGCTGTGTTCAATGGACACCAGTGATGCAAATCTGGCGACGGACCTGCAATGTGTCCAGTAATGCAGTATTATCCTCCCTCAGCTGCTGGATTTCACCAATCAGCTGAGCATGTCCAATGTCACCTCACTTAGCCAGTTGAAGCACCTCCACCCGCGGCACATATCTCTGCCCGAGCATTGCCTGGTAGTCCATTGAAGCCCACAGCAGCCTGGTGTGCTCATCCAGCCTGTTAGAGCTGGGCACATTATGGGCTGCCACTGACATACTGGAGAGGTGGTGGCATGCCATGCAACATCCCTCACCTGGGAATGCTGCATAGGCATCGGGCAGGTAGTGGGATTGAGTGGGTACTCAATGGGGCCCCTGTGGGGGCTGCACAGTGGACCCCAGGCCCGCTGCTACATGCCAGCAGCCTGTTGGACCTGCCCTGCAGCACTGGTGCCCACACACATCACTCTGACCATGGTCAGCACCAGCAGCAGCACCACATGCCAGTGTGCGGCCATGGTATGTGGTGGCCTCGTGGGTGTCATACCACCCATGCTGGCCTCCACTGCCTGTGTTGCTATCTGTCCCTGGGGTGGTGTGACAAGTCTAGTGCTGCCCAGGATCAGGGTTATGTCATCATCACTGTCAGAGGTGCCCCTCCAGTGTTGCAAGTGCAAGCACAGTAAGGGTGTCCATGAGCAGGAGGTTGGCCAGTGGATCATCATCACCCAGTCCTGGGAACTCATGAGCCCCATACTGATACAGAACCCATGGTCTGTGGCCAGAATGCTGGATGACATGGATGGCGCAGCCTCGTCAGGTCCCATGTCATCAGTCTCATCCCGCACTGCACCCTGAGGTGTGATGGAGCTGGAAGACAGAAGGAGTGGTATCAGTGTTGATGGTGGCACAGTGCATGCTGTGCAGTGTACTGTGCAATGTACACATGCACATCACAGACATTCCAGACCACACCAGCAGCAGGCTGTGTAGCACTGCATGACAGGGCAGCCATGCCACAGGCCTGGCACAGGTCATGTCAACTACATTGTGTAATCAAGACAATGCGGAGTTGCACGGCACATGGCTGGCAGGCATGCCCCCCTACAGCTCCACTCCTGGGCTATGCCCCATGCAGTGTGCTGCACCGCAGCCTGTGACTGCAGCAGCCCTGAATGTGCTGGCACTTACCGCTGCACACACACAGCCGTAGGGCATGTAGGGAGCCATGTACATCATGGACCCTGCACCACTCTCCCAGCACATGCCCCAGACAACTGGCACACTGCACACAGGGGCCAGAGACATGCATGGTGTGCCCACGTGCTGCCTGTACCACAACATGCAGCACTGGTCATGGGCATGCAGCACACATGCAGTTACCCAGGCACACCAGTGGCATGCACACACACCCACTCCACAACACCCGCTGTCATACTCACAGTGCTGTGACAGGCTGCCACCTGTTTGGAATCCCCCACCGGGACACCCTCAATGGCCACCCTGCTGATGGTAGCTGCAACAAGCTCCTCCCCTGCTATCAGGATGGGTGCCATG
This sequence comes from Neoceratodus forsteri, assembly GCA_016271365.2. Taxonomy (NCBI): domain Eukaryota; kingdom Metazoa; phylum Chordata; order Ceratodontiformes; family Ceratodontidae; genus Neoceratodus; species Neoceratodus forsteri. The sequence goes on along the minus strand of CM057453.1, from coordinate 950,380,767 downwards.
GCCGGGCCACCACCCACCTATTGCGTGACACCCTGATGGTGGCAACCTTTCCTGTATGTGTCTCCTGTCAGTGCCCATCTTCTTTTGCACCCTGTGCACTGCAGTTGTGGCAGCCATGGGCACTGACATAGGTTGCCACCCTCCTCTCGCTCAGTGGCATGGTCCTATGTGATTCCAGTGGCCCCACTCAGTAGGTCCTCCCTCTCCAGGTAGGCCTCAAACAGGGCCTGCTGCTCATCCTTCATGAAGTTTGGCCTGCACTTCCTTGCAGGCACCTGCCCTCAGCTCCCTCCGACTCCAACATGTTGCGACCTGTGAACAATCAGACAGTGCACCAATGAGCAGCATCGTAGCAGTCCATGACACAGTGCAGCATTGATCCCCAGCACAGCAGTAACAGTAACCAATACAGTGTGGACAGACTTACTTTAATGGCTGCAATACCTGTGCTGTGTTGTGGTGCTTTTATGGCTCAACTCATGCAAATGAGTCTCTGCGCAACCTGTAATGAGATGGTAATGTGAGCAACTATGCCTGCATTGGCTCATGAAGCTATTTGCATATGCAGGATGAATATTGCAGAATTTCTCCTTGCACAACTGACTGTGTTATGCGCAACATGAATGCACTGGAGCAATCTGCAGGCACACTTCTGGTGCATGTGCAATGTGCATATGCACATCTGCCATGTGCATTGGTGGCAGGGCTCCATCCCATGTGGTGTCGTGCAGCTGACTGTGTGGCGCATGCCTGTCCTGTCACGCATGCATCCATGTGCTTGCCGCACATGCAGCACAGATGCGCTATGGTGCTGGACCACACAACTGGGCATGCTGCAAAATGGCAGTGACCATGCAAGGGTGGTCGCTACACCATAGACATGCAGCCTGTGTGGTGATGTTGCCCTTTGCAACATGACTGCTCACACGTACATGGGTCATGGAAGTGACCCGAACTCCTGCCCATACTTCCAGCATTGGCGCATGTGCAGTATTATGCACAGGCCATGGCTGTGCATGTCAATCACACATCTACATGCTGTGCAGTTGTGGCCTGTGTGTTCATGTGGTGCAGCAGTGCTACACATGCTTCCAGTGCATGCCACATTGCTCCGCATCTACCGGTGGTCTGCACTGCTAGTATGGCACGGTTGGCAGGTCAGGGGAGACAGGCCAGAATTAGGTCAGCGGTCGAGATGGCCAACCTGGTGGCTTTGTGGAACCCCTGGTGGACCAGCTATTTGGGGCAGGGGATCTGCATGAGGCCCAGCCCAGGTGTGGGACAGTGTGGCAGGCTGCCATGAGGAGGTGAATGCTTGTTGCATAGATGGGGAACAGTGTCACCACCGATATGGGCACCTGTGGCACCATGACCCTGAGTAGCTGAGGAGGCTGCAGGACAGTGTCGGCCATGGTTCCACCCACAACCAGGTAGGTGTCTCCATGCATTGTGCATGCTGTCAATGTCCAGTATTTGTGCTAATGGGTGTGCTGCCTGTGTGTCTGCACTGACACATGGGGGCCCAGCACTGGTGGGTGGTGTGTGTGTCTGGTGGTGCGGTACCATGTGCCTGTGTGTTGCACAGCACCAGGAGCCCTGACACCATACTTCACACATGGGATGGGGTCCCTGCACAGCCTATGGCAGCGCTGGTCCTGTGACCAGCCTGTGGGGGGCTGTTTCTTGGCATGCCACTCATGTTCCTTTCTGTCTTTGTTTCACTCACAGGGGTGGAGGTATGCAGGAGGCCCAGGAGGATGCCGCTCATGGGGACCAGCGCCATGATGGTGTTGCTGTGCAGGACCAGCATGATGATAGGCAGATGAGTGTGTGTGGCATGGTTCAGTCAGCATTGCAGGGCCTAGGATGGGTGGGCCAGTACATCTCCAATGCCCTGCTGCCATGCAGGGCTTGGCATCTGTTGGTGCACTGACACCACTTGGTTGGCAGACTTGGGTGGCAAGGACATTGTGCAGGGCCTCTGTGTGATGGCATCCTGTTGTTGTCACTGGTGATGTGTGTGTGTGTGTGTGTGTGTGTGTGTGTGTGTGTGTGTGTGTGTGTAGTGTGTGCATGCTGCTGCTGGGTGGATCTTGTATTTACCATGGAGGCATTGCTCCCACACTGTGGGGTGCCTGTGCACAGGGGTGAGTGCATGGCACTCTGTGGTGTGCTACCATGTATGTATGTGGGAAGTGGCCAGGTCTGCTGTGGCTGTCCACTGTGCAAGTGCCATTAGTGACATCGTCCATGGGAGGGCACAGCAGCTGTCCCTATGCACACACAGCCCTTGGGTGGGTAGTCTTCTGCTGTGTGGGGCCTGTTGCTTAGTGGCTGTTTTGTGTTCCCCCTTCATAGTCATCCTGGGCCAGGTGGTGGACAGTGAGGTGCTGGCATCCTTGGTGGAGGTATGCTCCAGTTGTAGTGACTGACACTGTGGCTCATCTCCTGCACAGCATCACACATCTGGCTTAGCAGGCAACCCCTGGCAGCTATGAGGGAGTTGATGAAGGAGGTACACATGATGCATCAGGCCTTGCAGTGGCTACAGTGATAGCCACAGGACATTGCTCAGTCACCACTCATTTCACTCTCACATGCCCACAACCCAGAAGGACTTTTTGTTTTGTTCCCTGTACACCCTACATTGGCCATCCCATTTGTTACCCTATTTCTGTTGCCTACTGTGTGGACCCTTTACCTGTTGTTGTGTTTGTCCTGTTGGTACCACTGTTTCTGTTTCTGTTACTTGATTCTACATTGTATAGTAAAGTGTTTTCTACCTGATACCCATGTGTGTCTGTGTCTCCTTGGCATGCCTACTGCTGCACTGTGCTGCTGTTATTCATTGCTGTGGTTGGGCAGATCCACGTCTGCAGGTGCTGTCCCTTCCATGTGGTTCTGTTGGGTGCACTCAGGCCTGTGTGCCACATCCCTCTGTGTCATGGTTTCTGGATGTGGGCTGTGTGCCTCCCTGAGCTTGCTACAGTGCCATGTGTCCCTATCTGCCTGTGCTGGCCTGTACACCCCCATCCATGATGCCCTATCCTGGTGCCACTGTGCTGTGCGATGCTGTGTCCTGGCACACTGTACATCCATGGTGCCATCACACAGTGGCTGTGGCATCTTTCTGTCCCATGTTGGCTGTCTGGACAGTGGTTGTGGGGTGCCCAGGCCCTGCAGCCATCCATTCTATGGGTGTCACATTATTCATCTGGGTCTGTGTGGGGCACCGCCATTGGCACTTGGGCTCTGTGTCTGTCCTTGTGGTTTACCTCTGCCTTGCTCCTGTGCCCTTGTGCAGCCCTGCTTGTGTTCCCTTGTGCATGGTGGGTCTTGCTCCACCTGCTATTTTCAGCATGCACACTTGCTCCAGAGCAGTCCAGGTTGCTCCAGCACATGTCTGGTTGTGCAATGGTGCATTTGTGCTATTTTCAGTGTGTTTGCACAGGCACATATCTGTGGAGCATCCACTGAATATGGCATAGTTTTCCTATGGCACACCTAGGATGCACTGCACATCCCATTGTGCACGTTCAGGGTGCACTTTTCAATATCTTGCCCAAAGAGTATGGACTAAACACCTACAATGGTTAAACATTGGTTTGATTGAATTAATAAAATAATACATTAATAAAACAAGGATATACTTCAGAAGCAATCTAAATAATCTAACTCATAGTGTGACTTAAATGCTTATCACAGATAAATAATTTTTTATAAAGTGGAAATCAAAAACTCCAAGAAAAGTAATTTAAATATAAACAATTAAAGAACCTAGCAAATCCAAGAAACTTCTAGAACTATATTTCAAATAATTTTACCAACCTATCAAGCAAGTAGGGTTTGACAAAACAATTGGGATAATTTAATAACTAACAATATGGAAATAGCTGAAAAGCTTAATGATTTATTTACTAACATGTCAGAGTATAAAACAAGGATAAAACAGGTTTATGGTGAAAGTGAGGAATTGGACAGAGGAAGGCACCTTTAAAAATGTTTTATTTTCATGTTTTAATGGCTGAAAGAGAGACCTATGACTTATTGCAAAATTAGAATCCAATAAAGGGATAAGGATTGGTGGCCTTTCACCAGAAATATTAGAATCAGTGGCAAGCAGATTATGTAACCAGTGACTTATCTTTTTTATTATTATTCTTTGTTAACTGAGCACGTCCACTAGGCAAAGGTACCTGTTTTCAGGGGCAACCCGGAGCACTTTTAACGTGTTACTTTGTACATGCCAACTTTCAGATTATTGGATAACACCTGTAGTAACCCACTGCAAAAGAATGAGGAACAAACAATCATGAATTATAGGCTAATTTCTGCCTTATTTATATTAGCAAAATTATTATAAAGTATTTTAATTAGCTAACAAAGTTTTTGTAAAGTAAATATTTGTTTACAGTGTACCAGTATAGATTTTGGGGGTTACTGCATGTCATGGCATTGGACAGGATGACTAGTGATATTTATAATAATATGGATAAAGGATTACTCACTGAAGCTATTTTATTGATCTGACCAAGCCCTTCAGCCTGGTGGACAGCCCCATACTAATTAAAATTGGAAAAATTAGGCATGAGGATTATACATTAAAATGGTTTGAACATTATTTAACAGAACAAAAACAGATGGTAAAAATGGATCGGAAAGATCTGGTCTTAGAGAAATAGTTGAGGGGTACTAGAGGGCTCAGTTTTGAGTCCACTCTTGTTTACAGTTTTGTTATTGACCTGCCATGGATTTGCGAGAGGGTGTCAACAATAATGCATGTGGATAACACAGTATTATACTGTGCAGGGAAAACAAGAGCATCCCAAAAGCTATAAATGGAATCAACCTATCATACATCACAAAATTGGTTTGTTACAAACACAGTTCTGTTAAAGAAAACCTAAATTATGGTATTTGGAACTAAGCAAAAACAAAATTAAAGAAAATAATAAGTAAATTGAAATGGTAAATGAACGTGGTCTGGAAGATGTATCTAGTTTTAACTTTCTGAGTATAATGTTGATAGGTCTTTAATGTTTCAGGAACACATACAAATGATCACAAATAAAGTAAACAGTAAATCAGACTACCCATACCAAAATCAAAATAACTTAACTCATACAATACAGTATGTCAAAAATATAAAGTAAAACAAACATACAGTAAATCAGGCTACCTATAAAAAATCAAATAACATAACCCCATATGTCAAAATATTATAGCAAAACAAGTCCTTCTCCAGCCCTAGAATATTATTCTATCTTAATTTTAATCTTCTTGCTACAATTTTTCATAAATGTGCTGTTACTGTTAATGTTGCCCTAATTTCTACACATTCTACAAAAATATGTCCATCAGTGTGAGCTGTACCATACATTTTATTTAATACACTGGGTCAACAATGTTGCAAATGATACAATAATCCCAAGTGCAAAAAGTAACAGACTGGTGCCAACTCACAATATCTAATCATTAAGTAAAACTTCTCCCAGATTATTTAGCAAAACCAGAATCAAAACAAAAGTAGCAGAATATTCTCTGTCATATTATGGACCAAAATTGTTGAATTAAATGTCAGAAATGGGACTGAACACTAATTCTAAGCATGTATTTAAAAGAAGCCTATGGAACAGCTACTGGCATCATAAGTAGAGGTGCAATGAATTTAATTTCTGCCAATGAGGTGGTGTGAAGTATGCACTTCGCCATGTGGAGTAATTCATGAAATTTTCTGCATTAGGTGGAATGTCGCCTAGGTGAAATTTCACCTAATGCGAGCAAAATTTCACTTTTGGTGAAATTCACCACAGAAAGTGAAATTTTGCCCCAGAAGGTGGAATTTACATGGCCGGAAGGTGAAATTTCACCAAATCCTCTTGGCTTAAATTTAGCATTTTGCTCCACCTAAATGGGCAAAGTTAGTGGATTACTCCATGAAGTGAATTTTGCTCACTTCACCCACCACTGTTCATAAGTTTGTATTTGTTACTTCTGGGTCACCCTGAAAAGGGACCATTGGTCTCTGGGACTACCTAGTTACCAAAACTTAATAACTAACTAAATAAATACATACATATATAAATAAATAAACTGCTTGGAAATTACTGCAGTGTTGCTGCCAGTGCTGAGTTGAGACTTTGTTTCAATTAAAACTGTGGTATGAGTTCTGATTCAGTGGGACAGGCTGTGATGAGTACAGCCATGGTGACTGCATACCAGAGCCCTGTAAGTAGGATCTCAGTTTTAGACCCTGTCACACACCTCCCCCATAACCTGAGCATCAATTTGCAGTGGGCAGTGGCTCTCAGTGAAAAGTCCATATGCCCTTGCCTAATGATAAATATGAGCAGGGAACGTGAACCTTTCAGTTACTAGAAGAAAAGCTGTGTGAGTCAGTTACTGATCTGATGACTGACAAGTCACTGGTTGGCTGGTCGAGCTGTGCAAGGCACATGTGGCAGCATTGATGCAGTCTGTACTTGGAACAATAGCAAAGTCTGGTGAAGAAGAGTCAGGATAGATGTTGCAGATCTGATTACTCTCTTTCTAAAGCTTGGGTCTGGTATGGGTTCCTGTTCCCTGTGTTGGTCAGAGTGGTTCTGTCTCCATTTTAGTCCTCCATTGTTGGTACATTTTCTGTCTACTGATGGATTACCTTTTAGTTTGTAAAATGTGGTCCTTTATATATTACTTTGAAAGTCCAATAGTTAACAGTCTATTGCGATGCCATTCATTCTTGATGTGTCATTTTATAGCTGCCACTCATTGGTTGGTCTTATACTGTATGATGTTTTTATGAGGTTGTTACTGGCATACTGTAATTGTATCAGTCTGACTACTCTGGGGTATACACTAATGTTACGAGTGGGTTGTGCCAGTATTGCTGTAAAATGAGCAAAATGGAAAACAAACAGTACCTAGAGCTGTATGCTCTAATTTATCTGACATACATCATGGCTGGGCTATATGCTCTAATTTTACAAGCCAGAGCCTGGGTTATATGTTCTTACTGTTATGGCGTGACTACAGAGCTCCATGATTTAATGTCACTGGCCTGAGTCTGAAGAGATTGGAAGGCTATATTGCTGGTTTTGGAAGTAAATCATCCAATACTACTAACTGATGCAGAGTAGTAAACTTCTCCTTATGTCATTGCCAACATTCCCCAGTCAATATAAAGCAGGCACCTGTAACCCATCTTTCAGGCAGCACCTGAAACAAGCTATCACAGCTTAGTGTGCATTTTCTTGTTAAATGTACATATTAGTAAATAAATATGATAACATTTGATAACATGGACATACGGTTCCTCAGATTTGGACTTAGGAACATCACCTTCCCTGCAACAAATTTTCAGTCTATCTCTTGTCACAGGTAAGGTGACAGATATCTGGCAAAAGTCCCATGTACTTCTCAGTTTTCAAGGGTGGGAATGCCAACTTGCCCACCAGCCACTGCCTTTAGCTATCCTTCCTCCTTTATTCAAAGTACTGGAGAGTATGCTGAATGACCAGCTACTTGATTTCCTGAGCCAACATGAACTCCAGGCCAAAGAGCACCATGGGTTTAGGAAGAATGTCAGTACTATGACTACACTATTGGAGTTCACTGAGTCAGTACAGTGTACTGGACTGTGGAGAACTGGCTGGATCTATATACAGTACAGAGATATAGCTCAGGCATTCAACCTTGTTAACTATACCTCCACTACTAGACACTGCAGTATATGGGCCTCTCTGCAGACACAGCCAGATAGTTCAAGGATTCTTGTCCTATACATCCCAACAAGCAAAGTGCAGAAATGTGCTGTCAGATGACAGGTCAGTCAATATTGGGGTCCCCAGGGTTCCATATCAGGGCCACCGTATTCAATCTTTTCCTAAATAACTAACCTGCTGTCTGCAAGTCCTCCAACATACTTCTTTTGCAGAAAACACAGTTATCTTTTCTAGTGACAGAAACCTGGAACACCTGAGGCTAAGGCACTTTAACTCCATACAGGCTTGTTTCACTAATAACCCTCTTGTTGTGAATGAGAAGAAGACAAATGTATGTTGTTTGGCACTTGTTCTACCCTGATCTTATTATTTCTAGCTCAATGGATGCCATTCATGAACAAGTCAAAAGCTTTAAGTACCTTGGATTGATTCTCGATCTACAGGTGTGCGAAAAAAACTTCCACAGGCAGAATTCAAGTGATAGTCTGACATCTGCTTCCACAAACGTTTGGAAATCCATTTCTAAACTTTTTCAGAATTTCTGCCTGCCCTGCACCCTGGCCTATAGTAATATTGCTTCTCTGAACTCTGGTGTCTAGTGCCCCCCCATGCTGGTCAGCTGATCTCCACCCAATTGCCTGAAACATAGAAACATGAAACATAGACTTTGACGGCAGATAGACCGCTTGGCCCATCTAGTCTGCCCATTTCCCTACGTACAGGATAGGCCGCAGATCCCTAGTAACCAACAGCCTATTTCTTTTCTACCCCCACAAGAATTGCTTTATATCTGTCCCATGCATTCTTGAATTCTCCCACAGTTAAAGACCCCACAACCTCCTCAGGAAGGCTGTTCCATGCATCCACTACCCTCCTGTGAAATAATACTTCCTCACATTGCCCCTGAACTGTCCACCCTCTATCTTTAAATTGTGTCCCTTGTTCTTGCATGCCTCTTTTTCTGGAAAGATGCTACCTCTTGGACTTTGCTGATTCCACTGAGGTACTTAAAGTTTGTATCATGTCCCCCTCTCCTTCTTTCCTCAAGGGTATGCATATTAAGCTCCTTTAGTCTCTCTCCTCATATGGCTTCTCTTGCAGACCTTGCACCATTTTAGTTGCCCTCCTCTGACTGCCTCTATCCTGTCTATGTCCTTGCGGAGATGGGGTCTCCAGAACTGGATGCAGTACTCCAGATGGGGTCTCACCAACTGTCTGTACAGAGGATAACAACTTCCTGTTTTCTGCTGGTGATGCCTCTCCCTATGCATCCCAATATACCCCCAGCTCTCCCTACTGCCTTCTCACACATTGCTTGCAAACCTTAAGGTCATCTGATATGATTACCCCAGGTCCCTTTCTTTTTTTGTTGTTGTTACTACTCACCCCCATTGTGTATTCTTCCCTGGGTTCTTGATTCCTAGGTGCATTATTTTGCACTTCTTTGCATTGAATCCTAGCTGCCATACTTCTAACCATTCCTCCAACCTTGCTAAGTCCTTCTCATCCTTTCCACACCTCCTTGTGTATCAACCCTGTTGCACATCTTTGTATCATCTGCAAGAGGCATACTTTTCCTTCCAGTCCCTCTGCAATGTCACTTATGAAGACATTAAAAGGACTGAACCCAGTACTGAACCCTGCGGTACCCCACTAGTAAGCTCTCTTCTTCAGAGTGGACTCCATTTACAATTACCTTCTATGTCCTGTTGTCCAGCCAATGTTTACCAGGCTACCACCCTGGGACCCACTCCCAGGCTGGTTAATTTGACTATTAATCTTTTGTGTGGGACTGTGTCAAATGCCTTGCTAAAGTCTAGGTAGGCCATGTCCACAGCCCTCCCTGGTCTACTACTTTGGTCACCCAGTCAAAGAAATCTATTAGATTCGTCTGACATGATCTTCCCGCTGTGAACCCATGCTGCCTTGGGTCCTGTGCCCCACTGGCCTCTAGGTACTCAACAATTCTTTCCTTCAGAAGTGACTCCATCACTTTCCCTACCACAGAGGTCAAACTGACAGGTCTGTAGTTTTCTGCCTCTGTCTTTATCCCACTTTTGTGAAGGGGAATCACATCCGCCTTCCTCCAGTCCTCGGGTACCACACCATCCTCCCATGATTTATTAAAAGAGTAGCCAGTGGTTTCACTAGTTCCCCTTAATTCTTTTAGAATTCTGGGTGAATTCCATCAGGCCCCATTGCTTTGTCCACCTTCAGTTTTAGGAGTTCTTGCAGAACCCTTTCTTCTGTGAAAGGACTGGTATCGACCCCTATCAAGAGTGCTTCTGTTAATTGGATTAGGCACTTCCCCGTCCTCTTTGTGAATACTGAGCAGAAATATTCATTCAGTATCCCTGCTTTTTCACCGCCCTCTGCCCACCCACTGTTCATTCTATTCAGCCTCACTATCCCTCCCTTTGTATTTCTAAGCTCGCTGATGTCCTATAAAGGTTTTTATCCCTTCTTAACCGAGTTGGCTATCTTTTCCTCAGTTTGGCCTTTGCTCTTCTGACTTCCTCCTGCTTCCTTCTGCCTTAACTGGTACAGCTGTCTGTCCTGCTCATTCTGTGTTTCCTTATACTTTCGAATGCTATCTTTTTCTTCCTGACTTTCACAGCCACCTCTTTTGAGAACCATAGTGTCTTTTTCTTTCATTTGATTTGTTTATTTGCTTCACCTCGAGAGTTGTTGCCACTGTGATGGCAGTTTTGATGGTTCCCCATTGTTGCTCCACACCTTCTTCTAGCCTGTTTGCTAGTACTTTTCTGAGGCACTCTCCCATCTTGCCAAAGTCAGCCCTCCTGAAGTCCAGTACCCTCACTTTTGTATGGCTTGACTTTGTAGCTGAGTTGAACGTGAACCACACTGTTTGATGGTCACTTGTTCTCAGATGGCAACCCACTTCTAGATCTGAGATCCTCTCACTGCCCCTGTTTGAGAGTACAAGGTCTATGATTGCTCCCTCATGAGTGGGTTCCGAAACTAGCTGTCTGAGGCCTGCCACCTGAAGGGCATCAAGAATGGCCCTGCTCTTGGATGTGGCTGCAGCAAATGTGCTTCAGTTAACATCTGGCATATTCAGGCCTCCCATCAACAGTATTTCCTTGCTCTGCCATCCTAAGAATACCTTCTTTCATATCCTTGTCCATTTCCTCCCTGACATGGAGGTCTGTACACAACCCTGTGGGATTGTGGTGCTCTTTCCAGTCTCCAATCTGACCCACAGTGCCTCCTCTCCTCCTGTCTACTCTTTTGTTCAGTTGCTTTTATCCCTTCCTTACATAGAGAGCTACTCCTCCCTTTTATCCCCTGCCTGTCTCTCCTGTAGGTTATGTACCCTGGTATGTTAACATCCTAGTCATGGTTCTCTGTGTACCATATTTCTTTGACTGCTACGATATCCAGGCATCCTCTTCCATCAAGACCACCAGCTCAGGGAGCTTATTGCCCAGACTACCAGCATTGGTACCATTACCCTCCATTTCCTGATGGCCTTACTCCTTTTGCCCCATCTCTGTCCTTCTTGCCTTTATCACTTTCTCCATTTACCCTGCCCTTCTCCCTATCGACACCTCATATGTTGGTGTTTACGCACTTACTACCGTGTTTTTTTGGGGGCTAGGATTTCCCTGCTCCTTTCCAGTGCCCCCCTTGGCTATTTAAATGCTTGCCAATGAAGCATTTAAACCTATCACCTAGGATCCTGGTTCCCTCCTGGACAGATGCAGCCCATCATGCCAGTATAGGCTTGCATCACTCCAGGTGGACCCCCAGTCCCAATGAAGCTAATCTCTGAGCTCCACACCAGTTTTTCAACCACTGATTGAATCCCATGGTGCGGAACATCCTAGCCTCTCCTATGCCATAGATGGGCAGTGCCTCCGAGAAGGTTACCGTGTGTGCTACTTGTCTAAGGCCCCTCCCAATTCCACAAACTCTTCCTGCACTTCTCTAATCCCTTTCTTAGCCAGGTCATTTGTCCATAGGTGGACAATGACATTCAGCCTCCCCTGTGCAGCTGCTCCAGCAATCCTGAGGATTCGCTCCTTGTTCCTCCAAGCCATGGTGCCAGGCAGGCACCTTACCTCCTTCTCCCTTCATCCCCAGTTCTACCTTCCTAACAATGGAGTCCCCACCAGGAGTTGTTTCTTCCCTGTGGGGTCCCCTGCCACCCTCCTTTGGTCTCCTTTGTGGAGGTTCCCAGCATCCTCCTTGGTCTCCACTGTGGGTGCCTCGATAGAAGAACCACACTTTGCCAGAATGGCATAGGAATTGTGAGAGGTACAACTGGAGGAATTCACCTCTGTTCCACCACCCTCACCCTCCCTGAGCCCACTGTGGTCCAACCACTCCTCTTTCTTGGCAACCTCTGAGGCAACGGAGTGGCACTGGTGGTCCCTGGATGGAAGAGGAGGTCCCACAAATCCTGGCCAACTCAGCCTGGAGATGAGCAACCTCCTCCCTCAGCCCAGAGAGGTGCCTGCAGATGGGACAACACTGCATCCTCCAGAACGCCTCCCGAAGACTTCTGCTCCACAGCCACTGCACTGCACCACTCCCATCATGTCTTATTTCTGGCCCCTTAACTGTTTGCAATCCTTACTCTTTTCTCTGTTTGTTTGTTTTTTCTCTCTCTCTCCTTACTTTCTGCCTGTGTGCCCTTTAAGCTCCTGATTGTCCTGTTCTGAGACAGGAATATCCTATATTTCTCAGTGGACCCTTACTTGCTCAGAGGCAAACCTCCAGCAGCTAGAGGGGCTGGAGAGCTACTCTTGCCCTTCTAGGATGGTGGGTCTTTGGTGGCTCTGTGATCACTCACTTCCTGCTCCCAAACAGGAAGTTCCTGTTGTCGGTCAAATCCTGTGCCTATAAAAGTAGAACTAGCTTTGGGTGGGAGGGTGGAGGGAGGAAGGAGGGCAATATAGTCCCAGTAGAGAAGTCCAGTCACACAGCAGTCCTTTCTCCTGGTGTCTTCTGCCAAGCTACTAGCAGGATCTTTCTAAGACAGTCTTTAAATGTAGCGTCCTTCTAGCTAAGCCACCCCCTACTTACTAGATCTTTCTACAAGTAATTTAAACCTCACAGCTATCAAGTCCTTTCAATCACCTGAGATTTACACCTAGATAACTGTTCAGATAACCATTCAGTTCAGTTAACTCACACAAACACTTTTTTTGTTTTGTTTGTTAGTTTTTTCTTTACCCTAAATTAAAGGTCCAAGTACAAGAGTTCTACTTCTTTGGTCCCAGTAGAGAAGTCCAGTCACACAGCAGTCATTTCTCCTGGTGTCTTCTGCCAAAAAACAGGTAGCTAGTGGTCTCTCCCCACCTGATCACCCACCCAATGTGTCATTCAAAAGCGCTAGTGTCTAGCGCCCTCCTCCACCTCATCACCAGCCTGCCATGTCATTCAAAAGCTCTGGTGGCTAGTGGTACCTCCCCACACCCAATCACCTGCATGACATGTCATTCAAAAGCCCTGGTGTCTAGTGGTCCCTGCCCCACCTGATCACCCACTGACATGTCTTTCAAAAGCCCTGGTGGCTAGCAGTCTCCCCCACCCCATCACCAGCCTGACATGCCCAGTCAGTGTAACCTGCCCATCCCTACCTCCCTGTATAGTATCATAAACCTTTTTCGCTGGTGGCCTATTGAACCCCATCCCTAATCCCAGTCTGTGAATTAAAGTGCTATTCCCTGGTGGTCTTGTACACCCCTACCCCAGCAGGTGGTGTCCCACCACCCTGCTCCCCCATTGTAACCTCAGTGCGTGACTAGCACAGCCTTCCTCTCTCTGCCACAGCTGGGACACCCACTGAGCTGTCAATGAATGAGCATGTGAATGTTTATTTTTATGCAGGACAGTGATTAAGTCCCAACTACAATTAGATTAAACTGTTTTAACAGTTAATGGATGTGATCCCAGGCATAGGGTAGGACAGGCTCTTATGAGCAGTATTTAAAATGTTTTCAGAAAAATGACCATTGGTGGTGGTGGCACATATAGAAAATTGGTATATTGAGGCCATTATGTAATAAAATGATACATATGTCTTCATGCCTTATAGGTGGCCCAGACAAAAATTGGATGTGAATAATATTTAAGCAGAAGCTTATTACAATATCTGTAAAGTAAACAGTATCTCCAGTGATTTCATGCTTTTATCCTAATTATCAGCGTATTAGCATAAAAATATGAACATAAATAGGTGATGTCGATGTGAATATTACTAATCTATTACAGAGTAAAAGTCCTCTGAAAGAGCTCCATATGAGGAGCAAAACATCAGGGCATATCAAATAAATATTTTGGAAATATTTTATTCTGTGAGTCATGGTTCTTGAAGAAGTCTAGGTGATTCTCAGCTTTTTTCTTCAAAAGTGGCACACTTACCCTTGAGGCATATGGAAGGGTGCCCACCCTACAGAGGGCTTAAATGTTGGAGGCACCACTGAGATTTTATCTCTGTTATGCCATACATTTCAAGAGTGAAATAATCATCTGAGAGCATGATGGCCCTCAGAAAGTTGACCCCAATAAATTATTTGTGGTTTGAAATGTGTTAGACAAGATGAACAAAGGAACATTTTGAGACACTTGGATGAAGGTTTCTCAAAGGCTGGTAAGCTGAAATACTTCCTATGACATGTGAGATAGCTACTTGAACTGTTAAAGTTGTTGTAGGGAGTGATCAGGAGGTGGACATAGTTTCATTGTTTCATAGTTATTCCATAAGTTCAGAAGGCCAAGGCCCATAATGAACTCGCCTCCATTTAATGGTGGTATTTATACTTCATTTCCTTCATATGGTCATCAAATAAGATTTTAAATCTATACACTGTTTCACTATTAACCACATTTTTAGGTAATGAATTCCATACAGGTGGTACTCTCTGTGTAAAATTTTCTGTCTTTATTATGCTCTGTTTATTGGGCATTGACTTTATCTTTATGTGATCTAGTTTTATTTACAGTACCCTGTTTCTCTAAGCATATCACATCAAGTGTGTCATTACTGTGTAAGGCATTATATATATATATATATATATATATATATATATATATATATATATATATATACAAAATCACCCTTAATAACCTGTAGTCGTGTGAGTATAAGTTTAAGGATTTTAGCCTTTCCTCATATGGAGATGCTTGATTTGTTTAACTTTCTTAGTTGCTCTTCTCTGGACCTTCTCCATCATTCTCAATGAACCCACAGTAGTGGGTGCACAGAAAGGGTACAATATTCCATGTGAGGCCTAACCAGACTTGTATACAAAGGCATCAGGACCCTGCTTTTCTACTCTTTATATGCCAATGTATATATCCTAAAATAGAATGACATTTTTAACTGTTCTTTTGTGTGAGCATCAACTTTTAGAAAATTGGTGATAACTACACCCAGATCTCTTTTCTCTGTTGTAGTTTGAATTATTTTATTCTTTATACTGTTGTTTGCTCCCCAATTGTTAGTTCCAAAGTGCATCACCTTACATTTAAAATCATTAAATGTCGTTTTATTCTCATCTGCCCAGTTACTGATCTTATCTATACATTCCTGAAATTTGAATACTGAATACTGAATCTGAGTTGTTAACTATACTTGTGATTTTGCAATCATCTGCGTATTTTCCTATCCAGACACCATCACTCACACTCATTGTGGATATATGTATGTTAAATAACATGGACCCAAGACAGAACCTTGTGGGACCCCGCTGGTTACCGGACCCCAGCTGGATTCATGTCCCATACCACAACACGTTGTACTCTCTCATTCAGCCATGAGCTTATCCACCTGACTATGTTACCACTGAATTTTAGTTCACACAGATTTTTAACAAGATTTTATGTGATACTGTGTCAAATGCTTTGGCATAATCCAAAAAAATAACATCCACTGGTAATCCACCATCAAGAGCTTCACTGACTGGCTCGAAAAACTGATTAAGTTGGTTAAGCATGATCTTACAGGTGTGAATCCATGTTGTATAATATCATATATTCCAACTTTATTCATATGTTCAATCATTCTTTTTGAATTATTCTCTCCAGTATTTTGCCAATCACAGAAGTCAGGCTAATGGGCCTGTAGTTTTCAACAGATTGTTTGCTCCCATTCTTGTATATTGGAACAATATTTGCACACCTCCACTCTT
This sequence comes from Neoceratodus forsteri, assembly GCA_016271365.2. Classification (NCBI taxonomy): domain Eukaryota; kingdom Metazoa; phylum Chordata; order Ceratodontiformes; family Ceratodontidae; genus Neoceratodus; species Neoceratodus forsteri. The sequence continues at coordinate 950,364,884 of CM057453.1, read as the reverse complement.
TAGTGTAGTCTTGCTATTTATTGATGTATTATATAATACAGTTAGAGGCCCTGCTAGTTCTTTTACCAATTTCTTTTAGAAATTTTGGGGCTATACCATCTGCACCTGGTGCTGATTCTTCCTTCAAGGTCTTTAAATTATCCTCTACTTCTTTAATAATAATGGTTTCCCTTATTCTTTCATTCTCTATTTGGTTTAGTTCAGTATATTCAGTATATTCTTTAGGAATGAAGACACTCCGAAAATAGGTGTTTAACTCATTAGCCATATCAGCATCATTAGCCACAACTGATTCATGTGTTTTAATGGCCCCTAAGAGATCCAATTACATGAATGCCTTGCCCACTACTCTAGCCATTGAGGCTCCTGAGCACATGGACACTTTTAGCCAGTGGAATGGCCCTAATGGCAATCCCTTCTCTGGTCTGAGTCTAATTGTAAATGCAAGTAATGAATTGGCTTGCTGTGGAAGGCAAGACAACTCAAGATTAAAAGAACCTGCTTGGCCCTACAGGATCAGATGCAGCCCCATCCACAACAATATTGGGATCTGCGGACCAGCTGATAGAGAAGATGCCTCTGCCTTTAAAGAAGTACAAGCATAAAAGGCTGTACCTACTGTATTCAGGGATCAAGCATACAGCTAGTGTGGAAGATGATGTAGATAGCTGTATTGAACAGGGTACTCAGCTGGTGCAAGGCCTGAAGGGTTCTGATGAAGAAAGGTTAGCCTAGATAGGTTAGTGTTTGAGAAGACCAGCACAGGGTGTCACCCAGGCCTTGAAAGCTACCCATCCTGATGGTACCCATCTTGAGTGTACATCCATTCTAGATGGCATGTGTGTGAGTGTGGATACATCTTGGCAGATTATGACAGTTACCCTTATGAAACATAAAGAAGCTCTCATTTTCTTGATAAGGATGGACAAAGTGATACAGAGAGTGCACCAGAAAGTGAATATTGTGGCAGCTGACATGGAATGGGTTTATATGGAATAGGTGCCACAAGGAACCTTGTACTACAACCACATTGTGCCTGTTTTGCACCTATAGGACTATATGGATCACCTGCCTTCCTATGGAGACTTAGTACAAGATGTGCAGGAACAAGAAGCCAGATAAAAAGAGAACTCATTGAGACCCCTGTGGTGGCTCACCATTCACTACCCATTAATGCCATTTTAGATTATGTGAACTGCAAGCAAAGATTTGAATTTTGACAGAAGTGGCAATTGGATTCTGCCAGTCCAACTGGAACATCCAGCCTGGGTGTTTGCCATTAGTATCATAAACTACTGTGGTGATGTAACCTCCCAAGATGCACCATGGTGACACACTGAGTGAAGAAGTTTAGACCTGACACCTATCAGTATGAGATATTCTACTACCATTGTGGGAAGATGGCTATCTAAAGGGGTGTGCCAGTTTCCAGTAAATCTATGGTACTGTACATGACTGGCAAGCTCATTAAGAGAAAAAGGAATAAGGAAACACCAGTTGAACCCAGAATGATAGCACTTGGAGTCATGACAGCAAGATGCCCACAGCAAAATGTTGCATTCTGCACAGCCAAGGTTGTGAAGGCCCAACATTCACTGACCAGATAGTCGGACCCTCATCAGGTATATTTGTTTTAATTATTTTACCAGGAAAAGCTCCATTTAGTAAAGCTCATTTACAAGGAGGTGTTGGGTAGGGAATATGATAATACAGTGAAAGAGTTTAGAAACTACAGAAAGACAACAAAATTTGTCACAGGATGAAATGGGTCATGTCTATGCTTGACATGGGTTGCAGATCATGTGGACATTCAAGAAATTCTGTGACCAGCTCTTGACACATCTTTCTTTGTTGCCCTGCAAAGATTCAGTACATGAGCCAGTTCAGTGATGTGGTGTGTAGCATTATCACCCACCACGCTGGCAACTCAGGATGAGGATCTGTGTCGGAATACTGTGGGCTGGCCAGGAGGGAGAGGTTGCATGTCTGATAGACTGTTTGCCTCTTCTGGGTGAGGCATACAGTTTCCACAAATGACTGGCTCCAGATGGAGGTCTGGTGGTAGTATGGGCCTGCAGGACAGAATAGGAAGGGATGAAGCTGCAGGACATCTGTGATGAGTGTGCATGCCTCCACTCATGCACACATTTGACTGCAGCCCACAGAATAGGGAACTGGGAGAAAATGGGAAAATGTAGGGCTTGAATTTTTGTGAAGCCCTGTCTGTGTCTTGGCAGTCTGCCCAGTCCCTCCAGTCCCAGTTGTATCAGGGTATATCTTGGGAGTGAGGATGGCCCCCCTCCTGCTCCACTGTATGGGGAATCCATGGAGAAGTAAGATTTGGACAATATGAGGCAAGAGACAGTTGCCGATTGTGGGGACAGGACTGATTGCTGCCCAAGCCTGCTACCAGAGGATAAAATATTTGTGGCAAAAAAAGAGATTGGATACATGATGCTCAGTGAGTAAGCTTATCCATACTTTTGATGTCTAGCTGTGAATATCAACTTTCTGGATAAAGTTGTTGGGGTTTGGGGATCCCATGAAAACTCTGGATTTTGTGTGTCCGGAATTGGAGATGTATGACCATGTCTCTATGATTACTGGAATGAATACTAACATGTCTGGCCAGCTGAAGCTGTTCTGCAAGGAGAGGAAGCTCAATGGAAAGGAAGTCAGCACTTGTCTATGGATTGGTGAAGCAGGTGAACTGAAGACAAAGTCAGATACGGTATGAAGATGAGGATGGTGACATGGGTATCGTGGTGGAAGCAGATGAAGAGGAGATTACTTGCCCTATAATGCTGAGGATACCATTAGTGAAATAGTTCATTTTAAAAGAAAGCTACAAATCACATCCAGATAGAAGATGTGCCTGAGAAGTATGGACTACAAAACAGGCTATTGGTCAATCCTTGTGTTACCTACTCATGCACCCACCACTGTGTACTGGGTAATGGTTCAGATAAAGAATGGGATGGAGAGACCCCTCCCCATGGTTTGGAAGGGATGGATGCTAGAAAGGTATACTGCACTGACACTGGTGTACAGCTCAGTGCCAGACCAAGATTAGTATGGATGGATCCAAAGGATAACTGGACTCTGAGGCATTTTATTTTGGAGAGTTACCTCAACCAGAAAAGGAGTAGAAAACCCAGTTTAACAGGAAGTTTGCTAAACAGAGCATGGTGCTCTTGGTCTGTCAGTGGAATGTGGTGTGCATGACTGGGGAAGAGCACCATATCAGGCAGTATGACATCTACCCTTCAGGGAATGATCTCTATGGTTGTCACCTGCAGATATTGATGGCTTGTGATGTCATATACAAATTTTTTAATAGCAGCAGAATTTATATAAGAGTCCCATAGTCCCTATGTGACACCCATTGGGTGGTGAGGAAAAGAATATGGCAGTGTGCATTGAATAGCAGACTTTAAATAAATGCTTAATACCAGATTGATATACAATGCCCAGGATCTAAAATATTTTCAACTGCCTCAGCTGAAGTTACTGGTTTTCAATTTTAATACTTAAAAGTAGGTGTTACCAAACTCTTATTGCCAGAGAAGATTGAAAAGAGACTGTATTTGTTTGCCCATTTGGGTTTTATTAGTTCATGCAAATGTCCCAAGACATCTCTGGTTCACTGTATATGTCAATGCCTTATGGAACAACCATGGTGCCATGAAACTGTTAGAATTCTTAGTATAATTGGGTCATGTGGTTGTGTTCAACAAGACTTTGAAGGAGCATGAGAGTTACTGGTCAAAGTGCTTGACTGGTGGAAACATTTGGATTCAAGCTGTCTATAGACAAAAAACAGTTTTTCCTAATTCCGTAAAGTATGTGGGACCCACTGTATTGGTGTATGGAATTCAGATGGACACCAGTAACGTATAGGCCCTGATGACCTGGCCTTGGTTGAAGGATCTCAAAGTCCTTCAAGGGTTTTGGGGTTTCTGAGGATATTACCAATGTTTCATCAAAGACTATACCCATGTGGTGAGGCCTTTCTTGAACTTAACCCAAGGATATCCACTCACAAACAAAGCTTAGAAGATCAATCCAAGCTAAATTTGAGGTTCATAAGTCATTTGGACTCAGATGGGATGGTGCCTGCAAAGGAGCTTTCCAAGAAATTATCAACCATCTGACTTATTAACCAGTGTTAGCATACACAGACCCAACAAAGCTCTATATGCTGTATACGGATGCCAGTGTTGGTGGGCTGGGTGCCATTCTCTATCAGAAGTCACTCAAAGACATAAAACCTGTCACCTTTGCCAACAAACATTATATCTCCACCTGAATGCAGATACCCAGTACACATGTTGGAGTTCCTGGTGCTCAAGTGGGATACTGTCAATTTCACCATTATATGAATGGCATGCAAATCACCATGAAGACAGACAACAATCCTCTGCTCTATGCTTAGATCACAGCAAAACTGTATGCACGGAACACCAATGACTATTGGCCCTAGCTACATACAACTACCACGTGGTACTGCTAAGGTCTTAACCATGTTGATGTGAATGCTTTGTCCCAGTGCTCGATAGACAGTGATGTTGCTGGCACCAAATGGATCAGGATACACAGATTTGCAGGTCCACCTTATAAATGAACCTGCTCAATGGTGTTTGCCTGGATAAATAAAGACTTGATTGATTGATTGATTGATTGATTGATTGAAGATCCAGAGTCAATAGTCAAAGCATTGTGTAAGAGATTTGACAGGAATGAACAACCCACCTCCAACAATGTAAATCATCTTTGTGATAGTTTGGGGCCTTCCAGTGATTGCCTGCTCCAAGACTTTTGCAGCTTAGCAGCTTTGCAAAGACATCCTTGCTACATGAGCCAATCTGATCTGCAGAGAGAGAGAGAGAGAGAGAGCAGGTTTATGGGACGAGGATGACTCAAATATTGTGATCAGGAAAGGAGATGCCTAGTTGCTGCTGAAAGTGTGGGAAAATTGTGTTTGACTAGAGTGTTGTGTGAAGTAAGAAAAGTTCACTTTGTTAAGTACTATTTGAAGTTCCCCAACTTTATTTCACTGTGGGGTACACTCATGTAATTGTTGCCTGCGAACGGCTCGACTTCATTTGGCAAAGTCTACAAATATTGACACGTAACTGGTGATAGTGTTCGTGAAGTAACACAGAAACATAGACTTTTTCAGCAGAAAAGTACCTTTAGGCCCATCTAGTCTGCCTCTTGTACTTGCCTATTCCATCACCACTGACCCTAGTTGGTCTTAAGTGTCACTCCCTCCCTCAGATCCTTGCCTAATATCCCCTGTGCATATCGCATGCATGTTTGAAGCTCCCACAGTTTTTCCTCCACTATCTCCTCAGGCAGGCTGTTCCAGCTATCCACCACCCTTTCTGTGAAGAAGTATTTCCACACATCTCTCCTGAACTTTCCCGTGTCTCTCCTAAAGTACTCCTACCATAGATTTTGCCAGAGGAAGTAGCACTTTGCTGGCAAAAACTATGCAAGTGTTGTTTGTGTTTTGAAACAGAAAACATATTATTAATGTTTAATCATCTTCATACACTTATACATAATTTTTCCACCCCAACCCCACTACCCAGACCTTTTGTAATGATCCCTTGCCACACTCATGCACCCACATCCCTCCCTCAGTCCAGGCAAAGTTTCCTATCATTAAAAATTTAAAGTAACAGTAGTAACTGATGCAGCTGCCACTCATCTCCCTCTACCCCCTACCCACACCAAGTTAAGTAAACCACCCACCTCTATCCATCCCATTAGCCCCTTGTCCAAACAACACTCTCCACCTTCTAGTACCCAAATTCTGTCCTCCCCAGTTGTACATTTAAAAACCCAAACCTAAAACAAAAACAAATGGTCAGCATTGGAATGAGTACAATACCTGCTGCTCTCATCAGTGTCCTATAATGGAATGAATGAATGATGATGTCTTCACATAAAGTAGTATCTATTTGGCCACTTGTCAGCCAAAGAAAGTGCATGCTCATAAAATATAAATGTGAGCCATTTTCACTCTCATTCATTCAGATACCAAATAGCGAAGTTGTGAGAGGAGGGTTGTGGTGGGTCAGTCACCATGTCAGTCACAATGACCATGTCCACCTTTGATGCATCCTTTTCTTTAACTAAATCTCTGCATGGGGCGGGGTTGTGTGATTAGTGGGTTGGAGGAAGGATTTATTTTGTATGCTGTCAGTACCCTTGGATTTGGTGCAAGCTTTTTTCACACTATTTAGACAGCAGGATAGAAGATCAGTAATTGAGTGCTTGTGAGTTGGGAAGGATTTTACACCATCAGGACTGTTAGAGTGGGTATGGGTTCTACAAGGGTATTGGGAAAGGTATGCTTTTTATTTTTGTTTTCTATTATAGGTTCTCTGGACTATATACTGCAGGCTGCAGGATCGCTGCCTGTCGGGTGAAGTGCATCACCTCTGAGATATGTTGCTAGGGATTGCTTCTTGTAAAATGTAGTCTGTGGAGTACTGTTGGTGCTCTGTGGTGTAGAAAGGTCAGTTTGTAAGGGCACTAGGTCACAAGGCACAGGCCTTTGAGTGGAGAGTGAAGTAGCCAAGATGGCAAATCACCAGACTGCACACTATATTCAAGGTAAGGTGATAAGGAAACTTTCCAACAAGTAAAGGTGACATGATATCACAGCTGGAATGATGGTGGTATTGTCCAGTGTAGCAACAGTGGAGCTGCCATCTTCACAGAAACCCTCTGGAGAAGGTGGGTCTACCCAGTCTGTGATCTCATAGAGGCTCTCACTGCACAAGTCCTCTCAAAGAAGCATGAGAAGAACTTTTGGAGGAGGTGGAGGCAGCAGTTGAACACCATAGTGCCAGCAACCATTCCTCCTCTTTCCCCATTTGCTCCATGGGTCACAGAAGGGTGGTGGACTCTAGTCGACACAGGAAGGGAGGGGAGGGAATGGGTAAACTTGGGAAAGCCACTGATTGTACCACTGATGAACAAGTATTCTCCACTTGCACAGCAGGAGCCCAGGTCACCAAAACACAGAAAAATGACCCAGTGGTAACATAGTTTTTATTTAGTTGTTTAACCAGGAGTAGCACACTAAGCTGGAAGCTTTTTACAGGAGTGACCTGGGAGCACAGGGAAGTTAAGTAACTTGCTCAGGGTCACACAGTATGCAAGTGGAAGCTGTGGAATTCAAACCCAGGTCTGGTCTGCTGGATGTCACCAGATTTGCAGCTCAGAGCCTTAAACCACTGCGCTATACTGCCTCCAGTCAACAGGATGCCTGGAAGGAATACCCAAAGAGGCAGGGGACCCCAAAGGAGTCAGGAAAGCATTAGAGGTGGATGATTCTATAGTTTGGAAGGTGGCTACAATGGTCTGTAGAGGAGGGGAGGATGACAGTGTAGATGGGAGGACCGTGGCTCACCCCCATGGAGGCCCCGGAAGGAAAATGAGTTTCAAGAAAAACAGCTCCAGAGCTATTAAGTGCTCTTTTCAACTTATAACAAAAGAAGAACCAAAAGAAAGGCACTACTCGTCTTTGAAAAACTGTATCTTCAGTTCCACTTTTTATTCAAAATGCAGACTGAAACACAAGCACATATAGTGATAAAAGGAAGCTGAACTCACATCACCACCACCAGGTACAATAATCATTACTTCTTCAGCAGAAGTGGGAGTGAGCAGAAAATATTTTTAGGAGGGTCAAGTGGGAGGGTTTGCACCTAATTGGGGAGTTAGGGTTGGTCAGAGAGTGCATAAGTGGTAAAAATGTTTTGAGGATTTCAGGAATTTGGACAAGGTCAGATATTGTAAGGCCAGCATGCTTAAAGAGGGTGTTGGATTGAGAGGGGGTCAATAAGGAGTAGACTATCTTCTGGAAGGAGGAGGGTGTGTGGTCCAAAGATGAGACCTAAAATAGTCATCCTTTGCGTGGCTTATGGCCTTGGTACATCCATTTCTGGTGGCATTGTAGACTTGTCAAGATTGTGGGGTCTGGGAGGAATTGAAAAGGACCAGGCCTTATCACAGGCTTTGCAAAGGGCAATTACTGAGGCAGTAATCCAGGGGTGGAGGCATTTTCTGACTCTGGTTTTTTAAGTGAGCATGAGCATCCCAGACACATGTGAAGATATGTTGAAAATGTGGCAGGGCTGTATCAACATCTGGAGCAGCGTAGACTGGATCCCAGTTTGTGTGGTGTAAGTCAGAGAGGATAGATTTAGTGTCAAGTGAGTTTAGGGGCAAGTGTTGATGTATTTCGTGGTGGACTTGGGTAGTTGTGCCTTTCTGGTGCAATAAGTGATGAAATGGTCACTTAAGGCTACGTCAAAGGACTCCAGCTGCAGATATTCTGTGTGGAGTGGGACAAGAGGACCCAGGCAATAAGAGAGTGATTTGAGGATTGAGTATTGTGCAGGCAGGCTCTGTGATTTAGTGAGTGAGGTTGTATGATTAAATTTTGGGCATGGCAGACTTGGAGGTGGGGGCAAGCCAATCAAGGTTGAAGTCACCTAGAAGTAGAAGTTCACTGGAGTTGGCTAGAGGTGGAAGGGTAGAGATACAAGCTGAGTGTGTGTCCTGGGTGAGACGAGGAGGTGTAGATCAACCCAGTGAAGATAGGGAGAGTAGATGGTAGGGAGATTTGTGCAAGGATCAATTAGTGCGAGCCATGGCAGGATTCTTTTTGATTATTATGCTGAGAGGGATGCCTTATGAGCACTGCAACTCCACCAGCTCTTTTCCCTCAATCTTGTCGGATGACTGAGCAGCGGGGAATCGCAAAATGAGTCAGGAGTCTTGGCAGACAACCAAGTCTCAGAGAAGCAGAGGATATCAGGGAGTCTTGAGTTAGCCAACAGTTTAGAAGATCAAGTTTAGGCAGGAGACTTCTGATTTTATGTGCATGATTTTAGGGGTATCCAGTGATAATAGCACCAGAATATGGGCGACTCAAAATGGCGTCTCCATGATCGGTAATGGAAAGGGTATCAACTGGTTCTACTGTGAGGGTAGGGAAAGTGACAGGAAAAAGGGAATAGCAGGGAAGGGGAGGATGGGAAGATGGTTATGTACAGGAACTGTCCTTGCTGCCTCTGAACCAGCCATGTGGTGTGGTGGTGAGGGAGGCTGGCACTGGACAGCAGGTACTGGGTTTGGGGCTGGGGACGGGAGGACTAAATTTCTTTGTGTCTGAATTTGTGCCCTCCCAACATGCACCCCTGGAGTTAGGGAATCCTAATTCAGGGCTTTGGGGGCTGCTGGGTTTTGGTTCTGGTCAGGTGTGTATCACTGATTTGCTTTTTGGCAATATACACTCACCATAATAGCTGTTCAGCAACTGCTATTATGACATAGAACCATTTTAGGCCTTTATGGGAGGTTGATTTCTGGTGGGCTACAGGGGGCCAGGGTTCCAACTCAACATCGCCTGCTAGGAGCAGGGTGAGTAGAAGCATAGAGAAGGTGGCTGGGAACTTAAAGCCTTTGTGATATTGATGGTAGTAGTTGGGTTGTAGGAGCATTTTATGAGGGTGATGCAGGAAGTGAATTGTGGTGGCAAGATACTGGGAGAAATCATGTGAATGGAAGGAATAGGCAAGGGATAACGTGTTGGGGTGGGTTTCAGTTGTTGCAATTGGTAGATGGAGCAGAGGGTGCTGGAAGTGGGAGTATGGTTAGAGTAACCAAGTGGAGGATTTGGGGGGCTGGTAGGAGAGGAATGACAGGAGTAAGAGCATTGTAGAAGAGTACATGCTGAAAACAAACTGGAGGTATAGGTGTAGGGTCAGGAGAAATTTGGTAGAGTCCCTGGCTTGCTAGGCTGAAAGGAGGATACAGTGGCAATTGGAAGGATTCAGAGCAGAAAGGAACCAACCCAGGAGCTAATAGGAAGATCAGAGCTATAGATCAATGAGTCTTGAGAGTTTTATTATAACACAAATATACTTTTGAGTATGAACTATTTTGTGACTGGTTTTGGTGTGTCTTTGACTTTGCAAGCTTGGGAGAACTGTATTTGTTTACTTCTTTTGCACAGGAATGTGATAATTCAACAAGGTTTAATCATCTTTGTATGTGGAACAGAGTGGAAGGTTTTACAAAAGTCCTGGTACAGTACATCCATGCCATGCACCTTGTCATCAGCCTTCATGATACAGTCAAAGAAGTCTATCAGGTTGGTTTGGCAAGACCTCCCTTGGTGAGCCAATGCTGCTTTTGTCCTGGAATACATTTTTTTCAGGAACTCCATCAGACTTTCCTTCATAATTCATCCAGCATCTTGGCAACAATGGACATCAAGACTCATTGATCTATAGTTCCCAGGATCATCCTTACTTCCACTCTTTCAGGGATACCACATTTGCTGTTCTCCAATCCACTGTCATCATCCCTGATCACAGGAATCTGTTAAAGAGATCCATCAAGAGTGCAGCCAGCTCCTGCTCCATTTCCTTTAGTACTCAAGGTGCAAACCGTCTGACCCCCATTCATTTGTCATGTCAACCTTTACAACTTGAAAACCCTTCGACACCCTTTCCTCAGTAATTGGTACCATGTTCATCTTCAATCACCCTCCCTCTGGCTCCATGTCTGCAATCTAGTAATGGACACCTGTCCTTTACTATAAATATTGAGCACAAATACTCACTGAGAATGTCTGACTTCATCTTTTCCACAACTTCTCATCCTTCCTCCTTCTTCAGTCTATATATCCCTCTCTGGATTTGCATTTTACCTAAAGTAGAAGAAAATGCCTTGTCTTACTTCTTCCCCTTCTGACTTCACCATTCTCACCTTCCTGTTGGCATCATTTATCTGGTTTAGGTAAACTTTCCTGTTTTTCTCTGTCTGTCCATGTAGTGTATAAAGGCCTTTCTTTTCTCCCTCACTGCCACACCTACTTGATTTTTGTACCACATTTGTTTCTTGTTCCTTCTTTTTTTGCCTACTGACCTGGCACAGAGACCTGTAACTTACAATAACCTGTTTAATAACACTGCATTTGCCATCTATCCCCACTGTACCCTCCCACCACCAAATGTTCCCTCAGTAACTAATTCTACAAAAATCAACCCTCCTGAAGAATAATACTTTTGTTTGTCAGGGCCTGATTTTTACATCAAGTTCTATTACAAACCATAAGGTTTGGGACCATTGCATCCCAGAGGCTCTCTACCTGTGATCTCCATTATGCACACCCTGATTCTGAACACCAAGTCTAGAATGGCCATCACCCTTGTTGGCTCCTCTACCTTCTACATCTGAAAAGCATCCTGCAAGGTCTGTACCACATCTCATTTCTCACAGTTGCTTCTATCAGGACACTGTAGCCACATCAAACATATTGAAGTCCCCAGGCAGTAGGCGCAGTGGTTAAGGGCACTGAGCTGCAAACCTGGAGACCTGGGGTTGAATCCCATCAGCCCCACTTGCATACTGTGTGACCCTGAGCAAGTCCTTAACTTCCTTGTGCTCCCAGGTCACACCTGGAAACAGGTTCCAGCTTAGTGTGCCTTTCCTGGTTAAATAAGTTCCCCTTTCTTTTCCTTTCCTTTCCTTTCCTTTCCTTTCCCCATCAGCAGTACTTCACAATGTTGTGTCACACTCCTTATTACCTCCTTCATCCTTTTGTCTGCCACATCCTTCTGAAGCAGAGAAGATGAGCAGAAGAGTTATACCAGTCACTTCTGTGGAGTGGGGATGTTTCAGCTTTACAGGAGGAGTGTTACAAAACTTTGGGACTCAAATAGATATGGGCTGGTGACAGAGTGAGATATAGTACCATTTGATACCAGGCACTACTAAACAACCAGGTGGAGGTATGAGAGAGTTGTTGTCACTAATGGGCAAGGAATACTGAAACAACAAGCAGCCATTTAAAGGAGGGTACCACTAGACACCAGGGACTTTTGAAACAATGAAGCTCAGAGACTTTGTGACATCTGACACAACAAACGGTATCCTCTGAGTTCACTTTCATGAGTCACTACATAGAAAAAAACATAAAAATCACGTTTGAAATGGAATAAAGACGAGATAAAGTGTAGATAAACATACAAATACCTACTCCTTCAGTATGCAGCTCACAACGTATGCAAAATCAACAAGCCTGTAATATGATACATAACTTTGCTCACTATCAAATTCATAGATTACATTAGACATGGCTGCACATGCAGGGTGTTACATATTTACCTCAATTCACGTGCTCAAACCATAGTTTTCACTATGTGTAATCAGAACTAAACAAATGTAAAACTTTCAAATTCTGAAAGGCATTACTGTGCCCACTCAAAAAATTTCAGAAGTTAAGATTTTGTTGGTTTTGCTGTATCCTTGAGAAAAAAAATAGCAAACATTATGGCAAAAGGGCAAAACTACTGTTTTTGGCCATTTGCAAATGGTGGAATCGATTGTCTCCAGGTTTCCAAGACTTAAAGATCCCACCACTCATACAAAATTTCAGCCCTATCCATCAATTTGTTTTGAATAGCAGATGATCAAAAACAGCAGATAACAAAGAATCTTGCTTAACACTAACTACACTGATGCTATTGCAAGAGTATAATCCACATAGTGTGAACTATTCAAATCTGAGTGATAGTCACTGCTCAGCCCTAATAATGTATACATATTGTATGATGATGTCCTTGGAGACCCCTCCTTTGACTACAGGTGTGGTTTCATGTGTATTCCTAGTATAGGAAAACCAAAACCTAAAGGTGAACAGTTCCGATCCCAAAGAATATAAGTGTGACCACTTTACAACTGTAAATGTGGCCTCTGAGGATGTATTTGTATATGACTGTTTTATTTGTAGTTTTTCTGTCCTGGACATTTCCTTTTAACTCATGATGACCACCTAGTCATGTAGCCCCATCTGCTGCCCCCAGCTTTCCAACCCCTCAGCTTTCTCTGAGACAGGTCTCTCCCCTCCCAAGACCCTGTGGGTGTTGGTGGATATAGTGGGCTGCATCTAGCCTAGTATACCAGGCATCATCAATGTGACTACAGGTAGTTTCTTCTCCCATAAGTCCACCACCTGGGGACTTCTCACATGCAAGGGCTCAAATGTGTGCATACACATGCAATTGCATGGTATCATTCAGAGCTGGTGAGCATTGCCCCATACCTTTTCTGATCCAAGCTAAACCTCCATCTGTGGACAACAAGGTGGCAGTGTTTGCTCAGAACTATGTAGTCTCTCATCTCACAGAGGGAGAGCAATTGCTAAAATGCTCAATCCCTACCCTCCAATGGCCCAGGCAAGTTCCTAACCTGGTCACTGAGGTGATAGCCCTTTTGTTGCACCAGTGAATCAGCTCAATTGATATATTCAATGGGTATTTACAACACAGTGAGGAGTTATGCTTGTGCAACTTTGTTGATTCTCTGAAGGTATATCAATTAATGTGTTGTTGACTGTCATACATGGATACTTTGGCCATTTGCATTCTCTGTCCTATGTGAAACTACCACCCTGTTGGGCTACTGTGAGGGCAAAGGAACACTCTTGAGAAGGGTTTCTTCCTAGAGATTCCATGGCAAAATAATTTCTTTAGGCTAAACATACAGTTCCTTAGGAAGGAGTCCAAAAATACAGCCTAGCAAGTGGGAACACAGAGTCTGAGTGAGGACAAACTGACAGCAATTAGTGATAACTATAATAGACACAGATGGAATTGAGCGGATCCACACGGGTGTTCAACAAAATATTTGTTGAATGCCCTGACAGGAAAAACTAGCAGGTCGACTGCATTTTGCAGTTGGCTGCTGGTTTCAATGCCACTAAGTGTTTTCACCCCAGAACCCCCACACACAGGACTGTACCCCACACACCCCACTTAGGATTATCAACTCTGAGTCGGAGCTGATTTGGGTGGGTGCAGGACTCCTAACAGACAGTGGCAAGTTCCAGCGGGTTTCCTACAGTGGCATGGAGCTGTAGTAGCTGTGAGAGACCTCACTGTCAAAAGTGCTGTCGATTGGGTATCACGAATTGAACAATGACTGACAGTAATTGGTAACTAATAGCAGAAGAAGCATAACTTCTGTAAGGAAAGAGGGAATGGCAGGATGGAAGAGGGTGGCTGTCCAACCCCAACTCAAAGCAGAAACCTACCAGGGTATACTAATATAATCATAATAAAGCTCACCAGCATGAAGTGCAGTGTCACAATTTCCTGCATGACAAACAGGATTAACTCCCATTGACACTGCATTGTTTACTGCAGTAACTCTGCTGCAGAATGTTGCAGAATTGGGTTTCATCCTGACAAGCTTCACTGTACTATGGACCACCTCCTATGGAGACTACCTTACTTTTATGACCCTTGGCATGGAGGACAGGAAAAATCCCTATGAGGAAGAAACCTCTGGGGATGCAAGGCCTTGGACACCTTCCCTCCAGGCTTGGGATAAAATTACTGATGGCTCAGTTGCTGCTGCACTTTAGATACATGGGATAATTTTAGAGCAAGGCTCTCACTCTGGGTTTGTCATGAGCTAATCTCTGCAGCTAAAGGAGGTTCCCCATGAAGGAGGCTCACCCTCTGAAGATAGAAGGAGGAGAGCAATAACTGCTGAAAGGCATTCACCTGGCCTTCACAGAGGAGGCCTACAGAGGAAGCTAGACCCTTGAAGCCTAAGGCACTGGAGGTGGGCCCTTGAGGGTCTGGCACTTGTACAATTGTATGATCTTTACTCTTGAGAGGCAGATGAAGGAAGCAGGTGGAGACCAGGTGAGCCTTGGGCAGCCATGGGAGGGAACAGCTTTCAAAGGTGATACCAATGTAGTCTGCACAGCTAAAGGGCCACTGTAGACTTAGAGGCCCCCCTCTAGCAGGTGAAGTCTTCAGTGCTACATCAAGATTGCTGCTGAGTTGGTGTGCATGGCAGCTTCCCCTGGAGCATAGGACATTCTCACCTGAAGGGTAGAAACAGAAGTTCTCCCCTCGGGGTCCCACCCTAAAGATGCAGACTTCGAGGGTGCAGAGTGTAACCATTGTCATAAATGGCAGGAGCCAAGGAAGCCATGATATGGTAGTGGCTGGCATGAACCTGACTGCAGGAGAACTAGGAGGCTAATTGTGAAGCCTGAGGGCCATGAGCACAAGGTAATAACAAAATATAGGCAAGATGAATGACTGAGTGAGACAGCAAATGATAACAAAGACATTGTATGAGACTGAATAATAATGGCTTGGACTGAATGGTGAATGCATGCCAACCAGTTCTATAAGGAGATCAGTGGTAGTTACTGATGCACTGCAGGTCAGGTACACTGAGGCAGTAAATAACAACAAATGAAACTATTAGGGAAAAACAGGCACATATGAGAACTGAAAACTAGGAAACAGCATGCTGCTGAACTGAGCACCTATTTAAACCACCAGAACACAAAGGGAGGCTCCCTAGTTAGGAGCCAGGTGTAAACATTTAAGGATTAGAGTTGAAAGGAGATTACAAACGGTAATTAAAAACAGTAAACATGGCAACCTGAAATAGCACAAGTCAAACAAAAAACAACAAAGGCAGGATGCTGCTAAAACTAGAAGCACATGAAAACTAAAATAAGAAAGAAACAAAGGGTATATGGTAACAAGAGTGCAGCAGAAATAATTGACTGAGAGAAGCACAAACTGCAGCTAGAAAAGTAGAATGTAAAATACTGACAAAGAAAGCTGGTGGAGGCACAAACCAAACAGAAAGCCCCAAATCAAAAGATAAATGGCAGACAAACACTGGGAGAAGGGCAGAGCCCACAGCTGCTGCAAAGAAACAATGCTTCTGAGTGAGGTTGGAGGAAGCTGGCTTAAATATCTTAGGTAGGGGCATGGCTGGTTGCTCCCATCCAATGAACTGCAGGTATAGCTTTTGAATTATTGATCCAGCATGATCAGTAATATAAAAATTTAAAAATCCTTCTCTGAACATATCCATTTCCAGGGCACCTATAAGAGAAACACCCTTTATAGCATAAGTGTCTCACATTCAGGGTCAAGCAGCATTCAGATGGGTCAAGAGCCTCACTTGATCATAATCCAGCACAAAGTTATATTTATATGGGGACGTTTTCAAAGGAGATGCCTGGCATAGCTCAAGAAATGCTCCGCAGCCTAATATTCAAAGAGGTGTAGTGTGGCTCATCCCTTATTCCAGCAGAGATGTGCTGTTTTGGCTGCCCACACATCTCAGAGATGTGCCGCTGGCGTTAGGCATGGAAGAAACATGCCTAACTCATCCACCAACAGGTGGGCTGCCGTACTGCACACAGCAGCACAGCAACCATCAGCCTTGCAGCCCTGTGGCAAGCCCCCCATCCCGATTTCCATTAGAAATATCATTGCAACCCCACCCTTTTCCCTGGTATAGTGGTCCCCCTCCCCATCCGATCCATTCAAATAATAAAAAGTATTTGCCTGCCCTCTTTTCCATAGTGTTTTGACCCCCACCCCCACTCAGGCACCCACATCCCAACCGCTCCCTCATCCCAGCATGTCCAGTTAGCTGCTTATTTCCCCTGCCCTCTTTCCATAGTGTTTTGGCCACCGCGCCCCTCACTCAGGCACCCACATCCCACCCTGCTCCCCTGTCCCAGCATGTCAAGTCAGCTGGCGGGCAGCACAGCCCTGCCACACCTCCAAGGCTGCCCGCCGACTGAACTGTCAATGAATGACAGCTTACTGTAATCACTACTAGCCCACTGGTTGACACTGTCGATCTATGGACTTGCAGTGTGTACTGTAAACTGTCATTCATAGTGACAAAGTTGTGAATGACAGCTTACAGTATGACACTGCAAGCCCATTGGTCAACAGGGCCAACAAATGGGCTTGTAGGATTATAATAAGCTGTCATTCATTTTACAGTTCAGTAGACGGGCAGCCATGGAGGTGTGTGGAGTACCGTGCTGCTCACCAGCTGACTGTACATGCTGGGACAGGGGGAAGAAGGGTTGATGTGGGTGCCTGAGTGGTGGGGGGCCACCACACTCATGGAAAAGAGGCAGGGGAAATTATTTTATTTTATTCCAACAAGGATCGATGAGGCGGAGGGGACACTGCACTATGGAAAAATGGCAGGGGACCGTATTTCATTTTATATGAATGGGGATCAGGACGGAAGGAGGCCACTACACTACACTGCACTATGGACAAAGGGCAGGGGCGATGATTATTTTTATTTGAATGGGGATCAGGATGAGTAAGGGCACACTACACTATGGAAAAGGGCAGGGGACCTTATTTCATTTTATACAAATGGGGATCAGGACGAGGATGGGAGGGTCCACTACACTATGGACAAGAGGGCATGGGATATGCTTATTTTTATTTAAACAGGGATTGGGATGGTGAGGGGTGACACTACACTATGGAAAAAGGGCAGGGAATAGGATTATTTTTATTCATATGGGGATCGGGACAAATGGGGCTGGGGTTTGAGGCTACTCGGGACTGGCGGGGGGGGTTGCAGGCCACCTATGCATCCTGCCTGGTGCACCCCTGCTGAATGTATGCAAATGCAGCCATAATGGCATGCAAATGGCCCATCTGCACCTTGCATGCCCTAGTGGCTGCATTGGATTTTCCTGACTGAATATCTGAAATCTGGGCCCAGCACATCTGGCAATGCACCACCCATCCCACTCCAGGTATTCAGGTTGTCCCCAATATGCACTGGAGTATTGTCAGCAGCCTCCATTTGCCACCCCTACCATTGCTATATTCAGGCGAGATGTGTGATCCGCATCTCATTTGAATATAGCATTTTTTTGCAGTGGTCCATTTATTAGATGCACTGGCCACTGGCTTTGAAAATGGGTCCATAGTGTCTTTCATGCAGCAATATTGTAAACTTCTTCACAAGTTTCACAACAGGAAAATAAAGACCTGTAACTAATTACTGTAAGTAAAATTGCAGAGGTGGGGAGGAAAGGAAAATGAGGACAATAAATGGGTGTAAGGAGAGCAGATGTCTGCTGTAGTCATGAGGAAGGAGATCTGGATTTTACAAAGGCAACAAGTGTACATGAAGTGGAGTTCAGTGAGAGTCTGGTCTGTGGGACTGCAGTGAAGGGAAAAATAGCTTTATCCCAGCAGTGTGGATATACTGTAGATAGATAATAATGAAAGTGGTCTAGAGTCAGAGAGGTGGAGGGTAAGAAGGGGAATGGAGTGGTTACCTGAAAATATAGGATCGACAAGGACATGTAAGAGGACTTAAAAATAGATAAGTAAATGCCAAGTTGGATTCCTTGAGGAACAGTAAGCCAGTGGTGGCGGATGAAGACTTGTGTGATATGGTTTTATGGTGATATCAGGATATGTGTAGCAACATTTTGAACTAGATATCAATTGGGAGGCCATAGAGGAGTATTTTAGCTTTAAAATAATAAATTCAGTCTTGCTTACCCTTAAATCATTGATACATTTCAAAACATTTAAATAAGGTGATGCTAAAACATTATTTTTATACAATCATTTGTTATTCTTTCACTATGCTGCACATTGGTATAGATTATAGAACAAATTGGTTACAGTACTTTAATTTCAGGATCAGCTACATTTCAGAGAGGAAAAAGGAAAACAGATTTTGACATTATGTTACAGTTATTCAAAATATTTATGTTAACCTTTTTCTTTTTATTTAACATAAACCTTTTTCAAGGCAGACAGACTTGAAGCTTGAATTCCACAATCCTGATAAATATGATAATTTTAACATTTGCCACCTTTTATTCTCAGAACCAGTGCTCTCAGCAGGCCTACAACAGCTGACATTTTCCTTCTTTTACAGAGATAACTTGCATTCAGGAAGCTCTTCTCCCAGGCCCTGTGCCATTAGCATTCACAATATTAATTGCCAAATTATCCACTGCAAGAGTCTTTATCTAATAAAGCTGAGCTGCTGCACTCTCAAGACAATTTTGTACCATTTATGTTACAATGCAAGCACTTATGAATGTAAATAGGAGGAAGGACACCATATAATTAATATTTAAAAGTGAAATGTCAGGCTAAACTAAGCATTTTAAAACATCCATCGTTTTCCTTAATCCCATCTTCCACAAAAATCTTTTTGGAACTGAGAAGAACAGTATATGAGTGTTTAATACTTTGAGATAAATGTTTTACTGAATAGTGACTGAACTAGTCTTTCATGCATTTTAAACTGTAATACCAAATGGGAAAGTTAACAATAAATATGGTAAGAGTTTATGATGCTTACAATGATTGAATTCTTTCTTCTGATTCTTTTGCCTAGCCCAACACAAGTCTACTGTAAATAGAGTTGTTTTCTTGGGGAGGGCAGGGAGGAGTTTAATGAAGCACTTCTGTGAAAAGCAATGTGTCTTATAGTCTCTATCGTGTATATTGTTAACTGTATTTTATTTACTTTTGCTAATCCCAGTTTATCATGTTATCCCTTGTGCCCAATGTCTTGGGCTTGTCCTGCTACATGCCTGTTGGAACACCTGGTGATAGCTTGCAGTGTTGCAACTATAATGTTCCCTAAAAAAAACAGTCCAAATGTGTCAGTGTTTCTGGGGTGTGCTTTGCCTTTAGAATGCGTTTAATTAAGAAATGCTACTTCAGATTCCACACCACACCCACCCTCACCACACCAGGGATAAAGATTAATGCAGAGGATTTTAAGACTGGCTATCACCATGGTTCAAGCCTAGAGTGCAGTACACAGTAAACAGAAGCATCTTAATGCATTGAGTCTGCAGTCCAGTCAAATGTTGAACTCTTATACTTGTCAATAAAGCTATAGGGGTTTCTAGTTGGTGTCACTTTTTAATTTTTTTTAAACTTTGAAACTAATAATACTTTTATACAATTCAGGTAATATTTGATAGATTTTGAGTGTCTCTGTTCCACTTATTTTTCATTACTAGCTGTATGGACATCACTAACAGATCCAGCAATGTAGTGACGTAAATCTCACTACCACATTAAGCCAGTAAGCAACACCAGTTTTAGTTCAATCTGAGCTTTGAAAGAGAAATGGCTACACTGTTCACAGAAAGTGCTACCCCATTAAGAAATTTGCTATCCTTTTGAGAATATTGTAAATCGGCCAATACTGATGTAGAAACAGGATCCCGTACCAGTAGTTGATCTATCTCTTCTGCTTAGTGCATTGGTGATGTCATAATTCCTTGTTTGTGACATTGAAATCATTTTCACAACAACAAACTGGGATGCTGATGTCACAATCAGAGGCTTAGACTTTGGCAAAAGATTTTGCAGCAGCAGATGACACACTCTCGGAGATGAAGAGCTTGTTTTCTACAAATTACCCTTCCATTCACTAAAACACCACCAACAGCTTAATCTGGTTCAAAATCAGTTGGCATTCATCTGTATTCTCTTCCCCAGGTTGTGCCTAAAAATAGGCAGAATTTGTTTAGTGCACTTACCTGGTCAACAAAAAATAAATAAAATAAATAAATAAATAAATGGTAATGAAGAACAAAGGAAAGGCTTGCATACAAAACACAGTACAAAACATAAACTGAATTGTATCTAACTGGTACAGTATGTGCTTCAAAGTTTGTTTGTGTTTTCGTTAAAGAACTTTCAATACATAGATATTGTAAAGGCATTACCATGAAGCCCATTTTGATTATACTGTACAGCAAATAATATCAGATAGATTTTAAATAGATTATATATTATTTCTTCAATGTATTTAGAACTCCTAAAAGATAACATGAGGGAGGGAGCTGACTCCGTAGTGCGGCGAAGGGGTTCATGTGACATGCTGGCAACTCTGGTTCATGCCCTGAACCTGGGTGTCAGGAGCTGGGCAGGGAGGGATTACAGAGCATCTATTGGATGCTTTCTTCCTGGAGTGGGGGGTGGGCAGGGCCTCAGCTCCTGCAGGTGTGATGGGTGATGTGGCTTGAGGGAGGAAGCCTCGACACACCTGAATGTCCCCACCTCAGGTGGCCACCACACTCAGCCAATTAGAGGCGAGGAGGTGGGAGGGCAGAAAAATGGAAAAATGCCCCCTAGCAACTGGATGACAGCCTCCAGTCCCCTGATGCCACAAAGCCCTGGAAAGTGTCCTGTCTTACCCACAGCACCTGGGATAAGAAGTTGCATCTATGGGTACTGTTCCCCAGAAGGGAGGGCAATGAAGGGATAAATCAGGTTACCTGGGCTGCTGTGGGTGGTAGTTGGCAGAAGGGGACGAGTGGTGATGGGGTGCACCTTTGAGGCCCAAAAGTGTGGTCGGTCAGTGGTGCTGGGAGGTGCATACAAAATAACACACAAAAAAAGACAACATGAGGGACACAAAAGATAAATATCAGTTACTTAACAAAGATCAACATCTTTGAAACATACAGATTCAGTGGAAGAGTAATTATATTTTACTTGTCTAATCAATTAATAATTGAGTATTTAAGCATATAAAGGATAAGACTTTGAACAAAGTTGCAAAGTGAAAATAATAAATGGCAATATGCATGTAATGTCAGCATTAGTTTCCCTCTCATTCATTGCCAGATTAACTCCCAACAGATATTTTATAAATGGTAACTTTGCTTGGATAGTTTAAAATGAAATAGCCAGCAATTAGTAAGTATTTCTCAAAGGAAAAATGTTGTTGCTTAGAAGCCCTTAAGAAAGAGTAACATAATGAGCATATATCTATAAACTATATTAAAGCCAGGTAGAAAAAATAATTAAGCAAAACATCAACGATAATAATATTTCACCATCCCCAGATTTCTGTTCAAAACACAGTGCTTCAAAGAAGTAGAAAGGATTCTGAAAGCCATTAAAAGTAAAAAAAAGCATGGGAGTTGTTTAGAATAGCTATAAATTGCAGGGTGGGGGTAATTCAGGGATAAGCCAGTTATAATATCATTCTAATAATGTGTTTCAAAGTTTTCTCAAAAGTGACAAACCAACATTAAGTATTTTTTCAGTGTCGAGGAAAACATCTTAAAATATAAGATTCAGACTCAGTTCTGTTTATGCGAGGACATTTAGCCAAATCCAATATTTCTTATTTGATTTAAAATACTATTGTTCATTTATTTTTTCATCAGCAGTAGTTAAAACAACAATTAAGGGCATCTTTGAGCTATTAAAATTGTCTGCTATGGTACTGTATCATAATATTATGAAGTTTCTCTGCAATGTAAGGCCCAGTTAGTAAAAGGCAGATATGTGTGGCGGGCAGTATGGCCTTAAGGACTAATATTTCTACCTTCATGTAAAGGAAATAGAACAAGTTCACTGATTGTTTGAATGATAATATGCTGACCATATGGGGCAGATTACAATAGGTGAGACTGGGATGGGTTTTGAGGGAGGCATCACTAACCTTGCTGGGAGCATATGCCAATTTTGGCTATGCCCTGCTTACAAGTGACAGTTTCATGGTTGAAGTGCATATCTACATAAATGCTATTGTGTAGCCCACTGGGCCACATGCACATCAGTCAGTGCACACAAGAAAATCATTTGGCAGTGCTAGTCAAATCAATAAACTTGTAGCACTGCAGTCTGCTCCAAGACAGAATCTGGGACCTTCTTTCTATTGAGTGGCACTGCATCAAAGGAATGGCCCTTCTACAACAACATATATGCATATTTTTGGGGGTCATTGGCTTCAAGTGTTCCACCTCAATCAGACCTTTGGTCCCCAAAGCAGTAATAATCCTAGGCAGACACTGAGCACACACTCTGAGATTTACACCTTATTTAATATGAAGTTCATGTCACAATTGTTCAAGGTCCAGAGACTCTATTTCATGTTACAGTGGCATAACATTTGTTACCTTGTCTCACATCTATGTGACCACAGATTACAATGGGACCAGCCATCTATAAGTCTTGACTCCCAATCAAAGCATATATCGGTGCCACTCTGCAGGAGGAACACTATGATGACTTTTAGAGAGCAGGTACAACCACTTCTCACCCTCCTGATTCCTCCTGCTCTTTCCCCAGCAGGCACACTATTTGTCCTACAGCTCCGGGATCTGGACACTCTCTTGGACTTCAAATTACTTATGATTGTAAAATCCTTATGTTTGTGAGGTAGCCATTTTGGGCATCATGCTGTGAAAGTCATATCAGGAATTTGTAGTTTAAAGCAAGTTAAAAAAACAGTTGGGACCTGTAATTCTTTTTTTCATACCAACCACCCACCAATTCTCTCTATGTAAGAACATAGGCTGCCTACGTCCAGCTACATCCTCACTGGCTGCTTAAACATTTGGCCAGACCACCCTCATGTCCATCATGGCCCTTGACATTACCTGGCCATAGGGGCTAGCACAACCTGGAATACCCTTCCCTGAGACACCACAGACTTCCTGAAAAGTTGCAGATCTCCTACCCTACCATCAGTACTGTGCTCTAGGCAGTCCTTTTGGTGCCTTCATGTGCTGAGTATTAATAAGATCAGTCGTTTTCTTGATTTACAGCAATCCTTAAGGCAAGTGATATTGTTTTGAAAATGTGTTCCCAGAAAAGTGATAGCTTTAGACAAGACAAAAACACATGAAAGCATTCCAGATGATAGGGTACATCATGAACAGCAGTCCAGAACATTAGAGTTTATTTAATTTTACCTGGGGTATAGTAGGTTCAATGCAATATGCTAAATATAATGTGTTACATTTTAGATTAAATTAAACTTTGATGGGGAGGAAAAGATAATTTCTTTCCAGTCTTTATTTGAACATTTTACTGCCAGATCTTGCTCCCATTTACTGTAGTTCTTAGAATGTACGATTGTGCCTTGATAAAGACAAGGGTGTGTAGTATGTTTAAGAGATTACTTTACTTGAAGAAGAACTGAGCATTTACTGAGACTTAATAGATTATGAACTGGTAAAATAATGGCAGTAGTAAATAACCTATTGTTTTTTCTGAATGAAATGTTGTCAGTATCAACAAAGGTGATGCTTAAAAATTTGATATTCAACACTAGTTGTAAAAATGGTTTAAATTTACCATTACTATGAAACCGTTCCAGGTGCAGAAGGCTTTGGTTATGCCAAAGTTTATAGTCATGTGTCCAAACAGAAGATTTAAATTAATATTTTATCAATGTGAGTCAGACCTAAGTTTATTAGATCATTTAATTTTGGTGTTTGCTTTTATCCAAATGTGGTATAAAGAAATAGTAGATGCTGATCAATCTTTATACTTTGCTTTAAGGATACCCACTAAGAGAACAGATCTAAGTAAATAATAAGAGATTTTACCTTTTTCTAAAATATAAATGGCAGATTCTGGATCTCTAACCTAACTCTGAAGCTGGATAAGTTGGCCTGCAAAATAATATTGCTTAAGTTTGTGAGACTTAGACCCCTTCATGTTTACACTATTGTGTGACATTTCTAAAGTTTCTCTTTGCTGCCCCTACTGTGGAAATGCAGAAAGCAGGAAATTTCTCTAGAAATATCACAGAAAATTCAGGAAATATCTGACCATGTCTTTGACTGTAGGTAAACATAGCTGAGAGTAATTAGAGCTTTTTATCTTTCAATTTATAGAATGCAAAACTATCTGGAAGTACAATATGTATTGTCTGAATAAGGAATACGAATTTTGGGAAAATTGTAATTTTAATCACATTATCCAGCTTATCAATAGCCATGATAAAGATATTAATTTATCCAAATTTTAGATGTTTGCTAAAGTAGAGGAAAAAGTTTAACTTAAATAGAGCTGAATGATTGCTACTGTAGTGTGATTCCCAAATCCAGATACTTTATTACAGATATCTGCATAATATGGGTAACTAAAGGTTGCAATGAAGGAATAGTTGAGCCTAGTCTTAAAAAATCTGATTCAAACCAGTCAATTGTATATTCCGTAGCCATATCCCATTTTTTCAAGATTGTGTACATTTTATCCCATTCAATACAGTTGAATGCTTTTTGAAGCTAATGTTAACAAAGATAGTTCAGTATGTTTACAGTATCTCAATTGACCATGTTTAAGGCTCATCTTATGCGTATATTTGTCTGCTGTCTTTTGATAAAACTCATCTGATCTAGGTGTATCAATTTAGGTAAAACATTTTCCAATCTGATAGCTTGATCTGCTTTTCCTCTACTTTAGCAAACATCTAGATCTGTTTTGGCAGATATTTCAGGGTCAATAGAAAGCACAGTTTTGTGGTTGTATCTTTCTTTAGGAAGATAGTAATAGAAGCAACATACAAATAGTCAGGTAGGACCCTTATTGTTAACAGTTAATTAAACAGTGTAACTAGGACTCTTATTGTTAACAGTTAATTAAACATTGTAACTAGGACCCTTACTGTCTACAGTTAATTCAACAGTGTAACTAATTAGAGAATTATGATCTGATTACATCTGAAACATATGTTTTTCCAGATTCTAAATTTCTAATAGGCATAATAATTGTGTTATCTGTACATAGTTATTTCAGAGGGACCCTGTTTCAATATTAAGCGTGGAATATTTACATCAGTTATGAATTGATTTATACTGTCTGGAAAATTTCTCCTCTCGGGTAGTAAAGTTCTTAATAGTAGCCAAAAAGTTGATTAATTTGCCCTAGGGAGGTTTGAGTTACCCGTCTACTGAATTAAAAGTATTGATGGTTTGATCTTATTGTTCCTGTTTACTTGTAGGGCCATTAGTTTGTCTGTTGATTTTGCCTCATTTCTATGATACACTTGGCTCACAGCCAGCCAAATTGTGGGAAAGCATGACTTGATTGGGAATTGGTCTCTGAGCTGGCATAGCAAGATGTGTTGCTCCCTGCCACTCGGCCATCTCCCACCAAGTTAAACATTAAAGCATTTAAATCATTGCAGATATGTTTACATTAAAAAATGTCCCATAGAGGTTATTTGGTTAACACAAAATGCTTCCAAGACTTTTTAGACTTTTAATATGATTTCCATGATTTTTATCTTTATGAACATGAAAACACCATGATTTCCTGTAAAATGTCTATGACAAAAGCACAGTCTTTGGTTTGGTGTTGAATGTTTACTTATTTCAGGGATATGCCAGGGAAGAGCATGGAAGGAAGCCCTTATGACTTCCACTCAGGCCTATCCTGTCACATTAGAAACAACACTTTAAACAATCAGTGAAACACTTTCAAGTGAAGGTTCCACTGATCAAATATCTGAGAACTTTGTGCACCCAGATTAGCAATAAAGCAGTAGCATTTTTAGCCACCATGTAGGTTTTTTTTTGTTTGCAATATTTATTTTTGGGGCAAAAACATCCATTATTTTTCCTGCTGTAAGAAAATTAAATATACTGATACAGTGTTGTCCTGGTTACCATCAGAAACATTTGATAGCACCATCATAATAATCCACAGTATTAAAAAAATATATATAATAAAATATTTCACCAATAAACAAATGCTGCTGCTTTATGTCTCCGAGACCAAGCCCACTAGGAGAACAAATTTCATGTTGGAGCCCTAAAACAAACACATTGTCCCAGAATGCCTGCATCCTTCATGGGAAAAGTCAAATTCTTGAGTTTGTGGCCAAGTAAGTGTGGCTTCATGTAATGCAAAAGGGCTCACTACACTTCATATAACTTTTATCAATTTTGCATTGCTTTTCACAAGCCATACAATGCCTAATCAGGGACATTTAGGGACCATGCCATTTTGTCTAGTCAACTCATCAATGGTCTCCTAGCAAATCAGTTAAAACAAGCAATTAATCAGTGGAGATAGAAAATTGTGCAATACAGTGGTCACCCTTGTGCAACCACAAGCATATTCACACCACATGATTTCTCTATTTACAATTTTAAGCTTGCTCTAATTTAAACTTACACGATAATGCATATTGTCCATATAAAACAGCAACACTACACATGGCCATGGAAGGTTCAGTGCAAGTGATGCTTTTTTTACTCAATCCTCTCTAGGGTTTATGCAAACACATGCAATGATGTTTCTAAGAAAATGTTCTCCACATGCATGTGAGACCCTTGATTTAATGTCTTTCAATTTAATCCATCTTTTGGATGAGATGCTAAACCAAGGTCCCATCTGCCTGGATTGGTGGTAGTTCAGGTGGATGTTAAAGATCCCATGGCACTTATCGAAAAGAGTAGTGGAATTTCACGGTGTCCTGGCCAAACTTTCTCATTCTCTAAAAAATACCACCAACAGCTTAATGTCGTCAAGGTCAGTTGGCATTCATCTGTATCCCCTTCCTGGGTCATGCCTGAAAATAGGCAGGATTTGTCTAGTGCACTTACTTGGTCAACAAAAACTAAATTAAATGAATGAAATGTGTAGTTTACTACTTACAGAATCATCTCTACAATCATGTGAGACATTTAATTAGATATATTGTTCACTCTTCATGTCACAGTGTGGACTGCATTTCAGCAGCATAACTTTTACTATATCAAAGTGAAAGTTATGCAGCTGAGATGTAATTCTCAAGAGGAGTAACTACACATTAAATCAAGGGTCTCATGTGCCTGTGGAGAACATTTTCTTAGAAACATGATGAAATGCCTTTGCATAAATCATGGAAAGAAGACTTCCATTAATGTCATTGGGCTGAGAGCTGGCTGACCCACAAGCTCCTTCTCCCAATCAGGAAACAAGCCCTGTAAAACAATAGATTATTTACAAAACCATGCTGAATTACTCTGAGGAGGGTACTGCAAATGGAAATGAAATCTTCAAGGAATAAGTGTAATGCCTTACCCACGGATGACAATGGATCAGCGGTGGTGGACCTCTCAACTCTGCACAGTCAGGCACCTCAGGTGTGGCCTGCCATTCCACTGCAGACACTGCCAAACCCAAACATAATGGGAAGCTAAAAATGGATACAATTCTTACAAAACTGCAGGCATTCCAGGTTGTGTTTCAGCAATGGAACTCCACCATCTTAGTGGTTCAAATGGAGGCAGCAGTATTGCAAGCCAAGATTCATGAGATGGAATGGAAAACAGAAACACAGAACTCCAGTCTTGCAATGCTGGGAACTGCACTGTTTCAGATGGCTGAGATGCAGGCAGCCCTTGCAGACTGACAGGAAGATGCAGAGAACAGGGCATGCCATAAAAATATCAGAATATACAGGTGTGCCCAAGGACTCAGAGGGAACAGATGTGAATGACTTTTGGACTCTTGGTTCCACACCATCTTTTCCTAACTGCAGACTTGAAACTACAGCTCAAGAAATGGCATAGGGCACTGGGACCTTGACCACAGTCCCTACAATTTGGCAAGAGCCCTCCTTGCAGGATTCAGCACATACTATACAAAAGAAATGGTTCTTTGCAAAGTCTGGCAGCAAAATAAAAAGTGTTTTAAGGCACCACTAAGGTTTACCTTGGCAATGATTCTGTATCTGTTACGATGCAGAGACAACAAGAATACAGTCCAGTGTTGCAGACCTTAAGAGCCAACAAACTAAAATTCTGATTACCATATCCCTCTAAATTGCAAGGCCAATATCCTGAAGGGTAGAACTTTACACACTGGCACAGGAGTCTGTGAGTTTGGCCAACTGTGTTATCCACCTTGTGGTAAGACATCCTCCATGAACAGAGTTTCTGAAACTCAAGCAGACACAGTCAGGAATGGACTCTGCTGAACTGAAGAAAGCAGCTTGCTCAGGAGACCCTCCATAGCATCCTTGCCTAGCTGAAAACCATGGCAGGGGACCAGATCTGAACTGAACTGTAATATCCTTTTACTTTTTAATGTTTATTATTGTTGTCATGGGGCACCCTTGGTGGAGGAATGCTGGTTTTCCTTGACAGTTTGGTGCTCACTTGGGGCGGGGGCATCTCCTCTGCTCACCACTTGAACTGCTGTCATTACACTCAGAGCCTTTTGTTTGATTTCTATACCTGCTAGAGCTGGGTTTCCGTGACAGCTATTGCAGTGACTGGGCATGAGATCTTAGCCCTCACATCCCAGAGGCCTCCACAGAAAGGACAAATTTCACTACTGACATTGTCAATGTGGTGTACATCCCTCATTAAACCAGGAAGCAACTATAGTGGGTAACAAGGGGTATCCTAACTCACATCTTGTCTTCCATTACATGAATTCACTCTCCAGCTGAAGGTAATCTGTCCTTTGAGGGATAGCCAGTTGGCTCTTGCTTATTGCTTACTTCCTTTGGAGCACTGGCTCCATTGTGAGGAACTGGTGTTGTGGAACCGGTGGTCCCTACTCCCACCTGACTGCACTTAGCTTAACAGTCTTGCCCTACTGGCACCTGCATGGAGCATACAGTACAAGTCACATTAAACTGTCCCTCCAGCTCACTGCCCTGGCATTGTTTTAATATGCCGGCAATGCAGTAACCATTCAAAATGCTTAAACTACCAACTCTTTTCAACCAACCATCAGCTCTCATGCAATGTACATGCAGTGCACTTTTAGCCACTGTAAATTTCCTTCAGCTCCCCATTTTCAAATACTTTTGAAATGCAGTAATTACTAGCATTCACTGTTTATGAATGGCCCCAAATTTACTGCACCTACTGTACTTTAACAAAGTTTGCATTTGTTTTTATTTTGTTATTCACTATTTCAGGCTCATCTTTCTCTAAACAACAGAATTCAAGTTTTCTAAGCATATTCCTGTACTGTACTATACAGTACATTATGGGTACTGTACCTCTAAGCTTGATCGCTTATTTGCTGATCCCCAAGGTCCCATGCCTCTCAGAGACCCACTGACTTCTTAAATTATTTAAGTATGCTTAGTTTTGCTTTTGTTTACTTACAATGCTGTAGTTACAGAGAGCAAAAGGTAGTACTGTACAGTAGCACTGGCAAGGGAGTCACATCAGAGACAAACCCGGGGTCTCAGTCACAACAGGGAGGGCAAAATGAGTAAAAATAGCAAGAACAAAATTGTGAGAGGAAGAAGAGCACCATAGAAATACAGCAGATGGCATTTCAGTGAGTAGGTTGGACAGGAAATAAAATCGTGACAACATGTAGACATGAAATGTGTATGCTGCAACTGTGCTGCCTCTATAGCCTAGTGGAGTAAGTCAGTAGTTGTGTAGTTGAGGAAGGAGAGCTATAAGGTTTGAAACTTGCAGGAGGCAAATGTTTTTTCTTGTTTTTCTTGAATTGTACACAGCAACAGAGGATGTTTATATTTATGCTGGGGTGCAGGGGGCATATTAAAGATTTGTATTCATTTTGCTCCCTAACTTCTATCGCCTCCCATAGATGCAGAGGGAGCTCACACATTGACCCTTGGCACCGCATTCCACTTTCATCAAGGAGATATGATGCAAAGTCACAGGAAAGCCAGCACACACAGTTTCCTGGTGCTCACTTTAGAGGTGACTCCATTGTTAGTTAAACATATTTTAATCTAATGTACCCAAACAGTTCTCTCCCAATCAAGTCAATACTTGTTCCTCTCGGTCATCCATGTTAGCCTGCTCCATTGCTTGCCTGAGCTCCTGAGGTTCTTCCGTGCTCACTTATTGCACACAAATGCAACGTGACATAATTTTAGCTGCACTACAGTACGGTGGACTGAGCAGGTGAAAAGAAAGGTTTAATCATAATTTGATTAGATGCTATTCAAATATGAAAATGAGCCTCATAATCCTTAGAGTGAAAACTAAGAAACTGCCGAATTCTTGACTTTCTGCATACCACGAATTCAGCAATTTCTTATCTTTATTTCAAAGGGCTACAAGGCTAATTTTCATATTCCAGTAGCATCTATAAATTTATAATTATTATTATATATAAAAATATCAGGGGCACAGAAATGTCATAGCTCAGGCATGTACAATACTGTACACTACTTCACTCTGCAGTGGTAAATTGGGCTCCAACTCAGTGCTAAGCGTTTTCTTGTGGGTTTCTTAAAGTGTGCAGTGCTCATTCGCTGCATTGAGGAAGGGTTTACAGAGAGCTGCAACGTAGGCTGAAACTGAATAGCAGCTACAGACAAACCATTTGGAAATGTTTATTAATTCATTGCAGTGAGTAGTGCACACATTAAGCAACTCAATGAAAAATGCTAAACCAGTGAGTTGGGGAACAGTTTAATGTGACTTGTACTGCAGGCGATGGACTATCTTGTTCCCAAGGTGGCACCACCATTTATTAGAGGGCCACAAAAGTGGACATAATTTGGGATACTGCAGGGACATTAAACAAAAGACTCCAGGCTGTGTGTCTTTTAGTAAGACACTTTCTCAGGCTCAGAGGGCCTGCTCTACCCAATTCAGTTTCGGGAGAGGAGCAGGGATTAGTGGGTACTTCTTTTATGTAGAACTGGTGCTTTAACCTGGTCCCTTCTTTCCACCTATCACTGAGTGGGGAAGAAAAGTGTTATGGGATTAGACTGTATAGCCCCCACCCTACACTGGACACCCAGGGAGTCTTGAGGTGGTCTCACCTTTACTGATGCTCATACTTAACAGAGATGTGTATCTAGCCTCATCTACCCTCCCAGACTGACTCTCCATAGGGTATAATGTCCACATGGTGGGACAGGGTCCTTGCGACATGGTAGTCAGATACCTGGATGATGCCTTTTCAACCCCAACTCACCTTCCTATATATTTTGATATTGTTCCTTTGGCTCCCTAACTGTCCCTCTCACCACCCCCTATTTTGGAGGTCTGTACTATCCAGTGGGAGACCTACACTACTCAATGTTTGGACTTCTCCCAGGTAACTCCCATGGGGCATTGTCAAAGGGGAATTTTGTTACACCCTACCTTAGACATTTGTGGCTCTACCTTCTCCCTGTGTCACCTTGTCAAAGGGATCCTTCAGGCATTTCCCCACAGGTCATGAGAGCACCCACAGACAAGTTTTATCCTACCTGGTCTTTTTGACCTTGGGTTTTGGACCTGTTCATGCTCACATGTTCCTCAATTTGAAACTGACCCCAGGGTTAAGGGGTTGCCTAGTTTACTTGTTACATTTTGTTTTACATAGGTGGTTAACACATGGCCTCCATATGGGAGACAATGGTCTGTGGTTTTATATAGTCTTTTAGATTCCTCTTTAATATTTAAAAAATGCAAAAACAGTTTATAGGATTATTTAAATTGTTTACTTTTGTGCGCATGTTATTTATATTTGAAGGGTGGGCCTCAGTGGAGGCGTGCTGGTGGCTGGCTCCAGTGTCACAACTCTCTGCTGTGTTCTGTGTTTTAGGATGGGAGTCCATGCCACTGGGCAGATGTTGGAGGGGCTCTGGCTGTGGACTGCACCATGCTGTGGGGGCAGGAGCACCCCTTTTCTGTAAGTGATTATTCTCTTCCTTTGTCACTATGTTTGGGAACTCAGTGACTGTATTTTATCAAAACTTTAATGGCTTAAACTATCTGATTAAGCAAACCAAATGTATTCAGTCATTCTGTGCTCACCCAGCTAATATCATCTTCCTCCAGGAAACCTATCTGATTGTCACAGAACAACAGAAACTAGCCTGGGGGTGATTATACAGAGTATTCTCTTCCTATGCTAGGGAAGTGCAAAAGGTCACAATCCTAATTCTCTAACCACACCTTTTATTTTACACTGTGAATTTTTGACTCTCATGGATGTCACATCATTCTTCAGGGTTGGCTTTTAATGCAGAGGGTATGCTGGTGAATGTCTATTTCCAACAATTCAGCTTCACCAGTGATTAAGCAGTTCTTAGGTAGACTGATGGACCTTCTTCAGGGTCAACTGACTTTAGGGAGTCATCAATTTGGCCATGTCATTAGACTTGGATACCTCTCACAAGCAAGCATTGGGCTGCTTCTGTCCAGAAATATCTTCATACCAATTTGGCAGATCTTATTATTGTTGATGCCTGATGCAGATTATTTCTGACAGGGTGGAGCTATATACACTAATCTCCTTGTTCTGGTATTTAGGTATAGATTAATTCTTCACAACATGCACACATTTCTCTACCATTAGAGACCTCATGTATGAAGGCACAGCTCTAACTGGACCATAATTCTCTTCTTCTTTAAATTGGATCTGGGTAAGGTGAACTATTTCAGCTTCTGGAGATAAAATACCTCCTTTCTTAAGAAGGAACAGTTTTACTTAATTATCGACTATCTACAACAGACAATTGAAGATCATTTCTTCTTTGATATTTCTGCCCCTCCTCTTTGAGATACTTTGAGACTGTCATTCATAGTAGTATTATTTCCTATGCTACTGAAAAAAATGAAGGCAGACTGAATGTTATAACACTCTGAAACATAGAAACATAGAATTTGACAGCAGATAAGGGACCGCATGGCCCACCTAGTCTGCCCATTTCCCTACCTAACGGATAAGCTGCAGATCCTAGTTAACCAACAGCCTACTTCCTCCTACCCCACTAGAATTGCCTTATGTCTGTCCCATGCATTCTTGAATTCCCCTACTGTTTTTGACTCTATGACCTCCCAGGAAGGCTGTTCCATGCATCTACAACCCTCTCTGTGAAGAAATACTTCCCATTACCTCTGAACTGTCCCCTCTATCTTCAAATTGTGTCCCTTGTTCTTGCACATCTCTTTTCTGAAAGATGCTACCGTCTTGGACTTTGTTGATTCCCTTGAGGTATTTGAAAGTTTCTACCCTCTGCCTCCTTTCCTCGAGGCTATACAACTTAAGCTCCTTTAGTCTTTCTTCATATATTTTCATATTGACCCTGCACCATTTTGGTTGCCCTCCTCTGGATAGCCTCCACCCCTGTCTATGTCTTTGCTGAGATGGGGTCTCCAGAACTGTACACAGTACTCCAGATGTGGTCTTGCCAACTGTCTGTACAGAGGGCCAACAACTTCCTGTTTTTTACTGGTGATGAACCTCCTATGCATCCCAGTATCCCCCAGCCCTTCTTACTGCCTTTCACATTGCTGGCCCACCTTTAGGTCATCTGATATGACTACCCCGGGTCCTTTTCCATTTTGTTGGGGTCAGTTTCTCACCCCCATTGTGTACTCTTCCCATGGGATTTTGTTTCCCAGGTGCATTACTTTGCACTTCTTTGTGTTGAATCTAAGCTGCAATACATTTGACCATTCCTCCAACCTTGTCAAGTCCCTTTTCATCCTTTCCACCCCACCTTGCATATCAACCATGTTGCAGATCTTTGTGTCTTCTGCAAAGAGACATACTTTCCCTTGTACCCCTCTGTAATGTCACTTACAAAGACATTAAAAGGACTGGCCCCAGTACTGAACCTCGCGGCACCCACTACTAACCCTCCTGTCTTCACTGTGGGCTCCATTTACTATTACCCATTGTGTCCTGTTGTCTAGCCAGTGTTTTACCCAGGCTGCTACCCTGGGACACCTCCAGGCTGGCTAATTTGTTTATTAATCTTTTGTGTGGGACTGTGTCAAATGCCTTGCTAAAGTATGGTATCCCATGTCCACAGTCCCTCCTTGGTCTACTACTTTGGTCACCCAGTCAAAGAAATCAATTAGATTTGTCAGACATGACTTTCTGCAGTGAATCCATGCTGCCTTGGGTCCTGTGCCCCACTGGCCTCTAGGTACTCAACAATTCTTTCCTTCAGCAGTGATTCCATCATTTTCCCTACCACTGAGGACAAACTGACAGGTCTGTAGTTTCCTGCCTCTGTCTTGCTCCCACTTTTGTGAAGGGGAATCACATCTGCCCTCTTCAGTCCTCAGGTACCACACCATCCTCCATGATTTATTAAAAGGGTAGTCAGTGGTGTTACTTGTTTCTTCCCTTACTTCTTTTAGAATGCTGGGTGAATCCCATCAGGCCCCATTGCTTTATCCACTCTGCTTGATCAGTTGCAGATGTGAGATCTACTTTACATGCTGGGAGGTTGTGCAGTGGATGACAAGATAAGGCACTGAAACAAGAGTTGCAGGCTATCATGGATAGATGGGTTCATCAAGCTCTGCTCTTTCACAAGCATCCCATTATGACTGAGTAGCTTGTGTTGCTCAACAGCTCACCAGCAAGCTTTGGATGCAGACCTGTACAGCATGTGTGCTGCAGCTGAGAAAGCCATGTTCTGGTAAAATGACTCATGAGTCACATAACATGCTTCAGGTGTTCAGAGACTATTATACCAAACTTTGTACTGAACCCATTCCTCTATCCTTCCCTGATTCAAGTGTATCTGGCCAGATACTCCTTATGTACATTTATGGAGAACCCACAGGGAGCCTCTGGTAATCCACATCCAGTGACATGAGATTCAATGGGCCATATCTGCCACCAGGATGTATCAATGCCCAGCATATAACTACCCCCCAGCCATCCTCCAAAATGTAATCTACCCAAATCAAGCAGGATTTATAAAAAGCCACCTGACCCTGAACAATATCAGCTGGACCCTGCTTTACTGGAATAGATAATGCAGTGATCTATCCTGGAAGCCTTACTCAGCTGGAATGATGAAGGCTTTTGACAGGGTACCTGGAACTACTTTGAGGCACCCTGTCAGTCTTTGTTTTTCCCAAATTATTTTAACTTGGCTCAAAAATGTTTATCTGGATCCGGAGGCTTATATAAGGGTGATTGGGACCTTACTTCACCTGTGTGTTTACAATGAGACACTAGGCAGGGGTACCCTTTGTCACTCCTCCTATTTGCTCTCTATATGGAGCCCCTCACTGTGGCTGTTTGCTTGGATCCAGCTGTGGACTCCATCTACTTGGGTGGAAGAATACACTGCCACCTGGTATGCCAATGGTTTTGTTATTAATGCTTTTGAACCTGGCTAGTACAATCCTGGCAACATAGGCAGCACTTCCTACTTTTGGTTCTCTAGTGGTGTTCTCGAAGAACCTATGTGAAACAGAAGTTTTGCTCTTACCTGTTCCTCTTCCCTACTTTGCAATATGAACTCCTTGTGATGGAGGGGTATGGGAATTAAGTACTTCAGTGTTAATATTCAGAATCTAAAGTTGCTTAATTATGAACCACTAAATAATGTGATTACTGAAGACATTGCTAGTTGCACATTGCTTCCATTTTCCTTTTCTTCACACCTGGATATGGTAAGGATGTATTTGTTACCTCATATCCATTACTTGCTCAGACTCTTCCAATTCAAGTAGTGTGCTCTACTTTTCTTCTGTGAATAAACTCCTTTCTTGTTTTATTTGGGGACACTGTCCTCAAATTTGATTTACAACACTGCAACTTCTATTTTTTGAATGGGAGGGTGAGTGTGAGCCAAATCTACTTAATTATGCTTGAGCACCCATTTACACCCTATTCTGTTTATCATTCGTTAAGCCTATAGTCCACCCTTGTGGGAAACAGGTAGAATTCATACTAAATGATATGTGTAATATAGGCCTCCTTTGCTTTCACACCCTCTAGATCCCTTCGTCCTGACTGACTTTATCCTTTCATGGCCAATACTTTGAAAGTCTGGACATGGCTATCATAACTTCCACGGTTGGTATTAGTTTCCTACTTTTGTAGAGTGCTGTGTGTGGATACTTAATTTCTTCCATCCCACATTGACCACACTGTCCAGTAATGGAGGCAATTGGGCCTTACTTATATCTTTCAGTTTCTTGGCACTGATGGCCTGGTCACCTGTGAAGAACTTCATCTAAAATATGACCTTATGGATGAAGAACACTTTCACTTTCTTCAGATTGGAACATATTGTTTCATAAATCCCAAGAGCAGACCTGCCTGCCAGATCCACTACCTCAACTTTTCAGTCTTCTGGTAGGGGCACTTTAGGGAACTACCTGGGGCCATTTGATAGAACACATGTATGGATTGCAGAGCTCCTCTGCAGTTTCCCTCAAGCCACATTGAATAAATAGAACCAGGAATTAGGCACCTAGATTACTCTTTTGATGTGGTTGAAATAAGCAACTCCAGCTCTGAAAGTGACCTCCTCCATGCAGTGGATAGGGTTCATGTGGAAGTGCCAGTACCTGTTCTTTAAAATGCCTTCATTCTGAGTGACATTCATGCCTGTCTCCTTTGGGCTGGTTTGCTGAAAATGTGGTCAACCCCAAGCAGACATCTTGACATATTCTAGCAGTGCACAGTCCTGTCAGACTTCTGGGAAGATGTTGCTTTGCATTTTGAAAAGTGTTCTCTGCCAAATATTTAGTGGTTGCAACGATGGTGTTCATGTTGGTCCCTCCTCCAGGACTTCATCATAGCCCACTGTTAACTGGCAGGATTCTAGATCTGTTGAGAAAACATGACACAGAAGCCCAGATATCACAGGGAGCTTATTCCAAAACATGCAAAAACAGCATACCTGCTGGGAGTTCAGAAACCTCTAAACACCATGGTGTTGTCATGCAAACTCAGTGAAAAACAGTCTTACAGGCATTCTTATACTATAGATAAGAAAAGCATGTTATTAGATGATGGCCTGCCAAATTAGATAAAATCACAAAACACAGAAGTCTCCTTGGTAGAAAGTTAGCTCAGAAGACAATTAGATCATCTCTTTCTCTCTGCACATACACATTAATAAGAGCGAAGCTAGCTGAAACTAATTTTGGGTTACAATACAAAAGATACTTAGTATTGCACAAAAATAAAGATATGTCTGCTCCATAACTTGGAACAATAACTGTGTCATCTGGTCTGCATAAGCAATACTAATACTTTTAGGGCTAGAAGGTGCTAGCACATAGCCATGTTTGGATGCTTCAGTCATATGCATGTGTATTACATAAGCACATACTACTAACATGCTAAAATGCCAGCAGAATAGGCCTAATGGTCTGTCGAGTCTGCTTGATTTTCAGCACCAGACTGAGGGCCAATTTGGTGTCCCTCTCTTGGGTTATACTGTCCCTAGTTCCAGATGTTCCACCTGTATTGGGCCTGGTCAGATTTACCCTCCCCTGTAGCGTTTATTTTTTATTTATTGAAATGCTTCACCTGGAAGGGTACACTGAGCAACTTAATGATCATCTCACGGTATGTCCTGGGGAAGGGGTGGGAAATTTCAACATATTTAAATGATACAAAGACAAAGCATAGCACAGTACTGAGACAGTAGCATATAAAACATAACAGACAAAACTTTCAGGTAATACAGTGCAGTCATTACGGGGCTACATGATGATTCAATGCAACAAGGGATGGATGTATGAGAAGCAAGACACAATGAGTAAGAGCAAGTAGGTGGAGGGATGAGTGGGAGAGCAGTATACAAGGAGGGAGTCAAGAGCAAGAGCAGATTGGGATCAGATAGTTGAGTAGAGCTGAAGTGAGAAGTTCAGTGATGAGGATGGCAAATTTGTGGGGGGAGAGCATGCCACAGTTTTGGAAGTTAGTATGAGAAAGTTTTTGGCCAGAGGATGTAGA
Source organism: Neoceratodus forsteri (assembly GCA_016271365.2). NCBI lineage: Eukaryota > Metazoa > Chordata > Ceratodontiformes > Ceratodontidae > Neoceratodus > Neoceratodus forsteri. Next base: position 950,326,578 of record CM057453.1, on the reverse strand, counting down.
TCTGCTGGGCATAGAGAAGGTATGTGGGTTGTCTGATCTCAGTGAGTAGTGGTTGGGAGGGGTGTACTAAGTAAGTAGGAGAGATAGTAGGGAGAGAACGAAGCCAGTATTTTGAGATGAATTTGGCACTGTGTAGCATAGGCAATTTTGAAGTGTGAGGAAATTTAGGGGCTGGTAGAGGTCACAGTGATGGGTGAGGTCGGGGCATCTAGGGCAAACGGCAGAATGAATTATGGAGAGTATCAACTTGTTCCATTCCTCTTAAACTCATCCACAGTCTCCACTTCTACCAGCTCCTGGGCAGTGCATTCCATGGCTCCATCACCCTTTATTGCTACACTATATCCTAGTAATCAATGAAGAACCAGCTCAGGAGCGTGAGTGCGACTTGAAATAAGAATACAAATTACAGCAGAAAAATCAGTTGGGCACTGCACATAGCATGGGCTGGTGCTGCTGAATAAATGTCTTTTATTAAGAGAACAGCAGTGTTCATGTCGCATATGAGGAGGTGTGTGCACTTTTTTACATTATATCCTACCTTGCTAAGCATATTGGCCCCTATGCACTAATGGGTAGAGTGGCTACATGCTGTATAACTTGGCATGTAGCCACACACCCATTGTGCACCCCATGTGGGATGTACCAAGGGGTGCACATCACCTACATGTCTGATCCCTGGCCACTCAAAGAGCAATGCACGGGGTGGTTGAGGGGTGGCTGGCACTATGCGCTATGCACTAAGGTGCATAGTGCTGGCTACAGGGGTGCAGAGGAGGGGCAGGGAATGATGGGGAACCCTGTCAGAGGCCCCCCTGTGCCCCATGCTGATGGGTTAACCCCTAATTGCCATTAGGAGTAGGCAACAGAGTATCCCAATGCTTTACATTATCATTAACAAACTGTAACAGCATTGCCTTAATCTGCCTATTGGTTCTGTCTACTGCACCAGAAGACTGATGATGATAAGTAAGACATCCATGGATATCTCCCCAGAAGGGCAAATCACATAACTTCCAGCAAGGCATCCACTGTGGATGGAGACCATTTCATCACCAAGAGGTCCCTTCATATTTCTGAAAGACAAAAGAAAAACAAAGAGGAGGGACTCAGACCCCTCCCTCTTTAGTATGTTAGTGTTGACCTTTTAAAATACTGATGCATTATTTTTACGTGTGCTTTTGGGAGTAATGTCCAACATCTGCTGCTGCCACTGCCAAATGCCATGGGCTGAGTAGGAATGTAAATAGTCCTGTGGTTGCCTGCCACAAATTACTTGATTTCTGAAAAAAACAGAGGAAATGTGTCCCTTCCTCCTTGGTAGGTTAGAAAACAGTTTCAATTGATTTACATGAAATCCTGATCAATGCCTTGTCTCCTACTTCTAGTTGTATTTCATGGCATTGTTTTTCTATGAACATTTCATTTCCATGTTGAGTCACACCAATATTTGTAGAGAGGAAAAGGTTAACATTAACACCACACTCTCTGTTGAACCATGAAAGAGCATTCTACCAGAGTTAGTTTGTTTTCGTGGGAGGCGGTATGCATCTGTCATCATTATTCAAGTGTTATTTTTCATTAGAACAGATTGACATAAAATCATTGATTAGTGTCTCGGTCCACGAACAATGTAACTGACATTCAGAAATGGTTGTCTGCATCCATGGACACGTCACTATTTTCTTTTTTAACAGTTGCGAATCAGAGACTGCTATAAAGCAATTAGTTATGGGGGGGGCATATAGAGGATTCATGCCCCCAAGTTCTTGTTAGTCAAGGAGATCAACTTAGGCATTGTAGTGGACAAAGGAAACTGTTTTAAAGTGGGTTTTACTTTTTTAGACAGTCAAACTGCTCAGCAAATGGGATCAATTTGTTTTTCTCGAAGCTTATTTACATGTTATGGCGGTACATGTAAGGTCAATATTCCTTCTGGCTTGGCATTGCAATTTCAAAGGGAGTGAGCTTTTAATCATTTAATCTCATTTACATAAAATCAACTGACCATAAAACAGCAAGAAAACAACATTGTACAGTTGCACAAAACAGATGTGCACATAACACATGGAAAGTCCATGTATGATAACATTTCAAAACCTTAAATTTAAAGTTAATTTTCCTTTAGAGTTAAGGCTCTCATTCCTTAAAGGAAAGGGTGTTTGATTACAGTGTACATCATCCCAACCAGTCACACCCTGTCTAGTGAGGGGTTGATGTGTCCTTAGACTGAGAAGGCAAATTAACCCTGTCTCAGTCATTTTACATTCGCTTGCACGTCACAAGGGAATGTTTTGGGGAAGTAGCACACTTGGAGGTGTGCCTCTCCCACCAATGCACTGCTCCCTTGAGCAGGCATGGTGGTCCTGCACCAATGGGTGCAGGAGCTCAATATGACAGCGGTGTTCCTCTGCTTCAAAGGAAAGCACTGCTGCCATGCAGAGCACTGCCCCCCTCCGTCGTGCTACCTACCTCCCCGTGCATGTCACGCTGCCCCCAAAGCTTTGGTGCCAAGTCAGAGCCCACCCCAGCATGGCAAATGTTGTTTGCCGGATGGGGTGCCCAATTCCCGTCGGCTCCATGGTCCCCTCGTTGTTCTGCTGCCATGCTGGGAGCCCACCACAGCATGGCAAATGTCCCACATCATCTTTGTTATTTTTAAGCTGTAAAACAAAACGGTCCTGCGGCGCGTCTCCCAGGCCCCCTCCCACAACCCGCACCCACCCACCGCGTGACCCAGCCCCCACACCCCTCACCCCATACTACCTCCGCATCTAGCGATGATCTTCGTGGACCGGGAACACGCCTGCACTCTTCAAAGCCGACCGCGAGCTGAGGAAATGCCGGTAAGCTGTATAATGGGCTACATGGGGGTTTCAACTTTATTGCATATCTCAGTCATTTTGGAATTTTGCACAAATTTTCAACATGGGTTTTGGGACCCTTCTCATGAATGATGTCACTGTCATGGTGTTATTCAGGCCTGAAGGGTGATTTCACAGTCACTGCACGGTCACTGCAAGAAATCACCCTTTGCCTGAATAATGCCATGACAGTGACATCATTCATAAGAAGGGTCCCAGAAACTCCATGTTAAAATTAGTAAAAAATTCAAAAATACTTTCGACGTGCATTGCGCAGTTCCTATGCAGGCTTGTAAGTTCGCTAATTTTCAATATTTTCATTCCAGATTTTCAACATTGCCATTTTATCACACTCTTCTTATGAGTTGTACAGCTGTCATTTTTCACATCTCACCCAAAATGTCTTTCCACCCATGTAGTGCACAATGGCGCAGTCGGTGTGCGAAATCAATGTATGGGACACAGTAAGAAAATCACAGTGACACTGTTCATTAGCAGAGGTTTTAAAATGGCAATGTTGAAAATTTGGTGAAAAATCCCACAAAATCAGACTGTTTTAGCGCAGTGCTTCATGCTCCCACGCATGCTTGTAGGCTTCATGAATTTTCAATATTTCCACTCCAGATTTTCAACATTGCCATTTTACCACTTCCTTATGAACAGTACAGCTGTCATTTTCACATCCGCCCAAAACATGTTTCCGCTATGTAACGCACAATGGGGGTAGCAACAAGGTCATGCTGACAATTTATTGTGCAGATACCAGCAATCGCACAGGGCATTAGGGTAAAGCACCATACATGCCAAACACCACTGCAAATACCTGCGTGTTAACGCTCAGCATTGACAAATGCTTGTTCTTTCTTGCGTTTGAGAAATCCCTGTTCAGAAAGTTGCCCAGCCCACTTGTTAGAGAAGGTGGATTAAAAAACAACATTTTAAACCACTGATGCTTAACTACAGTATTGCATCAGAAAGCCTGGTGCTTTACACAATAGGGCATATCAAGTTGGGACCCTTTAGAACTGAGATGGCACAAACGGTGCCATTAAAACAAACAAACAAACAAACAAACAACAAGTACGTTCAAATAAGCAACATTAATAGCCTAAGGAAAACCTTATTATTTATGTGCCCCTCTCTTACCAAATTCAAACCAGTAAAGACATTTTGATAGCTGTCTGAATTCCAAATACATTTATAGACCATGCAGAGTAATTCTGTATTATGACATTCTGCAATTGAAACCATTCCTAATTCCATTACTCTAAGATCTCCACCTTTAAAACTTAGTCTCCAAAACACAGTCTCACTTGCATAAATGCAGTCTTGCGACCAATTCTTCAAAACTAACATAATTATTTCTGAAGACATCTTTTGTATGTGAGACACTTCCACCATCTATTTTCCAGAAACATTTGTGAAAGGGATTAAACCACATTGCAAATTATATAAAGCAACCTTTTTGTTTCCTTGAAAAAGCCAAAGAATTGTAAAAGCACATCTCAGCCCGCCCTCTTTCACAGAGAACTAGAAAAAATTTTTTGTGTGCTGCTTATCTCAGTAGGAGCTCGTTGAGACCTTGGATCATTATAAAGCCTCAGTGTTATGGTCAACAAAAGGAAAAAATATTAACAGTTTAAATTCACATACTGCAGCACACTGCAGGACAGCAGAGATTTCAAGCAACATGTAATTTAGTTCACAACATTTTACTCTTTCCCCTGCTGGAAAGAGGCACTGCATCACATTGATCTGACACTTAGACCAGGGAGGGACTGTGGACATGGCCTACCTAGACTTTAGCAAAGCATTTGACACAGTCCCACACAAAAGATTAATACTCAAATTAATCAGCCTGGGAGTGGTTCCCAGGGCGGTAGCCTGTGTAAAACATTGGCTGGACAACAGGACAAAGAAGGTAATTGTAAATGGAGTCCACTCTGAAGAAAGAGGGTTACAAGTGGGGTACCGTGAGGTTTCAGTACTGGGTCCAGTCCTTTTAATGTCTTTATAAGTAACATTGCAGACGACTGGAAGGAAAAGTATGCCTCTTTGCAGATGATACAAAGATGTGCAACAGGGTTGATATACAACGAGGCGTGGAAAGGATGAGAAGGACTTGGCAAGGTTGGAGGAATGGTCAGAAGTATGGCAGCTTGGATTCAATGCAAAGAAGTGCAAATGATGCACCTGGGAAACAAACAACCCAGGGAATATTACACAATGGGGGTTAGTAACAACAACAAAAAGGGAAAGGGACCTGGAGATAATCATATCAGATAACCTTAAGATTAGCAAGCAATGTGAGAAGGCAGTAGGGAGGGCTGGGGGGATACTGGGATGTATAGGAGGCATCACCGGCAGAAAACAGGAAGTTGTTACCCCTCTGTACAGACAGTTGGTGAGACCCCATCTGGAGTACTCGTCCAGTTCTGAGACCCCATCTCTGCAAGGACATAGACAGAATGGAGGCAGTCCAGAGGAGGGCAACTAAAATGGTGCAGAGTCTGCAAGAGAAGCCATATGAGGAGAGACTAAAGGAGCTTAATATGTATACCCTGGAGGAAAGGAGGGAGAGGGTGGACATGATACAAACTTTTAAGTACCTCAGTGGAATCAACAAAGTCCAAGATGGTAGCATCTTTCAGAAAAAGAGATGTGCAAGAACAAGGAGACACAATTTAAAGATGAGGGGATGGCTCAGGGTAATGTGAGGAATTATTTTTTCACAGAGAGGGTGGTGGATGCATGGAATAGCCTTCCTGAGGAAATTGTGGGGTCTAAAACTGGGAAGAATTCAAGAATGCATGGGACAGACATAAGGCAATTCTTGTGGGGTAGGAAGAAATAGGCTGTTGGTTAACTAGGATCTGCAGCTTATCCTGTAGGTCAAGAAATGGGCAGACTAGGTGGGCCAAACTGTCCTTATCTGCCATTAAAGTCTATGTTTCTATGATCCAAAACTACTGTATCATGTCTGCAGTCTGTGCTGCCACCGTTATTACCTTTTTAGGGTTAGACCAGGTCCCTGAGGTCCCATGTTTGTTTCTGCCCGCAGGCATCTCCAGAGTCCCAAGGCTGGCTTTCAGTCTCACTATCCTCCTCCAAGGACAGCAGTTCTGATCGTGGGGCAGATGGCACTGTTTTGATGTTGTCCCTCAGGACCAGAACTTATCCTTGCAAGTTTGCTATTTGCTTTCTGCACTCAGCCTGATTCCCACTTCTTGAAACTTTAGCTTATTCACCTTTCCCAACATCCTGTACCCAATGCTTACTTTTACTGTTTTTCATATGTTTTCCTAACTCTTCCAACACCTTTCAGACTCTTTTTCTGACTGCTCACATTCACTCTTTAATGGCTCATTCATGCCTGTAGGCAACACGATTTAACTGTAACACATGCATTTTATCCTGTTGTAACTTCTCAGTCTCTTCTTGCACCTAAGTTTCCTTATCCTTTTCCTGTACAAACGTTCATGTTCATTCTGATTCTCATTCCTAAACTTTCATTTCCTCCTTCCAACCCCTCACCTTTCTTAGACTGAAACTCAGTATATATCTTTCCTACATACTGTATCACGTCACCTGCAATTTCTCATCCAGTGCAAAATCATTCCATCATAGCTGTTGCTAAGCCTTACTTGTCGAGCAGAAAGCAGCTAACTAAAAAAAGCTACATTTTCTTGTTAATTTAAAACTTATATCTCAGCAGGAGTCAGTGTTAGTTAAGATTAAGTAGACAGATAACGTTATTAGAAGTAGAAAGGGTCTTATTTAGGGTTAAAAAGAAAGAAAGTCAGTGTGTGTTCTGTGCAGGAAGGGTACTGTATCAGGTGACTTTGCTAAACCAGTAGGAGGAAAGAGAGCTTACCTGGGGTGTGGTTTAGACACTAGAAAAGCAGGTGAGTCAAATTACAACTTCCTGTTGCTAGCCTTGCTTGTAGAGCAGAAAGCAGCTAACTAAAAGAAGCTACATTTTCTTGTTAATTTAAAACTTATATCTCAGCAGGAGTCAGTGTCAGTTAAGATTAAGTAGACAGATAACTTTATTAGAAGTAGAAGGGTCTTATTTAGGGTTAAAAAAGAAAGAAAGTCAGTGTGTGTTCTGTGCAGGGACTGTGTTCTGTGCAGGTGACTTTGCTAAACCAGTAGGAGGAAAGAGAGCTTACCTGGGGTGTGGTTTAGACACTAGAAAAGCAGGTGAGTCAAATTACAACTTCCTGTTGCTAGCCTTGCTTGTAGAGCAGAAAGCAGCTAACTAAAAGAAGCTACATTTTCTTGTTAATTTAAAACTTATATCTCAGCAGGAGTCAGTGTCAGTTAAGATTAAGTAGACAGATAACTTATTAGAAGTAGAAGGGTCTTATTTAGGTTAAAAAAAGAAAGAAAGTCAGTGTGTGTTCTGTGCAGGGAAGGTATTGTATCAGGTGACTTTGCTAAACCAGTAGGAGGAAAGAGAGCTTACCTGGGGGTGTGGTTTAGACACTAGAAAAGCAGGTGAGTCAAATTACAACTTCCTGTTGCTAGCCTTGCTTGTACAGCAGAAAGCAGCTAACTAAAAAGCTACATTTTCTTGTTAATTTAAAACTTATATCTCAGCAGGAGTCAGTGTCAGTTAAGATTAAGTAGACAGATAACTTTATTAAAAGTAGAAGGGTCTTATTTAGGGTAAAACAAAAGAAAGAAAAGAAAGAAAGTCAGTGTGTGTTCTGTGCAGGAAGGGTACTGTATCAGGTGACTTTGCTAAACCAGTAGGAGGAAAGAGAGCTACCTGGGGTGTGGTTTAGACACTAGAAAGCAGGTGAGTCAAATTACAACTTCCTGTTGGTAGCCTTTTTCTTACTACTGCCTCCATCCTCTCCACCCACCCACCCAAAGCCAGTTCTACTTTTATAGCCACTGGATTTGACTGTCAACAAGAACTTCCTGTTTGGCAGTAGGAAGGAAAGGATCATAGAGAAACATTGGTTTTGCAACCTAAAGTAAAAAGTAGCTCACTCTCCCCCGCTGCTGGTGGTCTGATATTGAGCAAGGAAGAAGGAGGCTACTGAAGAATATAGGAAGTTGCTGTCCCAGAACAGGAAGGGTCAGAGTTGTAAGGAGAGGAGAGAGTAAGCATCCAGAGAAACAGTAGAGAGGACACAAAATAAGACATGATAGGGTGGTGCAGTGCAATGGCTGTGGGGCGGCAGTGTTCCGGGAGACATTCTGGAGGCTGTGATGCTGCCCTTTTGCAGGCACCTCTCTGGTCTGAGAGAGGTTGCCCATCTCCAGGCTGACCTGGCTAGGATTCGTGAAACCTCCTCCCCACCCAGGGACCACCAGGGCCAATGCCACTACCTCAGAGGTTGCCAATAAAGAGGAGAGGCTGGACCAGGGTGGGCTCAAGGAGGAAAGGGTGGTGGAACAGAGTTGCATCCCTCCAGCTGTCCTCTCCACAGTTCATTCACTCTTCTGGTGGATAGTGGTTCTTCTATGGAGGCACCTGCAGTGGAGACCAAGGAGGATGCTGGGAACCTTCACAAAGGAGACCCACAGGAGGGTGACATGGGACCCCAGGGAAAATAACTCCTGGTGGGGACTCAATCATTAGGGGGGTAGAAATGGGGAGGAAGGGAGAGGGAGGTAAGGTGCCTCCTGGCACCCCGGCTTGAGGGACAGGCAGAATCCTCAGGATCATGGGAGGAGCTGCACGAGGGGGGCTGGATGTCGTTGTCCACCTAGGGACAAATGACCAGGCTAGGAATAGGATCAGAGCAGTGCAAGAGGTTTATAGAGTTGGGAAGGGACTTAGACAAGTGGCGTCACATGGTAACCTTCTCGGAGGAGCTGCCTGTCTATGGCAAGGAGATGCTAGGGCACTTCTCACCAGGGAATTCAATGAGTGGTTGAAAAACTGGTGTGGAGCTCAGGGTTTTGGCTTCATTGGGGACTGGGGAGCCACCTGGAGGATGCAGACCTATGCTGGTGCGATGGTCTGCATCTGTCCCAGGGGAACAGGATCCTAGGTGAGAGGTTCGTGCTTCATTGGCAAGCATTTAAACTCAGCCAAGGGAGGCACTGAAAAGAACAGAAACTGAGCCTCCCCCACAAAACATGGTGATTAGTGAGGTAAACACCAAGGTACAGAAGTTATTAGAGCAGAACAGATTTAAATGTAAAAAGGCAATGGCAGTAAGGACAGAAATGGGGCTAAAATGGTAAGGCTATCAAAAAGTGGAGGGTGATGAGTACCAATGCCCATAGTCTGTGTAACAAGCTCCCTGAATTAGTGGCCTTGATGGAAGAGGTTGCCGGATATTGTGGCAGTCACAGAAACATGGTACACAGAGAACCATGACTGGGATGTCAACATACCAGGATACACAATCTACAGGAGGGACAGGAGGGTAAAAGAGGAGGAGGGTAGCTCTCTATGTAAAGGAAGGGATCAAGCAACAGAACTAAAGAGTAAACAGGGAGCAGATGAGGCACTTTGGGTCACCCTGGAGACAGGAAATGGCACCACAATCCGCATGGGGTTGTATACAGACCCCCATCTCAGGGGAGGAATGGACAAGGAAATGATAGAAGACTTTCTTAGAATGGCAGAAAAGGGAGATATTGTTGATGGGGACCTGAATATGCCAGATGTTAACTGGAGCACCTTGCTGCAGGCACATCCAAGAGCAGGATCATTCTTGATGCCCTACAGGGGGCATGCCTCAGACAGCTATTATTGGAACCCACTCAGGAGGAGCAATCTTAGACCTAGTACTCTCAAATGGGGATGGAGAAAGAATCTCAGATTTAGAAGTGGGTAGCCACCTGGGAACAAGTGACCACCAAACAGTGTGGTTCATGATAAACACAGCCATACAATCAAGCCATACAAAAGCAAGAGTACTGGACTTTAGGAGGGCCGACTTTGGGAAAATGAGAGAGTGCCTCAGAAAAGCACTAGCAAACAGGCAAGAAGGAGGGTGGAGGAACAATGGGAGTGATCAAAACAGCCATCACAGAGGCAACACGCCTTTGTGTAAAGCAAATCAATAAAACACAACGAAGGAAAAAACGCTATGGTTCTCAAAAGAGGTGGCAGGAGGGTTAAGGAGAAAAGGACAGCATTCAGGAAATATAAGGAAACACAGAAGGAGCAGGACAGAGAACTTTATCAGTTAAAGCAGAAAGAGGCTGGGAAGGTAGTCAGAATATCAAAGGCCCAAACCAAGGAAAGGATAGCCAATTCTATTAAGAAGGGGATAAGACATTTTATAGGTACATTAGGGAGCAAAGAAAGACCAAAGGAGGGATACTGAAGCTTAATGGGGGGAATGTGGGTAGAGGGTGACAGTGAAAATCAGCTATACTGAATGAATATTTCTGCTCAGTATTCACAAAGGAAGAGGAGGGGAGTTACCTAAACCAAACAAGAGAAACACTCCGAAGACAGGGGTCGATACCAGTCCATTTACAGAAGAAAGAGTTCTGAAAGAACTGATAAAATTGAAGGTGGACAAAGCAATGGGGCCTGATGGGATTCACCAAGAATTATAAAAGAACTAAGGGTAGAACTAGTGACACCACTTACTACTCTCTTTAACAAATCATGGGAGGATGGGGTGGTACCCAAGGACTGGAGGAGGGCAGATGTGATTCCTCTTCACAAAAGTGGGAGCAGGACAGAGGCAGGAAACTACAGACCAGTTAGTTTGACCTCAGTGGTAGGGAAAATGATGGAATCATTTCTGAAGGAAAGAATTGTTGAGTACCTAGAGGCCAGTGTGGCACAGGACCCAAGGCAGCATGGATTCACGATGGGAAGGTCGTGTCAGATGAATCTAATAGATTTCTTTGACTGGGTGACCAAAGTAGTAGACCAGGGAGGGGCTGTGGACATGGCCTACCTAGATTTTAGCAAGGCATTTGATACAGTCCCACACAAAGATTAATTCACATGATAGCCAGACTTGGAGTGGGTCCCAAGGTGGTAGCCTGGATAAAAATTGGCTAGACAACAGGACTAAGGGTAGTAGTAAATGGAATACACAGTGAAGAAAGGAGGGTTACTAGTGGGGTACCACAGGGTTCAGTACTGGACCGGTCCTTTTAATGTCTTTATAAGTGACATTGCAGAGGAACTGGAAGGAAAAGTATGTCTCTTTGCAGATGACACAAAGATCTGCAACAGGGTTGATACACAAGATGGAGTGGAAAGGATGAGAAGGGACTTGGCAAGGTTGGAGGAATGGTCAAATGTATGGCAGCTCAGATTCAATGCAAAGAAGTGCAAGGTAATGCACATGGGCAACAAAACCCAGGAGAAGTGTACACAATGGGGGGTGAGATACTGACAACAGTAAAAATAGAAAGGGGCCTGGGGTAATTATATCAGATGACCTAAAGGTGGGCAAGCAATGTGAGGAAGGCAGTAAGGAAGGCAGGGGATACTGGGATGCATAAGAAGAGAGGCATCAATAGTAGAAAACAGGAAGTTGTTTTCCCTCTGTACAGACAGTTGGTGAGACCCCATCTGAGTACTGTGTACAGTTCTGGAGACCCCATCTCTGCAAAGACATAGACAGAGTGGAAGCTGTCCAGAGGAGGGCAACCAAAATGGTGCAGGTCTGCACCAGAAGGCATCTGAAAGAAAGACTAAAGGAGCTTAATATGTATACCCTAGAGGAAAGGAGGAGAGAGGGACATGATAGAAACTTTCAAGTACCTCAAGGGAATTAACAAAGTCCAAGAGGGTAGCATCTTCCAGAAAAGAGATGCAAGAACAAGGGGCACAATTTGAAGATAGAGGGGGACAGCTCAGAGGTAATGTGAGGAAGTATTTTTTCACTGAGAGGGTTGTGGATGCATGGAACAGCCTCCCTGAGGAGGTCGTGGAGTCAAGAACTGTGGGGACTTCAAGAATGCATGGGACAGGCATAAGGCAGTCCTAGTGGGGGGTAGGAGGAAGTAAGCTGTTGGTTAACTAGGATTTGCAGCTTATCTGTTAGGTAGGAAAATAGGCAGACTGGGTGGGCCAAGCGGTCCTTATCTGCAGTCAAATTCTATGTTTCTATGTTTCTATTCCAACATCCATTGAAAGTCAGAAAGTTTAAGACATCTAATTTAAGCTCAGTATTAATGGCCATTGTTGGAGTTCCCCTTTACTGCAGTAACTTGAAGTCCACAGCGTATTGGTTCACCTTGACCCCAACAGCTAGACAGCTGCACATTCTGGGCCAGACGTCCTACTGGATCAATGCTGCAAGTTCAACAAGAGGCAGAGTTTGAACATCTGTGTGATCCTGTCTCATTCATCTGTCTACCTTTTAGTGTACTGGTTTGGTTCTGTCCAAATAGGCCCTGCCATTGGTCACCAATTTGCTAGCTGGCAGAATTCTAAACCTGTTGGCAAAACATGACACAGAAGCCCATGTATTACAAGGAGAAGTTTATTCCAAAACATTCAGAAAAACAGCATACCTGCTGGGAGTTCGGAAACCTCTGAGCACCATAGTGTTGACTTGTAAAGTCAGTGAAAAACAGTCTTACAGAAATTATTATACTGTACTGTAAATAGGAAAAGCATGTTACTAGATGACAGCCTGCCAAATAAGGTAAAACGATGAAACACAGAAGTCTCATTGGTAGAAGGTTAGCTCAGAAGACAGATCATCTCTTTTCTCTGCATGTTCACACTGATAAGAGTGAAGCTAGATGAAACTAGTTTGGGGTACAATACAAAGATGTTAGTTTTGCACAAAAATAAAGATATGTCAGCTGCATAGCTTGGAAAAATAACTGCACCATCAGGCCTACATAAGCAATACTAATACTATTAAGGCCAGTGGCTGCTAACACAGAGCCCTGTTAGGACACTATAATCATATGCACATGTATATTACATGATCACATAGTGCTACCTATACCCTACCTTGCTAAACATATTATGAATAAATGTATGTGTACCACATTCTGCACTAAGTATAAGGCTGTGGAATAGTCTAGGTCTTACAGCACGCTCAGTGGCATATATTTATACTGTAGTCACAAAGAAGGCTTTCACTCATTTATGGATGTGACCTCACCTCCCTACATTAAAACAGCTGCATGTCATTATATCTGAAGTTATGCCATGGAATTCTTTATTGCTTCCTATAATAATACACTTCCCCAGTTCCAGGCAAGATGGCAGGCATTTGGTCACATATATGATGACTAAAGATGGGCCCAGATATTCAAACTGCACCCAAAAAGTGCCAACATCAGGAGCAAGAGCAAGTCCACCAGCCCATATGCAAGAAGCGCGATATTCAAAAACTCGCGAGCCAAGATGTGCCTACAGCAGATGACTGAATATCACACCACCTGCACCATAGCGCAACCAGGGATGTGAAGTTGCGTGATATCTGATGCGCCATAGTGCAACAAGGATGCTCAGCGGAGCAGTCCAGATGCACCATAGCACAACCAGGGACACCCCTGGAGCAGGGCAGCAATGCAACAGGACAACCAGGGATGCAGGGGCCCACCACCCATGCCACAGATGGGCAGAGGAGCACACAGCAGAACAGACATCATCCCCACACCCCATGCACTGCACAACTGGGGAGAGCTGGAATAATCACCGGCTCATGGATACCAGCAACCAACCCACAGGCGGGACATGGTGCCCCAGCACACCCCTGGCAAGCTGTGACTGGCACACAAGGAGGCCAACCATTCCATGCCACACCATCCCACCAATGCAGAGCACACCCTGCACCATGATCACCATACACCCTTCCCAGGAGTAGTGCCCAACAGTGCAGGACACCCTATGCATGCCACCACACCCACTGTGACAATGCAACCCTGTGCACCACGGAGCCATGCAAGGCAGCCCACTATGTGCACCCTGCCATGGGTGGCAGCAGACAGCAATGCAACAACAGCATACACAGTGCCACCCTGCATGTCCCCCTGAGGTACAGAGAGAGACTGACCATGCGTCACCACACGAGGTACCCCACATGCGACAGGGCATGCCCCTGACCCCACCAGCAGTACAGCACCTGCACACCCTCCCAAGGACACATCCCGTCCCAGCACTGGCCACAACAGCCAACACAGACATACACAGTGTTGCATGGAAGCATGCACCACACAGGATGCAACACAGTGCATGGACAAATACCACCCATACCCAAGGGCACACCAATACAGGGACACAGTAGTGGGTCAGCAAACCACCGGCGTGTGCAAGCTGATGTGTACCACGGCCAGCACCCCTACATTGCACAGGTGTGCCAGCCACCCTGTGCAGGCACCATGAAGCTGTATGCCACCAGCATGCTGCCGGAGCACAGGTGACAGACACTGGAGCACATCCTGCAACAGACACAAGTGACAGCATGGAGGGGGGACAACAACAGTGGAGGCCACAGTGCCACGGAGGCAGGCGTGCACCATACTGGTGATGGAAGGCAACCTGGCATTGTGCGGGTACAGTTGTTATCCAGCATGGACAGCCACCACTGACATGCCAGCAGACCGTGCATATCACAGACATGCAAGGTTGTCAGCTGCACAGGCCATGGACGGTATGACAGGGTGCCATGCACACAGTGCAGGCACCATGGACCACTGCACAAAGGCATCCAGTGCACAGAGTACACCACACACCACAGACAGTGATTGATCCCCTGCCCACACCATAGGCGGTTCACCTCTGCACACACACACACACACACACATATACACACGCCCTCGTGCACCACCCTGATGCCATGCACACCACTGTAGCTGAGCACCTGTAGCCCAATGCAAATCGGAGACCACCACAGTTGTCATAACAAATGCATGTATTCAAAAGAGGTAACAAAAACTATGTACAAGTATTTACAAGAGGGAAGTGCCACATACCAGGTGGGGGTAGGTAAGAGGCAGGGGTGAACATATGGGAGAGGAAGAAGGGGTGTGAGGTGGGTCCAGGGGGCAAGGTGTCATTAGGGGCATGGAGTGCTCAACGTGTGCCACGGTCCTCCTCCACATGGTGCCTATGTCATCTTCTCCTCCTCATCCTCACCCCATGGTGGTCCATCCTCTGCAATAGCTCCAGGGTCACCCTGGCCACCTGGAGCAGCTCCTGCACACCTCTCTCCAGTGCCTGAAGTTGCTGTCCACCTAGGACGAGGGAGCAGAGTCAATAAGTGTGACTGTCCAGCCCCTGCAGCCCACCCATTGTCCATGGCATAAAGCCATGTGCCAAGCCTGTGATGGTGTGCAACCACCCACAGTAACCCGTGTCCACAAGACCTGCCTACCCAGGCAGCCACAGCCATGTGGACCACTGCACACCCACCGCCCATGTCCTGCACAGCACCACCGTGGCCATACAGTGACTTGGCTATGCAGTGTGAATGCAGTGGCACAGCCATGTGCCGGTGCACACATGGACCACCACTGGACGATTCCCAGACATGCAGTGCCACTGGACAGTGCTGACTGTAACAAGTTGCATGCATGGCAGTGGTGTCAATGGATGGTGGCCATGTCCCGCTGCCCGCCCAGTTATACAGCATGCAATAGTAATCATGGATGTAAGGCACTCACCATCATCAGGCTGGTCCACGAGCTGCTGCACCTTCAGCCCTCCTGTCCTGCTGCTCCCCAGGCGGCACCTCCGCTCCCTCACCTGCCTGCATTCTTCTGGCCCTAAGGTACAAACATGGAAAGAGGAACATCAGTACAATCTGGTAGCAATATCCTCAGCACCCATGTGTGTGCAATCCCACACAGCCATACCCATCCACCCACACCGATACCACCACCACAGACAACACTGGATGGCCCCTACATGTGCCGGACACATGCAACCATGATACCCATATGGACGATAACAGTGTATGGATGGGGCACATACCTGGCTGTGGCACCATGCCCCTCCTGACATGTGCCTGCAGGTGGGCAAGCAGGTCTGGGTCCCTGCACCTGAGGTCCCGTAATGGTTTTGACACTGCTCCACCGTCGCTCCCATACCAGTGGCCTCCTCAAGAGCATCGGCCACCTCCTGCCACTGCACTCCTGGCCCTGTCCAGTGGTGCATCACATAGAGCCCCAGCATGGGGCTCTATAATTGCCACCAGGTTGGCAAGCTCCACCTGGCTCCACACCTCTCGCCATCTCAGCAAAGTGGTGGAGTCAAAATGGCACTCGGCAGCACGGTCGTGCCGTGCAGATGCTGCGCGGTACAGTGCTGCCATTCCCTATCATGCTGTCACTGAACAGTGCGATAGTGGTGCACCCATACCTGGCGCGCCAAGCCTAGGGGGCAAAGGTCAGGCACAGGGTCAAGGGTCTCTCACGCACGGACAGCCAGCGTGATTGGAACCCAATGGTAGTGCGATTGGGTGCCTGTGTGCCACCTCCTGTAGCGCCTACAGCGCTGTTGCCCCAGTGTGCCTAACGCCCCAGTGCCACAGCACCATATATGTGAACAGTGCAGTAGCGCCACTGGCACAATGGTAGCCATGCCCCGCATTGCCTCCTGTGCATAGCACATCAGCAGCATGGCAGGCACCTGCATCATCAACCTGGGCATACACAGTTAAGAGTGTACTGCGCATGTCACAGAACTGCGCCCTTGGCTCAGCACGTTCAACACAATTGCGCAAAGTGCAACAGTGCAATATTTAGCCTGCATATGCAAATCAGCTAAACAGCCATTCAATGGTGCAGTCACTGCATTTGCATCCACTTAAAAATGCACCTCACCTCATTTGCATGCATTGCGCTATAAAAATGTAACATTGGGCTGCACTGGCCATAGTCGGTTACTGCAGTCTATTGCAGTGAGTTGCATGCTGTTTGGGAGTGTGGACTGTGGTGTTTGGGACATGCATGGGACTGCACAGTCACAGGTAACACCTGTCATTCTCACAGGAGGAATCATGACCGATTGTGAGGTGGAGGAAGAGGAACAGAGACGTGGGAGGAAGAGGAGGCCTAACTTCACAAAGGCAGAAACAGATGCCCTGTTTGAGGCCTACCTCGACCAGGAGCTGCTGCTCAGAGGACACCAGAAAACACCACAGGCCCGTGCTGCTGCATGGGAAGAGGTGGTGCATGCTGTCAACCTGCATGGCAGCCACCAACTCACAGAACCACCTCAGAATTGTCTGGTTCAGGCGGTACCAGCCCATGATCTCAGTATCCGTGTACAGCTCGAAGCTGGTGCGGGCTCGGTACTGCCTGTTGGGGGCATACCGCAGACGGGCCCTTCCACTTCCGACCCCCCTGCTGCCTGCCTTCTCACCCCTCATAACTGCCTCCATCTGGATGGTGGCACTGGCCATGTCCCTGGCTTGTGTTCCCCACCCCGCAGCTGTTTCTGTGTTCCCGCTGTCCTGGCTGCTACTTCCCCTGCACCGGAACACCTTCCTCTGGTGGCCTCAGTGCTGTGTGACACTTCCCTTCTGCACTGTGACTGTGGCTGTGGCTCCCCACACCTTCCCTGTGCCTGTGGGTTCCAGGTGCCCTTTCTCTGTCCTGTCCTGTGTGTCTGTGTTGCCTGTGTGGCTGGCTATAGTTCAGCAACATGTGTCTGCCCTGTAGCGTTCTTGTGCTTCTCTCTTGTTCTTTTTATTTTGGCTCATTTCCGCTATCGTGCAACTTCCGCTTGCTCCCCTATTGCACATAGGCGCATGTTGTTGAATATTGCACTGCGCCATTTATGCATGGTTCCTCCCCTTCAGTTACGCATGCATTCATTATCATTGCACTCTTGCGCAGTGTGATTGAAGCATCTGCCTCCTACTGAATATCGCAGAATAGCACATTTTTGGACTTGCACTGAGTAACCCCATTATGCATGGCGCAACCCTTTTGAATATCTGGGCTGTGGACCTTATTCTTTAGGTTCTCTAAAATATATGACTCTAGCCATTTTTGAGGGTTTTCAGTCTGGCTTCACTGGGGCAGTGTCTTTTTCCCTCCTTTATTTTGGGTCAGTCAGATAGGAACAATTTTAATTCTGATGATTTATATGTACTGCTGTTGCCTTCTTTATATGGACTATACCCTAGTTGTGTGTTTGGCAGTTTTATTCTGATTGCGTCAAGGTACCTGATATGTTGCTTGATTTATCATTGTATTGTCTTTCCTCAATACAAATTACATTAAAAAATGTAAAGGAATGAATAAGAAACAAATTCGTATTAAGCCCTCTGTCCCTGAAAAAGGTCACTGGGTGAAACATTGGGTCAAGAATTGAGGGCATTTGGTAAAGAAAATAAATGTTAACACACTGTGAACATTATATTTTCATGAGTGACTGGTTTGTCTTGGGTCATTGTGTGTCGTAAGAAATTAAATGGGCTATGAATTAGGCAACAGAGTTGTGCTTGAGGATGGTCGTCAAGTGAAACAGGTACAAGAGACCAATTGACTTCTCAGCAAAGCCAGAGAGATGGTGAGCACCAAGAAAAAAGACCTTCATCTGACAAAATGTAAGGCAAAGCAGGGGTTGAAGGATGGAGTAAGTATCAGATGAAATAAAGTGACTCCAGAAGGGTTGTGTGGGACACAAATCAGACAAAGAGGTGCATATGGAGGAGGGGGTTCAGGCAGGGATAACAGTTTTTAGCTATAAGTGAAAATAGAAAGATTGGAGGAGGAACTGTTTGGCTAACAGAGTGAGGTACGGTAATCAAGGAGGACATACAGAAGGCAGTAGTTTGCACTCATTTGCTGGAAGTGCTGCTGCTAGGTGGCTCCCAGAAATAAAGCAAAATATATTTATAAGTGAATGGGTCAGAAAATGGCAGCCAGCCTTGAAGGTAGCTATGACTCTGTGGCTGGAAGAGATGAATCCAAGGTATTCAGGGAACTGGCTATGGAATTGGCATAACCACTGGCAGTGCTATTCAATAGCTTAATTCAGTAACTGGTGACTCCAAACCAAAAGACATGAGTGTAGTAGACATAGATGCATTTCATAAGGATGTGGAGAAGAAGTGATTGGGTAACTGTAGGTCTGTCACTCTTACCTCTGTTGAAAGGTAAACTGATAGAGGTACCAGTCAATGGGGTTCTAATGGATCACCTAGAGAGTAATGGGCTCCAGGATAATAAACCACATGGGTATGTGGCAGGGAGGTTTTGTCAGACCAACCTGTTAGTATTTGACTGGATAACTAGGGCAGTAGGTAAGGGAAAAGCATTAGATTTATTCTAATTCAGTTTTAGCAAATGTATTTGACTCAGTGCCACACAAAAGGTTGTAGAAGGAACTAGAGGATCTTGGTGCAATAATTGACATAAGTATGTGGTGGGTAGTTGGTTAGGTGAGATAGCAGAGAATAATGATAAACATAATAAAATCTGATGAGAAAGAGGCAACAATCGGAGTGTCACAGTGTCAGCCCTTGGTACAGTTATTTTCAATATGTCCATTAGTTACTTAATAGTTAACACTAAGCTCTGTGGTAGAGTAGACAGTCAGAAAGGGTAAAGGAATTGAGGATGGATCTGCAAAGGTTGGAGAAGTGGTCCAATGTTTGCCAGTTGAACTTCAATTTCAATGTCAAAACTGTAATGTGAGGCACACTGGGAACAGGAACCCATGGACAGAATATAGGATGGAAAGGGTTATGGTGGGCACTACTACTGAGAAAATATATCTGGAAGTTATCATTAGTGACTCCTTAGACAATTTAGGCAGTGTAAGAAGACCTATAACAAGGAACCAGGATGTTAGAGTGTACTGGGAGGGATTTGATAGCAGGAGAAAGGAGGATTGCTACGTCCTCTATAGATCACTGATAAGGCCTCACCTGGAGTATTGTGTCCAGTTCTAGAGCCCTCCCTTGATAAAATACAGAGACAGGCTGCTTGCTGTGCAGCATAGACTAACATAAATTATTTATGGCCTGCAGTACAGATCATTCAAGTATTGGTTTAGGGCACCAAACATGTACTCACTGGAAGCCAGAAGGGAGAGGAGGATATGACAGAAACCTTCAAGTTTCTGAAAGGAATGAACAAAGTAAATGGTTAGGATCTATTCAGCAGGAATTATGAATCTAGAACAGGGGACATGACTGGAAGCTGTTAGGAGGATTTTCAAGAGGGACACAAGGAAGTTGTTTTCTACTGATGGAGTGGTATCCTGTAATATGGACAAGTAGCAAGTGGGTGCCTGCCAAAATGGTAACCCACTTTTGGCTACTGTCCAGACAACCGAAGGTGTGGGGTTGGTGACCAGAGATGGGGTGGGTCATGCAAAAGGCGTACAGGATGTCGTGACACACATACATGCAGAGGGAGGTGGGAGAGAGCCTGCTGAATGTTGGGTGGGAGGGTTAGTGAGAAATGGTGCCAAGGGTTGCTGGTGAGCTGGCGCCATGGCATGGTGGGCTGGGTGCTGGCCTGGGATGGTGGGGATGCAGGGTCGGGACTGGGCACTGGTAGTTTTGCTGCACCTGGCCCGAGACAGTGTTTTTTTATCGATATGCACCCCCAACATGCATCCTCCTGGAGTTGAGAATCTTCATTAATGGGGTTGTGGGAGTAAGCCCTCCACAGGGGTTGGGAGACACAGCCCTCATAAAAGCAATAAAATAAGTTATTTGTGCCACTTTTCCTTGTGTTTCCACATCGGCAAAATTTAATTTCAGTGATGTGGGGTTGTGATAAGGACATTCGGCATTCCAAAGTCACCCTTGTCACATGGAACCAGATGGAGTGGTTGAGTCATGTAACAATCTGCTTCCTAATGTGGTGAGCACCAAGACCATTAACAGCTTCAAGCACAGTTGGGATAGAGTTAAGTTCTTAATAGTCATCTTGGGAGGTAGCAGCAAGGTCAGGAACATGGAGGCATAAGCCCAATATAGACACAAGGGACTTGGGGTTAAGGTATTACAGCCATATTAGAGGGACCAGTGGTCTTCTTCTGTCACAACATCAATGTTTCCAGTTGTCTGTGATAGGAATGGTCATGAGTTGTGAATATTGTTTTGTAGTACCTACATGTGCACCATTGATTTCTGAGGAAGAGAGACATACAGGATGGCTAAGCTGTACTTTACTCTATCTGGCATAGAGAGACTTTACTTTTTAAGTATTTTTAAACAACAAATACAAATATAACTGGCAATTTGATGCTAGTGTGGGGAACTTCCAAATCTTAATGAAGTGCTAAGTTACCCGACATTGCACCAACTTAACCAATGATGTTTAAATGTGAACACCTCTGTTCTTCGGTGGGATAGTATGCACTTCTTGGTCACTGCACAAACTTCCAGTCAACCAAGTAAAGGTATTGGCCTTGGTTGTGATAACAGCTGCTTTCCTGCCTCCCAACCTCCTACCCAGCGGGAAAGGGTTACAGCATGATGCTGCTCCTTGGGATGATGGACAGAGGATAAAATGTAGAAAAAGAAAAACACCAAGTATTCTAGACCTGCAACATGCACTAGGAAGTCATATAATAAGACAATGAAAGTAATTTAATTTCATTTGAAAAGAGCACCAATACTAACACAATAATGCTAAGAGAAATGAGGACTCAGTGATGCCTATGACCATATATTCTGTAGGACACAGCACTAGTTGCTTTCTGACTCAGCTTATGTCAAGCATTTTCCCTTTAGTGCTGAATGTGTTTGAATGCTTTCAGACTCTGAATGAATATAGCAGAGTTAGCCAGGATGCAGTGCTATACCTTATAGTATTTCTGCATTGCTGCAGGAAACAGTACAATCCCATCGCAGTTAAACCTTTCATCAAACAGGATTTTGTGAGATGCCTTTACTGCACTGCAGCCTGACTGACCCCACTGTATATATATGGCTGCTTCATTGTGAAATGTTTTTTTTGATATGTAGGAAACCAATTTAAAGTACATTATTTTAATACAACTCAGTTTATATAACACTGATGTGTAGCTCTCCTCCCTCATTCTTTATTACTGTCGATACTAATACCTGCATGAAAATGGGACTTTTGTGCCTCTGGCTTTATCTGCTCTTCCTGCTTTTCCTTCTGTCACAGTTCTCTGCTGGTGACATCACACTTATTGTTATGGAAATGATTATGATATCACCCAGATACTGTAGTGTAACGACTTTGGTTATAAGACATCCCACTCTACTGTTTGCTTAATAAATAGAGGGTGCATGTGGAGATTTTCCAAAGGGTCGCGATTTATTACAAACTGCACCTGCATTTGCATCTAATCAATTGTGTCCAAGTGGCCCTGCTTCTATTTTCAAATGACGCCTTTTCTTTCTAAAAGTTACAATGTTCCCCAGAAAGTTAATGCAAATATGATTTGCATCATTTTGTGCTGCAGTGGTACCTTTTGGATGCTTAATTAAAATGCTATTAGAGAATCTACTAAGTGAGCTAACAGTTTGGATGGATGTCAGTTTTGAAAATAGTGTCAGCAGATTCTTTTAAACTTCCCCTCCCATTTTCTATTGTACAGATTAGTAAAGTGGAATCTGCATGTATAGCTCCTATTTACACTTAGGCATTCTCTGTTCTAGTTTCATATTTTGACATGACAAATCCCTTTCAGCCATACGGAACCGAGAAATCCAGAAGGCAGTAAATCAACAAGTAAGTTCACGCTTTTATTTAAGTCCGTTATACACCATTAGTCTGGGAAACAAATTCGTGACAAACAGGACATTTCTGAAATAGCCTGTCTTTTCAGTTAACTTTGTGTTGTACTGTACAGAGCCTCAGAGAACTTTAACATTTCATAACCTACCAACTGTTTTCACTTTGCACCCCTCAAATTCAAATGATTTCTTTGTATAATTATTTCCTCATCTCATTAAAGAATAAAAAGAGATAAGAGGTATAACTGTACCTGAGACAATAGCCAGTGAATTGTTTTGATATGAAATCAGTGCAACCCTGGCAATGCTGGTTCTACATAGCTAACTGAAAGCAGCTGACTGATAAGTATTTGTTGCAATGTACTGCATTAACATTACCTGTTTCTTATAAATCTTTCAGCATGTGGTAAATAAATGACTCTGAATGACAGAATACTGTATAAAATAAAACATTTAAACCAACTTCTGAAAAGAAAAATAAAGAGATTGCTTGTTGATAAACAGTGCTTTTCTACAGGATCTCTTCATCTTTGTTCTCTTACAGCAGTGATTGCTCTTAAGAAACAGAAAACGTGATATGAGCCTCCATGAATCTGCGAGTTCAAAGTAGAAGTGGACAAAATGTTACATAAGAGTGATGGCTGAATCATATCCAGTCTCTGGCCTCTGGTGTTCTATCATTCCTTGTTGTCCATCAGATTGTTCTGTACTCTTCAAATTCTCATGTGTCTTGTGTAGTGATCCATGGCACTGTGGAGTTTGGAATTGTAAATCTGCCCTCATGACATTGTGTGGGGCTCACTACAGAATGTTAAGCTAGCTGTTATATTACAAATGCATTCAATCTTAGCCTACTGGGCCAATCTTCTCAAAACAGTATCAGGTCTGTTGCATCATTCAGAAGTATTTTGTGACCCTCTAACACTGCTGAAAAGTAACTTGTTGAAGTATCATGTTGCTGGCATCAGAAGGCTTTGAGAAAATTATATATCAGCAACTAAAAAGGGTTATTTTTCAGAAATAAATAACAATATTTCTTCATAATTGACACAGTTCCACCAATGAGGGGAAAATGTAATAGCAGCATCTTAAATAAACTGTTACGGCTTTACATATAGCATGTCGTAAATTTACTTTTCATTCCATTAATTTCAAGAAATGGGAAAATGGTTAACAGATAGGAATAAAATAGATGTCTGTTGTAAGTTTTGGCAAAGTTCTATGACTTGTAAAATGACAAGCTTCCCAGGGACACCAGGTTAGCCTACAAAGAGGCAACAGTGCAAAAGTCATGGTTCCAGGTTATATAAGGGATCATAGAAGAAATAACAGACACAATCTCGTTGTACTGTACATTTACTACTGAACATGTACTCCTTTACTGAACATGTACTCCTTGGAGGATCAAAGGGACCGGGAGATATGATTGAGACCTCTAAGTATGTAAAGGATATAAACAAAGCAAGCACCACTGAAGGGATACATAGGTTTGAGGAGGTGGAGAGACATGAGCGGCACAGCCTTAGATT
The DNA here is from genome assembly GCA_016271365.2 of Neoceratodus forsteri. Taxonomy (NCBI): domain Eukaryota; kingdom Metazoa; phylum Chordata; order Ceratodontiformes; family Ceratodontidae; genus Neoceratodus; species Neoceratodus forsteri. The sequence continues at coordinate 950,302,596 of CM057453.1, read as the reverse complement.
GGAGGGAGGAAGATTTAGGACTGAAATGAGGGACACTTTTTCATGGAGAGGGTCATGGCAGAATGGAATGCTGTACCACAGGAGATGCTAGCCTGTAAGACAGTGGGTAGTTTCAAAGGGATGGGACAAGGTGAGGGGGTGAATTGGGAGGGGAGGTAGTGGGGCAGCTGCAAGGTTAGGGCTGCTAGCTGCACACTCGAGCAGACTTGATAGACCAGGTGGCCTATTTCTGCTGGCAAATTCATATGTTCATTTGTGTTTATTAATTAAGCAATAATGCCTGACAGGGGTGTATGTCATGCTGGGATTACATCACACCTCAGGTGTGGTTGGGCACGGGTCGCAGGCCGAGTGCATCCAATGACTGAGGCATGATGTTATCCCAAACAACGCAGACACCCTGGGCATTATTGCTATACAATGGCTCGTTGTTATACAGAATAAAAAATAATTTTAAAGATGTTTTGTGTGGAAAAATATTTTGTTTTTAAGAGAAGATGAAAAATCAAGCAGAAAAAATCAAGCAAACAATCAGATACAGATTCACAGTGAGGCTGAGACTAGACGTGATGTTGTGCTGGGATAACATCACGGGTCCAGCTCAAGACTGACCCATCAGAGTCCAGGACTTTTCTTGCCATTGATTAATTTGTACTTTTACTATGGATTTTGTCTCTGAATTTCTAGCTATCGTAGTACATGCCAACATTCTGTGACCACAGATACAACTATTTCTTTAAGAACAAGGTGTCATATACAAACAGTTGATGTTTCCATATTGATACCACTGTATCAATCCTATTATTTTCATTATAACCTTTTGACTTTATAGCCTCCTTTTCCATCTGCCTCCCATACAATCAGCAGGACAGTGGGGTCAAAAGTTAACTGATTCTAGGAGCAGAAGAAAAGGAGCCTATCAAATCAAAGGATAAAATGAAAATGGTACAGTGCTGCCCAGCACCAGGTTTCATCATTACTAAAGATATCTTAATACATCTATCACGATGCACTTAGTTATAATTATTAGTGATGCTTGGTGTCAATTGGAGTCATTGTTTTGTGCCACATCATTGTCTGCAGGGTTTTAAAGACTCAGCAGATAGTGCCATACAGAAACAGTGATGTGTATGTGTGTGCCTCCAGAATCCTTCGGTTTGCCCTGTAGACTCTAGTCATCAAGACAAATTCCAAACATACAGGCAAGTGCAAAGTGATGGCCTTGATTATTCATAATGGTTCCACACTCAGTATACTGATTGACATGACTAAACTAGAGGAGACCTGAATACTTGATACTACTGTAGGATGAATATGATAGTACCATATGAAAAAAATGTTTGTATGGAAATGCTTTTTTCCTGAGGAAGTGGTTGTATCCAGTGTCATAAAATGTTGGGGTGTACTACAGTAGCTAGACATTTAGGGAAAAAATAAAACAAGAAACTAACACTTAATTACTATGTGGTGAGTGTGCAGCTCTGTTATTCTACTTCCTCATAAGTTACCATGACTGAAACTTGTCATGTGCTTTCTTTAATCATAGATGCATAGAAACATAAAAATGTTGACAAATAAAGACCCATTGGCCCATCACGTCTTTGCTTCATACTGGACTGAGCCTCTGTCAGTCCCTTGACCTCACTTTCCCTGCCAGCATACTGTATCTAACGTCACATAGAAATTTTGCATGCAACAATAGGCAATATATCCTTGTAAATTACCTGTTGATTCCTCATAAATTACAGTATATCCAGAAAAACTGAAGTTCCATATGCTCATCCAATGTACTTTTGAAACAGAGTTTATTATCATTTACAGACTCTGCCAGGAGGTAATTCCACATAAAAACAACATTCTGTGTGAAACAGTTCTTCCTACAGCCCATCTTAAAGTGATTGCAAGCAATCTAAAAGTAATGACTCTCATATCAGTCAGAATGGAGGAAAACTGGCACACCCTGTAACTAGGGTTATGTCAGAAGCTAAAACCAACAGTTCCTTTTCCTTCAATGATAGCTTTCTTTAGGTAAGGCTGTCACTCTGTCCTCTTGTCACACAAAAAAATCAGGTAGGCGTACCATAAAAACATAGAAGTTGATGGCAGATAAGGACCACAAGGCACCTTCCAGTCTGCCCATTTCATTTTCTGCCTTATAAATGTGCCATTGTCCTTTGCTGTCAGTTGCCTATCTATTCATACTCATCTGTATTGCTCCTTATGCCTATCCATGCCTGTTTGAAGCCCTGCACTGTATTCATAGCCACCACTTCCTGAGGTAGGCTGTTCCATGCATCCACCACCCTTTCTGTGAAAAGAACTTCCTTACATTACCCCTTAATTGGCTTCCTCTAATCTCATGCTGGTCCTCTTGTCCTGCTATTTTTCTTATATTGAAACATGTTAGACTCTTTCACCTTGTTAATGCATGACCTTAAGGTGTCTGAATGTTTCAATCAGTATCACCTCTCTCCTCCTTTGCTCTAGGGTATACATATTGAGTTCCATTAATCTGTTCTCATATGTCTTCTGATGCAGTCCTGCATCATTTTGGTTGCCCTCTCTCTGGACTGCCTCAATTTGGAGTAGTGTCCTTGTGAAGTATGTGGCTCCAGTACTGCAATTAGTACTCCAGATGGGAATTAACCAGTGTTTTGTAAAGAGAGATTGTTACCTCCCTCTTACGACTTGTCATACCCCTACTAATATACCTAACATCTCCTAGTCTTACCTACTGCATTAGAGGTCTGCTTGGATGATTTCAGGTCATCGGTGATGAAGATGCCCAAGTATCTTTCTTCCTTTGTGACTGCACAGCAACTCCCTCCCAGCCTATAGGGTGGCTTCAGGGTTTCTCCCTATGTGCATGATCTTGCATTCCTTGCATTAAATCCCAGTTGCCACTCTTCCGATCATTTTGCTAGTTTATCCAGATCTCTTCTCATTCTGCCCACCACATCTGGATTATCTACTCTGTTGCAGATCTTGGTGTATTCTGCAAACAGACAAGCCTTACCCTCTAGTCCATCTGCAATGTCACTGATGAAGATATTGAAGAGGACTGGCCCCATGACTGATCCCTGAGGTACCCCACTTGTGATTTGCATCTCTTCTGACTGCATACCATTTACCACCACTCTCTGTTTTCTGCCCGCCAAACCAGTTTGCCACACAGTTGACCAACTTCTGACCCACTCTGAACCTACCCAGCTTGTTTATCAATCTTCTGTGTGGAACAGTGTCGAAAGCTTTACTGAAGTCAAGGTAGGTGACATCAACTGCTCCTCTTGGTACACCACTCTGGTTACCCAGTCAAAGAAATCTAGGAGATTAGTTTGACAGGACCTTCCTTTGTAAACCCATGCTGTCTTGTATCCTGTGCCCTATGGATTCCAGGTGTTGAACTAGCCTTTCCTTAAGGAGTGCCTCCAATCTTGCCCACTACTGAGGGTAAGACTGACTGGTCTGTAGTTCCCTGCATCCTCCCTGCTACAACTCTTGTGGAGTGGGATCACATGAGCCCTTCTCCAGTCTTCTGGGACCTCTCCTGTGCTCACAGACTCACTAAACAGTTCTGCTAATGGCTCTGCTAGTTTCCACCTTAGCTCTTTTAGTACCCTGGGATGTATGCCATCAGGTCCCATTGCCTTGTCCACCCTGAGCTTAGTGAGCTCTTGTAAGACCCTTTCCTTTGTGAAGGAGTAGTGCTCACCTCCTTCCCACTGTGTCCATAGTGCTCAGCTGTGGGCCCTGCCCACCTTCTCTTCAGTAAATACTGAGCAAAAGTATCTATTTAGGATAGATGCTTTACAGGGTCCTCCTCCTCCTGACATGCCCCCTTTTCTCCTTTGAGCTTAGCACTACCCCTCTGGATTTCTCCTTTCACTAATGTATCTATAGACAGTCTTGTCACATTCTTTTACTGTTTGTGCTAGTGTTTCCTCAGTTTGGGACTTTACCTGCCTTACTGCATTCCGGCTTCCCTTAGGGCAGTTTGGTATGCCTCCCTATCTTCATCCTGCTGTGTTCCCTTATATTTCCTGAAGGCCAGCCTTTTGGCTCTGACCTTTCTGCTACTGTATTGAGAACCAAAGTGGTTTCCTTCTTCTTTGCACTTTCTTTTCTGTCTAACACAATGGGATGTTGCTTCAAGTATTGCATCCTTAATGCTTGCCCACTTTGTCTGTACCCCTCACCTGTGTTTCTTTGCCAGGGCTAGCTTAACTCTGTTGCCCATCTTATCAAAGTCAGCTCCTCTGAAGTCCCATATTTTGCCTTGGAATAGGATGATTTAGCTGTAGTGGCCAAACTGAACCATACCATGTGATGGTCACTGGCCCCCAGGTGACCTTCTACCTGGAGATCTGTGATCCCTTCCCTGTTAGTCAGTACTAGATCTAGGATAGTCCTGTCTCTTGTGGGTTGTTGTATCAGTTGTTTGAGACCCTCGCCCTGCAGGTAATCCACCACGTGTCTAGTTCTGACAGATGTTCCTGCTCGTATTGACCAATCTGCATGTTGAAGTCTCCCATTTCAGAACCTCCCTTTAGCTGTCATGTTTTTTTATCTTCTATCAGTAATGTGGCTGTGTCCTCCCCTGGTCTGGGGCATGTAGACAACCCCAGTTCTTATGGCTGTCCCATTTCCTGTTTCCAGGGTGACCCACAGTTCTTCTGGCTCCTTATGTGTATTCTGAATTTCTGTAGCTTTGATATTTTCATTGACACAAGGCCACTCCCTCCCCTTTGCACCTCGATCTCTTCTGAACAGTACATAGCCAGTTACTGAAGTCTCCCAAGTGTGGTTACTGGTAAACCACGTCTCACTAATTGCTACTATGTCCAGTTTAGCCTCTGAATTATTGCCTGCAGGTCTGGGATCTTATTTCCCAGGCTGTGAGCATTTGTGTACATGATTTTCCATTGGCCAGATTTTGGTGTGTTAGTTGTTGGGTGAGGTCTGGCATTTTCCCAGTGCATCGTATGGGAGACGGACCTTTTTCTTACCTGGTGATGCAAATGAACTGCAAACATGCTGAATCCCTGTTTGATCACTAGCTGAGGGGAAGGGTGTTCTTCCAATTTGACGTATGGGATGCTGCACCTCTCTCCATTTGCTAGTTTAAATATTCTGCAAGATGTCTAACTTCTGCCCCAATGCACTGACTCCTCCTTCGTCAGATGCAGTCCATCAAATTTAAAGAACTTTCATTCCCAAAACTGTTGCCAGTTCCCAACAAATCTGTGTCCTTTTCCTGGCACCAGCCCTGAGCCACGTGTTTAGCTCCCCTATCTCCCTTCTCTGACCTTCCGCCCATCTGCCCTCTCCCAGACAGACAGGATCTCAGAAGGAGATGCCGACAAAATGGATGATAATTTGTCACCCAACCTGGTCAGGTGTTCCTTGGTCTCTACAACTGACCAGCTGGTGAGATCATTTGTCTCTATGTGTACCAGGACATCAATGTTTTCTCCTGCTTCCTGAACAATTTTAGCAATGCGGTCAGTGTCTCTCCACACTGGTGTACCTGGGAGACATCTGACCATTACCCTTGGCTGGAGATAGGTATCAACTCCCCGAATCATGGAGTCTCCAATGATCAGAAGTTTTTGGATTTTCTTTTGCTTTTTTTTTTGATTCCTGATTTGGGTGAGTTTTGTTCTGCTAGCTCCTGTGCTGCAGCGTCCTGCTCCACAGTGTCCTCTGCCCCTTTGTTTGATTTTGGAGACAGAGGCAGATACCTGTTTGCAGTGTTTATATGGTTTTTGAGGTAATATGCTGGAGATCATCGACTGATGGGGCACCTGATTTGCTCATCCTAACCACCTGCCAACCTCCCGACTACCTACCCTTTGCGGTCGAGGTTCTTCTGTTGGATGTTGGGGAAATTGCGGGTAGTTTTATAATGTATTTCCTCCTGAATATGAAATTTGAGGTGCGCAATCTCTGCCCATGCCGCCGAGCTGAGCCCTAAGATCTCCAATGGCACAGCATGGGACAGTGTCCTAAATCCTGTAAGACTGTCCTTCTGAAAAGTGTTCCACAGACATGCAGTTAATGATATCCATTCCAGATAAGTTGATAGGTTTATAACCTGGTTAAAGGAATTAGAAGGAAGAAAATGCAAGTAATGGTTTGATTTTGTGTTTTGTTTTGTATAACTTGTTATAACAAGTTAAATTATTTTTTTATTTATTTAGTTTTGTTGATTGGGTAAGTGTGCTAGACAAATCCTACCTATTTTCAGGCACGACTCGGGAAGGGATACAGATGAATGCCAACTGATCTTGAACCAGATTAAGCTGTTGGTGGTATTTTTAGTGAATGAAGGAAATTTGGCCAGGACACCAGGAATTCCCTACTCGTCAGAGGGGAACCTCTGTCCAAGATGGCGGATGCACCCTTGCCTTCTGAGGAGGGAGCTATGGAGGTGGGGGATTTGGTCTCTGCTCCTACCTCTGACCGATTGGAGACCACGATGCCAACAACTGATGTTTTGCCTGTTGATGTTCCTACTACAACTTTAAGTTCTGCTGTTCATACTAAGGCTGCTATACCTAGCCCTCTGCTTGCTTCTTATGGAACTGACTTGCTGACTTGCATGCCTACAGTCGACTTACCAGAGGATTTTACTTCATCTGATTCTGAAAATCACTGTGTGACTGCACAAGAGATGCGGGAGCATTTTGCAATGGTGGAACACCACTTTGCTAGTGCAAAACTGAAAATGTATAGAGATATGCAACGCCTGAGAACCGACAGCACAGATGCATCTTCCCTCGGTGGAAGCTCTTGAAGATTTACCTGACTTGTCTCCTTTCCTGCCTGTTGCTGTGACAGTCTCTGACCCAACCTGTGCATCGGTAGCTGAAGCCCTACTGCCTGCTCCCCTGCCGCCTGCAGTACAAACGGATTTGGTTTCCTTCTGAACCTGCTTCCATTACATCGCAGAGTTCCCCACATGGACAAGACTTCTCTACCGTAAATGCTCCCCTGCTGCCTGCAGTTCAAACGGATTCAGTTTCCTTTTCACTACCTGCTTCCATTAAATCACAGAGCTCCCTACATCTACAAGAATCATCTACAGTCAATATTAATAAAGTGCCTACCTGGACTGTAGAATCGGCGCTGAGAGGTGCTGGCTGGGTTCATGGTACTGTCCCAGGAAGTTGGAAGTTGGGTCTGTCTCCATACGGTCCCCCGCCCTGAAGGTTTTCCGGAGTTACAGAGCACTTTAGGTGCTTCAAAAGTCACTACTGACCCTTGTGTCTCCCTCATGAACTGGAGCTTACACAGAACTCTGTGTTGGATTATCTTAAGGGGTCTCCACCCTGACTCCTTTTCTACTATTTCTATAGAGGCTCTGGCTCCCCTGCAGCCCCCAAAAAAAAAAATCGGGACAAAGCCATTCATATTCTTTATTTTTAAATTTCCAATCCAGGCTGCTAAGAGACACAACGCTGCTCACTTGGCATACGGGGGTTATCTGAGCCACCTGATTGGGTCTATGTGACATGTACGCTTCAGAGATTCTTTAAAATTCTTTCCCATGAAATATATGCACTAATTCATATCTCTGTGAAACCACGTTTGACATTAGTTTCCAAACATCTAGGGGATTAGAGCGCTTTTGGTCAAAGTATAATTCTCTCAGGACTACTGCATTGTGGACCCCATTTCAGGCTATTCCTATTTCTAAACCTACTTTTAAGATGATTACTATTCTGTTTCATAATGAAGGAGTTGAGGTGAAGGATGTTGTATATTGGCTGAAACAGCATTGAGATGTCCAGGGACAGCCTGAAGCCATTTTGGATACCGAGAACATTTGGACTGGGGGCTGGAAGTTTAAAGTCTTGTTACAATCTAATGATTCTGGGTTGTACATTTGCCTAACTCTTTTCATAGGACGAGATGGGGGCTTGTTCTACCTGGGTCAGCCGAGGCATGCTATCGGTGTGGTGACCCTGCACATCTTAGTAATGTATGTGATAAAATGAAATGCAACGTCTGTGGGGACTTGGCCAAATGAAGGGCACACTGTTTGAATGAATGTAGATGTAACCTATGTGACTGAACAGGGCACACCTTTCAGAATTGTAAATGGGCCGTGAAACCAGGAATTTCACGATGGTGGAGTGGACCAGCACTTTTATTATTACACAGGCGAAGGCCTGTCTCTGGACCACCTTGGCTGTACCTCCCCTAAGGAAGCCCAGCCCTTACTGCAGGCTTCAGTGCCTGTTGTATTCTCTGAGGTTGTACCTCAGATAGTTTCCTTCACGGATGACCCCTTGCTTGAGATTTCTCCTGTCCCTGATCCTGCCCAGTCTAATTTTCCTGTTCAGGACCTGGTCCAAGGTCCGAGTACTATGACCCCCCGAGTGCTTACAGTGTCATAAATAGAAGGTCACTGAGAAATAATCCTCGGTTGCACCATCTCCTGTGAGTGGTCTGGAGCCCCCAGTGCCCTTATCTAATTTTTGAACTTCTCCAACCCTCTTTCTGATGACGCTGGAGGTGAGTTGGGCTCTTCCTCCATAGCTTCTCTCTCCCTAATGGTACCACTGACTCTGAGTTGCAACTTGGTACTGGCCTTTCTCAGAAACGAAAGGCCAGAGTAAAACTTAAAGGGAAGAATGTGGTTGGGAAAAGGAAATTGTAAAATGTATTTTTTGTCTGTTTTCTTTTTTTTTGGTGCTATGTTTCACTTTGTTTGCATACTATTAATGTAAATAGTATAAAGCGTATGGTGTGAAAGGAGATTGATGTTTTCCTTTCTACAGCTTTTGCCTTTGGGTTTAATTTTATTACAGGATACTAGACTTCATACTACACAGGATCTGACAAGCACAACAGGACTGGTTACTGGGTCCTTCTTTTTGGTCGATTGGTCAGGACTCTTGTTCGGGACTGGGAATTTTAATTAATATCCCAGACTTCCGCTTGTTTAAATTGTTTGATGTAGTCCCTGGTAGGGTGCTCATTATAGATTTTGTCATTGGGTCCTGTCCCTACTGGGTGATAAACATTTATGCCCCTCAAATTAAAACTGAACACATAGCTTTATTTACTTTTGCTTCATCCTTATTTGCACACTTCCTTTCAGGTATTGTTTGCTGGTGACTTTAATTGTGGCTTGAGTCTTCAAGATAAGAGCTCCTATGCTGCTACAAGAAACTGTTTGTGATTCCCACAAATTGGGTAAATTGGTTCAAGTCGCCCACTTAACAGACTCCTATCTCTCCTTTACTACACAACACACCCCTACCTTCCAAAAGGGTAAACTAGCCACACGTATTGATTATGTGTTTTCCTCTCCTACAGTACCAATTATTTCTGCCAAAGTTAAAGCTGTTGAGTTTTCTGATCATAAGCTGCTTTCTGTTGGTTTTGGTTCTGTTGTCTCTTCCTGTAAAGGTCCAGGTATTTGGAAATTCAACACATCTTTGTTGCAGATTCCGATGTTTATGCAGTCCTTCTGTCCTTTATACAAGCCCGTAAATCTGTTTGTATTTGTTATAAAGATCCTGTTCGGTGGTGGTTAGACATGAATCATGATCTGGTCACTTTTAAAAGCTTACAGTCATTTAAAATGTAGGAGGAATACCTAGACTATTTTGCAGAAGAGGGTACATTTTCAGTCATTATTAACCATAGCGTACTACTAACGGGACAAGACCTTACTCAACAAATAAAAGTCCTACAGAATGATATGTTGACTTTCCAATTCGGCAATCACAACAACTTTATTACCAACATAAATTCTGTACTGTTGGAACACGTGATGTTATTTGTCCTTTGAATCTAATTCCGCCAGGCCATCGAAAAAATATGACGTGTCTTCTAAATTCAGAAGGGACCTTATGTTCTCACAAACTGAGATTTGTCATATTGTAACAAAGTATACTACAGCCCTTTTTTCTCCCTCCTGCTGTGGCTGGTAACAGTGTGACTTTTGTATAGTGGCCTTGATATCCAAGTTACCTCACAGCTGTGTCAGGACCAGGCTTGTTCTCCTATTACGGAGCAGGATTTGACATTGGCTATTTCTTCATTACCTGTACAGAGAACTCCTGGTCTGGATGGTCTCCCTGCTGGCTTATATATGGTGCTGGGTGACCATTTGGCCCCAGAACTTACATCTGTGTTTAATTCTCTGATAACATGTGAATCTCTCCCTTTGGAATTCACTAAGGGTACTTTGATTTACATTTATAAACAGAAAGGTGATATCCATTCTCTAGAGAATTGGCAACCTTTATGTATGTTGAACACCGACTTTAAGCTCTTAACAAAAATTATTGTGAAGCATTTGGTGAGGATAGCAGAGGTGGTTTTGCATCCCACCCAATCCTGTTCTGTGCCTCAAAGGAGAATTTATGATCATTTGATCCTCTTACGAAATTATTTTCTCATGGCTATGCAGGTCTGGCTTTGGGACTTGTCTCCGGATCAGAATGCTGCTTTTGATTCAGTTAGGCATGATTTTTTATGGGAAGCACTTTGTTTTCTGCATGTACCTGATGTTATGGTACACTGGATTCGTGCTTTCTATAGAACGGCTACTGTTGTGCCTGTAATGAATGGTTGGATAGGACCCATGATCCCATAAAAGGGGGTCGTCAGGGCTGTCCTTTAAGCCCGTTGTTATATGTATTTTTCTTGATGTTTTGCTCCGTCGGTTGAATACTAATTCTCAGATTCGGGCTATTTCTAGTTGTGCCTTATGCTTGCCTTATAAGGCGATCGCATATGCAGATGATGTTTGTTTTTGTAGCTGATGTAGCCTCAGTGGTTCATTTCTCCATGAGTGCTCTATTTTTGGAAACTTCTTCTAGTGCTGTTTTAAATTACACTAAAAGTCTGGTTATTCAGGTCGGCTCAGTAACCTCCCTCGGACCGACATTCGTTATGTTTAGTTGAGGGCCCTATTCGCATTTTGGGAATTTTTTTGGGACACAGGACTCAGATTTTTTAACTGGAATGTTAAACTTCAACAAGGTAAACTTCAGGTGGCCTCCTGGAACCGGGGCAGATAGGAAAAATAAACGTGTTTTTTAATTATAAACTATTTGATCTCTACTTTCCTTTTTCTGAGTTATGTATTCCTCTATTCCACGCATTACAAACTGCTGTGTTTAGCCTGTTTTTCAGGCTCTTTGGGGTAGTAGGTTAAACCCAATAAAGCGGAATATCACTTATTTACCTATCCCTGAGGGTGGCATTTGTATGGTTAACCCTTTGTTATTTTTTTTTGTATTTTTTCACTGCAAACCTTAGGCCTTTGTTGATTCATGCCAAAAGGAGGTGGGAACCTTGGTTTATGACTTTCGTAGATTTGGTTTCATCAATGGGAAACTAATTCCTTAACTGTGTTAAGACAAACTGTTGGTATACCAGCTTATGTAAAAATATGTTTTTACATCTCAAACAATGGAAGGTATCTGTTCAGATGTTATTAAACCATTCACATAAAGTTTTATATAAGAATTTACTCCCTGACGGTTTGTGCTGTATCAGTACCTTTGATAAGTGTCCTGGTCAACACCTCCTTCCCTTTTGTTATTGTGGAGATGTAAGAGGGTTCCAGCCAAAATGTGGATTTTCATTGGCTTTCATGCCATGAAAAGAATAATGTAAAATCAAATCATAAACATAAGCAGTCCCAAGATAGAATGTGTTCTTGCTTATTATGTATTACAGAACTTGAAACTATCCTCATTTATTTTTGACTGTTCCTTTATCAAAATTAGTGGTGCTTTTGGCACAGGCATGGGATACCCCTGGCTTCAGTCGCTACTTATTTGAATCTTGTATACAGGGTTTTATTCCCAGTGGTCAAAATGGCACCAGAACACTTTGAACCTTGTTTTTGTCTGCATTAAATGGAATATTTGGATGGTGCGTTGCTTGTTTTCTTTACAGCAAAGGACTGCTCCTATTGGGAGCTCGAAAAAAGATTGTACAAGATTGAAAAGAAATTTATGAGCATGAACGTACTCTATACTCAGATATGACTCTTTTGGAACTTTGGAAATCTCTTCCTTGGATCACAGACTGTGATTTTGTAGTTACCTGAATGATTGTATAATGCATATCCTGTTTTTCCTTTTTTTTGTATTATGCTTTGTGTACTATTGTACGATTTTTGTCTCAATAAAACTTTCCCTACTCTTTTGATAAGTGCCATGGATCTTTAACATCCACCTGAACTACCACCAATCCAGGCAGATGGGACCTTGGTTTAACGTCTCATCTGAAAGACAGCACCTCAGAAGTGCAGCACCCTCTCATGCTGCACTACAGTGTCAGTACTGGGATATTAACCCAAGTGCCAGATGTGGGAACTGAACCCACAGCCCTCTGATCTCCAGCCTCAGAGGTGAGTGTGCTACCTACTGAGCCACTGACACTGACAACTTACTAGTGCCCTTTAAATAAGCTCACCTTGTGGATGCCCCACTGATCCACCCTTCCTGCTTTGCCACAGGAAATGTCATGACTGTGGTACCCTATAAAAGGAGTGTAGTGGGGGGTGGTTGGGGATGGGGTGGGTGGCTGAGCCCTTCCCTGCTGAAAAGAAGAACCACAGATGAAAGAACAAGGAGGTAAGAGCAGAAACAGTCAGTCAACAACAAATGCAGTAACACTGAAAGCTTATCCTAATGTTAGATAAAACTGTAAAACCTGTAAAGCACCACCTGTAATAATTTCAGAAGATATACCCTGTAAGAAGCACTTTGCTACAGAGAAAAAATAAAGCAGTAACAGAAGATATACCTTGCAAAAGACAATTTGAATCAGAAGATTACAGCAGAAATCTGTTAGCACACATCTGTAGGCACACCTTGTAATTATGCAGAAGAAGGTATACCTGCAACAACAATTTGAATCAGAGAAAATAAAGCAATGAAATGTTAGCAACAAACAGTAGCGATCCCTGTGAGTACAAAATAAAAATAATAACACACAGTAAATTTGCTTAGCCAAAATAAGTCTTAATCCTTTCCCTTGTTCTAGTAAGGTTATCTGCTCTGTCCTTTCAAGCAATCTAGAAGGAAAGAGCTGAGGAGAAGTTAGGTGCTTTGGCCAGAAAACCAAGTCTTCTACCTGTAGATTTCTTCCACAAAGTGCTTAATTTTATTAAATGCTCAAGGACCAAAATGAAATTCAGGAGCCCAGGACACTACAACCTCCTAAACCCCTACTCCTCACAGTTCAAGTCCCATGTCACCTGATGCGTTCCATGCTTGTCAGCATTTTGTCAATGGTACTATGGAGCCAATCATAGTGTTGCCTTTAAATCCATTTCTTAAAGGCATACACTCCAGTAGCAATAAGAATCAGTAAAAAACTTTAAAGTGCAGAGTGTAACACTGCTTTCATCACCCTAATAAATACATACATCAATGCAACAATACCTACCAATCATCATACAAATCCAGTAAGAATATAAATACAAGTTAAAAGTATACATTTGTTGTTAACCCCTGAAGAATAAAAACAGAAACACTTTTTCTTTCATATTTTATATAGATCATATAGAACATTCTGTAGCAGCACATTTAAACTGACATATTTTTTCTGTTTCTTTATCAAAATACTTGGAATTGCCACAGTACAGTTACTAGACCATTTCAATAGCTGGTGATGGCTTACTCCAACCTTGGGCTTGTTGCCCTGTATTGGATCCCATTCTGTAACCAAGAGATACAAAGGAACAAGTTATTTCAATTCCCTGAGCATATTTTCATATTTTTTAAAGAAAAGCAGACCACCAATACTCAAATATTACAAAGCAATGTCAAGGCACAAAGATAGCAGCCACAACTTATTTTCAGCTTATAACCTTAGATCAGCTAAAATAAGTAATTGTGAGTGTGGGTGTGATGGGTTATTTTGTTAGATATAGGACCAACTCCAGTTTGTCATTCAAACCTGGTCTGTTTGTTGCACCCATGGAAAAACTCCAATACTATTCTCTTTTCTACAGAACATTTTCGTAGTTACCTCCCTTGATGTTTAATAGGTTTTTCAATACCTATAAATGACACTTTGTGCTCCTCTTTAAGAGACTCCTTTATATGAGATGTTAAGGCATAACTCAGATCCTGATGTTCAATGGCTTCATATGCACTCAATGTGGAATTTAAAATGGCGTTAGTCTTGTCTATATAAAAACAACTGCAGGAACACATGGCCAAACACAACAACCCTCTGTGATACAAGTGATAAAGCCTCTCACCAAACAAGTTTTCCCTGTTTTGGGATAATAAAGGTTTTGCTGTTAGTGACATTAATGCAATGCTTGAAATTTCCACATTTAAAGCAACCTTCCATTCTGTCTGGAAGCCACATTCTTGGTCTCTTAATTTGAAATGTTGGCTGCACAGAGTGCACAATCAGTCTTTCACATTTTACCTTTTTATGAACAAGTCTGGGTTGTGTTTCTGTATGTCTGTGAGCCCTGGGTCCAATTCTACTAAGTGCTAATGTTTTTAATAATATCTGAGTCTTTATTTGCTTGGGCACTTTAAGTTGTAACAAAGTTTATTTTGGTAACCTAATTTTCCCTGGGTTCCTTTTCTTTCAATAATTCCTTATGGTCAATGGACTCCACTGCTGCCTAACACAGTCCACAATCTCTTTCAAGTAATCCCACTCAGGCAGTTTGTTTTCCAATTCTTTTGCCCTTTCCACATACTTACTATTTTTCTGCACAGTGGGCACTGTGCACAAAGCGATGGGGGTACAAGGAAAGTCATATACCACATCCATGGCCCTGCACCCCATGGACAGGTGTGCCTATACCGCAATTACCAATGCTGGCCACCTGTCTATGGTTCCTCCCCTAGTGCACAAGTCTGCACAGGGTGGCCAGAGGAAGTTACAGAAACATAGAAACATAGATTTTGATGACAGATAAGGACCGCTTGGCCCACCCAGTCTGCCCATTTCTCACCTAATGGATAAGCTGCAGATCCTAGTTAACCAGCAGCCTACTTCTTCCTACCCCCACCTCTTAGAATTGCCTTATGACTGTCCCATGCATGCTTGAATTCCACCACTGTTTTCGACTCCACAACTCCTCCGGAAGGCTGTTCCATGCATCCACAACCCTCTGTGAAAAAATACTTCCTTAAATTACCTCTGAGCCCCTTCTATCTTCAAATTGTGCCCCTTGTTCTTGCACACCTCTTTTTGAAAGATGCTACCCTCTTGGACATTGTTGATTCCTTGAGGTACTTGGAAGTTTCTATCATGTCCCCCTCTCCTCCTTTCCTCGAGGCTATACATATTTAGCTCCTTAAGTCTCTTCATGTGTCTTCCGTGCAGACCCTGCACCATTTTAGTTGCCCTCCTCTGGACAGCTTCCATCCTGTCTATGTCTTTGGGAGATTGGGTCTCCAGGAACTGCACACAGTACTCCAGATGGGGTCTCACCAACTGTCTGTACAGAGGATAATAACTTCCTGTTTTCTACTGGTGATGCCTCTCCCTATGCATCCCAGTATCCCCCAGCCCTCCTTGCTGCTCCTCTCACATTGCTTGCCCACCTTTAGGTCATCTGATATGACTACCCCCAGGTCCCTTTCCATTTTTGTTGTTGCTAGTATCTCACCCCCATTGTGTACTCTTCCCTGGGTTTTTGTTTCCCAGGTGCATTACCTTGCACTTCATAGCATTGAATCTAAGCTGCCATACATTTGACCATTCCTCTAACCTTGCCAAGTCCCTTCTCATCGTTTCCACCCCACCTTGTGTATCAACTCTGTTGCAGATCTTTGTGTCATCTGCAAAGAGACATATTTTTCTTCAGTCCCTCTGCAATGTCGCTTATAAAGACATTGAAGAGGACTGGTCCCTAATACTGAACCCTCATGTACCCCACTAGTAACCCCTTCTTCTTAGAGTGGACTCCATTTACTATTACCTCTGTGTCCTATTCTCCAGCCAATTCTTTACCCAGGCTGTCATCTTGGGACCCACTTCCAGGCTGGCTAACTTGTATATTAATCTTTGTGTGGGACTGTGTCAAATGCCTTGCTAAAGTCTAGGTAGACCATGTCCACAGCCCTCCCTGATCTGCTACTTTGGTCACCCAGTCAAAGAAATCTATCAGATTTGTCTGGCATGACCTTCCCACTTTGAATCCATGCTGCCTTGGGTCCTATGCCCTCTGGCCTCTAGATACTCAACAATTCTTTTCCTTCAGAAGTGATTCCATCATTTTCCCTACCACTGAGGTTAAACTAACAGGTCTATAGTTTCCTGCTTCTGCCTTGCTCCCACTTTTGTGAAGGAGAATCACATCTGCCCTCCTTCAGTCCTCGGGTACCACCCCATCCTCCCATGATTTGTTAAAGAGGGTAGGCAGTGGTGTCACTAGTTCTACCCTTAGTTCTTTTAGAATTCTGGGATGAATCTCATCAGGCCCATTGCTTTGTCCACCTTCAGTTTTAAGAGTTCTTTCAGAACCCTTTCTTCTGTAAATGGGCTGGTATCAACTTCTGTATCCAGAGTGTTTCTACTGTTTGTTTTAGGTACCTCCCACTTCCTTTGTAAATACTGAGCAAAAATATTTGTTTAGTATCTCTGCCTTTTCACAGTCACCCTCTGCCCACCTGCCCTCCCTTTATTAAGCCTCACTAACCTTCCCTTGGTCTTCCTTCGCTCCCTGATGTACCTATAAAGGTTTTATCCCCTTCTTAACTGAGTTGGCTATCTTTTCCTCAGTTTGGACCTTTGCTGTTCTGACTGCCTTCCCAGCTTCCTTTGCTTTAACTGATACAGTTCTCTGTCCTGCTCCTTCTGTGATTCCTTGTACTTCCTGAATGCTTTCTTTTTCTTGAACCTTCACTGCCACTTCCTTTAAGAACCATAGTGGTTTCTTACATTGTTTCATTTTGTTTATTTGTTCACACAAAGGCTTGTTACATCTGTGATGGCAGTTTTATTATTCTCCATTGTTCTTCCACCTCCTTCCTGCCCATTTGCTAGTGCATTCCTTAGGCACTCACCCATTTTGGCAAAGTCAGCCCTCCTAAAGACCCATGCAGGCATCCAAGGGATGCCCATCGCTGATCCAACAGTGGATTCCTTGCACAGCAGGGCATCAGTTTGTGTAGTGCATGCCTACTGCAGGCACCAGGACCCATGCAGCATGGCCCCACAGTTGGTCTGTTCACTGGCCCAGCCCTTGGTAATCAGCACCCTCCCAGTGCACTGCAGGTCCCTGGCATTAGGACCTGCCTCTGGCCTGCATGCACACAAAGGCAGATGTGCCCCACCCACAGTGTGGCTGTATCCCCATACCCCTGTACACCCAAGCCTCTGTAGGTGTTCATGTGCCACAGACACCCACCACAACCTACCAGTGCCACCACTGCTTTACAGTGTCGGGCAGTCATCTGTCCCTCTGCCCCTGTCTTTTCCAGCTGCCTTGTGGACAGGAACAGCATGGAGAACACTGTCCAGGTTCCCAGCATCCAGCGGTTGGAGTCTCTGGGGCACACAGTGGGTTACAGCAGTGTCCTGGCTGCTGTAACCTGCACCCATGTGGCCAGCACTATGTGGTTTAGTGCATACAGTGTAGTGCTGGCAAGCATCTAGAATGCCCCTGGCACAGTATGGTCCATGGATGTGGGGATTAAGGCATTGTGTTCAGGCACCCCCATTTGTGCATCCCGCGTAGGGGTGCAATGGGTGCTGGGTGGCTACATGTCCAGGATAGTGTCTCATTGCCACTCTGCACCTTAGTGCACACAGCCCAATTTCTTTTACCCTAATACAATTGATTCTTTGGAAGACCCTTGATGGTGTGTGATGGTGGCTGCTGCTTGCTTGGAGGAGTGTTTGTGATCATTTGGTTTATGGTACAGGTCTGTGGTTACCGTCCTTCTCTGTCCTTAGAAATAATGAGATCTAAAAAGAATTTACTTCTCATTGAAAGACATAGCAAATCTAAGGTTCGGATTAGTATTTTCCAACATTTTGACAAAATCAGAAAGCTCCTGTTCTGTACCTGTCCACACCAAAATTATATTGTCAATGTATCATCTCAGGGTTCAATCTGTCTGAGTACAGATTGATCTCTGGTCATGAATGACCTCCTCTTCCCATCTACTTAGGTACAGGTTTGTGTAATTGGGGAAAATCCACCCCATAGCTGTACCCTTCTTTTGTAGGTAACATGTATCCTGAAAGAAAAAGCTATTACAGTTCAGCACAAATTCAGATTCTCCCTTCTATCCAAGAAGTGGGTGATGGCTGCCAGTCCCTCATCATGAGAGATGATTGAATAAAGGACACAACATCCAATGTCACTAACAGGCTGTGTTCCTCTATGGCCAAATCTTCCAATATCCTCAAAATGTCCCCAGTGTCTTTTATGTATGAGGTTATGCCTTGTGCTAGTTCATTAATAAAGGAATCAAATAAATTTGGCCAGAGGTTCTTTTTAAAATTGAATAAGCTTTATTGGTTTTAAAACTTGTGTACAATAAGAACATCGACAAACAAACATACTACAAACAATACCCCTGCCCAACCCTGGAACCCCTCACCCCATGGCATCAGTAAACTACCCTTACACCTAACAGATAGTGAATATAAGCTTTACTTTAGCCTTGCTAAGTTATGTGAAGTGCATGCAATTTATCCAGGACATTGGTAAATTTGGAGAGAAGTTGTGAGAACTAGCTATTAATTTCTCAGTATTCAGGTTAAAGAGAAGATTCTGAAGCTATTCTGTGTATGAGAGGATGTCTGAATCCTGTCCATGTCTTAAAACTAGTTTTTGACCAACATGGCTATTATGGCCATATAATACCTATGCTCCTTGACTACCACCATTGAGTAGTCCCTGATCAGGCAACTCTCAGGTAAAACAACTCTTTAATACCCAGTAATGGATCCAAGTTCTGCCTGATAAGAGACCACAGTGATGCCACCTTAGGGCAGTCCCAGAAAATATGATATAGAGATACCATTGCCTGAAGGCATCTTCAACAAGTGGAAGAAGGCACCCTCCCATTTTGAAAAGTTTGGTTGGAGAATAGTACATATTGTTAAGAATTTTAAATTGCATAAGTCTTAGCCTGCCTTGTGAAGTATACCTAAGTTATCTCTCCACATCTTCTCCCAGTCCAGAGCTAGATGAGAAAATTGTGCTTCCCAATAATCTGGTTTGCCCTCTCTGGCACTGTAAGCCCTCTCTCATAGAGGAAAACATAAATCTTTGACACCGCATGAGGTAATATAGCCAAGCCTTTGACAAGCCTCACAAACTCTCCTTCTTCTCACCCCAATAGACATGTGGGAGTGCTGCACCAAACATGACAAAGTTGTAACACTTTAAAGACTGAGGTTCTACCAATCTCCCATTGCTTTAATATGTCGCCTGAGGTTAGATACCTCCCATCCCTTATCATGTCCTCCACCAGTAATGAATTCAGTTGAGGGAGCCAGCCAGCTGGAATAGGTTTCCACCTATCTTCAGGTTAGGATTACCAACAATAGGTTGCTAAGGATCACCTGTATGGTTATATGACAGGAATGAGCACAATTGAACATGTACTCTGACCGCTACTCCCACTGGAGACTGACGGAGACTGTCCAATAAGGCTTTTAAAGTGATGTGTACAGAGCTTTAGGAGAAAGGCCACAGGAGGCAATTAGCTCTTTCTCTATAGCCAACTACATCAGTGTGTATGACCGGAAGCCTGATCCCATCCTGGTGAAATCCATTTCAAATACTTACTGGCATGGCTAGCCCAATAATACAAATCAAAGTGAGGAAGCCTTAATCCACCCCTGTTCTCGGAGGCAGACAGTTTATGATTGGCACATCTAGCTGCTTTACCAGTCCAAATAAAATCAGATATGGTGGCATGTATTTTCCTGAACCAGGCCAATGGCAACCATAAATTTCACATATTCAAAGGGTAAAATCACAGGGTAAGACATTCATTTTAACTAAGCTAATCCTACCCCAGAGGGAGAGTGGCATGGTTTTCCACCAAGACAAATCCTGTTGTATAACCTGGAATAGTGCATCCAGATTGAGCTGCTTGATAGTCTTTTCACCCTGGCCAGATGTATCCCCAGGTATTTAAAGCTCTTCAGTGACCACAATAAACCTAGTTGGGTGGCAACCACCTTGCTCGATTTAAAGTTCAAGGGAACACAGTTGTTTTTCTAAGTTTAATTTATAATTGGAGAGGTAACTGTACTCCCTAATCAAACCTAAGGCAGCTGGCATAGATAAATGGGGGTTGTTGAGATGCATAAGTATGTCATCCGGATACGCTGAAATCTTTAACTCATATTTACCCACCTGCACTCCCTGAACTTTAGTACTCGTATTAGTTGTACTAACAGGGCTCCAGGTAGAAGTTAAATAACAGGGTGATGGGGGCATCCCTGTCTTGTACCCAAACGTAAAAAGAAAGTGGAGGAGAAAGCCCATTTCAGTAAATACGAGTGCTAGGTGTACTATATAATATCCATATCCATTGTATAAACTGTGAGGGGAACCCAAAGCGGTGCAGCATTCTAAACAAAACTACCAGTCCGCTTATCAATGCTTTTCTGTATCCAGGGACACCAAAACCTCTGGGTGCTCGGAGTCCCTGGATACAAAGAAGACATGACCCAATTTAAGCAAATGGTCTGAGGTGACTCTTCCTGCCATGAAACCCACTTGTTCAGGCCCTATCAATGAGGGGAACACCTTGCTCACTCTATCTGCTAACAACTTGGATAAAATCTTTAGTTCATAATTCAGAAGCGATATCGGTCTATAGTTAGATACCTTTTCCGGTCCCTTCCTCCTTGTGGAGGACAATGATTAAGGGTTCAAATAACAAACTGTATAGTGCCCTTCAGTTAAAATATATTGGAACTACCTATGCAACCAGGGAATCAACTTCTCAGTCAGAGTTTTATAAAGGTTGGTGAGAACCCATCTGGTCCCAGGGATTTGTCTAGCGGTAAGGCCTTGATCGCACCTAATGTCTTCCGTGATGAAAGGGCAAGCAACATGCTTTGTTGTTCAGTCGTAAGGATAGGGAGTGCAATATTGGCTAAGTAATTGTCCACTACCTCCAACGAGGGGGTTAGACATTGGTCTATATAAATCCTTATAAAACTTTTCAAATTCCAAAGCTATATCTTTGGATTTGTTTTGAGAGAGCTGTCCCCTGCAGATTTGATAGCATTGATAATCCTAGAGTTTTCTTGCTGTTTAACTCTCATTGCAAGTAGTCACCCACTTTTTCCAGCTGGTCCACATATGCAACCGAGATTTAAATAGTGCATATTCTGCTTTCTCCATCAGTAAGTCACTTTACTGGCTTCTAACCTTGATCAGCTCCTGTCGAGCTGCCTCTGTGGACCCCAATGAGAAACAGGCCTCCAGGTCCCTAATCCTGTCTAACAATACAGCTGCTTCGGTCTCCTCCTATGCTTCCTCGTAGGAGCTATACATATCAATTCCCCTTAAATAGCATTTCTAGGCCCCCATTCTATATCCACCTTCCCGTTGACCCCAAATTCTCTGAGGTGACCTGGTCAATGCATTGGGCCATCTTGGTCACTATCCATAAATCTTTCAGCAACTGATTATTCAACTTCCATATGGTAACCTTGTGTTGCGCCGGTGTAAGTGCTATTCTGCTCCTAACAAGAGAGTGATCTGATATCACCCAAGGGTAGATCTGGCAGTCCATTAACCTGCTCAGAAGGAACTTACTGATTAAAAAGTGATCTATACGGGATGAGGTGTCATGCAGTGGAGATCTAAAGGTAAAATCTTAAAGTCTGGGTGAAATACCTCCAAGGGCTGCAGAGTCCCAATTTATCAACTAAATCACGTAGAGCTCTCTGCACTGGTGAAAGACCCTTGTTGTAGTCTCAGAGCTATCAAGATCCGATGAAAATGGGAGATCCCAGCTCTCTCCATAATAATGGGGAGGGACAGAAAAGGCAGTAGTGTCTGTATTAGCTCCATAAAAAATGGGGAGTGTCCACATTGGGCCCATAGGCACATCCTAGTACCACTTCAGTTCTCTCAAGGGTACCTATAGTAAAATGAACCTGCCCCTGGGTCCTGGACATTGCTTGCACATAAAAGGAATTGGCCTAACTATTAATATGGCTACACCACTGCTCTGTGTGCTATCCCCAGCTGCATAAAACTTGCCCTCTTATATAACCACCAAAGAATGAACCTTCAGCTTCTAGGAGATGCATCTCCTGTAAAAACAATGTCCCCCTTAACATTCTAGATATGCTTTAGTATATGGCACCTCTTAATATGCTTGTGTGCACCTTGACATTCCATGTCATATCATTGAAGTTACTAACCATTCTGCCTTTTACTGTTTAGAGCTATTCGAGCATCAAGTAAACATAGGCACTCGTATTCCAGCTGATACCATGGAACCCTCCTCCCATACTACAAACAAGAATCCCCAACTATTTATGCTGTGGAAATTGAGTAAAATTACTCTTATTACTCAGACAGAAAACATTTGTAACTAGAAAAGCATTAATATGCAGTAAGAACAGGATAGTCCTGCATACACCCCTCCCCCACCCCCAACAATAATTGTTTGTCCACGATGTCCAAACCTCTCACACTCCTCCACTGGCTCCCAAGACTTTCTCCATGCAAATGTGCCTCAGTCACCCACCCACAGTTAGTGGATAATGGTGGCAATAAAGGAGTCCCACCCTCCCAATCCCAAAGTCTGGTAGGGTCCATGGAATGAGGCACTCAATACCACACAATCCAAAGTATCTCACAGCTCTAGATTGTGCAAGCTTTCTGCAGCTCTTCTAAATCACTGCAACACTGGGAGTAGGATTCATTGACACTGTTCACTGTGTGACAAAGAAAAGGAAGAACACACTCAGACATTGCCAGGAGATTAGGTCTACTGCTCTCTATTTGTACCTCCAAGTTCCGGTAAGCCAATGCCATTACTTAGATGAATATACTTAATAGCTGAGCTACAGACCCATTGCTTATAGATCTGAAGGCCCACAAGTCCATTTTCCTTTCATTCCCTTGCTATGTACCAGCTCAGTAAATTGAACAATGATACCTTTCAAGTCGTGGTGCCTATTCCACTATTGACCCTTACCACAGCTCACACTTTCAAAGAGAGGAGGGAAGTGTCAATTGTGTCAAAATTAAGAATCCAGAAAGGGGACACAATAAAGAAGGGGGCTTAGGAGGAGATATAGCATCCTGCAGTTCTACTATCATACATTGTTAACAACATTAAAACCACTACAGATATAACAAAACTGGAATATTCACCACTTGGTGTGGAACGTCCTCTCAACTGGGCTTGAAAAGGTCAGGTAAGCTTTCTTTAGAGCTTCACTAGCTGCTTCTGTCTCCTCAAAACTGACCAGGAACCATCCATCAGAACTTGTAACTTGGCAGGGTACACCATTCTGAACTTTATTCCAGTGGCAATTAGTTTTGTGATGATGGGATGAAAGGTACTCCTTTCAGGAGCACAGAGCTCTGCAAATCTTGGACACTCATAGCTTAGAGTCACCCCATCTCACCTCTTGTATCTCCTTCATTTTGCCCAGAAAATGTTGTTTTTCAAGGTAATTAAGGAAGCGAGTATAAATGGCCTGGGGTTTGATCCCGTGCTGGCATGGGCCTCAAAGCTCAGTGGGCTCATTCAATGGTGTATGAGGGCCATATGGAGATAGACCTGCCAGTTTTGTATCAATTTGGGTAAAGGTAATCGGTTCAGCCCTCCTCTCTTTCTAGAAGCCAGAAGATGATAATATTATTGCACCGCTACGGCCTTACTAATCTTCAACTTTAGTTTCAAGCTTGCCTGCTTTTGCTCTAGAGATACAAGTTTTGGATCCAGGTGATTGTGTCTCTGTTCCACCGAAACTAGGTGGGCTTCATTGTCCCTGGTATGCCTCGAAAGGTCTTTTGATTGCCCCAGCCATTACTTTAAATTCGTCCGTTAAGGATCGGAGCTTTTCTTGAAATGGCTGGAATTCCTGAAGAAATTTATCCAATGTCAAAGGTGCTCACCCAGGGGTAGTAATAGGACCACGATTGCTTGCAGAAGCCTGGGCCTTGCTTTTATTGGTGGATTTTTCAGCATAGGTGGTGTGTGTTTGGGGCGGTGCAGCTTTCATTTCAGCTTCCATTTCTGACTTGCCAGTAAGTAAACTGTAAAGCACACACATACTTCTCATCCGAGTATAGTAATTCACTTTATTTCTTTGAAATCACAGTTTAAAGAGAAAATATTGAGAATATCAATGGAGCTCCGTGCAGGTTATGCTAGTCAGTCAGGTTATATCATGTGACCCCTTGGCCAGAGGTACTGTAAGTAACTCAATTTCGACACAATGGGTTGGTCTGGGGATTGACAAGACATTTATGAATCTTGGTAAGCAGAAAACAAGATCTAACATGATTATCACAATGTTAGATATTTAATTGTTTTATCAGGAAGTCCATTTTCTGCTTTAACCCTTTTTAAAAATTCATCAATCTGTTTCTTGAACTCAATCGTGGGGTCATTTTTTTCATTTTTCATAGTAATTATTATTTAACTGTCTATGTACTTCATTTTCATAATCTACTGTATTCATAGCTATGATTGAGCCACCTTTATCAGCTGCTTTTATAGTTATTTGCTGATTCTCCCAGATTTTTCAATGCTGACATTTCTTCTTTACTTAAGTTATGATAGAAATTCTTATTAGTCACATGATCAAGAGTCATCAATTTATTTTGCATCATTTCAGAAAAATTTGTAATGCAGGGGTCAGTGGGTGACAAAGGTGAATCTGGGTTTGAATCTATCCAAAGTGTGCACAACCACAGGAACAAGCAGGCGGCTAAAGCAATGAGAAGGAGCCAAAATGCAAGGTGTACTCAAAAAGCAGACAAAGCACAGCTTCACCATCATTGTTGAGCCCTCTTACAAAATTGCCATGATGTAAGCAGGATAAAGTCTATATACTTTATTCTGGATGCCAGCACACAGATACCTGTGCCTCCCGAGAACAGCTAACGTTTCACGCTAAACACTGCACTTTCTCAAGGCCTTGGAGAAAGTGCAGTGTTTAGCATGAAAACATTAGGCTGTTCTTGAGGAGGGGCACAGGTATCTGTGTGCTGGCGTCCTTAGTAAAGTATACCTGGACTTTTATCTTGCTTGCATTGTGACAATTTTGTATGAGGGCTCAACAGTGATGGGGAAGCCGTGTCAGCCTGCTTTTGAAAGTATGCACAGCATCAGTAGGGAGGTTTGGGTTTGTTCAAAATCTTGAAAGGAACTTTCAGTACCTACCCTACCTTCTTCATTATTTTGTTCTGTAGTTCTCTGTCAGTTGAAAAATGATTGTAAGCCAGGATTTCTCACAAAACTTATGACAATCAATAACTGCCTCAAAAGGTTAAATATTCTGATGGGTACAAAGCTAAGTCCTTTATTAAGAGCCCTTGGTTCTGCCTCCATTAAAGTGTGTTCGAATAGGTTGATAATGTTCACTTTTAATTCCTCATCTGTCTTTCTCGATTCCATCCCCTGTTCCATCCTCTGTCTCTGGGGCCTCTGCTGCCTCCTCTTGCAGCCCTCCCACCATGTCCATTTGGGTTGCTTTGGTATTGCTGCTGTTGGGGAATAATCCTCTTGCTGCATCACCACTCCTGGGGTGATGATGTGTGCTGTTGATGTCCCAGTGGTTCATCCAGTTGTTGCACCTGGGTTATTCCCCTATCATCCCACATACACCTTACACTGTATTCCTGGTCTATTATACTGTGATACTGCTATTTTGCACTAATTGTAGATTTAGGCACCCATCGTCACAAGCATGGGTGTCAGGAATGTGTTGCCACTAATATATGCTAATGTTTTCATCTTTATAGGGTATCATGCATGATTCATTATACATCACTATAATGCATTTACCTAGATTACATTTGTCTTTTATATATATTCTTATATAATCTACCTAATTAGTAATAAGATGACTCTAAGGGATCATCAGTGATTACTCTATAGACTTATATACTTATATTCTCATATAATCATATATAGTCTGTGTCTTGCACTTAGGCAAGCAAGTCACATATATTTTTGGGTCTGTCAGCATTTCTCTTCATTCAAGCTTCATGCTGACAGAGACATATTCTTTGTCTTGTTATACTCATTAGTAATTCTGTCTCCTAAGTCATTATGCAAGGAAGAATGCCTTGTTTAAAATGTAGAACCAACACATTATGTTTCTTGTATCTATAACCATGATGTTATCTCTGTTACCATGCTGTTATCTATGGAATATAACCTTGTGTAAGCCAGATCTGTACAATCTTCTGAGACTGGAGAGAACCCAGCTCCCTTGTGATTTTCTCTGTCACATTCTTGGTGTGGCTATAGTAATAACTTATCATTATTACTTCTGCTTGTGTGGTTGTTTCTTTGGCTGACACTGTAGACATACAAGAATCTGATTTATTACAGCAGAGCTGGTTTCTTGGCTACACAGTGGTTCTGTCTCACCTAAAAACATCCAAATCATCTTTCTTACTGATGCTCTCAACACTTGCATCCTTTCCGTAATCCAGATGCTGGTGTGTGTTTTTCAGGATTATTTTCATTATGACGTCACTCTCATTCATGCCTCCATTTGCCCAGCTCCTCTTGAAAATTGTGCCCGCTTATAGTCATTTGAGTCTCTTAGAAACTTATCTTTCTTAGTTTCTTTGATTTTATTTTCATATTTAATTAACTGTGTTTTAAAATTGTCTTGCAGTTCCTCAAATTGAGTATTTGCAGAGTATGTTCTTAATGCTGCCTCCTTTTTCTTAATTTCCTTTTCTGCTTCTCCTTGGATTTTTGATTTTCTTTCAAAATAAATCAATGTATTTTGACAGGCTTCATGGCTAATAGCCTCCAGGCATCCAAGAAGCCTATTCACTGTTGTCCAAAAGTAGCTTTTTCAAGATTCATAAACACCTTGGCATTTGGTTAACTTTGAGGTATGTCTTTAAGGAAATTCTTTCCCAAAGTAAGTGTTTGAACCTGCAAGTTACTCACTCAAATTGTGTAAATGCTTCTCTAATATTTAATGGTCCTTGTGCAAAATCTGTTCCTTGATTTAAGAGTTCAGCAAAAGTGCTGTTATCAGGAGCAGTATTTTTGCATACAAAAGCCGATGAGGGAGGGGTGTCCATTGGTGCTGCTCCATCAGCCATATCACATGTGCAATTTATTTCACTGTATTCTAGGCCATGTAACACAAAATGAATCCCTTTGGTTTTCTTAAAACATGTGCTATTCCTGAAATAGATAAAGTAGTCCAAAGCAAGAAAAAGGGAAGCACCTGGGAATATGTAGTGCTTAGTAGTAAACAGTAAAGCAGGCAAATGGAGGAAAACTGGTACACGCTGTAACCTGGGTTATGTCAGAAGCTGAACCAACAGTTCCTTTTCCTTCAATGATAGTTTCATTTAGGTAAGGCTGTCACTCTGTCACTCTTATCACACAGAAAAAGAAGGGAGTGTACGTGTACATTTCTTCCACAAAATGCAATATTTTAAGTGAACAAGGACCAAAATGAAATTCAGGAGCACAGGACGCTATAACCTTCTAATCACCTCCTTCTCACAGTTCAAGGCCCATACCACCTGATGCATTTCATGCTTGTCAGCATTTTGTCAAAGGTACTGAGGATCCAATGGTAGTGTTGCCTTTAAATCCATTTCTTAAAGGCATACACTCCAATAGCAGTAAGAATCAGTAAAAAACTTAAAAGTGTTGAAAGACTAAATCCTTAGATATATCGGACACTATTCTCCAATAGGAGCCATTGGCTCCCAGGAGACCACATTGACAACCTTAGAACTAACAGAATAGGAAATTACAGTAAGCATGAAGGAATTTCTCCTTTCTGCATTGCTCCACATTGTCAATGGGGAGTTAATACATTATACGTAATAGTAGCGACCCAAAATGAGCAACTGCAAAATTAGCAACTCATTTTGGGTGCTGTTATTTTGGGCTACCTTGCAGAATAGTGAGGGTAAGGATGGTGAACATGGGAAGGGTGAATGAAAGGTGGAACTAGCGGAGGCGGAAGGGAGGGACAGGGAAGGGTTGAGAGGGACTGGAATACCTGCTGCCACCAAGCTAGCCATGTGGTATAGTGGTGTGGGTGGCTAGCTGTGGCACATCAGGTTCTAGGTTTGGACCGTGTTACATTTTGCCCCAGTTGTGAGCTGCTGCACTTGAATTTTGCCAATATCCAGATTTCCCTCCCAACATGCACACCCCTGGATTTGAGAACCCTAATTCTAGGGACATGTGGGGAAAAGTCCTCACAAGAGAGGGGGCAAGGTGGTGCAGCCTCTCCCTTCCCTGCAAAAACACTTTTGCACATCTGGATGTCAGGTCACCTTAAAGTGAATATCACCGATTTTGCTTTTCGGTGATATACACTCACCATAATAGCGATCACTGTTTTGTGGTCAGTATTATAACTTGGAACTGTTAATACATAAGGGTTCTAAGAAGCAATACCCATTTCTGAGCTGGGTGAGGCAGAATATTGCCCCATATATGCTTCATATGGACAAAAGACAATCTGCTAACCGCCACCTGCAAAATTCTGCAACTGAAGGTCACATGGACAGAACTTTTAACATCCAGTCTATAGTGCAAAGTGAATGAATGAAAATGACTGAACAGAGGACTATATTGCTGCTCTGCACAGTTCTGACACAGACACCTCCCTCTTTCCACCAAGGAATAAGCTAGAGCCCAGGCAGAATGAGTTTTATGAGGGCCAGAGCTATCTTCTTGTCTGCTGCATAGTTCTTGGTGATGCAAGCCCTCATCCACCTAGTGAAGGTGGCCTTGAAACTTTCTAACCCTATTTTGCTGCTGCAAAAGAATGAATAGAGTTTCAGACCTCCTGAACTTTGTTGTCCTTTAAAGATACTCCTTCCATCCATCTGGAACAAATTCCTAACATCGTTCTGGAACACCTCTTTGTTTCCAGCACTTAAAAGCCATCTCAGGCAATCAGTAATCACTCTGTGCCACTGCCCCTAATTTTCTACCAAAACTTTGATCTGAATAAACTAATGCTGTTCTTTTTTATATTTTTATTCCAATTTACTTATTAAATCTACTAAATTGTGTGCAATACAACTTTGTCGACTACAAACTGGCTATATTTTAAATTTTCTTTGGTTGTTAAAACTCACATGCTCATGCTTACTTTTCCTGTATATAAATTGTATCATTCTATATATGAAATCTACTCAAAGTGTATTTGTACATGCCAAAATTGTTGTTCTGTAAACTGACTGTATCACAGCAATGTACCTATATATACTATCTAACTTAGCTACTTTAATTTCTTTATATTCTTCTGTTTACCCAGCAGTCCCTGGGTCACCCTGCACAAATCCAACTTGTGCAACTCATGTGTGTGTGGGGAGAGGGTGCCACTACACACTGAGGGAAATACATTTACAGCACAGGGGATGGCACAGAATTCATGCCAAAGGATCTTTTTTCATGACTCGTGATACAGAAAAGGATTCTTTTTCATATTACATGGTCATGAAAAAGGATTCATTCTATTTTAAAAATAATTTTAAGGGGCATGTTTGTAACTTTGAAGTGCAGATTTCACCTAACTGGATCCTGATCGGCCAGCAGGATGTGTTGGTTTCACTCCAGGAAGCCAGTTTTCTGGTTTTTGAAAAAATATTTTGTAAAATGAGAAACAAGATGGTGGCATGCAAAAAGGTTTTTTCCTCACAAAAAGGATTTAGTTCTCATGAAAAAGGAACAGGTCAAGTGAGAGTGAACCTTTTTGTGAGAACAAATCCTTCCTCGATTTTTCTCCTCTAGCCTGAAAAGTGATCTTCCCTTTGAAAACAATGCGGAATGAAAACATCATGAGTTTGCAACAGATTAATATTTTTACACAAAACTAAGCATGTATGTTCTGTTACCAAAGCTGGTTCTATGATAAAAAAAAAAAACACACAAAAATTCCACACCATCTGGATGCAGGGCAGTGAGGAAGAAAACTGCAAAAAGTGGTGACTTTATGACCATTTGCACTGTTCGGATCTCAGGATCCACATATCCAACCAGAATGAAACTTGCAATATGAAGAGATCTATTCCATGGGCCACAGCACACCAAATTTAAGCAAATCCATTCATCAGCTGGAAAGTTTTCAAGTGCAAAATTTCAGGTTTAACATTAAACGTGCTACTCAAGCCCTAACTATAGAGGTGCCATTGTGCCCTAATATATATATATATATATATATTCTTTGCAAAACTGTGTTAATGCAACAGTTAGGGTTTCTACAGCAACAAAAGTGAGGAATTGGTGTTAGGGTTTTCAACCCTAACTCTGACTTCCCCACTGCCACAAATAAACATGCACAGAGACACACACAGACACACACACACACACACATAGACACACACACACAGAACACACAACTGGGCGGCAGTACAAGGCAAGACAACCAATCACAGACATACACAATAACATAACAGAAATGACACAGCTTTTAAACATACCACAACAGGCATCCATAATCATGTTTCATCAACTTTATCACTTCTGCTGCCATCCCAGTCTCTTAGGTGTGTACACCCTTCTGCATAACAGTGTACTGTAAGTAGTAAAACACATGTATTGGTGGGCCCTGCTTTTCCACCAACTTGCCCTTTTCTGCATAAAACAGCATAGCCCCATGCTACCACCAACTTGGCCATTTCTGCATAACAGCACAGCCCATGACCCCAACAACTTGCCCATTTCTGCATAACATCATAATATAACTAGTAAAACACATGTACTGGTGGGAGTGTGGGACCCAGCCCCACCAACTTGCCCATTTCTGTATAACAGCATAGCCCCATGTTCCCACCAAGTTGTCTGTTTCTGCCTAACACCATAATATAAGTAGCAAAACACATGTGTTAGTGAGAGCCCAGGACCCTTTGGGCCCCACACTACCACCAACTTGCCCAAAATTACCCATTTCTGCACAACAGCATAATGTAAGTAGTAAAACACATGTATTGGTGGGAGTGTGGGGCCCTTTGGGTCCTGCACCCCCACCAACTTGCCCAGTTCTGCATAACAGCATAGCCCCATGTTCCCACCAACTTGCCCATTTCTACATAACACCGCAATATAGGTAGCAAAACACATGTATTCCACCAACTTGCCCATTTCTGTATAACAGCATAGCCCCCATGTTCCCACCAACTTGCCAATTTCTGCATAACACCATATTATAAGTAGCAAAACACATGTATTGGTGACAGAGCAGGGCCCTTTGGGCCCTATGCCCCACTAACTTGTGCATTTCTGTATAACAACATAATATAAGTAATAAAACACATGGGAGTTGGTAGGAGCATCTCAGATGCTTGTAGAGAATGTCAGTGTATGCACCCAGAGAATGGATAGCAGCTGAAGTGATACAGTTGGTGAAACATGATGATGGATGCCTGTTGTGGTATGTTTAAGAAGTTATATTTTATTTCTGTAGCATTATGGTGTGTGTCTTTGATTGGTTGTCTTGCCTTGTCCTGCCCCCAGTTGTGTGTTATGTGTTTGTGTGTGTGTGTGTGTGTGTGTCTGTGTGTGTGTGTGTATGTGTGGCGGTAGGGAAGAAAAGTCAGAGTTAGGTTAAAAATCCTAACACCAAATTTCCTCACTTTTGTCACTATAGAAAACCCTAACTGTTGCATTAATGCCAGTTTTGCAAAGTTTTCCTTACTTTTTGAAAAAGCATAGGTAAGTGATGCTTTGTCCACGGAGGTGGTGAGGCCCTGCGCTCCACCAACTGGCAGATTTCTGCATAACATCTTAATATAAGTAGTGAACCACATGTATTGGTGGGGCGCAGGGCCCTTGGACCTCGCCCTCCATCCACATTGCCCAGCACTGCATAACAATATACATCTACCATACCTTTTGAGCTGTTCTATACCTTATAATGGGATCTTCCTGCTCACCCAAAATGTGCTCACCATGGTTTTACGCACATTTATACTTTCCCAATAACTATAATAGGCACGCACCACAATTCAGCAACCATAACTGCCACTGCCACAAAATTGTCACAACCAAAGATTTATGACTAATCTTTCTACTTCCAAATTTCAGGCAAATCGGATGCGAGTGCAAAGTTATTGAAGCAGAACAAATTAAATTTTCATTCATCGAGTGGCATAATTCTGCACCTGTTTAAATTTTACATACCAAACCACTGAAAGGTGCTCTGTGATACTAGGGCTACCTACTCAATACATTTCAAGCCAATAGCTCCATGCATAATCCTATGCGCAAAATGTTAAGTATGTCACTCAATAACTCCACAATGATTTAATTTTCCAACACCTAAACAGCATCATTCACATCTCTAGGACATCCCTCAACACACTCCAGATTTCAAGTAAAAGATCAAACAGTTTCAGAGATATTTAATTTTAAAGTTTAGCACCTTTAAAATTATTTGTCCACGAATCGGCCATGACTGCCACAAAATGGAGGACCTCATGCACGAAAATGTGCTAAAATGGCAGACCTGGAGGCCAAAAATTCTTTAACTGCAAGGGGGGCAACTTCAAACTCTTATAACTCTGGAAAGGAATAACATTATTTCACCAAACAAAATATGGCATGTTCCTTGAATAAAGGGTTTTCTAGGTCCCAAGTTTCACACCAATCAATCACTCACACAATGACTGCACAGCGACATGGCAACCCATTAAACAAAGTAGCAAAACTGCATTTTTTGTCACCTCGCTGCCCAAAACCACATGTCCGACTGAAATGAAAATTAGTAAATGAAGAGATGTACCATACCAGACCACGTGTCAAATGTTATCCAAATCAGTGCAACAATTGCACAGCGGCATGATTGGAAAACTGCGCAGGAGTGCCGAAAGAACATCTTTGCCGCTTTGCTGCAGAAGAACTGTATGTCCGACAGAAACAAAACTGGTAAAAGAAGAGATGTTCTCTAGCAGACTGTGTGTCCTAAATTTTAGAACATCCGTGCAATGTTTGCACAGTGACATGAGCAAACAACTGCACAGGAGTGGCCCAAGTGTACATTTCTGGCACAAAAACTGTATGTACAACTGAAACAGAAACTGGTAAATCAACAGAGCTACCATACCAGACCAAGAATTCCAAATTTCAGGCATATCCGGTTAACAGTTGCAAAGTTATAAGTGCACAAAATGTGACATTTAACATTAAAGTGCCTACTGAACCCTAAAGATAGGGGCTATTATGCCAAAACATACATCTGTGGTACCATGACTTGGCACTCAGGATATATGGGCCAAGCAGCACAATGGAATCATGAAACAGAGTCTCAGAGAAAGAAACACCCTAGGCAACTTTGCAGACAAGTAGCAGCACAAACAAATCATTTCACACTGCACATATATATTTTCCCATTAACTATAATGGGAGACAAAAGTGGCATAACTGTTCAACAGAGCAACATTTTTCATGAAATCTTCAAAAGGCAGTATCACAGCCCAGTACCCATGCATACAAACCAAGCAGATCCCACTCAAATGGATTCTTGTTGTGCAGGACAAAAATGTAATTGCATTGTTTTCACAATGCACATATCTATTTGCCATTGACTATAATAGGACACCAAAAATGGCATTACTTGTGAATGGAGCAAGATTTTTCACAAACTCTTCAAACAGAAGCACCACAGGCCAGTACCCATGTATGCAAAACAATATAAACCCAGTCAAATACATTCTTGTTGCACACGCAAAAATGACTTCATCACTGTTTTCACAATGCACATATATATTTTCCCACTAATTATAATGATAAACCAAAACATGGCATAACTTTGGAACAGAGCAATATTTGTTCATGAAATCTTCTAAGGCACCAGCACAGCCCAGCACCCATGCATATAACCCAGTCTAAACCCACTCAAGTGCATTTTTCGCTGCTGGTGGGAGTGCAGGGCCCACCAACTTGTACATTTCTGCATAACATCACAATATCAGTAGTGAATCACATGGGGTCCCTGCACTCCCATCACATTGCCCAGCACTGCATAACAATATACATGTGGCACACCTTATGAGCTGTCCTATACATTATAATAGGATCTTCCTGCACACCCAAAATGTGCTCACCTTGGTTTTCACTATACACATAAATTCTTTCCCATTAACTATAATGAGCATGCACCACAGTTCAGTAACCATAATGGCCAGCAACATGAAAATTGTCACAGTTGAAGATGTATGATTTATCTTTCTACATTCCAAATTCCACACAAATCGGGCACATGGTTCAAAACTTATCTTGGTGGAACAAACCAAATCTTCCCAGAGTGGCATAATACCACACCTGTTTAAGTTTCATACACCAAACCACTGAATGGCACATTTGTGGCACTAGGGCTACCTACCCTATAAATTGCAAGCCAATAGCAGCAGGCATAATCCAATGGGAAAACATCAATGACACCAGTCAATATCTCCCAACAAATATTCCAGCACCAGCGATTTCACTTCTCCAGGACATCCTGTTAACACCTCCAAATTTCAAGTAAAATATCAAACCATTTAAGAGATATGTAATTTTAAACTTTGTACAACTTTAAGAATTCTTTGACTATGAGAATCATCCATGACTACCATAAAATGGCTCACCTCGCAGCTGAAAATGCACTAAAATGGCAGACCTGGCAGCTGAAAATTCTTTGACCACGATGGGGGCAACTACAAACGCTATAACTTTGGAATGGAAAACTAATTTTCACCAAACAAAAACTGGCATGTTCCTTGAAGAAGGGACTTTCTACATCCCAAGTTTCAGACCAATTAACTACACAGTGGCTGTGCAGAGCCATGGGGAACACAATGCACAAAAGTAGTAAAACTGCATTTTGTCACTTCTTTGTGCAAAACTGTATGTCCAACTGAAATGAAAATTGGTAAATGAAGAGATGTACCATACCAGACCATGTAAATCAAATGCTATCCAAATCTGTACAATGGTTACAATACGCACGAGTGGAAAACTGCACACAAGTGTTAAAAGAACACTTTGCCTCTTCATCACAAGAACCATATTTCTGACAGAAGCAAAAATCAGTAAAAGAAGAGATGTACCATAGCAGATTGTGTGTCCCAAATTTTGTGAACATACCATTCAATGGTTGCACAGTGCCATGGGCAAACAACTGCGCAGGAGTGGAGAAAAGTATATAGTTGCTGCTTCACTGCACAAAATCCGTATGTACAACTGAAATGGAAATTGGTAAATCAACAGAAGTACCGTACTAGACCAAGTATTCAAAATTTTAGGCACATCTGTTCAACACTTGCAAACTTATAAGTGTGCAAAAATGTGATGTTTGATATTAAAGTGCCTACTGAACCCTAAAGATAGGGTGCTATCACAGCAAAACACACATATGTAGTTCAACTTGGCACCCAGGAGATATGTGCCCAGAAACACAATGTAATGGTACAACAGAGTCTCAGAGAAAGAAACACCTTCACAATGTTTTGAAGACATCTTGCAACACAAGCAAATGTTTTCACACTGCACATACAGCATATATTTTTGCTCATCACATTGCCCAGCACTGCATAACAATATACTTTTGCCATACCTTTGAGGTGCCCTATACCTTATAATAGGATCTTCTGCACACCCAAAATGTGCTCACTAAGGTTTTCACAATGCACATATATGCCTCCCCATTAACTATAATGAGCATGTTCCACAATTCAGCAACCGTAACTGCCACTACCATGACAATTGTGGGAACTGAAGATCTATGATGAATTGTTCTACATTCCAAATTTCAGGCAAATCAGATGCATGGTTCAAAAGTTATTAATGCAGAAAGAACAAATTTTCATTCATCAGAGTGGCATAATTCCATACCTGTTTAAGTTTTACACACCAGACCACTGAAAGGCACCTCTGTGGCACTAGGGCTACATAACCTATAAATTTCAAGTCAATAGCACCATGCATAATCCTATGGGCAAAATGTTAAGTACGTCATTCAATATCTCCTCAATGAACTAATTTTCCAACACCAAAACAACATCACTCACACCTCTAGGACATCCCTCAACACCCTCAAAATTTAAAGTAAAAAGAGCAAACTGTTGCAGAGATATTTAATTTTAAATTTTTACCACCTTTAAAAATTATTTGTCCCAAGAATCGGCTGCGACATCGCAAACCCAAGATCCTTTTGGCCATCAAGGAACATCTGGTCATGAAATTGGGACTATCTGGTCCCTCCCAGGGAGACCTGGTCCAGAAAACCTGAACATCTGGTCAGGAAGTCGCGAAAGAAGCTCGCAAACTAAAACAATCTCACGACTAAAGAATTTGCAGGCTCACGATCAAAGATCATTAGTGAGCCATGACCAAAGATTTTCAAAGTTTAAAACTCTATTTTTGACCAACTGAATGAAACCACATTCATGGGTCAATAGAGGAAGCCCCTGAGCAAAACCCATAATTTCTTTACTTCAGAAGTCACCTGTGTGCTGAGATATTTATTTTCTGACCACAAACTGAAAATAAGATGGTGGCCATTACAAATGATAATTTTCTCATGATCAAAGATTTTTCAATCGTGGCAAATTCTTTGATCATGAGGATAGACTAGATGGCCAGAACCCCATTCTTCTTTGGCAAAACAACCATATCAATTTTCCCATTCGCTATAATGGGAGCAGCACACCACATGGTGGCCATGCAGTGCCACAGACAAAAGCCCACAAAACTGGCAAAAAGTGCATTTTGGTGTTTTACTGTGCAGAAATCGTATGTCCAACAAAAATACAACTTGGCAGATCAAGAGTCTACCATACCCCACCACGCATACCAAATTTCATGCAAATCCATTGAACGGTTGCAAAGTAATTAACGTGCACAATTTCAGGTTTAACATTAAAGTGCCTACTCAACTCTAACTATAGGTGCAACCACACCCTATAATATATATATATATATATATATATATATATATATATATATATAGAAAGTCAGTTTAATGTATCAGTTAGGGTTGTCCCACAGCGACAAAAGTGAGAAAATTCAGTGTTAGGGTTGAAAGCCCCTTGGACTAGCCCAAACTAAGCGGCTTCTGGTTGCGCATTGGGGTCATCAGCCCTAATTCTCACCACATCACATGTGTAAAGAAGCTGAGGAATAGCAGAATGGGGTGAGAGTTAGGACTGATGACTCCAGTGCACCCCAATGCCGGTTTGTGGAGTGGGCTGGGGTTCCATGGGGCTTCTCAACCCTAACACCAATTTCTCACTATTGGCGCCAGGAACAACCCTAACTGATGCATTAAACAGAGTTCTTTGCCTCTAATTTCCTTCTTTTGAGAATGAGGATGATAAATAGTGAATGGAATGTGGTGGCGGTGAAGGAGGTCCTCCCACCATGTG
The DNA here is from genome assembly GCA_016271365.2 of Neoceratodus forsteri. NCBI lineage: Eukaryota > Metazoa > Chordata > Ceratodontiformes > Ceratodontidae > Neoceratodus > Neoceratodus forsteri. The sequence goes on along the minus strand of CM057453.1, from coordinate 950,265,053 downwards.
ATGTCTTGTTACATAGTAACAGGAACTGCAAAGCAAATGCAAGCAGCAACGGTTACACACATGGTAAAGCAAATGTAAATGGTAAAGCAAACAATAGAAATGCAAGTGAAAGTGACGCCTTAAAGCAAACAGTGATGCAAATGGACATGCAAGCACGCATCTAAAATGCAATTGGTAAAGCTCACAATGACAGCACTGGTATTGTAAATGCAAATGTTAAGTGTTACAGCAACAAGAACACCAAATGTAACAGAAATGAAAACGCGAATGGAAGCGCCACATAAACACGAACTGTGACATGCACGGGCACAGTACCATGATTTTAAATGCAAATGGTAAAGTTAACATGAACAATAATGCCAAAGGAAACAGAAACGTAATGCAAACGCATACGTAAACGCAAACCGTAACATGCACGGTCACGTTACCGCAATTGTAAATGCAAATGGTAATGGTAACAGCAACAATAACACCAAAGAAAACAGAAACACAAAAGAAATGCAAGCACATATGGAAACACAAACTGTAATGTGCACTGGCACAGTAACGTAATAGAAATGCAAATGGGAACAGTAACAGCAAAGAAGACAAAACAAAAGACAAATGCAAACACAAAATGAAAGGGCTGCAGTAAACGCTAATGGCAATGCACATGGTGATGCAAACCGAAACACAAACAGTAGTGGAAATGCAAATGGTAACAGTAACACAAACACAAGTGCACAAGCGAGAGCATAAGCGCATACGCGGTGACATACACAGGGGCGGTAAAGCAAACAGGTATGTAAATGTAAGTGGAAACAGTAACTGTAACATTAACAGAAGTACATACCCTGTTTTTCCCCAACAGCTGCATAGAGAAACACAGTGTGTACAGAGAATGTATGCATAATAATGGCCTCGGAGCCGAAAATGAGGTGTTGGAATACTAAATTGCTTATATCTCAGTAACCGTACAACATAGAAAAAAAATAATTCACATGATTCATGATTTTCCTGGCTACATTTTCACTAAATGCTCATTGTCATGACGAAAATTCCATATCTCAAAGACCGCTAGATTTGAGCCTCGAAGGCGTGGGCTGGATTCAACCATGTTAGTCTATGGGAAAAAATGTCAACTTAGAGTACCATGACTTTGCATCTGTGCAATATTTTTCACCAATCCATGAAAAGGCACATCTGTGAGATGTTGGCTGCTTTCCTCCAAATTTCAGCCCAGAAGACCAAACCGTTCTTTTGCAGCAGGGTGGCAAAGAATTCCTGTAATAATTTTGGCCATTGTCTGGAAAATGCTTTGTAATTATGACACCTTCATAAAATTTGCTGAAAGTGTCTCAGGAGTGACACTACTGTTTCCAGAAATTTAAAACATATTTCTGGGGTGTTTAACCCCAAAATAAAGACATGGCTAGCATCCTCATGGTCCAACTAGGTGAACACACAAAGAATTGTGTCCCTAGAGTGTCCCGACTTTATATGCCAAGCATTTTTCTGATCAGTAACTGAAAACAAAATGGCAGATTTGATGACACTACTAGGGCCATTTGCTACACTAAAAGTGCATTTGCGACACTTTCAAACTTTTTAACTTTCCCATTGACTTACAGTGGCAATTTGTTTTTGAATAACTTTTGAACTGTTTAATATTTTTCACGAAATCTTCAAAAGGACATGAGGGACCCTGGCTGCACGTTCCTGAAGTTTGTGGACTGGTCGCACAAACCATGCGGCCTGTAGGTGACAGCAAAGAATTTGCAAAAAACGTAATTGTGCATTCAGTTGTTGCTTAATACCTCCAAGAGTCAGATATCCAACTGGTGCAAAAGTTTGCAGATCCCAAGATGTACCAAGCCCAATATTGCACACCAAGTTCCAGGCAAATCCATTGAACAGTGGCAAAGTTATTAAGGTGCAATGTTTCACCTTTTAACCTTAAAAGTGCTACTCAACCCTAACTATGGTAGCACTACCGTGATACAATTATATATACATATATATTATAGGCATAGATATGCCATCAAGAAGTTGAGATTTTCCCAATAGGATTACATTGCAGGGTCTGTCACGCCTTTCGGTGCCCTTATCTCAAAAACGATGTGAGATACAGAGTTTTCACTACTGGAGGCTTGGATCACCATTAGGTGATCTATACTATTGGAACAAGATTTAAAACCATAGAGTAAGCCTGCAGTGGAATTTTTTCGTGGGTTGCAAGGTTAATGAGGTATTGTCAATTTGTGTTACAAGGGATCCTGCCCTATAGGGCTGCTGTATGGCTCATAGCTTTGCATAAGTGGGAGTGCATGCCCAAAGGGCCCACTGCCCCACAGATGTATATTGTTATGCAGAAATGGGCAACTTGGTGGAAGCATACTACACTTTTTCAAAAAGTAAGGAAATTCATGGTAAAAAAATGCATTTAATGCATCCATTAGGGTTAAAGTGACAAAAGTGAAGAAATAAAATGTTAGGGTTGGGCCCCTAACCCCACCCCATAAAGCCACACACCCATCCTCCACAGACTGACAGACACCAGGTGTGCCATGGGGTTGTGAGGCCTATCACCCATTGTCCTTTACTGTAGCATTCAACCCAGCACCCCCCACCCTTCCCAGCGGTGACTGGCACAGCCCACCTCTTCACCTGCACGGCCAGCCACCAATTGTGTGTATTAGCAGCACTATGAAAGAGGTGCTCAGAAATTATTTCTGAGCACCTCTTGCATAAGCTCTCCTAATACATACACAATTGGTGGCTGGCTGTGGAGGTGAGAGGTGTGGCTGTGCCAGTCACTGGCTAGGGAAGGGTGGGGGAGGTGCTGGGTGGGCTGGCATGGCTGGGGTGGGGGCCACTAGACTACCAGGAATTTGCAGAGCCTTATGCATTTTATTATGCTGAGGGCTGCTAGACTACCAGGGATATCAAGAACTATAATAATTTTATACAGATCAGGGTGGCCACTAGACTACCAGGGGCATAGAAAGGCAATATTTATAAAATACACATTAGGGGCCACTAGACTACCGGGAATTACAGATCGTTATCTATTTTAACATGATCAGGGGAGCTAGACTACCAGGAGATTCAAAACATGATATTTTTTTATTCAAATGGGGAAGAACAAAGCCCCTGAGCAAAATACACCCTCATTTAACTTTTTAGGGCATCCTGGGATGAGAAAATACATTTTTAATCTGGCCATCTCATCCTCACTCTTTGTTCCAGTGAGCAATTTCTTTGATCAGCGAGCTGCAGAATTCTTTGATCACGAGATTCTTTGATCGTGATCGTGAGGGACAAGATGGCCAGATTAAAAAATCTATTTTCTCAGCCCAGGGGTGTCCTAGGAAGACAAATGAGGGTGGGTTTTACTAGGGGCTTTGTTCTGATGAACCATGGTGGTGGTTTACCAAAATTCTTTGAATTTTTAAAATTAGAACAGTTTTTATTCTTTGGTCATGACCCTGCAAATTCTTGGATCAAGAGCATGCCATTCTTTGACCATGAGAAACTTTGATCTCCATCTTTGATTGCGGGGGCAAAAGGCCAGATTTTTATAATGGAATAGATAGGAAATTTTACAAACTTTAAGATTAAATGTCTCAGAAAGCGGTTAGGTCTTTTTAGTTGAAATTTGCAGGGTGTTTATGGCATGTCCAGTAGATGTGAATTATGGTGTTTATGTGTTAGAGAACTTTTTATGGAGATATTGCATGACACACTTTACATGCTGTGGACAGTGTTTTGGATTGTGATGGTGGCTTAAAATTGATAGGGTGCCTAGCTTTAGTGTCATGGATGTAGTTTTCAGTTGTTGTGTGTGTGTTAAATGTCAACAGATGTGGAACTGTGCCACTCTGATGAATGAAAATTTCTAATGTTGACATGTTATATCTCGGACACGGTTTGGTCTTTTTACTTGAAATTTGGAGGACATTGACGGCATGTCCTGTAGATGTTAATTGCAGTGTTTACATGTCAGACAATATATTTTTGTGGAGATATTGCATGGCACAGTTTACATTTTGTGGGCAACGTTTTCTATTGTTCTACTAGATTAACATCTATTTGGTGGCTGGCCTTGCTGTTGTCAATGTACATTTAGTCATTGGGTGTGTAATGTGTGCAACTTACAAGTTGATGGTCCCTTGGCTCACCAACTTGCACAACTTTCTACTTTCTATTCTTTCTTAAAAGTAAGGACATTCTATGCAAAAAACTTTGTTAATGCATCAGTTAGGGTTCTTCTACAGTGAAAAAGTGAGGAAATTTGATTTTAGGGTTCCCCCTTGCACCCCACCCCAGCCTTCCCCACCAACAAGCAACAGTGTGCGCATTGAGGTCGTCAGCCTAACTCTCACCCCATTCTCCTACACTGCACCACCTCATCTTGTTTACACATGAGATGGGGTGAGAGTTAAGACCAATGACCCCAACGCACACCCCAATGCCTGTTGGTGAGGGTGGAGCTGGGAGTGGGGTGCAAGGGTGAGCACCTAAAATCGGGAATTCCTCACTTTTTCGTTGTAGAAGAACCCTAATCGATGGATTAACAAAGTTTATTACATAGAATAGATAGACAGATAGATAGATAGATAGATAGATAGATAGATAGATAGATAGATAGATAGATATTGGGAAACCTGAAACACGTCATCTTGTTAAAATTATAATTGAATAATGTGTTTTTTAACAATTAATAGCAGGTTTAGTAAATCAAAGTAAACTGTATTTAAATGTTTCGAGGGAGAGAGGAGGGGAAATTAATCATGTATTTTAGGTTCTTCCCTTGCTCTGCCCCATTCCTATTCTATTTTACTTCTATCTTTAACTTTAAATCACACCTCATATATGGTAATCTTTGCACTTGGTAACTATATGAATATATATAAATATTAGGAAAGATGGTATATAATTTTAGTGATAGGAGAATATACGGATAGGCACTGTCCTGCATGTATTGCAATTTTAGGTTATTAATTATATTAGTTATAAAGAATAAATAAATAAAGATTATTATGTTATTTATTTTATATACATATACATATATATATATTATAGTGGCTGAGTCAGGGTTGAGATTTCATTTCTATGTTAAAGTCAGACTTTACATGTTAATAACTTTGGACCTGTCCAGCAAATTTGCCTGAAATTTGGTATGTGTGGTGGGGCTTGGTAGATCTCTTGATCTGCCAAATTTTGTTTCAGTTGGACTTACTCTCTTTGCATCAAAAGCTAGAAAATGCAAAATTATCCATTTTTGAGGCAGCTTTTGAGATTTTGTACTTGGTCCTGTACTGCCATTATGTGGCATGCTGCTCTGCAATATGGCTTGTTTGAAAGAGCTTTGGTGGCTGAACATGCCACTTTTCATTTGGTGAAAAAATATTAAGGCATACAAAAGTTATGGCACTTTTAAGTTCCCATTAAAAGTCAATGGGAAAAGTTATATGTAAGTTTTGCAACAAAGAATGGGGTTCTGGCCATCTGGTCCCACCTGTCAGTCAAGGAATTTGCAGCCTCATGGTTCAGAAATCTTCGTTCCCAAGAATTCTTTGATCACGAGGGTCCACCATCTTGTTTTTAGATTTCGATGGCAAAAACACAAATATCTTGGCTCAGGGGTCACTCCTGAGGAAAAACTTGGATGGGTTTTATTTAGAGGGTCAGATCTATTGAGCCATGCCTTTGGTTTCATCTAAAATGGTCAAAAATAAAGTTACCAGGTTTTAAAATTGTTGATTCATGCTCGCTAATGATCTTTGATCATAAGCCTGCAAATTCTTTGATCACAAGATTCTTTGATCGCGATCTTGCATCATGAGCTAAAACACAATTATCTCAGCTCAGGGTTGGGCTAGGGACACAAGTTAGGTGGGGTTTGCTCAGGGGCTTCGTTCTATTGAGGTATGGCATTGGATTCATTTAAATTGGTCAAAAATCGTCACCATTTTTATTCTTTGGTCATGAGCATGCAATTTCTTTGATCGCAAGCCTGAAAATTCTTTGATTGTGAGATTCTTTTATTGCAATCATGCATTGCGAGTGAGGGACTATGGCTAAATAAAAATCAATTTTCTCAGCACAGGGTCCCGAGGAAGTCAAATGAGGGTGGGTTTTGCTCTGGGTGCTTGCTCTTGAACCATGGTAGTGGTTTACTGCAATTCCTTTACATTTTGAATTACAGCATCGCATCTTTTATTCTTTGATCATGAGCCTGCAAATTCTTCAATGAAAGCCAGCAAATTCTTTGATCATGAGATTCTTTGATCATGATCATGCATTGCGAGGAGAGACGAGATGGCCAAATACAAAATCTAATTTCTCAGACCAGGGGTGCCCTAGGAAGACAAATGAGGGTGGGTTTTGCTCAGGGAGCTTCGTTCTGTTGAACCATGGTGGTGGTCTACCAGAATTTCTTCAAATTTTTGATTTACAGCATTTTCTGTTCTTTGATTGTGAGCCTGCAAATTCTTTGATCGTGAGATTCTTTGATCGCGATCTTTGATCCAAAATAGGACAAGATGGCCAGATTTTTTATAATGGAATAGATAGGGCAATGATAGGGAAAATTTAATAAGCTATATCAGTGGAGCAGCAAGGTGGCCACAATTCTGCTCCACTACTTACAGGAGCTCCGACTTTGTTCAGCTTTTGTGTAAATCCTTTACTAAATCAGAAGTATTTTATTTTTTGGTGAAGGAAACCTCTACTCAAATTGCATTTGTTGCATTATACTAAAGCCAAAACACCACAAAGCTTATGGATATTTTGTTTTAAGATCACTTTTAAGACTGTTGTAGCATGTTGCTGGTTAGAGATACTGCCAGTAACATATTTGTTATACTTGTTGAGGCTGTGAGCCACTTGAGTGGAGTGGAGTTCTTTTATTGTTTTTCCATTTTCTATGGGTGTCGTTTATTCCCAGAGAGTTGCATATTCAAAGGGTTGGCATGGTGCAAATGTGTTGCACCATGCAACCTCTGAGTGCCCCAGTGGAATATTCAAAGGGGTAGGTTGTGAAGTGCAACTTCTGATGCACTGGGAGCACCAGTAATTTATGTGGTGCAAATGTGGGGGTAATGCCCATGCATATGTGGTGCAACCCACTTTCAGCCCAGGATGTGTGGTGCATATGCAGCCACAAACCTACTATGTGCTACACAGGAGGGCACAAAGATGTCCCCATAAAAAACAGGAACATGTCAGGGGACACCCATGACAGCAGCTTGCTGTGGGTGGCCATCTGACCTCCCAGGATACAGTCTGGGTGCCATGCCCCCTCACCTGATTGCAGGCATATAAATATAATAGCCCTGGTGGTCCAGTGGACCTATTCTCCTTCCTGATTGCAGGCATATGAATATAATATCCCTGGTGGTCAGTGGACCCTACCCCATCACCCAATTGTGGGCATTATAAATAAATTACCCTGGTGGTCCACTGGACCTGATCTTCTGCCTGATCATGGGCATATGTAGATAAGAACCCTGGTGGTCCAGTGGACCCAATTTCCTGCCCGTTCATGGGCAAATGTAAATAAGAATCCTGATCCAGCAGTACCCCCTCCCCACCTGCCCACTGGGCCCTGGCATCCTGCCCCGGTCAGCAGCGGGCAGCAGCTCCCACCATAAGCCACCCAGCCACCCACTGACTGACAGTGTACAGTATGGCTCGTACTCCTACAGCCACATGGGCCAATGGACGTGCAGACGTACTGTACCACACAGTCCTGAAATGTGAATGAACCATTCACAATTTGGAACTGTGTAGTACAGTACAGTTCGCACTCCATTGGCCCACACAGTGGACCAATAGGCATACAGCCATACTGTACGCTGTCAGTTGGTGGGCAGCCAGGTGACTTGTAGTGAGAGCTCCTGCCCACTGCTTACTGGGGGGGCACAGGGTGGTGGGGCCCAGTGGGTGGTGGGGAGGGGGTACTGCTGGACCATCAGGGATCTTATTTACATTTACCCATGATCGGTCAGAGATTGGGTTCACTGGACCACCAGGGTTCTTATCTACATATGCTCACAATCGGGGCAGGAGATCAGTCCACTGACCACCAGGGCACTTTGTATGCAATCCCGATATCGGGCAATGTGGTAGGGTTCACTGGACCACCAGGGATATTATTCTTCACTTATGCCCATGATCATGCAGGGGATCAGGTCCACTGGACCACCAGGGTAATTTGTATACAATGCCCATGATTGGGTGATGGGTAGGTCCACTGGACCACCAGTGATATTATTCTTCAATTATGCCCATGATCGGGCAGGGAATCAGGTCCACTGGACCACCAAGGATGTATTAAAACATATGCCCACGATTAGCGCATTGCCCGCTGAGGGGCAGGGAATTGGTCCCCGACGGCTGCAGCCTAGCAGGGTGCCAGTGCAAGCCACCAGGATCGGTGTTTAGATGCAAATGGGGCCATGATGACATGAAGATGGCCCCATTTGTGCCTTGCATACATAATGGCCTCATTTGCATGCTCACGGCTGAATATCACCTCTTGCTGCACATAGCCCAAACCACACTTGCACTGGCACAGCCCCTGCTCCCTGCTGCAAATTGCACTGGCGCAGTGCCACTGCACCATGTGCAATGCATGCACCCTCAGTGCCATATTCAATGGTGCTGTGCCATGGCGCAGCACAGTTGAGTATCGCCCAGACCACACCCTGGCTCATCAGAGTTGCGCTGTGCCCAGGCTTGCTCCCCTGCTGGCACAGTCTGAATATCCACCCCTGTATTTTTATGATTCTATGATTTTGCCAAGTGTTCATCTGTGAGCTGGAGGTGTGGAAGCTGTGATTTGTGTGGTATTGTCACCAACACTGACTTACAACCAGAGATGGAGGTGAAGCCAAGTGCTGGAAAACATCAGAAATTACAGAGGCCAAGAAACCCTTGATATAGTTGATAGAGATCTGGCACTATAAGTGCAGAAATGTTTATTAATGTGTCAAGAAAAGATGCCTGGAGTTTGCAATATCCAGTAATGGAAGCAGGATTTGAGAAGTTGGGAGCCTACAGTGAGAGCCTTGTACAGGAGGGTAACTGACCCCTGGACCTCATCCTGTGACAACAGGAGCAAACTTTGTTTGTTTTATAAACCTCAAGTGAAGTGATTTGTTCAGTAGGGTTTGTGGGTCTTGGCACTAATCACACTAGTCACTTATGGTGATTCAGCAAAGGTATTTATCCTACAAGGTGCAGTTTTCATGGTTTAACTCTTTTTGTGTGACCGAACTGTGTCCCACTAAGAATAGAACCTGAACTTCTGATTTGTGGTTTGAAGCTGCAATACTGGATTCAAACTTCTAAGTTGCCCTAGGATTAGGTAATGAATGAATTTGACTTCTCTAGTAACTCCTTATTAGAAATGGCAGACGGACAACATGGCCATACCCTTAAATGTCATATTTAGTGTTTAAATTTAGTCTGATTCATCTGAATCCTTGTTGAGTCCATTTTATATGTTATGGTTATTATGGGTTTATGCTGAAGAAAATGAGAAATTACTGAAGTTATTTAGGAGTTTAGGAAACTGCAAGAGTTGTGGTGTAAGGTTATGTTATAAATTTGGTGTACTTAATACTACACTGATTGATAGCCACTACTTTGATATTTAATTGAATGTTGAAATTTGTAGGTAGAATAGTGTTTAGGAGTTTAGGAGGTTATTTTCTGACTGAGGATAGCAAGGATATCTAACTAATGAATAATAGTGAATAATTGTATAAGTGGCTTATAATTACAGGATTAAACCAACTAAATTAAATTCAAATTTTTTAGCAATTAACTCTCCCATTTGGATCCTAAATGTAGTTGCTGGATAGTTGATGGATCTGGATAACAATATGTTGTAAGGTTATTTCCTTTAGAGATGGCTTAAATGCACTGGTATATACTTTGGCTTTGCTTAGGGCAAGGATGGGAGCTCTGCTGGACACCTTAGAATGCTGTCTGAGATTTGCTGATCTCAAAATTTTGAGGCAAAAATTGTTACTTGAGTTGAAATGTGCATACCAGGACATGACCTTAGTTGTCCTATATCCAGGTCACCTTGGGTTACTTAGTGTCCTAATTTCCAAAGGTGGTGTCCTAGGACCATAAATGACCCAATAGGAAGCCTCCCTGGGAAGCCTGCCCAGGAGAGATTAATAGGTTGGTCTAATTGGTCTACACTTCCTGAGGAATAAATGAACCAGGAGGTAACCTTTAATGGCATATCCTAAACTCCTCCACAAAGGGAGTTGGGTATTGTGCTAAGTGCTTTTGGACATGGTATAATCCAAAAAGTAATAGAAAGTTGATTGCAGAATAGTAGCATGTGTGTGTATGTAATGGAGTTTCTTCTTTCTAAGTACTGGGCACGGGCTGGTATAATTCCTATGGTTTAGGACAACTCTCTCTATGGTTTAAATTGAAGCAGACGTGGAGCATAGGCTTACCAATTGTACCGAGCAATCATAAGAAAAGATCTGGATGGTGCATATCCTTTTATTAGGGTTTTTTAATCATGGTTTATATACTTAAAGTTATGATGTTAGAAAAGAACAATGAATTGCTATCTTTGATAACAGATCTGTAAATAGGTATCTCATGCTGTTATAGTAATCACTGTAGGCAAATTGCTGGATTTGCATTATTATTGTGAGATTGTTTTTGTACTTTGTATTTAGTAACATATTTGTACTTAGTAATGTGTTTTTTAATGCAACATGTTTGTAATGACCTTCTATGGTTGAACAAATAAACCAAACAGTAAACAGTAATAAGCAATACCAAAACGCCATTAACACTTGTCTCAGGTCTCTAATTTTAAGAAAAGGAACATGCAGTAAGGCATAAAGGTGTTAGCACCACTTGCTTTTCTTTTCTTTTCAGCCTGATGTCTTCTCTGTGTGATGGATAGTAGCTGAATGTTATCAGCAGACAGATCACAATATGCAGTATAGAATGCATGAAGGTCAAGTTGTCGGGTGAGGAGCTGATCGTTGTATGATTGGAGTAGCCGGCTAGCCACTCAGCGGTATTGAGACTGAGACCTGGGCTAAAAAAAAGATTTATTTATCTAACAAAAAACTTTTTGAGTTTGGGTTACATACATATTAATTAATGAACAGTAGTAATCATTCATGGTCCGATCAATGAAACAGTTTTGGATGTGGCTGATCGGCACAGAAGGAAGTGTAAGGAGGCTTAATAAGGTGAGAAAAGAAAAATAATGAATCCAGTGGAACCGTATAAGTCCATTCTTAACTTCCGCTGAGAGAATTATTTTTTCAGCAGTTAATACTGAAGTCACCAGGATATATCATGCAGCAGACATGACAGGTAGATTCTGAGGTATGCAGTCTAAAAATTAGAAACACATTCCCTAATATTATTTATCTCCCATCTGTCTGTCCACTCCACCTCTAGTCTACCACTGTCTACCCTTAGCTTTTCCAGTATGTTATTATTGATGTAGCAGCTCTCAATGGTAAATTGGTTATATCTTATTTACTTAATGAAGAGCAGTGATCGTGGTCCCATCAAGGAAGCAGGTTTGGCCACTGTGGATCAGCACAGATGGCACTCTGATTGTGGTGGTACTGAGGAGGCTTAGTAAGAGGATAAAAGATATAGAAATCCTGTGTGGACCCATGTCAGCTGTCAGTCCTTTCTTAACTTCTGTGAGCAACGGTACCTTCTGCTTCAGTCCCATAGTTAGTAGGCATCTGGCTCCTGCTTAAATAAATCATATATCGTAGGCACGTTACACTCACTATTGGGATCTCTGTATAAATCATATATCGTAGGCACGTTACACTCACTATTGGGATCTCTGTTAGTAGTGTTTGCAGTTGCGCTTTACATCAGGTACATGTTTTATGCTCAAACTAATCTTTAATGTTTCAGTTGAAACCATATAGCACATGCAAAGAAAGTGCAACTACTATGATACCTTTGTCAGAAATGCACGCTTGGTAATGCTACAGTGTTAACAGAAAACTATTGCAAAACCAGAGCATAGGCTTCCTTACGAGTGCTGAACCTTAAATTAAAACCATAAAGATATGGCACGGTATGGGGCTGATGGATGTCCTTGCCTCATGAAATGGAATTTGTAGATGAATTTTGCATTTTTTATAGTTTAGTTTTGTTTTTATTTTTGTTTTTAGGGCTGGTGTTGTCCTGAAGTTTCCTAAAAAACAGCTGTTGGCAGTTAATTGATGTAGTTGTAACACCCAAGCAAGTAAACAGAACCCAGGGTTCGTTTCTAGTGGGGAGAATAAGGAAATAAGACAAATTTAGTAGTAATATGATACGAATACAGTGCCACTTTGGAAATGAAAATTTAAGTAAGCCATGTATGTATTACTGCTTGCTAGTTTTTTCTTTGTGGTCAGCCTCCTATTCCTGCTGTCTCCCTGTTTGGGTGCTGCTAGTATTTGTTATTTGCCTTAACTGTGTACTGTTCTAGCTGCCTCCTTGACTGTGTGCTGCTAATATTTTACTGCTGCGCTGCTTGATATTCTAGCTGCCTCTCTGTCTAGTGCTGCCGATAATTATATATATACTTGCCTGTAAATCAACCTCACATAAGCGTCCCCTTTTCCTTGCCAGTTTTAACAAAACTGCATACATTATTTTGCTGCTTAAACGTGATCAGCATCAGGCACAGTGTAATAGTAGTAGTAGTAGTTGAGTTTATTTATATATATGGTGCCTTCCCTGAGGCCTAGACATAAGATACACATCACAATTAAATGTGGCGTAATAGGGTACAAAATTAGGTTACTGCTGAAAATCAAAAGTTTACCATAGTAACTCCAGCAGATAGGTCTACTTAACAGATATGTTTAGTCCCCTTTGGGGCCAATTTTGTGGCACCAAAATCTGGACTTGTACATGATTATGGACAATAGTTTTTTTTCGTGTTAAAGTCTACTATCTATCCTAGCCATCTCCTTATCTAGATGCTACCTGTACTTGTGTTTACAGTTACTGCTTTCATTCCAGCTGCCTCCCTATATGGCTGCTGCAAACATTTGCATTTGTTAATTTGTTCTTGCCTGGGGTCCCCTATGTACTGTGTACTAGGAACGAACTGGTTATTCTCATCCTGAGTCCCCAATTATCATTACTTTATTCTGATTTAGGATTATACAGTGTTATTTTCTTACATGTCCCATCAGGGGCACCGCTGTATTTCAGTTCTAGGGTGCCCATCACTGTATTTTCATCTGTGGCTAGTTGTGCTCCTCTGGATTGTTCATCTAGCTGATGGGTAGCAGTAGACATGCTGTACTTGAATTTCAGCAAAGGTCTTTGAAGGGCCACGCTCACATCAAGTTCCATAAGATTGGTGGGAGTGCAGGGCCCGAAGAGTCTGCACTCCCACCAAGTTGCGCAAGTTCTACTTTTCTATTCTTTCTCAAAAGGTAAGGAAATTCTATGCAAAGATTGTATTAATACATCATTTAGGGTTAAAGCAGAAAAGTCAGGAAATGAAAATCTTTAGGTTGCTCCTCCCCTGGAATCGCCAATCATCCCAAGACTGACAAATGACGGGGTGTGTCATTGGGGTTGTGAGACCTAAATGTCACCCCATTCATTTTGCTGTCCCTTGTCAATGTTTACACATGGAATGGAGTGACATTTCGGCTCACAACCCAATGACACCCTGTCAGCTGTAAGCAATAACCCATGACAGTGTGTGCATTTATTGGGATTGAGCAACACTGGTGCATTGTGAGGCACAAAGTTACAGGCCGAGTCTCCTCACAGCATATTGACAATGTACAGTTCTGGAAGCAGTTTCACGATATAAGTGGCTGCCACTCTCTCAATCATTGACATGGCATTGTGTGAAGAGTTGGGGCTACTTCATTAACTCAATGTGCTGTTTTCTGTACGGTGCAGCAGAAGAAGGGGCAAGTAGCAGATGCTCCTTGTGGCCGGTATAACTCTTGCCAAGTGCACACTGATGCCGCTTTCAATGCACTGTTCCACGGACAACCTCTTCCTGCATTTTGCTGACTGGAATACACAAGCACATACAAGGACTGTAGTACGGGTGATCACCACAACTGACACACAAGCAGTTCCAGTTGACTACAACATGTTATTTCAGTAATGGTAATGTCTGTGTTTTGCACACTTTACTGCAGTGCTGCACAATGCTGTGGCTACACATTTTTGCAACAGTATGCACTCGCCAGTGAATGGGTAGGGTACTGTCTTTTATACTGCACTGATAGCACCCTATCTCTGACTGTCTATATCACACCTGTATTAGCAGGGATGGTAGATTGCAACTAGTATGCACAAGTGTCACTTGCATTTCAGAACTTCCATGGAACTTATGACACTCGTGAGTATTGCATTCTATGGTGAGTACTATACCTCAATTACCAACATATTTTAAATGGTTCAGCACACCTATGAAATCGGGCAGGATTTTTATTGGTACTATTAATACAAGATAAATATTCTACTTGCCTTCTACCTTGTTCTGCTATGCTGTACCTTACAATGACTCCTTCAGTGGCTGCTAACCTGTGTTCCTACTACATCTGTATGCTCACTTTCTGGATTTATATCTCTGCTTGCAACATGCCTATATACATTTTCTGGATTACTTAGCCACAGTACATGCTTATACTCTTGCACTGCAGCTACGAGTCACAGTGTCCATTGGGTGGGTGGGTTCTGTCACTAACTTCTGAAAAAAGATTGCTGCTTTTACTTTTCTGTCACAGCCATCTTGAATGAGTGCCGTCCACTGCATCATCTTGATCCTCCATGACTTCTCACTACATTCACTTGGTGTTAAAATATTAGAAATTAATGAATAGACACCTGATTATGAGTGGCCAATAATAACTCTCATATATCAATGCCCATGTTATAAAATAAAATAACCATAGACACAGAACAGCTGTAAATATAAAATTAGAAGGAATTCCAGGAAACCATCACCATGGTTCGACAGAACAAGCCCCTGAGCAAAACCCACCCCCATTTGTCTTCCTAGAACACTCCATGGCTGAGAAATTAGATTTTTAATTCGTCCATCTCTTCCCTCACTCACGATGCACGATCACAATCAAAGAATGTCACAATCAAAGAATTTGCAGGCTTGTGATCAAAGAATTTGCAAGTGCTGTAAATCAAACATTTTAAAGAATTGCAGTAAACCACCACCATGGTTTGACAGAATGGAGCCCCTGAGCAAAACCCACCTCGTTTTTACTTCCTAGGGCACCCTTGGGCTGAGAAAATTTATTTTAATCCAGTCATCTTGTCCCATGCTCGCAATGCACGATCGCATCAAAGAATCTTGTGATCAAAGAATTTGCAGGCCCACAATCATAGAAATTGCACATCATGACCAAAGAATTAAAAATGGTGAAACATGATTTTTGAGTGATTTAAACCTAACCAATGCCATGCCTTGATAGAACGAAGCCCCTGAGCAAAACCCACCCTCATTTGTGTCCCTAGCCCACCCCTGAGCTGAGATAACTGTGTTTTTAGCTTGTGATGCAAGAGCACGATCTAAGAATCTCAGGATCAAAGAATTTGCAGGCTCGTGATCAAAGATTTTAAACCTTATAACTCTATTTTTGATCAATCTGGATGAAACCAAAGGCATGGCTCTATAGATCAGAGCTCTCTGAGTAAAACCCATCCAAGTTTTACTTCAGGAGTGACCCCTGAACTGAGATATTTGTGTTTTTATGATCAGAAATCTAAAACAAGATGGCAGACCTCACAATCAAAGAATTCTCTGGGACAAAGATTCTTGAACCGAGATGGCCAGAACTCCATTCTTTTGTTCACAAAACATACATATAAATCTTCCACTTAATTTATAATGAGAACTAAAAAGTGGCATAACCATTGAAGGCCTTAATAATTTTTCGCCAAATGAAAAGCAGCATGTTCAGCCACCAAAGCTATTTCAAATGAGCCTTCTCAAAGAGTAGAATGCAACATGACAGCCAGCAAAGCCACATCCAAAATCTCAAAAGCTGCCTCCAAAACCAGATAAATTTGCATTTTCAGCATTTTTGTGCACAAAGGCCATTAGTCTGACCAAAACAAAATTTGGCATATTAAGAGATCTACCATGCCCCACTTCACACACCAAATTTCAGGTGAATCTGTTGAATGGGTCCAAAGTTATTAACATGCAAAATTTTGACTTTAACATAGAAGTGACATATCAACCCTAAATATAGTGGCACAACGTGCGCACTATAATATATATATATATATATATATATATATATATATATATATATATATAAGCGGCAAAAAAAAATCCATTTAATGCATCAGTTGGGTTGTTCCACAGTGACAAAAGTGAGGAAATTCAGTGTTGGGTTGAAAGCCCCCTTGGATCCCTCCAGCCCACCCCCACTGGCTTTGGGTGCATACTGGGTCATCGGCCCTAACTGTCACCCCATCACATGTGTAAAGAAGCTGAGGAATAGGAGAATGGGGTGACAGTTAGGACCGAAAACTCCAACGCGCACCCCAATACTGGTTGGGGAGGGCTGGAGGGGTCCAAGGGGCTTTCATCCCTAACACTGAATTTCCTTGCTTTTGTTGCTGTGGAACAACCCCAAATGATGCATTAAATAGAGTTTTTGCCTCTAATTCTCCTGCTTTTTGAGAATGATGATGAGAAATAATGAATACATGCAGTGTCAGTGGCTCAGTAGGTATCACACTCGCCTCTGAGGCTGGGAGATCAGAGGATGTGGGTTCAGTTCTGACATCTGGCATTTGAGTTACTATCCCAGTACTGACACTGTAGTGCAGCATGAGAGGAGAGCTGCACTTCTGAGGTGCCATCTTTGGATGAGATGTCAAAGCGAGGTCTCATCTGCCTGGATTTGGTAGTTCTAGTGGATGTTAAAGATCCCATGGCACTTATTGAAAAGAGTAGGGAATTTCCCCAGTGTCATGGCCAAATTTCCTCATTCACTAAAAAAAATACCACCAACAGCTTAATCTGGTTCAAGGTCAGTTGGCATTCATCTGTATCCCCTCCCCAGGTCATGCCTGAAAATAGGCAGGACTTGTCTAGTGCACTTACCCGTCAACAAAAACTAAATAAATAAATGTATGCGGTGGGGGGTGCTCGAGCCTTTGTGCCCCACGCTCCCGCCATGTGATGTCTTGTGACATAGTAACAGGAACAGCAACACAAACAGAAGCACCAACAGTAGCACACATGGTAACGCAAATGTAAATGGTAATGGAACGTTATAGAAACGCAAGCGCAAAGTGACGCTGAAGCGAACAGTGATGCAAACGGACATTGAAGCTCATACAAATATGCAACTGGCAATGTGAACAGTGATGGCAGCAGTATTTTAAATGGAAATGTTAAGTGTCACAGCAAAAGAACGTGAAAGGGAACAGAAACACGAACGCAAGTGCACACATAAACACAAATCGTATCGTGCCCAGGCACTGTACCGCAATTGTAAATGCAAATGTTAAAGTTAACATGAAGAATAATGCCAAAAGAAAAGAAATGGAAATGGGAACAGAAGCGCTGCATCAAAACGCAAACTAAAACTCGTATGGGCACAGTACCACAACTGTAAATACAAATGGTAACAGTAACAGCAACAATAACAGAAAAAGGATACAGAAACACAAAAGGAAACGTAAGCACAAATGACAACGCAAAGGTAAAGGACACAGTGGCGTACACGGAACTGTAACGCAAACAGGGAGATAAACGCAAGTGGAAACAGTAACTGTAACAGTAACGGAAGTGCATACCCTGTTTTGCCAAACAGCTGCATAGAGAAACACAAAGAATGTATGCATTGTAATGGGCATGGAAGCTAAAAAAGCTTTGGAAGTACTTAATTGCTAATCTCTCAGCAACTGCATGACGAGAAAAATGTAATTTCACAAAAATCATGATTTTCCTGGTTAGGTTTTTGCTGTTACATAGGGCTATGCAACTCGAACAAAACTCTGTATCTCGTATCATTTTGTAGATACGTGCCCCAAAAGGCACGGCGTACACCACCATGTTAGTCTATGGGAATAAATGCTAACTTCAGAGTACCATAACTTTGCAGCCATGCAATATTTTTCACTAAACCACTAAAAGGCTCATCTGTGAGATGTTGGCTGAGTTCCTCCAAATTTCAGCTCAAAGACCAAACAGTTCTTTTGCAGCAGAGTGGCAAAGAACTGCTGTCATTTTGGCCATAGTTTGAAAAAGTAGTGTCGTGATTTGTAAGCTTTCACAAGCATTTGTGAAAGTGTCGTGAGTGCAACACAACTTTGCAACACTACTTTTCCAGAAATTTGAAAAACATATTTCTAGGTGTTTCACCCCAAAATAAAGACATGGCTAGCATCCTCATGGTCCAACTAGGTAAACAAAAAAGAATTGTGTTACTAGAGGGTCAAAAATCTAAATGGCAAGCATTTTTCTGATCACTAACTGAAAATAAAATGTTGGATTTGTGACACTACTAGGGCTATTTGCAACACTAAAAGTGCATTTGCGAAAGTGTAGCACTTTTGTTAACTTTTCCCATTGACTCATAATGGGAAATTGCTTTTGAATAAGTTTTGAACCATTTAATATTTTTATTGAAATCTTCAAAAGGCACACCTGGGACCCTGGCACACATTCCTGAAGTTTTCTGACCAGTGCACAAACTGTGCAACCTGTAGGTGTGACAAATAATTCACGAAAAAGCATAAACATGTGCACAGATCACGCTAATAACTCCACAGCCGTATATCCGACTGGTACGAAAGTTGGCAGATCCCAAGATCTATAGTTGTTGATCATGCTTTCCAGAGTTCAGGTAAATCCGTTGAATGGTGGCAAAGTTATTAAGGTGCAAAGTTTGACCCTTTAACCTTAAAAGAGCTTCTCAACTTCTAACTATGGTAGCACTACCATGCTACCATAATGTGTATGTGTGTATATATATATATATATATATATATATATATATATATATATATATATAGTAAACCTGGAGTTCTGGCAGACCCACAACTTACATGTACATGACCTGAGCAACTCATATAACCTCCTGTTCTCTTAGGATGCCCATGGAAATGAGTTTTAGCTCAGCATGCCCTTCCTAGGCAAAAATTGTAAAATAATATTAGATTTTTATATTGTGTATGTACAAACTGTGGAACAACTGACATAAATGATTTATGTTCACAAGATCAGCTTGACCACTGGTAACCTCATGAGTGGTGTAAGGCAGGAGTGAGGTGTCTGAGGTTAAACTGCTCGAGTGATTATAAATAATTTATTTTACGTGATCTCCTTTGAATATTCAGTTTATGCACTAGAAAGAACCTGTGCTTGTATTATTTTTATGGTTTTGTCCTGTTTAGGGCTGCAGGTAGGCAGAGTCTGCAGCACTATTGCATCAGCTTTAAAATGAGCTACAGGATTCAGACCATGAAACACTTCCTTTGGAGTTTTCAAATGATCCTTCCACCTTTTTGCAGCCCTTCAGTTTAACCATTGCAGTGCTGCAGACGGAACATCTATCCAGAGCTCAGTCAAATAGATTAATTCTAGTTCTTTTGGCATCCTAGGGATTAAGAAACAAATGCTGTGGAGAATCACCTGCCCTCAACCTTGTAGTGCTTCAGTGAGTACAAGAAACACATGTTTTTTTTTGCTAACTTGGCATACAGCCATCTTGTTGTCTGTAGCTGTAAAATGGAGTACTATGGCACACATTTTGAGAGTTTTCAGTGTATCCTTCTACCCTGCTGGCAGTGTATAGCACTGTTTCTATAGCCCTTAAATAATTGTGCTTCTTAAAAGAGCTTAGGCAGTAATGGCTGTAATTTCTATTAAAACACATTCATCATTTTAGGGCACGAAGATAATAGCTATGGAACAGCTAACTTCCATAAACAATGAAAATATTATTTCTTTTGAATGGCTCTTCTTTTCCTGCATTCTAGCATATTTACCTGATTATGTAGTATATCTGTTGATTTCCTGCTAAATGTGTCTTTAAAACTAAGATATTTATAATAATTAGATAGTTAATGAAGTTACATGCCTTTTCTGGTATTTAATGGTTTCAACTCCCCTGTTCTCAAATTACCTTACAATACATTTGAGTTTTAACCTTTGATTATGCTGAACATTAATCTTTTGCTTTCTTGTGTGCTTTTATATACATAAACGTTGACACTTTATTTTCTTCTTCAGTACTATAAAAGCATTGTGTTTTTGCATAGCTTTTTGCAAATCTTTCACCTCTTTCATTTAATTTTTCTGTCCAATGTCCACCTTCACATTTACATCTTTTATTTCTATTTGATCATGTTTCACAACATGTAAGGCTAACAACAGTGGCAGCTTCAGCTTCTGTTGGTTACCAGGGCACTGACTAGGCACTACAGTTGGAAGCCAGGGCACCTATTGAAACTGGAATGGAAAGCATATGTGCATATTCCTGCTTGCTTCTTGGAGTATTTGAACTAATGATGAATTTTATGTTTCTAAAAGTAAAATGCAAGCTCCATTTTATTTTTTAGAGGGAAGGCCCTGCTTCTCCTGTCTTGTGGTGGGGTATGGATGACCTGGCATCTCTTGGCTTGGGATGGATGGCTCTGTATCTCCTGGCTTGGGGAGGGGGAATGGTCCTGCCCCCTGCTTTCCCTAGCAGGAGAAACTGGCCACATGACTCAGAAGATAGGGCCACCCAAGCCAGGAAAAGCATGGCCACCCTAAGCCAGAAGAAACATGGACATATCTTTCCCAAGCCAAATGAAAAGGGCCATCCTCACCCCCAAGCTGGGACAATTAGCTCCCCACCAGGAAAACCAAAGCTATTCCCTGGGCTGAGAAGTAAAGCCTTCCTCATCACCTGAACAAGAAGAAATGGCCATCCCAACCCTTACAGCAGGTATCACCTACCAAAATGGTCCTCAATGGATTGGCCACCTGCAGTGGCAGACCAGGAGATCAAGGGCCATGCATTCTCTCTTTGAGTTCTCTCCTCCTCTCCCACACAGTACTGAAACATTTTCAATTGAACCTATCCACTTACCTTAATGAAAAGGCAAAAGCAGTCAGAGCCCTGTCACTCTGCTTCTGCAGGCAGTTTCTTTCTTGGCTGTTTTTGCTGCTGGCAGGACTTTTACTTGAGGGTCTGACTCTGTGCTGCAGCTACTGGCTGGGCAGGGTGGCTAGCTGGTGCTGCACTCTCTCATTACTGACCAGACTGTGCTCTAGTATTTTATGAAACAAGCACAGCATAGTACAACTCTTTTCAGGTTTACGATACTGCTCTGTTGGGGGCTTCTGTGCTGCAGCTTGCAAGCAATGGTGATGCAGTTCTGGTTTTCTGGGCATGGTTGGCTGGGTGCTCCTGATTCAGGCAGCTAGGCAGTCACCAGGAGCCAAGCCGCAGTGCCACTCCTGCCCCCCAATACTGGGCACCCAATTATGGGTAGGGTGGTAAACTAAATGAAAGCAAGTAGTCACTTGCTGCTTAATCCTGTTGCCACCAGACTTCCCCAGTTCTGACACCAAGTGCCTAAATCTACAATCAGACTGTAAATGAAAAAGTAAGCAAACAATGACAGCCAAACCCCAGTACTGCCAACCATCCATTCTAACACTAGGTGCCAAGCCCCTGGTCCAACAGTCAATGAAAAAGTAAGCAGACAATGGGAGCCCATCTACAGTGATGTTTTAGAAAGAAACATTAGTTGTTTTCTGCATTAATCTATTATAGCATTGCTACTTGCTATGCATTGTACTATTGCACATTTGTGTACTTGCCACTTATACATCAAATAAAAAGCAAAGTTATTAAGTAGTCAGCAGTAAAATGTTATCCCGCTTAATAGAAAATCATATGGGAATTACAGGATGAATACTAAAACAACAAAAGTGCAGTTGTGCAATGAATATCATAGGAGCAATGCTATGCCAGATTAGGCAAAACAACTAACGCTTCACCCAGAAGCAGAGTTTTATCAGAGTTAGTTGCTTAATGCAGAAATGCCCTCATATTATTTGTCACTAGGTCTGAATAGCACATGTATGAACAGCGCTTGTCAATAACAGCACCTTCCATACAGCACTATGCAGAACAGTGGCAGGAACAAATGCATGTAAAGAGGCAATGCCACTGGATAGCAGTCACAAAGCACACTGACAACTGCTACCAGTCCAAACACTTATTTTAGTGGGGGATGTGCCTCACACCCCCGTTAACTAAAATAAGAAACTGAGTTGGAGTGAGTTGGAGTTGGATTACAGAAGAAAACAAAATTTTGAATGCCAGGATTCAAACCCTGATCTCCACCACCATTGTAGCCAAGCAGCTCCATGTCTCAGTCTCTGCCATTGGAGCAACTCATCCACCATTTTGATTTCCAGCCCTTGTCTTCTTCCTAGTACTGCAGACAGCAACCTGGGTAGCTCTTACTACACAGCACTGTTTAATCCCTGTCTCTGTCTGTGGTACGCCATTTGGACATAGCCGTTTTTCCTTATGCTTTATTTGTAGCACTGTTGTAACCGGTTATTATATTATCCACCACCAGTGATGTGTACAAATAAAAAATTTAAACAATGAACATAATGCATCCTCCAAATAGGAGGATGCACTTATAAAATTACAACTGACAATTAAGGTAATGAAAAGTATATCAAACCTGGTTTAAGCTACCCAAAAGGCATATTTTCCCAGTTGGTTAGTACATGTAATTATCAAAAAGCTTTACATATAAACTACAATATCAGGAAATACAGTATAAACATACAGAAATCCATTTTGTGGATGTTGGAGTGAAGCAATGAGGATATAAAATTGACAGGTATTCATTCATATATCACTTCTAGAGAGAAATTTTCTTAGAACTGTGGAGCCAATAAACTCTGCAGTACAATGATTCCAACTACCAGGAATCTATCCTAAAACAGTAGATAAAAAGTAGGACATTATTATATCAGATGCTCAGCCATGATGAATCTAGGTTAAATGTCATTTCTGCATCCAAAATCAGCTAGATCAAAAACAGCATGGCCATTTCACCATTTTCATTAACCACGATACACTTTATAGTGCAACTCGCAACAGCGTGATACATTTATACTATTTTGAGCTGTGAACTTGGGAAATGGTTGCTGGTGCTGGTCAATCATGTAATTGCTCACATTCTGTCAGTCAATAGTTATTTGAGTCTTGTTACTGTAGTAACATGACTCAATTAACTAATTGCTTCCCAGTAATCCCTTTCTTAAATACAGCACTCCTGTGGTGTGCTCCATTCACATAATGACTCATAGCAGCCACAATGTTTCAGTTTGTGTTGAGTACCAAAGGGCAGCAACTTCTTTCACACCAAGGATACCTCTACAGAAAAGAGAGGGTATATGGAGCTATGACATACTAGAAGTGCCTACAGTACGATTCTTTCAAATGCAAGGCACATTGTCACATTGAAGCTGACGAAATTAAGTTTTGGGTGAACACAGTCAGGCCATTGTTAGTTTTGGATGAGCACAGTCATGTGCCTGATGTGGGTGCAACAGAAGTGAGAAAATTATCAGCAATATAAAAGAAAAGGCTGTCAGCTTGCAAGAGTCCAACCCCTAAGTTGTGGCCAGTGCCACTAAGAACATTAGCCAAGCTACTGGAGGCAAACTTCCATCCTTTTCCTGTCTTAAACAAACTCACAGCAGGCTAGACAAATATCCACTTTTGCCTCTATTCAGCCCACAACACTGGCAGAATTACAAATCCCACCCAAGTACACACTGACAGACTGTGGAGACCCTTTCTTTTACATGACAGTGGTAGCAATGACACAGAAAGATGTATCATTTTCAGCACTGAAAGAAATCTAAATTTTATGCACTCCACAAAACAATGGTTTGCTGATGGAACTTTTAAAGCCACTCCACCTCTGTTTTCCCAATTATACACCATCCATGGTGTATGTTACTCCACTGTAATGCCCAGTGTGTTCATTCTGATGTCCTCAAGAAGTTATGTGAGCTATGTTAGAGTGCTTAGTGAAATTAAATTGTTGTGCCTAACTTAGCAACAAATCTACATTATGACTGATTTTGAACTTATGGAGTCAAAAGCATTCAACACAGAGTTTCCAATGGCAAGAACAAGGATGCTTTTTCACCTTTCCCAGTCAATACGGAGAAAGGTACAAGAACACACAGACATACACAAACAGTATGTGTTTGATGAGGAGTTACAGTAGTAGCCACAGATACTGCAAGCTATTTCTCAAAATTTCTGTGATATTTCCAGAAATATCTGATGCTTTTTGCATTTAAACAGTAGGGGCAGCAGAGAGAAACTCTTCAGAAATTTTACGAAATATCTGGAAATAGCTTGCAATGTTGTGGCTACCACTGTAGCACTGGAGATTTGAATGCTGCCTGCCCTCGCATATGTGCTCCCAGAAGATGTTGTGACTGTGTTTGACAACTTAAGATCAGGAGATTTCTACACTGCATATGATGACCAACTGGCTCACTTGCTCAATTATTTTGAGGATACCTGGATTGGGGCCAGTTGGTTGTCATGGCCATCATAGACCACTGTTCGCTACTGAGTTTTGGAATTGTCATGAAGCTGTCAAAGATGGTATCCCTCATACAAACAATTCAGGGTGGCATAGAAGTTTCAACAATCTGTTAGGGGCAAGTCACCCTACGATTTGGAAGCTGATAACTACTTTAAAAGTCGAACAGAATGTCAGTGAAATAAAATGGAACAGTACCTAGCTGGTCTTGAACCCCCACCACGAAGGAAGTATCAGGACACAGCGAAAAGATTGACTGCAGTGGTTGATGGGTACGGTTCTATACTTGAGTTAGACTATCTCTGTAGGGTTGCACATCAATTTCAATTACAAGTCTAGTGAACTGTAACTCCATTTGTGCTTTGCACTAGGCACTTTTAACTTTTGATTTGAATAAATATTATATTAAATTTAGAATCATGACAGAGTGCACCCAGTTATGTCACAATGCAGACCTGATGGATTGCTCTTTACCCGACTACCTGATCGATTGATGGTATCCACTTTTAACTTTTACAAGTAAATGAAGATTGACTTGAACTTTTTTTTGCATTTGGATGCGTTTGGATGTGTTTAGTGGATTGATGGATTGCTCTATGAGAAGGGGATATTTCACTTTTGGATATGAGAAGGGAACTGCTGGTATCCATGGACTTCTACCACCCATACTGCATGGTAAGAGTCTAATTTATTGTCACTCTTTTACGCTATTAGGTTATGCGCTATTATGCCTTACACACTGAGATTATTTACATGCATGCCGAGCTCAGAAATGACTATGCACTAATTGTTGTGCTGAATTGATGTGTTACCATGGATCTGTACCTTGGGACTCACTATAGCCCAGGCGTGAATGATTTCTATAGGCAATCTTTATTTCCGGTATATAAAGATGGCAGGCATACTTTGCAACAGAAGTGTTTTTTTATTGTATTACAGTGGCAGTTATTTAAAAAGTTGCCTAGCTCAAGGTACTACTGAAGCACTCAAGTTGCAATTTGCATTGACTGTAATATGATTCTGCCTCATTCTGCATCAGTATACCTAAGAATACCTCAGTACTGAGAAACGTCTAGGTATACCTCAGTACTGAAACACTTTCTATGGCTACCACTGTATGATTATGATTAAATGAGCATCTGATATAATAATGTCCTGCTTTTTATTGTTTTTAGAATACATGCCTGACATTTGTATTTTGTATCACAGAGTTCATTGATCCACAATGAAAGACAAATGTCTCTCAAGAGAAGGAATATATATGGATGAACACCTAAACATTTTATATCCTCAGTGCTTCACCCCAACATAGGGTAAAATTGACTTTTATATAAATTTATTTTACTGTTATTGTGGTTTATATGTAACTTTTTTAAATATTTGGTTTATATGTAAAGTTTTTAATAATAATGTAACATCTTTTAATACTCCCCAGTTTCTCTGGCTGCCCTGTGGTTCTCCTCCTTGGATCCCTACCCCAGGTACTGCTGCCAGCTGGTCTAATGGGACCGATGCTCTTATTGGCGCGGTAACTTTCAGGCGAATCCTAATTGGATGGCCTCCTTTCAGTGTCACTACCGATTGGAGCGCCTTTAGTATTGACTTTTGAATAGGACTTTGGCACCACAGCTTGCTCTGTCTGCCGGTAAAGCACTGCATTATTTTTCTCCCACCCCCACCCTCTCCCAGGCCTCCTTTAAATATGCTTTACTCCTCCACTCAGTTCTCTACCACCCCTCTCACTGTGACCCTGCCCATCTGAGTAATCACCAAAGCAGGCACTGCCCCTTAAAGTCAAACGGTACCCTATCTCACCAGGTGCACCACCTACAGATCGTATACACAAAGGGTTGTCCCTGCATCCAGCAGTCCCAGGAACATACATATTTTCTCTGGAGAATGGGCATTGCCCAGGATCGAATCCCAAACAACCCATAAGGTATATGCACCCCATTCAACCCAGTGTGCTGTTAAGGGTGCATCAAGACAAAAACTCCCACTATCTGAACCGCATTCAGACTCCTATAGTGCACCCACACCAACCAGCAATGCCTGATGCTGAAAACCAGCAATGCCACCATGTGCAGTCTGGCTAGTAACATCTCTCATGACCTTTCTACTACTTCCTACTGCATTGCCACATGCCTGCTGTAATACAGCTCTGGGACAGCTTCCTATATACAGGATGGGATGCCTAACTCCATCTCAGGCCTGGTAGCCCAATGACCGAAGACCCTGTGATGTCAGTCACTGTGTCCACTAACCTCTGACCACCACTATCCTATCCCACTGCCTACTACACTAACAAGCCTTTTTGCTTACAACACTAGTACTCAACCCCGGTCCCAATGCCTTCCATCTTGCTCAGTCAAGCAACTCAAACTCCTCATGATCAGAGTAGCCTGGCTACTCTAATGCTCTCAGGCAATATTCATCCTAACCCCTGGCCCCAGTTACAATTTATTTATTTATTAAAGAGATTTACCAGATAAGCATACTGAGCGGGAATCCACTTGTTTCAGATGCAACCTGGGTTGCATTACATTAAATTGCTAAGTTACATAGGTACATGTGCAATGGTGCCTTCAAACAGGTACATAATGGTATAGACATCAGGTACAACAGACAGAAAGGGTGAGACAACAGGTCCAGAGATGTTACAGGCAGGACTTATGCATTTGTTGTTTAGTTACAAAGTTAGCGCTGAGTGCATGATACAACATTGAGTCTGTGACCATAGACATTTCTACAGTGACCATGGGAAAAGAAGACAAATGAAACAGAGACAGCACAAGAATAATACAGTTGTTTGGATAAGTGCCCTGTTATGACACCTTTTGTCACCTCATTATAACAGATCTGGCCTCCAGGTTGCAGTTACATATGTCTGAGAAGTGGGCCTGAAGGAGAGTGTTCAAGGTCCTAGGGGTGGTGGACTGCCTGATTTCTGCTGGGAGGTTATTCCAGAGTGTGGGCAGTCTATATTTGAAAGCCGATTGGCCCTTTGAGGTGTGCATGAAAGGATTTGTAAGAGTTTGAGTCAGTGCCCCACAAGGAATAGGCCGGGTGGGTTGGGTTGATAGAGTGGAACTGAGCTCTGAGGGAGGGAGTTTGACCAGTGCTTAGCTATGAGATTAGTGCAGTGAAGCTGGCACCTGGAGTGCAGCGATGGGAGATGTAAGGCATATAGGTCACAGTGATGGGTGGTGGGGGACATTCTAGGATAAGGTGACAGAAGGAATGAAAAGGGGGTCCAGGTTGGCTAGAGTGCATGGAGAGGCTGCGCTGTAGACCACATCACCGTAGTCGAAGATTGGGAGAATCATTTTGTTCACTAGCTCTCTCCTGACTGGGGTGGTTAGGCACCCTTTGTTGTGGTAAAGAGCACCTAGTTTCGGGTGTAGTTTTTCTGGAGGAGTCTATGTGGACGGAGAAGTCCAAGTGATGATCCAGCCATACCCCAAGATACCTAAAGGAGGTGCAGAATTCCAAGGTGGTTCCGTCCAGCATTTGAAAAGTGGGTGGAGCCGCTAGCCGTGAGTTCTGGGCTGTGTGCCAAAGTTATGGATACGGTTTTCTTAGCATTGAGGACAAGTTGGTTGGAGCTAAGCCAAGTTTGGACAGCATCAAAATCCTGCTGTAGGGTAGAGTTTAGAGCCCTCTTTTCGGGGCTGGAAGCATACAGAATGGTATCATCCACATACATTTGAATTGCTGAGTTTGGGCAGGATAGTGGAGTCATTTAGAAATATTGAAAAGAGAAGGGCCCAGGACAGAGCCCTGGGGACCCCCATGGTGACTGGGAGCAAGGGGGATACTTGAGGTCAATTTTGACTGATTGTTTCCTCCCAGAGAGGTAGTGTTGGAACCACCTGGTGGCTAAATTGGATAGGCCAGCATCTTGCAGTTTTGAAATGAGTTTGGGGTGGGAAATGGTATTGAATGCTTTGCCAGGTCAATGAATATGGCCGAGGTAAGGAACCCTTTATCCATACCTGAGGCAATATCGTTGATGAGTCTAAGGAGCCAGTTATGGTAGAGTGTGATTTGCAAAGCCTGACTGAAGGGGTGAAAAGGAGGTGGTGTCAAGGAATTGTATGAGTTGAGATAGGGCTAGTTTTTCCTGCAGCTTGGCCAGGGTGGGAGGAGGGAGATAGGGCGGTAGATACCGGCCCTGCTGGGTTGACCCCTTGGCAATGGGATGACTATTGCCTCCTTCCAGACTGTTGGAATTTGTGCTGAGGAGAAGGATCGGTTTAGGTGATTGGCAAGGGAGCTGAAATGGCAGGGGCAGATAGGTATAAGAGTTTAGCGTCAGGCCTAGTGGGCATTTACCCTTATTGAGGTCAAGGGAATTTAGGGCGGCTAGGACTTCAGCAGGGAGACCGGTTTGAAGGAGAATTTGGTGGTTGGGGAATGCGGGTAGCGCGTGGGGTTCGGGTTCAGGTGAGAGGATTGGTGTTTTTGTCAGTAGAGATTTAGCGAGTTGGTAAAAAGTGATTGAAAGTAGAGGCAACTTCACTTGGTTTGGATACGTTTCTGCCCTGAATGGTAAGGAGTAGGGTAAGTGGCTATAGGGAGAGTGAGCAAGGTTTTAATAGATTTCGAAGTTGGATGGGTGGTTAAGATTGGAAGAGAGGGCCTCTCGGAAGAAGTTCTTTTAGCCTGCCTTATGGCTTTGGTGCAATTGTTACTGAGGGTATGGTACTGTTGCCATGAATCAGTGGTGCCTGTTTTCCTGTGTTTTTCCAGGCCTGGTCCCTGGCATGACATCTGGAGATAATGTCGCAGAGACCCAGGGAGATGGGTTTCCCTTACTTTTGCTTCTCAAGGGGCGTGATAGTCCCATACCACTAGAATTTGATGTCTGAGAATGTCAAAAGCATGATCTAGGGTAGGTGCTAGCTTGATGAATGACCAGTCGGCAGAGGCGAGGTCATTTAGCAGGATGGAGAGGCCGAGGACTTGTCCGAATGTGAACTGATTGACCTAGGTGGGAGACTATTAGTAGGTCTGTGCACCTTTCTGATCACATATATTGGGTGGTGGTCGCTCATTGAATCTGGTAGTAGGCCAGCTTTAGTGACCCTGTGTGGGTGGGTTGTGACAGCCCAGTCCAGGAGGGAGTGGTTTTGGGATTTGGTGTTGAGGCGGGTGGGTTCCTCAATCTGTTGTGAGAGGTTAAGGGCTCTGATCCTGCTGCTTAGTTTGGAGCAGCCTTTGTCTAGCCAATTGTAATAAAAGTCCCCAAGGATGTAGAGCTCTCCAGCAATGGCCAGGTTTTTAAAGTGGCCAGGAGGTCTATGATGGCATTTGCTGGGGTTGTGGGGGCACAGTATAACCCTGCCCTGTACACGGGGTGGTATGCAGCAGGACAAGTTTAATCATCCTGGATTCGATGTGGAGAGGGACCTGGGAGCTGGACAGAGGTGTATTGTAGTGCATTGGATATATACATGGCAATACCCCACCTTTCTTTTGTGTAGTCTGTCATGCCGTAAGACTGTGTAGCTGGGCATGGCTACTTCCAGTCATTGTGCTGGGGTTTTAGCCATGTTTCGGATACAATGCAGATGTCTGGTTTGAGTGTATGTGCAGTGACTTGCAGCTCCGGGACTTTATTCAGTAGGCTGCAGATATTGAGATGGATTAGGCTAAGCCCCTTGGCAGTTTTAGATAGGCAGGGTGGGTCAGAGGTCCAGGGTTGGTTTCAACATCACCTGCCAGTAGGAGCATCAGGGTGAGGTATTGTAGGGTGTCAATCCATCTATTTTTGTTTTACATTTGGGGTTGGAGAAATGGGTACAGGATGAGGTAACCTTTGCTAGTCTGCTTAGGCATCTAGACAATGGGCGAAGGATGGGGAGATGGAGGTGCATGAAACCATCCTTGATGCGGTTTGTAGCAGAGTACACTTGGGGGTATTTAGGGTGGGGGTCAAGACAGAGCTGAAGTTTAAGAGAATAGGGTCATTTTGGGGCTGCGTGGCTGGGGGTAGTGACACAAGAGGAGTGGCAATGGTTAACAAGGTTAAAGTAAACAGGAGCGTGATTTTTTTTCTTCAGTACCAGGCTGAGGATAGTGATAACGGCCACTACTGGTGAGATCTGATAACCTGCAGATCTGAAAGTGGGCTGATAGGTTTTTGAGAGTCACCTGACCTCTCAGCAGCCTATAAATTGGAGTGTCGACCAAGGGTGGTGGTGGGGCGGTGGGAAGCCAGCGAGCAGCCGGTGGGGCAAGACCTCTGCAGCACAGCTCCTGGAGACACTGTGCAGGGGCCATGGCTTTCTCTGTCCCACAGAAATGGTGCCAGGTAGGACAATTAAGGCCTCTTTACCTGACGAGTTTGTTGTTGAATTTGGGGGGCCTTGTTTTGGCTTCCTGGGAGGGCTACAGTGTCCCTCTCGACCTCATGGGGATGGTTGGAGGAGGGCAGCAGTCCCCTATCCTCTCAGACCCGCTGTGAGGAGATAAGGAGAGGTAGGAGGTTATATACAGCACAGGTTAGGTGTTTCAGTGAGTTTGTAACTTGGTATTTATCTGATAAGTTCCTGGTAGTTATGTCCCCGAAAATTGAATTTTAAATTGTTTACGATTTCTTCCCTTGGATTAAAGTCCCCATTTATTGTTTCCCGAGATTTGGCTAAAAGAAAAAGATTATTAGAGTTCCCGTAAATAATTCCCTAAGACTGAATTTCAAATTTATATAGCTCAGGGCCCTTAGTTAAAGTCTCCTTGCTTGGGGTCACGTGATGAGCTGATCGGGAGACGTGTCCCGAGTCTATCCGAGGCCTCGTACTATAAAAATCAAGCTTTCTCGCTCCGGATCTGGCAAAAGTTTTCTACATTAGCTGTTAAGAGCTCCGTGATGACGAGTGTTTACTTCCTGGCCGGGTGCTTTAGAGTCGCCAAGTTTTTAAACCGCGATTACATAACTAAAATGGGCGCATTGGCAAGTTCTGTGGAGCCCTGGTGGGGCAAGCTCCAGCCACCAAGAGACCTAAGTCTCAGTCACCTACCATACCAGAGCAAGGCGGGAAGCAGGGAATACAGGGGCTTAAGCAATAATGCAGATGATATTCGAGATTAAAGCACTTTACAAGGGCTGGTGCTGGATTTATGGAGTTCAAACCTGCGAACACTCCCTGGCACAAAGAATGGGCGATGCTGAAGCCCGGATTTCATCGCAAGAGAGGAAGGTTTCTGTACTCGATCAGGAGATGGGGACGATTCAAGAAAGCTGAAGAAATTGGAGAGGGTGGAAGACCAGGAATCAAGAAATTGCAGAAACAACCTGATTCTGGTGGGGCTACCAGAGAAGGCTGAAGGTCGGACTGTGTTCTTTTATGCAGGAGCTCCTGTTAAACCTGCTAGGCCCTACACCATTTGGAGAGGGGTATAATTTGAAAGAGCCCACCGGCACTACGAGAGATGCCACCGCGGGTGAGACCCCAGTTATAATAATCCGATTCTCAACTGTAAAGAAAATCTCATGTGCTGCTTGCCGCCAGACAAAAGAAGCCTTTGCAATGGAATGGTGCTTCATTGTGGTTTTTCAAGATCAGACACCAGCGATTAGAGAAAAGCAGAAAGAGTATGTCAACATCAAGAAGAAGCTTTATCTTGCAGGATAAGATTTTGACTCCATCCCCGCTACCCTGGTGGTGCGCCTTCAGACCGGGAGAAGTTGTCACGGCAAAGGATGCCATGGATGGGCTACGGGTTGAGCTCACAGATCTCATTCAAACCCCAACATGACTGTTTATGGGCAAGGAGGCTGAGCTCCTTGAGGCTGAGATGGAAGCTAAGCAGTGGTCTCTATACTTATTAAGACTGGTGACTCTTCTGTTTTGGTTAAATCTGGACGTCAAGTGACTAGCCAGGACTGGGTTCATAGGTCCTGCAATGGATCACAAAGTGTTACACCACAAGGCTCTAGTGTATTAACTAGAGGACATGGGAAGGGGTTCACTAATCATTAATCATAATATTCTTGTTATTAGACCCAGGAATACTTTTCAGACTTTGGAATTTTAGAGGAACTGTTAGAAGGGGGTGATGTTGGATTTCTTTATTATAAAAGGGGTCAATTAGCTAGGGCTATATGGCTGGTGGGTATTAATTGTGGTAAAGCTGGCTCGCCAGCTTTTGGGATAGCTGGAGAAGGGAGTGGTCTAGGGATTAGGACTTGATCAATATTAATAACTGGAGGATACCACCCGGGGTGTAGGGGACGTTAAAATGGAGCAGGGCTGGCTGGAGATATAATTACCAAGGAGGGTTATGAGGGGTCTCCTTAGTCTCCTCCGTGCTTATCTTTTCCCTTTATTTATGGGAAATGTTAGGTGGGCGATGGACTGCAGAGAAAAGGCGCTTTATGTCCCCGATTCTGGGGTTCCAGGGCCAGATTCTGGGGTCTAATGTCAGAGGATGGGGCGAGGAGAGGCAAGGAACGGTTCATCCATGACTCAACATCAGATGGTTGGTCAATCTAAGGATCGGGGATGGGGAGGGGAACAAGGGTGGAAAGAGAGAGAATCCAATTATGGGAGCACTAGGAATGCAGACCTTAGAAAGGCACAATGCGTGGGTTCAATTGAAAAATTCTGTTGTTACTGATGGTTTGCCTTACAATAATTTCTTGAATGTAAAAGTGCTCAGGGTCGACGTAAGAGAATGATCATTCTATGTATATTGAACAATGAGGGGCTCATATTGTAGCACTTCAAGAGACACACTTATTGACTGAGGAGTTGGATGGTCTCAGGAAGCGATGGGTGGGGCAGGTATATAGTGTGGGAGGGGCAGCCTCTGGGGGTGGTGATTCTAATTAAGAAATCTTGCCCATATGATGTGTCCTAAGTGATAACCAGGCAAGACTGCAGGGAATCTATTTGTCAGGGACCTTGCTTGGCAAGGCAGTTCGGGTTGCATCCATTTATGGGCCAACCCTCCAGACCCCAAATTCTTGCTTCAATAGAAGGATATAGCCACCCTTCCTTCACACTCACTCATCCTGGCTGGTGATTGGAGCATATATTTTGATAACAAGGAGGACAGGATACCTCCACACAGCGGGCCGAGGACCAAGGCCCAGTTAGCCCTGGCTAAGTTCTTGGAGATAGCGGCCTTAGTTGATCCAATTAAGACTCTTTCAAATAGGGGCTGTGACATGACATTTTACCTCGCAGCACACACAAAAGTCACACTAGAACTGATTTTTTTGGTCAACAGAGAAGCTCTTGCAGAGATTAGAGAAGTGCTGACTGAGGGTAGGACTCTCTCAGATCACTCTCTCATCCAGCTGCAGTGGGAACCCAGACCAACGCCGCCTAGACCTTACAGATGGAGGCTTCATGACTCGCTCCTCACAGAGGACATGAGAAGGTTGAACTAGAGGGGCTTTACAGGAGATTATTAGGTCCCAGCCCCCACGTTGGAAGATAAAAGACTAGCTTGGCCTACCTGTAAATTCTTATATGCAGAGGCAGCAAGGCCCTAGTGGCAAGGGACAGGTCGATTAGAAGGCCAAAGAGGAATTCCTGGTGGGGCGATAAACTCACTGTCACAGCTTGAAGGGTCTTCAGGGAAATAGATGCGGACTTAAAAGTTTGAGAAGGAACTGTCAGAAATTGTATATGGAAAACAGAGTTTTGGTTGAATAAGATTAAGGCTAATTTCTATTGCAGGGTGATGTCCCGGGTGCCTCTAGTGGCTAGAATTAAAGAGTGGGAGGCCAGTAGGACAATCATATCAGTTATGCATGAAGGGAAGCCGGTCACAGACCCAAAGAAATGGCTGAGGCGTCGATCATTTTTCGCAGAAATCTACCAATCTAGATAATTGGTGGGGAAAAGGAGGTTAACCATTATCTAGAAGGAATCCAGTTACCTACTCTGGATTCTGTCCAAGTAAGGAACTGGAAGCCCCAATAAGAGCATCTGAGATCGTAGAGGTGGTGCGGTCTCTCCCTTTAGGTAAGTCACCAGGGCCCGATGGTCTTATCGCAAAATTTACCAAACTCATATTCAGACCATACTCCCTATACTTCATGAATTTTTCCTCACTATAATGGAGGAGGGAATTCACACTCACCGCTCACCAGGCGTATGTCACTTTAATACCCAAGCCAGACAAGCCTAGGGATTTAATGGGTAACTATAGGCCTATAGCCTTAATAAACCAAGATATTAAGATTCTTACTAAAATCTTGGCAAATAGGATTTTGACTATTGCCCTAGTTTAATCAGTCAGGAACAGGTAGGCTTTATGCCGGGAGAGGGCGAAGGATGCCCTTAGGAAAATCCATCATATTTTAAATTTTGCTCCGGATTCCCACCTTCCCTTGGCCCTGATATCCCTAGACGCTGAGAAAGCATTTGACCGGGTTTCACATTCATTTCTTTTGCTACAATGGAGAAAATGGGGTTCCCGGGGTCTCCTTAGAGGTATTAAGAATCTATACCGCTCCCAATGGCTAGGATATTGTGTAATGGTTATATTTCAGGGAATTTCAGCTCAATAATGGACTCACAAGGATGTCCTCTCACGATATTGTTTAACATCTATCTAGAACCCTGTTAAGATCTATAAATAGGGATGCCAAGGTCCAGGGATTAGGATCGGGGACTGGAGTTAAAATTTCAGTTTTCGTGGACAATATTCTCCTTCATTTACAAGATCCAATATCCAGCTTTGAGGAGTAAGAGACTCAATAGATCGCTCTCAAGGTTTCTAACTATAAGTTAAATCTCACCAAAACACAAATCCTACCCTGACACCACATGTATTTAAGGCAGATTTTTCATCCCTGGGAGTGCAGTGGCATACTGACAAATTGAAGTATCTGGGAATCTGGATTACAACAAACCAGGAGTCTGGGGTTGATGCTAATGTGGGGGGTTATATCTGCGGTTAAAGGAGATATCATAAGGTGGAATAAGTTACCTCTGAACTTTACGGCGCGCCTGGGCCTTATCAAGATGAATGTTCTACCAAGAATGATATACCGGTATATTTGGCTCCATACAACATCCCTGTTAAATGGTTTAGCATGATTAGAAGGCTAATTTCAGGATTCCTATGGAATAACAAACCAGCCAGGGTTAAGCATAATGTCTTGCATTTGCCATATGAGGTGGGAGGCATTAGGTTACCTGACCTCCAGGTATATTATGTGGCAGGCCAGTTAGGCCTTATGGTTCAATGGGCCGAAGTGCCGAGGGGGAATATGGCCTGCGGCTGCAAATTGGAGAAGCACTGCTATTGAGCCTCGGCTGCACCCCGAGTCTATGCTATATGCTAGCCTAGAAAAGGTTTATTCAGGGAGAAGTGTGGGAACCCAATTAGGAAAACCCTGAGGCCTGGTGGTCTTTTCTCTCCCGGTACAAAGGTGCTGTCAAATGAAGTCCAGAGACCAACCCATACTGGGTAATCCTAATTTGGTTATAGGAGGTCGGTACTGGTCACCGTGGTCTAATTATTTGGGTGGCTTAAGATTGATTGATACACAGCAGGAGATAAAACAGTTTTACCATCACAATGCGAGGGATTGTCCTTTTTCCAAAGGTTGCAGCTTAAACAAATGATAGCTGGGTTCCGAAGGGATGGGGACTTTTCAGATAACTTCCTCGAATGGGGAATCTAAGGAAGCCTTCGGAAAGCTCACCCACTCTCACAAGTTTATAAACTTCTCCTGGACTTCCTGGGCCCGAACACTTCTACACAAATTCCTTACTGGGACAAGGTGCTGGCTCTAAAATTTTAGGTGGGAAAGCATTTGAAGGCCACTAAATACAATGTGATTCCCAAATATAGAAACACGTAGATTTTTGTGGTTCACAACATATATTATACCCTGTAAAGCTATATGGTAGAGGGTTGAGACAGACAGATCTGTGTTTCAGGTGCAAGAAGGAGGTGGGTGACCTGTTACATGTAATGTGGGGTTGCAGTAAAATCTCTCCTTATGGAGGGAGATTAAATGGGGTATGGATCCAATGCTAGACTATACGGCTTTTATAACTCCAGAAGTATGCTTTGGGTGACTTTCTCAGATTACAGGGACTGCACCCAAATTTCACCTTTCCTTAATGGTGTCGGTAGTCAAGGCGTCTTAGTAAAGCATTGGAAGGACGATCAGGTTTGTGCATATGAACAATGGGTGAGAGAAATGCTGGGGTACTGGTCAAGATAAAGAGACACCTTTTCTCGGAGGGGAGACAGGAGCTGTATGCTAAAAGATGGGCAATATTAGATGTGATCTACTCCCAGCAAGTCACAAGCTCGGAACACAGGTCTGTCCGTCAGGCAAGGATTAGCAAAAGAGTATATGATGGAGTGTTTAATGCATATATTGTTTTGTGCCTTTATACCTTGTTTATTTCCTTTTTTCCCCAATAACTTGGGTAATGTCAACGGGTCAAGTTGAGTCTATTACTAAGGTTAAAGGGATTGGTTGTGGTCTGCAAGGGCTTAATGATTGGGGACTCTCTCTTCTAGGGGACACACTGGGAAGCCGTCCGGGAGTATTTAGGCTTTATGCAGACCGCAGGTGATAACACTCTGCAAGTGGACTTATAAGGGAGGTTAGAGTTGCTGAGGGGGGTCGTTTTAGCACTGGTCAGTTCACTATACTAAGGAACTATTGATTTTGGAAATTTGACCATAATATGGGGCGGCTCCTCAGTGTGTTTGTACATAGGGGTTGTACATAGTTTGCATAACCAGTTTTGGTTGTGTCCCTGGCCTGGCCAGGTATATGTAGTGTACATGTATCTGTTTGTCTGATTTTCTGAAAATAAATAAATGTGTTTTAAAAAAAATAAAGTCTCCTTTGCTTGTTTAAACCCGTGATTTGGCTTAGAGATGGTAGGAAAATTCACTTTGTATGCTGCTCTGAACTCACCTGTTTGGAGGGGTAGACGAGCACAGCATGCAAAATGGCTGCCGCTACTGACCACTTTCAAACCCTGGTGCTTAGAACTGGAGCGGAGCAGGTAAAATCTTAACAAGATCCAGCCACTTATTCCACAGCTCTACGCTTTATCAACGCCAGGCACAGCGATTGAAAGCAAAATTTTCACTATTGGAGCAGGTAGAATTTTAGGAAAGCCAACCTCTGCTGCTATGGTTCAAGGAATGGGAACTGACCTTAGCAATTTATACAGACAGGCTAATTTGTTTTAGTAGTGCTGCTGCTATGCTCTAACGCATGTCAGCAACTGGAAAGCTGCTATAAATGCAGCTTCATTACAGTTTTAAAGTAACAGATGAAACATTTCAAGTGCAGGTAGAGTAGGCTCTAAGGTAACGACTGAAAACGATTGAAAATACAGGTATTATCCTTCTAAGGTAACAATGCATACACTTGGTTACAGCATAAAAGCCAGCCTGCTTCTTAAGGAGTCAGGTCTATATGTTACAAAAACAATAGTCAAGGGAATAAATGAAGCAACAAAAACAGTCTCCACATGTCTGCCGACCTCTGCAGCACAGCTCCTAGAGACACTGTGCAGGGCCGTGGCTTTCTCTGTCCCACAGAAATGGTGCCAGGTAGGACAATTAAGGCCTCTTTACCTGACGAGTCGGTCATTGAATTCAGGGGTCCTTCTGTTTTCAGCTTCTTGGGAGGGCTACAGCGTCCCTCTCGACCTTGTGGGGATGGTTGGGGAGGCAGCAGTCCCCTACCCTCTTGGACCCGCTGACAAGTTGGTCGTTGAATGGGGCCTTCTGTTTCGGCTTCCTGGGAGGGCTACTTTTCCCTCTCAAACTCGTGGGGATGGTTGGGTGAGGGCAGCAGTCCCTGCCCTCTCGGACCCATTGATGAGTCGGTCATTGAATTTGGGGGCCTTCTGTTTTCAGCTTCCTGGGAGGGCTACAGCATCCCTATCGACCTCGTGGGGATGGCTGGGGAGGGCAGCAGTCCCCCTACCCTCTAGGACATAGCATCCCTAATATCTGTAGTCTGCTGCCAAACTTCACCTGTTGCAAGCCTGAGTAGAGCACAACCCGGACATACTGGCATTAACTGAAACATGGTTAACATCCAGGACCAAGGACAGCCAAGTCCAGCTCCACAGGTACACCCACTTCCTCCATGATTGGCTAGGAAAGAGGGTGGCAGTTGCATAATCTATAAAAGATTACCTGCAGGGATAGCTCTCCCACATTTAAGAATGGGAAAAAATATTCAGATACTCTGTCGGCTTAACCTGGGCACCCAGGGCAAGGGCCTTACTCTCATCTCAGCCTACTTACCCCAAGGGAAGTAGCTGAGGGTTTTAGAGTACTGTATGAGCAGCTAGCCAACATCTGCTCTAGCAGTGAAGTCATAGTGCTGGGTGATTTCTATATCAATTGGTTGTCCCTGGACTCTGCTACTTATAAGGATGTGGTCTGCTCAATCAACATCCTTCAGCTAGTGGACCAATCAACCTGAACAAACTACAGATCAGGCACCAGTACCTTGTTAGACTGGGTACTAACTAACCACCCAGAATGTATCTCTGGCCTAAAAGTGCTCTCAGACTCCCTAAGTGACCATTCACCCGTCATCTTCGTCCTGGTCCAACAAGGCCCCTAAACTGCCCGCCAAGGTGATAATATCCGCATACTAAAAGAAGGCATGTTAGGGCTCTTTACAACACCTCCTGGAACTGAGCTGGCACCTATCCTAAATGCCAAAGACGTTGACACAGCTCTGAGTAAATTTATAGCTATTTTCAATGCTGCTTAGGATATATTTGCCCCCATATCAAAAGGAAAATCAGTGGCTCGCACAAAATGTGGATAACCCTCACCTCCTGCCCTGATGAGCTCCAGGGACCACCTATGGTATAAGCACAAAAATACTTCTCTGACCAGAATATTCAAACTACAAGGCTGCACGGAATAAATGCACCATCTCAATCCGTCAGGCTAAAGCAAACTTCCACAGACTCAAGCTTAACTCCACCTAGGGGACAGCCGTAGTTTCTGGGATAACATTAATGCAGTCATTTGGAAATGGGATACTTCAGCACTCACAATGCTGAACCACAATGGATCCCTTACACAAGACCCCAATCCATCGCAGACATCTTCAACAAAGCCTTTACTGACCTCAGTATAGTGCTCCTCCCAGTTTCCAAGACCAAGACAGCACCAACCAGGCCAGCCCCCAAAGTTCCCCCAACCTACCACGCCCCCCACATTCTACCTCAGAGTACTATCTAAAGGTGAGGTAAAAAATATCTCTCCAAAGTCCTTGGAAGTCCAGGCACAGCT
The DNA here is from genome assembly GCA_016271365.2 of Neoceratodus forsteri. NCBI lineage: Eukaryota > Metazoa > Chordata > Ceratodontiformes > Ceratodontidae > Neoceratodus > Neoceratodus forsteri. The sequence goes on along the minus strand of CM057453.1, from coordinate 950,225,174 downwards.
CCAAGGGCCTCGACCTAAAACTAATCTCTCTTACCCTTGACGAACTGCTAACCCCACTGACCTGTATCATAAATCTGTCCTCACCACAGGTACCTTCCAAAACTCTGAAAGCTGCCATCATAACCTCAGTTCACAAAGCAGGCAGTAAGACTGACCATGCCAACTACCACCCAGTTTCAATCCTCCCACTGATCTCAAAAGCCCTAGAGTGCATAGTCTACAATCAGCTGGTGGAACACCTTGACAAATACCAGCTACGATGCTAGCAGCAGCATGACTTCTGTCAACACCACCGCACTACCACAGCGCTTCTCGAGTTCACGAGTTACATTCTCAGCACCTTTGACCAGGGAACTTGGTGGGGCAACCTTTATCAACCTCACCAAGGCCTTTAACACAGTCAACCATGACCTCCCTCATGGCCCAATTAGAGGTAAATGGGCTCCTCTGACTCACTGTGCTGGTTCTGGAGCTACCTCTATGGACATGTACAGCAGATAAAAATATGCAATGTACTTTCTGACCCCTACAAATGTCCATCAGAGTCCCTCAAGGATCCATCCTGGGCCCCTCCTTTAGCCTCTTTCTAAACAACCTACCACTAGCCTGCCAACAAAAATATCCTTCTACGCTGATGATGTGGTGATCTACTCCAGTCATTCTGACCCTATCGCATTGGAGCAGTGTCTTCAACAGGACTTTTACGATGTGGAAGACTGGTTTAACAAAGCTAAACTCCTAGTCAATCACAGAAAGATAAAGTCCATGCTCTTTGCTCCTGTGCACAGCCGCTATAGGGCTGCAACCCTGAACATCCAGAACTTACAAAGATCACCATTGAAATGGTCCCCAAATTCAAACACCTGGGCCTCACCCTAGACAGCTCCATCTCATTCACCACACATATTGATCATGTGGCCACTACAGCTAATAGGAAGCACGGCCTGCTATATAAGCACAAGCTGCCCTCTGATAAAGCCCTCCAGCTTGCCATAACCTGCTTGGTCTTCTCAACTGTTGATTATGGCCTTATATTTACAGTGCAGCCTCTGACAGCACCCTCAACTAACTCGCCACCACACTCAACAATTGCACTTGGAACCCTACACCTGACCCATATCTTCCACCTCTACCAGCAAACCGTTGGCTAAATCTGAATGACAGGGCCCACTATCAAACCTGTCTCCTTGCCAAAAGCAACTCTGGGCCTACTGCCTCTGGGGCCCAGCTCCCTCACACACCAGGCCACACCAACAAGGACTACAAGGACATTCAATAAGATCTCCTCAAGATCCCCTACCATCGCACACCCAAGGTCAGTGATCCTTCGAATACCAGGCCCCGCTATGGCTTACCTCACTCCCACCAGATCTAGCCACTATTAGCAAAATAAGCTTGTTCAGATCTGCACTTAGATCCAACCCATCCAGCCAAGGGCAATGCACCTGCCCTACCTGATCAACTCACCTGGTAAAAATTCTGACTAATGCGCACTTATGCAATCACCCAACCTGCTACTTCCCCTCTCCACCTCCACTAACCCCTTCCCCCACCCTCAGCCCAGTCTCACCCCCTCTATTCCCTAGGGTCCTCGCCCCTACCTATTTCCTAACCCCTGTCCTTCCACTTTCCCACCCCTTCCTGACAAGACAACCCTAGCCAGTGGTTTCCTAAGCTAAACACCCTCAATTCCCCTCTCCTTCACTCTTGAACTTCCCTGCCTCCTCCTCCTCCTTCCACTCTCTCGTACATTACTGCTGCAGCTCTGACTTTGCCTGTATGCAAAGGCACAAACCCTATCTCATGTACTCTGTCAGTCATATTACTATTGATATTTGTTTAATGCTCAGTGAAACTCTGTGTTTTACTATTACACGCTCACATTTTCTTCCCAACGTGGAACCTTTGTAAATGATCTTATAGCACAAGCGTTGTAATCTGAGAATTCAATAAATAAATAACATAATACTTTCATCTACTATCCAACTGTTGAAAATATGCCTTTTGGGTAGTTAATACCAGGTCTGATATTATATTTTTCATTACCTTTATTGCCAGTTGTAACTTTATGAACCTCCTCATCCTGAGGATGTATCACATTAGTATCGGACTGCTAATGTCTTTTATATATGGTACTGTTTGCCATTTTACATGTAATATGACAAATTTTAAATTGAACCTTTAACAACAAAACAATATTTACTCAAATCAATTTGCTGCAGTATTGGCTCTGACTAGAGTTTGTTATGAATCAGTGCTGCACTGGACAAGGGATATCAGTGGATGTCATTTACTTGGATTATGCTAAGGCATTTGACAAAGTCTCCCATAGTCTTTTGGTAGATAAACTTGTAGAATTAGGAATAAACACAGATCTGGTCCAATGGATAGATTCATGGTTGGATGGAAGACAACAGAAAGTTTGAGTTATGGGGCACTTTTCAGATTGGGGAGAGGTGATGAGTGGAGTGCCTCAGGGTTCTGTCTTGGGACCAGTCTTGTTTGGTATATTTATTTCATCTATGCAGACATCATGTCATTCTTGGATTGCCAAGTATAAAGATGATAGCAAAATTAGTGCTATTATAAATAGTGCAGAGGCTGCTATAAACCTTCAGGAGGATCTATATAGACTACAGGAATGGGCGAGTAACAATACCTTGAGTTTCAACGAGAAGTGTAAGGTGATGCACTTAGGAAATATAACCGTAAATACCAGTACATCTTAAATGGTAGAAGGATTCAGGAAACACGGAAGAGAAAATCTGGGAGTAATCATTACACATGATTTGAAGTTTGAAACTCATGATAGGAAATGTGCACAAAAAGTAACAGGATACTGGCTACTATATTAAAAAATATTAGAAGTAAATAACAGGAAGTAATGGTTCCGTTGTTCAATTATTTTGTGAGATCACACCTGGAATACAACTCAGGGTAATAGAGGACAGAAACTAATGGAGGGTGTACAACGAGGTCAATGAAAAAATAATTGGACAAAAAGAGAGCCATACAGTGATAGACTAAAGAATTTGAATTTGTATTCCTTGGTTTACAGACGATAAGGGGAATTCTGCCTGGTATACAGGGCATTGAAAGATGACTTGATGTGTAAAAGTATAGGAATAAGTAGGAGATTAGTAAGAAAAGAAACAAGAGCACATAATCTGCAGATATGGAGGAATATACCTATTACTGTCCAAAGACCTAAATGGTTTAATCAGAAAGTGATATCACGCTGGAACAGCTTACCTCATTAGGTAGTGAATAGTGACTCACTGATCTTTTTAAAAGAGCATTCGATAGATATATGGGAGATGACAAATGGAGGTACTACCACTGATAAGTGACAAGTTGTTAATGGGTCCAGTGACCTTAAAGACTGTAATCAACCTACTGTATGAACCTATGTTCAATCCTGTCAATATCTCTGAGAATGAGAAGATTGAGCTCATGTCCCATCTCAGCCTGCTGTTCCATAGGGCCTACAAAGGATGAGGAGCACCACATATGCAGAAAGTGCAGGACCGAAAATATCTTCAAGTCCTTTATTTAACAGTATATATAGTGCACTAACACAGTGAGCATTAAAAAGTGGCAGCTGTGTCTTCTGCACTAACATTTCTCCTGCTCCCTGCCAGGCATGATCACAGTGATTCACTCTGATGATGCCTGGCAGGGTCCAGGAGAAGCATAACTTTCAGAGTAGCTTATCGTCACTTTTATATGCTCACTATGTGAGGGCACTATGTGCTTTAGTTAAATAAAGGACTTTGAATAGTATTTTGCAGTCCTGGTGCTTTCTGCATCTGTGGGTGCTCCTCATCCTTTTGTCTGTTTCAGTTTTTTCATTGCTGAGCACCATATTACTTGTCCCCCACTCCAAACCCATTTTGCTTTGTTTCACAGGAGAAGATGGTAACAACTACTAGTAAACATAAATGTGGATATTATCTGTTAGATCTTTCCAGGTATTCCTGATTTGAAAATGCAGCTTCCCTTAATAGTGGCATCTAAACAGAGAGCTTACCAGCAAATTTCTTTTTATTTTAGTACTAAACACATTCTCTTAACTGCTACAGTAAATGTGAACACTGGAGGAAATATGAAGAAACTGACAGAGGGAAGCATAACGAAGTCAGTTGCCATTTTATGCATCTGTATAAATATGCAGAACTAAATGCTGCATAAATTCACCAACTAAGCAAATGGCAGAAGGAGGGATTTGTCAATGCAAAAAGGGTGCTTGGTTTGCAATCAGGAGTGAGGTCAGTTTTCCTATGTGGGACAGTGACCCCAGAGTGTAAAAAGTTGGGGTTATTGAAAATATGATGGATCATAATGGTCTACCTAGCCCATTTTCTTAAAGCAGCAGTTTTTTCAGCAAAGAAGAAAAAGGTGGGTTGGAATTGACAACCATCTGACATTTTTCACAATCTCCCACTCAAAATGAATACGGACACAATTTAACTTGCTGCACTACAAGATTGCACCAAAGAATTCAGCATCTATGCCAAACTGGTGTTTCTCAGCTTGACATATGTGTTCGAAACAAAATCTTGGCACCACGTAATCACCATGCATGGAATCCTTTAATCTTTTCAAAAGTACTCCAGTGCTCAAATTCAAAGCAAGCAGTTGCCCCACAGGTTGGACACACCTCGACCAGTTTTGTACATAGTGTGCATCTTCAGGACTACATATTGCATTCTTTTGGCAGGATCTTTATACAGTACAGTACCAAAACAAATTTTCTTCACCTTATCCTCACTTGCATCTAAATGCACCCTAACCCCTTTCTGCCCTGATGTCATGATATTTAGGCTTAAGTAAAGCTGTATCCAAATGTCTTCCCTGAGGACCAAGTTAAACTTTTTCAATGCTAAAAAAAGACTAGCAATGCATTTCCTGGCTTTGAATAAATTTAATATGGAGTGGTATTATACCTTGCACAGTCTTGTGTTCTATGATTCTAATATGTTCGTCTATTAAACAGCAGTGCCAACAATCTAGTGAAAAATTTGACCTATGCTATTTTATGCCATTTTAGATTACCACTACCTTCTGGCTTGTATGATACCCTTATTTCCACAGTTTTAATCTGCTTTATTACTTTTTCATGTCTGAAATAATAAAGGAGCACTTCTTTAACCCTTACTGTGCCACAGACTAATATATCACCCAAATTTCCTATGCTCTAATTCTTTCAGCAGCCTACGGGTAAACACAGTGCAGACCAAGTCTTCATCAGTATTTTCAGCTGTTTCTGTCCATCTGTTGTTTATATACTACTTCTGCTGTGACTAAAATTAACTATTATGCAGCAGGCAGTGCTCCCTCACCTTACAGAACAATAGTTGTTAAAAACAGCTACAAATACTGATGAAAAACTGGTCCAAGCTATATTAAAAGGATTGCTTCTTTCATTATTTCAGACATGAAAAAGTACTCATGCAGACTCAAATTGTGGAAAGAAGGGCATCATACAAGTCAAGAGGTAAATGGCAATCTAAAACAGCATAAAATGTATTGGTCACAATTTTCACCAGATAGTTGCACTGCTACTTTAAATTATGAGGCTATGTTGAATTTTGAAAATGTGGCCTCATAACTTTGGTAATATTCAGTATTTGTACCACAACATTTCAACATAGCATTTTGGTACAATGACTAGTGTGACAGCTGTCATTTTCAACTCCTGCCCAAAATGTGTGTTTGCATCCCAAAAGTTGATTTTGCATTCCCTGCATGTCATCACCTTTAGACCAGGAGTTGAACATTTTATTTTCCCTTCTTTATAAAGCAATTTCATCACAAGGTGGTGTTGAAAATTAGGTGTAAAAATACTTACAAAAAATTACAGTATTTTCAATACTTTTAACAGTGATTCCACTTCTGCAGCCCTATCGACTCTGGACAGAGTTTGTTTTATTAGTTGAAATGTGTGTCACTTTTCATGAAATAATGCCTTTCTCTTTATTTAGGCTCTGGTTTTCATGGCTGTTGTCATGGACGTAGCACATGACAACAACACTGATGCCGCACTGTTACCACTCATTGGTGAATTGAGTAAGGTTATGAAAACATCATGCAATAGGGGTGGCAGGGTTTAGTGAGTGAGAGGGAGGCTATATTGCTGGCATCAGCTCTGTGTGTTAAGGAGCTGATGTTGGTAAGATGCAACACTGCAATTTCTTTTTTATTTTTGTAGCAGGTTTTAATTTCATATATGCTTCATCATTGTCAATGAAGGAGTGAGGAGGGAGAGAGAGCAAGCAGTCACAAAGCAAGCACTGCTGGAGGTGGAAAATTACAGACTCAGCTAATATGAGAAAAGTCAAGTGTGTCAGGAGAGAAAAGACATTGTTAAAAAGGTACTGTGGAAAATGTTAAGTATGCACAATTAGAAAAGGAGAAGGAGTGTAGTGAGACATAGAAAAGAGAAGCCATTTGTAGTGGGTGAGGAATCTATATAGTATGCACTTTTAGGTTGGAGTTTAGAAAGAAAATGCTTTTCTGTGTGTTTGTGGACTTCACAGCATGTTAAGGTGGATGCTATGTAGAGAGCGAACTCTTATCCACTTGGAGTTTCTGTGGGTAGTGTCTGTTTAATGGTTTCTTTCTAAATGGTGGTGGAGTGTGTTAGAACTGTGGAAAGTGAAAGTGATAATATGTAAGCAGTGCCACTAGGAAAGGGATGATTGACAAGGGGTGTAATTCTTCTTCTTCTTTTTTGTACATACATGTTTTTATTAAATTTTCCTTGTCAGAAGAACAATGTACAATCATACAATGACACTTAGATTTAGATCATGGATGTTAAGTACCAAAACAGTAATTACACAAAATAATGTTTAACTGCAGTGTAAATACAAGGCCTTAAAGAGCTGCTGATGCCTTAAAAATAAGTTTGAAAACATAATAATTAGGTACAATTCAGCTTCCATTCAATATATATTCTAAAGATTCCTCCCCACTATTTATTACAAAGAACATTTGCCTGAATCCATGATCATTATCCCTCAGGGTTCATCTGCCTTTGTAGCTGACTCCTACTATAAGTCATAATCTTCTGCTGTGACATCACAGTTTGTTGCCATGGGACTAACTACGATGTCACAAGCAGTTCATTATGACCTCAGGTAGGGAGACAGCAACAGGAATAGATAAACTTTTCAGGTGCAAAGATCCTGTTTTCATGTAGATGACCTCAGTAATAAATAATGGGAGGAAGAACAAGAACTAAAGTGAAATACAACCTGGACTGTGTCTAAATATTATGTTTTGGTAAAGCTCTCTTGAAGGCATCAGCTGCTCTTTAACTTCCATACCATAGTCTAGCACACATCACATACTGTAGTAGGATACCTCTGGCATGAGTTATATAGCATTTTATTCCCAATATGCAAATTCAATCTCTTTGCAACCATTAGTCCACACTTTGTGTAGATATTCAAGCTATCTGGAGTCACCTTATTAAATCTACACAGCTTCCTTTTCCTAGTTGTTATGACAAGAGGAGGTGGGGGCAGCTAGTTAACTACTTTTCCAATGCCTATAGATGTCCAACTGGGTAAGGGAATTACAGAGTATGTAAAGAACCTGTGTCTGGGTATTGGGAAGATAATGGGAGGAGAAGATTTCCTTTAAAGTAAGTATACTTCCATTGTAGGATAGCAGAGAGGGTCATGGTTGCATGTCATTGCTAGTAGCAGTCAAGGTGGGTCCATGTTGACCCTCCATAGGGCCATCTAAGTTGTCATCATGTTTTTTTCCTGGAGATGTGGAATCAAGGTTGGGCCAAGAGAAATTGTCAGGGTGGTTTCAAGTTGTATTATGGCTTGAGAGGATGAGTAACCAGGCTTGGCATATAGGTTCACCTATTATAGAGAAGAGTTGGACAGCCACTTTTGTGTAGGGTCAGGTAGGGCCCCCATGTCTAGTGGAGTTTGCCACTGCTGCATCAGCTAGTTTTTTATATCTAGAAGTTAGTATCAGTAAGTTTGCCATTCCTGTATAGAGGGTGGGCCTGGCTCTCTCAATGACAGAGGATTTCTCCTTTGGCTGCTGCTAGGACCCAATTAGTCTAGATTAGTTGATGGGAGCTTAGTGGGTGTGCATCTGAAGCTAGGCCACGGATGACTTGTGTCGGGTCCCTAACTGATGGCAGAGATGGCAGCTGCCTACACTGATTCCAAACTAACCCCAGAGCTGGGCAGGTCCATGGTATATGTATCAGTGTTACTTAAGGGGATGTTCATCTCCAACAGTCACTATCTCATGTCAGCTTGGCTATATTGAGCCATTATAGTGTCCTATATGTTCTATGCAGTATTTTGAGTTGGATAGTTTTGGCTTGTAACTCTCTATTAGCACTTTCCCCAGCCTCAGCATATTCAGTGGGCTCCTGAGCTCACACCTGAATTCAGGTCATTGACACTGGAAGTCAGCATGGTTCCCACTGTGCCAATGGCTATCCCTGCAAACAACATTGTTTCATAATTTTGTTTTGTCGTTTGACCCCAAGTTGTCAACACAGGCTTTTATGACTCCCGTTCTGAACATGACAGATGTAATTTATAAAATGCTGTCAAAACATAATTTCACATCACAAGTGAGAAAACAGTTTGTCCAGGATTTGAATAATGACACCTGTCATGTTGATAAGTTTGTGTGACAAATTGGCTAGTAAAAGATTTGTTGTCAAAGTATTGAAAATTACCAAACTTATGAGCAAGCATTGAAAATGTAATTGCACCTTCATATCTTTGTTGTTTTGTAATATTTGACCCCAAATTTTAATATAGTCATCTTATATTCAAATATTTTAGTGTTCACTCATAACCTGGTCATTTTAACATGTTTTTCCACAAAATTGTCAACATAATCATCTTATGACCCCACCTCATGATCCTAGTAGGTAAACATGTTCAAATCTTGCCCAAAGGCAATTTGTGAACCTACTGCAAAATCACTTTTTGGGCTAAGGCTAAACATTTCACTTACCTTTTTCATGAGGTGGGGTTCCAAAAGGTCATGTTGCAAATTTGGTATAACTATATTAAAAATGCAAAGTTTTGAGTAAAAGTTCAAAATGCATTGAAATACATTAACCAAACATATTTTCTCATATGACAGTTGATGGCTCGGGAGGAGGAAGTCTTTCTGACTAGAGAATGGATATACTGTATGAGTGAGGCTTTGATGGGATGGTGGGTGCTGAATGAGGAGTTGGGGTAGGGTGGCTTAGGTGGGGTTCAGATGGTGAGTAACCATTTTCTTCTTTTAGGTTTTAAAAATATATAGTCAATGATGAACCATTTTCCTCTTTCACAGGGTGCCTGTAGTGCTGAAATTGCATTCCCTTTGAACATAAATGCAAGTAAATAAAATATCTGCCACTTTGTCGCTAGAAGCATGCAAAGTCATTGAAATTCATTCCATAAAAATTACACAAATGTTGTCAAAGTTGCAGGGCTGAGGACTACAATTCACAATCTTTATTTGCCAGGCAGATTGGCCAAATTCACATGGAGAATACCCTATTCACAGGCGAACCCCAAGGTGAATTGTGTTGTCTGCTACAAACTACACCCTCCCCACCCAAAACACAGAAATCATGATATCTCCTTGCCAACCCTCAGTTGGCACCCTCCTTCCTCCTCTGCCCCAGTGAACACCACACTGTTACCTGTGGCTGCAGGCTGTGGCTGCTATAAAACATAATCCCTTCTCCCAACTTGCTTTTCAAATGCACTTCACCCAACTCCTCCCACTCATTCCCTCTATCTATAAGAGGTACATGGTCTCCATCACCCTTCTCCCCCACCAGCATCCACAAAATCAACCTGCAAATAAAGATAATGGTCCACCAGTGCAGAGCATATGCTTTACAATGTATGTTAGAACATAGTTCTCACTTGATTTCTGTAACAATGAAAATGTGGTTCTGCTGTAGTAGTGATGTCTGTACTGCAGCAGAATGACTTTCATTCTGCTTCAATATGGACATCATGCTGTCTCCCCTACGGCACCTGCATTGCCCTGGTAACCAATCACCTATTGCTCCCACCCCAAAAGCCAGTTTGAAAAAAAAAGTTCACCAGAGCATTGTCAAAGTTGTGCCACCTTCAACTTATTGTAACTTGACTAATTGATTACAGCCAATCTCTGTAGTGGATTTGAGGAGTAATGGGTGAGAGGTGAGGGCTGAAGTGTGCTCCGTGGTGGTCGGGTGCAATTCTAGGAGAGTAGCTAGTGAGTGTGCACACCTATCATCGGTTCTCGGAATCACCCTGTAGTGGCTGATATCGAAATGTATTTAGTAGGTTAACAGATGTTGTTCCCTTTTCTCTATCTCCCTTTTGTGCTGTTGTGGCCATAACTATACACTATATAGAAAAGTGTGTGGCTTAACGTTAACAACAAGTCAAATTCTCACACTCGTGGTTACTATGACGATATGGTAACCTCCTGAGCTGCACTCTAGATGTCAACAATCATCATAGCAACCACTTGTGTGAGAACTGCCTTGTTGTTAACGTTAAGCCATTCACTATCCTATATTTTATTTATTTATTTATTTTTATTTTTTTATTTTAGTTTTTGTTGACTGGGTAAGTGCACTAGACAAATCCTGCCTATTTTCAGGCACGACCCTGGGGAGGATACAGATGAATGCCAACTGATCTTGAACCAGATTAAGCTGTTGGTGGTATTTTTAGTGAATGAGGAAATTTGGCCAGGACACGGGAAATTCCCCTACCTGCAGTCTGAGTGTGGATTGCGATGGAGGAGGGCGTTGCAGACAGAGGCTCTGCAGAGGAACTTTCTGAGTCTATGGTGCAGGCGTCACCTGCTATGGAGCTTACCACAGAGTCATATTCTGGAGTAATGCAGGCTACTCAGCGTGCAATCGGGAGTTGTGAGGAGGGCGATGTTGTTGTTTCGGAGTCGTGCAGCGGGATGCCTTCGCCATTTGGCTTCTTCTGGGACGGTGCTTGATAGGGTTGCGGTCCCCTTGTGATGCTGGAAGCACTATGGACTGCAGAGCAGTCAGAACCCTCAGATATCGCAAGGGTAGCGTCAGTGGATAAGGAAGTGGTTGAGTCGGTTGAGAAGGAGAGGCGCACTGGTGGTGCAATGATGGAGTCTGTTTCTGTTACAGACTGGTCCGAGGAGGTTGCTTTGTCACAAGCTGGGTGGATGCAGCAACCTAATAGGCGATGGATTCGGATCCCACCTGGCTGTCCTTTTCACCAAAGAATCGGGCCCCCGAAAGATTATGAAGGAGGGTGAGTCGTCTTGTTTGAGAACTGAGTCTATGTTGGGAAGGCCTTCTGATATACCTGGGAGTGCTAACTCTGACAGTGTTTTGGGGGCAGGGCAGATATTCATCGTGACGTCCCTCTGTGCAATAGCAAGAAGAGCAGGAGACTAGGAAGGGTCCTCGCTTTGCAGACCTCTTGAAGCGTAATAAATTGGAACAGGCCCGAGAAGGAATGAGGTCCGTCTCGATATAGGGTGGTTTACCTGAACACCGGATTGGCTTTATGTGGCAAGGAAACTGTTATTGGACTCAATGCAATTTCTTCCTGTGGATATTTATGCTTTGATTAACATTCGGGGAGGATACGTTTGATGTTAGCTTCAAGCAGGTGGCTGGTTTGGATAAGTTTTGGCAAAAATATGAAAGTTGTAAATCCTTGCCCCTATGGCTATCTTTCTGGGCTATTCCCATCACTAAGCCTTTATTTAAAGCTGTTAACGTGATGTTTCAGAATGAGGGGTTAATGTGGGATATTTTGTACTGGCTGGAGCATAAATGTATGGTTCTGGGCCCTCCTGAGCCGATTTTGGATACTGAAGAGATTTGGACTGGGGCATGGCGTTTTAAGGTTAAATTACATGTGATAAATAATGAAATCCTACATGTTCCAAATAGCATTTTTGGGTAAAGACCGGGAGTGTGTTTCTATCCAGGACAACCTAAAGCATGTTATCGGTATGGTAGTCAAGACATTTAAGCAGTGCATGTGACAAAGTTAAATGTGCACTATGTGGGAATTTGATCATGATAGCGAGGTATGTAGAAATGTGTTTTGATGTAATCTCTGTGAGGAGTCTAGCCATGCATATCATCAATGTCCGTGGGCTGGCCAGAATAAACAGGGAGGTTTGAATAAAGAGGAATTGATATCCCAGGCTCAGGGTAGAGGCCAGTCTCATCGGGCCCCTCCTCAGAGTAGGGAGAATGCTTTACTGCTGGTAGAGGTCAGGTGATGGTCCATGCAGACCCAGTTGCAAACCACTGTGAAGTAGAAAATACTGGGGATCAATCGGTACTTTTGGCTCCACAACAGACTTGGTTCCCCCTTCACACAGCTCTGAACCCTCTGTTTTAAATCCCCTGTAGAGACTCCTATAGTGGGGCCCGCTTCAGACACTCTTTTCCAACCTCCTAGGAGGGTTACAAGGGCCAGTAGTTGTACAGTGGGGATGGGAGGGTCTTCCCTCTTCAGAATTCCTTTTCAGCGTTATCTGACCTCGAGGGTGAGGTTGCTACTGAGTTGCTGAAATCAGATGAGGCTTCCAGCATGGAAATTAAGGATGATGGGGGTACAGAGTTGTTGGAGGGGAAAAAGAAAAGGGTAGAAAGCGAAAAGATAAACCCTGATTTAACCACCTTTGTTTTTTATGGCCTGTTTGAACATTGTATATCTTAATTGTTGTAGCATTAAGAGTTTCAGGGGCAGCTAATCTGCCTGCAGCAGTGTAGGGATTTCAGTGTCGATGTCATCTTTTACAGGAGATGCATTTATCTTCCTGCTTGAGGTGACTCAAGTTAAAAATTCTGGTGGGATGGCCCTTCTTTTGGTCACTTGGGGAAGATGCTGCGGATGGGGTGGGCATTCTGTTTCGCACCTTAGGTTCACGTCCACCGTTAGTTGATATTCAGCCTGGCCAAGTGTTACTTTTGGACTGTTTATTGCACGGCTTTAGTTTTAGGTTGATTAACACCTATGCTCCTCAAACGAAGACATCTCGTATTGCTTTATTTAACCAACTAAAACCTTATTTATTCACCTCTAAACATGTAGTTTGGGGGATTTGAATTAGTGGTTGGATTTTGGATTAAAATGATACTCTGCAAAAAGCGTATTGTGATACTCATGCTCTTTCGCAGTCGCGGTGGCTAAGCTGAAAGATGCTTTCAGGGTCTACATACCTCTCCTGGCTTTACTTACAGACGGGCTTCTTTTCAAACTAGAATTGATTATCTTTTCTTTCTCAATATTTAGTCCCTTTGGTTTGTTCGGTTGTGCCTTGCGATTTTTGGACTATAGGGTTTACATGGTAAACTCAGTTTACATCAAATTCCTGCTTATTTTCCTGCCTTTGCAAGTAGATGGATGCTGAATTCCCTCTTATTGTCTGAGGCTGTTTTTTGGCCAACTGATGGATTTCATGATCCTTAGGAAATCAGTGGCTGTGTTTTTCTGATTGGATTACATGGTGGACAGACACCAAGTTAGCACTGAAGGATTTTTTTATTGCTTATGGTAGCGGAAATGTTCTTGAATATTTACAATATTTAGATTTCAGGAATCAATATTATAAATTACAGTCACATTCCGGTCTCGGATTTGGAGGTTCAGTCTCAGCTGAAGTTTGCTAAGCAAAATATGCTGCAGTATCAATATCAGAGGGCTTTAGCTTCACGCTGGACTGAAATTTGGTACCCAAAGCAACCCTTTCAGGACCTGTACATGGCATGTAAACATAAGATTGAGAAGAGGCTTATGACAGGGCTTGAGATTCTTTTGGTAGTTTGAAAACTTCCTTTGCAGAAATGCTGGCGGTTGCTGAAAGTCAGGTTTCCTCACAGTTTGGTGTGGAATTTATTCTGACTGCATCTTGGGAGGATGTTCTGCATTTTCCAGTCCCTGCTATTTCCCAGGCTGATGCTGATCTACTACAGGGCCCATTACCTCACTGGAAGTGTATGCAGTTATTGGCTCACTCCGTACTGGGGTTTCACCAGGTGTAGATGGATTGATAAATGAATTTTATAAAGTTTTTCTGGAAGATATGTGTGTCATATTGACAGCTGTCTTTAATGATATTCTTCATTTTGGTTTCGTGATTCAAAGTTTAATTTGGCCATTCTAACATTTATTTTAAAACCGCGATGCTTCAGATTTTGGTAATTGGAGGCCTATTAGTCTCCTTAATACTGATTATAAGATTCTTTCTACCATATTGTGTAAACGGCTTCAGGTGGTGGCACAAGGTGTGCTTCATTCGGCACAGACATGTTCTATCCTCACTGCTCCATTCAACAGAATTTGAAACTTCAGCGAGATGTGTGTGAATCGGATCTCAAAAAAGCTATCAGGTTTATTTTGGCCCTGGATCAAGCAAAAGCATTTGATTCTGTATCCCATGATTTTCTTTTTCAAGTCTTAAGTAGATATGGGTTCCCTAGGGTTTTTATCCAGTTCCTTAGCACTTTATACACCCAGGCAGGCTCTTGCCTGCTTATTAATAATTATTTAGGCTCAGAACTTCTGTTGAAGTGCAGGGTTTGGCAGGGTTGTCCTGTCAGCCCTTTATTGTATCTTTTGTTTTGGACCCCTTTTAGGAGATTGAATATAACAGGTCTATTCAGGGTTTATCCTTCACTTACTTTACCTGCCCAAAAATTTCTGCATATGCAGATGATATTTGTTTATTGGTGGAAGATGCCTCTTCTGGGTTAGAGGCACTACAAGTGGTTACCCATTTCTTGGCCTTAAATGGCACTAAGCTAAATTATGGGAAATGTAAATGTTTGGCTATTGGAGATGCTCCAGGTCTTCATGATGTCGAGGGTATTTTAGTCTCTGATTCCCTTACCATGTTGGGTCTCCTTTTTGGAAGAGGGATTTAGCCTTTTTAATTGGGAGAAGTGTCTTGTTGCAGGAGAACGGAAGGTACAACAATGGAAATCCTGGGGTTTCTCAAAAAGAAGCGGGTATTGATTATTAAGAAATTTTATTACCCATTTTTTACATGTATGTTCAGTTTTTCCAGTGCCAATTTCCTTAGAAACAAGATTATATAGTTGTTTTTCAGATGGTGTGGGGTAGTCGTTTGAACCCGATTAAACATGCTTTTACTTATTTAAAGTTGAATCAAGGAGATTAGGGATGATAAACCCTATCGTGTTTTATCATTCCTTTTCATGATTGCTTCTTTTCAGACAGAGGTCATGCCTCAGGATCATCCTTGGTGGCGTGGACTCAGTTGTTTTTTCTCCTTTTTGTCCCATTGGGAGGGTGGGGTGTTCCTAAAAGAATATGGCAACTGCAGCACCTTCCTGTGCTGACTCTGCAGTTAGAAAACTGTGGGAATGGAAATTGGGTAAAGCACAATTACATGAGGTGCCAAGAAAGGACTTTTATTTGGAAATTATGAGAATTTTTCTATGTTCAAGTGGATTTCCTTTTGTACCTACTAATCTCTCACGGGCCCTTCGTCTATTAATGGACCATAGGGTACCTCCTAATATGTGGGATGTACAATGGCTTTGTTGTCATGGGAAGCTGGCCATCCGGAGTAACTTAAAACATAAACCAATTACAGACAGAGTGTGTCTAAGATCAGGTTGTGTTGAACAGATTGAAACATTGAACATTTCCTTTTACTCTGTCCCTATGTTACCTCCTTTTGGTCGGACTTGGCCATTCGGTGGGGCTGGAGTGTGTTAAGACACATTACATATCAGAGCTTGATTTTGGGGATTATTCAGGTTTTCTAAGGAGGTATCATCCAAGTACATTGAATGTGATTTTTGCATGTATTAAATATCATTTATGGCAAGCCAGATGTCAGTTCTCCTTGCAACACACCCTTCTTCCAAATAGTGTTATTATTCATTGTATAGAATTGGCGTTAGGAAGCAAAGAGTTTTGAACAGCTAACCTTGGATAATCAAGTTTTCCTTAGTTTCTGGAAAAACATTATTTGGCTTTTATGACTGCTGTAAAATATTTTCTTTCTGTCTGACTGTATAGAAGTTCCTCAGGAGTTATGATTTCTGTTCAGGAATTATGTTGTTCCTATTTTTTTCCTACTGTTTTTTTCTGTTGTTTTCTTTATTGATGTATGGTTGTTTTCAAATAAAAATTCCCCTACTCTGTGAAGGCAGAGGCTGTGTGGCTAAACAGTGGTGTTACTCAGTGATGACTGAGTTCTGAGCTGGGCCAGATGCGGGAGGCTGAGAGTGCATCTCCTCCTTACCTTCTCTGGCAATTTTACAATGGAGACCAACGCTGAATTTTTGTTAATTTCTGAAGGAATCCTACTGTTTGAGGAACCTGAGGTTATGATGGAAGCAGCAGCAGGAGATGTGATTCCCTGTGGTCAAGCGATGTTAAGTGAAACTGATTTGGAAGCTTCACGCTGGAAACTACCTTACGGCTGCGACTGCGGAGGTGGAACAATGCTGCATAGATGCGAGGAAGAGTTTGCAGGACGACTGGAACATCAGAGTGCACAAGCATCGAGCAGGATGCGGAACCACGGGATGGCAAAGCGGCTGTGGTAATGGGGAAGACTCAACAAGGAACAAGGGACTCTAGTTGGAGAGGGATTACCAGGAATCTCACCAGCGTTTTGGAAGTACAGCAGCATGAAGAGGGACAAATGGTGTCGGAGGAGCATGAGGAAGCTCGGGGAGGCAAGTTGTGACCAGCACTCATTTCCTGAACAACAGTCAGAGGCAGGTAGTGTAAACTCCACCAAACTTGTGTTGCCTAAAGTTAACTTATCATTTAGAGCCTCTGTAGGAGGCCCAAAATGACTCTTTACAGAAAGGGGAAAAGTAGAAAGTTACTAAATAAAACAGTGGAGGACTCAAAGAAACCTCAGATCATTTTCTGAGTGAAAGGCATGACTCAGAGGACCGGGTGGACACAGCTTTACAGGCTGCAGGTTGGGTAAAAACCCATCTGGACAGTTGAGATGCAAACCTCAAGGATGACTCTCTTATTGCAATTTCTGAGCCTTTCAGTCCCCCTTGCCTGAGGTGGTACTATCCTCTTGCCTGCCTCTGGGACAAGCTTCCCTGAAGATACTGAGATGTTTCAGCAGCAAGATGACTCTCATCCTTTATTACAGGTTATCAAAGACCAAGAAACAGCTGATTTAAATGACTCAGCACAGGGGTTTGTTTTGAACCAGAGGTGCTGCCTCAAGGTCTTACTTCTGTAGAAAGGTCTGAAAATGTTTTCTAGGGGTGAGTGTGAAAAAGTATGGCATGGGAAGGTAACAGAGCATTTATTTCCAGCTGGTAAAGGCCCTTGTAAGAGCCTGCAGAAAGGCGTAATGCTGTCGTTTAAAGTTCAGGGGTGACTTAGATGTGATCCTAGACAGGAAATTTGTAGGCAGAGTATTATTGAAGGATAGTATGAAGTTCTCTGCCTATGAAATTTATGCCTTAATACATGTGTCGGGAGATGTATTATTTGATGTAAGTTTTAAACATCCGTTGGGTTAGAAAGGTTCTGGAAACAATACGGTTAATGAAGCTTTCCCTTATGGAAACCATTTTTGGCAATCCCATTGACAAACCCTTAACAAAAAAAAATCACAGTTCTTTTTCAGAATGAAGGGTAAACATGGCAGATATTACTTATTGGCTAAGCAGCACTGCATGGTTCAAGGGGCCCTGGAACCTATTTTGGATGAGGAACAATTATGGACAGGGGTGGAATTATCAGATAGTATTGAGATTAGTAAATGGACAAACACATCATTTACTGAATTGTTTCTTTTGGGCAGGGACAGGGAGTGATCTTCTATCCTGGGCAGTCAAGGGCTTGCTTTTAAATGTGGGGAAGTGAGTCACCTGAGCAATGTCTGTGACAAACAAAAGTGTGGATTATGTGGAGATTTGGGGCATGTTGGGGCTCATTGTCGGCAACCTTTGAAATGTAACCTTTGTGATGAAAAGGTCATTCTTTTGTACCTGCTCTTGGGCCTCACACAATAGTGTAGATACTTTAGTTTGGACTGAGCAGGACTTATATGCCACAGCTCAGAAAAAACCACGTGATGATGGAGTTGTTATCAAAGGTCCTATTAGTACCCCACTACCACAAAGGGTTCCTAGGAAAGTAAGGGAGGTAATGGTGGAAGAGGCAGTAGGGACACAAATTCAGGAAGACATATCCCATTGTAAACCGAATGAGAGAGGGAGGATGTGATGGTGGAGGGCCTTCAGAGGCGACATAGTTCAGGATTTGGACCAAATAGTGCATACAGACGAAAGACAGGTTTCTATGCCCCCTCAGTGCAAACAGATACGGAGTTTAAAAGGGTCACTAGGTCTAAAGCAGGGAAGTTGGGAATAGCTGCCTTAAAACAAACCAACGAGGTAGAGGAGGTAACAGTACAGAATTCGTACACTTTGTTGTTTGAGGATGGGATGGATGAGGATGGTTGCGAGTCAGATCTCTCCTCAGTGGCCTCTCTCAAACAGATGGAATTTTAGAGATAGCCCTACAGAAAAGCTAAAGACTAGGAAGAGGAAAAGAAAAGATGAATGGTGTTAGTTATTTTTCTTTTTTCTTCTCTATTTTCTGGGTTTTGATGGCTGTGACTTTTGTACAATCAATGTTAATAACATCAAGGCCTATGAGAGAAGACAGAGCACTTTTTGAGCCTTAGTATTGGAGATGGGCACATTTTCTTATTACAAGATACTAGACTACACTCTCTGGCTGAAGTACAAAATGCACAAAAAGATTGGAGGTGGGAGTTTGTTTTGGTCAATTGGTGAGGATGCATGCTCTGGGATAGGAGTGCTTTTCAAAAGTGAGGTTAAAGTATTACATGTGTATGACTTAATACCAGGAGGTTTTGATTATGGATGTAGTCTTGCTGAAAGAAGTGCTCCGGGTGATAAATATATATGGGCCACAAAGTAAAGCAGAGAGGTCTGGTATGTTTAGGACGTATGACTCGGTGACCAAAGTAGTAGATGAGGAGGGGCTGTGGACGTGGCCTACCTAGACTTTAGCAAGGCATTTGACATAGTCCCACACAAAAGATTAATATACAAGTTAGCCAGCCTGGGAGTGGGTCCCAAGATGACAGCCTGGGTAAAGAATTGGCTGGAGAATAGGACACAGAGAGTAATAGTAAATGGAGTCCACTCTGAAGAAATGGGGTTACTAGTGGGGTACGAGAGTTCAGTATTAGGACCGGTCCTCTTCAGTGTCTTTATAAGCGACATTGCAGAGGGACTGGAAGGAAAAGTATGTCTCTTTGCAGATGACACAAAGATCTGCAACAGAGTTGATGCACAAGGTGGGGTGGAAAGGATGAGAAGGGACTTGCAAGGTTAGAGGAATGGTCAAATGTATGGCAGCTTAGATTCAATGCTAAGAAGTGCAAGGTAATGCACCTGGAAACAAAACCCAGGGAAGAGTACACAATGGGGGTGAGATACTAACAACAACAAAAATGGAAAGGATCTGGGGTAGTCATATCAGATGACCTAAAGGTGGGCAAAGCATGTGAAAGGGCAACAAGGAGGGCTGGGGGATACTGGGATGCATAGGAGAGGCATCATCAGTGAAAACAGGAATTATTATCCTCTGTACAGACAGTTGGTGAGACCCGTCTGAGTACTGCGTGCAGTTCTGGAGACCCAATCTCACAAAGACATAGACAGGATGGAAGCTGTCCAGAGGAGGGCAACTAAAATGGTGCATGGTCTGCACGGAAGACATATGAAGAGAGACTTAGGAGCTAAATATGTGTATAGCCTTGAGGAAAGGAGGGAGGGGGACATGATAGAAACTTTCAAGCACCTCAAGGAATCAACAAAGTCCAAGAGGTAGCATCTTTCAAAAAGAGTGTGCAAGAACAAGGGGCATAATTTGAAGATAGAAGGGGTGGCTCAGAGGTAACTAAGGAGTAGTTTTTCACAGAGAGGGTTGTGGATGCATGGAGCGGTCTTCGGAGGAGGTTGTGGAGTCAAAAACAGTGGTGGAATTCAAGCATGCATGGGACAGTCATAAGGCAATTCTAGGGGTGGAGGTAGGAAGAAGTAGGCTGCTGGTTAACTAGGATCTTCAGCTTTTCCATTAGAGAGAAATGGGCAGACTGGGTGGGCCAAGCGGTCCTTATCTGCCGTCAAAATCTATGTTTCTATGTTTCTATGTATAGAGCCTTATCTACACACTTCAAAGTTGGTTTTATGAGGTGGAGATTTTAATTGTGGACTTGCATATAGGGACTGGGAAAGAAACACAAAAAGTGTTTTGTGATCAGAATTCTTTAAACACACTCATACGCCAATCAATCACGTAGATGTATATGATATCTTACAATTAGAAACAAGTCATACTTTTTAAAGGTAAATTATCCACCAGGATCGACTTCTGGTTAGTATCTGCGACTAACCTGTCAAACAGTGAGTGATCGACCTTGGAAACCTCTGATCATTTAATGGTAGTTTTATGGTTAGGACCACACAGAATGTAATGATTGGGAGAAGGTATTGGAAAATGAATATTTCCAAACTTCAGGATGCATTGGTTGAATAGGTGTTAGAACCTTGTTGCATGCAAGGACAGATTTATGTTTCCTGTATGATAGTCCCATAGAGTGGTGGGAAGATTTTAAGAGATTTACAGGACTGGTATGATGCAGTCACAAAACAGCATGCAAAAATGAATATATTGCATATTTAGGATTAAGGGCACAGTATCTGAAACTTAGCTCAGGTAGGAGATAGTGTGGGTAGCTGAACACTGCTTCAAACTACATAAAATCAGATGATGCAGTATTTGGACGGTGTAGTTCTAAAAAGCAGTACAGCAGAAATATAGTACACAAGGACGAAAGAAGAGGTTAGCCTCTATGAGATTATAGCAGGTGAGGTGAAAATAAGACTTTGACAGGTCTTAGGGATAAAAGGAATTTTAAAGAACATAATCAGGATATTATGCTTCTTGTGCAGCAGCACATGGCAACCACTTTTCAGGAAATAGGAAGGAATCTTCTAATTTTTCCAAGGCATAGAAATACTGGCTTTAAGCAGAAGAGGAGGATGTTTTAGTTGCTCTATTTCTCAGACAGAGATTTTGGAGGCTATCTCACAGTTATCAACTAGGACAGTTCCAGGTAGAGATGGGATACCTAATGACTTTTACAAACATTATGGAGATATTTAGCCCCTGCCTTGAAGTACTTTTCCAGGCCATATTGGAGGAGGAAGACTTGCACCTCTATGCAGCTGGGGATAATGTTTTTCTTTTCAAGAAAGGGATCCACAGGATTTACACAATTGGAGGCCACTAACATTACTAAACACTGACTATAAAATACTTGCAAAAATACTTAACAAAAGATTAGCACAAATAGCGAGAGGTGATTCTTCAAGAGCAGGCGTGTGCCATCCCAGGTAGAAATATTGTACAAAACCTGGCAATTATTAGGAAATTGTAGAACAAGGCTTGAGGCAAAATTTGAAAGGTTACTTGATTGCAGTAGATCAGGAAACTGCTTTTGATGCAGTTAGTCAAGAATATCTTCATGAGGTTTAAGTCATTATGGAATTCTGTCAGGGTTCATAGACATAATAAAGATTTTATATAAGGAAGCTCAAGCTGTGTCTTTGGTGAATGGGTTTTTGGGGTCCCAATTTTTTTTGAAGAATGGGGTGAAGCAGGGTTGTCCAATGAGCCCCTTGTTGTATATTTTTGGTTTGGATCCTTTATTGAGGAAAATTGGGCAAAATCTGAAAATTATGGCGATAAAAACTAAAGATGGGTATGAGTTCTCAAAAGTATCAGCTTATGCAGATGATTGCATTTTCTGTAGCTGATGGTAAATCTGGCCTGGAAGTTATATCCATGATACAAGAATCTTATAATATAACAGGTATCAAGGTTAATATGACCAAAAGTACTGTTCTGATTCTCGGAGATAGCAATACTGTAAAGGGTTTTCCATTGTGATGACAAAAGAGCAGGTGAAAATTCTGGGCATCTATTTTGGTACTAAGGAATTGGAATCCTATAATTGGAATCTGGTCTATGATAAAGCACATCTGAAAGTGAAAGACTGGCTGAATTGGAAAATGTCTAGGAAGAAAAAGTGTATCTTTTAAGGGCCTATTTAGCACCTGTTTTTTATATTTATCTCATGTATTTCCTTGCCATATAACATGCATACTAAAGTTTTGTGTTATTCTTTCAATTCTTATGGGGTAGCAGATTAAATCCAGTTAAAAGGAATCATACATATAGAGCACGAAAAGAAGGGGTTTAAACATGATACAACCCATAATATACCTTTGGGAATTTTTCTATAGTTCTATCCTCCTTTATTAATACAGACATCTAATTCAGGACAAGTTTGTTTACAGCTTTGGGGTAAGTCCTTTTTGAAGCATGGGATGGGTAATGGCACTCTGCAGAACGTTTACTTCCTAGTTATGTGCAAACAACAATTCGATATATACATACTTGGAAAATAGATCTATCTTGGTGTAGGGAAGAAGAAAAAAGGTTTTACCAGGCAATCTTAGATTCTTGGTATCGGAAGATTCAATATTTCAAGTACCTCTCAGATTAAAACTACCTTATTATTGGAAAGTATGTTAGAGCGAGATTCCTTGGAAGATGCAAGATTTTGCCTGGCTTTGTGGTCACCAGAAACTGCAGGTGAAAAACAATCAGAAGCATAAACAAATAAATGAGCGAGAATGTGGAAAACAAGCATGTGCTAGGGTTGTGGAGACAATGCAGCATCTTTTTTGAATGTATTCATGTACGAGGTTTCTGGACATTTCTGTCAAATCTCTGGGGTGAAATATCATTTTACTAATTGATTATAATATTTTGGTTTAGGACAAATCCCAGCTACGTGGGCAAAATGGGCAAACAGTACATTACGTTATTTTGGTATGTATTAAATGGTCCATTTGGCATGCAAGATGCTCACGATTCTTACAAGGTAAAATAGTACAACAGCAGGATGTTTTTTCATATACAGCAAGAATTGGACAGTATTTATGCCTATGAAAAATGTACTTTTAGTAAGGATGTATTTGCAAAGTTATGGAGAAATATTGACTGGTGGTAAGTGGGTTTTGTCCTAAGTCTAGCGGTTAGAGATAGGAAAGATTGTTAGATAATTTGAAGGCAAAATGTATTTTTAGTTTCTGTGATCCTTAAAATAGTGTTTTTGTTATATGCATTTGAGTTTGTTTTGAATTTTGGAAAAATTTCCTACTCCTATAGAGGAGGGGGGGTGTATTTCTTTATGCTCAGAATTTTTGTGTGACTTCATGCTTATTTATGTTTTGTTTCTTTCCTTTTTATGATTACGTTTGATGATAATGATTTGTATATTCTGTTGTGAAGTTTGTTTTGATTTCAATAAAATTTCCCTACTCTTTTGATAAGTGCCATGGGATCTTTAACATCCACCTGAACTACCACCAATCCAGGCAGATGGGACCTTGGTTTAACATCTCATCCGAAGAACGGCACCTCAAAGTGCAGCACCCTCTCTGCTGCACTACAGTGTCAGTACTGGGATATTAACCCAAATGCCAGATGTGGGAACTGAACCCACAGCCCTCTGATCTCCGGCCTCAGAGGTGAGTGTGCTGCTTACTGAGCCACTGACACTGCAATGTTTGATGCCTACTCCCATCTCATAATGGCTTTAATGAATGAATGCTTCCATCTCATAATGGCTTTTAATGATGAATTGTGATGTCTTTGCTCCTAGTAAAACCTGATTGGCTGAGTTTTCAACAGATCAGTTTTACTAGAGCAAAGAATTACTATTAATTCATTTATGCCATTAGAGATGGAGCTGTACTGAACAGAGCAGATGCTCTGCACTGGGGACCGTTCATTTTATTTTTAGGTTGATTTTGTGGGTGCAGGTGGGGAGAGAAGGGATTTGGGCAAGAAACTGGGTGTGCTTCCTAAAGACAGTGGGATTTGGGTGCAGGGAGGTGTGTGGATTGTATTTGGCATGAGGGTGGGGATGGGATTATGTTTTGTAGCAGCCACAGCCCACAACCCCAGGCAACAGCGTGTTTGCTGGGGCAGGGGAAGGGAGTGAAGAGGTACCACTGGGAGAGTAGGAAGGGGGTATCATGATTTCTGTGTTCTTGGGTGGGGAAGGGTGGTTTCACAGCACCACAGATGTGGGGACATGATTTTCTTAGGTAAAAAATCCACTGGCAAAGTTGGTAGGTCTGCTGTGGAATTTGCAAATCTCATTACTCACAAATTTCAAAGATTCATACCACCTTTGCCAGAGGACTAAAAATTTGTAACATATTTGTCACACAGGCTTCACACAGTATGGTATCCCTTTTGTTGTCAATCCCCTGAGCTTCTTCCTCTTCTCCAGATGCCAGACTTGTCCTGCAGTGCATCAGCTACCAGGCTGTCCTGCCACCTAATATGAGGCCCATCTCTCATGGCGAATGTTTGCAGCCAGGCAGGCTTGAAAATCCAGCACTGTTTATCGGGTTATATACTGTAAGTTCTTTCCTATATCAGTTGGTTGGATATATACATGTAGGTGATGGAGGTGCCACCACCTTGAAAAAGGGTCAAACCCGTCCTTCAATTAGCCAATAGTAAATGAGTGCAGTATAACCTGATGGTTTTTATAACTTCAATTCAATTGTTGCATAGGTTTAGTAATTAATCTGGTGGATTCTAGCAGCTATCAACTTCCTGCTAGGAAAACAGCTTTAGATACCAAATGGTTTCCAGTCAGCTAAGGATGAGTGGCATTTTTTTATTCAAAGTTTATTGAAATCTTCACAATAAACAATGGACAGGGTCATAACATCCCTAACATAAAATGATGACCAGATAGGTTAATTGACCCTGCCCCCCCCCCACACCCTCCCAACCTCCTGCGCACATTCTGAGAAACATAAGAGTCCATGACATCCCTGAAATTAAAAGCTAAATATTAGCCATTAGATAGTATATAATGTATGAAGAGAGGCCCAGATCCCATCATATTTTGACTTGTTATTATTAATACTGAAATAGTCTTTCTACTCGAGACTAAATAATAACTTGTTTAGCCATTCAGAGTAGGAAATAACTTCAGAGCTCTCCCAATGCCTGAGCACTAGTTTCTTGACAGACATCGAGATCACAGCAATATGAAATTTATGCTTATTAGCAGATATCTGTGAATAATCCCGAAGATACAAACCTCTGGGATAAACAGGTCCCTCAGCCCAAGGAGTGGGTCAGCTTTGTCCCTTATAGCCTCCCAGAGGGTGATATCTCAGGACAATCCCAGAAGATGTGAAGTAGGGAACCTTCCGTCTGAGTGCATCTCATGCAAACATTGGAGGAGATATTCCCAACTTAGCCAGTTTCTGAGAATAGTAGTAAGGTTATGAAGAATATGAAACTGCATTAACGTAACCTATCCTGCATTACAAAATGATGGCAGTTATTCCAGATGTTCATCCAATCCCTATCCCAATGTGGGAAGAGGCAGCACAGAATTCGGTGGGGCCAAGCGGCACCAGGGCGTGCCAATCAAACCAAATATTGTACAATTTAGAGATACTTGGGGAACTGAGCAATGGGCTAGCTCAGTAAGGAAGGCAAAATTATAAGATAAGAGTGCCCTCCCAAATTTTTAAGGAGGAGATGTCTCAGCTGATATACCTTAAAGTGTTCACTTTCTTT
This sequence comes from Neoceratodus forsteri, assembly GCA_016271365.2. Lineage (NCBI taxonomy): Eukaryota > Metazoa > Chordata > Ceratodontiformes > Ceratodontidae > Neoceratodus > Neoceratodus forsteri. Next base: position 950,199,423 of record CM057453.1, on the reverse strand, counting down.
GAGCTTAAATTTCACCACAATATCCTCAGCTGACAACCAGGTACCATCCTCTTTAAGGAATAAGCTAACCCTACCATCACCTAAACTAGGTAACCATTTGGGGATAACACTTTATTGTCTATTTTAAAGCAGAGGAATTCCAAATTGACTGCTCCCCATCTAACCAGTTTTTATATTTTAGGAATCTACACAGCTGCGGTGAATCTTCATAGAAACTTCAATTGTGGTGCCTTTTAACTCTTTGGGTATAAAAGCGATCTTAAGAAATAATAATGTGGAGGCGATTTTAGCCAAGCGAATCATTTCCTTCTCTATTTTGAGCCATGCAGGCACATAATCTGAGGAATTAGATACCATCCATCTTAGATATTTGGCCACGCCTACTGGCCCAATAGTACATACTCACATTTGGAAATCTTAAACCACCCTTAGACTTGGGCACCACCAGCTTGTAAAAGCCAATCTAGGCTTCTTTTAACCCAAATAATCACTGATCAAACTTTCAACCTTTTTAAGCCAGGTGCTTGGTAGACAAATGTCAAGTAACTGAATGGGATATAGGAGGCGTGGAGCACAGTCATCTTTACCAGACTAACTCTTCCCAAAAGAAATGGGTAATGCCGACCATCTAGCCAAGTCTAGAGCTACCGCAGATAGTAGTGCTTCCAAATTATGTTTAAAGGTACTCTGCAGATCTCTGGTTAGCACAATGCCCAGATATCGTATGAGTCTCTAGACCAGAGCCTGACCCAAGGCGATAATATCATTCTTAAAAACTTTATGATTTAGGGAAACACAGTTGACTTCCTACATTTAACTTATAATTGGATAATTTGCTAAATTGCCTATTACATCAACATGGCTGGAATGGAAGTCTCTGGGTGGGAGAGATATAGAAGCAAGTCATCCATATGCAGCGACTTTTAACTCATTACCTAGAATAGTAATCCCTGGACCTTCATACAAATAATTAGTTTACGAATTAAAGGCACCAGGTAGAGATTAAAAGTAGAGGAGAAAGGCGACAACCCTGTCTGGTTCCGAATGCAAACTGAAGATCCTGGAGAATACCCCATTCCCCGAGGTCTTAGCCGTTGGATGCTGATATAAGACTTTTATCCAAGATTGAAACTGATGAGGGAATCCAAAATTTAACGTCTGAAACAAAAACTCCAGTTTACTCTGTCAAAAGCCTTCTCGGCGATCAGGAAGACCCATGCAACTGGAAAGAGGCGTCCCTGGACACCAAGAAGACATGCAGAGAACCGGAGGTGGTCTGCAGAGAGTCTACCCTTCATAAATCCCACCTGATGTGAGCCAATTAAAACAGGAAGAGCCAAACTGAGTCTATCCGCCAATATCTTTGTTAACATTTTTATGTCTTGGTTCAACAATGATATAGGTCTATAACTTTCAACGGATTCTCGATCTTTACCCGTTTTAGGAGCAACACAATGAGAGCCTCGAATAGAAAAGAATCAACTTGTACACGGATAATATATAATGAAAAGAGAGAGAAGGGTGGGGTAATTTGTTCCTTAAAATACTTATAGAAATTTGCTGCGAAACCATCTATTCCAGGTGATTTATCTAAAGGTAGGCCCTTTATCACTTCTAGAATCTCGGACTCCATAATAGGGGCTACTAACTTCCTACCCTGGGACTCTGATAGGTGAGGCAATTGGGCCTCATCTAGGTAGGAAGAAAGAGTACTTATTGAGGGGGTAGGCATTTCCCCATATAGGTGTTCAAAGTAATTAACAAACTCTGAAACAATCTCCTGGGGCTTAGATTTGAGAGTTCCATCTGCTTTGGTATGAATCGGGGAATAAACTGAGAAGATTCCAATTGCTTAATTCTCTGGGCTAATAACTTATCCGCTTTTCCCGTGATCTATATATGAGGCTTTAGTACATAAAATAGCAGACTCTGCTTTCTCATTGAGCATATTTACATAGGAATCTCTAATTTTGCCAGTTCTTGTTTAAGGCGATCTGAAGGATTTGATTGTAAAGTCATTTCCAAAGCTGTTATCTGGATAACATCTCCCTCAACCTGGCCTTCCTTCCTTCCTCGTTGTCACGGCCATCCCAGTTAGGATGCCCCAGAGATATGCTTTAAAAGCACACCATAAAACATCTGGCCTAGTATCTTGTATTGTATTCAACTCAAAAATTGTGTGATGTGCTCCTTAACTTGATTTCTACACTTGGGATCCTTAAGCAGTTGGCCATTCAGTTTCCACCTGGTTCTGCTTAGACAGGGATGTGAGAACCGATTTGCAAAGGACCAGTGAATGGTCTGAAGGCGCACCAGTGAATAGTGGAGCCTGTCACCTCTGGTAACAAAGCTTGGGAGACCAAGAGATAATCAATGCAGGAAAGGGACCTGTGAACAGGGGACACAAAAGTGTATTCCCTGTCCACAGGGTGGAGGACCCTCCTAATGTCACAGAGTCCCAATCTATCTGTTAGCTCATGCAATGCACACTGTGCCAGGAAAACGAGACTGGGAGTGAGCTTATATGGTCCTTACCTGAATCTATCACCAGGTTCCAGTCCCCCTAAAATTATGGTGGCAGGTAACAGGAAAAGAATATTATTAAGTAGTCTCACAAAAATAGAGGGTCATCTTTGTTTGGGCCATAAATGCTTCCTAAGACAAAATCTACGAATACAAGGTGCCCTTTACCAGAATAAATCTACCATGGTAATCCTTAATTTCTTTGGTAACCTGAAAGGAATACTTCTGTTAATATGAATTAACACCCACAGCTGTTGAGGTTCCTTGGGCTGAGAAGACCTGACCAGTCTGCATTCTTCTCATCTGAATGGCTTCCAACGAATGGCTTCTGAGTCAAGCAATTGTGATTCCTGAATAAACCCAATATTTGCCCCTAGTGTATCTAAATGCCTCAGTATCTTGTATCGCTTAGTTTTTACGGGCCTCTTTGACATTCCAAGTTGAAAACAGAGCTCCTTAGTCATTGTACAAATACACTGGGTAATTGCAGTAATTAAAGTCATAGACAACCCTGAAAAGAAAAACCTCAACCGACCTAAAGCAGACTTTGCCCCACCCAATAATACCTCCCTACCCCCAAACATTCTCCCCTCTACTACGAACAGTCCCGGAAATGTTCAAACAAAAACAACCCCAACAGCCTACCCTCCAGTCCCCCTGCCCTCCCAACCCACCCCGCTCTCCTATACATTGCTAAGCAGCACTCCTCCAGAAACAGCCGCTTCCCATCCTCCCCACCCCTGCACAACCTCTCATCTTAATAGCCAAGGTTAAAAGTAGAACAATATCAAACCCATATAAGGCCCACAAACATCATTGCTACATGTGAAAGCCTCTTGTATAACCACCAAAATACAAATAGCAAGTCTCAAACTTACCCTAAGCCCTATTACTATAAAATGGCTATCACCCCTGGTACAAACTAACATGAAACAGAGACATCTCCTATCGAGCGCCTCACCTCAAGACTGTTATACCAAATGAGGGTAAAATCGCAACCCTCAGCTTCAAACAAAACAGATCTTCTCCTTATTATCTAGCAAAGCAGTATATGGGAATATGAATAAAGAAAGAACAGTCTACCAAAGTGGTCTAAATCCCAAAACTCGGAAGTTCTCGCAGAATAGAAGGGAGATTAACAACCTCCAAATAAACTAAGCGCCGGATACACTCCAGACCAGTAATTACCCCTCTGAACTCAGCCAATGTCTCTCCTGTCACCAGCTCTGCCTTGGCATTTCCTCGCTACTGAAATAGTGAAAACAATCCAGAAAAATTCTCCCTCTAGTGACCACCACTGAGAACTGCACGGCAAGTATCCACCCTATAAATGGTCTCTGCATCCCCTGAAGCTGCAGAAAGAGAGAGAATCCCAAAAGACTCCTACCTCGCTGACATCCCCAGAATTCAACAAGTTCTGCCAAGACCCCCATAAACCGCCATCTGAACTCCCATCACAAGGACCAACCAAACCAAGAAAAAGGCCCCATATCCCAGACATAAAGAAAGTGAAGGGAGGGCACCAGATTGGCTCCATTCAGTTGGGAGACATAATACAAACAGAGCCCTATCCTAAAGCTTGTTTCACTGGCTCAGACCTCTATAATAAACAAATCAGCAGAACTAAGCCCTCCTACACTCAAGAGACCTTCTCTGCCCCCACAGAAGGAGCCCACAAGCGCAAATAGGCACTTTTCTTGTATAGCTGCGATCTGAAATATCCCCACTGTTCACCAAACCTACCCCGTGGAGATCTAGGTGCAGCTAGTTAACTGCAAAGCACAAAGATACAGCAACTTTTAGCTTTTAAACCCCACCAGAGAAATAACCAGAAATATATGACTATGAATCAGAGAATAAACACTGCATATATCCATATGTTCATTAACATCATAAATTTCCTAAATAGTCCCTTCTAATAACCCCGTGATAATTAGAGTCTTTAAAGAGATCAGGCATAGCCTTTTTAGTCCATCCATCGTAGAATCCGAATCTTCATACGAGTGCCATTGTTCAGATATCTGGACCTGAAGCTTAGAAGGATATCGCATCCTAAATTAAAGACCTGCAGCCAACAGCTTTTTAACCACTGGGTGGAAAGCAGCTCTACATTGCCTAACAGATAATGGCAGATCCTGGGTAACTCTGATTCTCGTTCCTTCCCATTGCAGTTCTAGTATATTCTTTAACTTAAGGAAGAAGTGTTGTTTCTCCAGATAGTTAAGAAAATAAAATTAATGGTCTGGGAGAAACCCCTCGGGGCATAGCGTGCAACGCTTTATGAGCCCTCTCTATAATATAGTGGGAACCATAGGAGAGGGTCCTATAAGTTTCTCGATAAACTTCTGCACAAAAGATCGCATCATTCCCTTCTTTCATCTCAGGCAATCCAATAATGACCACATTGTTCCTGTGACTCGACCTTCCAGGTCTTCAAGCTTCTGCTCCATTCTGCTGATTTTTTGCGAGCTTACGGCCACCTCAGGATTCTGCTTATCCACCTTCCTCTCTAAAGCAGTAAGTTGAATTTCAACATCTGAGGTTATCGATGCTATGTCTTCAATAGCCTTGGAGAAGGTTTGAATTCGGAGGTAAGGTTTCTTACTCTTCTTGAATGGCTGAAATTTGGCCAGGAATCCAGGGGGTTAATGGCTCCTGGTCCAAGCTTGTAGGTGCCATTGTCTGCGTTGAGCCAGTGGATCCAGCCAGGGTTTCTTAGGGGCCTTCTCTGGGGTAGCTGGGGTGTATGTTTGGGCAGAGGTTTCTTCATCTCAGCCTCCATACTGGATCAAACACCCGAATTAACCACTCAAGGTCTTCCCCACCAGATATAAACAAGAATTAGACTCTCAAAATTAAGAAGCTCAGAAAAACACAGAAATTTAACGGCGGTGGACAGGAGAGAACAGAAAAGCGTCTTCTCGGCCTGCTGCATCAAGTGATTCCCAGGATGAGTGGCATTTTAAATGGATACTGTCCGCTTTTGAGTGATTTTATAGCCCCAATGAAGCGATGCCTGCATATTTGCTTTGCTGGAAATACTATAAAATGGTCCTGCTTACTTTAAATGTCATTGTATACCTTTATTTTGCAAATATTTGTTTCTCCCCATCCTGAGTGAAATCCCTAGGTAGTCAGCTTGAGTGCTGCATGTGCACTTCTAAAGCTCATGTATGAACAAATTTGATTTTATCATGCCATGTAATGTAAGGTATTATCTAATAGTGGACACTTTCCTGAGAATGAAAAGTCAATGTGCTGCTGAAATGAGTGCTTTAACAAATCCTAAATCTTTATTTGAACTATAAAGCTGTGACTCTGTGCATAGGCAGCATCAGACACATGGCTTTATAGTTCAAATTATGATTTCTATATGTTAGAGTACACCTTTCAGCAACTTTTCAAACTTTTAATTCTCAAGAAAGTGTCCACCATTAGAAAGTACCTTTAAAACACATGGCATTGCAAATTCAAACTTGTTCATGCACAAGCTTTTAGAAGTGCATTCATGGCACCCACAGACCACCCAGAATTTCACCTGTGATAGGAGAAAACAAATATTTGCAAATTAAAGGTATGGAATGATGTTGTAAAGTAAGAAGGTAAGCAGAACCAACTTTCACAGTATTTCCAGCAATACAGATATGTGCAGGTATTGTAGCTAAGAACTGACAGTGTCTCTTCAATGACCCAAGGAAGGGCATATGATTTATTGGAGAAATAAGTGAATCTGAACTTGTGCAGCTCTGTTTTCAACTCACTGTTCAACAATTTGACATGCACTTTCTCTGAATCATTTCAAATATACATCTTAACCATCCCACATCAGTAGGAGCAGTTCATTATTATACCTGCCTGAAATTCTCTGTTCTACATGGAATACTTTAGGTGATGTCTTATGCTGTGTGGTGAGTAAATTAGAAATTCTTATTTATTATTTTGCTTAGTCAGCAGTAAACTAAAATTTATATTTGCTTATTTTAGTCAGTACTATATAATATAAGTGAATCAAAACCACAAATACAATATCAGTGAGTGCACATTGCAAAAACCCAAAACAGCAATGTCACTACAGTGACAGCAATAGCAACTGGTGCTTAATTAGTCTCCAGGGAAGTGATGTGAGGCTAGTATTTATGTGGGGAGGCTGCCCCTGCACCCCCATAAAAAATTTAATTATCATTAGGGATGATAAGGGGGCTGGGGAAAACTCAAGAGGGTGTCGGGGAGGCAACCAGTGGGTGGTGGGGAACAAAGTCAGCAGGGCAGTGGAATGGGAATAAAAGTTAACCCCCAAAAACACACAAAAACCCCACCCTCAGGCAGTCTCGAACAAAACTTAAACAACCCCACCAAAACCCCACCCCCAGCCCATCCTGAACCAAGATCCACTACACACAGAGGAGGTGACTGTACCCACTACATCAGTGGCCAGCTTGGAACTCAGCTGCCCAGCAATCCTTTGAAAGTCTACCAAATAAGAATGCCTTACAAAGTGAAATCACTGTACTTGCAATGTGCTACAAAGACCACATTACCGACTTTGTAGTAGCTATTTTTACCTCCGAAACTGAGTTGCAGAAATTCACTTGCTCTATTCAGGGACACTATTTCAGTCCAGGCTGTTTTGAACCTACCACTATGAATCCAGGAACCGTATTTTCTCCTTATTTTTACATTGCTACATTGTTTGTGTTCCACATTTGGCTGGCAAGAGGCTGAGAGGTACAATTTCAAGCATGTAATAACATGCAGTTCCTGCTTTGTAATCTGAATATGGCTGCTCTTGTTAAACTGGGCACATAGGATTTGGGGTGTACACAAAACAGATTTGTAGGTGTAATTAACAAAAACAAGACAAAACAAAATAAAAACACAGAATCTAGCTAAACAGGTCCCATTTAGCTGGGATCAGATGTTTGCTTTTGTAAAGACATCATTTTTATGTTTTCCACGTGTTTAGAAAATGTAAAACAACCTGTATTTTTTTCTCACAATCTGAAATGCACTAATTTTGCAGAAGGTAAATGCCTGAAAAAGGTACATTTTATCTTTTGCATCTACTGGTTATCCTAAAACCCTATTGAGCATGCTCAGAAAAAAAACCTTATAGTCCTGGAACTGAATAATATTTTTTCATGAAAACTTTGAAAGGCATTACCTTGGTACAGGCCACTTCTACCCTAAACATTTCAGAAAAAATCTGTACTGTCCAGGGTGTAGGTAAAAGCAGAAAAAAAACATGTAACACATAAAGGAAAACTTGTTGCTTTTCATTAAAAATCAACATTCTGTATCTCAGAAACCATGCAATCTGCCATCACAAACCTTCTTACATCTTGAGAACATGACTCGATGCAATGCATGCCACATTTGGGTCATTTTGTCAAACACTGCCAAATTTCTTAAGGTGCAAAACTGGGTTTAATATTAAACATCCTACTCAACCCTAACTATACTGGCAGTACTGCATGTACAACAATATACAGTATATACAATATATACTAATTGCAAGAAACAATGTTAATGCAGACATTAGGTTGAAGAGTGCAAAGCTGACAAAGTAGGAAAAGAAAAACATTAGTGTCTTGGGTCCCGGGGTAGGATATTCAGAAATGTGCCAGATGCCAAGCGCAAAGGCCAGCGCAGCAAAATCCTATTGCGCCATGGTGCAATGAGCACAATGTATTCAAAGGTTGCACACGGTGACGTGGTGCCAGCGCAACACGGCTGAATATTGCATGGATGTGCCAGAGCGCAGTCAGAGGTGTGCCATGGAGCAACCCAACATGCTCAATAGCGCAACCATGGATTCACAAGGGGCCAAGGAAAATGCTCCAGGACACATATGGACATGCCACAGGCACAGCAAGGAACAAGGTACCGGGAGGAGGGGAGGCCACTGGGGAGACAGTGGAGCCAGGCTGAGAGGCACAGCCAACCGACAAAGGAACACTGCCCAAGGAGCACGGGCATGTAGCCAGCTCCAGACCAAGTACACCACAGCAGTGGACATAGGAAAGGTGCCACCAATGGCCAAGGGTGGACTGCGCCCAGCCACCCCCCCACTGGATGGCATGCACCAGTCAACCCGGCCATAGCCAGCCACACCCTGGCACACAGCACCCAATACATACACCACACATCCTGAGCAGTCATCCCATGGGCACCCCAGGGCACAGTCACTGACTGATGGGTAAACACCACCATGCACAGCCCACAGAGCAACACAGGTGCACCACACAGCCACCCAGCACACCACTGCAGCATTACTCCACCTGCCAGCCACAAAGCAGACCTGGACACAGATGAGTAACCATATAAAACTGTATTAGATAATGAGAAATACAACACAACAGGGAACAAGGCAGGGGAAACTATATACAGACCAGGAACAAGGTAGGTAAGAGAGGACGGAACAGGAACAGGGAACAGGGCTATATAAAGGGATATGGGAAGGCAGGGAAGGGTGGACAGATGCTGGAACAGCAGGAACAGGTATAACACTTCCTACGGGTGGCCATGTCCCACTGCCGCCTGGCACTGGCCCCACAGCAAGAGCTGTCTGGTCAGCCGGAAAACCTCCAGGGTGGCAGTGGTGATGGTGATGATTCACCACAGGAGGCAGCCATAGTTCAGCTGGTGAAGGCCCCATCGGACATCTATGGCAAAGGAACATACAGGTGATCAGTGCATGTCCAGGGCACTGCAGCCCACCAATGCACAAGCAGACAGTGGGGACACATGCCCCTGGGTGGCACCCTGGCCACCCACAGTGGGTGGGCCTACAACTGCCACCGACCCAGCATGCCACAGCTATGCAAAGCACTGGACACCACCACCCGTGGGCCAAATGCCAGCACAGTGGCAGGCAGGTGGCATGGTGCAGCAGTGGGACTGCAGCAGCAGCACAGGTGGCAGCTGGATGCACCCACAGCCAACCAACAGCTGCTGCACACATGTGCAATGGCTGCCCCATGGCTCCACACACACCATGGGCTGAACACAGCTGCCATGGCTCAGCATACAGGGCCTGAGACTGCACCCCACCTATGCCGCCCACCCTGCATAACAATGTATAAAAGCACAGTGCCTACCTGCCCACTGTGGCACAGTAGGCACCAGTCTGGCAGCTCCATCCCTCTGTCCCACAGCTCCAGCTGGAGGTCCCACAGCAGCCTGCTGTAGCCCACCAGGTACACCCACTGCCCTGGCTCTCCTCTGGTCCTCAGGGCCTAGGACAGGAACATAAACAGGCACACATCAGTACACAGCAACACCATGAGCCATCCGACCTCAACATCCCAAGCACAGGTGCACCCCAGCCTGGCACGGCTGCAGGGTGGTGGTGCAGTGCACCCAGTGATGTAGAGACCCAGGCCACAGGGCACGCAGCAACAGCACCCCCATGGCATGGCATGCAGCCCTGCTAGCTCCATGGAACACTGGATGTGCACAGATGCAGGCAGAGCACACTTACCTGGACATGCGCCTGCAGTGCCTGAGATTCTCTGGGTCCTGCCTCAGTAGGTTACCATAACGGTGGCAACACTGCTCCCTCGGCACCGCACACGGTAGCCTGTTCAAGGCAATCGCCACATCCTGCCAGACCTCTGTTCTGGACCTGGTGAGGGCTGCTACCCAAACAGGCTGGCAGCATGGGGCCCCCTGAGCCACAAGTCGACCAATTTGACTTGGCTCCAGTTCTGAGCCTGTGGTACTGCATGCTGCAGCATGCCTACTCCACAAAGTATCAGTTCAAAATTGCACCCTGTAGTGCATGAGCTCCACATGCTCGGGATGCACGCTCCCTCAGAGATCCACTGCCCATGTCAATGTGCATCCCTGGGGATGGACAGCATGGGCATGGCTGCACTGTCATGTGGGGCAGAGGTCCCTGGGGGGCATAGAGCAGGGCAGGGTCAGGGTCAGCACACACACACACTGTGCCTGTGTGCACTATTGGGACCATAATGCATGTTGCGCAACAGGGACCTGAGGGCATTATGCCTTATGGGCCCTATGGTGCCTGGTGCTCTTGGGCCTATGGTGCTTGGGCACTATAGGCCTATAGACTCAGGAACTATGGGGCCTATAGTGCTTGAGCACCATAGGTCCCATAGTGCCTGAGTGCCATAGGCCCTATAGCACACCTAGTGCACACTGCACAATAGACGGTGGTACTTGCCGCGGGCACATGCATGGTGATGGGTGCACTGCACATCACAGCATTGCGCCATGACTTGTGCCAGTGTAAATCCATTGCACAAGGTGCAACAACATGATATTCAGCCAGCATATGCATACTAGCTCATCAGCTTATCCATGGTGCACTGGGGCATTAGCATCTCATTACTGGTGCTCATCTGCCCATTTGCATGTGATGCGCTATAAAGGTGCTGCGGGACTGCACAGGCCATGGACTGGTATTGCAACCATCTGAGGTAAGTTGCACCCACTGAGGGACAAACAGTACAGCGAGATGGGCGGCTGGTGTGGGCGCTGCTGCCACTAACCACATGTCATTGCCCACAGGTAGCAGCATGTCCAACGTGAGGAGCGTGGGCCTGTACACAAGCATAGGCCCAACTTACAAAGGTGGAGGCGGATGACCTGTTCGAGGTGTACCTCAACAGGGAGCCTCTGCCTAGTGGCACAACTGGCACACCCCAGCCCAGGGCCACAGCATGGGAGGATGTGGCAGAGGCTGAGAACCAGCAGGGCAGTCATCAGCAATCTGCACAGGAGTGCAAGAACAAGGTGAGCACCAACAGGCATCGGATCAAAGAGAAGGTGACGGCCATTCGGCCACAAGGGTGTCCATGGGAGGGGCCAGGCCGACATGCCATAGCTCACACCACAGGAGGAGCTGGTGGCGGCCACCATGCAGTGCAGTGCTGTTGAGGGGTGCCAGGTGGTGGCTTCCAGACTGGTGGGAGCCCATCATTGCATGGTAGGTACAGCAGCTTGGTGGGGTTATTGGGGAGCCTGTGCATCAGCGGCACTAATGTGTCTGTGTTCCCTTCAGCACCCGGAATGCCAGCATGCAGTGGCAGGTGCAGTGGAGACTGCCATGGGGCATGCCCAGCCCTGGAGGACCAGTCATCCACCTCCACTGTCATCGGGGGCCTAAAAGCTGCAGCACACCACTGCCCGTCTGGCCAGATGTCCTGGGTGTGGTGGCAGATGAGGCTCTGGCCTTGTTCCAGTGGGACACCAGCCTTGGTGTGCAGTGTGCAGAGACACAGATCAGGGCAGTTTCTGCCACTGATGATAATATGACCATTGTCCTGGACAGCGAGGGGTGTTGTCGGGGAAGAAACCCATACCATACACCATCCCTGGCAGTGTGGCCAGTGACCTGTTGGTGGTGGGTCAGCCACCCACCACTGCTCCTGGTACCACTGCATGTGACAGAGGTGCAGCACCGGGGATAGTGGTGATACTGCCGCACAGGCACTGCCCTGAGCACAGCGGATGGAGGGGCAGCAGCAGAAGATATCTGGGGACATTGAGGGGCCAGTCCAGTGTCCACTGCCAGTGAGCTGGTCAGTAAGCATCCACAAGGGGACCACGCTGCAGTGTCCACCTGAGCAGGAGCTGGGCAGTGTGGTCATATGCCACTGGTGGGTCAGCGATCACCTATGCACCCTGGGCACCGACCCCTTGCACAAGCACACCTGATTGCTGTGGGCCTCTGTGGACCAACAGGTGCTGCTCGTGGCTGGGTGCGTGCATTCCACACAGAGGTGCACCAGGCCATACATCGCTAGTGGGAGTACATGACCCTGGATCACATTGCCACTGTGGTCACCGTCGGCCTTTCCCCACTGGCTGCCATGGGGACAGCCGGCTGCATGAACCCTTGGAGTGTATTGTCCACCCTATGGTCACGCATTGTGCAACCCCTTAGTGTCAATGCTGGGATCTGCTGTTGGCATCCCAGGCATGCCTGGTGTGGGCCTGTTTGGGAGCCCTGCAGACCTCTTCAAGGACATGGTCACATTCCCTCAGTACCACCCCTGGGGACAGTCGCAGACACCCTCTGTGACCATTGTAGCCTGGGTCTGCTGGGTGGCAGGGTGAGGCCGTCCACATGTCCATGGTGGCGTGTGCCTGCACAGCAGATCGGATGTGCCCAGCACCCTGACTGCAGTCTGCTGCCACCACCATGTGTACCCATGGGTGTTGTGTGTGTGTGTGTGTGTGTGTGTGTGTGTGTGTGTGTGTGTGTGTGTGTGTGGCATGCCACAGGTGTGGCATCAGTGGACTCGCGCACACACACTGGCTGTGTGCACACCTGCCCAGTCACTGGCCTGTGTGGCATGCACATGATGATGCCACCACAGCACTGGTTGCACCTGTGCACCGTTGCTCTGTCTCTGATCCACGCCAGGTACTAGTGCCTGGGCATGCCTGCAGGTGCCTGTGGCATATGTGTGTGTGTGTGTGTGTGATGTGCTGTTCTGTGCTGTGTTTGGCTCTGTGGGATGGCCCCATGGCCGCCCATGCACCCGCCCATCTGTGCAGGCCACAGGACACGCCCACATGCCTGTGTGCCATGCCACTGTGGCAATCCCGGACATGGGTGTTTGTCCACCTACCTGCATGCACAGTAGTGCTCCTCTGCTATCATGTCCCTGTACTGATGTGCCATTCTAGTCAGCCAATGATCCCTCCACCCGGGGCTGCCCACGCAACGGCCCATCGGCCATGTTATCCCTACTGCTGTTCCCCTCATCAACCTCAACAGCTATCCCATGCTCAGTGGCTATGTTGTGCAGCATGCAGCAGGCCAGGAATAGGCTGCAGGCCTTTGAGGGCTGTACAGTAGGGCACTGCCCTACCTGTGCAGGCAATGGAATCATGCCTTCAGCAGACCAAAGACATACTCAGTGATGTTCCGTGTGCTGGCATGCACCTTATTGTTCGCTCCTCCGAAGGGATGACGGGCATCGGTAGGGGTGAGCAGTCAGGGTCAGAGTGGTTAGCCACTCCCACCTCTGTGGATGGAGAGATGGTTAGCCTGATGTCCTCGGTTGCTGTGCCCCTTGCCCTTCCCTGCAGCACTCGGCGGTGCCCCTACCATGGCTGCACCCCATGCCCTGTTGTACCCTGCTGCCCGTGGTCTTGGCATACTCACCCACTAGTTGACCGATGGGGATGTCCGCACTTCGAACCTGTGGCACAGTACTGAGCTGTGCCAGATGAAGGTATCATGTGTCCCCCAGGGTGTGTGGCACAGACAATTATGCACCCCTGGCATTGCACACCACCTGGCAGTTGATACTAGGGTAGCCCTTTCTGTTAATGTAAGCTACCCCTCCAGGCCAGGTGGCATCACGGATGCCAACATGGGTGCGATCAATAGCACACACCAGGCATCGTGCTACCCTGTGGAACTCCTGCATGTTCGCTGTAATGCTCTGCCTGTGTGCTGGGAAGTGGATGTATTCTGCAGCGTGTGGCAGCAGGGCATTGAGGAATTGTGTGAGAAGTCATGATGTGGCAGATTGGGTTATGCCTGTGATGTTCCAAGTTGGTCTCTGGAAGGTGCCCGTGGTAAGCAGGCACATGACAGCTGTTACCTTGTCTCCACTGTCAGGGCGTGGCTCCGTCTAGTGGGTGCCTACATCTCCTCACTGCACAGCTCACATACCTGCCTCAGAATTGCCTGGTTCAGTCGGTACCAGCCCACAATCTCAGTGTCAGCATAGGTCTCATAGCTGATGCAGAGTGCGGTACGCCTGTTCTGGGCATAGCAACCGAAGGGCCCATCCATGGCCGTGCTGCACTGCCTCCTGCCTCCCCACATGCCTCATTACAACCTCCATCTGAATATGGCACTGGCCATGGCCCCTGTTGTCCTGTCCTCCCTGGGCACCCTGCTCCACAGGCCCACCTGGCTGTGTGTGGCTGTGCATGCTGCCTGTGCAGGGCCCACGCCTGTGTACCCTGCCCCCGTGGCTGCCTGTTGCCTGCAGCTTCTGTCTCCCACCACTGTGGGTGCCTGTGTCACTTCTGTTGGGTCTGGTGCCACCGTGTCACACCCAGGCATGCTCACACCCACTGTTGCCTCCTGTCTGTCACACTCTCACTCACTCACTCACTCTCACACACTGTCACTGCCTTGCTTTCCTGTCTCTATCTGTTTCTCTGTCCTTGTCCCCTACTGTGTGGTCTGATGGCCTGTCTGTCTCCCTCTGTCCTGCTCCCCTCTGGTGTAAGTGCTCTTCTCCTACTTGCTCCCTGTATTTATAGGCTCAACTCTGAGCCACACAACTGCCATTTGCTCCTTGCTTGCGCCATTGGTCCGCTGTTGAATATCTCACTGTGTCATATATTCATTGCTCGCCCCTGCCATTGCACATGCATACATTCCCATTGTGCATTGGCACACGGTCACTTGTGCTGCACAGTTGCTACCACTGAAAATTGCTCTCTGGCACATTTCCACAGTTGCACATCGCAACCCTGTTTGCAGATGCTCAACTTCTTTGAATATCCCACCCCAGAGTATTGGTGAATCAGTAATGGAGTCTTCTTTGGATCAGTCAACTCTAATGTCAGCCCCTCCCCAAGCCTGTAGCCTCCTTTCCATAACACATGGTACAGCTCCAAGCCAGTGCATCATAGTGATGCACTCTTCAAAAAGTAGAGAAGTATGGCCCACATGTTTCAACAGAACCTATTGTGACAAAAGAGATCATGTCTGACCTGTATGAAGAAAGATCACATCTGACTTCTTTTGCTCAGGGCAGGGGTGGGCATTAGGGTTGACAACCCCAAGGAAGGCCCCAACACTGATTCACCAGTATTCCGAGACCAAAACCAGAATGTTTTTCATTTCCCTACTTTGTGAGCTTTGTGTTCTTCAACCCTAATGTCTGTATTAACATATTTTTTACAATTAATTTTTCTTCTTTTTCTGATAGTGGAAACCCAGTCCATGGGCCCATGAGGCCTCAACACGCATGTCAATATCATAAGAGGGAAGTCTACCCTTCCACCACAAACACTGCTCCATCCCTGTCCTGGCTGGGGCTTGTGCTATACACTGCATCACCTTCCATAACAGCCTTAGCTTAATAAACTGGTTTACTGAGCTCACACTGAACTCAGGTCACTGGCACAGGAAAGCACTGTGGTCCACACTGGACCAGCAGAAGTCACTGCAAACAATGTTACTACATTTTTTTTGTGATATTCTGACCCCAACATTTCAACAGAGTCTTTTTATGATACCTCCTTCTGAACATGACAGGTTGCATATAATGACATATTTGACAAACGTAATTTTGCACCAGTAGTGTGAAATCACATGTTGGCCAGAGTTTGAAAGCAACAATTAGTCGAGTTCATGAGGTGGTGTAACAAAATGACAATGCTGAAAATTTGTGGTTTAAATACTGAGAATTACAAAAGTTATGAGCATACATAGAAAATGACAACATACTTTAATAACTTATTGTTTTTTTTATATTTTGACCCCAAATTTCTACTATAGTCTTCTTATGATCACACCTCATGTACCCTAGGAGAAAATTTCAAATCACCACAAAATATCATTTCATGCCACATATGCAAAATGCATTACAGCCAGGATGTAAAGAGAGATAGCTGTAACATTTATAAAGGTGGTGTCAAAATTGCCTATGTTGTAAATTTGGGATAAAATATTGAACATTACCAAAGTTGTGAGTGAGCATAGTAAAATTTCAATGTATGCTCATTTTTTAAATATGTTTTCCCAAATTTTTAACTTGGCCTTTTGGGACTCTACCTCAGGAACAATGGTGATGAAATTATGTAAATCTCTCCGAAAAGGTGATTTTTGTGCAGCAACAATGAAATCACCTTTTGGGCAGAGTTACATCATTTCACTACCATTGTTCATGATGGGGCCCCAAGAAATCCATTTTGAAAATTTGGGCAAAAAATATTAAAAATGACCAAGTTATGAAGAAAAGCACAAAACACATAGAAATACATTATACAGCACATACCTGTTTTCCTCAGTTCCTGGTCCAGCACTGAAGAGTGAATACATGACTCTGGTCCAGAGGATTACATAGAATCATAGAAACATAGACACTGTAGGTAGATAAGGACTGCTAGCCCATCTAGTCTGCTGTAGGCCCTATACATTGTATGTGGCCAATAACCCTATGTAATCAATGGCTTTTCATCACCCTCCCCCTCTCAAGCTTCCCTTGTGCCTGTCCCCGCATGCTTAAACCCCTCCATTGTGCTTGCTCCCAACACCTCCTGTGGCAGTCTATTCCAAGTGTTGACTACCCTTTCTGTGTAGAAACATCCTCACATTACCTCTTAATCTACCTCCTTTGGGTTTCATATCGTGCCCTTGTTCTAGTACTTTTTCTACATTGGAAAAGGTCCCCTCCTGAACCTTCTTATGCCCTTGAGGTACTTGAACATTTCAATCATGTCCCCTGCTGTCTACTCTCCTCCAGTGAGTAAATATTGAGGTCCCTTAGTCTCTCCTCATATGTTTTGTGGTGCAAGCCCTGCACCATCTGTGTTGCCCTTCTCTGGATAGTTCCCACCTTATCTATGTCCTTGCGCAGGTGTGGCCTCCAGAACTGACTGCAGTATTCCAGGTGAGGCCTTACCAATGTTTTATACAATGGCATCACCACCTCCTCTTGCCTCCTGCTAGTGATACCACTGCCTATGCACCCAGCATGCCACTGGCCCTCCCTGCTGCCTTTGTGCACTGATTTGGTATGTTAAGGTCATCAGAGATGATAACCCCTAGGTCCCTTTCCTCTTTGTTGACAGTCAGCCCCCAACCTGTAGCTCTCCCCAGGGTCCCTCTACCTAGGTAGATTATTTTGCACTTCTTGCATTGAAGCTTAGTTGCCACATCTCTGCCTCTCCTCCTTAGTAACTGCTAACAGCTCTCCCCAACCTGCAGATTACTTCAGGGTTCCTGCTTCCCACATGCATGACTTTGCACTTCTTTAAGTTAAACCTCAGCTGCTACACCTCTGACCATCTCTCAGCCATTCAAGGTCCTTTCTCATCCTTTCCACATCGTCTGTGGTATCCACCTTGTTTCAGATCTTGGTGTCTTCTGCGAACAGGCAAACCTTTCCCTCCTGCCCATATGAATATCATTGATGAAGACACTGAAGAGGACTGGCCCCAGTACTGACCCTAAGGTAACTTACTCGTCACCTCCCTTTCCTCTGATTAGGTTCAGTTTACCATGACTCTTTGTTTTCTGTCCCTTAACCAGTTTCCTATCCAGTTTACCACCCTCTGTCTCATCCTCAGGCTATCTAGCTTGTTGACCAATCTCCTAAGTGGGACGGTATCAAAGGCTTTGCTGAACTGCCTTGTCATCCAGTCAAATCAATTAGAGTAGTTTGACAGGACCATCCTCCAGTGAACCCCTGTTGCCTAGGATACAACTCCCCATGGCTTCTAGGTGTTCCACTATTCTTTCCTTGAGGCATGTCTCCATTATCTTTCTGACTATAGAGGTTAGACTAACTGGCAGGTAGTTCCCTGTATCTTCTTAACTACCACTCTTGTGAAGAGGACAGCATTTGCCCTTCTCCAGTCCTCTGGGACCACTCCAGTGTCTAGGAACTCAATGAGCATGTCTGCCAGAGGGGCTACCAGTTCAACCCTCAGTTCTCTTAGGACCCTGAGATGTACAGTGAAGCTTGCCAGGATGAAACTCAGTTCTGCAGCATTTTGTAGCACTATGAAGCATGCTGCAGCAGAGTTTCTGAGGAAAACAATGTAATTTCAATTTCAGTTAGTCCCTTTTTGTCATGCAGGAAACTGTGACATTCACTTCACCCTGGCAGTGTCACATTTTCCTGCATGACAAAAGGGACCACCCACTGAAATTACATTGTTTGCTGCAGTAGCTCTGCTGCAGCATGCTGTAGAATGCCTTAGAAGTGTGTTTCATCCTGCAAGCTTCACTGTATACCATGTGGACCCATGGTTTTATCCACCTTCAGCTTTGCAAGCTCTTCGATTACTCTCTCCTCTGTGAATGGACTGGTGCTTACCTCCTTTTCCTTTGTTCCTTTAAAGTCTAGCTGTGGGCTCTGCCCATGCCCTTCCACAGTGAAGATTGAACAGAAATACCTCTAAGTACCTCTGAAACCTTTGTAAATGAGCTCTGAGCTCAAAGGCTGTATCTGAAAATGAAAATAAATGAATAATCGCCTTCCACTGTCTCCCCTTTACTCCTTGGAGCATAGCTACTCGCCCTTTGCCTTCCTTCTCTTGCTGTACCTGAAGAATGTCTTGTCTCCTTTTTATAAGCTATTAGCTATTCTTTCCTCAGTTTGCACTTTAACAATTCTCACTGCTTTTCCTGCCTCCCTCGGACACTTCTGGTATATTTCCTTATCCTCCGTCTCTTTGTTTCTCTAATATTTCCTGAGGCTAACTTCTTTGCCCTAACCTTTTCAGCCACCCCTCTTTGAGAACCAAAGTGGATTACTTCTCCTTTACCCTTGTCTATTGGCCTAACACATTGTTTTGTAACCTCCACTATAGCCTCCTTGATGTATGCCAATTTCTCTTCAATGTCCCCATCAATCACCTTATTTTCCAGGGTTTCCTTATGCTGAAGTCCCATCCTGGTAAATTCCACCATTCTGAAGTCTAAGACTCTTGCTTTTGTATAGGTTGACTGAATCTCTGTGTCACCTTGAACCACACCATATGGTGGTTGCTGGACCCTGGCTGACCTTCCACCTTGAGCCCTGTTATCCTGTCCCTGTTGGTCAGTACCCATTCCTGGATTTCTGGTCTTTGGTAGGTTCCTGCACCAATTGTGTAAGGCCAGCCCTCGAAGGGAGCCAACAAAGTCCTATGCCCTGTCCGAGGCCCCTGCTGATGGAACAGTCTATTTTGGCATGTTAAAGTCTCCAATCAGCAGTACCACCCCTTTGCTGCCATGTCATCCATATTTTCCAGCAGCAGTCTTCCAATTTCTTTTGCCTGAGCTGGGGTTGTAACGCCCCTGTGCTAATGGCTGTTCCATTTTAGTTTTGTGATGTGGTCTTCAAGATAAGACAAATGCTGTTCAGACTCACACATTGGACTGCTTATACACCTGATATCCTCTCTGAATTTCATCAGATCTGTTTGGAGTTTTATTTTATTACAATATCTACTTGACTGAAGCCTTTGTGGATTACAGTAAGAATAGTAGATAACAGTTTTTGCAGCTGTGGGGATACTTTTTAGTAGTAACAGTTTCTAATAATGTACTAAACTCATTTTACAACACTTCACAGTTACTGTTTAAACCCATGGATTTAGATTTGAAAGATTGCACCTGTGGGTTCTAGGAACTGCCCAGTGCTGTAATCTCTGAAACACGCTCTGGTTCTGAGTTGCTTAGCATGGAATGTCTCCTTTCTTGATGACTTTAGTAGCAAATTAAGCTTTCAAGTTGGAGCTGGTGAGCTAATGTTTTTGTCAGTAGAACTATTAGAGTTTTAGTACATTTAAGCTCTTCAGTAGAGCTGTGCTGAATGGGAAAATTCAGAATTCACAGAATTCAGATGAAATGTAAATTCTGTGAAATTGTCATGGAATTTCCTCCAGGATTTTGAGGAATTTTAAAATTTAGTAATTAGTGCATAACACAGCCATCATGTAAGCTAGAGCTCTGAAATGAGGCATGTTTACTCTTTTGGTGGAGGGACACTAATGTGACAAATATCATCAAATTTGGACAGACAGTGTCAAAATTATAGGTGCTCAAAATCTGTCATTTTATTTTTTGTGCGAAATGTCATGAAATGCTTTATCTGCATATACCTCAGCCATCTACTGAGTCAGAGATCTTAAATTTGGAATGATTCCTTGATGATAGGTGTTCTAACAATGTGCGCAATTTCATAACAATATGAAATATCATCTCAAAATAAAATGTGCTCAAAATCTGTCATTTTATTTTTTACAGGAAATGTTGTGAAAACATTTCATCTGCATATAACTCAGGCACCTTTGTAACTTGACTTGTGTGTTAGCACAAATAACCTTTTTGTATTGCTTATAGAATGATCTAAATATGGATAAAATTGCATTAGAGATTTTGTTACAGGGGTTCAGATCTTTACTATGTAAATATCTGCAGAATTTTGTGAAACCTCTCAAAATGTGGATGTTTGTAACTTCTACACTCTTGCAGGCATAAACTTAACATTTGGCATGTTAAACCATAGTCAATGTATCCTGGTGTTTAACACAACTGAATACATTGGTTTAGTAGCTTTAAATTTGGAGTCGAACAAAATATTGGTAACTTTTTCTCACATATTTATAGTAGTATATAGATGAAGCATCCAGAATTTTGGGGGTGGAATTTAACATTAACAATACACGTATCACTACTTCATTTGATAAGTTGGACTGAGCTTTTGCAGTCCTGGTGTTCCTCTCTGGGTGACTATCCTCCCCCACACCTTCTCTTTGGCACAGCCAGATTGATTCAATATAATTACTGATCCCACTGATATCATTGTTGTTCTTTACAGTGACAAACTCCCTTAAAATGTGAGTTGCATACTCCTTTTCCTATCAGCCTACCCTGTTGGAATAGCCAGAATTCTCCCTTTCTGCTGCCCCAGACATTTTCTTCCTCACTACATCTTTTTTGAGTACCTCTTAGTCCCAGATTGCATGTACATCAGCCTACCTGGATCATAAATTTACTTGATGTTATCCATAAATATCCTGTTTTCATGTTGGAATCACTGACACTTTGTGCTTCCTTGCTCCAAACTGGGAGTCTATCATTGTTGTGCTACTCAGATCGGCTGTCCATTTCTTGGTGAAACTGTGCATCTAACTCCTGCTACTGGTGACCACCTCACTACCTGCCTCTCATACCCCTATCCTTTAATTAGAACCCCAGATAAGGCTGAGTGAAATTAGCAAATTTCATTTTATGAAATTTGTCATGATATTCTACAATTTTCACAAAGACTCATGGGACTTGATTTTAAGTACAGATGTTATTTTGCAATTTCTGGCAACAAGCAATTAGTAAAATTGGCATACACATTCTTGTTGTAAGGTCTAAGAACCTGACAAATTTAATGGTATTGCATTCTAGTTTTAAAGTTTCAGGGTTTATACATTTTTAGTTTACATGCTTGAAAAATGTAATTTTAAATGCAAAAAATTGACTACTTTTAATTCAATCACATTTAAAGCTGCAAATATGAACTTTTTCAGAAATTACTATGTGGTATAGTAGTTTAAATGTTTCAACTCTGGTTAAATTTGTATATGTTGTTTTAAAATTAGGAAATGACTGAAATTTTAATTTTGGTAACGTGTTTGGCAGGTTATAACTCAGTCCTATTTGAAGCTAGACGCCTGAAACTATGTACATACACAAGTCAAATGTTATAACATTTCAATGAATACTATCAAAATTATACTAAGATTACAAAATCTAAATTTTGACAAAATGTTTGGATACCTATAACTCAGCTCCCATTGAAGCGTGAGACTTAAAACATAGTAAACCTACCCATGCTGGATTCTTCTCTAAATCTTGATATTATGGAGAATTTAGATAAAAATGTTAAAATTATCTGAAAATAACTCAAAAGTAAATTTTGATTAAATATTTGGCCACCCATAACTTTGCCCTTTTCAACCTATGATTATGACATTTAATACACTTTTGGAAGCTATTGAATACTATCTGCATTCCAAATTTGCTGTTATTTGGACGTGTATGTTTAAAATATAGTGAAATAACTGGAATTTAAAATTTGGAAAAATTCCATGGAATTTTCATGAACATTCTGCAAAATTCTACAGAATCAAAATGGTCATTCCATGAGTGGAATTTTATATTCCACACAGCTCTACTCTTCAGCACTGGCAAGAAATATATCATTTTCTTCTGCTGTTTCTGAACCAGGTAAGACTCTTTATTTGGCTGCCAGTAAACCTGGTTTCTTATCAGACTTTTGTTTTGCTTCTTTTCTCTGGCCATTTCATGGTGACTGGGACTGGCATTTTTATGGCCTTATTCCTTTGGCCCTTTCTGTGGGACATTGCTTTGTGGAAATACAGAAGGTTCTTATTTCTTGCAAATATTTGATTCTAGCAGACACTGCATGAATAAAAGATTTCCTAAAAGTGCTACAGAGCAGAGTTTCTGTTTTATTTAATTCTGAAGCCACAAAAGACTGTATAGTTGGCATGAAAAGGAATGGAGATAAATACACATACTCTCTAATTCTTTCTCTGCCATCACCCCTTGCTTCCTACCATACTCCACAGAAAGGTGGTCCTGACTTACATAATAACACCTTCCTACTTGCTTCTAGCTCAGCAACCCTTCCTGCCCAGTTTCAACTTTAAAATAAGAAAAACTTTCCTCCCTATCCACAGCTCAGCAACCTCCAGGACCACCTCAACTTTAAAATAACAACAAAATCTTTCTTTCTCCGCTCCTAGCTCAGCAACACCCTCACCAGATCCTGACATTAAAATAAAAAGCCTCTCCACTCCAAGTTCAGCATCCCTCACACACAATCCTGACTTCAAATAAAAAAACAACATTTCATCCCAGCTCCTAGACTAGCAACCATCCCACCCAGTCTCAACTTTCCTTCCTGCTTTCAGCTCAAAACCCTTCCACTCAGTCCTGACTTTCAAAGAATAATAAGACCACTCAGTCTCAGATATGTCAGTAATGGTCTTTAAAGGAAATCTCAAAAACACACAACAGAGACGAGCTTTTGAGATTAAACTTATTTTACATCTCAATATGGTAGCAGATGGGATGAAGGTGGATCATGACTTTATGGGACACTACAGAAACTAACATCCACAGACCTTTTCTTCTTCAAACTGACATATTGTAGGACTTCAGCATGTGTGAGATGTGGATGCGTGTGTGTATGTATGTGTGTGGGTATGTGTTGTGAGGTATGTGATATAACAGATGTGGGGCTTGCTGTCACATTGAGGTAAGTCTCTATTTAGCTATATGGAGTTATAATGTGTTACTATTTTATTTCACACACATAAAGAATTTCTCCTTACTTTTTATCTTTGCCTGTGGGGGAGGGGATTGATTCCATTGCACCATATTCAGATCACCCAGCCTGCTAGTGTACATACAGGTGTTATCTTATACTGTTATATATAATTTTTGTAACTCTGTACATATTGGGATGTGTGATCTCATTTGCTTGGGGGTCCTGCACAGATCTTTTACATTAGGCTAATATTGTAGTAATTTACTCAGGATTTCATGACAAGTTGTATTCCTTTGGGAACAACTGCAGTGACTGAAGTTAATATAGGTTCACTAGGAGAGTGAGTGTGTGTGTGTGTGTGTGTGTGTGTGTGTGTGGTGAGAGAGAGAGAGAGAGAGAGACAACATCTCCTTTAGCTATATATCTCCCCACCCACATTATTGTGATGTGGAGTGGGTTAGGTTGTATTGTTTGTATGAACAGGAGGAGATAAATTACATTTTATCTCTTTTCAGATTCCCTAGACACTTGTGGTACATCAAGTTGCTACATTCTCAGTATATATTGACATCAGTACATATCAGGCTGCATGGTCTTAATTCCTTGTGGTTCCTCGACTAGAGTTTTTGTTTGACACTAATATTATCAATTTATATTTAAATTATCATTTATATAGTCCTGAGGTTTTTGTAATTTCTTGGGCCTTTTATTTAGCTTGAGAATACAGCTGGGTGACATGTCCAGCTAGGTTTTACCATCACACAATGTGCACTGATGTTTTGAACAACTATACTGGTAATTCTTGTCTTTAATGCATACATTGTAATTTCATGAGCTCTATAACTATCTTAGTTTGTCTTTAAGCTGGGTGGGGTTGCCTTTCAGTAATCACATCCTTATACTGACTGTGACACTCATGGCTTGATTTGGGAGTTATCTGCTTCAGCAGTGTTATCTTATATCAATTAAATTTATGTGCAGTAGGATTCTTTGTATGTGTGTTGCTAAGCACATCTGAACCCAAGGTTCTTTCGGACTGAGGGCAGTATTGTACTGTTAAACTTTTCTGACATCATCTTCTGTTTTTTGTTTTTTTTAAATGAGTATTTTAAACCAATGGGGATTTTTTCTGTTTTCTCTGCATTATCTAGCTGTTATAAGTATTGTATTTTCTAAACAACTGCCATGAGCTTCTGAAGAAGGACTGGTTGGTCCGAAGCTAGAGCACTTTGTTCTTGTTGTTACATCTATGTTGGTCCATTAAAAGGTATCAAATTATTTGTTCCTGGATCTAGTCCATTTGTGAAACTCAGCTTTATTTAACATATATATTGCATACAGTGCATACAACTCCTTAGGACCATTTACTATATCTTGAATTTAGTTTACTAAGGTACATACTACATTTGAACTGTTCTTAAGTAATTCAAGCTCCATATTACTCTATCACAGTCCAAAGGAGCAGTAAGCCTCAAGTACATTCTTGTAATACATAAGCAATAATCCAAGAACTGTGATAAACATTAAACTTACACCCAATGAGTTACCAAAATCGTATCTCTTGTCTCTTTATCCCTTCTACTTAAATGTTGTCAGATGTTTAACATAGAAACATAGAAACATAGAAGTTGACGACAGATAAGGACCGCCAGGCCCATCTAGTCTGCCCATTATTTCTACCTGGTTGATAGTGCCATATGTCTCTATTTTGAGCATTGGCCTATTTTATTCTTACTCATCTGAATTATTCCTTGTGCATATTCCATGCTCTTTTGAAGCTTTGTACTGTGCTTATTTCCACTGCCTCCTTGGGCAGGATGTTCCATGCATCTACCATCCTTTCTGTGAAAAGAACTTCCTCACAATACCCTTAATCAGCCTCCTCCAATCTCATATCATGTCCTCTTGTCCTGTTGTTTTCTTATACTGAAACATGTTGGACTCCTTCACCTTATTTAGGCCTTTAAGGTATTTGAAAGTTTCTATCACATCACCACTCTCCCTCCTCTGCTCCAGGTGTACATATTGAGGTCCTTCAATCTGTCCTCATATGTCTTCTGTTGCAGCTCCTGCACCATTTTGGTAGCCCTTCTCTGGACTGGTTCTATCTTGTTAATGTCCTTTTGCAGGTGTGGCCTCCAGAAGTGGACGTTGTACTCCAGCTGGGGCCTGATCAGTGATCAGTGTCTTGTAAAGAGGGATCACTACCTCCCTCTTTCAGCTTGTGA
Organism: Neoceratodus forsteri; assembly: GCA_016271365.2. Lineage (NCBI taxonomy): Eukaryota > Metazoa > Chordata > Ceratodontiformes > Ceratodontidae > Neoceratodus > Neoceratodus forsteri. The sequence goes on along the minus strand of CM057453.1, from coordinate 950,173,658 downwards.
TACCTCTACTGATATATCCCAGCATCAGTCTAGCTCTCCCACTACCTTTGTGGTCTGCATGGAGACTTTCAGGTCATCAGTGATGATGATGCCCAAGTCTCTTTCTTCTCTTGTGGTTGTGCTAACTCCCCATGCTATAGTTAGTTTCAGGGTTTATCCTCCCCACGTGCATGATTTTCACTTTTTGCATTAAACCTAGCTGTCACTCTTGGACCATTTCTCTAGCTTTTTCAAATCTTGTCTCATTTTACCCACCCCATCTGGATCATCCACTCTGTTGCAGATCTTGGAGTCAACTGCAAACAGGAAAACCTTACCCTCAGTCTGACTGTGATATCACTAATGAATATATTGAAGAGGACTGGCCCCAGGACTGAACCCTGTGGCACCCCACAGCTATATACCACTGCAGACATTTGTTAAGGCTTCACTACTGTTGTTCCTAATATCCTCCTTTGTTCTGTGCCATCCTTCATTGTCTTGCCAGTATTATTCCCAACCACCTGTTTGCATGCTGAGGTCTTCTCCAATCTCAGAGGTCCCTATGTTGATTAAGGTTTCCTATTCTGAACTCTCCCTCTCTCTTTCCCCATCCAATATCCTGGCCACCCTCCTATGTTATTAATCAGTCAGTTCAGTCTTTCCATCTCCATATGTTTGTCTTCTGTGAGGTTTAATTTTGCTTTAAACAGTTCCATTGCATGCATTTTTGCCAATCTTCCCAGCCATTCCTCTTTTGTGGGATTGGTGGGAGTAGTGACTTCCCAGCAAAGGGCTATAATACATTTCAGTGCAGTCATCATGCACACTAGAACCAGTTTTCTTTTCCCTGCCCACAATTTTGCTGCTGTGGGAAGCCCTAATACCCATTCTGTACACTCCAGTGGAATTAAAATGCCAGTGTTTGAAAAGTCACTTCTTGTACCTTCTCCCAAAATGGCTGGATTCTAGGCATTGCCAGAAAATATGCCAGTGGCTTCTCACTTCTCCACATACCCTCCAGCACTGATTTCAACTGGTAGTATGCTTTGTTAATGTTTTGTTATTCTTGGTGTCCTAAAAAGATCCTACAAGGACTTTGCAATATAATTCTCTCCATAATGGAGTAGCTCTTACTTTCCATCCCTTTTGTACCCTATTTTTCCAGTCGGCTTCCTGACTCTCTATAGTGGGTTCTCTTTCCCATGTTTCATTAATTATTTTAATGATGTTCCCCTGTTCATTTACTAATAGTTTGTAGACCCTGAAATATATTGCCGATGTCCCAATATAGTTACTGCCCCATAAAGAAAATCCTCACAGCCTGTTAGGGATTGACATCATTTTTATTTTTTCCTATGTCTTAATAAAATGTAATGGGTAAAATAATGGGGACATTGCTTAAGGAAAGGGTAATGAACTACCTGAAAGCAAGTGGGCAACTTGCCCCAAAGCAACATGGCATCACATCAGGATGCTCATGGCAAATAAATTTGATAGAATTCTTTGACTGGGTTACAGAGAAGTGGACCAGAGGGCAGCAGTGGACATAGCATGTCTGGACTTTAGTAAGCCTTTGATTCAGTCCAACACAGAAGGCTAGCCAACAAACTGGGGCAAGCTGGTATCAGTCACAAAGTAGTTAAATGGATCATAAGCTGGCTGCACGGCAGGATGGAGAGGGTTATGGTAAATGGCATATTGTCCCAAAAGGTGAAGGTGTTAAGTGGCATGCCACAGGGGTCAGTACTAGTCCCCATCTTTTCAACATATTCATCAATGACATCACTGAAGAACTGAAGAGAGGTACTCTGCCTCTTGGCAAATGATCACAGCTCTGCAACAGGGTGGACACACAGGAAGGATCGCAGAAATGGAGGCAGATCTCAGCATGCTAGAGGAATGGTCCATGAACTGGCAGTTGAGATTCAATGCCAAAAATGTAAAGTCATGCACCTGGGTAGAAGGAATCCATGCATGAAATATGTCCTGGAGGGGCAGCTACTAGAAGAAGCAAAGCTGGAATTGTGATCTTGGTGTCATGATCTCAAATGATTTAAAGGTAGGAAGAACTGCAAAAAGCAGCACTAAAGGCAAGCAGCATCCTCAGAGGTATTGGTGGCGGTATTACCAGTAGGAAAAGTGATGTAATCCTTCTGCTGTACAGGTCCTTGGTGAGACCCCACTTGGAGTACTGTGTGCAATTCTGGAGACCTCACCTAAAAGGAACATAGATCATCTGGAAACCTTGCAGAGATGTGGCACCAAAGTGGTCCAAGGTCTGCACCACAGTACATACAAACTAGGCTCAGCCAGCTAAAGTTATTCTCCCTTGAGCAGAGGAGGAACAGAGGAGACTTGATTGAGACATTTAAATTTACTAAAGGGATCAACACAGTACAGATCAGGAACCTCTTCTGGGAAAACAGGGCTGCACATACAAGAGGACACAACTTGCACCAAGTGGAGGTAAATTCAAAACAAATGTTAGGAAGTACTTTTTCACAGAGGGGTGGTAGATTTGGAACAGCCTGCCACTGGAGGTAGTGGCAGCCAAGACAGTCAGTGAATTCAAACAGGCATGGGATAGACAGTATAGTCACCTTAGTAAGACAGATTGATAGCGGGGGTAGAAAACCCAGGCAGACTAGATGGACCACATGGTCTCCTTCTGCCAGCAAATTCTTATGTTCTTATCTTCTTACTTGCATATATCTTATATATTTGATATTTTCCCATCCAAACTTGGTTCTCCATTTTCCAAAAGTTGTGTGAATCTGGTTACTCCTCTCCTCTTCCATCAAGCATAGCTCCCATGTAATCTGGGTGGCAAACAGCCTCCTTGTATTTAATTATGGATAGTGGACCCACCCAGTTAGGGGTACATATAAGTTTTCAGATTTTGTAAGATTTCCAGTATGTGCTTTATCCATCTGTTATAAAGATTCTGTGAACTTGCAGATCCACTGCAGTTAAAGCCAGAGTGAACAGGGGTCGGCCTTCCACCACAGAATTCTCCTTTTCATACTATATCAAGTCTGTTCTTTGCTTTGCCCAGTTAAGAACTGCTGACATTTGAGTGGCTAAATACTATTTTCTCAAATCAAGAATAGCCAACCCTCCCTGATCACTTGGCAAATGTAGTATGAGTTTACCTATACTGTAAGGTTTGCTACACCAGACAAATTTTGCAATTGATTTTGTACTTTATTACAGAATACTATCAGAATTTTTATTTGCAGGGTTTGGAACAAAAACAAAAACCTTGGCAGAATATTCATTTTTACAGTAGGTATTCTACCTGCTTATGAGAGGGTCAACAGTTGCTACTTGCCAGGTCTGCTGCTATGGCCTCCCATTGTTTTCATAATTAAGTGCAAATAAATTATTTAACTCTGTGGAAATTTGTATACCCAAATATCTGATTTTTGTTGTGTTGTGCCCAGCTAAATGGGAAAGACTTTCAAATTCCTCTGGACAGTGGCCATCTACCACTATAGCTTCAGATTTTGTAAAGTTAATTTTATATACAGAAATAGCTCCAAAGTCATTAAAGTAAGACACCAATGGAGGAATGGAGTGCTCTGGTCTTTTTGCCAATTTAATATACTTTGATTGGATTTTCAAAAATACGCAAAACATAGTTACAAGAACAAACATGTCCAGAACCAGAAAAATAACAAAGCGAACAAAGAAGAACAACAACCAACTCCCCACACACACACCCGAGCACAACAACCATATAAAGAGAAGCAAAACATTAAGCAAGTTCAGGAGCATAAACATTATAACAAGAAAATAAGCAGAACCATCTGCTAACCAGTCCAACCCACACCAACCTATGGACTCACTGAGACAGGGAGTGGACTAAAAAGTGGCACCAAAACACAACATAAATTTGTCATATCTATCCTGCTTGTGAGCTATATGTTTCTCTGTCTCCAGGGCCTGTAATGTCTCATTTTGGCATTCCCTAAATGAGGGTATGGACACAGTGCAGAATACAAAATTCTGCCTGTGGAATGCCTGCAGAATGACTGTTCCAGTTCCATGGAATTCCACAGAATGTTCATGAAAATTCCACAGAATTTCACAAAATTTAAAATTTCAGTTATTTCAACCTAACTTTAAACATACATATCCAAATAACACCAACCTTGGAACATAAACAGTAGACAATGGCTTACAAGAGTATATCAACTTGCAGCATTGTAGATTGAAAGGGGCAGAGTTATGGGTGGCCAAACATTTAATCAAAATTTAATTTTCAGTTATTTTGAGGTAATTTTAAAATTTCTTTTCATAATTTCTCCATGATAACAGAATTTAGAGACACACCTGGACTGCACATATTCACCTTGTTTTAAATCTTAAGCTTTAATGGGATTTGAATTATAGGTAGCCAAATATTTTGCCAAAATTTGATTTCTGTAATTTTAAAATAATTCTAATAGTATTTGTTGAAATGTTACAAAATTTGGCAGGTACTGTATGCAGGTTATCACTGCATGTGTATATGCACATAGTTTCAGATTTCTAGCTTTAAATGGTACTGAGTTATAGTCTGGCAAACATGATGCCAAAATTTAAATTCCAGTTAGTTCTCTCTAATTTTAAAACTACATAACCAAATTTAACCAAAGTTGAAACATTTATACTACTATCGACATGCACATTTCAGAAAAAGTTCATATTTGCAGCTTTAAATGGGATTGAATTAAAAGTATTCAAACTTTCACAATAGTTAAACATTTTTATTTTGCAATAATGTAAACTACAAACGTATAAGCCAAGAACTTTAAAACTAAAGAATGCAATACCATTAAATTTGATAGGTTCTTACCCTACAAGGAGAACTGTGTGTGACAATTGTATTAATTGCCTGCTGTGAGAAATTGCAAGATAATATCTGTACTTAATGTCAAATCCCATGAGTCTTTGTGAAAATTGTAACATTTTATGAAAATTCCATAAAACTGGAATTTTCTAATTTCACTTAGCCTTATATGGGGAATCAAATGAAAGGATAGGGTATAAGAGGCAGGTAGTGCAGGAGGTCACCAGGTTCTGGAGTTAGATGCACAGTTTCACCAAGAAATGGACAGCTGAGTTGGGTAGCACAACAATGGTAGACCCCCAGATTGGATCAAGAAAGCACAAAGTGTCAACGATTACAACCTGAATGCAGGATATTTAAGGATCACATCCAGTAAATGTATAATCCAGGTAGCCTGGTGTACATGCAAGTCTAAGACTTAGAGGTACTCAAAAGATGTTGTGGGAAGACAATGTCTTGGGCAGTAGGAAGGAAGAATTCTAGCTATTCCAACATGGTAGGTTAATAGGAAAAGTAATAGGTGACTTATGTTTTAGGGTGGGTCACTGTAAAGGACAAAGAGGATATCACTGGGAGCAAGTTCTACTGAGGTCAGTCTGGCTTATTTTATTTTTTTAGTTATTTTCTCAATGGGTGTTCCCAGTTGGCATAAGCCTCTCGCAATCTTATCCTTTGGCTGCTGTCTGACCCATGCCAGACTCCTGAGAGCAATCAGTCAATTACCCCATGGCTTATCCCCATGGTGGGGCAGCAGGGGTTGAACAACTCCCCACTGAGACCGGATCTGCACTGGTGATCCCTCAGAGCGGGCAGTCACAGGCAGACAGCCATCAAGCCACTGCAAATGGGGCACCCCATTTTTCCATTTTCTTCCCTGCACTGAGGGCATGCAATGACACCAGTGGAGGAGAATGCACACTCACCCACATGCTCTCCCTACTGGCATCTGCCCCCAGCTCCTCCCTGAAGCACAGCGCTGTGTCCCCAGTGTCCACCAGGGGCACCAGGCTCCAACTATTGTGGGCCCTCCCCAGAGAAGGAGAGCTGTCTGAAGGACACCAGTCCTTCTCCTCTCCTGCTGACCACTGGCAACCTGCACTCATTCCCAAAGATGGGTCCTGGCATGGCGTGGGTTAGATGACCAGAGCCTCGCCCACAGTGTGCCACCAGGCCAGAGTCTGGCTTATTTTTAATCTATTTATTTTATTTATTGAAATATTTCACCAGGAAGGCACACTGAACAACAAGCTGATCATCTCCGGTGTGACCTGGGGTAGGGAACAATGGGATAGAATACAGATGAATGTTGCAATGTTCAAATACAATTTGCTTACTTGCATACAATGAGAGCAGGAGGGATTACAGGTGGAAGACATTGGCTAACAATGCAACAGTTCACTATAGTAGATATAAAGACACATATAGCAATTTGGCAAAAGTTGGTGATAGTTGGTAACACTGGAACACAAATAATAACATGGCAACAATACATAGCACTAGATGGTAGGTGACACAATAGTAATTGGAAGCCATTAGTGTAACATAGATATTCAAGATTTACAGTGATTGAAGTAAAGAGAGGAAGAATGGAAGGAGAATTAAAATTGCAGAGGGCAGAATGGAAGAAGAAAGGAAATTTATGGAGAGACACGGGCAGAACATGATTTTCAAGGCAAACAGAGATGACAGGGTGGACTAAAATGCATATAAGAAGGGTATAGGGTAGGTTATAAGTGCTTAATTGACTGTAGCGGTAGACCAAAGAGGGGATAGTCACCCAGAGAGGAACAGCAGGACTGGAAAAACTCAGCCAAGCTTATCAAATTAAGTAGTGATATGTGCTTTGTTAATGTTAAATTCCACACCCAAAAAATTTCTGGATGCTTCATTTACAGTATATCCTATCATAAATATGTGAAAAATGTTACTAATCATTTTATTCTCCAAAGTTACAACTGCTTAACCAATTTATCCTTTGTCTTAGACACCTGGATACACTGACAATCCATATGCATGTCAAATGTTAACTCTATGCATGCAAGAGCAGAGACGTTATAAACATCCACATTTTGATAGTTTTCACAAAGATTTGCAAATATTTACACAGTAAAGCTTTGGACCCTGTAACAAAATCTCTTATCTAATTATCTCCATATTTAGATCATTCTATAAGCATGATAAAAATGTTATCTATACTAATTTACACATGTCTAGCTCCAAAGGTGCTTAAGTTATATGCAGGTAAACGTTTTCTCACGATTTCCTGAAAAAAATAAAATGACAGATTTTGAGCACATATAATTTTGAGACTATGCATCATATCATCATCAAATCTGGCACATTGCTAGAACACCTATCATCTGGAAAACATGCCAAATGTAATATCCCTGATCAAATCGATGGTTAAGGTATATGCAGATAAAATATTCATGAAATTACACACAAACAATAAAATGCCAATATTTGAGCACCTATAATGTTAAAACTATCTGTCTGAATTTAATGATATTTGGCACACTAGCAGCTAAGCTACCCAATGAGTACATATAACAGACTTCAGAGCTCTAGCTTAAATGATGGATGAGTTATAACTGAATTACTAACATTTAAAATTCCATGAAATTTCAACAAAAGTCTGTGAAATTTCATGGAATTTAAATATTGTCAAAATTCACCAGATTTAGAATTTCCCATTCTCTGCACCTTGTGCTTCTCAGGTCTAATTTATGGAGTTGAGCATACAACTGAGAAATAGAATGGGGTTGCTCCTAATAGACAGTAACTCTTGAAGTAGAGTATTGGACTGCCCAGACCAAGGTGAAGGATCTAAAAGGATGTCATGGCCCTGGAGAGTTGCAAATGCTTGAAAGGGTAATATAAAGGAATGCTGAGATGATCTTGGAGTACGCTGGCTGAGACAAGTTTACCGTCTTCTATCGGTGAAGCTAAAGAGCGTCACTTAGAAGCAGAAAAAATTGACAGGAATAGGGCAGTTGGCAATTTGAAAATTCAGATTACCAATGATCAGTTGGAACAGATACTTACTCCAATCTAACTCCAAATAAATGCAAATCTGTTGGAAGGTTTTACGGGACTACAATAAAAGGGACAAATGGACGGCCTGGGTAAGTCTCCAGTTTCAAATAAAGGAGACTCTGGAGAGGAAGGCCATTTTGTTTACATAATTGCCTTTCTAGAGATTGCCAAAGAGGGCAATAAGTCTGGTCAGTCTGAGATAACAAGTGGCAGCCCCACTGAAACACTTTGCTACAATGTATAGTGCAATACCGAGAAAAAAGTGGGCAAATGAATGCCACCAAAATCTTTAGGTATGTCTAACTTAAAATAGGTCAGATAGGTCAAACAGGAGCACCCCTTTCACAAAAAGTCATTACTTGCACTCTGGTGATGGGTAAACCAAGATTTGGGAAGGAAAGATCAGAGCATTCCAAGCAGAGGAGTGCTCTGGTCTACTACATAAAAGATGGCATTGTCTGCATATAGTAAAATGTTTTGTTCCACAGCCCCCACTGTAATGCCCACCATGTTGATATCCTGTTGAATTTTAGCTACCAACAGCTCCAGGCTTATGGAAACAACAAAGGGAACAGGAGACACCATTCCCATCTCCTCTGGTTACATGGAAGAATGTAGAATTAATGCCATTAACCCTCACCACAGAGCTTGTGGCTGCATTTACAAGGCTTTTATTGTATCTAATAATTTAGGGCCAAATCTCATTTTCTCCATGGACCTTTGCAAAAAACATCCAATTAACTGTATCAGGTGTCAGCATTGCTCAGCTAGTAGCATATTTTCCTCTGGGACAGAAGGTCATGGGTTCTAGTTTGGCACTGGGATTGGGCTCATACCAAAATGCTGGCACCCAAGTGCACTATTGGGGAGGGTGTTGTAATGTTGACATGTACCATCCTTCAGATGAGATGAGATGATAAGCTGAAGTCCATTGTACTCATCCTGCTGCTGTCTTGGTGGTCTCCAGGTGGAAGTAAAAGAACTCAAAGCACTTTTGCAAGAGCAGGGAGTTTTACTATGGAAACATAGAAGTTGTCAGCAGATAAGGACCACTTGGCCCACCTAGTCTGCCCTAAATTTCATAGCTATAGTGCCACTGGAGACCCTACTTGGACTACAGTTTATTAATAAGGAAGGATGTGTATATATACATATAGATATGTGTGTGTGTGTGTGTGTGTGTGTGTGTGTGTGTGTGTGTGTATAACAATTATACAAATGTACCAAAAAGCAAAACAAAAGAAAAGCAACCAAAAAAGTGGGTGATATTAAAAATAATACTAGGTAATGTACAGAACATGTCACTCTGCTCTTATGGAACAAATTAAACAAATATTACAGCATCTAAAAGAAAAGGCTAAAGCCATGTTACATTTTCCACAAAGACTGAAAAGTAGACTGTGGTAATGCGTTCTTTGCTGTTGATATACCCCATATAATTCCTGGGTTATTTGGGAGATCAAAAGATGCAAAGGAGTAATTGTTTGATGAAACAAGAAAGCACATCCAGCATGCCAGATGCACTACTTAAGACAAGCCATTTTCAAACATAAAGTATTCTGATGACATTTTTTCCAAGAGTGTGGAAAAGTATTATTAATCAGGTTGTCATAATTAATAGTTGCAAATTCTGGAGTGTGCCATAATTTAAGTTCCTGCCAAAGGTCATTATATATGGACAGAAAAACAAATGATGCAAGATTATTCTGTTCAAGTATAGGTATCTCAGAGACAAAATCTTTCACATTTCCTTTTGTAGTTATTATCACCTCTCGCCTGTAGTTTAGCATGTACAAATCCAAAATGTGTCCTTCATTTTGTAGGGTATCTTTGTCCCAATACCTGTTTTGTCACCACAGAGGTGGAATGACCCCAATATTGTTATAAATTGGTTCTATGAAAAAGCTGAGAAGATACATTTGTACAAATATTTCCTATTAGCATAATGAGCTGTGTGAAGTCAGTTTCCATAGTCTAATTTTGTAAGCATAAGAATATACAAAAGAAGGGACTGGAGGCCTACATCTATCTACAGTATTATCTTTCTCAGTCTCACATTGGGTTAGATAGTTAGCCAACCAGTCCCATCCAAGTGTAACCCATGTTGTATCTGAATTTAATAAGACATACTTTACGAAAGAAGAAAAAAGTACAATAGAAGAAAACAGGTGATTAATCAACCCAACCCCGCCATCCTTAAGAGTCCTGTAAGTATGTAAATGTTTAATGGGGTTTAATCAGCTTTCCAAAAGGAGTCTAAAAACTATACAGCTTAGCTTCCAAGGCTTTAGCGTGAGGAAAAGCAAAGCCGATGTATGAAAAAATCAGAACCAAAATGTTTTGATCATAAATACTCTCTGGGCATTAGACTTTGACCATCAATTCCACTGAGAGACTTTTCCATCTACAAGTGTTAATTTGTGTTCCCAATTAAGGCAGAAAATATATGTGTCCTAAAAGGATCCTTAATATTCTTATATGTTCCTGAACTATCTGGATATTCAGAACAGTAGCTAGTCAAGCCTCTCTTTAGGATCCCAAAGTGATACCACAGATTTCCTCTAAATTAATTTTAGCACCAGACACTGGAAGAATGACAATAATATCTAAACAAATTTGAGGGAGAGCACTGATCAGGAGCCAATAAATAAATGTCATCAGCATAAGCTAAGATGGAGGCAAGTACTGACCCAGTAGAGGTTACCATATTGGGTATCTGGGGAATGATAGCATTTTACAAATCAGAGGATCAAGGAAAATATGTAGAGGAGAGGACTCAGGGGTCAACCCTGGCAAACAGCCCTCTTGATCTGATTCAAATTTCCATGCTACCCATGTAATGCTGGGAAAGTCTGGACTGTCCAATACAGTAATTGTATTAGTCTGAGAAATTTGCCTTGAATTTCTTAAGTATGTAATACTGAAAATAAGAAGTCATGGGAGACACTATCAAAGTCCTTTTCTTGGTCTAAAGTTAGTAACAGGCAAGACATTTGATTCCTACTACCCTTTCAACTACATAACTCAAGATTTGAATATTGTCCTGAATACTTCTATGAGGAACACTACAACACTGAGAAGGTTCTAATAATAGGGGAGTAACAGCAGAGACTGGAGGACAAAATAGTTGTTAGTATCTTAAGATCTGTATTCAAAGGCTCAGAGGACTCCAATTGTTTATATCAGCCTTATCACCTTTTTATATATGAAGAGTAGAGTTCCTTCATGAAGCTTGGACCAATGACACAGAACTAAACATAAAATTGAATAGCTGCGAAGTGTGAACATAATGGGATTATAGATTAATTTGTATAATCACGAGGCAGTCCATCAGACCGAGGAGCAGAATTACTGCAATGACTGAATTGCTATAGAAACTTCCTCTGCTGTGATACAGTATCTGATTTCAGGTGTGTTACAAAATCTGATGGTATGGTGGAAATCTGGATATCTTTAAGAAATTCATGGTCTGTATGTTGACTAGGTGCAGGAGTACCAAAACCCACTTCACATGTTGTTCAATAAAGGCCAGTTGTTCTCAGGTATCAGTTAAAATAATATTCTCAAATTCTAGAGGCATGGAAGCTTCAGTCAGCAATACATGTTTACAATCATCAAAAGAGTAAGTTTGAAATTTAATATCTTTGGTATTACATTTTGTTCCATAAGTGGGAAAACAATCTCTGATATGGGATGGACATCATTTCAGAATTAATGTTAAAAGGTTTGCAGAAACACTGGCCCAGTGGCATTGAGGTTGAGTGCTGGACACCACACTCATGCTCGCATGGCGACCCAGGTTTGGTAGCGAGCTTGGGTAGTCAGGGGTTGGCCAGTAGGGATGGAGCAAGTTGAGCAGCCTCTAGAAAGCTGTCCTCTATGGGGAGGGATTCTTTTAGCCCCACAGTACAACTTCCCCAGGTGGAGGCCTGAAGGTACTGCAGGCGGGTAGGCAGCATGAATAGGAGGATTCTGAGGAACTGCAGCATGCATGTTCCTCCACATGTGTACATCGGCCATAGCATGGGTGGGAGAAAACAGAGCTGGAGGCTCCATGAAGGTGCCAGTGGTGTTCTCAATGATGGGGATGCCAATAAAGACTGGAAGTGGGCCCCTTCTGGGAGGGGCCAGAGCCACCCGCCTACCAGCTCCAGAATAAATGGGGTATAAAATGTTGATTAAAAAATATAAAATTCTGCAGAGAATCCTGTCATATACTGGCTGTTATAGCCAGTAGTCTATAAACTGATCTCTCAGGGCTAAATATTTTAATTGCCTGTTATCTGAGAATTTCTGAGACTAAGCTTTAAAGAAGGTTGTTAATTCTGTCTTCACATCTTCCCACCATTCCACCTTGATATCATAAAATACTAGCTTTTTGCCTCAAGTAAATACATTGGCTAATCCTGGATATGTTTGTATTATAAGAGGGAGACATTAAAGCCTGATTTTCAAAAAGCCCTCTGAATGCTGCAGGCCCTGGTGCATCGAACATATGAGCACAGGGCTTGCTGCATTCTCTTAGCTCGATCAGGATTTTCATTCCCATATCCCAAATACCACAAGTAGGACCAGCTCCCCTTGGTCTAACTAACGTCATTTTAGCGGATTTTTACGTGGCTTGCACTAAGTATTTGGCGCAAGTTGATGTAAAGTGTGGAAACTGTCACAACTGCATCCAATGTACTAAAATCAGGTTCAGTTGCATCAAAGGAGTTTGGCGCAGCTGCACCAAACTATAGGGTTGACACAGGGCTTGATAAAGCCCTGAATCAACCTTGAAAATCAGACTCTAAGTCTCCAGAAATCAGGACCACATTTTCATGTGTAATCTTTCCAAGGCAGCTTTCACCAACCTGTGGTCTACAGCTTCCACAGGTATTACCTGTGATCCTGTACAAGACAGCCATGGAGAAAAAAATATCCTCTATTCAGGTAGAAAAATTACCTTTGTAGAAAGTTTGTGCCTTCTGACCTCAGACTCCTGTGCAGTATCAAGTAAACTGGCAGTTTGTATCACAGTCTTAAGACAATTAGAGTCACAAACAACTTAATGGTTTTAGCCCCCTGTCAGAGAGGGAGAGTCCACAATTAAAGTCACCTCCCAGAATGCCCCCCAGTGGTAAAGAGATATGGGAGAAGTTGTTTGAACAATGATACTCTATCTGCCTTTAATTGAGGAGCGTATACATTAATCAACTGGAGCTTCAAACCACAATGTTGAATCAATTAAGAGAGCGCTCTCGGAAAATATGTCTAACAACTGGGTTAAAGCAAAACAATGGAAAGCCACAGCTTTTCCAGCCACTAAAATATGTCAATTAGAGCTTTCAGTCAGTAATGAAATGTTTTACAATTGCCTTCAAGTGCTTTTAATGATTGAAACAGAAGCGGCAACATCAGTTTTCTAGTACACACAGCCACCATCTCATTGAGCAGCCATGGCTTCCCTTGCTCAATTTATGGTAATATGTCCTGCTAATCATTGGTTGAGGTTGGCAGGACATATTAGCATAAAATGAGTGAGAGAAGCTCATGGCCATCTAAGGTGTGGCTGCAGGTACTAGAAAATGAAAGTTACCTTCGCAGTTTCAATCATTAAAAGCACTCAGAGGTGTTTGCAAGACATTTTACATTAGACAAAAACCCTAACTGGGTGTTTTTGTAGCAACTGGGAAAATATGGCTTTTCCGTGTTTTCCTTTAAAGAGATGGAGGGGCTAGAAAATAAAATATCCACACCATAGCTCATTTCTTCTCCCATGGACCAAAAGGTGGGGACAGATGCTCAGAGTTTCTAGAGTTATGCATATTTTTCAGAGTATTTAGCGTAATATCCTGTAAACAATGTTATCATGAGTCAAACATTGAGAAGGGACATAGTAGCTAAAATCCATTTAGGATTTTTAAACTGTTGGAGTTTAAAGAACCAACAGTAAACTCAGGAACAATTTCTTCCATCAGGAAAGGATAGAAAATGAATGAAAAGACTACGTCCTAATAATCATGTTGTTTTCTTTCTTCCACCTCACATCTACATTTTCTTCTTCTTGGGTTATGCAATTCTAGATGCCTTCTTCTGTATCAAAGATGTGATCTTGCTGAGAAGAAAGTGTAGGACCCTTCTTCAGTCATTTCTTTTCATAAGATCTTGTATTTATTTCATAATGATATATCTCCTTTTTCAGATGCAAGAAGCTGGGGTTGACCTCTTGACCTCTGTGATCTTGTGATCCTCTGGGAAGACTTCATTACCGATGCTGACAGGGGCAGTGGAGTGCACGGAAAGATTCACTTGTGGAGTCTCACTGGTACTGAGGATCTGATAAAATATCACCCACAGGATTGGAATCATTTGTGAGCACTAAAGTACAGGATTGTAAGACAGGAAGGTTTTCTGACTCATCCAAAATTGGGTGCATGTCCTGTTCCAGGAACAGCCCAAATTCACTGCTACGTTGTCAGCCATGTCCAGTGCTGAGATGCATGGCAGGTTGCAATGACTGCCAGACTTACAGGTTCTGGAGAACCGTATATCAAGTGCATTTCCTTGTTAGGGTGAAGTGGGTGATCACTGATATTCTTCTGTGGGCCTTCTCTTTGGGCCTTGTTAATGTAAAACTTTGTTCCACTAAATTAATTTGGGTGGCATTGTTATGCACTGCCCATGGGCATTCCCTATAGGAATGGCCTGATTCATCACAAAGGTTGCAGCTCATGTGATTAGTGTAATGAGAACTGGTATGTCAAAGTTCAAGGCAAATGTTACATTTAATCTTATCACAGGAGCTATTCAAATGAGAAGGAGAGCCACACTTAAAACAGGCCTTCATCTGGCCAGAATAGAACAATACTCCTCTATCATGACCCAAATAGAAACAATTAGGTAGATGTCAAATACCACTATCAGAACAAAAGAGTTTGACTTTTGTTTTCCAACTGCCAGTCCAAATGAACTCAGAATCCATAACTGGGTCAGGAGGGCCTAGTACTGAACAATGTTGCTTGAGCCAGTATAGAATATTGGTGATATTGACACCTTCATTCTCGAATAGCATGGTGATAGTTTTTATTGTCGGTTTTGTCAATGGAACAGCAATAAAGTGGGTCCAGTTAGGTGTGTGCTTTAAGGTAGCATACATTTTCCAGAAATGGTCTAGGCCAGCAGAAGATTTGAAAATAATATTATAAAATGTAATCTACCGAGGTGGATCAAGGCAAAGCTGTCTGAAGCAAAATGTCATATCCCCTTTAAGAAGGGTGCAAGCCAGAAACAGTCAAACAGGAATATCTTGTAGACCTCCTTTGTTTCTTAAACATACAGCATTCCTCCTCTTGGCTGGTTCAGTGGATGTACTAAATAGGTCTGAAAGCTTCTTCACTTGGGGAATGGGAGCCTTGATCAGTAGTAGATTCACCAAGTACAAAGTCCTGTTCTGGGTGTGACCCATCAGCAGTAGACATTTGTATAGCATTTCAGGGACCTACAGCCATAGGTACCATATTCCCTGAATTAACGGGGGAGGGATCTGAGTCCTTTGAGGTGTAGTGGTCAAAACAGTGGCAGGACGATACTCAGAGACTGCTGTAGCCAGAGGGCCTCTTGCATTGTAGAGCATTCTCTGGGGCCAGCCTTGAATAGCACAGGGGTAGAAGAAAACTGAAAGTATCAGGGACCATTAAGGAAAGGGGGTAGAAGCAGCACTACAATCAGAATCACAGTATGAGAGAGAAAAAGACTCTGGTACACTAGGTACTACTTGTGGCTCCACATTATGTGATTTATGTGTAAGGTGAGACATCAGAATTCTACAGGCCCACAATGAAGAGGAGAAGACCCAAGGTGCCACTCAGAACCATCAACATTATTTTCCTACCTGTTGCATGGAGATTCTGAGCAATACATGCAAGGGATAAAGACTTACTTTGCAGATTAATGTCATTTGTGTTATGGACAGTGGAGAAGGAAAACTAAATAGTCTGTGCTGCAGAAGTCAGAACTGAGGGCTAACATTCCACAGTAGTCTTAAAAGCAATAGTGCATTCCCCACAGGTAATATTTTGGCAAGGTGAGCGTATCCATGTAGGGCACTTTGATCGACCACTCAGGCCGATCAGCTGTAGCAGTGTCAGCTGTAATTGGCAAGATTTGCTCCTCTGGCACATTAAAAGTACAAAATGAGAGGTGAAAGCTATACTTGAATTAAGGTGTTCCGTTCTAATGGCTTGCTCAGCCAGTACTCTCTGTTCTTCTTCACTGAGAATACACAGCAAGAATGACTTTTGTTCCTGCAACCCTGCATCCAAACAATGCTCCTCTTTGAAACAAAACTAGGGACCAGAGCTTCAGGAGTGGCAGTCAGAACTGTGGACGGAGACTGACACATAGTTGTAACCAGATCATCCATGGTTAGAACCAGTGAAGTCGTAGTTTCCACAGCAACATACTGTGGAGGAAATTTCATGGATATCAAACAGAGGTGTAACAGCAGCCTTCAGTTCTTATTGGAAGTGTTCCCCAGTTGCTTGAAACAGCGTGCTCTGGAGCAGCATGCAGCAAATCTGTCTCGGTACAAGCAGACACAGGCAGAACTGATGCAGCTGAAATAGGTACATTTTCCATAGACAACTATGGAGAATCAGAGATAGAAAAACTCCCTCCTCCTCCTTCATCCTCCTAGGCAGTTATCTTGCAGGGTTGCAAGCTGGCCAACAGTGCCTTCCTTCAAAGATTAGGGAGTGTTTATTAGGAAAGAAAATCGAACAATTACAACGTCACCAAAATAATACATTACAGTCATGGTAGATTAAAGAATAAACCACTACACCATAAACAAAAAACACTCAGAATTAAAATCAATTTTTCCATATCAGAAAGAAAATAAAACAAAAGAAAAAGAAGAACAAAAACAAACAAAAAAGAATCTAGAGTGTCTTGTCTGGAGTTAGGCCTGTTTCTGCCAAAGAAAGAGGTTGAAAGAAAACTCTATTTGCCTATGGAGAAATTGTTTAAACATTAGAAATTCAAATGACTGGGACATCTGTGTCCATCACCCATGGCATATTCCTCCATACAGCATGTAATTGTCTATTGGTTATAAACTTAGCTTCTGCATAATAAAGATTGTGTAGTTCTGTGGTAATCTTCTGAATCATTTCTGTATGTGAGATGAATTTCTGTACAAGTATAAAGAGGCTCCTAACTTTGCAAATGTACCACGTTATCACTAACAGGACTCACATGCAAGGCACCTTATACCATTTATTCCCATATCCATTATAATGACCAAACATAAGTGCCTCATATGGTACTTATTTAAACCAAGTGCCTTCCAGGTTGTAGCTAATAGCAGCCAGAAGTTACTGATATAAGAGTATGTAAAGAAAAGATGTTCTGTAGTTTCTAACTGCTGAATACATAGCATTCTAATACATATTCATTCTTTCATCATTTTATGCTTTTGATTGGCCTTTATGTTGATCCTATCATGATAGCTTATACACTAGAAACCTTTATCTTAGTAGGGATTCTAGGTCCTTATAATTAGTGAAGCAGTGATGTTTGATGTTGGAAAGGACAACGTGGGAAGGTGTCAGCTTCTTGAAAACAGTTTAAGACCCCAGTATATACGTCTTTCCTGTGTTTTGTGAGTATCATCTGGCTAGTAATTTGCCATGATTTTAATCTTTATAAATGCCTCCCTGATATAGCAGGGGCATTTAAAGATCTAAGAAGGAGACTGAGGGTGCCACTGTCTCATTGTCTAAACCAGGTTTCTCGAGAAAAGAACAGAAATGGAGTCCAACTGTGACCAATAAATGCTAGTATTGGTTTTAGGTTGGCATACATAAATATGCTATAGAAAAAGTATCGGATTCACTATACCTAAACCTCCCTGACTAACTGGGAGGCATGTATTATTTCTTTAATAGGATTTAGTCTGCTGCCCCAGACTAATTGGAAAACAATATTGAGTAAAGTGGTTTCAAGTGACCAGGGAGGGTGAATACATAACTGATGTACAAAAATATTGGTAGTAAATAAGATTTTATGAGATGAATCTTGTTCTGTTTATTGAGTTGGTTCCTGTTCCATTGCATAACCAAGGTCCTGCCTTGCTATAATTTAGGTTCCCAGTTTAGCCTGTTAGAATTTGCTTACCCATACGTGATGCCCAGAATATGCATAGAATCAATAGTTAACTGAATTCCAGTGACAGGTAATGGAAAAGGTCCATCTTGCGAAATAACTCCCTATGCATTTAGTTAAATTTAGGTTTGCTCCTGAGTATGAACCACATATGTGACATATCTGTACCACCTTTTCAGCTGATTGTCTATCTGTCACCAGAATGCAAAGATCATCTGCTTAAGCTATGGCTTTGTGTACAACAGTATTATTATTCATACTTACAGGGTGTAAGATGGGGAAGAACTAAGTAGTCTTAGCAAAGATCAATGCAAAAGCATACAGTAGGGGCTTGGGAAATCCTGCCTAACCCTTTTCAACACTGGCACCATAGGGCCTTTCAGCCTTTCACAATTGCAGTAGCTGTAGCAGTTTTATATAAACATTGCACCCAGCCTATAAATTTATGTGGCATACCATACTTCCTTAGGGTTGCCCATAAAACATTTTGACTAACCACATCAAACGCTTTTGCTGATCCAGTGATAATACCAATCCTAACACTTTATTCCTATTACTTTGTTCAAAAAATTTCCCTGAATAATACCAGTGTTCTGAAATGGTTCTGCCCAGGACTGCGCATGTTTGTGCTTGTGAAATCAATGTTTTTGCCACTAATAAAAGTCTAGAATTTAAAATTGTTGCCAGAATTTTGAAATCAGTGTTGAAGAGACAGATGGGGCTCCAATTGTTGATATCCTGCTTATTACCCATCTTGTATAACAAAATTAATAGCCCACTAGTCATTCTAAGTGACAGAGTTCCTGTAGATAATATATTTGTGAAGACAGATGCCAACTCAGAGATTAAGGTAGTGCCATAACTATATAGT
This sequence comes from Neoceratodus forsteri, assembly GCA_016271365.2. Classification (NCBI taxonomy): domain Eukaryota; kingdom Metazoa; phylum Chordata; order Ceratodontiformes; family Ceratodontidae; genus Neoceratodus; species Neoceratodus forsteri. Next base: position 950,154,786 of record CM057453.1, on the reverse strand, counting down.
TCACAGGTTACGCTATCTGTACCTGAAGCATTATCTACTGCTAGTGAATGTATGGCTTGTTAAACTTCCTGGGAGAAATATCACTTATTAGTCAACCTTCAAGGTCTGGAAGGAAATCCAAGGTTGTAAATGAGGCTAAAAAACCCTAATGAGTCATAATTAATAGATGCTGTCCTGTAAATCTGTAAAGTGTGCTGGGTTACTATTCTCAAGATATTTGTGTATCTCAGCACAGTACATTGTCCTGATTTAATAAGCTGTCCATATTTCTTGTTGATTCCTGGCATTACACCTTAAACAAACTTACTGACAGCAGCTCCCGAGGGTCTGTGTGGGCTCAGGATGCCCTCCCCCACCTGTAACCACAGAACTTAAACAAACTTACTGCGGCAGCTCCCGAGGGTCCGTGAGGGCTCAGGACACCCTCCCCACCCCGTAACCACAGAACTTAAGCAACTTACTAGCGGCAGCTCCCCGAGGGTCTGTGAGGGCTCAGGACGCCTTCCCATCCCGTAACCACAGGTATGGCAGAAATCGCTTTTTGAGATCTGTGAGACCCTGCTCAGTGCTCCAAATGGACTTGGTGCTTTTATTTCAATTTTTAAAGTACAGTACTTTTAAAGGGTGAATTTAAATTCCACACATGAATGAAGATAGTTTTTTAATCCTGTATTTCCTGTTTTCCCTTGTCCACATGGCTGTTTGTATAAAAGTAACTACAGGAAAGGAAAAAGTGACCGATAAGCTTAAACTCTTGTTTTTAAACCCTGTGATTCGGTGTTGCCTTGTCCCTTGGCTGTTTGTAGAAAAGTAAAAGTTATTACAGGAAAGGAAAAAGTGACCGTCTTGTTCTGCAGTTTGCTACAGAACCCGGCAAACAAATTACACAGAGCTGCAGTACACTTTAAATCATTTTGCCAATCTTAAATGCATAAGCTGTGCTGCAAATCTAATTTTGGAGAATCAGGAGACTGTGAAATATTCCCAATTGATCCCAGGGTTGGAAACTAGGCTTTTCCCCTCCCTCTGGCGTCTCAAACAGCCCTCCTTAAAAGCATACCTGTACTTATATTTCTTCCTGTTTTGCTTCCATCCTCAGAACTTACACAAACTTACTGGCAGCTCCCGAGGGTCTGTGAGGGCTCAGGATGCCCTCCCCACCCTGTAACCACAAGTACAGCAGAAATCACTTTTGAGATCTGTGGGACCCTGCTCAGGGCTCCGAATGGACTTGGCCCTGTCGCCGCCATGCCCGCCCCCACCGCCCCTCACCACCCATCGTTGTCACTCTATTATATAGCTAGTGACACACGACCATCGAAACCAATCAGTCCATTTCTCCATCTGCAAGCTATCAAATTCCACCACTAGTGGCCACTGCAATTTCCAAAAATCCTCCAAACTTGCAAGCTATCTAGCTCCATCACTAGAGGCCACTGAAATTTCCAAAACCTTTTGACCATGTCACTCTCAGCATTATTGGTTCTTGCTCTACACTTGCATGCTATTTAAATCCCTCCCCTCGCTATCTGACATCACCACCCCATCTGTTCTCCCTTCACCTGCCTCCCCCTCCTAAATACCCCCTGTGAAACCCCTGCCCTCTCTCCCTGGCACATCACCTCAATTAAATCTATGACCCTTCCTCCCCCCTTGCATTGAATCCCCCTTCCTCTCCCTCTCAACCCCTCCTCCTTTCACCCTTCCCTGCTCCACTCACACATGCTAAACCTAGAGGCCTTTCTCCAGTGCCTAAACTTGCAAGGTCCACCCACAAGGCACTTAAATAGCAGACACAAGCAGCCCACCCACCTCTCACTACCCTGCTACTCCTGCTCCTGGCAGGTAATATACATCCTAACCCAGGCCCCACAGCAACAAAAAGTTTTCCTAGTCACCTGCCCCCAACTCAGTTTCTCTAGCTTCGCTCCCAAAGGGCATCCACATTTTCCACATAAATGCCAGGAGCCTTCTCCCCAAATTAGGCGCCCTCTCTGTCTGGTCAGTACAGTACAAACCGGACATACTTTGTATCACAGAGACTTGGCTCTCAGCCCAAATCAACCCCTCATTCGCCATTCCAAACTATATCTTGTTCTGGCAGGACCGTGGCAAGCGAGGCGGGGGAGTGCTGTATAGCAGACATTCCATTAAGTACACAGTTATTGTCAAAGAATAGCGCCCATCCTCCCATGAATCCTTAGTCACTCACCTATCCTTCCCTCATCCACCCTTCTTTACATAGGTGTTCTATATACCCTCCTAAGCCTTCACCGACTCCTCATCTCAGCCATCTCCTCCATCTCTTCAACCACCTCAAATGGCGAACTTATTCTATTAGGCGATTTCGACTAAACTAGCTCTCCTCCTCCACAAAACCAGCAACCCTGAGGATCAAAGCCCTAAATCTCACTCAGCTAATCCAGGAACCCACGCATCTAAATCACTGATCACAAAAACACACCCTTCTTGACTGGATTCTAACCCCCACCCCCACAGGATCACCACCTCAGGTATCCTTTCTGATGCCCTTAGCGACCACTGTATAACCTATTGTATCCATAAATCCATTCACCTCACTCTGGCCCCAGATTCATCATAACCCGCCCTGCACCTCCTTGATGAAGCTGCCTTCAAGCGTGACCTGTCAAACACAGACTGGCTCCCAGTCCTTGCCTCATGACATCAACACACTTTACCCACTTCTGCAGTATCTTCCTAAGCATATGGGACTGCCACGCGCTCCGCTCAGAAAAGCCAGAGTTAGGAAATATCACCACCCCTGGATCACAGCCGACCTCATCTCCTTGTGTCGTGTCAGAGACAAGGCCTGGAGGTGTTATAAACTCTCTAGCATCCAGCGACTCCTATCATACAAAATTCTTAGAAACAACTGCACCAAAGCTATTCGACAATCTAAGGCCCAGTATTTCAAGGCCCAACTTACCGCCACCAAGCCTCCCGGCATCCTTCTGGAAGGTGATAAACTCTCTCATCAACCCACGCACCAAGCAAGCCAGCCCTAGCCTAAACATTGATGGCAAAATAGCCTCCGATTCTGCCATAGTCTCCGAACTCTTCAACTCTTTCTTCATCTCCTGCACCATGCCCTGACTCACCCCCCACCTCCTCCAAAATCCCCCACCCTCATACCATGGTTTCCACTTTCCCCATTCACACCCCTGGAAGTTTACACTACTCTCCCCTCTCTGAACCAGTCAAATCCAGTCCAGATGGCTTGCATCCCAGCCTGCTCCGCATCTCCCATAGTCGCACCTATAAACCATACATACAAACCTCTCGATCGACACAACCACTATCCCTCCACCTGAAACTTGCCAAAATCCTACCTCTCCATAAAGGTGGCAACCTCCCTCCCAGGAAATTATAGACCCATCTCTCTCTCCACTCCCTTGCCAAAATCCAAGAATCCCTCATGCTATCAAAATTGTCCCCTTCCTCTTTACAAATAGCTCCCTCCCCTTTTCAATCAGGCTTTAGAAAATCTCATTCTACCACCACCGCCATACTCGAGTAACCAACACCATTCTCACCATCATGGACACCGGGCAAACCACTACTGCCATTTTCACTGACCTGGCTAAAGCCTTTGATTCGGTCTCCCAAACCCTCTACTGCTAGGCAAATTGAGATCCTTCAGCCTTGCCAAACTGGCCATAAACTGGTTCCATTCCTACCTCCAAAACAGGATGCAGCAAGTACAAATAGGAGACACCCTCTCCAACCCTCGACCCATCCTCAAGGGCATCCCACAAGGCTCCATCCTTGGCCCCATCCTTTTCTCCCTATTTATAAACAACCTCTCCTCAGCCTGTCTCACCTCAAACATGCACCTATATGCTGATGATACCATTATCTACGCCTCAGGCCCCTCCCATGTCAGTGTTCACCCAAACCTCCAAAGCGATTTCAACTGAGCACAAGCCTGGCTCCAGAAAATCAGTTAAAACTCAATGCAAAAACTCTTCATGGTATTCGCACAAGACAAAACTCACTTCCCTGCCTGCCCGCCTCCGCTCTTCACCCTGGATGAAATACCCTTGAGTCTGTACCCACTTTTAAGTACCTGGGAGTCTGGCTGGACACAACCTCAACTTCTCCACCCTCGTCAATGCCATCTGCACCAAACTCCGGCCCAAACTTGCCATCCTCTACCACCACAAAGACTGCCTCCCCTCCCTACTGGAGTGAACTCATACGAAAAACCATCCTACCAGCACTGGACTATGTGGGACGTCATTTATGGCACAGCCCCTTCCTACTCCCTGGCAAACTCGAATCCTGCTAAACTCCTTCATGTGCTTCACCATTGCTCACCCCACTCACTCATCACTGCCAACTATTCTCAACTCTATCTCTGATGCCACTCACATAGGCAGACCACCCACAGTGCTTACTTATAGCTAAATATTGGCTTGCCTCCTTTCCCTCACCTCTCCTCCTGCCTCTCTCAAGCCAACCCCCTCTACTCACTTTGCCACAGACATGCACGTACCTTCCACCTCTCATGCCCCCTCTCAGCCTCTGGGCAAGCTGCCTTTCCTACCGGCTCCCACTCCTATGGAACAACCTCCCACGCAACCTCCACCTGGCCCCTCCCTATCAGCCTTTAAACAGTTCCTCAGGCTTCTCTCCCCACTCCTGCAGCAGCTGTGCTCCCAACCTCCTTACCCAGACCTAGTACTACCTCAGTAGCCTCGCCAGGTAAATAATAACTCCACATGCCAGCTCTTACTGCTAAACCACCCCCCACCAGTACCCTCTCCCCGAAAACTAATTTTCTGGTAAATCCACTACTGTAAATATGTAAAGACACGCACTTGTAACTTACAGTAATATGGTCTAGAAATGTAATGAAATTATTTTTTCCATTCTGCTGTTCAAACAAAAGTGAAACCTCACCATCAAACTCTATGTAATGTACTATACTCTATTATTCATCAGTTACTTGATATTTGCTGTATTTCTCTGTCTCCCACCTTGTACTACTTGTACCCTGGTCGCACCTGGAAACGAGCCTCGGCTCAGTGTGCCTTTCCTGGTCACCAATTTTAAATAAATAAATAAATAAATAAATAAACTGTTTTCCATTTTTCTTTGTATCCTGCATTTCTTTTGGTGTTGTAACCCTTGTGCCTGTTGAATATGAAATGTCATCATTTGTTGTTTAATATGCTGTATCTGGGGGCTAAAATTTTGTTTAGTGGTAGAAGAAAGTGTTAAGAGCTTTTGTAACTGCTTCCTGTTATATAAATAAGAAAAATAATGATTTTTACAGAATGTTTTATTGTGGAACTGCAATAAGACTATAAGATCTGTGATGGTATCCTCCCACCTGGCAACAGGATCCTCATTCATTGTAGTCATAGACTTTCTGGCTTCCAAAAATATTGCAATATTTGTTTTGTATCAGATTGTAATAGCAAGGATGATATTAATTTCCAGCTTTCAGGCCCATGTGAGGTATAGAGCCATTTCCTAACTGGATGTGTAAACGTTATAGTCAGAAAATTCTGCAGTCAGTATCTGGGCTTTATGAATGTGGAGGGTAGGATTAATAAATAAATAGTCAATTCTTGTTGCTAGTGGTCCTTTATGAAATGTGGGTTCTGGTTTTCCAGTTGCTGTTAATAGGCATCCATATGATCTGTATTAATGATCATATTTTTTCAGGAAGTCACGTCACAAAAGATTTTTCTGGTGACTGTTGATTTGCCTCTATCTGTTAAATTTAGTCCACAGTTAAAATCATCCCTTATATAATATTCTGGGCAGAGCACAAGTATGATCGTGTTGACTGAAAAAGCTCAATATGTTTAGTCTTAGTTTGTCCTGCATAAATATTAATAAACCAGAATAAAACATTTGCAATTTTACATCCAGCTCAAGGGCTCTCCCAGGTGATAAATCAATTAGTTTGATAAGTTGCATTTCAACATTCTTAAGCAATATAGCTGCCCCAGAGCAAGTGTCTGGCCCAATGGACCAATAAGAAGGTCCAATCTGCCCATGGCCAATAGCCTGCTCTAAGTCAGTAGTAGTATGGAGCCTTGTGGCTTGCAGAAAAAACACACCAGAGGTAAAAGATTGTAAATGAGAATATACAGCTAACTACTTCCTAATGCTTTTAATACTGTTATCATTACTAGTATATAGTGGACAGTGGGCTCCATTTATCAAAGAAAGAAAACAGAACTACATTCTAATAACAATACTCATGGAGGTTTCTTGACTGACTTCCATGTTGCTCTAGAATGTTTTTGTTTGCTCTTGGCTTTCTGGGGGAGGAATTTCAATGACAGGGTTTGCTTCTGTAGAGGGAGGATCTTCTATTTCTCACCCGGCATCTGGTAAAGAAGGCCAGACAGGATAGTCATCCAACTCATTCCCAGATGCACCTTTCTCATCTGCCAGGACTGTGAACCTATTATCTCTAGGAAGTTCAGTAGTTTTAGGGATTTTCAGAATTGGCTGTTGCCATGCTTGCCTACATCTGGTGGACCTTTGAACTTGTTCTTGGGCTGGTTGGGGAGGCACATCCTCAACAGTGTTTGTCTGCATAACAAGGAGAGTTACTGCAATATCTAACATCTCAGTGTCTATCCTAGCTGTGGAGGAAACACCCTGCAATGTAGCCTCTGGGGTAGGGTGTTTGATGTTAATGTCTCCTGCACTATTGGAAGAATCAGTGGAGAAAAGTCGGCCTAGAAGTGGTGACTACCACCTAAGCTTTAGCTTTCTGTGCAAGAGCCACTAATAGTCTCTGTTCTTCACTGTCTGCTTGTTCATGCTGGTTGTGCACAGCCCATGGGCAAGTGTGGCACCTTGTATCACATAAGTTATATTACTGATCATTTCTACATTGGCCTGCCGTATGCCCCAACTGATTACAATTAGTGCATTTGAGCCTATCACAGAGACTGCTTAAGTGACGGGTTGACCCACACAGCTAACAGGCCTTAGGCTGTCTGGCATAAAACAACACTCCCTGTCCCTCCCAAGAGAAAAAACAATTGGGTAAATGCTGCAATTCTGCATCATTAGTATTCAGTACCACTTTCACTCTTCAACCCGTAGTCCAGATATGATCTTCATCAAAATTGCTTCTGGGTTTCCTTGTATGGTGTATCCTGCTTTAACAGTATAAGAGGTCAGTGACACTGACCACTCATTCTGGAATAAAACTGTGATGATATGGTGAGCTGGCTTAGTCAGTGGGACCACCTCAAAGGGTCCATGGTGGTGATGATTTCAGTGTTTGATATTGCACCCAGAATGTTTGCAGGCCATTGCCCAGTTTAAAACTTAAGTCAAAGATAGACTCCCAGACACGTATTAGGGCATACAGTTCTGCTGCAGTCAAGTGCATGGAACTTTCAGAAGGGTTCTCACTACATAGATACGGTCAGGAAATCTCTCTAGACCCCCTTTGTAGATCAGTCTGATGGCATTATGCCATTTTTCTGGAAAGATTAGTGCCCCAAAAGGTAGCATAAGGTCTGGGGTTGCAGCCATTATTAGCCTCAGCATTCTGATGTGCAGAGAAATAAAGGATCCACTTCTGAAAGTGGAGCCTGGTCAATGAAGGTCATCCCTGAAGTTGTAGTTGGTTCAGACCTGTTGTTTTGTAGCCCTGAAACTTTACTTTGTGAGTATGTGTTCTCCAGTACAGGAGTAGAGATGTTTTGTTGCTCTTTCAACTTTGCTGAACTTTCTGCAGTGTCAGTGGTTGGCAGCTGGACCTCAGCAGCCGGAGAGGCCCTTAGCAATACAACACTTTGATGTTCTAATTGGGCTGTGATAGCACTCTGCAGCTCCGTTGTCTATTTTTAAACCATATTTCTTCTTCTTCCAACAATGCTTGTAAATCCTCCATTTGTCAAGTATTCAGTTGTTGTGCTGTAGATGTAGGTAAAATCGGGCATTGCTCTGTAATTACAATTGAAGCTTGATATAATGCACCCATAGTGGAATCCTTTTCCTCTGAAACATCCCTGGAATCTTGGCCATACCTGGGGAGTCAAAAACTGCTCATCCTCTGTTGCATTGAGGGCAGAGGAGGAGACTGCTCTGTGTCCTGGACATCCATCCTCTCCAGAGGATCTCCTGCAGTGGCTATTCTGGTGGCAGAGGTTCCCTACCGAGAGTAAGGGACTTTTATTTATATACAAAAACAAATATTTACAAAAACTGAAAATATGAATAATAATACAATGCAATGAAATCTTCATAAAGAAAAAATAGAGAAACAAATATCATACTATACAAGTCATTCCTAGACTGTAAAAAAAACAGAGAATAGTTAAACCAAAATAAAGAAAATAAGAAAACTGGGGTTGTATTAATACTCATACTATTCTAAAAATACAAAAATATAATTGTAAAGCATACACAGGAAAGAGGAAATAGAAAACCAGTAAAGCAAACCTAAGTTAGTCTCCAAAGCTCTAGAAAACTATCTCAGCCATTGAAAAGCATCCCACCTTGTTTACCACAAAGTCGTACTAACTGATGAATGTTCCGTTAATATTCAATTCTTTTGAATAATAAACAGCAACTCAAGCAGAGTGATGTGCTGCTGCTGTAAAACCAGCTTGCACATGGATTGCCAAATCAAAATAAAAGACAAACCATCAGTACCCTCACACTACTAGCATCTTTATTAGACCAATCTGGAGGAATAATGCCTCTCTATAACATTGCTGGTGTTAATTTTAAAGTGTATCCATTTCCCATTTTCTACCAACTGTTCCCAGAATTCAGCTATATATAGACAATGAAAATACAGTTGATTCAGCATTTCCAACTCCATATAACATGTTTCTCTGGGACAATATCTTTCAGCTGCCTCCTTATGTTTTGATTATTTTTAACATTAATTTTCTCATGTACCCCAAGCCATACTATATCCAACGTTTTATCTGGGATATGAACCTCTGTCAATACCATCCCTATTGCTTTCTCTTCACAAGTGGGAAGAAACTCAAGGGTTGTTCTGAGAACTGTTTCCTATAACAGTTTTATATCAGACTTTTCTGGGGATGCTTAAAAGTTCAGGGATAGTTACCTGCCATTTTTAATATAATCAAAACAACTTGTCCAAACTGTAGTTATTTTCTGCACTCTCCGGTTTTATGTCTAAAAGCATTATCTTGTCAATCCTGTAAAATTTCCATTAAAGAAGGCGCTGCCCAGAAATCCAATGTGCACCAGCATGTCGTAGAATAGGTATCAGATTTGTATATAAACAAACACTCCAAAAGAAAACCAATGGATTTAACATTCCACCACTCCTCTGTTCTATCTAAATATATGACAGCCCTTTTCACTGGATTTAACCTACTACCCCATAAACATGAAAAGAAACAGTAACAAAGTGCTGTTTCCAGCTTTTGGAATCAGATATACATAACTTAAATACAAAAGTACTGGTACCAAAAAGTTTTAATAAGATAAACCCTTTTCTTTTGCTCATATGCCATCTATTCCATCTGTTTACAGCCTGCTGTCCTTTATCAGTTTGTATGTCCCAATTATATTTAGGCATATTGCCATTATCCAAAAAAATACCATCCCATATGGTATCCTTAGAGACTCCCAAAGCATGTATAGGAATGTAGTGAATTCTATGCATATTGATCTCTGCTCCTGATACAGCAGACAATGTGTGCAACAACCTACTAGCCACTATGCCAGATTCCTTATCATTCATCATTAACATCAAATCATCTGCATATGCAATAACTTTGATATGTTCCTGCAAGGTATAATGCACCCCACTGATATTGGGGGAGTGAAGAGATTATTCTAATCAAAGGGTCCAAAGTTAATATGTATAATAGTGGGCTTAAGGGCAGCCTTGTCTAACTCCTGTCTTAATATCACATTTTTGACCCAACCATTTATTATCGTAAGGCCTTGCTAAGCTTTAGTATAATGCAATTGGATCCATTCTATAAACTGTTTGGGAAAACCATAAGATTGTAAACACTACCACAAAAAGGCATGTGAGGCTTTATCAAAGGCCTTGGACTGGTTCAAATTGATTAAGAATCCAGCCACCTCTCCTCAAGACCCTTTATACATAATTTCCCTCAACAATAGGGCATCTGTTATTCTCCTACCAGGAACAGAACAATACTGAGATTGATGCACTATGGACTCGAACACCATTGATAATCGTATACTTACTAATTTGGAAATATTTTAAAATCAATATTTAGAAAGATTATCTGTCTCCAGTTATTCTAATCATTCCTGTTCCTTTTTATATAAAAGGTTAATAAACCTTCATACTGTCCAATTTATCATGCAACTATAATTCAGGCATAAACCTTGAAACCTGTAACTATTCCTGTGGCATAATAGTCTGTAGTGTTTTATATACCTCACATGGTAACCCATCAGATCCAGGTGCAACCCCCAGTTTTATGTGGGATATAGTCATTGCCAGTTCAAATGCTGAGAGTGGCTGTAACAGCTGCTGAATTTGTACACAATTAAGTTGTAGTGCATCAGCTGTTTGTAACATTTGAGACAAATATGGACAAGACTGGACTGGATGTTCTTGCTGTTCCCTTCTCTGTTTTCCATTTTCGTAGTATACCTGGTTGTCTGAAATAAATTTACTTGATTTGTCCCTAATCCCTCCATCTTTATTTTGTGCAACCTGGTGCAGCAATCATCAAATTGATTTGTCTGGTATTTGGAACCTTGTATACAAATCTTTGTTCTGCAGCCAATGACTTCTGCCTGTCATATTATAACAAAACATTTTTTGTTAACCGCCTTTGTTTGCAAAGTACAGTACCCCTCTTGTTCTGACTGTAAAGAAATCAGTTTAAGAAACTGGATCTTTAATTGGTAATATTTATTATATTGTAAGGTTCCTTTTTGTAATGCAACTGTTTTAAAAAGCTATAAGGCATAGTTTAATATCTGCCCACCACTGTATCGAGGAGTCATATAAAAAGACAGATTGTCTATCTTTAATGAGAATTGTCAAATCCTGAAGAACTTTAGGATCTTGTAAATGACTAGCATTTAGTCTCCAAATGCTGCAGACCCCTACCTTTGGAGGTGAAGTTGAGACACAAATGACTATTAAGGCATGGTCTGAAGTTTCCACTGGTAATGTCTCTGTATGTGAAAGGGAATCAGACTTGTAATAAACCAAAAATCTATGTGGGTGGATAATGACCCTTTAAAAAATGTGCTTTCTGGTCTGTGTTTAGAAAGCCTGAGTGTCTTTTAAACCTGATTGCTTTATTAAGGACTGAGAAAATTAGTGTCACTATAAACTTTAGCAGTTGTGGCTTTCTTTGTCAGATTTTAGCAAACTAGTGTTAAAATCTCCCCAAAATAAAACTTGTTTGCAAGTACATAAATAAGGTTGTCTCAGTTTCAAAGATCCACTCTATGGGCCTTGGTTGGGGGAGCATACAGGTTAATCACCCTGTATGCTTGGCCTTCAAACTCTGCATCTAGTATCAGGGCTCTATCAGGAAACTCATCTATTAATTTGTGAACCTTAATATCTGGATTGGCAAAACATACTCCTAAACCACTACATAAGTTCTCACAAATGGACCATTTTGAGTTGACTTTATTCCAGTCATTTTGAGCTGTTGAAATATCTGTTAATGATCGAAACCTAGTGTCTTGTGACAAAAATATCATATGACGTGCACTGCAAAAGCAAAAAGTTGTAACCCTCTTGACCTTTGATTTTATGCTGTTTACACTGAGACTAGTAAGCTCAGATAGGTGTAGAGTTATGTTTGAGGAAGTCCTGATTTCTTCACACTAGCTCTAGAAACCCTCTTTGGTCTAACTTGATTTGACTGTCACAGAGGATCTAGTGGATGCCTCAATGGGCAAATAATTCTGGGAGGAATGAATCAAACATCTAAGTCAGCAACTTCCATCCACTTGCTCCAACTTTGTAAGATCTCATATTTATTGTCTAATGGCAGTGGCTCAGATGTCTGAGCTACCTGTTTAAAAGTTCCTTTGTTTTTAGAACCTTCTTGACCGCTTGAAACTGTTCTGAATCCTGTGTGCTGGATGCTGAGCCTGGAGGAGAGGTGGGTGGTGGTGATGGCATTATTATTACTGGGACTGAAAGAAAATCCTGCACCTGCATGGGTTGACCTAAGCTTCTGCAGATTCACTGGACATAGAAGAAGAACTAGGCAACACTACAGGCAATCCCTGGAACCCGCTGCAGACAACTCATGTCGATTAGAATGGGGCTATGGAGGTTGTGTAGGCCCTTCTTGATGGAAAAGTTTTTTGCCTGATGCAAAAAAATCCTGTTCTTCAGATTTTGTGGAATTATGTGCTGCCCATGGACAAGATCTGAAAGAATGTTCATCATCACCACATAAGTTACAGATAGGAGGGACTGTACACATGCCTGCCATATAACCCAGTGAACCACATTAAAGACAACACATTTGTTTACAATCCATGTTCAAATGGGTTAAAGATCCACATTTATAACAGCTTTTAGGCTGGCTGGGGTAAAACGAAATCCCACAGTCCCTCCCCAGAAAGAACCAATTAGGTAAATGATGGATCCCTTGATCCATATGCTTCAACTGCACCTGGAATGTCCACCTCCCCCAGTCCAGAACCCATCATCGTCCATTATATGATTTGGTGTCCCATGAATATCATATTTTTCTCAAACTAGAAGATGATGTCATTCATACTAATTCCTTCATTTCTGAATAGGATAGTAACTGTTTTAACAGTGGGTTTGTTACAGGTATGGCTACAAAGGTTTGCCATATGGGAATATCCTTAATGGTATAGTATTTTCTCCAAAATCTGTCCAATAATGCTGCAGTGCAGAAACTGATATCAAAATTAGCATTCCTGGGAGAATGTATAAATGCATACACTTCAAAGGGTAAAGCCCAAAGAATCTTTAATAAGGGTTTTGCCTCTAAATGTCTATCTGGTACTGGACCAGAGACCCTTTATAATGAAGTTTCACCACAAACCATCTTTTAGCTGCTTCAATAGACTGCTGAAAAGACTTGCATAGCTAGTAGTTGTATATGTATTTTATCACAGGACCTGATCTTGGATTGCCCCCTTTTCAGCATCATCATCTGGCAAAGTATAATTTTCCATACCTGTAATGTCTGGAACATTAACCTTATTTGGCCTTCCTTTCCTGGCACCATTTCTGAATCTGTAATTCCTTCCAATGTAGAGTCTGGGTTCTTTTCTTCTGCACGCCGATGGTTTCAGCATCTGGCACAGTAGCTATCATCTCTGGCACTCCTTCTGAGTGCGCAGCTGCATCAACTACAGCAGGTGGTGGCATGTCTGTGTGGGCCCTTGGAGAAGTGGAAGCACTTGTTTCCACCTCAGTAGGCATTCTCCTTCATTATGGTGTTCCTGGAATTGAGATGCTTGGGTCCAGGATCCACTGACCATTAATAAACATCCATCCTACTCTAATAAGTGCATTCCCAGGTATCAAGTCTGCCGAGGATGTGAAGGCACTAGATGTTGATTTCTGTCTGTCTTCTGATGGTATTGCTGACTGCACCTGTTCAGTGGATGTATTCATAGTAATATTTGACAACCTAGGGTAAGTCTTTGCTGGACAAGCCCATCAGGCTGACTGCAGTTCTTACCATTTGTGTTCTTCCTCAAGCTTTTAGTTTATGAAGTGAAAACTCTTTTTCAGCCTCTGCCATCATATGTAATAGCTGTTTCTTTTTCTTTTCCATGTCTTGTTGTAATTTTATTTCTTCCTAGGATATATCTACAGTAATATCCATTTCTGTAGTTTGCTGCTTTGAGTGGAGCAAATTATCCTCTTCTGCTGGCTCTGCATCATCTGCTGAAACCATTTCATCCTCAGTTTCCATGTCATCCGTAGTTTCCTCTGGTCAGTAAAACACAGGTCTTGATTCTCTATGTGCCTCCTCTGGGACACAACCTTCCTCCTCAACCTTTCATCCTGCACTGGATCCTCCATCCTCCCACAGAGAGACAGCGTCCTCTGCAGAAGGAAGGAATTTCCCAGGGTTCTGGAAGTCCAGACAAAGATAATGGTGTGCACGAAAAGGACACTGGAAGCTAAAAGCTTGCAAAATTAATTTGTTACTTAATGCAGTGCTTCCAAAATTACTGTGATATGCAGAGGATTCACAACCTCACAGGTATTGTGACTTCCTTCTCTAGCCTCGACTCTCACGTAGTCTTCATTGGGGTAAGGCTAAGGAGTAAGACTGTTACATTTATACATCACTTAATTAAATATTCAGGATGATATTTTGTTTGTTATGCACTGTTGCTATAGCACTGTATTAAACAGAAATCATTATAGAAAATCAGCATTTTTCAAATCGCATGTTTAAAAAAATACTTAGAAAAATGAAATCATTTAAAAAGTGTATAATGAAAGCCATCATCTGAACCTAAAGTTAATTTTAAGCAATTCTGCTAGAAAAGCTTTTAGTGATGAAAAGAAAAAGAGACAATAGCCTGGACTGATTGATGTCATCACATCTTTCAATCAAGGCTCCTGGAGCATAATGCAACCAGGTAGGTCAAGCTGCTAGGTACTGTAAAGTGAGAGAAAGGAGTCAAAACATAAAAATGAACACATTTCCAATATCATGTTCAAGGATCAGAAATGTATGCAAAAGGTCTATGCTCTATTTTACAATACAATATTTTTCAAAATGGCTTAATGTCCCAGTTATCATGCAAACCAATCGGTTTCATACTGTTCAGTTTAAATATTCATCTGCTTTCTTTCTGGAGCAGTGTATTTGCACTATTATCCTCCACTGTTAGGTGGGACCTGCTCAATTCTATATACCCAGGTTCTCCGGTGATGAATTGTGATACAGTGTGAAGTGTGTTCTCACTGGTGTATCCTGGCGGTTGTTAATCATTGACTTAACATGTTCTTGGATTCACTGTTTCAGTGGGTGTACTGTGTTTTTGCATATATTAGGTTGCAGATACACCAAAGCACGTATACAATGTAGGGTCTATCATATGTGATTAATTGTTTGATATCAACATGGTACCCCAGAAATCTGGGATGATTAAAGGTGTTACTAGCATACGCATATTTGCAAACATTACACCTTTGCCACTTGTAAAAGTCATTCAGTCTCTAAGGTAGCCAATTGTGGCTATTAGATGTAACAGTTTTCTTGATCCTACTGTGAATTAACTTGTCCCTCAGATTTCTCACTCTGCAGAAAGTCACTCCAGGTTTTGTACCAACAGCACATCCACAGCTTCATCACTCAATAATATAAGCCAATTTCTATGACTTACATTGCCTAAGGAATTTATTTTGCAAGGTTTTTGTTTCCAGTGTCCTTTGTGTGCACACCACTGTCTCTGTCTGCACTTCTGAACTGTGGGAGGTAAGCTGCCTCTGTTGTCATGCTGCATAGGCTGGTTGATGTTTGCTCGTGGCATTTCCTTTGGACTGTCCCTGGTGTTCTGGCCAATATTTCCTTCCTATAAACCAGTTCATGCAATTGTCCAGGTCTGTGTGTGGGTGTTGATGTATGAAATGGCTGCTACTACACATTCAGTCACTTCACTAGCAGTCTAACATTACTTTAAAGCACTTTGGCATACAATGTGTCGAAAAGTGCTATATAAATGCTGATTCTTCTTCTTCTCCATGTGCTTTTCAGTGTTCATACGGATAGCCAATTGGAATTCCCCAGTCCCTCCAGGCCTCCAGAATATCCTTCCAGTTAGTCTTGACATTAAACCAGAAAACAATAGCACAAAGTGTCTCTCTTTATGAACTGCTCAAAAACAAGTATGAAAGGCTGGGTGCACCTTACCAAGATATGTAGCACTTTTCAAAAGACACTCCACCCAGGTAGAAGAGAGGTCAGCACTCCACTGTTTTTCCACAGTTTAAATTGTCCATCTTATTAAACATCCAGGGCCCCATATTCAAAACTGGCAGGCTGCATCGGCAAGTGCTTGTGCCATGACACTCAACTGTGCTGGTACAAAATAATTGTATATTCAAGTTGCACCATAATGGGGCTTGCCATTAAAAGGCAGGCCAGGTTGTCCAATGATCCCTACCAGGGATACGTGCATAGGAGAAGAAAGGGGAGGGGGAGGGGGAGAGAACAGAGGAATAGAGGGAGAGGGGTCTGATGACATCACCAGGCAGGAAAGGGTAATATGACAAGGCAAGCCAGAGCCCCCAGGGATTGGCTGGGCATGGAGCCCAAAGGGGGTCCTGACCAGGGCCTATCAGGTGTATGAGAAGCCAAGGCTCAGGCAGGATGACCTCTTTTGCTGAGAATTTTTCAGACTGAAGAGCTCAGCACTTTGTTGGCAAAAGTCTAGGTAAGACACATGGGACAACTAGGCCTGGAGGCCTTGTTGGGTCCTGTGAGAATTTACTGATGGTCAATTTGATCATGGCATGTTAATTATATAGAGTGACTCAGTAGATCTATTGCAGTTTGTGTAATGTTTGGCTTCTTAATTTTAATCTGTTATGTTGCAATGGTTGAAGAAGTCTGCTCCAGAGCTGGTGGCTTGACAGTGAGAGGCAGATAGCCATGTGAGGTCTGTGGCAAGCACTAGTTGACTGGCTTGCAGTAATGAGGGGAGATTATGTGAAACAGGTGCCCTTGTGTTTATTGTTAAGGTGAAGGTAGCTGGCTGGAGCAGGAAGAGGTTTGGTAGTGCTCACAATGGCTAGGGGCCCGTGGAACCGTAGGGGCAGAGGGGAGCCCATAGCAAGTAGTCTAAGTGCAGCAGCATAAACAAATTAAATTAAAAAGCATAAAAATCTGAAGAGAAAGATGAAAGCTTGGCAGGCAGCAGGCTGCAAGGAGATACAGAAACAAGTGCCTGCAGTAAACAGGTCGAGGCTGGGCGTTTGCACCACATCTACCAAGTGGGGCTCATTATGGGTGGTTTTGGAGCGCATGCAGTTTTCACAGATGGAAGCTTGGGAGGTGAGACACAGAGGTGCTCAACTGATTGGATTCGTGATAGAGCATGTGGTGTGGGATTGTGATGGTTTCTTCGTAGCTGAAGCTGCAGAGACGAGGCGGTTGCTTTGGGGTACCAGGCATGCTGTGGTAGGGTGCAGGACATCGCGAGAGCTTTTGCTTGTTATGAGGCTATGACTGAGGATAGCAGATAACTGCGTGGGGCACGTGGAGGGCCAGTCCAGGTTTTGATTGGTGGCAGGGAGCAAAGAGGCCACATGGTCCAGTGTGGCCTGGGGTTTTAGTGGTGGCTTTCACCAGTCGGGGGTTGGAGGAAGGCCTGATGGCACTGGTTATAGGCAGAGCTGCATGCAGCTAGTGGGGCCTTCTTATGAGGTTCCACTGCAAGGTTTTTGTTTTATTTGTTTGTTTGTTTTGGGGAATGATTTTATGGCCAAACAGGGATTAGCAGTGAGCAGGGATGTATTTTGGACATTGGAAGGATGGCGTGGTTGGAGAGGTGTTGGGTCATTGGGAACCAGCTAGCAGCATTGTGCATTGGTGGGCCAGCGGAGCAGGGCCCCAGGAGGGGCATGCAACCTGTTGAAGGCATTTTTGGGCACCACATGCAGAGCGAAGGGAGCAGCAAAAAAAAAAAAAGAAAAGAGGGGACAAAAGAAAGGAAGAATGAAGCACATAAGGTGGATGCCTCAGCCTTCTCGGGCAAACAGGGGCACTGTGGGAGCGAGTTGCATTTGCCCTGACAAGGGCAGGGGAGCAGGCGGCAGTGGTCAGGGGCCTAGCTGGGCAGGCCTAGAACAGATGAAATCGGGGCTGGGTCATGAGAACAGCAAGGTGCTTCATGGGAGTGTGACCACAAGGTCAGCCAGTAAAGGCTACAGCAGTGCAGCTCCATGAAATTGGGATGACCTGGGCACTGAAGGTGTTGGCACAGTGTGGAGCAGAATGACAGGATGACAGCTCAAGATTGGCATGGGATACAACATGGGGTGGAGAGCCTAGGACATAGCAGCTCCCCAGAGGTAAGGGATGGGTTTGAGACAGACTGTGCCCAAATGGTCTTTGGTGGTACTGGCTACTGGGGTATGCAGGGAGGCCTGCTGCACACAAGCAGGGTATTGCCTGAAGAGGAAAGAAAGGGGCCAGGGTGGGAGGCCAGAGCCTCATTTTGATGGTGCAGGCACTGGTAACAGTCCTGGGGCTGGTGCACCTGGGGGTGAAAAAATTTTGAATAAAGGAGCAAGGAGCAGGGAAACAGCAGACCTCACAGGATGCTGGAGTGGCATATTTGGGATGGGGGCCCGGACCTGGGCTTGGGTTCATGCACTGGAGCAAGGGCGGGCAGTTTGGCAGCTGCCACACTTGGCAAGAAGGGGGGTAGAGTTGATGGTGCAGGTCTGAACATACAACCCCCAGATTGCAAGGACAGAGGATCAGGCATGGCACCAAAGCGAGCCCAGATGACCAGCGAGAGGATGCTGCAGGAGGTGTCAGTCCTGATGGGGCAGATGTCGGAGCTACTAGAGGAGGCAAAGAAGAGAGAGGTGGAGGAAGAAGCACAGAGGAAGTGCAAGAAGTGGAGGAGCACCGAGTAAGGCGGATAGGGCAAGAGACCCAGGCCGAGAGGCCCTGAGTACTGCACTAATACCAGTGCCCCTGCCGGCACCGGAGCCTGACGATGGGGACTTGATGGTGGTAAGGATAATGTGGATCTCACAGATGAGAATGGTTAAAGGATTACCTCGAGGGGCTGATGGGAGACATGAGGGACAAAGGAATTTAGAGGATGGAGCGGGCAGTGCAGGCGCTGAAAGGCAGTGGAGCCCTGCTGGAGAAAGGGGAGGGACAACAGCAAACAGAAAGTTGTACGAAGGCCCCCTGGGTGTCTCAATCGGGACCACGTACAGCCTCAATTAAAGAAAAATTTGGAAAGGGAGTACATTGACATTTTTGTGCTCATGGATGAGGACACAGTCACAAAGTACAAGCAGAAGCAGTCAGTGGGAAAGTCAGAAATGACGACAGCATAGGCCACAAGATAGAGGAAGCAAAGTATATAGGGAACACCATAGAGAACTAGCAAGCGGGTTCATAATATATAGTGCATTATTACTGGAGAAGCAGCCAGAACTTGGAATCCCTTGCTGACATACACGGCCCATTATTAGGGGAGGCATACAAGGCAAAGGTCGGGTACGGGTGGCTCAAGTATGATGAGGCCTTCCAGAAGTGAATGGCAGCAAAAGGGAACCTAGGGATTTCACCCACTCAGAATTGTGGGTGAGGATCCTTCTGGGAAGGGGGATATGGTTGGAGACCAAGCAAGGTGGATCAATCTGGGCACAGGGGCCAAGGTGTACTGGGGATATAACAAGGCCACCTGCACATGGGGCAGCCATAAGTTCCAGCATGTCTGCTCAAAATGCAAGGGAGGGCACCTGGCCTCCAGCCTCAGCTGAATGGGGACAGAAGGGGCAAAATGTGGGCAATTTCACGAGCAATCCTTTCAGGGTGTCCAGGGATATAGAGCAGGGGCCATGGGGCAGCCACTGGGGCAACATAGTGCCCGGGGATGGGAGTAGGGGCATGGGGGATGCGTGGGGGATATGCACTGGTGCAGACTCTCATTTCCCTAGCAGCAGTGGAGGAGTGGATCACGGAATACCCTAATAAAGGGGCAGGCCAGCTGCTTTGGGAGGGTTTCTGGATGGGTTTCCACTGGGTTTTCAAGGGGGGAAAGAACGTGGGCCAGAATATGGGGTCAGTGAAGGGAAAGAAGGAATTGTGGGGGCCAAGATAGAGAAGGAAATCATGGCAGGCCAGCTGAGAGACCATTAGAGGGCCCCCATGCATGCATTTCTGATTTCTATTGGGCATGGTACCCAAGAAGATGGAAGGGGAGTTCCATTTGACATCATCAGTCATACCCGGAATGCTCCTCCGTGAATGATGGCATTCCATACCACCTTAGGGTGGTGTCGATGCTTTTGTTGCAGGCCACAGCTCTAATTAAAGCAATCAAGGGGGGCATGGCTGGTCAAGACAGACATTGAGTCAGCATTTTGGCTCTTGCCTGTCAGGCCAGCAGATTGGGATCTTCTGGGTTATCAGTTACAAGAGCACATATTTTACATAAATCCATGGCCATGGGGTGCTTGGTGGCCTGCTCCACATTTGAGATGTTTAGCACCTGGATACAGTGGCTTTTTGAGGCCAGGTATGGGCACAGGAGGATCATTCATTATTTGGATGACTTTTCCTTGGAGAAATGAGAGCAGAGGTACAAAATGCTAAGGGATTTGAGAGCATTTGCCAGTGGATAGATCCCACTGGCACAGGGCAAGACGTAGGGCCCTGCTTGGATGTTGGAATTTTGGGCATAAAAGTGACACAGGGAGGGTTATTTTCGCGCTTAAGAGCAAAGTGGCACAGTTGAAAGGCTTATTGGCCCAGGTGGGGGGAGGAAGAGGTGCTGCTGGAACAAATGCAGCAACTGCTGGGGCACCTTAATTTCACCTGCAAGGCCATTAGTCCAGGCAGAGCATTTACAAGAAGACCAAGAAGGGCCACAGGAAAAGCCAAGCAGCCGCATCATTGAGTGGACATCTCTAAAGGGGTTTGGAAGACTTCGGTGGGAAGAGTTTCTGACAGCTATAATGGGGTGACATTCTGGCAGGATGAGTGGGAGCAGAACACGGACTTGGAACTGTTCACAGATGCTCAGGTGCCCTTGAAATTGGGGCATACTTTCAAGGGAATGAATGTCAGAACCATGGCCGACAGCTTGGGAGAAAGGGGAACATTGAAGGACATCACTTTCCTGGAGATCTTCCTGATATGGGTGGTCATGGAAGTATGGGGTGATAGGGTGAGGTGGAAGTGCATCTTGTTTTGGTGCACAACAAAGGGGTAGTAGAGGTGATTAATAGGCGGGGGAGGACAGAGATGGTGGGCAGGCTGCTCAGACATATGGTCTTACTGGGGCTATGCCTGAACCAGTCCTTTAAAGCACAGCATGTTCAAGGTTTGAAGAACAAGGTGGCTGACAGTCTGTCCCATTTACAGCCTCGACAGGTTTCGGAGCTGATACCACAGGCAGTGACACACAGGACCATGATCCCCACCAGTTATGGGAGGTTGGAGGAGCACAGCCAGGGCACTGTACCAAGGCTCCTGGGCAGAGAACATGCTGAGGGCCTACAAAACAGAGTGGGAAAGTTCCAGGGCTTCAGTGGGAAGCACGGGTAAGACAAGGGTGAAACCAGCCCGGGACGAACAGGTAAGGGAGGTTCATGGTGGAGCTGTGGAGGAAAAGCTGGCCCACGCCATGATGGTCGTGCAATCTAGCTGGCATCAGCTTGGGTATGCCAGGACAGGGATGGCCTGATGAGGGGCCAGTAGAATCATAAAATGCATGATGGCAGTGTGGCATAGGGGACAAGGGATCAGGGTGGATGGAAGACAACCTGTAAGGGCAGAATTACTGGGAAGGGTCTTGGAGGCCACCCAGAAGGTATGCACATCTGCCCATGCAGGGGTTCTGTTCTGAGCTCATATTTGCAGTGATGGTTGATGGGGCATTCGGGTGGGGAAGTAATGGCCCAGAGGAAAACAGCCTCAGAGCAGGTGTTACAGCATGAGAATGTCCTATGGGACAGGACAGGGTGGTCATTATCTAGCCAGGTCCAAGATGGACCAGGGAGGGAGGGAGGGAGACACAAGTGTCACTGGTGAGGAGGTCATGAGTCAGCCAGCTGCACTGTGAGTGCACTGGAGGAGTATAGGAATATTCAGGGAAGCATAGAGGGATGCTGTTCTGGCATGGGAATGGGTCTCTGGCCATGGGTTTCCAGGTAGGAATGGTCTCAAGAAGGCACTGGCATTTTGGGTGAGGATCCCAAAAAATTTGCTCCCACGCCATTCAGGATTGGGGCAGCCACAGAGGCAGCAGAGAGAGAGGCTACAGTGGTGGAGATACAAAGAGTGGGCATTGGAGGTCCAGCAGCTATAGGAGGTGTGGGAGAAAATAATAACAACAACTCACACTGTGTATTTTGTTTCCATTGCAGGTTCCAACAGGAAAATATGGATTGTGGGGCATTCCTTCATGTACTGGGCTGAGAGGTTTGGGGTAGCCACCTAAAGAAGCAGAGCTGAGATTTAACATGGAGCATCAAGGTGTTATGGAAAGACATTAGGACATGAAGTGGGCGCAGCTCATGCCTTTGATGAAGGAATTGAAAATGCAATGGGGCACCCCGGATTGCATTGTGATACACCTGGGGAATGATTTAGGAGCCTGCCATGGGGATATTGGGACAGAACATCATGGGAGACCTGGAGAGATTGAAGGGTGGTGGTCAAGAGGTCGTCAGCTGGTCCAATATCACCCTGGAGGGTATGGAGAGGGTGCAGGATGTCAGACTGATAGAAAAGGTCAGAAATCATTTTAACAGGAGGGTATCCAGGATGGTAATAGAGATGGTGGGCATTCACCTGCAGCACAGGGACATTTCTTTCAACCAACCTATAGTGTTCAGGTGGGACGGCATCCACCTGTCAGAGTTTGGGATGCCTGTTCCATGACTGATTGGGGAGCTAGTGAACCAAATGGCCAGGAAAGGGCTTAGATAACTAGCCCACAAGGGGGATCCCATCTGTCCGTTGCAAGCTGGAGGAGGGGCAGTGGAAGAAAGGAAAAGGGGAGCAGGGGTAGGGAAAAGGGGAGGGGTAGGATACACAGGCTGGGGACAAAGAACCCAGATGTGGTGGTAAAGTGGGAGGGGATAGGTCCAGGAGCTGATTCAGAAGTGTCCAGGCCTGAGGGTGAAAGCCTGGGGAAGTGGAATGGCCTGGTTCTGGTAGAGGAGGGGCCAGATTCACAATGTCCGGCCCCTGAAAGCAAGATGAAGAAATGACCAGAAGAAGGACAGAGGCTGGCGCCAGAAATTGGGAAAAGAATGTTGATGTAAATTGAATTGTGATTTCAAAGTTATCTGGGCTGTAAATATAGACCTTTGTGCCATGAATAAATTTGCCAACATGCAACCAACAAGAACATTGGTGTGAGGTCTATCATTCCTGGGGATTCAGAGGACAATGCGCCTTCCATTAAAAGGCTGGGCCAGGGTTGTCCAATGATACCTACCAGGAATAAAATGCATAGAGAGGAAAGGGGAGGGAACAGAGGATAGAGGGAAGGGGCCTGATGACCAAGGCCACTGATTTACAGTGATTAAAACAATGAAATTCCATTTCAAGACTTCAGATTCGAATTGCACCGTGACTGTTACTCTAATTTCCGGATTTTACCAGGATTCTGCTATCATTCTTTTTAGTATGTGTATAAATAATCAGAATAAAAGAATGCTTACTATACAGAGCATTAAATAAAGCAAAATTGAAAATAGTACAGGAAGAAATTATAAGAAAATATAGTTTTGGACTGACCTGATATAAAATGCCAGATTCCATGAAATCTTTGTTTTACCAGTGTTCAGTCAGACCTAATTCATTATTTTACCGGTTTTCCAGTAAAAACCGAAATCAGTGGCCTTGCTGATGACATCAGCAGGCAGGGAAGGGTAATATGACAAGGCAAGCCAGAGTTCCAGGGATTAGCTGGGGTGGAGCCCAAAGGGGTCCTGACCAGGGACCTATCAGGTATAAGAAGCCAAAGCTCAGGTAGGATGACCTCTTTTGTTGGGAATTTTTCCCACCTCCCACCCTTATTAAGGAAGATGTTGGTGGGGCAGGTATGGCACAAAAGGAAATAATAATGGTCAGGTCAAGCCCATAGGAGCCCTGTGGCATGGGCAAGGTATGATGGTTGCTGTGGGAAGGTAGCACTGGGCAGGAACTAGGGCAAAGTCCCCTGGCAAGGAGGGGCAGGAATGCCTTGGGGGGTGAAGGAAGGAAGGAAAGGGGAGCGGGCAGGGGAAAAATGGGGAGGGGTAGGGATACACGGGCTGGGGACTAAGAACCCAGATGTGGTGGTGAAGCGGGAGGGGATAGGTCCAGGTGCCGGATTCAGAAGTGTCCGGGCCTGGAGGGCGAAGCCCGGGAAGTGGAATGGCCTGGTTCTGGTGTGGAGGAGGGGGCCAGATTCACAGTGTCCAGGCCCTGAAAGCAAGATGGAAGAAATGACCAGAAGAAGGACTGAGGCTGGAGCCAGAAAACTGGGAAAAGAATGTTGATGTAAATTGAACTGTGATTTCAAAGTTATATGGGTTGTAAATATAGTCCTTTGTGCCATGAATAAATTTGTCAACGAGCAACCAACACGAAAATTGATGTGGTGTCTATCATTCCTGGGGAGGGGATTCAGGGGACAATATGTGATTGTGCATGTAAGACTGAATATCCTGAACATGTGCAATTGTGTAGTGGGAGATGCACAGCGTGACAGGTACCCAGAGCCCAGTGCAGAGCACACAGAGGTGTGTGATGCAAAGCCACTTGCACGGCACACAGATTTGAAATATTCAGCCAGGATATGTCAATGGCCTCATGCACAGTCAGCATCCAAACAGCAGTTTTACATCTCATTACTTGAATGTAGTCATTCCATTGGCATGCGCAGTTCCAGCATTCAGGGCAGCACCATCACTACACAAAGGTGATCAGGAGGTACTGCAGTCTAGCAGGCAGGCGGGATGCATGGATGTTTGTGGGTGGACTGCATTGGCCTGAGTACAGTGCTACATACCCCTAACTCTTTAGCACCCAATATGTGCCAAAGTTGTGACAACTGGCCAGTATGTGTGACACAACAGCAAACATGACAGTGCAAGCTCGGAAGACTGTGGAAATGAGTGCACCAATGTAGCTACAGTGCGCCGGCACCTAGCATCTCATATTATCATACAAGTCTTCATAACAGTCCCAGTGGTCAGAGTATAATGTCACTCACTCTATGCGGTCAGAAGGTGCCTGACTGGTAACATGAATGATGTACCCTGTACTGTGTGACAGTTGAGAGGTTAGCAGTGCTACTACTCATGGCTATATCCATGCCCTAGGTGGTGCACACACAATACTGTAAGGGTCCAGTGTCCTTTGGGCATGCCCCTGTTGCCTCCAGGCTGCAGGTGGTACTATCACTGCCCCACACTGCTCACAGTTGTGGACTTTCCATCACCAGTACATCACAGTGACCCAAACCCAGGGCCTCTGTGATACTGTCACACTGCAGGGATGACATCGGTGACATGTATGTGGTTCCTGGTGGTGTGGGCCTGGCACAGGCATCCTGTGTGTACCTATGGTGTTCCATCATGGGTGTGTGCCACTGGGCTGTCCCTGATCCATGCCATGCTACCACAATTACCATCATGCTTCCTGCTTACCATTGTCCCAAATGCCACCATGGGTGCATGCCTCCACTCGATGGCACCCTGATGGCCACATGGGTGCAGGTTATGGCACCTGGTACATGTGCCACCCTGTAGCTGTCTGCTCCACTGGTGTGCCGGGGGCACCAGACTAGCATGTGGCAGCTGTGAGTCCCCGATCTGAGGTGTGGTGAGAGGGGTGGCTGACTAGGCTGTGCCAGAGATATCACCCAGTAGCACCAAGCAGGTGCTCGGCAAGCTTGTACAGTGCAGCTGTGGCTTTGGATACCATCATCCTGGCATGACTGCTGTGTGGGAGTGCCTGGAGCACATCCTGGTGCACCTTCAAGGGCTGTCTCATGGTCACCTGTCTGAAGTTCTGCAGCCTGCCAATTTAGGCCATCCCTTACATATCTAACTTTGTGCTGCACAGTTTTGTGATGTGCCACACATATTGGTGGAATACACTTATGTGGAATATTCAGGTGCCCACCTCTTCTGTTGCACTCGTGCATTATTCCTGTGTGATTGAGCATTCAGAAATGCACAACGCAGCACTCTCTTTCAAAATGTCAGGCTTCCACGCATTTTTGGGGATGCGCTGCAGTTTACATTTTGGGCCACACATATCCTTTGTATGTGGGCCCTGCAGCATAAAAAGTAGATTCAGATTCATTTATCAACTGTTAGAGCAGGCAGATAAAAATGGTCTATAATGTGACCAATCATTTTAAAGTGCCAGTGCTATACAAGCAATAACACATGGCGAGGGTGTAGGTTACGTGCTGATAAAAACGCATCGAGGGGTGTACTAAGGCATGAGGCACTCATACTTTAGTGCCTTATGCCACTGGGATGTGGCTCCTATCAGCAAGTAACCCACACCTCTGAGTGAGTTATTACGCTTTATAAAATGGGTCCCCACTGAATTTTCCAGTAAAAATAAATTAATAAATAAATAAATAAAAGAAGTGTGCTAAAATCTGTTAGAAATGCAGAACATAGAAAAATAGTCCATCTGCACTGCATACCATATACAGTAATATTACGCTACCACTGGAGGGTGTTGCTGTGTCTTTCTGTTGGCTAGTCTCTTTGTTCCCCAGCACTGTAACAGTTGTTCACCCATCCTTTTCATTGTATTTTATGTTTGTAATTTTTTTTTTTTAGCAGGTCTAGGCATCAGCCAGCTTAAGTGTGAGGCATAATGTCAGGGTGCACTCTGTAGAGCGCTGTCCTGTGTGGTGCATGTCTTTCTTGCTCGACTGTATCCATCTCTGAATATTTTTTTTATTTCATTTTTTACAGTTTTATCTGCAGCTGTTGGGACTTCACTAAGTGAGAGTGTGTTACTGGCCACCGTACATGTCCGTTTTACTTTGGGGTTTGTAAATTGAAACCTGCATTATACTGCCATTAGTGGGGCTAAAAAAGCTCCAATTTTAGTTAAATGTGGTCGCATGGATAGGGATGGCTTCTTAGGAGGCAGAAAGATGTCTGGGAGGGCTGGAGGACAAAGGCTGGTTACGCTGAAAACGGACATGAAGTTTGTGGTAAGACTTACTTGTTTGCGGGCTCTTTCATTGACGGGTTTGTATTTCTGGGACATACATTTGTGACAGCAGACTTGCGTCGAAGGAAAATTAGTGAGAGGAATTATTGTGTAGGAAGATGGATGTTGGATCTTTTGTGGCATGATTTCTGTTTTTCTGTTGTTGACAACGCGCTCTTTCAGTATAGCATTTCAAGTACTTGTTTCATGCATGGTATGTGATGAGCTCCGGGGATGAGATGCAGCGGAGGTGGGTGTCGCGGGATTGATTTGTCACTGTGCTGGGGCTGTGGTTGATAGAAGTAGTGCGCTTTGAAACAATATGCTTGATAAGGACAAGGCTGGAGAGGGCTTCCAGCCACTCAGCATTCGAGATTTTATTTGCCCATTTTATAAGCAAAGTATAGCACTGGCATTTTGAATGATGGGTCACTTTATAGCACTGTCAATTTAATTACTCTATTTCTAACACACTCTTTGTCTTGTACCACATGTTCTGATTAAGGCATCAGTGATAATGTTGAAACGTTAATGACCATGTGGATGTTTGGTGAATGCTAGGTTCAGTAAAGGTCTGCAGAATGGTAAATGCGTAGCAATGGGCATTATTGGAACCACTTACAGACCATTTTTATCTGCCTGTTCTAAAAGTTGATGAACGAACCTGAGCCTACTATATTTATGCTGCCTACTATTTTTAGGCTGCTGGATGTTTAATAAAGAAGGACAATTAAAAATTTTGAAAAACTGTAGAGTGCTGACCTCTCTTCGCCAGAAAAACACAACTTCCCTTACTGGTCCCAGCTCAATAACCCTTCTGCATGACCCTGACTTTCACATTAAATAACCTCCTCCCTCCCACTCAGTTCAGCAACCTTACTACCTGGTCCTGTCTGGTCCTGCCGGTCCTGATTTTCACATGAAAAATCTCCTCTCCCTGCTCCCAGCTCAAGAATGCTCCCCATATCATCCTGACTGTAACATAAATAATAAAAACCCTCCCACTCACAGCTCAGCAGCCTTCCAGACTGGTCCTGACTTTAAAATAAAAAAAAACAGAAACTCCCCACCCCAGATCATCAATTCTCCCATCCAGTCCCAACTTTCCATTAAAAATACCTTCCCTCCTGCGCTTAGTTCAGAAACCCTCCTGCCTGATCTTCATAGGTAAAACCTTCTTCCTCATTCCCAGCTCACTACCCTCTTGCCCAGTCCTTTCGTAACTGGTAGTTATCACTTATCTAAAAGAATGGATCCACTGAACATCACAAAACATTTTTTTTTTTCAAATACAAGTCACAAGGCAACCAGAGCTGCTACATTAACCCACTGAACCTACTATATATTTAAAGAGGCACCCACTGGGCACTGACAGGACAATAGCAGTGCACTCCTGACTTCATCTTTTCTTTCACTTCTCTTCTTTCTCTATTTTCCTTCTTTCCTTTCTTCCTCGTTCTCTTCATCCTCTTCTTACACTTCCTCCCTTTAACTGAACCTACAGTATGTTCTGCACAATACACCTTACTTAATTAATCCTTTTGTTTCCTACTTTCTCTACAAATTATCCTTTTATAAACATGTATTTCTTTCTTTTCTTATTTATTATTGTTTATTCATTATTTTTGTTGACAGAATAGGCCCACTGAGAGTAGAAACCCTTTTCAGGGGTGACGTGGGGGTGAATAGAGATGGTAATCAACTAAACTTGAACCAGATTAAGCTGTTGGTGGTATTTTTAGTGAATGGAGAAATTTGGCCAGGGCACTGGGGAAATTCTCCCACACTTGGCAGGGGACGTTGTTGGCTCACTGACCAAGATGGCTGACATTATTACTGAGGAGATGGAGGAAGAAGCACAGCTAGGTAGAAAGCATTTTCTTACCACAGATATTTCTAATGATGATATGGAAGAAATGGATCCATCACCAGAGACTTTTGTACAAGCTTCTGAATATATGCAGATGGAGCACATGGAGTGCAAGGAGGATTCGCTATGGATACAGAGGACAGGAGTCAGCATGCAGTTGCAAAACACAGTGAGGATATTTTGCTGAAACTCCATGGCAGAATGCAGCTACATGGGTTGTAATAGAAGAAGAGTTTTCAGGCAGTAAGGAGGGGGCATGGTTGGTCACACACCCTAAAACTTTCAGAATGTACATTGAGGAGCAACTCCAGAGGAGAACAGCAAGAAGACACACTGAGGAAAGGATGGAGTTATGTTTTGGATACTATAGAGGACATGGAGTATTGACCACTGGATTCTACAGCATGGTGACAGGAGAAAGCGGGAAACAGGCTGGTGACAGGACAAGTTAGAAGTGGATTTCTGAGACTGAGTGGATGAACCTTCAGATCCTTTCAAAGCATGCAGTTATTGTTCAGATGAATATTAACTGTGCTAATTCAGGTCAAGAAGGGTTTGTACCAGTAAAGATCCTTGAGCAGGAGCCCAACTTTGATGTCATGGAGGATCGGCCTTGACGAGCATGTCTCCCATATGTAGACTGGTGAGGGTCAGGAGCACAGAGTCAAGAGCAGACTCAGACAAGGGAGGCATTGCCTCACAATGATAGCTGTACACACAACCTGACACATTACAACAAATGCCAAAACATGAAATAAAGCACGGCAAGAGGGGCCACTGCAGGTACAGTTGCTGCTGCTGCTGCTGTTGTTCCACCTCTGGTCCAGATGGGACACCTACAGCTAGTCATGATCCACAGAGACCAGGAAACCCATGTGATATGCATGTAGATAGTGCAAGGTTCACTGCAACTAATTCAAGGGAGATATCTGATGATGAGTCCCACCTCCGACTGATCAAGCCAGGCAGAATGTAAGCACTGGCCCTACTTTTCTGAACTGTTCAGGAACCTACTTTCTCAGGCACCTAGAAAGAATGTGGTGCAATTAAGATATAGGGAGGGCTACCAGAACATCCATGATAGGGCATATGTGGCTAAGAGACTTTAAAAGAGTCCATGCAATTTCAAGCAGCTGATTTGCATGCCTTAATCCACATATCCGGAGAAGATACATTTGACGTCAGCTTCAGGCAGTATGCTGGGCTGATAGATTCTGACTAAGTAAAATATGTTAAGATCTTCTTCTCTATGAGTTAATTTTATGGCAATTCTCATTACAAAGCTGTTGATTAAAACTGTCATGATAATGTTTCGCAATGAGGGTGTGAACAGTAATGATTTTACTGTTTGGTTGCAAAAAAATGTAATGTATTAGGACTACCTGAGGCTATTACTGACACAGAAGGGATATGGACTGGGAGGTGACATTTTCGAGTCAAGTTATTCCAGAAAGAGTCTGAGGTCATATATATTTCTAATAGCTTTTTCTAGGATGGGATGGGGGATTGCTTTTATGTGGGTCAGCCTCAAGCCTGTTAGCAAATGTGGAGCTCTGTGACACATCTAAGCAGTACCTGTGACAGATTCAAATGTGCCCTCTCAAAGATGATTTTGGTCATGGAGTGTGGTATGAAGAAATGTTTTTAAATGTAATCTGTGTGAAGAAGTTGGGATGCATACCATCAGTGCCCTAGGGTGGGTCAGAATAGGACAGATGGTATCAGTCAAGAAAATCTGATTCATACTGCACGCAATGAGGTGTGGCTTGCACCGGTTGTTGCTCAAAGTTTAATCCCACAGGACCCTTTAGTTGCTGAAGATAGGGGTCCAACAGCTGATCAGATGCAGGGTGATGAACATAGAGACCAGCAGTTTCAAGTTAGTAGCAGCTAGTCAGGAATCATCCCTAGGGGACACTGCACCAGAAAAGCAGAGACTGAATCAGACAGTCAGTCGGGGCCAGGCTCTGTTAGTGCAGAAACAATACTTCCACCTGCAAATTTCCAACTTCCTAGTAGCAGAAGGATGACTAGGTCTATCTCTAAACTTGATCCCACATCTCCTCAAATCCCACTTCAAAGCTCCTTTCATGTCCTTCAGGGAAATAAGGAATGTGGGAATCTGACCTTGAGTCGGATGTTTCATCTAAATCTGGAAAAGTATCAGAAGTTGAGGAAGACACCACTCCCAAACTGCTTGGTGCTAAAAAGAAAAAAGGAAAAAAAGGAAAGAGCTCTCAGAAGAGAAAGTCCTGATTAACCTTACCCTTCATTGATGTAGATGGGAGCCCTACATTTAGCTGTTATTAATGTATGTAGTATGAAAACTACAAAAGGGCTATTATTCTTTCACATTTTCAACATTCCAATCATGATATTGTTTTTTTTTACAAGAAACAAGGTTAAACACTATATTTCATACTAAACTGGCAAGAAAGAGCTGGCTGTGGGCTCATCCTACTGACATTTGGGGTAGATACGGTGGATGGTTTAGGTATCCTATTCAGGGTCTAAACTTTACAATTCAAAGATTAGTAGACATCAACCCAGGCAGGGCTTTGATGCTAGATTGTATTTTAGACATTTTTCCTGCGGCTCATCAATATCTATGCTCCCCAGACCAAAGCAGATAGGGTTGAGCTTTTGAACAAATCAGACCATATTCTTTTACTGCTAGGCAGATTATATGGGGGACATGAATTCTGGACTGAACATGAGAAAGAAAGATAACATACAAAAGAAAGTGTACTGTGATACTAATGCCTTAAAAATATTCTTTATATATCCAACCTGACAGACACTTATAGGACACTTCATAACGAGAAGGGCTATATGTATTTTAGGAATGCATTAACTACTAGATTGGATTTTATTTTTGCTCCAGATTATTGGTTCCATATATTGTTTTATTCCACCTCTGGAATTATCTGAGCATGTTATTCTGGACTGCACTGCAAATTTGTTTAATATACCCCTAATTTTTTCAGCCCTAAATGATGGATAGTAAATATGTACATGTTGGATCAGGATCAAATTCAGTCAGAAATTCTTCAATTACTTTTGGCTTTGATTCCGTCTCCTGCTTCTATGACGATTCCTGGCATTGGTGAATAGACACAAAATGGACCTTAAAAATCTTTTATCCATCCTGGTAGGATAAAGGCAATCACTGATTCCTGAACTATTTACATAATAGAAACATTCTTTACAAATATATGTCTTTATCACATACTGACAGAGGACACTGTGCTACTCACACAGAACAATTAACAGACACAATGTTTAAACTTCAGTATAAAAGAGCAGCTACATTGGAGGCTGAATCCAGATATTGGACTGTTATAACCCTATTCGACCCATATATGGCCTGTAAACAGCAGATAGACTCCACCATGATGACTGGACTACAGGACAGCAACGGTAACACAGTGACCTCAGAAATGGGTTGTTACATGCAGTAGCAGGAATATTTACATCAATCATTTGGTCTAGACTATAAGTCACAGACTAAGTTGGCTGACTTTTAACTTCCACACCCCTGGTTTAACAGTTGCTCAACAGTTAGAATTAGAAAAGCAATCACTGTAGATGAAATAGGTGTTGTAATTACATCACTAAAATAGGGTTAATCTCCTGGACCAGATGGTGTTTCCACTAAATTTTATAAGACTTTTAAAATGAGATCTCAGTCCTTTGGCATGCATCTTTAATGATTTTTAACAACTCCAGGAACAAAAAAGAATTTAGTAACCTAATAATGATCTTTATACATAAAACTGGAACAGGATGACCTCTTAATGATTGGAGGCCAATCAACTTGCTCAACTCTGACCATAAGATATTGTCTGAACTATTATGTTTAAGATTACAGAAGGTGGCAGAGTCACTAATTCATCTGACACAAACCTGCATAATTTCCAAAAGAAATATTACATTTAACCTGGGGCTCCTAAAGGATAGGTTTGAATTAGACAGACAAAATAATTTATGGGCTATGTCTTGTCAATTGATCAAGCTAAAGCTTTTGACAAAATCTCACGTGGATTCTTGTTTCAGGTGTTAGAAGTATATGGAATCCCCTCCCAAATGCTATTTTGGCTTAAGTACTTGTACACTGATGCATCAATTATACCCTCAGTCAATGGTATTTTGGGAGAATTTGTTCCACTGAAAGTGTGAGTATGACAAGGTGTCCTATAAGTCTCCTTTATACATATTTGTCTTAGACCCCCAATTAGGAATATTAAGAGAGTTCATCGGATTGAAGGACTTTTCTCGGGGAGGTCTGGTTTCAAAGAAAATATCGGGTTCATGGATGATGTGTATCTTTTGTGTGCGCACTGCTGCAGGAATTGAAATGCTATGGTTATTTGATAAATATATAGTGTGTCTGGGGTGAAAATAAACTTTGCAAAGAGTATACAGTTGTCAATTGGTAATAATAACCTCCCCAACAGAAATTGTGAGTATAAAGATTTCCGTAGAACCAGTTACAATCTTAGGGCTAGATTTTAGGCAAGGTAATTTTACACAAATTAATTGGGAAAATCATGTTTTTGTGAAACTAAAGTACAGTCCTGAAGTCTTAGAAATTTTCAAACTTAGAAGAATTCTTATTATTATGAAATTTATGCTTCCCATATTTACATCTCTCAGCCATATCTTCCCACCTCAAGTGACTCTGGAGACACACCTATATTTCTGCTTCTTTCAGATGTTATGGGGAAGTAGATTGAACCCTGAGAAAATAGATTTTACTACTTACTGGTGAAGCTGGGGGCTTAGTGGTAAACACCATAGTATTTTACCCTTTTTCCAGTCCACTCTAAGGTTAGGCTGAGGAACAATCTTCCTCCAGG
Organism: Neoceratodus forsteri; assembly: GCA_016271365.2. Lineage (NCBI taxonomy): Eukaryota > Metazoa > Chordata > Ceratodontiformes > Ceratodontidae > Neoceratodus > Neoceratodus forsteri. The sequence continues at coordinate 950,121,163 of CM057453.1, read as the reverse complement.
CAAGAATGGACATGATCATTACTACAGCCATTTCATTCTAAATGGTCATAAATCCCCTAAGATTATGTCCTCCTATGGCATCCCTGAATAGATTCATAGATTCATAGATGAGTAGGAGTCAAAACCCTGTGAACTTCACATCCATAGCAGGCAAAATTATGGAGAAGTTACTGAAGAACAGGATTCTGCATTATTTGGAAGAAAATGACCTTATGGACAAGCATCAGCAAGGATTCGCATAAGGAGGTCCTGTCAAACAAACTTAATACAGTTCTTTGACTGGGTCACTAGGGTGCTAAGTGGATATTGCATATCTTGATTATAAGAAGGTGTTTGATTCCTTACTGCATGGGGAACTACTTTATAAATTGGATGGTTTTGGGCTTGGGGAGGGTGGTTGGATGGGTGTGAAACTGGCTGAAAGGTAGAAGTCAGAGGGTAATAGTAAATGGGGTCACCTCATGGGAGGAATAGTCACCAGCAGGGTTCCCGGGTCGGTGCTGGGACCATTGTTTTAACTTATTCATGGTGGATAGAACAGAGAGATTAATGGGAAGGGTGTGCCTCTTCATGGATGATGTGAAGGTCTGTAATAGGGTGGATAACCAAGAGGAATGGAAACTATGCACAGGGACCTGAGACTGTTAGATGCTTGGTCTAAGAGATGGAAATTGGCCTTTAACATAAAAAAGTCAAAATCATGTGCTTAGGGAGGAGGAACCAGAGTGAGACTTACTGTCTGGATGGTCAGGCCGGAAGTGACAGAGGAGGAGGAGGACCTGGGAATTATTGTATCTAGGGACCTCAGGGTAGCTAAACAGTACAAGAGGGTGGTAACCAAGGCAAGCAGGATGCTGGACTGCATTGAGAGGAGATTCACTAGCAGGTGGAGAGAGGTCATCATCCCTCTATATCTTCAGTTGGGTAGACTACATTTGGAATATGGGTGCAATTCTGGAGGACATTCCTGAGAAGGGAAGTGGACAGGCTGGAACATGTACAGAGGAGAGCTACCAAGATGATGGCAGGGCTTAGTCACTTATCATGTGAGAATAGACTGAAGGAACTGGGCATGTACTCCCTTGAACAGAGGAGGGATAGATGGGGATATGATTGAGACCTTTAAATATGTGAAGGGATCAACGGAGAGCCAGTAGAGGGACTGCTTAAACTACAGAGGCAGACGAGGACCAGGGGTATGCATTACAGGTAGAGGAAGGCAGGTTGCAAAGCAACAACAGGAAGAACCTTTCACAGAAAGGGTGGTGGAGCAATGGAATGGGCTCCTGGAAGAGGTGGTAGTGAAGACCATTGTAAAGGCTTTAAGAGAGCATGGATGGCCACATGGGTCTGGTATCAGGTGGGGGAGGGAGTAGGGTGCTGCATGTAGAAGTAGGGTGCCTGATGAAGTTCTAGCTTCAGCTAAGCACCTTGGGTGACTGGGTGCCCAGGTGGTCATTTTCTGCTGTTACAGTTCTATGTTTCTATTAAAAGGCATATTTAAGAGAAACCATATGGCCTCCACTGTACAAAAAGCTAAGCAATGGAATATATATAAATTATCTTTGGCCACCTTTTCTAGAAAACAAATTTATAATCATGTGATGGCTAGGGCTCATGTTATTTACATAGTATTTCCTCATGTTTTCCCTTAAGATAGATCATGCTCTTGAAATGTTGAGGATAAAAGGATTCTGGCCAAAACATGGGATGTGTTCTGGCTTAGTTGTCATGCTAGGTTGAGGTTGAAGGGCATTAAACATAAAGCCATAGAGGAAAGGTTTTGATCAAGCAATGAATGCATAATTCTTCACAGAGGGTGGTGGACACTTGCAATGCACTGCCGGGAGAGGTCATCTCATTGAAGACAGTTGACAGCTTTAGGAGAGGCTGGGATAGGCATGGGGAAGGTAAGGATCATGGGTAGAGAGGATGGGAGGAGTAGGAGGAGGGCAGGACATTAGCTCAAACTATGGACCCTGCAATACGAGCAAACTTGATAGACCAAATGGCCTTCTTCTGCTGGCTTCTTTGTATGTTTGTATGTATGTTCATATAATGGAAGAAGAAACTCAGAAACATTTCTTTTTCCAGTGCCCAGTTACTACACAATTCTGGGCATATTTGGTGAGTAGATGGAGGTGGTCTTTTTGATGACATTAACATATGAGACACTAATTTTGGAAACTATACTGGTTCACTTAGACGATATAATACCAGTACATTGAATGTTATCTTTGCAAGTTTAATATTTTTTTATGGCATGCTAGATATTGATATTTAACACAGCAACTTCAGTCATCCCCAGTGGCTATTGCACTTATGATTGCGAGCATGATAGAGGAAGTAAACAAATTAGATTATCAGAGACTTGCAAATGGAGGGCGGATGTGCTTTGGCACAGAATTGCTTGGTATGACAAAGGTACTACAGTAATTTTGTACAATTGTCCTAAGTATTACTTTTCATCAAGTATCTCTCTAGTTTGTTTAGATATTTTATGTGTATTCTTTATGTGAGATAATATGTGTATTTGTATGACAATAGTATATATATATATATATATATATATATATATATATATATAGACAAGATAGGAGGTCAGAACTGTTTTATTATTTTTTTTGATTGTGTGTAGGTAGGGTGGGATCTGAATATGTACTGTTATGGATGAAATTAATCCAATTTTTTTTGCTTTCTGCATGATGTTATTATTTTGTTTCAATAAAATTCCCTTACTCTGCCAGTAGGGGATTCTCAGACCATCAGGCAAGATGACCACTTGCAGAAAGATCATGGAGGAGATGGATGTGCTGGAGGCTGGGAGAGGGTCTCCCTACCTCCGAATTTTGAGAGACTGAAGAATTTTGCCTGAAAGTACCAAGGAAATAGAGAAAACGGAGATTCAAAAGGTAGACAAGTCTCTTGTTGTGGTAAAAACTGAAAGATTTCAGAGGAGAACCAGCCAGAATGACAATTCACCAAACAAGGTATGGACACATATATTTTGTATGCATGATTGCAGAAAGACAAAAATGTTCAGGAGAAAGAGAGACTGCAAAGAGCAATAAAAATTGAGAGGACAAGGCTGAATGCAGCAAAGAAGTCATGACAATGCCTACAGGCATCTCAGCTGTTGCCTGATGATACAGAGTCATAAAAGGAAACCACCAAACAAGCAGCAGACCTCTGACAGAGGCTTTAATGTAAAGCATACAGAAACCAAAGGAAAAGATAAGGAGGATAAAATGGCTCAGGAATTTTAAACAAGCTAAACTAGGACCCCAATAGGGATGGCAGTAATGAGTTCAAAAGGTCAGCCTAAGATGGGTCCCTCAAGTAAAAGGGAAAAGCAGGGGAAAAAATTGACCAAAAAATATAGCGGCATGAAAGTGGCTGAAACAGAACTTGTGGAAGCACATATGGAAATCCAAAAGAGGAACAAAGTACCAAAATAAAGAGGAAAAACAACAGGAAACTGTGTTTCAAAAACAGTAACTCCAATTAGATACAGACGACATGAATTACTCCCAAGATACCCCAGACTGGGTAACTAGAAAGCACTGGTTGGAGGAAACTCCAGATGGGAAAGGCTAGGGTCCAAACCTTCCCAGCATTTCAGCAGAAACAGGTCAGTGTGATAGTCTCCATAGGAAATAAGCACTGAAAATATAATACTGAACAAAACAGTCTAGAAAAAGTTTCATAATTAACAAATGTGGTTGAAAAATATCTCAGAGGAAGATGAAGAGGTTTTAGACTCGTCTATGGAGATAGAGGAGAAAACAATATAAATTGAAAATGAACATAGCGATCAAGAGGTAGCTGAGCCCAAGAGAAACTACCAGGAGGGGCATGGGGCAAATACCAGAGAACACCTTTTCCTGAAAATGTTAGACTTGCAGCTGAACCAGCTACAAACACTCTACAGGATTAGATCGCTTCTGGAAGCTAAATCATGAAAAAAAGATACATCCCTATGGAAACCTTTATTACAATCCCTTGACAAAACCAGCATATAAACATGTAACTATCCTTTTAAAATGATGGGGTGAATGTAGCCATTACTACTTTCTGGTGATCTCAGAAAAGCCAGATTATAGGACAACCAGAACCAATTTTAGATGAAGAACACTTTGGAAAAGAGTCTGAAGTCTAAAGTCATTTTAAAACAAAGTGGGGAGAAATACAACACCTTCCAAACTGCTTCTTCCTGGGAAGAGAAAGAGGAGTGTTTTTTTTTTCTTATGTGGAAGCCTTAGTCTGTTACAGGTGTGGTACAAAAAGGACATCTCAGCAACATATGTGACAAAATAAAAGGCAGTTTAGTGGAGAAATAGATAATTACGGCATGCAATGCAAAACCCTATCAAATGCAATTTACGTGAGGAAAAAATCACACTTACAGGAATTGTCCTGGCCTCCCACAACAGCCCAGACATGGCTGAACAGGCTGAACAAGACCTTATGTGATGCTGGCACAAAAGAAAGTCTGCTGAAAGAAAACAAAATAGAAATAAGATGATACCCAAGGGAAAATGCTGACCTATTAGAGTTGGGAGAAGGAGATTAAGAACAGTCCACCACAGGGTACAAACATTCAAGGGAATAACATCAGTAATAAGAGTGAAGCACCTATACCAGATAAACAAAGTGGGCCCACAGAACACCCCCATCCCCCAAACACACAAATCCAGGACTTAGTACCACAGAGCCAATCCAATCTCCAAAAGTTATGCCCCCACCACCAGCCCCGCAGAAGGTCCATTCTAAATGATAAGAAGCCCAAAAGGACTTCACAACAACCAAAATCCAGACAACAAATACAAGAGGAAAAAATTAGACTCCAAAATAAATATGAAGTGTTACAAAGAGAGAAACTGGAGAGAGGAAGGTGATGACTCAAATGTTTCCTCAATGCAGTCCTTACAACCAGGGCAATCATTTGATGATGACTCCACAGACGCTCAAAAATCAAAAAAAAGAGGGAAAGATTATAACCCAGAAGATGTGAATACCCTTCCTCCACAAATAAAAAATGGACTATTTTACATGCACTACTGTATATACAAACAGTATCAAGAGCACCAAAAAAAAAAAAAGAATGACACTTATGGGATTCTCCATGAGCTAGGGGAGATATCTTTTACAGGATGAGGCTGCACACCATCCCAGAAATAAAACAAGTGCAAAAGGAATGGAGATGGAGACCTTAATTTGGTCCATTAATGAAGAAATAGCCTCCGGGTTGGGATTCCTTTATGACACATACATTGATAGTCCATAAAGTGGCAGATATACAGCCAAGCAGAGCTCTTATAATGGATATAGCAGTACACAATGGACAAATTAGATTAATCAATATATGTAGTCCTCAAGTTAAATCAGAAAGGAATACCTTATTTCAACAGATTGAACCTTACTTAAGTACATCAAATATGGTGTTATGGCGAGGTGACTTCAATTGTGTGAGGGCAAGAACAGACTGGGGAAGAAAACAAGTAAAATCTATTGTGGCACAAATAAACTAAATGCTATCTTAAAACAAACTACTCTAGAGTATGTATATGACATTTTAGGTGCAAAACAAGAACATACCTTTTTAATGGTAAGCTGTCTACAAGGACAGATTTTTGTTTTACTGGTAAACACTAAGTCACAGTCAATAAAAGGATACCAACAGAAACCTCTGTTCTCATGGGTCTGCAAGTTAAAATAAACTTATCAGACAGTCCAAAAGGAGACAGGCTATTGGAAATGAAAATACAGTTACTAAAGGAAGAAACAAAACAAAAAGAAATAATAGAATTACTTAATGAAGAGACTCAATTTTTTTTTGTATGAAGACCCATTAGAATGGTGGGAAGACACAAAGAGAGAGATAAAAGTCTAACTGTTTATCAAACTTACCTCATTTGAAGAGTAAACTATTATAGCTGCTAACAATAGCAAAAGAAACAGCAGAAGACAAAAATACACAAAATCCAAGAAGTCAAAGAAAAAAATATGTGACTATCAATATAACAGGTCAACATCCCCATTAATGGAACAAACATATGGAACACAAGGAACATATTCCATACAAATCCTTTGAGAGTTGCCAAGAAAGAGTTAGATACAGGGTTATGTTGGAATTGACTGATAAAAGACAGAAAAACAAACCAATCCTCCAAAAAAAAACTTATAGTACAAGAGCACATTAAACAAACTTTTAATAAAAAGAAGGAATATGAATTATGATTTTTGAAGAACTTAGAGATTCCAAAAATATCAGAGGTAGATAAACAATTATTATGTGAGAAGATTTAAAATCTAAAATTGGAAAAGCTATTCAATCAACTACAACAAATGCTGACCCTGGAATAGACAGGATACCAAATATATTTTATAAAATTTTATAGATTTTTAGCTCCAGTTCTGAAAGAAATATTTAATATAGCATTGCAAAAGGGTTCTTTAAGTAGCAGCATGAAGCAAGGGAATATTTTTATTTACAAATAGGGAGATATATCACATTTAAAAATGGAGACTGCTAAGTTTGCTTACCACTGACTATAACATTTTGGCAAAAATAATATATGAAAGATTAGTAGTGGTGGTCTATATCTTAATAACAGAAACCCAAACCTGTTCCATACCAGGGAGGAATATCACACATAATTTAATAAATATTGGGAAATAGTAGAAAGAGGAAATAAAAATCATATATATATATATATATATATATAGATAGATAGATATGCATTGGACCAAGGAAATTACTCTGATGCATGTATCATGAGTATTTATGGGTAGTACTGAGAAATATGATATACCAGTGACTTTATTAAGAATATTCAGACACTGTATACAGAAGCACAAATCATGCCATTAATAAATGGGTATTTGGGATACCAAGCTATTCAGAAACAAGGTGAGACAAGGATGTCCATTAAGTCCTTTATAGTACATATTCAGTTTGGACCCTATGTTAAGACTTATAGAACAAAATAGAGAAATACAACCATTACAACTGGCAAATGGGAGGTAATTCACAAGATGTCAGCTTATGCAGATTATTTCATCTTTATGACCAAAGATTTACCATCAGGAGAGAAAGCCTTACAGATTTTAAAAACAAACTGGAAATACCAGGATCACAATAAATAAAGAGAAAAGCAAGATACCAGCATTAGGAGAAACAGGATAACAAATACAGATGAAATACTGATAGCAAAGGACAAAATAAAGATATCAGGAATAACCTTTGGACAGGGTAAAATAATGCAAGAAAACTAGTAAGATAAATATGAAATAGCTTACTATAAAGTATCAAATGGAAATAATGAGTAATGACAAAGGAAAAAAGAATATACCTTTAAAACTTTCATTGTATCACTTTATTGCATGTTGCATATGTATACCCTATACCAATAAACATGCAGACAAATATTTTAAGTTTATTCTTTCAGCTTTATGGGGTAGTAGACTTAAACCAGTCAAAAAGTAATTCATATAGACCCAAAAGAAGGACTAGACATGATGCATCCAATAGGATTTTTTCAAAGTATTTATATTTACGCAAACTTTCAGCCTGTTCTACACACTGAGATAAATGTTGGGCCCTTTGTTCCAAGAAAGGTTAAGTTTCGTGGACGTTAAATGGCAACTTAAAAACAAAGGAACTTATGTCACATATGGCTTACTTCTAGATTACATAACAACAGGGTTATATTATTTAAAACTGTGGAAAGTACAGGAAGAACAAATCAGAACACTTTCAAGGAGACAGTATTATAAAGAAACCATACAACAGCACTATTAGGAAGAACCCATTTTTCAAGCTGCTGCAGGAGTAAATAAAACATTATAGTAGAAACACTGCAGGTCTTGAACACTGTACTTTTGTCTCAAGAGTCAGCAGCTCTGCCAGGAAGCCAACAAATCAGGCTAAATTACTAAATGTTTTAAGGCTTTCAAAGCCTCTGACTCCATAGTTCTACTACAATTAATTTTCCTCAATCTCATTGCAGGTCTCAAATCATGTACTCTTGCCACTAGAGTCAGCAACTCAACCAGTAACCCAACAAATCACTCACAGTTTTAAGGCTCTCAAAGCCTCTGACCCCATAGTCTGCTACAATAGATTTCCTCAGTCCCCCTGCAGGCCTCGAACACTGGACTTCTGCCACCAGTGCCAGCAGCTCTACCCCACTAGTATTTAAGCCTGGTGCCTCCTGCACAAAGGTCCATCACCTACCGCTGCACAACTGAAACCACCACAGTGATGGGTGTCAGTCTGCTCCCCTTAAACCGAACTGGTATAGCAGCGCCCACTGCCCACTGCCCAGCCTCTTATTCCCCAGCAGACTATCCTATTCTTCTACCAATTACATTCATCATACGCCTTACTGGGTTAGATAGCCATCCCCTCACCCACACACCCACCTCACCCTTACCTTCTACCTATTACCACTGTCCACCCACCCTGCCAATGCCTGACAAACATCCACCCCCGCTTAACCTGTCACTGACCCACACCCCCAACCCCTACCGACTCATCTGCCTTGCCTTTCCTGCCCTCCTCAACCTACCCATTCCCTGTGCTACTGTCTCTAAACATGTGCCTCACCTGTGCCCAACCATCAAACGTTGGTCCCTTGCTCTCCTATGGGTCCTAGCCCTATTACTTCTCATATCCAGAAATATTCACCCCAAACCAGGCCACGCCACCAATAGTCAACAGAAACTACACCAAGGGCTGTGCATAGCTGCCATGAACACAGCCTCTCTCCAAAGCTGGCTAGTGCAACACCAGCTGGATGTCCTTTATGCCACTGAAACATGGCTCTCAAATCAAAACCCAGATTCATTTGTCAGCTTCCCAGGCTTCACTCTACACAGAGCTGACAGAGTGGGAAAGCAAGGTGGGGATGTGCCTATGTTTGAGACTCCTACTGAACCAAGGTCTCCAGATCCCCTCACTAGATCACGGCCTGAAGCCTTATCCATAAAACTTACCTTGGACCCCACTGAGGTTCCCCTAACCATCACAGTGGCTTATGTTTCCCCATGCAACCAGCTACTGTATGGCCGCTAATCCCTCTAAACTGTATTTCCAACCTGCCTCCCAAATGGAGCATATCCTGGTTGGTGATCTAAATGTAAACTGGCTCGCCAACTCAGCAGCTGCTACCAAGGATGCCTTTGCTGCGCTGGATCATACCCAGCTGGTCCACCAACCCACCAGGGTAAACACTGCAAATGGGTCCCAGACCCTACTAGACATATTATTAACTAACCGACCACATAGAATCTCTGACCTGGTGGTCTTCCAAGACTCTCTGAGTGACCACCCTCTATCCTCCTCCCCTGGTCCTGTCACCTGCCCAAACCCCAACCTAGTGTATCCACCCGCAGGCGCTTAGACCAGGTGGCCCTCAAAAATCAAACACTATCTGGCCCAGTGGACTGGGCCCTATAACCCAGGTCCCAACATTAACCTGGCCCTTGATTACTTCACATGCTCTTTCAACAAAGCTTGTAACATTTTGCCCCTGACTAAACTGAAAACTGTAAAATATAATGTCCCTTGGATCACTCCCTCATTACGGCAGCACCTAAAACAAAAAGATGACCTCTGGCACAGAGCCATTGAATCTGGCTCCCAAGCAGACATACTAGCTCACGGAGCAGAACGCAATAGGTGCACCTGGGTCCATACGAAGGCCAAGGCTGAATACTGTAAAGACACTCTGGCTTCTTCCAAGGGAGTGCATGGAAGTTTTGGGACAACATTAAAGAACTTAATGGCAAGTCCCATCTCCCCCACTCTCCCAGCTCTGCATCAACAATGCAATCTCAGCCGACCCTCAGGCTATCGCTAGCTGCCTTAACTCAGCCTTTTCCGATCTTAGTACAGTCCTCCTGAGTGACCTTTTCGACCCTATCCCAGCCTCCTCTGAACCAAACCTCCATCACCCCCTTCCTACCTTAGGGTTAATACAAAGCAGGAAGCCAAATCCTACTCTCCAAAGCTCTCAGTGGCTTCAACTATTGCAAAGACTCCTTTGACATGAAAATCCTCTACGGGTTCTTGACACTGTTCTTTCCTCCTGACCAACCTCCTTAACTCTCTCTATGCTTGGGGCAATTCCCAACAGCCTGGAAAACTGCTACAATTACCCCAATACTAAAAAGTAGAGACAATAACAACCCCAACAACTATCAGCCCATATCCATCCTTCCCCTCTCTCAAAAGCCTTTGAAAAATAATTTCCAACCAACTCACCAAGTATCTGAGAGCCCACAATTTATTATGTAGTGAACAGCATGGCTTCAGATCAGGCCATAGCACAACCACCACCCTCATTGAATTCTCAGTTTCATTCACTCTGCCCTTGACTGTAAACATCTGGCTGGAGCCATCTTCGTGGACCTCTCTAAGGCCTTTGATACAGTCTCCACCCTGTTCCTGGACACACTCCACCACACTGGTCTATCATGCAGACCACTCTCTTGGTTCAATAGCTACCTTACTTCCAGATCACAATGTGTTAAGATAAATTATACCTATCTTGCGCCAGCCTGTCTGCTCAGGGTCCGCAGGGATCCATACTGGCTCCCTACTCTTCAGTATCTATTTAAATGCACTACCCAAATCCTGCTCCAGTAACTTACTGCTATATGCTGATGATGCAGTTCTGTATGCGCACACCCTTGTCCTGACAACCTACAGTCTTCCCTCCAAGACCTCGCTCAATCAGATCGAAAATTGGTTCACCAGTCGGAGACTTGTACAACATCAAAAAACAAAACTATGCTATTTGCCCACCGGCAGAGTAAGGCCAAGGACACTGAACTAAAAATCCTCTCTCACGCCACCTCCCCTGGAACAAGTACTTACTTAAAATACCTCATTATTACCTTTGACACCTCCCTATCCTTCCACGCCCACATTAACATCCTGACCTCAGCCATTAATACCTGGATCAGCCTCCTATACTGGCACAAAGACTGCCTGATGCCAGAGGCTCTCAGTCTGGCTGTCACCTCTTCTATCCTCTCTCATTGACTATGGGCTCCCCATCTACTCTGCTGTGGACAACACCACCCTAAACAAAATTCACATAGCCATTAATAAAGTGTGCCGACTCCTCCTAGGTGCAGATAAATGCTCCCATACTTGCATCCTCTATGCTCTAATGAACATTCTCACCCTGGAAGAAAGACTACAATATCAATCCTGTCTTCTCACCAAAAAATCCACCTAGAGTTATCTCCACTGGGGATCTTGGTTTAACTACTCTCGCTTCCAGCACTGCATCCACTGCTCGCCAACAAACATCTGTGGACCGTGCCCAGGTCAGAACTTCCCTAGCTCAAAGATCATTCCTCTACAGAGCACCCGCCTGGTACAATGAGCTTTCCCCAGCCATAACCTCCATTCCCAATCTAGGACACTTAAAGACCATCCTAAAAAACACATTTTCTCCTTGTGCCAATGCCAATGCAACTGCTAATCCTCCTAACTGACCTGCACGGAGCTGCATTAGGCCGCCCCACATTGACATGGCTACCAATTGTGTAGGACTAACTGTATAGGACATCTTTGCTGCTGATCTCTGTCTCTGCTATATGACAAAGCCCTAGAAGCTGCACCCACACTGTAACTGTATCTCCTGTGCCAATACCAATACCCTAGCTACTAAATGTATAGGTCAACAGTCACCCTGGCTATTACTTTGCTTAAACTGTGTAGTCTCACTAATGTATTGATCACTGTTCCTGCTTTTATGACAATGCCCCATAGGCTGCACTTGCTCTATAATTGTTCCACTGTAATAATATCAATACCCTAGCTACTACATGTATAGATTTTCAGACACCTTGGCTATGGTATGTAAATACGTGAAATGTGATGTCCCTCTTATGTACTACCTCTGAATGTATGACTATGTTGATGTGGAGCCTTTGTAAATAAGTCCATTTCTCAAAGGGTTGTAATTCCTATGACTGACTAAATAAATAAATAAATGCTGGAAACAGGGATCCCCAAAATGAAGGGCACAGTATGGTTGTGCAGCCATGGTAAACTTAATGTATGGAAAATCATAAACATAAGCAAGTATCAGAAAGAATGTGTGGAGAAGATACACATGGGATGTCTTGGAAACTATGGAGCATTTGTTTTTGAATGACCTTTTATAAAACCATGATGGGACATGTAGGCACACTACTGGCATGGACCATGTTTTAAAGACATGACATATGATACTTTAATATATGGTAATTTAACTCCCATATGGAGAAAATAGGAAAAGTACTGTTTAATTTATTTTAGCATGTCTCAAATGGATGATCTGGCAGATGAGATGCCAAAGGCAGTTGCAAAGAAAGGTGATGGAGATATCAATTTTTTTTTTGGATACAAGATGAGCTAGATAAAATTTATACATATGAGAAAAAATCAAATGGGGAACAAACTATGTAATATTTTTGGGAAAATATTGAATGGGTAGGATAAAAAGAGTAACTGGAGAGTATATTAAAGGTTACCTAAACAACATTTTGACAACAAACTATTCAAAATCTGAATCTGTAAGTTACTAAAGGAAAGGCTGCTGTATTCATTAATGCTAAAACTACGTTTACATAATTGACCTAAATGTTGTTCCAGAGCATTTGAAAATTGTAAAATCAGACTTCAATTTCAAAAACTGTCTTACCTGCTTCTTAAAATGGCCGCCAATGTGTTATGTGATGACATCGTTTGAGTCAAAGTCAGTGAGATACATGGCTCTGTAGAGTGCAAACTAGTTCTTTGTTCCCTTTGAGTAGAATTGTTTCACCTAATGAATCAAAACCATGTGCATTATTTTGTATAATGCACATGTCAGGCTATGGTTCTGTTCATTTTGTTTATGCTGAAAATGTGTTTTAATTCAACCGACTTTCTCCGTGGCAAACCACAGAGCAGTACAAATCTTGAATAACCTGGTGGTCTAGTGGTTATAGGGATCCAGAATGCTACAATGGGTGTTGGGGTGGTGTGCATCCTTAATATGCACTTTTTAACATTTTTATTACACCTTTATATTTTCTGCTATTATTCTTTTCTAGTAATGCTTTTGACAGAACCTACAAATGTAATCCATAGTTTGAATGTAAATATGTGTACAATCAATAAATCAGACTTCTTCAACAAAGTGAAATGCAACATCAAACAAGTACGTTACTATATGGTGGGGTGCAGCCACACCCTTCACCAACCTCCCTAGAGCCACCACTTTTTTGTAGTAAAGTTCCTGGGCAGTCTAATGTTAGAGTTCATACTTTCTCAAAACTCAAATATATGCTTGTCCTGTCTTCTTTTCCATGGGAAATAATAATAATAAGAATTAGCATGTATACAGTGGTTTTCATGCATATTGTATCCCAAAGTGCTATACAAGCAATGCTAGACTGGTAGTAAAGTGATTGAATGTGTAGTGGCAGCCATTTCATACATTAATATCCACACACAGCCTTGGACAATTGCATGAACTGGTTTTATAGGAAGGGAATGTTGTCAGGACAACGGGGTCAGGTAGTGATCAAGGTGCTGGCAGCCACATCTTATTTCTCACAGTAATCTGCTCATATTTCTCTTCTTCTGTCTTCCCCTTCCCTGAATATAGCAGTACCTTGCAAGAGTGGCTTTCTCAGTCTCCTCTGGTATTCATTCTTCACTATTCATCATTACCAAAACTGGTGAGCTCATCACCTTCTGCATCATGAATGCAAGCAGTGCAGTTCCTGTTTTATTTTGACACATCAAATATAAACATATCTTTCCAGTATGTCAGGCTCATAGCAGCAGGAAACAAGAGAATGATGGGCTTTCCTAACCTTAAAAGATCTAGGTTACCTTTGATTAGGCACTATTAAATGATGGGTGTGCACATCATTATGCACATCATATAATAGTACCTAATCATAGGTGGCTTAGATCTTATATGGGTAGGAATACCTATTTTACCACTTAGCCATGCTGCTATCAGCCTGGCTTACCAGAAGATCATGTTTATTATTAATATGTAAATATAACATGGAGACTGTACTAAACACATTCTTGATGTGGAAGGGCAGTGAACTCACCAGTTTTAGGTGATGAGAACAACTGAGAAGAATGAATGCCAGAAGGGACTGAAGAGGCCATTGCAGCAGGGTGCAGCTATATTCAGGTTAGCTGAAGACATGAAGGAGGGTGTTGTGCAGATCACTGTGAGATCTGAAATGTGGTTGCCAACATCGTCATCACTACCTGACTGTGGATGAGAGTAGCCAGCAATGACAAATACTCCGAGAGGCAGGGCTGCACCTAAACTGTTACTTGAATTCAGTGTAGGAGATTACCTGGGTGGGTGGGTGTTGATGTTTGTTAGGACAGTATTGAGGAGTTGTATAGCTCATTCAAGATTTGGAAGGGCTGTAGCCAGCCAACTCACATTATGGAGTAGAGCACAGAAAAGTACTGGAAAAGAATTGCTGGGAACTGTCCCATGGGTTCTAAAGATCTCAGGTAAAGGAGCAGACTGACACTGGAAGTCAGGTGGATTCACTCAGGGTATTAGTATGCCTCCCTGCTAATAATATTGTTATCTATTGTAAGTGCAGCCATTATGAGGGCATGAACAGCAGTTTTCTGGTGGGTCATGATGCTTATTGCTTGGTCCTCCAGGAAGACCCAGTTGTTGGTTAATGAAGTGGGAAAACACAACAGGGAACTGTACATACTACCTTCACTGTGCAGAAGGGTGGTGATCCATTCACTGGTTACTGTGGAAGCAGAAGTCAAACACTGAGAATGTGGACTGGAGAGTGATTTGGGAGGCATTTTTAACAGTGCCAGCTGCTGATGCATATCAGAATAGGTGTGCACAACTCTCTGAGGTACAAGATTACAATCTGAGGTATAATAATTTCTTCATGAAACCTCATGTTCACATGCAGCACCAGGCAGTTCTAAGGACAGGGTATGGATGGTGGGGTGTTCAAAAGAAGACAGGTAGGTGCAGGGGTTCTCATGGAAAAGAAGGCCTTATTTGTGGATTAACAAGAGAGCATGAGCTTTGGAACTGAACAAGACCCACCAGAGCCCAGGAGCACCAGAGCCACCACCACCACTACCTCACAGGTTGCGAAGAAAGCACAGCAGTTGGACCACAGTGGGCTCAGGGAAGGTGAGGATGGTGGAACAGAGGCACACCCAGTCAGTTGTTCCACACCACAATCCATACACCATTCTGGGGAGCATAGCTCCCTATGGATGCACCCACGAGAGGAGACTAAGGAGGCTGAGGACAACTGTCACAAGGGAGGCCCACAGGAAGGAGGCAGAGGACACCACAAGGAAAGGAAGCAGCCCTGGTGGGGGATAGAACTGGGGGAGCAGGGAAAACTGAAGTAAGATGCCTGCCTGATGCCATGGCTTGGAGAGACAGGAAGCATCCTCGGGATCACGAGAACAGCTGCATGGGAGTCTGAGCTGGAAGTCATTGTCCACCTAGGGACAAATAACTTGGCTCATCATGAGATTAGAGCAGTGCAGAAGGACTTTGTAGAATTGGGAGGGCCTACAACAAGTAGCACACACAATATCCTTTTCTGAGGTGCTGCCTGTCAATGGCATGAGTGAGGTGAGGGTACTTTTACACCATGCAGTTTAATGAATGGTTGAAAAATGGTGGAGCACAGAGGTTTGGCTTCATTGGGGACTGGGGTTCCACCTGGAGGGACACCAGCCTATACTGGCAGGATGGTCTGCATCTGTCCAGGAAGGAACAAGTCTTTTGAGCAATCAGTTTAAATGCTTCATTGGCAAGCGTTTAAACTAGTCAAGGGGGAGGCACTGATAAGCAGCAGGAAAATCCCATCCTCTCCCTACAAAACAGGGTACAAAATGAGAAAAAGACCGAGGTAGAAAGGTCAGTGGGGATGCTGCAAAAGAAGGTAAAGCCATCAGAAAATGGAGAGCAATGAGTACCAATGCTCATAGTCTGAGTAACAAGCTTCCTGAATTAGTGGCCTTGATGGAGGAGGAACATCTGGATATCGTGGCAGTCACAGAAACATTGTACACACAAAACCATGACTGGGACGTAAACATCCAGGATACACTATCTACAGGAGGGACAGGGAAGGTAAAAGAGGAGGAGGAGTAGCTCTTACATAAGGGAAGGAATCAAAGCAACAGAACAAAAGGGAAAACAGCGAGGAGAAGAAGTACTGTGGGTAAATTTGGAGACCGGCAATGGCACCACAATCCGCACAGGGTTGGATACAGACCTCTCTCAGGGGAGGAAATGGACAAGGACATGATAGAAAGAATACTTAGAATGGCAGAAAAGGGGAGATATTGCTGATGGGTGATCTGAATATGCGGATGTTAACTGGAGTGCAGTTGCAGCAGCCACTTGAAGAGTGGGGTTGTGTAGATGCCCTACAGGGGCATGCCTTAGACAACTAGTATTGGAGCCCACTCGAGAGGAGCAATCTTAGACCTGGTTCTCTCAAATGGAGATGAAGGAGGATTACAGATGTAGAAGTGGGTAGCCATCTGGGAACTAGCACCAGCGAACAGTATGGTTCACAATAAACACAGCAATAGAGTCAAGCTTCACAAAGGCAAAAGTACTGGACTTTAGGAGGGCTGACTTTGCCAAATGGGTGAGTTTGCAAGGAATGCACTAGCAAATGGGCAGGAAGGAGGGTGGAAGAACAATGGGGAATAATAAAACTGCCATCACAGAGGTAACAAGCCTTTGTGTGAAGCAAATAAACAAATGAAACGATATAAGAAACCACTATGGTTCTCAAAGGAAGTGGCAGTGAAGGTTCAAGAGAAAAAGAAAGCATTCAGGAAGTGCAAGGAATCACAGAAGGAGCAGGACAGAGAACTGTATCAGTTAAAGTAAAGGATGCTGGGAAGGCAGTCAGAACAGCAAAGGCCCAAACCAAGGAAAAGATAGCCAACTCAGTTAAGAAGGGGATAAAACCTTTATAGGTACATCAGGAGCCGAAGGAAGACCAAGGGAGGGTTAGTGAGGCTTAATAAAGGGGATGGAGGGCGGGCAGAGGTGACTGTGAAAAGGCAGAGAAACTAAACAAATATTTTTGCTCAGTATTTACAAAGGAAGAGGGGAGGTACCTAAAACAAACAGCAGAAACACTCTGGATACAGAAGTTGATACCAGCCCATTTACAGAAGAAAGGGTTCTGAAAGAACTTAAAACTGAAGGTGGACAAAGCAATGGGGCCTGATGGGATTCATCCCAGAATTTAAAAGAACTAAGGGTAGAACTAGTGACACCACTGACTACCCTCTTTAACAAATCATGGGAGGATGGGGTGGTACCGAGGACTGGAGAAGGGCAGATGTGATTCCCCTTCACAAAAGTGGGGAGCAAGGCAGAAGCAGGAAACTACAGACCTGTTAGTTTAACCACAGTGGTAGGGAAAATGATGGAATCACTTCTGAAGGAAAGGATTGTTGAGTATCTAGAGGCCAAAGGGGCACAGGACCCAAGGCAGCATGGATTCACAGCGGAAGGTCATGCCAGACAAATCTGATAGATTTCTTTAACTAGGTGACCAAAGTAGTAGATCAGGAGGGGCTGTGACATGGCCTACCTAGACTTTAGCAAGGCATTTGACACAGTCCTGCAGAAAAGATTAATATACAAGTTAGTCAGCCTGGGAGTGGGTCCCAAGATGAGAGCCTGGGTAAAGAATTGGCTGGAGAATAGGACACAGAGAGTAATAGTAAATGGAGTCCACTCTGAAGAAAGGGGGTTACTAGTGGGGTACCGCAGGGTTCAGTATTAGATCAGTCCTCTTCAATGTCTTTATAAGTGACATTGCAGAGGGACTGGAAGGAAAAGTATGTCTCTTTGCAGATGACACAAAGATCTGCAACAGAGTTGATGCACAAGGTGGGGTGGAAAGGATGAGAAGGGACTTGGCAAGGTGAGAAGAATGGTCAAATGTATGGCAGCTTAGATTCAATGCTAAGAAGTGCAAGGTAATGCACCTGGGAAACAAAAGCCCAGGGAAGAGTACACAATGGGGGATGAGATACTAACAACAACAAAAATGGAAAGGGACCTGGGGTAGTCATATCAGATGATGACCTAAAGGTGGGCAAAATGAGAGGGCAGCAAGGAGGGTTGGGGGATACTGGGATGCACAGGAGAGGCATCACCAGTAGAAAACAGGAAGTTATTATCCCTCTGTACAGACAGTTGGTGAGACCCCATCTAGAGTACTGTGCAGTTCTGGAGACCCAATCTCCGCAAAGACAAAGACAGGATGGAAGCTGTCCAGAGGAGGGCATCCAAATGGTGCAGGGTCTGCACGGGAAGACATATGAAGAAGGACTTAAGGAGCTAAATATGTATAGCCCTGAGGAAAGGAGGCAGAGGGGGACATGATAGAAACTTTCAAGTACCTCAAGGGAATCAACAAAGTCCAAGAGGGTAACATCTTTCAAAAAAGAGGTGTGCAAGAACAGAGGGCACAATTTGAAGATAGAAGGGGGCATCTCAGAGGTAACTTAAGGAAGTATTTTTCACAGAGAGGGTTGTGGATGCATGGAATGGCCTTCCGGAGGAGGTTGTGGAGTCAAAAACAGTGATGGAATTCAAGCATGCATGGGACAGTCATAAGGCAATTCTAGGGTGGGGGTAGGAAGAATGAGGCTGCTGGTTAACTAGGATCTGCACCTTATCCATTAGGTAGAGAAATGGATAGACTAGGTGGGCCAAGCTGTCCTTATCTGCTGTCAAAATCTATGTTTCTATGTTTCTATGTTAAGACCGGTACTTTGCTGTGTGACCTGCAAGTCACTAAACTTCTTTGTGCTCCCAAGCCACACCTGTAAACAAGCTTTCAGCTTAGTGTGTCTCTCCTGGTTAACAATATGCAAAATTCAGTGAAACATATAACCACTAGATCATCAGATATTTGAAGTGTTGTACTGTAATGCAGTCTGCCAAAGAAAAAGTCAGCTGGATTGCAAAACATTTTCACAAGTTAAAGTAAACAAAATGAACAAAATCATAGCCTAACATGTGTACTGATCAAAATAATCCACAAGTTAATACATGGTGTTAATCATTCTGGTACAACAATTCAAAATAAGGAGGGAAAGAAGAACTAGTAAGCACTATAGAAATATATGTGGATCTCTGTCTCTGGTTCAGATGATGTCATCATGACGCATCACTTAACACACTTGGCAGACATCTTAGGGAGAAACCAAGGCTGTTTTTTGAAAGTGAAGGCTGATGTTTACATTTTTCAAAGCTATGAAACTGCATTTATGTTATTTACATAAATGCAGTTGTAGCATAAATGTAAACAGTAGCCTTTTACTTTACCTTGCTATGAAGCCAGATTTTGAGTTTGCAGTTTTAAAAGAACTTAAAAAGAACTAAAAGGTCTTAAATAGTAGAATGAAGGGACACAGTAGGGAAGTAAGGGGAATAAAAGAAAAAGATGATTGAAAAGAAACAAATGAGATTATAAAAGTGTATCAGGATGTTTTGATTTAGTCTGATGAATTTCTGTAATTTACAAAACAAAATTAAATAATGTACTGTATATTTTTGAATTTGTTTTAAATAAAAATCTCTACTCTTCCTGCAGGGGTGCTGACTCACTGCAGGAGGGATGGAGGATCCCAGTGAAAGATGTACTATGGACTAAGGAAGTTGTGCCAGGATGGAGCACAGGATTGAAGCAAATGACAACCATAACAATTGAGAAGAATTGATGGATGAGATACCAGATTTAAGTGAGACTGAAAAAAATTGCAATTTGATTTGGAGGAGAAGAAATGGCATTTACTAGACATGATGTCAAAGGCTGAATGGCAGTATGAATTGAATAAAAGTAAATTGGTGGATGGAGAGAAACTGAAAATGCTTGTTGAGAAGCCCATCTACTATCCCAGGCAAAAGGTTTTTAACTGCAGAGTGCTCCTCGGCTAGATACCTGATTCAGTGACACAAGAAACACACAGTGCCACACCTTTCCCACTTACATTGGATTCTAAAGAATGGTTACCAGGAGCAGTGCTCTGCAATGATGGTTGGATTTTTCCGAGAGGTAGATATGACACTGGATCCAGCAATTCCCATACCTGGAATGCTAGAATGCATACGAGGTGGAGGACAGCCAGAGCAAGTGGAGTGACTACTAGAACAGGCCCAAAATGGTTGCCAGACAGCTTTGGCATCTGTAACCACTGCTACAGCTGTGCAAGAGCTGCATCAGACACTGTTCAGGCTATAGAACAGCAAACAGTGGAACACTCAAACCCACCTTCTCTGATAATTTCAGGTACTGTTTCTAATTAACATGCAGATAATATTGAAGATTAGCCCCTAGGTATGACACCTGAGGTAGATGGGCAGCATATTCCACCAGCTAGACTTATGCCTGTTTGTCTAAACAGCCAGCAGAAGCTGCTAAAGATGCTATGTAGTGCATCTCCGTTATAAAGGAGGGTTAGACAGTTCTCAGACTGGAACTATGTGGGAAAATCCTCACAAATGATTCCTTACACTTTACCCCAGTGGATGTGTATGCATTTATACATGCCCTGAGAGACTATAATTTTGATATTAGCTTTCAGACTGCCACTTTACTAGACAAGTTTTGGAGTGCATACTACTTGGTTAAAGACTTGCCTTTGTGGGTAATTTCATTGTGATCCCTATCATTAAGCCAACTTTTAAAACCATCACGATTTTATTTCACAATGAAGGTGCTAACATGAATGATATTTTATACTCACTGGAGAAACATTGTACATTACAGGGAATCCCAGACTCAATAATAGATGATAATGGTTTTGAATGGGGAGTGGAGATTTCAGATCCAGCTAAGACAAACTGACCAAAGAATACAGTATCTTCCTAATTGTTTCTTTCTTGGGAGAGATATGGGTGTTTTGTTTTATCCTGGCAAGCCTCGCTTTTGTTATCAGTGCGGCTCTTTGACACATCTGAATAGACTGATAAGACTTAATGTTACTTCTGTGGGGAGTTGGGTCATACAGCTAATCTTTGTACTATACACCTCAAATGCAATCTGTGTGGGGATGAAGAGCATTCTTTTAAGTCCTGTCCCTGGGCAGCCCGTATTTCAACTGACTACTCTGAACAAGATTATTTCATAAACCAAGCAATAAGGTCACACAGGGCGGTACAGCCAAGAAAGGACTCCTTTCCAGGGGTTCCTCAAGCAGCAACTGTAGCAGTTTCCTTGGATGCCCAAAGGGCAGCTATGGCCCCTGTATCCAGACGGCCTTCTCCAGATGAGCCCCCCAGGAAAGCAGGCATGTTGGGAACAAGACAGTCAATACATGCATCCCCTTCCCATTGTTGTACTTTCAGAAGATTTCATTTATTTATTTTACCAGGAAGGCATACTGAGTGGGTACCGCTGATTCCAGAAGTATCCTGTGGGAAAGGGAACAGTGGAGAATGCAATAACACAATTAATTGAGCATACAATTGAGCATACAAATAATAGACACAAGGAAGCTATAAATCGTATACAGATATAGATGTATACAGATAGTAGAAAAGTTAAAATATGCATATATAGATATGTAAGGCAATGAGGAATAAAGCCAATATATTATAATTTAAACTTTATTAATACATTTCCATTATAATGGGCAGTTACAGCAAGTCAGACAGTACCGTAGCACTAGAACAATGAAAACTGCCCATCCACCCTTTATCCCACCCTCCTTATAGCAGCAACAAAGTATAATTGCCCTAACGCAGTGCGTAGTAATAAATCGTATGGATAATAACAGAGTGTGATATATCCTCAGTGAAGTAACAAGAGTAAGGAATGAAGGGATCCCGTATCTTACTATATATACTGCTAGTCTATTATAAAGACTTGCAATTGCCTTCTCTGTTCGAAGATTGGCAATGATTTCATGTAACCATTCCTGGAAGGAAGGAGCTGATTGTTCCTTCCAATGACGTAATATAAGTTTCTTAACTAAGAGTGCAACGAAATATGGTATTTCTAATTCTGACATTGACCAGGGACATATCCTAGAAGGCACACCTCTGGGATAAAAATGCTCCTGTAGGCCCAGTAGGGGATCAAGAGACATCTTAATTAAATTCCATAAGGAGGAAACTTTGGGACAAGACCAGAACATATGCAGGAGGGTGCCTCTTCTTGCAAGCACTTGGTACATATACTAGAGTTTGAGAAGCCCCATTTTTTAATTTAATGGGGTGCAATACATGTTGTGTAAAATATGATATTGCATGAGACGCAATCTATCTTGGGAAACATACTTATGACAGGATCTCCATAGGGATTGCAGTCCAACTGGTATTGAGGAGGAGTGAGTTCCAGAGATTGGTAGGTCCAAAGGTGTCCCCGTATTTTTTATGGTATAACACCCTGTATAGCTTAGAAACTGTGCCTGGTGATCCAGACAAATGAGATATTTCAGGAATCAGAGCTGATACCATCTGAGAAGGGGAGAATTCTGTTACAGTGAGAAGGTGTCTTAATTGTATTACTTTAAAGTGAAATGGGACCAGGATGTGGAATTTATCCATAATACCATCTGGGGACAACCAGAGTCCTTCCCCAACTACCAAAGAAAGCAATTTTCCATCGCCACTTGAGGCAGCCAGTTGCAGGAATCCACTTACCATTAAATGTAAAAGATGGGGATTCCAAATAGACTGAGCTAAATCAGTCTGAGGGAATAATGAAGAAATAAACATAATTGTGTATAAACTTTAAAGAGATGCTTATTGTAGTGCAATCAGGCATCTTAACTTGGGATAACTTGAGGTAGAATAAATTTGAGGGATCCAGGTGTTTGGCTTTGATTATGTCTAATTCAATCTTAAGCCATACTGGTTGTGTCATTTCAGGCCTGGGGACATCCAACTCAGACATTTTGCTAGATGACTAGCTCAGTAATATAATGCCATATGGGGAAGCCTCAGCCCCTCAAGTTTTGGGGCAGCTAATTTATGGTAGGCCAACCGGGATACTTATCTGCCCAAATAAATCTGGTAAATGTACTGTGCAGTTTCTTAAACCAACGTATGGGAATAAAAGAATTGAGAAGGGATAAAGGGTAGTAAATTTAGGAAATACATTCATCTTAATAATATTTATCCTGCCCCATAATTATATTGGAAGCTTAGACCATCTGTTGAGATCATGAATAATAACCTGTGAGAGAGAGTCCAGATTATCTTTTGACCCACACTAAGGTTGTTACGGATAGCTTTTATGCCCAGATATTTAATTGTTCTAGGAGACCAACCTAAACCTAGGGGGCAAATATCATCTTTAAATACTTTATGGTT
This sequence comes from Neoceratodus forsteri, assembly GCA_016271365.2. Taxonomy (NCBI): domain Eukaryota; kingdom Metazoa; phylum Chordata; order Ceratodontiformes; family Ceratodontidae; genus Neoceratodus; species Neoceratodus forsteri. The sequence goes on along the minus strand of CM057453.1, from coordinate 950,097,770 downwards.
TAATGGGAAGAATAGGGATTTACTAGCATTCAACTTATAGTTAGATAGCTCGCTGAACTTGGCTATTTCTGTCTGTAATGGGTGGTATTGAAGAAGCTAGATGGGAGAGATGTATCAGCAGATCATCTGTGTATGCAGTTAGCTTAATCTCGTGATCTTAACTCTGATACACCTTGTATAGAGGTATTTTGGAGAATGTTTTGGATGAGAGGTTCCAGATATAAATTGAACAAGAGAGGCGATAGGGGCAACCCTGCCTGGTGCCTGAGTGAAGTGAGAAATAGTTTGAGAAGGCCCCATTAGCTGAAATTCTTGCCATGGGGATTTATATAATGCAACCCAGGAAATGAATACAGGAGGAAATTTAAAGGCACTCAATACCTTGAAGAGGAAACTCCAATTCACCTGGTCAAACGCCTTCTCTCTTCATCCAAAGAGACCAAACCTGCAGGAAAGTAGGCATCTCTGGAAGCTGAGAAGACATGGATAATGTACGTAAATGATCTGCTGAAGAGCATCATGAAACCTACCTGATTCATACCTATTAACTCGGAGAGCACCACGGATAACCTGTTAGCTAAAATCTTCTGCGACAATCTTGATATCCTGATTTAGAAGGGATATGAGCCTATGCTCTGAAACGAGCTCAGGGTCCTTGTCTGGTTTGGGAAGAAGCACTATCAAGGCTTCAAATAGATGGGAATCGACCTCTGTCCCGATAGGATATGCTGAAATAAACTATTAAGTATTGGCAGTAAAAGTTCTCGAAAAGTTTTATAAAAAGGAAGAAAATCCATCAGGCCCAGGAGATTTATCTGAAGGTAAACCTCTGATAAACTCGGTGATTTCCCAGAGTTATAGGAGAGACCAGACAATCTATGTAATGTACTGGGAGGGAGGGTAACTGTGAATCTCTCAGGTAACTCTCCATGCTTACTGGACTGGGAGGATGTCCCATATCCCGTAAAGTGATTTGTAATATGCTGCAACTCCTGAACTATCTCAGACGGAGATGTTTTCAGAGACCCATCTACAGAAGCCTTGATAGAGGGATGAATCTCACTGACTCTTGTTGTTTAATACGAGGTGCCAAAAGGCACCCGCCTTCGCCTTGGTCAGTATAACTAGCTTTAGTATATATGATAGCTAACTTTGCCTTTTCCTGGAGTAGTTCCAAATATTTGTCTCTCAACCCTAGGAGCCTCGCTTGTCCTCCTCTGAAGAATTAACCGAGACATTAGATTTAAGGGTCCAAATTTGGGATAACAAGGAGAGTAATTCTCTATCCCTAACTCTTTCCTTGCTACCGAGAGGCTAATAAGAAGCCTGTCATGCAGGCCTTGAAAGCCCCATATAATATCTGGTTTTGCACTGTTTAAAGGTTAGACTGAAAAAAGGCCTCAATATGCTCCCTTATAGTATTCCAATAATTAGAATCTGTAAGCAATTGGTTATTAAGCTTCCATCTTGTTTCTCTTTGACACATCCTGAATTGTCAAATCACACAGCACCAAAGAGTGGTCAGGAGATAGGGCCAGGCTGTATCGAGGAGGACCTAACCCCGGCAAGAGAGTCTGAGAAATGAGTATGTAGTCAATACGGGACTGAGAGCCGTGTACCAAAGACCTGAATGTAATCTCCTTGAAATCAGGGTTTAGAACATGCCAGACATCACAGAGCCTGCATTGATCCAGTAGTTCTCTAAAGCCCTCTGACCGGGGAGATCCCCGATACACCACCAGACCTGTCAAGGTTAAAATCTACGACTTGATTAAAGTTGCCCTCAGGATAATCCTTATGGGAAGGAAAGGCAGGATTAGGTTTATGAGTCTCGTGAAATAGGAGGGTCATCAGCGTTTGGACCATATATACTGTCGAATAGCAGAGGTATTGACCAGAGAGTACCTATAGCCAAAACGAACCTGCCCTCGGGATCCCTGATAGTATGAGTTGAGACAAAGGGAATGCCCCTGTTAATAATGATCACAACCCCGCAGCTGTTTGAGGATCCTTGCGCCTCATAGACCATCCCCACTTGTTGCCTCCTCACTTGTAAGGCTTCTGTTTCTAATAGGTGTGATTCCTGCAGAAAAGTAACCTGTGTGAGTAAAAGACTTGAGTGTTTGAGAACCTGGTATTGTTTAGATTTTTCCTGATCCCTTGACGTTCCACGTTGCAAAAGTCACCTCCTTGGTCATCTCCCAATGACTTCTAAGAATGCTGTATTCAGCCCTGCACTCGGTGTATAACACTACAAGTCTGACCCTCCATTGCTGCTGTAAGGCCTTCCCACCACCCCAGCCCCCAGAAAAGCCCACCATTAAACCCTCTCTCATACACCCCACCCCCGACAAAGAACACATCTCCCCAAGCCTCCACACTGTCACAAGCATCGCTAGCACAGCACTGGGACCAATCCTCCCTCCCGCCCCAACATATCCCTGCTAATGATCTCCTCAGACTGGTACTACAAAGCCATCAATAAACTGCATTAATGAGTGTTTGATATCTAAAGAGTGGTCTCGAGCCCAGGGCCTGCAAGCCTCTGTTAATGAATCCACTAATAATTGAGAAAGGGAAATAGAACTGGATGTTCAAATGTGAATAAGAAAATTGTCATGAGAGTCTTGTGAGGGAAATGAAAATGTTTGTTCCCTATAGGGACTACCTCATGAACCAGAGCCAGAGAAAAATTAACATGGAGGGGTAAGTCCATCTTTGAGATGAGTACCTGAGAAAATGAGACCTGGTGAAATGAAACGAGATTGAGAGATTGGAAACCATGGGAGTAACCACCCAGGGATGCAGACCCCAATCCAAGAAGCCCCTGCAAAACCAGCACAACTAATCAGCAAAGCAGTCCCTCTCGAAAAATGACCGGACCTGCATTAAATGGGTGAACTGCGCCTCTTGCGGTCATAACCTGATCCAGCCCGCTAGTCAGAGGTGCCCGAAAGCCTGGAACCGCCAGAAATCTGAACTCCTCCACATAAAGTCCAAACAGAAGGCGAACCCAAATCCTTGCCCTGTGTGAACCCTAGGAAATCAAACGAGCAAAGTTATCACAGATGCAGTCCAAAGCAAAGCCTGTGGGAACCCCCAGGACTTTCCTCGCATGCACTGTTCCCACCAACAGACCAGGGCTGTTACAGGTAAAGTCAGGCCTCTACTGGTAGCCCAGTTCTATTAGGGGCATACACTTGAATAAAATCCTTCTTTAGAAAGAGCAGTGTCCACACAAAAGCCAAACAATAGTTTGTTCTGGAGTCCCTAGCAATCCCGATGATCCAAAGGTCCTCTCAGGTCGCCTGGAACAAATCTGGGAACGCAGACTTAAGGCCTGTTAGCGCAGCTTCAGGATCCTCGAAATTAAGCCATGAGCCATTTACTGAGACTTCCAACTTTGCTGGGTACCCCATCCTGAACTTTAAGCCCGCCGCTATAATCTTGGATACAATCGGTGAAGGCTTTCCGCTTCAGCCCGACTGAACCGGGATATCTTGAGTAATTTTCAGCTCACCTTCTCCCATCTGACTTCTTGCAGGGCCTTAACTTTCTGTAAAAATGCTGCCTTTCTAAGTAGTTTAGGAAGTGGCAAATGATGGGACGAGGAGGTGCATCAGTGGGGGTTTTAATTCAGAGATGGTGGGCCTGTTCTATTATATATGTTAGGCAGGAAAGGAGGACCGATCCTTTCAACCACTTTCTGGGTGAAGACTACGGTATTCTGGCCTTCTTCCCCTTTGGGGAGCCCAAGGATTACTACATTATCTCGACTCACGGCCTTCCAGGTCTTCAAGCTTTTATTTCAAGATCGAGACAGCTTTTGTCCTGTTAGTAGGAGCTCAGGATCCAGACTTTCCAATTTTCTCTCAACCGAAATTATTCGGCAGTTTTGTCCGATATTGTCATGGAGATTTCTAACTTTCTGGAGAGGGATTTCAAATCGATTGCCATATCTTTCATCTCTTCACGTTGTTTAAAGGCAAGAAAACTCGCAGGCAGAGGAACAAGTTAAAATTTAATAATATTAAATGACGAGTTTTATTCGGGAGGCAGGAGCTTAGCGGAGGAGCATCTACTCAGCACTCTGCATCACGTGATCTCATCATAAAGCCAATATATACAGATGCAGATAAAACAGTCTGGAAGCAAATGGTGCACAATTTATGGTCAAATATATGGGCATTTGTATGACTAGGGCAGAGTGCTGTGAGCACTAGTCAAGGGAGCGGTGCAGCACAGATAGAGGCCTTCAATACGACAGAGGGCTGGGGCACCTGCCCTTGGTGGCCCTATGTGAAGGCGCATATTGGTGAGAAGTGAGTCTTGAGGAGATAATTTAGATGCAAGGTGTTGGTAAAGTCACAAATACCTGCTGGCAGTGCATTCCAGAGTTTTGGCATGAGGTATGTGAATGCCGCTGGCTCTTGGATGTGGACATATGAGGAACATGGAGAAGTTGTGAGTTTCCACCCTGAGGGAGTAAGCAGGCTGTGATGGGGCTGAGAGGACAGATTCAAGGTAGGGGGAAGGGACTGTACCCAGAATTTAGCTGTAGACCTGATGCTGTGGATGTTTCTACCATCGTGGAGTGACGTTAGATCAAGGGATCTGTAGAGGTTGCAGTGATGAGTCGAAGGGGTAGTGAAGGGAAAATGACAGAAGGAGTGGAAAAGAGGATCAAGGCTGGCTAGGGCATACTTGGGAGCAGTGCTGTAGACTATATCCCCATAGTCAAGTATTGGGAGGATCATCTTCCGAACAATTTTTACGGGTTGCCAGAGGGATGCTGACCTTGTTCCGGTATAATGCTCTGAGTTTTGAGTGCAGTTTCTTGTGGATTGAGTCAATGTGAGCGGAAAAGTCAAGGGGCTGGTCAAGCCAGACTCCAAGGTATTTGAAGAAGGTGCAAGTCTCTAACGGACTCCCTCAGAGGTGAGGAAAGTAGGGGTAGAGGCAGGAGAGCCTTTGCCTCGTCCCAAAGGTTAGGGAGACTGTTTTCTTTTAAGAAAAGCTGGCTGGAGGAAATCATTTCTGTACTGCAACCGAAGTCCTGCTGGAGTATGGAGGCCACATCCATTTGGGAGGGGCCTGATGCATACAGTACGGTGTCATCAGCATACAAGTGAATGGATGTATGTGGGCAGACTGAGGGAAGTTCATTTAGAAAATAGAGAAGAATATCGGGCCAAGGACCAAGCCTTGTGGAACCCCAGTGGTGACGGAGAGGGGTGAAGGTGTGAGGTCCAATTCTTACTGCTTGTGATCTACCAACCAGGTATGAGTGAAATCAACTGGTGGTAGCACCTGAGAGTCTGGCACTAGAGAGTTTGGAGAGTAATAGGGAGTGGAGACTGTGTCAAAGGCTTTTACGAGGTTGATGAAAATGGCTGAGGTAGTGTGCCTTTATCCATTCCAGTGAGGATGGCGCCAGTGAGATTTAGCAGGGAGGTAATGGTGGAGTGTGATTTTCAAATCCTGATTGGTAGAGTGTGAAGAAGGAGGAGGAGTCAAGGAAGGAGGAGAGTTGGGCTAGGTCAAGATGGTCCTGTAATTTGACTAGGATAGGAAGTAGGGAGATAGGGCGGTAGTTACCTGGTATCGAGGGTCACCCCTTTCAGAAGGGGGATGACAGTGGCATGCTTCCAGTTGGATGGTATGTCGGCAAGTGAAATGAGAGATTGAACAGGGCAGCCAGTGGAGTGGCGATGGCTGGGGCAGATAGGTAAAGCATTTTGAATCAGGTCCTGAGGGCATTTGCCTTTTGAGGGGTTGAGTGACCGCGGGATTTTGAGCACATCTGGTGGGGTAACATAGAGAAAGAGAAGCCGGTAGCCTGGGAGGATGTTGGCAGGGAGGAGAGCATCCTCGGGGTTGCGTGTAGGGAAGCTAGGAGAAAGGATGCACAGCTAATGAAGAAGGTATTGAAAACAGAGACCACTTCACCTGGTTCAGAGACAATGGAATCTTCCACATTTAGGATGGTGGGGGACGTTGAGTAGGGGAGAGAAAAGTGAATTGATTGTTTTCCAGAATTTTGTAGGGTGATTTAGGTTTGTGTGGAAGGATGTCTTGAAGTAGTTGGCTTTGGCCTGATGGATTTGCCTAGTGCAGGAATTACTGAAGTGTCCGGTATAATTGGAGTGCCGCTTAGGTGCCTCTTGCCTTGTCGTTCTCAGGCATGGTCCCTAGCATGGAATTGGTCAATGAGATTGGCAGAGACCCAGGGCAGATGGGCACTCTTACCCACGTCATTCTGAGGGGAGCGTGGGGGTTCCAAACTGTGAGGAAAGTATCCTTAAAGAATTCTAGGGCTGGGTCAATGGAAGATGCCTGGTGGATGAAGGACCAATTAACTCATGACAAGTCACTTAGCAGTGCATCTAGGTTGAGTGCTTTGTGCAACCTAGTGAGCAACATTCGTGGTGGCAGTGCTTTGGGTCTGAATATTTTCTTACTACATAGATCATGTGTGGTGATCACTTAGGAGTCTGGGAGGAGTCCAGCTTCGATGATCCAATGGGTGTGTGAGGTAAGTGCCCAATCCAAGAGTGAATGGTTCTGAGATTTGTGATTTAGGCGAGAGGGTTCAGAAATTTGTTGGGTGAGATTTAAGGCAGTGACTTGGCTGGAAGTTTAGAGTCTTTGTGTGTGAGCCAGTTGAAACTGAAATCCCTAGAATATGTAACTTGCCCCCAAGGTGGTAGACTTTGGTGCCCAGGTGGTCCAGCACATTGGGCAGGGGAGAATCAGGGCACAGTAGGACCTTGGGCTGTAGTGGAATGGAGTAGGGGAGGAGTTTGATTAGCAAGGTGTTGATGGACTAAGTGGGCATTGGGAGCTGTACTGGGGTGAACTGATACATATATGTTTCAGGCTGTTCATAAAGGAAAGAGTCCAACCTGCACAAATGGCTAAAACACTTTGTACGGAGCACCTCCCCACTGAAAATAAATATGATGTACAGCAAATCTGGGGAAGCTATGGAGGATGACGATTCTGATGTTTCTATTCAATCTACCCAGAGTGAGCTACCGCCAGAGTTGGTTATGCCCAGTGGCTCTGGAATTACACCAACTACAAAGAAAAGGGTGACAAGTTCTCGTAAAAGAAACCTTGACACTGACATTTTGTTTCCATACTGTCTATAAGGCTAGTAAGCCTGAATGTAAACAGCATCAAGTCAGAGATAAAATGTACCACAACTTTTGCTTCATTACAGCAATTGTCATATGAAATTTTTTTCTGCAGAACACTAAAATTAATTTTTACACGAGGCTCAGAAAGCATCCTCCAAATGGTTTGGAAGGATTCTTATTGGTCTTCAGGGACAGATCAATGCTGTGGTTTGTGTATCTGCTTTTCAACTAAGGATGGTACTGTGAAAAAGTAATGAGGTAGACCCAAGTAGGGATTTCATTTTAGACATTCTTTTTCGGGATTAGCTTGCAGGTTAGTGAATGTGTATGGCCTTCAGACAAAAGTGCTTTGCATAGATACATACAAATTGTCAGCAGATAAGGACCGCTAGAGCAATCTAGTCTCCCTGTAGGCCTTAAACGTGTATGCAGTCACTGAACCTAAGTGATCAATGACTTTTATCACTCCCTCCCCACCCAATATTCCTGGTGCTGTTCCAGGCATGTTTATTTATTTATTTTATTTATTTGTATATTGGTTTACAACCTTTGAGCCAGATACTCATTTCCAAAGGTACCACATCACACTGAGGACAAACAGAAAATAAATTTTGGTTACAGCATAAGTGTTATATACTTAGGTTACATAAAGTGGTTATGTACATTTTAAACAATTTGGTAGACATTACAATGATACAGCTGAGAACATGCTGGTAATAACAGAGGCATTAGGCTATGGTGGAGAAAATGGGGGAGGGTGAGTTTGAGTGCTGCCTAAGGGGCGTTGTCAAGTGTTGAGAGATCAAGGTGCTGTTTACAGACAGACACAGCTGCGAGTGCTAAACAGTTGGCCCTGAAGGGCATTTTTGAAGGTGGAGATTGTGGGGCTTGAGAGAGATGCAGGGAGAGAGTTAAACCAAGATAGGCCTCTGTAGCAGAAGGACCTCTGTCCATGGGTGGTCCTGGATCTGGGGACCAGAAGACTGGACTTGCTAGAGGTTCAGGTTGTGATAGAGGGTTGGGTATGGCGGATGGAAGCTGTCACCTCAGGGGGATAGCCCGAGTAGGGTTTTTTGTGAGGAGGCAGGTTTGATAACGTAGTCATTCATCAAGGTGTACTAATTTTGCTTCATCATAGAGAAGACAAGTATGTGTGAGCCTGGGAGCACCAGTAATCAGTCTGCAGGCCTTATTTAGGGTGAGCTGAATTTTGTTGAGGGCAGTAGTGTCAGCCACACCATAGACTGGCAGGCCATAGTCAATAAGGGACAGTACTGAAGATGTAACTGCCAGTCAGAGAGCCAGGTGGGAGGCAGTTTTATGACAGTAGAGGATGCCAAGCCATGTGTTAGTGGTGGATGCAGGGCATCAATGTGGGTGGTAGGTGAGGGCTGAGTCGGTGACCCCAAGGTATTTGTAGGAGCTGACTTGCTCAAGCGGTTGATTGGTATTAGGAGGATATGGAGGGAAGTTGTGGGCTTTGTTTTGGGGTGGGCGAAAACATTGTTTTGTTTTTTTAAGATTAATGACTAGTCTGTGCTCTTTAAACCATGCCTCAGCATCATCGTAGGATTGTTGCAGAATGTCCTGGAGGGAGACAGGATTGCGGTGGTGGCAAAATGACGGCATCGTCAGCATACATAAAATATTGCCAGGGCAGAAATTAGGCAGGGCGTTTAGATAGATAGAGAAGAGTAGGGGCCCCAGGATGGAGCCCTGAGGTACCCTGAGTGGCTGGGTTGAGTTTTCGGACAGTGTTCCATTGATTTTTGCACATTGGGAGCGAAAGGTATGATAGCTTGAGCACCAGGCTAGAGGGCCAGTAGAGAAACCAGTGTGGCCTAGGGCATTCAGCAGAAGGGGTGGAGACAGTGTTGAAAGCCTTGAGAGGTCAACAAACACTGCATCAGCTAGTGAGCTAGCATCCAGGGAGGAGTGTAGGAAATTGGAGAACTCAACTAGTGCAGTGCCGGTACTGTGACCAGCACGGAAGCCATGCTACTCTTGGCATAGGATGTTATGTTTAGTAAGATATTCTGTAATATGAATGGACACCATTTTTCCAGGGCTTTGGAGAGGGAAGGAAGGATGGAGATAGGTTGGTAGTTCCCGTGGAGGACCTGTCGCCCCTTTATGGATGGGTGTGACTGTGGCTGTTTCATGCAGTGGGGAATTGCCCAGGCAGAGAGATTGGTTGAGTAAGCTGTGAGTGGGGCAAGGACTTCATTCTGCACCAGCCGGAGAATGCTTGGGGTCCAAGGAATCGCTGCCGAGACTATTGCCTTTAATGCTTTAATTAGGAGTGGTCTGGCTTCCTGGGCAGATACCCTACATAGATGGAAACTGGGGCATTGGAGGTCAGGGGAGGTAGGGTAGGGGGAGGGTCAAAGAAATTACTAGGGAAGACAGAGCTAAGGTCAGTAAAGGCAGTATTTAGGTGGTTAGCTATGTAGGCAGGGTCGGTGAAGGTGGAGCCATCAATTGCGAGCTGGGATTGGGGAGGCGTGGTTTCCATTTAGTTGTTTAACATTATCCCAGAAAGTCTGGGCACACCCCCAGGAGGAGGTGAGTGTGGTCTGGTAATGGTCAGCCTTGGCTTTACGGATGGCCCATGTGCACTTATTCTGAGCAGCATTGCAGGCCTGTCTATCCGCCAACCATCCCGCTTTCAGTAGCAAGGTGCCAGAGAGTATCTCTATTTCTGAGCATTTGTAGTAGGGCAGGGTAACCCAGGGTGCATTACATTTTTGGGTCAACCTCCTGTGAGGGGTTCAAAGAGGTCAGAGCCTTGTTAAAGGCGTGGTAGAAAAAGCGAGGGCATTGTCGATGTCGGGGCATGGTGAATGGGGGACCAATTGATCTGGGCAGAAATTGCTTGAGTTTCATCAGGCCACCAGGGCGGAGGCGCCTGCAGGGTGAGGTCAGGACTGTGGGTTTGGGAGTGGGGCCGTCCAAAGGAATAGGATAGGGGAGTGGTCACTTAGTGAGTCTGGGAGGACCTGGATGTTATGAATTTTATTGGGGCGGTTGGTGATAACGACGCCCAGAAGGGTACTGGTACCTCTCCTTTGGTTTACTCTGGTGGGCTGAGAAATGAGCTGTGTCAGGTCTAGGGCAGCAGAAATAATCTCAGGTAGTAGATGAGGAGGTGCTGAGCCAGTTAACATTTAGGTCCCCCACTAGGATTTGTTCCTCCTTGTGGTGGTGGGTACTAAGATATTCTGTTAAAGATATCAGTGCCGGCTTCTGGTTCTTTGTGGTGGGTAACATGTGTACAGTTATGGAGGCAGAGAATAGTGCAGCCCCTAGGGGCCTTGTTTAAACTCATCCACTGTGCTTGCCCACACCACCTCTGTGGCAGACTGTTCCAAGCATCCACCACTCTCTCTGTGTAGAAAATTCCACTTTACCTTTTAATCTCCCCATCCAAATTCATACTGTGTCCCTCATTCTGATATCTTTTCTAATTGGAAATGATCCCCACCTGCACATTGTTTATGCCCTTGAGGTACTTGAAAGTTTCTATCATTTCCCCTTTCTCCTCTCTCCTCTCCTCCAGTGAGTACATATAGAGAACTCTTAGCCTCTCTTCATATGTTTTGTGATGCAAGCCATGCACCATCTTTTCACCCTTCTCTGGATAACCTCCACCTTGTCTATGTCTTTATGCATGTGTGGTCTCCAGTACTGCACGTAGTACTCCAGGTGAGGCCTTACCAGTGTTTTATACAATGGCATCAGCACCTCCTGTCTCCTGCTAGTAATGCCTCTGCCTAAGCACCCCAGCATGTCACTGGCCTCCCTGCAGCCCTTGTGCACTACTTTGATATCTTAAGGTCATCAGATATGATAGCCCCTAGATTCCTTTCCTCTTGGTGACAGCACCTTCACCACATTCTGTAGCTCTCCCCAGGGTTTCCTACCCAAGTGCATTATCTTGACTTTTTGAACTGAATCTTAGTTACCACACCTCCGACCATCTTTCAAGCTTCTCCAGGTCCTCTTCATTTTCTGCACCCTTCTTGAGTATCCACTCAATTCAATTCAATTCAATTCAATTCAATTCAATTCAGTTTTATTGGTTCAGAAGATAACTTTGAGCCCAAGCTCTTTTACAAAGGTTCCATGTCAGTGACAAGACAAGGTACAATGTAGCAATCAAGAGAGAACATACAGAAAACACCACCTGTTTAACACATGCACAAAAACATTGTGGGATACAAGATAAAGTGGTGGGTAACATGTGTACAGTTATGGAAGCAGAGAATAGTGTAGCCCTAGGAGTCTTGTCATCATGTAAGAGGGAGGGGACTGGTCAGGGAGGTAGTAAAGCAAAAGGTTGGTGTTAAGGGGGCAAGAGAGTAAAATAGGAGTGGTGTATAGACCCCTGCCCTGGCGGAGGAGCTGGAGGACAGTCTGGTGGCAGATGTTAGAGACACTGCAGACTGGGCAGAGGAACGGTGGTGGTGTTAGGGGACTTAAACATGCCAGGAACAGACTGGGAGACATGACATCCTCTGTGACCAGGGAACAGAGGTTGTTGGATGTCTTTCAAGACGCGTCTCCTAACTCAGCAGGTGAGGGAACCGACCAGGGAGGCACGGGTACTGGATGTGGTCCTGGCAGACAGTGACCAGATTGGGGCCTGGAGGTAAGGGACCCATTGGCGGGAGTGACCATGCCACAGTCTGGTTCTGCCTGGACCTAGGAGGGTAGAAGGCTGCACAAAGACGGAAGTAACCGACTTCAGGGGGCGGATTTTAAGGAAATGGGAAGGATCCTTAAGGAGCATTTGGATGGGATTGGGTCAGACACGGACACTGATAGTAGGTGGAAATCATCAGGAGAGGGTGCAGGATGCTACCAGCACCTGTGCAAGAGTAAAAGGCAATCTTGATGAGCCCAAAAACCCTGTTGGTGGACCAGGAGGTCCAGGAGGTGGTGCGGGGAAGAAAGCAGCCTATAAGAAATCCAAGTGCTCAAGGAGTGAAAGGGATCGAGGGAGTATGAGCTGATGGCTGGAAGGGCCACTAGAGTGGTGAGGGCGGCTAAGGTAAGGAAGGAGCAGAACCTGGCCAGGAAATTAGGAGAGGGAAAAGGGATTCTTTAGATACATTGGGGAAAGATGAAGGGTGAAGTGGCAGATTAGCAGGATTAAATCAGAGGAGAGATGGGCACAAGACCCGGGAGCAGGCTGAGGTACTAAATGAGTACTTCACCTCAGTTTTCACTCAGGGAAAATGGGGTGCTGCATCATACATGGAGGAGACACAGATAATGAGGAGGGGGGACTCTACCGATCGGGCAGGTCTGGGGAGAGGGGAGGCATCACTGGCAGGTGGGGAAGGGCTAGCAGGAGAAGAGGTACCAGAAGTGGAAATCACAGCAGAGAGAGTGAGGAAGCCCTCAGCTCCCTTAAGATGGAGAAAGCACCAGGGCCGGATAAGTACATCCTAGAGTGCTGAAGGAACTTGCAGATGTCCTGGCGAAACCCCTGGCAGAGCTTTTCACCATCTCTCTGAGAACAGGGTGGGTGCCCCAAGACTGGAAGGTGGCGCATGTAGTGCCTATCCACAAGGGGGATCAAGGGAGGTGGCAGGGAACTACAGGCCTGTCAGCCTGACATCGGTGGTGGGCAAGGTGATGGAGGGCATTGTCAAGGAGAGGCTAGGGGGACCTGGATAAGTCAGGGTGCCTGGACGATAGACAGCATGGATTCATCCCTGGAAATCGTGTCAGACAAACCTGGTGGAGTTCTATGACTGGGTGACAAGTGCCTTGGACCTGGGTAGACCAGTGGATGTCCTCTTTCTAGACTTCAGCAAGGCATTTGACCCTGTTCCTCACGTGGGCCTGTTGGATAAGCTAGGAGAAATGGGGTGGGAAACCAGATGATCAGATGGATAGGCAATTGGCTCCAGGATCGGACCCAGAGGGTCGTAGTTGGTGGGATAGTCTCATCCCCAAGGAGGGTCATTAGTGGGTCCCACAGGATCAGTCCCTGGGTCCCTTCTGTTCAACGCCACGTATCTGACATAAGGACAGGAATCAGGAGGAGATGAGTCTCTTTGCAGATGACTCAAAACTGGGGGCAGTGGTGGATGGGGAGGAGGGAGGGTGGCCCTGCAGGGGACCTGGAGGCTCTGGAAAGATGGTCTAAAAAGTGGAAGCTGAGGTTCAATGCAGGTAAATGCAAGGTACTCCACCTGGGGCTAGAAACCCAGGCCAAGTGTACACCCTGGGGGAATACTACAAGTCTCAATGGCTGAGAGGGACCTGGGGTGGTGGTGGATGTCAAGATGAACAACTCTGAGACTTGTAGGAGGGCAGCAGCCAAGGCCAACAGGATGCTGGATGCATCACTAGGGGATCACCTCCAGAAGGAGGGAAGTGATACCCTCTGTATAACTGCTTGGTGAGGCCACATCTGGAGTACTGCGTGCAGTTCTGGAGGCCACACTTAAAGAGGGACATTAACCTCCTGGAGAGGGTCCAGAGGAGGGCAACCAAATGATTTGGGGCTTGTGGGACAGGACCTATGAAGAGAGGCTCGAAGAGCTAAATATGTACACATTGGAAGAGAGAAGGGACCGGGGGACATGATAGAGGTCTTCAGGTACATGAAGAGGGTAGTAGGGGAAGAACAGTCAGGGTTTTCGAAGGAAGGAGGAAGGGGCCACTAGAGGGCATGGGTGGAAGCTGCAGGGGGAAGATTCAGGGAGAAAGGAGGAGGTGCTACTTCACTGAGAGGGTGGTGGAGCCATGGTATGCACTACCTAGGGGGCTGGTGGAGGCAGAGACAGTGGAGGAGTTCAAGAAGGGTGGGACAGGTACAGGGAAGGGTTCTGGAAGCAAAATCCAATGCAGCAAGAATATCCGAACTGGGAAGGAGAAGCCAGAGAAGGCGAGGGGACAGCAAGGTCAGCAACCAGGGTGGGGCTGACCAACGAGCAGACACGAAAGACCATTAGGCCTATTCTGCTGGCATTTTAGTATGTTAGTATGTTAGTAAGGTAGGCTGTGGGGGCCTTGTCTTAAAAAGTGCAGCCAGGGGTGCAAGACAAGGAGAGAGACAAGTGCAGCATCAGTCAGGGAATGGCAGAGGATTGAAGATACCGAGATTAGTTGCATGAGCAACTCTGTTGCAGATCTTGGTGTCATCTGCAAATAAGCAGACCTTTCCTTCCAGCCCTCTGAAATGTCACTAATGAAGATATTGAACAGGACTGGTCCCAGTACTGATCCCTGTGGTACTCTGCTGGTCACCTCTCTCCTCCTGGATTGGATCCCATTTACCACCACCCTCTGTCTTCTGTCTGTCAGCCAGTTTCTAACCCAATGTATCACCTATGCCCCATACCTAGACTGCTCATCTTGTTAATCAGCCTTCTCTGTGGATGGTATCAAAGGCTTTGCTGAAATCTAGGTAGGCGATGTCTACTGCCCCTCTGATTCACTTCCTAGTCACCCAATCAAAAAATCTATCAGATTTCTTTGACAAGACCTTCCTGTTGTGAATCCATGTTGCCTCAGATCCTGGGAACCACTGGATTCCAGGTGTGCCACTATCCTTTCTTTCAGCAGTGTCTCCATGATCTTCCCACCACAGAGGTGAGGCTGACTGGTCTGTAGTCCCCAGCTTCCTTCCTACTGCCACTTTTGTGCAGTGTGACTACGTTCACCCTCCTCCAGTCCTCTGCAACCATGCCAGTGTTGAGTGACTCTGTGAACAGGGCTGCCAGAGGCACTGCTAGTTCCCTCTCAGCTCCCTTAATATCCTCAGTTGTATGTGATCTGGCCCATGGCTTTATCCACCTTAGCTTTGTAAATTCCTCCAGAACTATCTCCACTGTGAATGGACTAGTGTTCACTTCTCACCCCCAAATTACCTATTTCCCAACTGTGGTCCTTAACCCTCTCCTCCTTAGTGAATACTGAACAGAAGTACTTGTTCAGTATTTCTGCTTTGTCTAGATCCCCTTCCTTACACTCTTCCTCCTCCCTTTGAGCCTCACAATCCCCTCCACTTTTCTTCTATCGCTGATGTACCTATAGATTGTCTTGTCCCCTTTTTCACAGTCCATGCTAAATCCTCCACTGTCTGTGCCTTGGCTCTCTTAACAGCTTTCCTGCTTCCCTTAGACATTCAATGTACACCTCCCGTCCTCCTCCCTTTGGGTTCCTTATACTTCGAAACTTGCTCTTTAGCCCTTACTTTGTCTGCTACCTCTTTAGAGAACCATAATGGTTTCCTTCTTCTTTTCCCTTGGTCACTATCCTAACGCATTGGTTAGTTACCCCACTATGGCTCCTTTTAGTTTCCCCACTGTTCCTCCACCCCACCATTACCTCTCCCTTCTCCAGGGCTGCTCTCAAACATGTACCCATTTCACTGAAATCGCCTCCTGAAATCTAATACTTTTGCCCGTGTGGCTTAATTGAGTTCCAGTCTCCATGCCAAACCACACCACGTGTTGGTCGCTGGATCCCAGCTGCCCTTCCACCTGGACTCTACTCTGTTTCCATTGGTCCATACCAGGTCATAGAAACATAGAAACATAGAATTTGACAGCAGATAAGGACCGCTTGGACCACCCAGTCTGCCATTCCTACCTAATGGATAAGCTGCAGATCCTAGTTAACCAGCAGCCTACTTCTTTCTAACCCCACCCCTAGGATTGCCTTATGACCAGGGACACTGGTTTACCGTGATTCGCGAAAGGGCAAATTCCATTTTGCACATAGTAAAACCGGTATTTCACCGGTGTCTGCCAAGCCAAAACTGTTTACGGTGTTTTGTTTTGTGCACTTTATTTAACAATTTTTAACTGTGTTAACATGCATTTTAGCAATTTTTACTCCACTATTAATACATCTATCCATCCTTGTACCAATTAAAGTTATTGTAGGTACAAGATGTGATGGCAGCAGCAGCACTATGGCTCACATCCTTCAGGTTCAGTAGTAGCAACAACACTATGGTCCCCCATCCCTCCGTGTGACAGAAGCAGCAGCACTGCAGTCTTCCAACCTGCAGGTGTGACAGCAACAGTACTATGTTCCCCATCCCTCAGGTGTGATGGCAGTGAATCAGCACTATGGTCCCTTCCTCAGGGGTGATGGTGGCAGCACCGCCAATACTTCCAGCTCCCTCCAACACAGTGAATATAGTCAGCCCTGGAAAACAAACACTGCAAGTATGCCACCACACCTAAATAAATCCTGGCTGAATGTACCTATTTTGTACTGTGTGTCAATACTACATTATGGAAAGGAGCATAGGGCATTGCCAATGCTGGCTCTGTATGCCTTTTCATGTCACCAGGTACTTAAATAAAAAGAGACAAGCTAAATTAAATAACATTTAGTTTATTAATGTGCAGAAAGTGGTGCAAAAAGTAGAAACAGGCCAAAAGCATATACATTAAAATGTGCAAAATTTATAATCAGCAAAAAATTAAATACGATAAGCATAAACCAAATACTGTAAGAAATAACATTTAAAATGTATATAAAATAGTAAAAGTGCAGAAACAGGAGAAAACTAACATTTTGGACTAAAATCCACATACATTAAAATGTGCAAAACGTGAAACAAAGTAAACTGTGCAAAAGAATCAGTTAATCTAAAGCCCTTACAATTTAATTGAACATTTTGTTAACTAACAAAACAGCTAAGCAGTGGCAACCAATACATAAAGTACCCTATTTATTGAACATTAACATTGAAAACAGTCGAAATTGTCCACCGCAGGTTTCTTCTTTGATCCGTATGGATCTGACCATATACAGAAAATGACCTTTCAACTTCAGCACTGGACACTGCGACCCAAATTGCCTGCTGGGCATCTCTAGCCAGCACTGGTAGCTGAGGCTCCACAGACTTCAGTACTGACCCAGATCAAAGTCCAACTTTCCTGGCAAGTCACTGAGGTCTTGTCTTATGTAGAGATCCCAATCCTTTTTCAAAGCTGCTGTATTGTGAAGTCCAAACATTGGAATGTCCTCTGCATATTGATTGTAGTCCTTGTTCAGTTTAGGCAGATTGAATGGGTCTAGTATGCGACATGCCTTGAAAAACTGTAGCAAGGATTTGACCCCATATGTTTACCAGCAGTTTGTTTATCACTACACTGAAAGCTTTTTGAAATACCAAAACTTGATCCTGCTTGGCCCAGCCTCTAAGCTGATGAAGCTGCTCATCAGTTCTCTCTCCAAAGCCATCGGTCTTTAACACACCAGCCTCAAATCTGTTCTTGATTGCCATTAGTGTATCATAGATAGACACAGCCAGTGGTTTATCTTTCAATTGCAGCATGTATATTGTCTCTATTATGTCCATACTATTTTCTGCAATAAATGTAGTCTGAATTTGGAGCTCTCCTATCCATTCGGTAAATAAGTTGCGTAGCAATTTCAATGAATTTGCATCACTCTGGTCTTCCTGCAAGAAATCTCGTAAATATTGCAAGTGGGTGGCATGGTATTCACAGCCTCAAACCATGTGTTCCAGCGTGTCAGTACTGGGACAGGAGGTAAAGTGTTGTTCTCCACCCCAACTCTGTGATGAATGCCAGGTACTCCTTTTTGTTTTGGGACTGCTGGAACACGTATTTAATCTGAGCAACCAGTTTGTTCACTAACTCAAAATGGTTCATCCATGTGTCACCTACAAGTGACAGGACATGTGCCCAGCAACCGACATGGATGACATGGTCCCCAATAACTCCCTGTAATGCATCATTGAAACATTTAATCATGTATCTGGCATTGTCAGTGAAAAACCCAAAACTTGCTCCATCTCCACCTCATATTTCTGCAGAGTTTTTAAAATGGCTTGCCAACAGTTGAATGGTTCACTAGACCAACTCCATGGTATTTGCAATGTAAGATTTCCACCATCGATAACAAAAACAATGTTCAGTACACACGAGCATCTGGATCTGTGGATTCATCACACGTTACTGTGATGCTCTTTCCTTTCACTTGTTGGCGAATTGACTCCTCCACCTCATTCTGCAATTTTGGCAGGTAGTTCTGACAGAGAGTGTCTGCCTTTGGAAGTGCCCCATGCTCTTAATATACTTTCCCATCCAGTCTCTGAGGCAGGGTTGATCAAGTTTCTCAATTGGAATATTGGCCCCACACCAAGCCCTCAATGTGTAGAACTGTTTCTTCCCTTGAAGCAGCAGCAGAAGTGGTGGCATTGAAACTCGTTTGTAATGTTACCTGTCTGTTCTCACTTTTCTCTTTCTGGCTCCTGTTTTTAAATGCTTTTTGCTGTTGCAGTGGTCTACAACGGTATCCTTCCGGATGTGGTCCACTGGATGGGCACAAAACCGGCAGAACATTTCCCTCCATCTTCGTACATTCCCATTGCCTTGAACTGTAGTGCACGGTCTTTCACAGTAATGCTGGAGATTTTGGCCATCTTTTGTGGTGGTGGTGTTGCCATCTTGATGGTGTAGTGATGCGATATTTCCAAAGAACTAAAAGTGACAAAGCAGCAGATCACTAACACCAGTTTCACACATTGACCTACAAAAAAAAAAAACACACAGTAAGGAATAGTTCTGCAACACCAACAAAGCATTCACAATTTTCGCATGGAAGACCCACTAATGGGCAAAAGAAAGCAAACTGTACCTTTTACGGTGGTCTTGAATACACTTGCAGCAGATCATGTCCAACAGCACTTCAAGGCCTGAAATCATAATTGAAATGTTTACATGTGGCCCACAGAAAAATGTACACATAACTGTTAAAAAGATCATCATCCACATCCTCATCCTCATCCATGCATTCTCCAATCACAGCTTGCCACCAACACCCACACATACTTACTTGAAGAGTGGGCAAAGGAATAAGCATGACTGCATGAGGTGCTGGTAGCAGTGTTGACAGGTGGTTCAACATCAGCATGAATTTGCAGCAGTGCACAGGCATGGACGGTGTTTATGAAGACTTCACAGACTCCCAGCAAGATGGAAACAGCAGTCTTGATGATTCTTCAGGCGTGACGGCAGCAGGTGCAGCCCCCACCCCCAGGCGAGATGGCAGCAGGTGCAGCCCCCACCCCTCAGGCGTGGCGGTAGCAGGTGCAGCCCCACCCTCAGGCGTGAGGCAGCAGGTGCAGCCCCCACCCCTCAGGTGTGACGGCAGCAGGTGCAGCCCCACCCCTCAGGTGTGACGGCAGCAGGTGCAGCCCCCACCCCTCAGGCGTGACGGCAGCAGGTGCAGCTCCCACCCCTCAGGCGAGACGGCAGCAGGTGCAGCCCCACCCCTCAGGCATGACGGCAGCAGGTGCAGCCCCACCCCTCAGGCGTGATGGCAGCAGGTGCAGCCCCCACCCCTCAGGCATGACGGCAGCAGGTGCAGCCCCACCCCTCAGGCATGATGGCAGCAGGTGCAGCCCCCACCCCTCAGGTGTGACGGCAGCAGAGGCAGAATGATGGTACTCACCCAATGCCATGTACCAAAGCTTGACAGAGCTCAGACGTGAATTAGCCGAACCACCAGACGCCAAGGTGGACTCCGACAGTTCAGTCCCTAACATCTAGCTGCCTGGATTGGTTTATTATTATATATAAACAAAGTGCATCCAATTAAAACAAATCCAAAACTGATTAATGAGGATTGAGGATGCTAATGGAGAGATCAACAATCTGTACCAGACAATAAACCAACCAGGAATTGCACCCACAGTAAATTGGGCACTTTCTGACTTGTCCTCATGAAAATGGAGCCTCTTAGTTTTCATGTCGGAGCTCAAACTCAGTAAAGGTTTTCCACCAGCAGAGGTACAGCTGCCCATAGGGCATAACCACTGTGTAGTTCATGGCTTCATCTCCCTATCCCACCTGCAGTCAACAGAAATAAATTGATCTTTGCACCCAATCACCAGTTTGAGTGATCACCAGGTGCAAAGATTATTTTTAATATAGTGCCTGCAGGGGACAGAGAGGTGAAGCCCCAATCCGTACAGTGGTCAGGGCTTCACCTCTGCTGGTAGTTCACCTATAGAACTTATCAATTCTCTGTAGTTCCCAACACTTCCAAAAATATTCCATTATTCCTGCAAAGTCCAACTTAAGTGGTAAGATTACTACATGCAGTTATACAGTTTATCAACTTGTCTTCTTTGTTTACCCCTAGGTAACTAATCCGATGCCTACATCCTCCACAATTGATCAAGGAAGCCAAGAAGGAAACTCTGCAGTTGACAGTTTTGAAGGGCACAGATTAGACATGGAATGGTTTATTAAATTATTTAGTTTGATGTGGCTTAAGAAAGTTATTTTGTCCGACTGTGTCTATTATTCTCACACACACACACACACACACACACACACACACACACACACACACACACACACACACACACACACACACACACACACATGCACAGACACACACACACACAGCACACATGCACAGACACACACACACACACATGCACAGACACACACACACACACGCATGCACAGACACACACACATGCAGACACACACGCATGCACAGATATGCACGAACATGCACAGACATGCACGAACATGCACAGACATGCACGAACATGCACAGACATGCACAGACATAGACATGCATACACAGACATGAGCACACACACATGCACACATTTTGTACTGTATTTCTTTCATGGAGAGTACAACCAACAAAATATAAAACACCATAGCGTGTAGCTGGACCCGGCAGCCTGGCATGCATGCTGGAAAAAAATGGTTCTGCGCGTATGCCTGTTCACCCTCCCAGGCCAGAACCATTTTTCCCCAGCATGTGCACCAGTCTGCCCAGTGTGCCCATCTGCCGACCATCAAACAACAAACCAGTGGAGTGAGGCATGGACCCGAAGCCTGGCACACATGCTGAAAAATGTTTCTGTGCCACTCTGCCAGTCCACCCTCCTCCAAGGCCAGAACCATTTTCCCTGCATGTGCACCAGTCTGCTCAGTGTGCCCATCTGCCGACCATCAAACAACAAACCAGTGGAGCGAGGCACGGACCCGAAGCCTGGCGCACATGCTGGAAAAATGTTTCTGTGCCACTCTGCCAGTCCACCCTCCTCCAAGGCCAGAACCATTTTTCCCAGCATGTGCACCAGTCCGCCCAGTGTGCCCATCTGCCGACCATCAAACAACAAACCAGTGGAGCGAGGCACGGACCGAAAGCCTGGCGCACATGCTGGAAAAATTGTTTCTGTGCCACTCTGCCAGTCCACCCCTCCCTCCAAGGCCAGAACCATTTTCCCTCAGCATGTGCACCAGTCTGCCCAGTGTGGCCATCTGACGACCATCAAACAACAAACCAGTGGAGCGAGGCACGGACCTGGAAGCCTGCGCACATGCTGGAAAAAATGTTTCTGTGCCACTCTGCCAGTCCACCCCTCCCTCCAAGGCCAGAACCAGTTTCTCCAGCATGCGTCCATCTCCCGACCTGTGCCTCAGCCGTCCATCAAACACCAACATCCAATGCCACCCATATCCATATCCAAGACTTTTTTTTTTATATATAATAATCATGCCAGCTCATGTACCCAACCCTCCATTTCCTCCTACATTTCCCTTCAAACAACAGCAACAAGGCAATCTGGGGAAGAAGACTACGGCAAGAACTAAGAAAGGCAACAGGATGGCAGTGCAGGTCAGGTGCAGCACAAGGAAGCAGAACAGTCTGGACAGCAGTACAAAGCTGGCAGGGCAAATCAGCACTGCTACTCTCCACACCCCACAAACATCTCTCCCAACCTCCCCACGGACTTGCTTGGCCACTCTCCCCACCCTGACTGAACAGTGCGGCCACCTCTCCACACCCACAGACCAGCCTGGCCCCTCTCCCCACTGAACCCCACAAGCCCGACCAGGCGACCACTGCACCAACCCTGCCTGAGCTACATAGACACTTTTCCACACCTTGATGGACCAGCACGAATGCTCTTCCACACCTTGACAGACTGGCACCAATGCTGTTCCCCATCCTTACAGAACAGCACAGACACTGTCCCAGTCACTAGCCAAATGCTGATTTTGTATCTAAGCTACTAAGGTTTAACTAAACCTGTGGGCTTGCACTGGAGAAGTCACCATTTCAGTAATACACCACTTTTGGGGTGGTGAGTTTCCCCAGTCAGTCAGCAGACCTGCTAGCTACACAGACTGCCCCTCCAGAACCAGAAACACAGACCACCCCATCCCTAAACACACCTAGCCCAACACGGCCATTGATTGTATCCACCCCACGAGCATGCATGGCCACTGTCCCTCCCCACCCCACCAGCCCAGCAAGCAAGCCTGTGGGGTTGTGAATTTTCCCCAGTCCTGCTAGCTAGTGTCTGACAAATGTAATTTTGGCTCCTGAAACTCCTGCCCCACAGAACATACATCTCCCCAGCAACCCCAGTCACCCAGCCAGCAAATCCCCAAGCCTGATGGACATACACCAACCCAAGGGACAAGCATGGTCTTCTACCTATCCTGATACTACCCAGCAACAAACCAGCCCCACCAGCTTACATGGACAGGCACACTGCCATCAAACCACAAGACCAAACCTGGACCCACCTGTCCCAAATGCAGACTGTCCCCCAGCAAAAACATTAACAGTCCCCATCTCAAGCAACCCTCCCAGACACCCCACCAGCAAACTCCCCAGACAACAACCCCCAAACACAGCCAGAAAAACACCCAGGCCCCCCAAGAAACCCGCACAACCAGAAGCAACCACACCAGGGCATGGCCAGAACACCTCCCACCTAGGACACAGACTTGAGTAGCACCCTCCCCTGAACACAGACATGTTCTGCACTCATGAAGGACACATGGTGGCCGGACCCCACCCATCAATCAACAGTAAAATGGTGTTTGGTAGCAGTGTGACCCTCCCCAAACAAAAACAGCATCAGCCTCACATCTTCAATGTTATGTTTGTACAGTATTTAGGGACAGCTAAAACTTATGAATGGATGGGCCTAGCATATCTTTTAATGAAAACAGTGATCCAAGCAACTATTCAGGACACACACACCCACATAATCGGTAATCGCAAACAATTCCAATTTTGTATAGCAGGCAGGACGATGTGATCCCACTCACCCACCGCTGCCGCTTCACTAATAAAATTACGCATACTACGGACAAAGAAGCACAGCATTCAAATCATCATCATCGGTAATCGGTGCATAAACAATTCCAATTTTGTACAGCAGGCAAGGACGATGTGATCCCACTCACCCACCTGCTCGCTCGCTAATAAAATTACGATATGGACAAAGAGGCACAGCATCATCATCAATGTCATGCATCAAAGTACAAAGTATTCTTACTTGCATGGCACAGCAACTAGCGGCAGGAAGTCAGGAGAAAATATAGAAATTGGACGGTTTGCGATAAGTTTAAGTGTGTGATCAGTTTATAAAGCTAAGTGGTGAGTTTGTGTAGTTTGTAAAAGTGTGTCGACAGTTTGTACAGTTTGTGAAGGTGTGTGACATTTTGGACTTGGTATCCAGTTAGTGAATGTGTGTGGCCAATCTATGGAGTTTGTGGAGGTGTGTGAGGACTCTGTGTAGTCTATGAAGGCATATCGTCAGCCTGTGTAGTCTGCAAAAAAGAGTAAAAAGACATGTTTCACCCAGTCAACTACTGGGCTTCCTTAGACTTCTTCTGTGTCCGTTTTAATAGTAGGCTCCTAAATGAACCAAATACAGAACTGTGCAGCAAATAAACTTACCGGCAGTGCGATTTCTGTTCTGACGTATCCAGATGATGACCACAGGAAACACTGAAATGAGAAAGGCAGCAACACCACAATGAGCGTAACAGCAACGAGAAAGAAACCCACGCTGTGTTTTGCTTTTAAAGGGCTAAGTTCATGGACACTCTGTGAACAAACGCTACTCCGTTTTCGCTAGCTGAAATAACGCTGACCAATCAGGATTCCGCTTAAACCTCGTTAGTCCGCTGCATGAAAACCATTGTCCCTGCTTATGACTGTCCCATGCATGCTTGAATTAACCACTGTTTTTTGACTCCACAACCTTCCTCCGAAGGCTGTTCCATGCATCCACAACCTCTGTGAAAAATACTTCTTGCATTACCTCTGAGCCGTTCCTCCTCTATCTTCAAATTGTGCTCCTTGTTCTTGCACACCTCTTTTTTGAAAGATGCTACCTCTTGGACTTTGTTGATTCCTTGAGGTACTTGAAAGTTTTTATCATGTCCCTCTCCTCCTTTCTTCAAGGCTATACATATTAAGCTCCCTTTAGTCTCTCTTCATATGTCTTCCGGTGCAGACCCTGCACCATTTTAGTGCCCTTGTCTGGACAGCTTCCATCCTGTCTATGTCCTTGCAGAGATTGGGTCTCCAGAACTGCATGCAGTACTCTAGATGGGGTCTCACTAGCTGTCTGTACAGAGGGATAACAACTTCCTGTTTTCTGCTGGTGATGCCTCTCCCATGCATCCCAGTATCACCCAACCCTCCTTACTGCCCTTTCACATTCTTTGCCCACCTTTAAGTCATCTGATATGACTACCCTCAGGTCCCTTTCCATTTTGTTGTTGTTAGTATCTCACCCCCATTGTGTACTCTTCCCTGGGTTTTGTTTCCCAGGTGCATTACCTTGCACTTCTTAACATTGAATCTAAGCTGCCATACATTTGACCATTCCTCTAACCTTGCCAAGTCCCTTCTCATCCTTTCCACCCCACCATGTGCATCAACTCTGTTGCAGATCTTTTGTCATCTGCAAAGAGACATACTTTTCTTCTAGTCCCTCTGCAATGTCGCTTATAAAGACATTGAAGAGGACCAGTCTAATACTGAACCCTACGGTACCCCACTAGTAACCGCCCTTTCTTCAGAGTGAACTCCATTTACTATTACCCTCTGGGTCCTATTCTCCAGCCAATTCTTTACTCAGGCTATCATCTTGGGACCCAATCTCAGGCTTGCTAACTTGTATATTAATCTTTTGTGGGGACTGTGTCAAATGCCTTGCTAAAGTCTAGGTAGGACATGTCCACAGCCCCTCCCTGATCTACTACTTTGGTCACCCAGTCATAGAAATCTATTAGATTCATCTGGCATGACCTTCCGCTGTGAATCCATGCTGCCTTGGGTCCTGTGCCCCTCTGGCCTCTAGGTAGTCGACAATTCTTTCCTTCAGAAGTGATTCCATCATTTTCCCTATCACTGAGGTTAAACTAACAGGTCTGTAGTTTTCTGCTTCTGCTCTGCTCCCACTTTTATGAAGGGAATCACATCTGTCATCCTCCAGTCCTCAGGTACCACCCCATCCTCCCATGATTTGTTAAAGAGGGTAGTCAGTGGTGTCACTAGTTCTACCCTTAGTTCTTTTAGAATTCTGGGATGAATCCCATCAGGCCCCATTGCTTTGTCCACCTTCAGTTTTAGAGTTCCTTCAGAACACTTTCTTCTGTAAATGGGCTGGTATCAACTTCTGTATCAGAGTGTTTTATTGTTTGTTTAGGTACCTCCCTCTCTTCAGGGGTGTCAGCGTGGCTCAGTTGGTAGCACATCTGCCTGTGGACCAGAAGGTCGTGGGTTCTTGTCCCACACCAGGATTGGACTTACTCCTAAAATCCCTGGCATCCAGTGCAGTATTGGGGTGCTGTACTGCTGGGGTGTGGAATCCCTTCGGATGGGACGATTAACCCGAGGTCCTTCTGCCCATCCTGGTGTTGTCCTGGTGGGTGTTCAGGTGGAAGTAAAGAACCCAGGGCACTCTTCGCAAAGAGCAGGAAACAATCCTAGTGTCCTGGCCATCATTCCCTTCCCATAAACACCTGGTTCATGCAATTATCCAGGCTGTGTGTGGGTGATGATGTGTAATATGGCGCCACCACACATTCAGTCACTTCACTATCAGTCTAGCATTGCTTGTAAAGCGCTTTGGGATACTGTGTATGAAAAGCACTATATAAATGCTGATTCTTCTTCTTCATTTGTAAATACTGAGCAAAATATTTGTTTAGTATCTCTGCCTTGTCACAGCCATCCTCTGCCCACCCCCTTTATTAAGCCTCACTGTCCCTCCTTGGTCTCCTGGATGGAGGAGTTCCCTTACTACTTCCAGTGTGGCCTGAAGACAGGCAACTTTCTCCCTCAGGGCAGAGAGTTATCTGCAAACAGGGCAGCATCTCAGCCTCCAGAAAGACTCCGGAAGACTGCTGCCCTACAGCCATTTCATTGCACTACTCCCCACATGTCTGTTCACCTTCTTGTTTATATTTTTTTATTTTGTGTGTGTGTGTGTGTGTGTTGTGTGTGTGTGTGTGATTGGTTTGTCTTAATTTTAATCAGGGAGATAATGGATAAAGGAGAAACAAGCTAAAGGATATGTTGTAAGCGTGAACCAATCCTAGGCCTTTGATAGGGTCTTGCATGACTTTTATCACTGTGTCTGACTGCATATGGGATATCACTTTTATTTGTCCGTTGGATCCAGATGTGTTATACTCTGGCTTATGTCCAACCATACAACAATAGATGGGTAGAAATAGATGCCCGTCTAAGAGGTGGTCTGACAGGGCTGTCCACTTAGCCCCTCTTATATATCTCAACATTAGTGTCGGTGGTGCGGATCATACATAATTCCCCAAATATACATGGTATAAGATATGGAAGAATTCAAGAAGAAAAAACATAGCATATGCTGATGATTTGTGCTTATTAATTTAAGCTGTATCATCAGGGCAGATAGCTACAAAATCTTGTAGAAAGTAAGTTAGAGGTAATAGGATCAAAGATTAACACAGAAAAGTCATTGCATTAATGTCCAGAGTACAGGTATATCAGAAGATGATATTGCAGATATAAAATAGAGAATACATCTTGCAAAATACTAGGGGCGGATTCACAAAAGATTATGCATGGCACAAAGTGACTTGCACCAAATAAAATGGTGCAAGTAGCACTTGCGCTATGAGTTATGCCATTTGAGATTCAAAAATGTTGCAGGCTGCTTGAGCCCAAAGAGGACATCAGCCACCATTTGTGCCATAAACCCCGCCTGACATGGTACAAGAGGGTTTATGGTGGCAGCTGTGTCCAATTCAGTCAAGGTGGCTGCCACATCCTCAATTTGGGATTTAGAAACAACCCCTGGTGGATATCCATCAAAGAACATTTATGCCAGCCATGAACTGGCGAAGTGTTCTTTGCTGTCCACCGGAGGTTGCAAATATGCCCCATTGTCGGGAACAGTGGGCTACTACCCCAATGGCCCTGATCCCCAAAATAGTGCCCCACCATTGTGTAGTTTCCCAGTGTAGCCCTAGTGGTCTAGTGGCCCCACCCCCACAGCCCAATCCCAAAAGTAGCGATACTGGAAAGCTTGTGTGGGCTATAGCCCTCCCAAGTCCCATCCTTGCATATGTGTGAAGAAAGCCCATGCAAGCTAGTGGCCCACCACCACGCCCCAATCCCCAAACCCCAATTCCCTGTCCCGATCCCTCCGATAATTGCAATAGCTTTTGTTAATGTACAGTATGTCATTCAAATAATTATGAAGGTATCCCTGGTGGTCTAGCGGCCCCCACACCATCACTCATCAGTGCCAGACCACCCTGTTCCCCACACCCATACCCAGCTGGCAACTGGCACAGCCCACCTCTACCACTGCAGCCAGCCACAGACTGGGCTTCACTCTGAGCGTGATGTTGTAAAATGGTATGCTATCAGTAAATGACAGCTGCTGTTATTCATTGAGCATGTGCTATTTACTGTACATGCTCAGAATGAAGCTCAGTCAGTGACTGGCCACAGTGGTGAGAGGTGGACTGTGCCAGTTGCCGGCTGGGTATGGGTGTGGAGGGGTGGGATGGTCTGACACTGATGGGTGGTTGGGGCTGCTAGACCACCAGGGATACCTTGAATAATTATGTAAATGCTATACTGTACATGCACAAAAGCTATTACAATTGTCGAGAGTTGGGACAAGGAATTGGGTTCAGGGATTGGGGCTGCGTTAGAGTGCTAGCCTGTATGGGCTTTCTTTACACATATGCTGGGATGGAGCTTGGGGGCTATAGGCCAGATGGGCTGTCCAGTATCTTCACTGCTGGGGAGTGGGGCTGGGGACATGGCCCCTGCCACGATGACCAGATAGGAATCTGAGGGCACAGTTGCTGCCCGCCCGTCCTGCAGCTTACGACATTCATGGTCATGGCACCATCTGTTTGACTGATGCCATAAGCCGCCAGATGCAGACCCCTGGAGTTGGTCTGATGCTGAATTGTGTGCAGGGTCCAGGATGCAGGGACCGTTGCGCAAGCTGCCATTGTTGCAACTTGCGTTCAACCTTTGTGAATACAGCTCCTGTTTTATTTTTGGGCCAGGAATATGGCTAATTATAATTGGGAATGATGCTTAGCCAAGGGAAAATGAAAAGTGATCAGGTGGAATGCCTGGCACATGGGGAAACGTGATCAGCTCATTCTCTATATAAGTGAAAGCAAAGCGGTTTCATTCACAAGAAAGCAGCTGGCTACGAGGAAGGCAGCTGCACTGGCTGCCTTTTTCTTGCATTTATATATCTTGTTTAGGTGCAGGCAGGGTGGGGGGAGGCAAGGGCTGCTGCTGGCTACCGGGGTGTGTGTGGGAGGAGGACCACAGGGAGGACTGTTAACTTTAATTTAGTAAAGAAAACTGGTGGCTATCCGTGGAAGCGGGTGAAGTTAATGCTGGCCTCCCTAAAAGAATTTGCTGCCTTTTTTTTTAAATATTGTAATAGTGACTTGGTAACTTGGAGGGGATTTTGGGTGCAATATGAGGGTGGGGGAAGGGGGTTATATTATTCCCTGAATATGGACGAAAAATGAGCTATTCGATTCAATTGCACATTATTCGTGGTATTCAGGAAATAATATTTGTTAGTCACACAGCCCTACTCAGGAGTTCAGCACCCATCTCATGCCACACTACAGTGTCAGTACTGGGATTTAACCCAAGTGTCTGCTGTGGGGATAGAGTCCAGAGCCTTCTGATTTTCTGGTCTCAGAAGCGAGTGTGCAACCTGCAGAGCCACTGACACTACAGGTATGATACACGGTATTCTTTACAGGTATGTTTTTTATGTTTAGCCTGTCTATTTGTCATATCTTGTCCCTAAAGACCCTATCAATATTTTCTGCCCCTTCCAGTATGTTACATACAGACATGCATGCATACAGTACATACATACATACAGACATACATACAGTGCATACATATAATAGACAGAAGCAGGCCATAATAACCCATTGAGACTGCAATGATAAATTCAGCTGTGGCTTTAGAACAATTCAAGGATAGAAAATGAGATCTTCCATTTATTGTGTGACAGTAATCTAAAGTAACATGTGACATCAACAAAGGGGAGGTAGGATACTGGATCCAGTAATATCAAATATAAATGGTAACATCAACAACTGTTATACAAGCAAACCTTTGGGTAACAGTGATCACAACATGGTCTAGTTGCAGATAAACAGGAAATTAATTATGGAAGTGGAATTTCTAAGAGTAAGAAATTTAAAGGAGAAAACTCCTGTATATTTATGATTTGGATATGTCTGATGTATTTATGATACATGACATCAATTACTGTACATATGTCAATAAGAGATCGATCATTTCTTCTGTTGTAACACATATCTAGAGTCTGGAGCTCTGACACAAGGTTGTAAAGTGTCAAGCAAGCCTCCATTTACATGCAAATATGTCACTTCTTTTTACAATTTAAGCTTTATTAATACATTTCCATTATAATGGGCAGTTACATCAAATCGAGGTGATGAGACATACTTCTAGAACAGTAAAACTGCCCAGCCCTCCTCTCCCACCCCATCCCCTTACAGCAGCAACAAAATTAGGTCACCTAAAGTGCAGTCGTGAAACAATGGTACGTATGGGTAAAACTAAAGTGTGATATAAGTTCAGTGAGGTAGCAGGAGTAAAGAAAGAAGGGGGTCCTATATCTTGCTATATATCTCTAGTCTGTTATGAAAGCTTGTAATTGCCTTCTCTGTTCGAAGGTTAGCAATGATTTCATGTAACCATTCCTGGAAGGAGGGAACCGATTTTCCTTCCAATGACATAGTATAAGTTTCTTAACAGAGAGTGCAACCATAGAGATGTGATATTTCCTAATTCTAGCATTAACCAGGGACATGTCCCTAGAAGACATACCTCCAGAATGAAGTACTCCTGTAGGCCCAGTAGGGGATCAAGAAACATCTTAATTGTATTCCATAGAGAAGAAACTTTGGGACAGGACCAGAACATGTGCAAGAGAGTACCCTCTTCTTGCAGGCACTTAATACATGCTAGAATTCAAGAAGCCCCATTTTTAATTTGATAAGGGTACAATACATGTTATGTAGAATGTGGTATTGCATGAGCGCAGCCTATCTTGGGAAACATACTTATGACAGGATCTCCATAGGGATTGCCAGTCCAGCTGGTATTGAGGGAGGAGTGAATTCCAGAAATTAGTAGGTCCAAGGTGTCCCCTTCTTATAGTACAACACCCTGTATAACTTAGATATTATGCCAGAAGAACCGGACAGTTGGGAAAATTCAAGAATCGGAGCTGATACCTTCTGGGAGGGAGAACTCCCCAGGGTTACAATGAGAAGGTGTCTTAACTGCATAACTTTAAAATGAGCTGAGTCTGGAATATGGAACTTGTCAACAATTCCACGTGAGGACAACCAATGCCCTTCCCTGTCTACCAGGGAGGCAGTTTTCCATCGCCTAGTTGAGGCAGCCAGTTTGAAGGAATCCACTTTCCGCTAAGAGTGAAAGATGAGGAGTTGCAAATGGACTGAGCTAGGTCAGTCTGAGGGAGTAATGAAGAAATAAACATAACTGTGTATATACTCTTAAAAAGGTACTTATTGTGGTACAGTTAACCATCTTTACATGAGACAACTTGAGATAAAATAGGTTTGAGGGGTCCAGGCGTTTAGATTTAATTGTGTCTAACTCGATCTTAAGCCACACTGGTTGTACCACTTCAGGGCCTGGGAGATCCATCTCCAGACAATATGCCAGATGACTGGCCCAGTAATATAGTGCCATATGGGGAATCCTCAGCCCCCCAAAAAAATTTTGGGGCAGCTAGTTTATGGTAGGCCAACCGAGGATACTTTTCTGCCCAGATAAATCTGGTAAATATACTGTGCAGTTTCTTAAACCAGCGTATGGGGATAAAAGAGTTGAGAAGAGATAACGGTAATAAATTCTAGGAAATACATTCATCTTAATGATGTTAATCCTACCCCACAATGATACAGGAAGTTTAGATCATCTGTCGAGGTCATGTATAATGACCTGTGAGAGAGAATCCAGATTATCTTTGACCCATTTCAAAGTGTCGGGATAGTTTTATACCCAGATATTTAATTACTCTAGGAGTCCAACCTAAACCTAAGGGGCAAATATCATCCTTAAACACCTTGTGATTTAGTGTGAAAAACAAGGATTTACTTGCATTCAACTTGTAGTTGGATAACGCACTGAATCTAGCTATCTCGTTCAATAGGGGTGGTATCAAGGAAACCAGATGGGAGAGATATATCAGCAAATCATCTACGTCAGCTGTGAGTTTAATCTCATAATGCCCAACTCTGATACCTTGTATAGAGATATTTTTGGAGAATGTTTTGGATGAGGATTCCAGATATAGGTTAAACAAGAGAGACAACAGGGGCAACCCTGCCTGGTGCCTGAATGAAGTGAGAAATAGTCTGAGAAGGCCCCATTAGCTGAGATTCTTGCTATAGGGAATTTATATAGTGCAGCAACCCAGGAGATGAATACCGGGAAAGTTAAAGACACTCAAAACCTTGAAGAAAACTCCAATTCACTCGGTCAAATGCCTTCTCACCATCAAGAGACCAAGCCTGCAGGAAGTCAAGCGTCTCTGGAGATCGAGAAGACATGGGATAACGTAAGCAGGTGATCCACAAGGCGTCCTTCATGAAACCTACCCTGATTCATACCTACTAACTCAGGTAGCACCACGGATAACCTGTCAGCTAGAATCTTGAGAGGATCTTGATATCCTGATTTAGGAGAGATAAGGCCTGTAGCTCTGGGCGAGCTCAGGGTCTTTATCCGGCTAAGGAGGAGCACTATCAAGGCTTCAAAGAGATGGCGATCAACGTCCAACCGGATAAGATGTGCTGAAATAAACTATTAAGTACTGGCAATAGAAGATCCGAAATGTTTTATAAAAGGGAGGAAAATCCATCAAGGCCAGGAGTTTTATCGAGGTAAACCACTAATAACCTCAGATATTTCCCCTGAGTTATGGGAGAGACCAGAGAGGCTGTATAATGTACTGGAAGGAGGGTAGATGTGAGTCTGTCAGGTACTTCTCCATGTTTTCTGGGCTGGGAGGAGCTCCATGTCCCGTAAAGCGATTTATAGTATACTACGAACTCTTGAACTATCTCTGTGGGAGATGTTTTCAGGGATCCATCATCAGAAGCCTAACTGAAGGGATAAATCTTACTAATTCTTGTTGTTTGATGTGAAGTGCCAGAAAGGCGCCTGGCTTTTCGCCTTGGTCAGTGTAACTAGCTTTAGTATGTATGATAGCTAACTCCACCTTTTCTTGGAGTAGTTCTAAATACTTATCTCTCAGCCCTAGGAGCCTCACCTTGTCCTCATCTGAGGAGCTAATCGAATCATTGGATTCCAGAGCCCAATTTGGGATAACAAGGACAGTAATTCTCTCTCCTAACTCTTTTCCTAGCCACCGAGAGGCAGATGAGAACTCATCTCATGTAAGCATTGAAGGCCCCCCATATACTATCTGGCTTTGCACTATTTAAAGGTTGGACTGAAAAAGGCCTCAATGTGTTCCCTTATGGTATTGCAATAATTAGAATCTTTAAACAATTGGTCGTTGAGCTTCCAACGTGTTTCTCTCCTTGACACATCATGAATTGAGAGATCACACAGCACCAGAGGTGATCGGAGACAGGGTCAGGTTGTATCAACGAGGACTTGACCCTGGGCAGAAGCGTCTGAGAATAAATATGTAGTCAATGCGGGACTGTGAACCATGTAACAGAGACCTGAATGTGAACTCCTTGGAATCAGGATTTAAAACATGCCAGACATCACAGAGCCCGCATAGATCCACTAATTCTCTAAAGGCCCTCTGACCTGAGGAGATCTCATCCCAATACGCCTCCCAACCTGTCAAGATTGGAGTCTGCAACAATTAAAGTCACCCCAGGACAATCCTTATGGGAAGGAAAGGCAGAATTGAATTTGTAAGTCTCATGAAGTATGCAGGGTCATCAGTGTTGGGACCATATATACTGCCCAGTAGCAAAGGTATTGACCAGAGAGTGCCTATAACTAAAACGAACCTACCCTTGGGATCCCTGATTGTATGAGTTGGGATGAATGGTATGCCCTGTTAATGATGATCATAACCCCACAGCTATTTGAGAAGCCTTGCACCTCATACACCGTCCCCACCTGTTGCCTCCTCCCTTGAGGCTTCTGTTTCTAATAAGTGCGATTCCTGTAGAAAAGTAGCCTGAGTGCGTAAAGACTTAAATGCTTGAGAACCTGGTATTGTTTAGATTTTTCTTGATCCCTTGACATTCCATGTTGCAAAAGTCACCTCCTTAGCCATCTACTTAAGGACTCTGAGTGTACTAAAATCAGCCTTGCACTCAGGGTATGTAACCTGAGTAATCTAACCCCCATTGCTGCTGTAGGTCCTCCCACCACCCTAGCCCCTCACAAAAAAAACAATTCAAACCCTCTAGTACACCCCACCCCCAACAAGAGCATGCCCCACTCCCCTCCCAACCCCACCGCTGTCACAAGCAAGCAGCACAGCACTGGATCTTATCCTCCCTCCGCCCTCCAAATGTATCCCTGCAAGTGCTTTCCCTTATAATTCAAAATACAAAGCAGTCAATAGGCTGCATTACTGAAGCATAAAGTCAACGCAGGGTCTCGGCTTCCAGGGCCTATTAACATCTACTGGTGAATCCACTACTGAATGAGAGAGAGAGAGAGAGAGACTAGATGCCAAAATGTGAGTGTGAAAAACGTCACTCTAGTCCTGAGAGGGAGATGAAAGCCTGTTCCCTGCAGGGAACTATTTCTTGAACCAGAACCAGAGCGAAAAGCAAGATGGAGGGTGAGCCCATCAGCCGAGACAAAACCCGGAAAAACAAGGCCAGATAAGGAGTGAGACAAAATCCAGAGATGGGAAAACCCATGGGAAAAACCACCCAGGGACTGCGCCCCAGCTCCAAAAATCCCCCACGAAACCAGCACAACTTACTAACAAAGCAATCCCTCTCAAGGCTGGGTGACCAGAATTGCATTAAATGGGCAAGCAGCCCTCTTGTGGACATAACCTGCTCCAATCCACCATTCAAAGGTGCCCTGAAAGCCTGGAATCGCTCGAAAATCCGACTACCCATCCTCCAAGGACTAAACCAGAGGCATAACCCGAAACCTAGCCCTGTGTGTTTCCCTGGATAATGAGTGGCGATGTTATATCTGATACAGTCCAAAACAAACCCCACTGAGCACCCCTAGAACTCTTCCTGTAACACTATTCCTATTAACAGGCCTGAGCCTGTTAAAGTTAGGTTGAGCCTCTACTAGTAGACTAGTTTTATTAGGAGGCATAAGTCCAGTGAAGTCCGTCGCTGGAAAGAACACTGTCCACACAATGTTCTGAGCCATAGTTCGTTCTGAAGTTGCAGTAAGCTCCGAAGATCATGAGGCCCTCTCAGGTAGTGTGAAACAGGTCTGGCAATGCTGACTTAAGGTTTAGTAACGCAGCATCAGGATCTCGAAATTAAGCCATGAGCCATTTACAGAGAGACTTGTAATTTCACTGGGTACCCCATCCTGAACTTTAAACCAGCCATTATAATCTTGGATACAATCGGGTGGAAGGCTTTCCGCTTCAGTCGAATCGAACCAGGATATCCTGAGCAATTCTAAGCTTCACCTTCTCCCATCTGACTTCTTGCAAGGCCTTGACTTTCTGTAAAAATCTGCCTTTCAGATAATTGAGAAAGCGGCAAATGATGGGGCGAGGAGGTGCTCGGGAGGGTTTTGGTGCAAGATCGGGAGGCCCATTCTATTATATGTTTTTGGGCCAAAGGCGATAGGGCCAGCAACTTTTCTACCAACTTCTGAATAAAGACAACGGTATCCTGGCTTCTTCCTGGGAGCCTCGAGGATTACCACATTATTTTTCCAACCACGGCCTTCCAGATCCTCAAGCTTTGCTTCTAATCTAGACAACCTCTGTTTTGTTAGTAGGAGCTCAGGATCCATACTTTCCAGCTTTCTCTCAATCGAAAATATTCTGGCAGTATTGTCTGATACTATCGTGGAGACTTCCTCTATCTTTCTGGAAAGGGACTTCAGGTCGATTGCCATTTCTTTCATCTCCTCCCAGAATGGTTTGAATTCCTCTAGAAATCTATTAAGTGTTAGGGTTCTTGGTCCCCAACTTGACATGCAGATTCAGGCTTGTCTGGGCCACTCGAGCTCGGGATTTCTTCAAGGCCTTCTCGCGGGTGTGGCGGGGTATGTTTCTGTGGGGCTTTCTTCATGTAAGCCTCCATTTACCACATAGGAACTCAGTACAGGGCGCACACTGTTCAGAGACAAGAAAACTCTTGAGCAGAGGAATTAGATGAAATTTAGTGATATTAAATAACAATTTTGTAGTCGGAAGGCAGGAGCTTAGCGGAGGAGCATCTACTCAGCACCCTGCATCACATGATCTCTCAAATGTGTCACTTCTAATACAACCCCCATTCCGTGATGTCACTGCAGCAACAGTGCAGAAGAAAACATAAGGATATCAATGTCAGAAAAGACTTGTCTGCTCCTGTTGGAAACTGAGAAACTTGCTAAACTGCAGAGAACAAACTAGAGCATTTGAAGAACTGGGAACTTGGTAAAACATAATATTGTAGTGGACTAGGAAGGTAGCTACACTTTCTACAGAAAGTTTCATTATTTTCTTATTGGCATTAGAATTGCAGGATTCCATTAAAGTGTAGCAATTTTATAACCAGAGGGTTAAAATACAACTGAAGTTGCTTGATTTCTGTGCTAGACACATAGGATTTGGAAGGATATTTGTGCAATATTTTAGAAGTGTCCTGCTGGCTGAACAGTGAGTTCATTTTTATCCCTGGACTCAGTAGAGTGGTTTGTGTAGGAGCAGTGGTCTAGTACATTGTGGTGTTGGTTGACTTACTATAAAGGGCAGTACTCACCAGGGTGGTGGAGCAGTGGTGTATCTGATTGTTTCTAACAGTCACCAGTGATTGTGGCATTTCCTCTATAGCCAAGGTTCTGACATCACTTCCTCAACAGGTCTTGGAGCAGAACTGTCATATTCTTAATTACCCAGCACAGTGCATACAGGGTAAGTACACACAAACAAACAAACAAAAAATTATATATTACTCATTGTATATTATAAGGAAGAGGACATGTGGGGAGTGGTGCAATGCACTGGCTGTGGGGCAGCAATTTTCCAGGAGACATTCTAGAACCTGCTTTGCTGCAGTATTTTCGAAACTGTCAGCTCTGAGGAGGAGGTTGCCCACCTCCAGGCTGAACTGGCAAGGACTAAGGAGGCCTACCCACCCAAAGAGCACCAGTTACACAACCACTGCCTCAGAGGTTGCCATGTGTGAAGAGCAGATGGATCACAGTAGGTTCGGGAGGGAGGGTGGTGGAACAGGCGTAGCCCTGAGTTGCACCTCTACACAAATCATATGTCAGCCTGGCAAATCAAGGTTCCTCTATGATGACACCCTCATTGGAGACCAAGAAAAATGCTGGGGACATCCACAAGGAGACTCACAAAGAGTGGCAAAGGGACACCACAGGGAAAGAAACAGCTTCTGATAGGGGACTCAGTTGTTGAGGTGTAGACCTGGGGAAGGGAGATGAGAGGAAGTAAGGTTCCTGCCTGGTGCCATGGCTTGAGGGACAGGAAGCGAATCCTCAGGATTGCAGAAGCAGCATCACAGGAGAGGAAACTGGATATCATTGTCCACCTCAGGACAAATGACCTAGCTAGGCATGAGATCAGTGCAGTGCAGGACAAATTTGTGGCATTGAGGAGGGCCTCAGACAGGTAGCAAGCACAGTAACCTTCTCAGAGGTGCTGCCAGTCTATGGCAGGGGTGAGGCTAGGGTACTGCACACCATGCAGTTTAATGAATGGTTGCAAAACTGGTGCAGAGCACAGAGCTTTAGCTTCTTTGGGACTGGGGGTCCACCTGGAGAGACCAAGGTCTATACTGGCATAGTGGTCTGCATCTGTCCAGGAAGAGAAACACGCTCCTAGGTGACAGGTTTAAAGGCTTCCTTGGCAAGCTTTTTAAACCAGCCAAGGGGAGGTGCTGATAGGAAACAGAAAGTTCAAGCCTCCCCACAAAACATGGCAGGTAGTAGGGTAAACACTGAGATACAGAGCTTGACAGAGGCAGAACAGGGGCAAATGGAAAATGGACAAGGGCAATAAGAGCAGAGATGGGGTAAAAAAGGATAAAGCCAACACTAAATGGAGGGCAATGAGTACCAATGCTCGTAGTCTTGAAACAAGCTTCCAGAGCTAGTAGCCCTGATGGAAGAGGAACACTTGGATTTTGTGGCAGTCACAGAAACATGGTACATGGAGAACCATGACTGGGATGTCAGCATACCAGGGTACACAATCTACAGAAGGGACAGGGAGGGTAAAAGAGGAGGTGGAGTTGCTCTCTACATAAGGGAAGGGATCAAAGCTACAGAACTAAAAAGTAAAGGGGAGGACAAGAGGAACTCTGGGTCACCCTGGAGACAGGGAAGGGCATCACAATCTGCACAGGGGTTGTATACAGACCCCCGTCTCAAGGGAGGAAATGGACAAGAAAATGATATAGGGCATTCTCAAAATGGCTGAAAAAGGGAGATACTGTTGATGGGGACCTGAATATGCCAGATGTTAACTGGGTGACATGGACTGCAGCCACATCCAAGAGCAGGGTCATTTTAGATGCCCTACAGGAGCATGCCTTAGACAGCTAGTGGTGGAATCCACTCAGGAGGGAGCAATATTAGACCTGGTACTCTCAAATGGAGAGAGGATCACAAACTTAGAAGTCAGTGACATCTGGGAACAAGCGACCACTGCACAGTGTGCTTCACAATAAACACAACCATGGAGACAAGCCATACAAAGACAAGGATACTGGACTTTAGAAGGGCTGACTTTGGCATAATGGGTGAATACCTGAGGAATGCATTAGCAAATGGCCAGAAAGGAGAGGTGGAAGAACAATGGAAAAATCAGAACTGCCATCATGGAGGCAACAAGCCTTTGTGTGAAACAAATAAAGAAAAGAAAGAGGAATAAAACCACTATGGCTCTCAAAAGAGGTGTCATGGAAGGTTTAAGGGAAAAGGTTGCATTCAAAAAGTATAAGGAATCACAGATGGAGCACAACAGGGAACTGTATCAATTAAAGCAGAAAGAAGTGTGGAAGGCAGTCAGAAAAGCAAAGGCCCAAACCGAGGAAAAGATATCCAACTCAGTTAAGAAGGGATAAAACCTTTATAGGTACACTAGGAGCATAGAAAGGTTAAGGAGGGATAGTGAAGATTAATAAAGGAGAGGGAGGTGGGCAGAGGTAGACAGTGAAAAGGCAGAGATACTGAATGAATACTTTTGCTCAGTATTCACAAAAGAAGAAGAGAAGGAGTTACCTAAACCAAACAGTAGAAGCACCTGGCTAGTGGGGTTGACACCAGTCCATTTACAGAAGAAAGAGTACTGAAAAAATCCTAAAAACTCAAGGTGGACAAAGCAATGGGGCCTGACAGGATTCACCCTAGAATCCTAAAAGAGCTAAGGAGGACCAGTGACACCACTAACCACACTTTTAACAAATCATGGGAAGATGGGTGGTATCTGAGGACTGGAGGAGGGCAGATGTGATTCCCTTCACAAAAGTGGGAGCAAGGCAGAAGTAGGAAACTACAGACCTGTTAGTTTGACCTCAGTGGTGGGAAAATGATGGAATCAATTCTGAAAGAAAGAATTGTTGAGTACCTAGAGGCCAGCGGGCACAGGACCCAAAGCAGCATGGAGTCACAGCAGGAAGGTCATGTCAGATGAATCTAATTGATTTCTTTGACTGGGTGACCAAAATAATAGACCAGGAGGGCTGTGGATATGGCCGACCCTAGACTTTAGCAAGGCATTTGACACAGTCCCACACAAAGATTAATAATCAACTTAGCCAGCCTGGGAGTGGGTCCCAGGGTGGTAGCCTGATAGCAAACTGGCTACACAACAGGACACAGAGGGTAAAGTGAATGGAACACATTCTGAAGAAAGGGGGTTGCTAGTGGAGTACCTCAGGACTCAGTACTGGGTCCAGTCCTCTTTAACATCTTTATAGGTGACATTGCGGAGGGTCTGGAAGGAAAGGTATGCCTCTTCGGATGACACAAAGATCTGTAACAGAGTTGATACACAAGGGGGATATAAAGGATGAGAAGGGACTTGGCAAGGTTGGAGGAACGGTCAGACATATGGCAACTAAGATTCAATGCAAAGAAGTGCAAAGTAATGCACTTGGGAAATAAAATCCAGGAGAAGAGTACACAATAGCAGGGAGGTACTAACGACAACAATAATGGAAAGGGATCTGGGTGTAGTCATACCAGATGACCTAAAGGTGGGCAAGCAATGTGAGAAGTCAGTAAGAAGAGCCAGGGGATACTGGGATGCATAGGGAGGGGCATCACAAGTAGAAAAAAGGAAGTGGTTATCCTCTGTACAGACAGTTGGTGAGACCCCATCTGGAGTACTGCATGCAGTTTTGGAGACCTCATCTACGCAAGGACATAGACAGGATGGAAGCAGTCCAGAGGAGGGCAACTAAAATGGTGCATGGTCTACATCAGAAACCATATGAAGAGAGACTGAGAGAGCTTAATATGTATACCCTTGATGAAAGGAGGGACAGGGGGGACATGATAGAAACTTTTAAGTACCTCAAGGGAATCAGTAAAGTCCAGGAGGGTAGCATCTTTCAGAAAAAAGATGTGTAAGAACAAGGAGAAAAATTTAAAGTTAGAGGGGGATGGCTCAGGGGTAATGTGAGGAAATTCTTTTTCACGGAGAGAGTGGTGGACGCATGGAACCGCCTTCCTGGAGAGGTTGTGGGGTCTAAAACAGTGGGGGAATTCAAACATGCATGGGACAGACATAAGGCAATTATAGTGGGGGTTGCAGGAAGTAGGCTGTTGGTTAACTAGAATCTGCAGCTTATCCAATAGGTAGGAAATGGGCAGACTAGGTGGGCCAAGTGGTCCTATCTGCCGTCAAAGTCTATGTTTCTATGTTTCTATGTAATGCTATCCATCCTGATTTTATTTTAAGTCTGCAATGGCTTAAGACAGTTCTGTCATGCAGCTCCACCCAGAGAGTAGTATTAGTAGCCTTAATAAGTGTAGAGCAAATAATACATCTAATAGTATTTCATTCATAGGAAACAAAATCTGTTTCTTTGTGCTGCTCATTCCTCTCTGTGAGATAGTTGTAACATGTTGTGGACAGGAGTAGATTGACTCAATCAATCAATCAATCAATCAATCAATCAATCAATCAGACTTTATTTAACCAGAACACACCATTGAGCAGGTTCATTTACAAGATGGTCCTGGAAGAAATAGAAAACATTACCAATACCATGGCAGTTATACAGATGATATATAAACACAATAGTGCATCAAACAAGTAAGGAGGTCAAGGATTTTGTATCTGTTTATGCGCCACTTTGCAACACCTGACAACATGCACATGCCTATTACAGAGTACATATTCGTTCCAGTATGGATACAAAGTTGTTCATGATGTAACTGTATAAACATAGCAACCCAAAAAGTACCCAAGCAGTATCTTATGCTGGGAGGTGAAGGGAGTGTGGAGAGATGGGAGGTGTAGGGGTAGTAGAAAAGGGTGCAGGGGAGGAGGGAGCATAGGGGGATGGAAAGAGGTAGAGGAGGGTTGTAGGATAAGTGCGGGAACAGGATGACTGCTCAAGTGCAGGGAGTTGCAGATTGTAGGATTTGGGCAATTATTGATGGCATATGCAACTTTCTTTCAGCACAGAAGATAGTAGGGTCTTGAGAGTAGATATACCGGAATGGTTCAGAACTTTAGTGACTTCTGAGTGCAATTCAAAGGGATGGAAGGGCAAAGTAATAGCTGCAGTGCCATATTGAGTTCTGACTTTAGGGACTTTGAACATTACAAGTGAGTAGTGCCTCAGGCTGTGGAAATCTGAACATCGAGTAAAGAGATTGGTGATATATGTGAATAGTTTACTAATAATTGCTCTGTGGATCCAAAGGCACGCATTTCTCTGCCTCCTGACAGTCAGGAAGGTCCAGCCTATCATTGCATAGAGCAAGCAATGGTGGGTGTTTACAGGAGTATAAGTGATGAATCTCAAAGCCCAGTGGAAAAGTGAATCAAGCTTAGTTAGATTCACCTTAGGACAGTGCTATAGAGAATGGCTGCATAATCTAAGAGGAGGAGAAATGTAGTTTAGACTAGATTTCTCTTAGCTAAAGGTGAGAAGGTGTCTAATGTGGTAGAAGATGCCCAGGTGCTGCCTCAGTTTTTAGCTAGCTCGTCCAAGTGAACTATGACGTTAAGCTTACCGTCCAGCCAAAAGCCCAAGTATTTAAACCTGTCCTCTGTTTCGAGTGGTTCCTAACTAGGTATGTAACGTAAGGCTTTGAGTAAAAGCAGTTTGCAGATACGGTTGGGAGGAGAAAAGCATAGCTTTTGTTTTGTTAGCATTGAGGAGCAATTTAAGATGAAGAAGGTTATGTTGCAGGATGTCAAAATCATTCTGTAGCTCTTCAAAAGCAACCTTAGGGAGGGACTAGCAGTGTATAGCACAGTGTATTCTGCAAAGAGGTGCATCTTTGCCACATGAACCTTGCAGTCTAAATTATTGATGTAGATTGCAAAAGGATGGGACCCAGGATAAATCCTTGTGGCACTCCTCATGGAAGAATCTTAAGTGGGGAGAAATCTCCTTGAGCTTTGATTTGCTGCATTCTGTTAGTAAGGTAGTGGCTGAACCATTTATAAGCTATAGCGTCAAGGCCGAGGTGACACAAGGCAGACAAATGTAGGCCATGCTCGCGGTATCAAAACCCTTGCTTAAGTCTAGAAACAGTGCATAGATATACGCTTTCAAATTGGTGAGTTTGCCAATCACTAGTTACTTTGGCTAGGTGGATACGTGCTATGCTTTGGTCCGAAACCTGACTGTATGGTGTTAAGCAAGTCTTTGGCTTCCAGGTAATCTCTCAGTTGGTTATTAACTATCTTTTCCAGTAGTTTTGATAAAATAGGAAGAAGAAACTGGCCGTAATTGTTCAGGTCGCATGTAGCCCCAGACTTAAAAGTGGATGATATGAGCGTTTTTCACATTGCTGGTAAGTTACTTAGTGCTAGGGATAGATTGAAAAGATGTGTAATGGGGGCAGTCAAGTAGTAGTAACCAATTTTCAAGAATAGGGGTTCTAGGAGACCAGTGCCATCATTTTTCTTAACATCCAGTGACAGTAGTAAGTCCTCAACCTGTTTAAAGGTCACTGGGCTGAAGCTAAAAAGGGTGATTTCTGACTTTTCACACTGTCAAGGCATGGGGCAACCTTAGTACTGGCTTGAGTTGGGAGCCTGCACGCTGAGACATCAGATGCTATGCCTTCTGTGGCAAAGTGGTTATAAAGTAGCTCCAGGACGTCAGCCTTGCCTTTGTATGAAGAATCTCCAACAACAATCTTTGAAGGCAGTGGAGGGGATGGAGTGCGGTCCCCGGGCTCTCTAAGTATATTCCAGAATTTGCGGAATTATTTTTGGATTCTTCTAATGATGTTTGAAAGTAGTGTGCTTTTGCAAGCAAGCAATCAATCAATCTTAATTTAACCAGGTGAACACCCCAAGAAGATTCATTTACAAGGTGGGCTGGGCAGGTTCCCAAAGGATCAAACAAGACTGTATTTTTCCTTGTACAAATTATACGTCCCCTTTCAGCAGCCTGAAAGTGAGAGCTAGATCACTTACTTTAGTGTATTGTTTCACATTTCAAGTGGTCCTAAATCTAAGTTTCTGACTGGAATTACCAAGAGAAAGTATGCATTTGACATGGGAGGAGTGAGCTAAGCAAATACAGAGCACTACAAACACTGAGACTGATTAGTTTCTTTACCTACAACAGCTGAGGTGTACCATCTGATTTGTGAGAGACATCCTACTTCGAATGCTGGCATTACAAACCAGGAAGGGGGCTGCCACAGTTTTCCTCAGTACCTTGAAAGTTAAATGCTGTAGCTTTCCCATCACTGCTAATCATTGTTAATGGGAATGGGGGCACTTTTAAAGTCATGGACCTGGGGGCCATAACAGTTCCAAGAAGGTTTGGGAACTTGTTAAGGGTTACAGAGTAAGGGACTGCAGTAGGGTTTGAACCCTGTCTCCCAGTTACCATGCCTGTGCTTTCACCACTAGACCACTCTTCTTCCATATGCTGCAGCTGATGCTTCCCTGGTAACATATTCCTTGTTATAGCTGAACTCTTTATTGCCTTACAGCAGCCATCCAATCACTGACTGCCTAGTTACAAAGGGAAAGGGTCATGTTTGCAAGATTGTCTCTCACTGCTGGTGTCAATCAAAACAGAAAATGCTAACACAAATA
Source organism: Neoceratodus forsteri (assembly GCA_016271365.2). Classification (NCBI taxonomy): domain Eukaryota; kingdom Metazoa; phylum Chordata; order Ceratodontiformes; family Ceratodontidae; genus Neoceratodus; species Neoceratodus forsteri. The sequence goes on along the minus strand of CM057453.1, from coordinate 950,053,814 downwards.
GAAAATAATACAACAGCTGTGTAATACCACTGAAAACTCTTGTTGTACCCAGAGTCATTTATTGGGTAAACTGCTTTTGCTAACATAAACAGTAACACAACACATACAGCCACTTCCTTATATGAATACTGTATATACATGTCAAATCAGTGCTGCATCACACTCACACAGTCAGAGTCCCTATCAGAACTGCACTTCAAGATGTGCACAACACTTAAAGGGTTCCTCCATTACTCAAGTGGGGAACCAAACATTATGGGTTTGGTTTACTGGTGGAACTGCATTTAGTGCAGCACCATTATCTGTTGCTCTGATGACATCATCCTCCAGCAACAGTGATGGTAAAATGGAGGACAAACATATTGATAACTTCTGGGGATGTATAGTTTTATTTACAAACTACATTTGGTCAGCAATAGCACTGCTGGCAACTGGAGGAAGCACACAACAGTTACACATAAGGAGTTAGGCAAATATTGGTGTGAACCTATGGAGACTTCCCCTTTAAGAGGGCTAATTTCAAAACTATGGCAAAAGAACTTTGGGAATGGAAATGGAAGAAGAAATTACATAAAGAGGGGATAAGGATATGTGGGCTTTATTTAAAAATGAAATACATAATTTGAGGCAAAATATATTCAACAAGTAACAAAATTATGACAATAAAGACAGAGTACCAGCATGGTTGAATGTAAAGATTAAAAACTAATTAAAAAGAGAAAGGCATACAGCTTAACCAAGGGATCTAATGTTAAGAGGATTAGGGTGAGTCTGAACAACTGAAGAGGGCTTGTAAGTCTAAAATTAAAAGAAGCATGGACAATTTAATTGCAGAGAAAGCAAAGAGCAATGCTAAAATCTTTTACATTTACCAAGAACAAAGATTGTTACAAAGAAATGTGGGTCCACATTTAGAGGACAGCACCCTAATGTGTAATGACCTGATATAGCCAATGGAAACATATGCTAACATAGAATTCAATGACAGATAAGAACCGCTTGGCCCATCCAGTCTGCCCATTTCTCCTTACCTACACTATTACATCAGACAGTGTCTGATCTACAGCTCTTCACCCTCCCCTCCTTTCCACTGTAATTCTTTGTGCTTTTTCATATATTCTTGAACTCCTACACTGTTTTGCCTCCACCACCTCCTGTAGAAGTCTTTCCAGGAATCCACCACTGTATCTGTGAAGAAATTCTTCCTCACATCTCTCCTGAATCTACCCCTCCAGCTACATTTGTTCAGTGTTTAGCATAGCAGCTACTGAGTAATACATAAAAATAATTTTTCAGATAGGAACATTGAGATAAGTAATGAGGTAGCACGGGCAGACTCAGTGCCCTAGATCCAAGCAAATCAGCAGGGCCAGATGGCAGTCATCTCTTATTAAAAGAACAGTCATAAGTCTTCACAGAACCAGTCAGACAAATATTTACATCAAGCATATATAATGGAGAACTTCCAAGATACTGGACTAATGCAACTGTGATTTTTGTTTTCAAAAATATGGAAGTTTAAAAACATTTTGATACATTGGAGCTATTTAGATCATTATTATTCTCTGTAAGTACTGTGGTCCGTTGTATCCACTTAACTGTTTCCAACTTAGTGGCTGTAAGTTGGCTCTTAACTTAGTCTGTTGACCTCTTCTTCCTGGGTGAGAGCCGGGGGCAGTACTTACTTTGACTTTTCCCATTATTTTAGCAACTGCCCAGGCATTTTATTTAATTCTGTGACCTGGACTATCATGGGACTTGCTTTTACCAAAATGTGAAGACTTGCCACTCACCATATTCTTGTTTTATATTTTGTTTTATTTAACTTATGACATTGCCTTTGTTTATTTATTGATATATCATTTTGTTTTTATTCTATTGTTCTAGTGATTGGTGATATGTATGGTGTGACTATTCGATTGTTTGTGTATGTTGTTTTAGGCACATTTTTTGTAGTCTTCAGGTTGGTTGTTTGAAAGTGGTAGGATAGGATTCCATCTCTCAGACTTGGCCACAAGTGAGCTGTGAGTGGGTCCCACTTTAGCCTGCCCTTTCCCAACCACTAGGGAAATTGGAGCATGAATTTAAAATGTGCCTAGGTAGAAATTTTACTAGGTACTCTTCCTGCAGTCTGAAACAGCTCGTCCCTTTGTGATGGTCTCCCTGATTTGCAGGAACAGGTTTTAAATTATGTAAACAGCTGGTTATATTGAAGAAATGAAAGCGAGGTATACCCTGTCATCTTTAGATCCTACTTTCCATTAGTAACTCAGCTGTGGAGGCTGGGCAGAGGTGGCCAACCTGTCCTGGTAATGGTGATGTTGTTAGAGCCAGGTCACTAGTTAATAAAATGATGATGATGTACTGTATGATTTGTTTGATTCAGAGAAGGCTGACCTGATTATTATAATGGAGACCTGGTTGGATAATAATGCTGGCCCTGTTTTATCAGATCTGGTTCCTTCTGGAAACTCTGTGGTTCATCGCTCTTGCACTGGATGTAGGGGTGGTGAAATGGCTGTCATCTCTGGACCACGTATGCAATGTGTCAGAATTCCTTTGGAGTCATAAGACTAATTTGAAGTGGTTGCCTTCAATGCGTGGGGTACTGGACTGTATATTTCTGCTGTTTTATCACCCACCAGGTAGGGAGAGTGATTTTCTTGGAGGCTTCTCTGAGTCGGTGTTATCCCTGGTCTTGGAGTCTCTGAGACTTATAATTCTGGAGACTTCAATGCCTGGGCAGACTGCTCCTTATTCCAATGTTATATGCAATGGTAATCAAGCTACTTATTGGTATGGATATATGTAATATGAAATTTGCATTATTTGTTACATGATTTCTTTAAAATTTAATAACATTTCATTGACAACAAATGTGGGGAGATTTCCTTAACTTAATGAAATCATTGGCTTTCCATCAAAATGTAAGGGCCCCCACCCATATGGCAGGCCACACTCTTGAATTGATTTTTACCACTGGCTTGGGAATATCAAAAGTATCTGTGGAACCAGTTGTTTGGTCTGACCATTCTGTTCTGTGGTTCAAGTTGATGAGTGAAACAATCACTACTACCCCTCTACTGAGATGATCCACCAGCGTTGTGAAAGGAGTATTGAGCCTGAAGTATTTTGATCTCCTGTGGACATTTCCAGCAATTTTGTCTCTTCCTCCGGGGTAGAGTGCAGTGGTCTAGGCATATAACTCAGCCATCCTTGCTGAAGCTGACTCCCTAGCACCAGTCTGCTTCTGCCCATATCCTGAAGCCACAACTCTCCTTGGTATAATGATGAGCTGAGGAGACAGAAAAGGAGTGGATGGAGGCTAGAGAGGCTTCAGTGATCTGGCCTGCTCCTGATTATTTATTATCAGAGATATCGGGATGCAATGATTACTTTAAGGAAACAATTTTATTCCTCCCTCATTGCAGCAGGGAAAAACAAAACTGCAACTTTTTCAGGCTGGTGGATAAGATTCTTAATCCAGACTGCCTTGCTTCTTGATCACAGCCAAGCTTAGTGGAGAGATGTGAGTGATTTTTTACTTTTTCACAGCCAATGTTGTGGAGATAAGGCAGAATATATCCTCTTCTGGTGCTGGTCTCAAGGTAGTGCTTGAGGAGCTGAGGTAACTGAAACTAGGGTGCTGCGGATGGAGTATTGGAGAACTGATTAAGTGGAGCTCTGATAGGTGCAGCAGCAATGCCAGTCCATTTGCATCAATGACTAGCCCCTTCTTACTTGGTTAAGGCAGGCTTGCAGATGTTATCACCTGTGTTTGTAGAGACTGTGAATTCTACTTTGAGTGAGGGAGGTTCCATGACCCCTTAAAGATACCATTGTAGAAGCCCCTACTGAAGAAGCCAAGTTTAGATCTGAAAATCTCACAAACTACAGGCCTATTCCTAACCTTTCTTTTATAGGGAAGATCATTGAGTATGTTTTGGTAACTCACTTGTCAGAATACCGAAGAAATTTGAGCTCCTCTCAATCAGGTTTCTGCTCACACCACAGCAGGAAACCACCTTGGTCTGGGTCATAAATGATCTGCTCCTGAGAAGGATCAATGCACACTGTCTGTTCTGCTTAGCATGCCATCAGCATTTGACACTGTGGATGATGGGGAGTTAGGGGAGCACCTGTGGTGTTTCTGTAGATTGTCTGGCTCACTCAGTGCTACACTAGTTCAGATCTTTTCTGGAAAATTCTCACCAGATTGTGGTACTGGGTAACTGTCAATGTGCCCCTTCACCAGTTGTGTGGTGTCCCACAGGGCTCTATGCTGTCGCGATTGTTATTTGAAGTGTACAATATATGCTTCTGATGGAGAAGTGATCTGAAGGTATAGTTTGAGTTTCCATTGTTATGCAGATGTAACTCAACTTTACTTTTGTTTACACCTAGTTAGGGGATACTATACACACGGTTGATAAGGTCATCATGGAGATCAAGTATTGGAAGAGTGGTGGCTGAAACTCAATCCCAACAAAACTGAGCTGCTTCTGGTTCAGATTGACTAGTGTCTGCAGTAAACGAAAATTTTGTCCCTCCTATTTGTGATAGTGCATTACAGAAGATAAAGGAGGAGGTTCACAATCTGGGAGTAACACTTTTTTTTGTGTTTACGCTTTTTATTTTTCCATATACACAACATACAGCCATTTTCTAAGATGTAGCACAGTATATCAATACAATCAATGCAGGAGCACTTATCAACACATATTATTAATCTTACCTCCCAGGCTTCCAACATGTGCCTTGTACAAGAGGATGGAAGGTGTATGTAGTATTAACAAACAAATGTAAATATTACTGCAGGTTTACAGAGAGGAAGAGGTATGTCCTACCTGATATAGCCTGGAGTATCATCTGTAAGTGATTCTCAATGCACTACTCATGGAAACAGTGAGAGTACCCTCTGGAACAACCATTGAATCAGACAGTAAATACACACAAAGTAACTGAAGGAAAACTAGAATTGGCACATTGCCATATAAAGAGAGTGAAATAATGCATGGTCATACAGCCATCCATACCCCAGAATTACATCTGGGGAGCTGACCCTTATCTTTAACTGTGGGAGGTAGGTAGATGAGAGTGGGGTGGCGGGGGACTGATGTCTCTTTGTTCAGCCGATCCCTTCTCTGGGTTTCAACAGGAGAGAAATGGGTACCAAAAGTGTGTACACTGGTAAGGTATTAGCCACTACATGAGACATTCTTGCCAGATTGGCCATCTGTAGTAAAGCATTAATTATCTCATTAGTAGTAGGGACCTCGCTATCCGCCATCTACAAAGGAGAAGTCTGTTACCAGCATGCTCATAATCGAGGTCCATTTCTTCTCCTGAAGAGTGAAGTGGGGTGGAGGTGTGGAGGCCTAGAAGTAACACTTCAGGGAGGAGGGAAGAGGTTTCACAGGATTTCACTGCCCAGTGTACATACAGCTCCCATAGAGGTCTGATTACCGGACAGTCCCAGAGAATATGAAGCAGGTCACCTCGGTGAAGGTTGCACCTCCAACATCTGTCATCCTGAATGAGCTTGGCTTTATATAAAACTGCCAGAGTTTTGTACCAGGACTGGAGAATTTTATTTTGAATTAATGTACTCTTGGGGTCAGGATAGGCCTTGTGGGTGAGTCTCCAGCAAGCTCCCCATTCCTGGTCCATGATTTGTATGTTTAGTGAGGTTTCCCATTTGGCCTTAGCCTCCTGTGATTGGGATGAGATACGAGCTTGAAGAGCTGCATATATAATGCTAGTTTGACCTCTTTTGAGGATAGCCAGTTTGTAATTGGAGAAAGAGGATTAGTTTTAGAACTTTTCCGGACACAGTCAGAAACAGCACTTCTGATTTGCAAGTAACTCCAAAATCCATGGAATGGAATAGTGAAAAGGGTACATAAACTTTAAAAGTATCCACTGTAGTGGTATTGGGTGCCAACACATCCTGGATATGCAACATTCAGGCCTCGGCCAGTTGGACCACATCATTGATGAATTATCCACTGTGATATTTCTGTTACCCCATAGTGGGGTTAAAACAAAGGGAGAGGAATTAGTGTTCAGCTTCTTGTGCAGCTTCCCCTTTATTCTAAGGCAGGACCAATTGTCAGATGCAGCATTACCCCATGAGGGGAATGTTGTATATCAGCAAGGATAGGGTGTGGTTCTGAACAATACTCCTGCTCCATGTCTAGCCATTGTGGGGATTCAGATGTAGGGTCAGTGAACCATTTAAGTGTCTGAGCTGCCTAAAAGCCCAATTATACTCTTTAGACCAGGGCAATCACCACCCCTATAGACCAGTGGGCACGCATCTTATTCCTGCTGTACCTGGGCTGTTTACCACTCTATAGGAAGGTCCCCACCAATGTGTTGATTTTGTTATACCACCCAGGAGGTATTTTAAGGGAGATGGGAAAGGATATGCAGAATCTTAGGGATAGTGATCATTTTTATGGCTGCGACTTTTCCCGCTAGTGTTAGTTGGAGGGTTTCCATCTGTCCAGCTCCATACCAGTGTTGGAGAGCATGGATTTTAGGTTTGCTTCCCAAATTTTAGAGAAGTCAGAGGTTATAAGTATCCCTAGATAGCCCTGTGGCACCCTTCTAAGATTGTATTGTGAGGCCATGTTGGCAGTACAGTGACCATTCAGAGGAAGTACCTCCATTTTGGATTGATTTAGATGCAATCCTGAGTAGAGAGCAAACTTAGAAAGGATGGGAAGCAAGGGAGGGTGGAAATTTCAAGATCTACCAAGGGAGCAGGAGATTGTCTGCATACATCAGAGTGGAGAATTTCTGTCCTCCACCTCCACCCCTTTAATCTGGAAATTTTGTCTTATGGACTTTACCAAGGGTTCTATGGCCAGCATGAAGAGTAGGGCAGAAAGGTGACAACCTTGATGGGTGCCCCTACCAAGTGGAAAGGGGGTGATGGAGAGCATTAGTCAGCACCTTAGCCATTGGGAAGTGATAGATGGCCTTGACCCATGCCTGAAACCCTTGCTCAAAACCCATGGTGTGCAAGACCTGCTGGATAAAGTCCCATTCCAGGAGTCAAAGGCCTTTCAAAATCAATTGCCATTGCCATCACCATCACTGGGGTGGAGAGTGATTTGGCCTTATAGATCAGGTTGAGCAGGGATCTGATATGCAGACTGTGGGCCAGATCCTCAAGTCTGGGTAGCATCAGTGAGCCAAAAAGGGGGATACCTTATCGCTAGGCCACCAACATAACATACTAGTACTGTAAACAGAGTAATCTAACATACATTTAGTTTAAATATTAGCTTATATCAGAGGAGCATCCTTTGCTGGGGAGAAGGAAAGGTAGGGGAGATCAGACTCATAGCATACACTAGCAGGGCTCATTCAGCACCACCGGTGTAGTTGTTGTGAGGAGAAGTCCAGCCAACCGTCGAGTGGAGGAGGAGGTCTCAGATAAATACAACTATCAGACCAACCCCAGCCTCTTCAAGCTGGTATGAATAAGAGGAGAGAACAACATCATTAGGCCAAAAGAACCCTTGAAATCCTCCCAGTATAGAGTAGTGGATTAATCCTCAGGTGCCAGTTCCTTCAGTGGGTAGCATCAGGCCTCAGAGGCAAGAGAAAGAAATAGTCCGATACAGGGTTTGGGAGAAACATGGGCATAGGCCCAAAACTGACTGCAGTCTGGAGTTGAAATAAGGCCACTTAGTGGCCCGACCTTAGGATTCCCAGCCCACCATTGGGATCCCACCAAAGACCTCCATTAAATTAGTCCTGTTCAATATAGAAAACTATCATTTACTTATTTGATACTCTGGCTGGTGGTGCTGGCGAAGCTGCTGCAGAGAGTCGACCTGGGGAAAGATGCTGGTGGGCTTGCAGGGAGATGGTTTGGGGCCTGAGGGCGATGTCTTTGCATATTAGGATGTCCTGGGTCCGATCGTCATTGGCCTGCAGTTGGAAGGATATCATGTCAGCCCTAGAGGATGGAGGAGATTCAGGGCATCTTCTTGGCTGGCTGAGATCATGGTTCTGTGCACTGGAGGTCTTCAGATGCTGCTCCAGTGTGACTGGGTGAATGGCCATGTATCTGTTTTCTGTGGGAAAGTCACCGAGTAGATTACAAGAAGCCTGGTCCATTTTACTGTTCTTAAGGAGGCTATCACATTGGGCCCTCTCCGCAGGGTATCCCTCTTGCCATGTTGCTGAGAGGCCTGGCTTTTTCTGTTGCCTGCAGGAATGAGAGCTCCCAGGTATTGCCTAGTTCTTTCTGCCATTCTGGACCTTTGTGAACTTGTGGGGGAAGGGGATCACCTATTTAGACCATCTGTATCCTCCCGGTGCCTCTACAGCTCAGTGGGGGGTAGGTGACCTTGTACTAGGTGGACTGTAAGAACTCCATGACAGCGTCCTGGGTGGACAATACCATAGGAACCCTATTGTGCTGTATTCTCATGGTGGCTTAGTATTGGACGGAAAAGGTGATACCTAGTTTATGCATAAGGTGGCAGGCCTCCGTGAAGGTGAGACTTTTGTCTGAAAGTTCATTGGAGTAATCAGGATAAATATTTATCTTGTGATTATGCCATAGAAGTTGACAAAGGTCCAGATTTTGCCAGTATCACTTCTTTTGCCTGTAGTCCAGAAAGCGGACAATAATTTGCATGGGTTTGTCTGTAGGCATAGGCATGGGGTGAGGAAGTACCATGGGCCCATTCTACCTGTAGTATGCATTCTGGGTTTAAATGAAGGATTTCAGACAGGGCGTTTTGTAAGAATTGCTTCATGTTCTGGCTTTTGAATGGTCTGGGAAACCTAGGAATCGGAGGTTATTCCTGTTCCCCAGTTCTCTGGGTTATCTATTTTGTCTTGTAGTTTAAGTATCATTTGATGCTGTTCCTGAATGTAGCAGTATGATCCTGTAGACAGTTTCGTTGAGGCAATGTGGTGCTCACTGTGGAGCATTTGAGAGTCCAAGGATTGCAGAACTTGGGCAGTGTGGTTTGTGGCCAGTGTGACCTGGGCCATTTTGGTTTAGAAGCTGGCTGAACATAGCCACTACAGATACATAGTCCCAGGTAACTTTCTTGAGGTGGCTGCACCATAGTAGGCTTTCAGGCCCTCTGACCTACTCCACACTGAAGTCCTGTTCCCTATTGTGGTCATGGAAGTATCCTTCTAAGTTTTGATTATGTTGTTCCTTATCAACAGTTGTGCATCACAGGGTAGTTTTGAAATCCTTTGGATGCAGGGTGTGTAGTAGGAAAATAAAGGATTTAGCCCACTTAGCAAGAGAGCCTGTAGATCATGCTGCCATCTTGGTTAGCGCCTAGTGGCAGTCCCATCTGGAAGTAATATTTAACAGTAAATTAGATTTGACATCTCATGTTACTGCTGTTAATAAAGTGTTTTTACCATTTAAAAATGTTAGCAGACTGTGTTCCTTCTTGACCATAGCCATCTACACTAGTTCCAGCATCTGTTACCTCTTGAATCGACTGCTGCAACACACACTACTATGGCATCCCAGCTACTCAGTCATACTGTCTATAGAGATGGGCAATGTTAACAAATTTTGTTTAGTGAAAGCGTTTGTGTAATTGGGGCATTTTGTGAAATTTTTCGCTGAAGCAAATGCGTAATTCTGCACAGAACAGCTAAATTTCACAAACTCAAAATGCGAAATTCCACCTGCTAATGGTGAAATTTCACCAAAAATATAATTTCTGCCCAGGTCATAGTGGTCTAGTGGCCCACCCTGCCCCACAACCCAACAAGTAGTGTCCCCACCCGCTGCCCCTTCCTGAAACAGAGGGCACCGGCGCAGTTCTCCGCTCTCATCCATAGCCAGCAGCCCACTTGATATGAATGAAATAACACCTGCTGTGCTGTGCATGCGCTCATTCATTCATATAAAAATAAATAAAATATTATCCCTGGTGGCTATCTGCCCCCCACCCATCCCCTTCCAGTCGGTGCTTCTTTTTACATTATTTCCTGGTGGTCTAGTAGTCCACCCCTTTTAACCCAACAAGTACTGTCCCCCCACTCTCTCCCTCCATCCTTATTCCCAAAAGAGTGAGGCTGCCAGCTCAGCCTCCACTCTCCACCATGGCTGGCAGCCCACTAGATATGAATGAATGACCGTGTCCATTCATTCATTTAAAAAATAAACTAAATAAACCTGGTGGCTTTTTTTTTTAATATTATTCCTTGGTGGTCTCATGGTCCACCCCACCCCAACACAACAAGTAGTGTCACCCTGCTCCCCACTTCATCCCATTCTTGAAACAGAGGACACCAGCTCAGTCCTCTGCTCCTCCATGGTTGGCAGCCCACTAGATATGAAAGAATGAGCAAAAACTGTGCTGTGCACATCCACATTCATTCATATAAAATAACTAAATAAACCCTGGTGGCTAGTGGTTCCCCACCCCTGACCCCATGACCTATCTGCCCATTTTTTTTAATATTATTCCCTAGTGATCTAGTGGTACGTCACCACCCCAACACAGCAAGTAGTGGCCCATCCGCTCCCCATCCCATTCCCTGAAACATAGGGCTGCCAGTTCAGCCTCTGCTCTCTCCCCATAGCTGGCAGCCCTCTGACATATGAATGAATGAGTGATTGCTGTGCATGTGCTCATTCATTCATCTGTCAGTGGGCATCCGGCTGTGGAGTAGAGAAGAGAACTGAGCTGGTGGCCCTCTGTTTTAGGATGGGGTGGGGAAGTGGGGTGGGACAGTACTCCTGAGTTGGAGGGTTGGGGTGGGCTGCCCACTAGACCACCAGGGAATAATATAAAAACAAAACAACAGGTGGACAGGTCATGGGGTCGGGGAGGGACCGCTAACCACCAGGGTTAACTTAGTTATTTTTTATATGAATGGATGAGCACATGCACAGCACAGCATGCACTCATCCATTCATATCTAGTGGGCTTCTGGCTGTGGAAGAGAGTGGAGGGCTGAGCCGGTGGCCTGCTCTTCTTAGGATGGGGGAGGGTGGGACAATGTTTGCTGGGTTAAAGGGATGCGGCCACTAGACCACCAGGAAATGATATATTAAAAAAGCACCAACTGGTGAGCGTGGGGGGGTGGGTGGGACCACTAGCCACCAGGGATAAAATGTTATTTATTTTATATGAATGAATAAGCACATGTACAGCTCATTCATTAATATCTAGTGGGCTGCAGGCCATGGAGGAGCAGAGGGCTGTGTGGTGGCCTTCTTTGTTTTGGGATGGGGAGGGAGTGGAGTGGGAGTCTGGGACACTGCTGGGATGGGGGTGAAGGCCACTAGACCACCAAGTAACATAGACAAAAACATACTGGGGAAGGGGATTTACCAGGGATGGGGAGGGAGGGAGGTTCGCTAGTCCACCAGGGAATATTTAAAAAATACATACTGGGAAAAGGGGATCAATTGGGGATAGAGATGGGCAGAAATTCCCTTTGATTGTGCATTTCTCTCCTATGGTATATTTCATGGAACACTCAAATTTCATGAAATGTTTAGGTGGCAAAGTGCTGATTTTGCAGGAATTTGGCCTGCAAAATTTGTCTTTGGCCCCTCTCTAGCTGTCTTTGTTTCTGAAAATTTGGCTGCTAGATTGTTGACAGCTGTATCCAAATATAATCATATTACTCTCACTCTGAGGAGTTGTACTGGCTCCCAATTAGATGGCACTCTGAATTTAATGTTCTTTTGCTGGTCCATAAATAGAATGGGCCCCTCTACATTTGTGAATTACTGGCAACCTGTCAGGAACATTATCAGGGTATGATAGTTCTCAAATTGGTTTCCCAAGGGCTTTTATTAGTTCCAGAATCAAGATTAAATCTGCTGGGGACCCAACATTTGCCATAGCTGTACAAAGACTCTGGAATGTTGTCCCAAAAACATCCATTCTGCCCCTCAGTGGAAAGTTTTAAGTTTTAATTAAAGACATGGCTGTTTAGACAGGCCTTTTAAGAGATTGATAAACTTTAATAATATCATAGAATGTATACATGTTTAATGTATAATTTGAGCTCTGTTGCTGCTATGCTGTATTATCTGTAATTTAAATTTGCTTGTATTGTAAAGCACTTTGAGCCCTAGTAAAAGTGCAATATAAATAACGTTCTAGCCTATGGTATCCTACAAAAAGTAAAGGCAGGAATGACTGGTGAGCCTCACAATCAATGGAAGTGGAAAAGTCTTAGAAGCAATTCTGAGACATAAGATACAGAGTTATCTAGCTGGTATTGACCTACTAGACATGATGCAGCATGGTTTCAGGAGAGGAAGACTGTGTCACGCAGACTTGAGCAAGTTCTCTGAACAGGTGATGAAGGCCTGGGATAGGGGTATGCCAGTGGACTTATATGGACCATAATAAGGCCTTTGATACCCTACCCCATTATTAGATAATCTATAAGATTGAAAAGCTGGGTATCAATAAAAATATAATAAACTGGAATAATAGCTGGCTAACAGGTATACACCAAAGGTTAGAGATAAAAAAAAATTATTTGACTGAGAAATGGTAACCAGTGAGGTTCCCCATGGATCTGTAATTTGCACATACACTTTTAACATCTATGTATGTGACATGAAATGTATAAATGGAGTGTGGATGTCAAAACTTGTGGATGACACTAAACTGGTTATGCAGAACTCTCAGATAGAAGAATACAAAACTTTCAGTGGGAGCTGGATAAGCTGTATGAGCACGCTGAAAGGGCCAAAATGAAAAGAAATCCTGAAAAATGCACCATCCTACATTCTGGGTCCCAAAATATCAAGGACACATATATATTAAATGGAACAATATTAAAGGAAAGAAAGTGAGAATGGTCTGGGGTTTCAGTCTCTAATTCACTAGTGAATGGCCCATAATATGACAGTGTGAGAAAAAAGTAATAGGATTTTGCCTTATAGTAGAAGGAATTTTGTAAGCAGGGACAGAAAGATGATAATGCCTCTGTACAGGCCCTTGGTCAAGCCACATCTAGAGTATTGTGGTCAGTTTTGAGCCCATGGGACAGAGCAGATAATTGGAATGGAGGCAGTACAAAGGACAGCAACCAGGATGATTAGCAACCTAAAAGGGACAAACTAAGAGCTAGATTCACAAAAGTACTGAAATACCCACAACTGGAGGAGAACCGGTGCAAGTGGATTACCTCTTATAGATCTGCAGGTTTCCACAGCTGGGGGTATTCACAAGGGTGGAGCTGGATTATGACTGGCTCCATGATTTCTGACAACTTGCAGGTGGTGTTGCCTGGGAAATCCCTGCAGCTGCAGAGAAACTATTACTGCCAATTAGGATCAACCATAATTTCAGCCGTAACTGCTGCAGCTATGAATTTGAATCTCCATAGCTGCAGGGATTTCCGTCTGCAACTGGTGTTGTGGTGTGGTACTTCATCCCACACACATTTGTAAATTTAGCCCAATGTTTCCAGACTTACTGACCTTGCTTTGTTTTCAGTGGAAAGGAGAAGGGAGGGGGAAATATGAACTAAGTGTAGAAGGCATCAAGAAATTCAAAGCTACACAAATGCTCAAGAACAACATCTTAAAAGGCACAATTACCAGTTGAGGATGGAGCTTTTAAATCTGAAAAAAGAAACACTTGTAAACACAGATGGTGTTGGAAACCTGGAATACTTTGCCTAGAAAATTTGTAGAGAGTAGAACTCTATAGGCTTTTAAAAGAAACCTGGATAAACACATTGAGAAGAAAGGGGTAATAAATAAGAATTTCTGTTCAGTAAGCAGCAAAAACTAGAGGAGCAGTAGCCTACATTTTCTTATACTACATATGAACCTATATCCATGTAGTTTACTTAATCCAATCAAGTAGTCTAAGAGAGTTTGAAATGTTATGATTGTGTCACAATTCACCATAACATCTGGTAGACTTTACATGCTGCAGCTACTTTATAGTGTATGGTGGACTGCTGTTCTGGATAGAATTTCATCCCTAGAACTAGAAGTGGGCAAAGTGGCTAAAATTCATTATGTGTAGTAATTCACGTAGAACCCAAATTTTGTGTAATTTTCCGCATAGCGACACAAAATACTTTTCATCCCGAATCTGAAGTTCCACTATTCCTATGAACTTTGCATTACTTAGCTTTGTTTTTTGCTCTTTAAGGCCTATTTGGCAGTGATTCATGGGATTTAAGGTAACATGAGCTCTATATTGTTTTGCACAGCCTCAGTTCAGCGTAGTGTGTGTAGTGAAAAGCTGGAGACAGTTTGCTTCCAGAGCTCTGAGATTCAAACCATTGAAAACCTTTTAAATTGCATTTTTGCCACAAAGTTTTGTGTCAACATTTAGTACATTGTAGAAAACTCTTATGTGTTTATATCATCGAGCATTTATAGATGTTGCATGAATATTTAATGTTAATTTAGTACATTCAGTCTCTGTAGTGACAGACACTGTAGAAGTGGGCTTCGGGTGAGGATGCACCTGTGATGTAGAAGGGAGATTAGTGAGAAAGGCAGTTTTTCCAACTTTTGTTGGCTAGTTATTTAGTATGTGTGTGTTCAGGTACACACAGTACAACTTACTTAATTTTGTTATAGTTTTTCTGTTTGCTGGGCATTTTCAGTCATTTTAAAAGACTGTCTGTATTGTAGTTTACTGAACAGTTAAGGTTTCTGTTGCTGACCTTTAATGTGTGTGTGCATTGTGTAAATTGAAATGCATTTTATTCACTTTATTGGGGCACCATAATAGCCATACTCTGAACTCATCAGCCTGTCTGGATTTTTCCCTGCTTCTGTCTGTGTAGCTAAAGCTGTACAACCCCCCCACACACACACACACTGCAAAACAAGGTATTGATTTTGGATTTTGGATTTTGAAGACTGGTTCAGGTCTTGTGTTACTTGTGCCTATGCAGCTGCATCTCTTGTGTTTTTGCCTCCCATCCCCCAAAACAGCTGAAATAATAACTTGCTGTTAATTGTCAGCGTAATCTTAAAAATGCCCACAAAGAGACATTCATGCAAAGCTGTTTGTGGCTGTGGTGCTGTTGCCAATATGACTATTAGCAGTGGAAGTTGTAATGATGAGGCAGGTTCATCAGGGCTAGTAGCAAGTCTAGCAGTGTTAGGAGTAGTGGTTCTGGCTGTGGTAGTACTAGCAAAGGGAAAGGTAGCAGTTGCTACAAGTAAAGGGATTTCTCCGACTCTTGTCCATGCTGGTACTAAAGTTAGTGATGGCATGGTTGATAATAGCATGAGTATTGCTACAAGTTCAACCTGGGCAAACTTATCAGGTAGGAAAAATGTTGTTGAATCCACAGACTTGAGTGTAGTTGATGTCCCTCCCCACAGTAGTTAAACATGATTCTTTTTTGAAATTTAATAAGTTTTATTATATTCACTTGCACAGTGATTTAAACCATACATGACATATGGAGCTAGACATCTTGTATCTGTACAAGCAAAGATATAAACAAAATATATCTTCCCCATCCCCCGATAACCCTCCCTCCCTAGGATACCTAACCCCAAGCAAAAATAAATTCAGTACCAGGAAAATATGAGAAGGCTTTGTCTTGTATGTATATGATTAACTTATAGGTGACATCACATAACCTTCATATTACCTTTATATTAATAAATTATAGAGTCCTTTAATGGTGTTAGCAGGACAGACATTACACTGTTAACAATGTCTCCAATTTGGCCCATCTTTCAGCATATCTCTTAGGCTGATCACTAAGACTAACAATTATTTTTTCAATCCTTAAGTTGTATAACATTTCTTGTAACCATTCTGAATACTAGATTTCTTCCTGGTCCAGCCAATGGCGTAACACCAGCCTTTTAACCACTAGGAGCCTTCTTTCCCTGATAGCAATCGAAGAATAGTCCCCTACTATACATTTTATGGAGAAAAGAGCCTCTAAATCTAATAGGGGATTAATTGTATCTTTGATCCTTCCCCATAATGGAATTATTTTACTGCATTCCCATAAGATGTGGAATAGAGAGCCTTCCACAGAGAAGCATCTCGAACACTGTGGTGAGGGAAGTCTACCCATTTTAAACAGATGCTTTGGAGTTAAAAATATATTATGGAGTATATAGAACTGACTAAGATGCAACTTATCATTTGCAGAATATCGGTGCAAATCAGCCCATATACCATCCCATTCTTTAGAGGGCCCAGGAAGCGTAGTCTCCCAATACTAGGATACTCCAGAAACTGTAGGGTATATATAAGGGAATATAAAGTTTACCAATTTTGACACCGATTGGGATGATATGTCAAAGTCTTGCATATGAGAAAGAAATTCCTTTTGGTTAACATCTCAAATTTGGTTACCAAACCATTCCAATAACTTATGCGACTCTGATATATCTTAAAATTTTGGTATTTGAAGTCCATAATCAATAAAAGTAGAGGGCTTTCAACTATCCAGTCCTTCTTGTAAGATGTCTGCAACATATCTTCCTGACATTTCTGGACCACAGATAGGTACACCTCGAAGTTTAAAGTTGAATTTCCACCTAGCGGCTGAGAAATATCTTTTGTATTCTCATATCTCATGGACTTATATAATTGCCCATGCACTCTAATCGAGACCCCTATAACTGAAGACTTTAATTGGCGTGGTAATCTATTTACTGAGATAAAGAACATAGATTCTAATGAAGTCCCACTTCCCTAATCAGGTATCTTTCTACTTGCAGCCAAATAGGAGTATATTGAAGGATTTACTTCCCCTGGGTCTATGGCCCATCCAGCGTACTTAGATATATGACTGGCTAAATAGTATAAATAAAAATTTGGTAATTTAAGACCCCCAAGTGTTTTGGGGCCCCATTTTATATAAGAACAAGGGGCCTCCCCTTGCCATATGAAATATGATATTAATCCATGAAGTATTTTGAACCATGCCATATAAATAAACAAATTAAGCATATGTATGGGATAAAAAATATGGGAAGAATATTCATTTTAACCACACTAATTCTGGCCTGCATTGACATCAGGAGCAGTCTCCATCTATTAACATCCTTTCAATAGTTAACACTAAATTCTCCAAATTCCATTTCCTCCTCAATATTACACTCTGTGAAAGGATTATACCTAAGTATACTAGTTTGATTGATTTCTTTAGCCCTAAATGTACATAGTCTGATGGAACAACACCATTATTTAAGGGCATTAGGGTGGTTTTATACAAATTTAATTTGTAATTTGAGACCCTTCTGAATTGGGAGATGATTTGCAAGGCAGTTGGTAATGAAATAGCTGGATGAGAGATATGGAGTAAAAGGTCATCAGCATACGCTGAGCTTTTAGCCTGCAGAGGGCCTAACACTATGCATGCACTTGTGATGCTGAGTTCAGAGATCTGATTAGGGTTCAAGGTAGATATTAAACAAATATGGGGATAATGGGCAACCTTGACAAGTCCCGAATGTAAATAGAAACCTTAGACAAGACCCCATTACAGTAAACCTTTGCACTTGGTCTAGTGTATAAAATTTTAACACAATCAATACATCTATTTGGAAGCCAAACTTCTCCATAGTCATAAAAAGAAATTCCCAATATACCCTGTCAAAGGCTTTCTCCGCATCCAGGGATACCAGGACCATTGGATCCTGAGAATCCCTGGATATGGAAAAATATATTCTAATTTTCTTAAATGATCCAGAGAGGATCTCCCCTCATAAACCCTACCTTTTGGGCCTTATACATCCTTCCCATACCTGAATTACTCTGGTAGCCAGTACTTTTGCCAAAATTTAATATCGCAATTCATTAATGATATAGGCCGGTAATTAGTCACTTTGTCAAGGGGTCTGTTGGGCTTAGGTAGTGCCATTATGGGGGCCTGTAACAATGAAGTCTGTTATGCCTTGTCACAAAGATAGGAAAAGACCTGAGCCAGAATGGGGCCAAATCATTTACTAAGGCCTTATACAAATTAGCTGGGAAGCCATCAGGCCCGGTGATTTGTCCGACGCTAAGCGCCTGAATAGCCAATAAAATTTCAGGCTGCTGAGATGGGCCATGTCAGAAAAGTTTGATGGACCTGGAATAAGTGTGGGAGTGGTACTCTGTCCAAATAATCTTGAATCTCCTTATTTGATGGGGGTTCAAGGGAGGAGTATAATTGAGAATCAAACCTGTCAAACTCTTGAACCACCTCTTCTGGAGAGTATTTCAAAGTTCCATCAGATTGTGAACTGATGGCTTTGACCCACCGGGAGGATTCTTGTTCTTTGCAGCATAGCCAGCAAATGCCCAGCTTTGTCCCCTTGATCTATATACCTTGCCCTGGTCTTAAGTGGGCATACTCCGACCTCTCCTCAGTAAATCAGCATACTGATGCTTCAGTTTGGTTAGTTCAATTTGCCCATGATCAGAGGGTTCCAGGGCTAAAATGTTCTCCAGCCTCTCTATCTGCCCTAAAGAGACAGCAGCAAAGCTTCACGTTTTTTCTTATGGGTCGAGGCAATCGGATGCACTTCCATGGAGAGCACATTTTAGTGCCCCCATACTTTGTCCACACTAGAGATAGACCCAAGGTTCGACTGCCAGAAATTTTAATTAGGGTTTGCAACTTCTCTAGGACCCATGGATCTTTAAGAAGTTGTGTATTTAACTTTCATATTTTATCTCACTTAGAATTTGATTTGGGGTTATATGCTATCCATACCAGTGAATGATCTGACAGTACCCTAGAAGCTATGCCAGTGCTTGCAATATAACTTAATACTTCAGTGCTAACTAAAAAATAGTCTATCTTAGACAGGGATTTGTGTACTGAGGAATAGAAGGTGTACTTCAGAGTATTCGATGGAAAGTCCTCAGGGTCACATAAACCTCCCAAGGTTATGAACTCCTGGAGAGCTAACTGAGCTGAGGATAACCTCCCAATCCAACCACTCGATTTATCCAAGTTAGAATTTATGGTAACAGTCCAATCTCCTGCAAAATCATAGGAAATTGCATAAATTCGGATATCATGTTCACTAGTCCCATAAAAAATCGGAGATGGAATATTCGCCCATATACACACTCTAGAGTCAGTTCTATTTGGTCCAAGACTCCATGCAAAAAAGGTATTGACCCTCTGGATCTACAATTGCTTTATTTAACTGAAAATTAAGGCCCTTTGAAGGAGAATAGCTACTCCTCTTTGATTGGTGGAGTTTCCTCCTGTATAACTATATCCAACCCATAGACGCCTAAGCAAAAGGCTCTCTGATGCTAAAAGATGGGTCTCCTGGAGAAAAGCTATCTGACATTGTAATGCTTGCAAATGAGCTAAGATCTGATGTCTCTTAGTTGGGAGCGCAGTCCCTTGATATTCCATGTAACACACTTCATACCCTCATGCATATTTAGATTGCATACTCCATACTGCCCATTAACATTACCCATTTGTCCCCTTGACTAGGTATCTTATCCTCCCAAAACCCGCCCTCTGTACAAAATAATAAACCCAAAATTATTATATTTGACCCTTAACCCCCAAAATTAACAACATACAAAGAAAAATAGTAAAACTTTTCCTCTTTTGTGTTCTGGTTTCATCACCAGAACCGTAATCAGCTTCAGGTTGTGATGTATCCCTCCTTAAACGTACCCAGAAAACCCTTCCCTGCACCACTTTGTCTAACTTACTATAAAAGTTCCAAACATCTCTCAATTACCCATTACTTAACTTGAGTCTAAGTAAATATCGAGGCCTTCCTACCTAGATTAGACTGCTTAAACAATAGATTATTTAGCACATCAAAACATTCAGTAAATATTTAGTTACCATTCAGCCAATTATTTGCCCATTTCACCCTTAGAAAGAACATAAATTGCCCCTACCAACTGAAGGGAAAATGCTCATTGGGCCTATCCATTACATTAGATGCCTTACATTAAAACAATGTGATTAACCTATAAAGCATGGCATCTCAGTCTACTTTGCCCCAGTAGTGCTTCCAGAATCTTAGTTAACTTGGGGCTATAGAAGGAGGAAGGAAAATGATCGGATTGCAATAAGTTACTAAACGTTTGTTAGTATAAGATTACTTTCCCCTATAATTATTTAACAGCTACGATATGCACCAGAAGTTAACAAATTGACCTAGCCCACTCTGATTTGGTACTAGTAAAGCATTATTCAAAGTGTGCTCTCAGCAATACACCAATGCTCCTTCCAATTAACAATTACTTTCACTCTATACAGCTCTTAAATATTCGCAGTGTCCAGCTAAGCATTCATGAGCTGTATCATTTAAATAAATCAGGATACAGTTTCTTCAGCTTTTCCTCTGCCTGAAGACACAACTCAAAATGATGCCATTCTTCATTATGGTAAACTTGCAGTGTAGCTGGGTATAGCATCCGAAAACAAATTGCAGCAGCAATATGTTTAACCACTACAGAGTGGAACTCTTTCCTCTTTTGTCTCACTGATTTTGGAAGGTCTTGTGTGATCCTTATTTTCTTGTCTTCACAGAGCAGTTCACTAATGTCCTGAGTTTTGCTCAAAATATGCTGCTTATCCCTGAAGTTTAGCAGCCTAAAGATTAAAGGGCATGGAGGGCTCCTACTGAGAAAGTCAGTCTTAGTGATCGATGGGCCCGCTTGATCACATACTCTGGGCCACTAGGAGATGGGCCTACCAGCTTATTGCACAACTTCTGAGCAAATAATACTGGTGATATACCTTCTTCCCCTTCAGGTAGCCCCAATATTATCAGATTATGTCTTCTCATCTCCCTTCTAGATCTTCCACCTTGCTTTCAGTTGCCTTCATTCGGTGATGCATTTGTGACATTTCAGGTTTGATTCTCTCTCCAGTCATCGAGAGAAGAAATTCTCACTCCGTTATCTGTTTGCGTTGGGTTAACATAGCCAGAGAGGAAGTAATGCTCTGTACTGAAACTGCTAGAGACTCCAGCGACTCTTTCAGGAGCAATTCCTTCCCAAAACTTCTCTTCTGTAAGCGTGGCCTGGGGTTGGTTTCCTCCGTTGCCCCTGCTAGAGGCTGCCTTAGAGCACTTAGTCGCTTTGTCCACGCTGTGTGATAGGTTGTATATGGTGAGGGGATTATCTTGCATTTCCTGATCCATTTTGGAGATAACTCACTGTCAGCGATACTCCTTGAGGCTTCTAAATATGGAATAAGCCAGCTTTTACTTATCTCGCTCGATTTTGATTTACAAACTTCTTTAAATTAACTCGTGAGTGGGAGAAAGGAAATCTGCAACCGTTCAGGCAGCCATCACGTGACCTCCGTTAAACATGATTCTGATCATGCCAATGACTCACAGACTCATGTTTCCACTGATCTCAAGGTTAGGCTGTCCAAACATTCAGATGTTGACAAAAAAGTGGGGATCATAGTTCTGAGGGCTGTGGGTGGAATATCTCCACAGGAGGACAACATCCAAAGTAAATTTGTGGATGATGATTATGATGATGATGCTAGCAACCCCATTTGGGAACTGGACAGAAAGAAAGTGAAGGTGGCTGTTTGTATGCAGTCTGTTCATCAATCCTCCCTCATCAAAGTTCTGATGTTGCTGTGTCTGTTGCTGACCCTGAAGTAATAGTCAATTGTGATGTTCAGTCAAAGTCCAAGTGTGCACAACACTATAAATCATGCAGGACATCCCCCATTTCATTGCCAATAAAACTACCACTCCATGTGCTACTCTAGAACTCTAGAAATGACATACTGTATGAAAAGTAGGACATCAAAAGCTCTAGTTTGGGATTTTTTGTACAAGATGGTAGCGATGAAACAGTGGCAATCTGCCAGCTTTGCCAAGCACGTGAAAGCATGGTAAAAAGGGTAGCTATCTGGTACTGGGGCCAGCATACTCATCTCAAGAGCAGGCACATGGCACTGTGGACTCGGCACCAGAGGATAGCTAATGCAATAGTGAGGCATTCCCCTCATCCACCTTAGTGTGCATGGTATCCCCTTCCTTTAGTGTAAGTAGCCATGTTGATAAACCTGTTGAAACAACACTGGAGAATTAGTACAGGAATGAGGAGGAGAGGATTTTGAATATTCAAGTAGTGGTCAGAGTAGCAGTGGTCCATGTAGTAAGTCTAGTACATCAACCCCTGTGCTTAAACAGGTAAAATAACTACATTTATTGGCTTGTCACCTGTGCACCCATGTCACATTCAAAGTTGCCCCATCCATGTCAGTTCACAGAGAAAGCCATTTGGCATACCACATGCAAAACACCGAACAATGCAGCACACGTTACAGCCTTTTTCCCAGAACGGTAAATACCCACCAAATCATGCAGTTGCACATGAACTCAATGCTGCAGTAGCAGAAATGTTGGCAATTGACCTTTGCCATTCTCTTAGTGGAGAATATGGGATTCTGGCACTTTGCAGCACTTGCCTGTCCTAAATGGAAGATCCCATCCAGGACATACTTTTCCACCATGCTGTCCCTGAGTTACATTAGATAGTGACAGAATTTGTAAGACATGCCTTTCAACATTCCGCATCTCCTTACATTCCTTAAGAATGGCTATGTGGACAAGTGGAAAAACTGCAGAGTAGTTGCTATCTGTGTATTACTGCCCATTGGGCACAGCTACCTGGGGTTGTCTGTGATGGTGGGTTGGAAAGCAGTGTAATAAGTCAGACTGTGGTGGTAGCAACCTTTAGGCATTAGACACATGCCATGCTTGCAATGCGTAGTGTAACAGGGTCACATACAAGCGAAAACATGCTAGACTTGCTACTGACAGAAGTTGATGAGTGGCTGCACCCCGTTCCTAAAGCTGGCTTTGTGAGGGTTCCCTGCATGGCCCACTGTTTAAATCTTGTGTTACAGGAGTTTCTGCAGTACCCTGAAATACAGCAAATGCTGACTGTTGTGCATCACATATGTGACCTCTTTGCATGCTCTGGAAATGTCCGTGACCAACTTAGGAAGCTGCAGATTCAAAACAGCCTCCTCAGCACTGTCTCAAGCTTGAAGTTGTCACAAAATGAGACTGAACCCTTTACATGGCAGAGTGGTTTTATGAGCAGTACAAAGCCATCTCCGAGTACCTAGTTATGCATGAGACATTGACAGTTCGGGGCCTCAATGTCTATGATGGCTGAACAATGGAGACTCATGGATTCAGTAATATTAATTTTGGGCCATTTGAACATGCCACACAGGCAGTGAGTGGTGACACTGCACCCGTTAGTCAAGGCATTCCACTGCTGTGGGTGCTGAGGAAGACTTTGTTGAATTTGTAGCCTTTTGCCTTGATGTGGCTGGAGTTGGGTCAAGCTGTGCATTACTGAAACACATGATTACAATATTAGACATCAATTGACACATCACCACTATTCAACAATCTCAGAATTTGGAATAACCACAATGCTGGATCCATACTACAAGTATGGCATTGCATCCATACGGAGGGAGGGGCATGATCAGGTTCAAAATCTGACTGGGAAGCTGGTCCAATTGGTTCATGTGGCACAGAAATCATGTTCAAAATTTTGCAAACCACAGCATAACAAGGCTGAAGGTAATTGTGGACAAAGCACATCCAGTAAGGTGGCTGAGGGCAAGAGGTGGTGCAGCTCTGCTCAGCTGTCCATTAATCCACTTTGGGGTGCATTGTCCGAGTTGAATTTGAGACCTAGATGAATCTTGTTAAAAGGTGGTTGATTCATCAGGAATCGTGCATCACAGACCATGGTTGAGGCCTATTTGGCAGAAAACAGGCATCTGACAATATTGGATGATCCTTTGGTGTATTGGAGGGGCAAGACGATTGAATGGCCAGTGCTGATGTCAGTAGCACTAAAGTACCTGACCTGCCCACCCTCCAGTGTATGTGTGGAGAGGGTATTTAGTTCTGTGAGCCCACAGTGCGTGACCGTTATACTAACTTATCACCTACAAATGTCAGGATACTGACATTTATCAAATTGAATGAAGGTCACATACCAAGTTGGACAACCATGTCTATGTATGTACCCCATCCACGATGATGGTTGTGCCAATGATGTAGGTTAAGCAAACCATCCTGGTGGCAACCTCAAATAGTGTATCAGTGAGGTTGATGATACAGTCATGGAAAAATTTGCTAGTGGGTACAACTCCAGCACTGAGGATTGTGAAGCGGCTTCCTCCTTGATGCTGATGAGGAAGATATTGGTGGGATGGAGTAATGGCACAATTACCAGGGTGAAGACTGTCACAGTTCTGTAATGTTACAATTTTTCACATTAAAAATGAAAAGCGGCGACCTTGACTATAATATGACAATTGACAAATATTAAAGACATATGTTATATTTTGACTTCCCTTTCTTGATTCTGAGGATACAGTTCACAGAATGTGTGCATTCATTATTACCTGCAGTCCTCAAAACACAAATGTCAACTTGTAGCCACTTAAATCAAGCTGATTGATTGACAGATCTCCTCCTGACACTGAAAACAGTAACCCAGTCAGCTGCCCTGCTTCTTATAGAGACATACAGACATTGTACCTGTACCAAAGCTATGAACCTGCAGCCAGCCACAGCCACCCTGCTTCTTGAGAGTGAGAGAGAGAGAGAGAGAGACATTCTATCTGTGCCCAAGCTATGAACCCACAGCCAGCCACAGCCACCCGCTTCTTAAGAGTGAGAGAGAGACATTGTACCTGTGCCTAAGCTATGAACCCACGGCCAGCCATAGCCACCTGCTTCTTAAGAGTGAGAGAGACATTGTACCCGTGCCCAAGCTATGAACCCACAGCCAGCCACAGCCACTCTGCTTCTTAAGAGTGAGAGAGAGAGAGAGAGAGAAGAGAGAGAGAGTGAGAGAGAGAGAGACATTGCACCTGTGCCCAACCTATGAACCCACAGCCAGCCACAGCCACTCTGCTTCTTATCACTAATTTACAGTAAGTATGTACTAATATCATGTACTATGATTTTGATTTGCACTGTGTATGAATCCTTCCTTTACCGTTTTAAAGATGCCACTGTTGCCTCACCAAATACTGGCAACTGATTTTCACTTTGTTTTCACAGGTTACAGAATTTGTAACTATCTATTTTTTCTGCTGGTGTAAAGCATTTAACAGTGGTGACATACAGGCCAGATAATATGTTTTTATTCACAGATGGGACAGGCGTGATGCAGTATCTCAGGGTGTACAATGTGTTATCCTGGTCCTGAAAACATGTGATGTTATGTAAGTACAATAGTGGGCCAGTGTATGTCACTCACTAAACGTGTGAATTTTTAAGGTGTTACTAATAGCTTATTATTTTAAGCTGGATAAGGGGTTTACTAATAGCTTGGTATTTTAAACTGGATATGGGGTTTAGTACTAGCTTGGTATTTTAAGCTGGATATAACAGAAGACAGGAACAGCTATGCTGGGAACCAAATGTGGTGGTGCAATGAACTCGTAATAATTTCTTCATTATCTGTTTTCAGGTAACAATGTGGTGCTGCTGACTACCGTAGGTGGTATCTTACAATCTGAAGATGGAAAACAGTTAGGAATGGATACAATGAAGACCTGGAAAGAAGATGAAAACATTAATGAAACAAGTTTTCAAATGTGTCCCCCAAAAATTAAAAAATGAATTCCTACCTTACATGGCTTGCCAGTTTCCATTCAACCATAGTCATCAACCATCCCAAACGTGCAGAACACAAGTGTGCATGCAACCTGAGAAAAAAAATCAGAAATGATAATATTTCTGTCAAACACAGCAGTAACCCCACCCCTGAAAAATGTAATGTTAGAGTACCACATTACATGTCAGACTCGTAACATATGTCTGGCATATGGATGTGAACATCATGTCCACCAAGGTCAAGTGGAATCATTCCATATGTATTTTGAGTCCCTGAAAAGGAACAACATGACAGACTGCTTACAACACAGAACAAGATTCAATAGAAATTAAATGGCAATGTCTATGCAAAAAAATGTTGCTGTGGCAGAACAATGACTCACCACTGTGGTATGAAGGCACACACAAAGGACAGCATGTATTAGTGATGCAGTAGGCATCAACCTTACCACCAGGCAATGGTCTCACTAAAGTTGGGACACTGTGATGCATTTCTGGCCTTATTCTTCATCTGGACTTTCATGACGTTAAAGCAGCAGGACAACAGCAGCAGTAGCAACTGGCGTCACTACTAGGCAATGGTCTCACTTAATTTGGGACACTGTGCAACTGGCATCACCATCAGGCAATGGTCTCACTTAAGTTGGGACACTGTGACATTTCTGGCCTTATTCTTCATCTGGACTTTTCATGACATTAAAGCAGTGGGACAACAGCAGCAGCAGCAGCAGCAGCAGCAACTGGCGTCACCACCAGGCAATTCTCTCACTAAGTTGGGACACTGTGACACATTTCGGCCTTATTCTTCATCTGAACTTTTTGTGACATTGAAACAGCAGGGCATTCGCAATATAGGACATTTGGTGGGGCTGGGGTATGGTAGGTGATTTAATGATATTGTGATTATTGCACTGCTGCTTTATCCAAAAAGGGAAAAAAATCATAATTCTAGTCTAAATCACACCTGTCCAAACGTATCACTCCATTATGCTTTCCTAATAGAAAGGCAGTTTCTAAGAGTTCTTACTTACTTTCCTTTATTTTTCAAAGGTCATAGCAGGGTCTGCAAAACAGGACACTGCACACTCTCACACAGAGTGACACTAAGGTGACGCTACCACCCGCTTCAATAAAAGTGTATTGCAGTGTGGTTCTCTGCCATAAATGCAAAGTAAATGAAAGCACACAGCATCCAAAAGTTGGTGACCATGAAATTTTACAAAATACAATAAAGAAAGTAATAAGAAAAAATTGTTTCTATTGGGAAACCATAATAGGGGTGGAACATTAGGGAGAGCTGTGGATTTGTGATTATTATGGCCATCATGAAATCCTTGTTAATCTTATGAACATTTTTTCAGGGATTATTATTCACATTGTGACACTAATACCGTATGCTAAATGATGTATACTATAAGCTGACAACATTCAGAAGATAGGAAATTATGGGGTTGCTATGGTAGATGAGGTGAATTCAGGTGACTTTAGGGTACTTAGATAGTAGTTGTTGGTATGTATACTACGAAACTTTAACACAGTAAACAGTATTCAAAAGTAGTGAAGCCTGACAATGAAAGCATCAGTGCAAGAATCGTTTACAATTTTGACCTATGCTTTTTATTCTATTTTAGATTGCCACCTAATCTGATAACTTGTGTATATGAGCGATACCCTCCTTTCAACAATTTAAGTATGCAGCACTACATTGGTTCGGACTTGAAAGTAATAAATGGAGCAGCTCATTTTAATCGACCTTACACCAGGATGGGATCAATATTCTCACATGCTTTAGGACAGCAACTATTTAAATTCAGTTCTATTGTGACTACAATGAAGTTGCATGCAGCAGACAGTGCTACATGACATAGTAGAACAGCACCTGTTCAAAAACAGCTGTGAATACTGATGAAGGCCAGGTCACAGTAACATTACAATGAACACTACTTTTATTATTTCTCATTTAAAAAAATGGAGTGCTGCACAATAACATACATTGTTGAAAGAAGGGTAGCATACATGTATACATAAGTTATTAGTTAAGGGCCAATGAAAATAGAATAAAAACTATCGGTCAAAATTGTAACCGCATTCTTGCACTGATGCTTTCATTGTCAGGCTTTATTACTTTTAAATACTGTTCACTGTATTAAAGTTTTGTAGTATACATACCAACAACAACTACGATCTAAATACCTAAAGTCACCTGAAGTCACCTACCTACATGACCCCTGCCTCCATAATCTCCTATCTTCTGAATGTTGCTGGCTTATACTATATATCATTCACAAAGCATGCAGTATTAGTGTGTCCAGTACACATGTGAGGAATAATCCACTGCAAAACTGATAAGAAAAGTAACAAGTACTGTATTTATGAGTTGTGATGTAATTTAGTTTATTTTCTACATAACGGAGTGTCAACAAATGGCAGACACTGCGTGCTTTCATTACAGGTGAAACTGTGGTGCAGCAACACATAATGAAATAAAAGTGTCCTTAAGAGGGGCATTTTGGCACCACAATTTCAAATTAAATGAAAGCACGGAGTGTACACAAAGCTACTGACCACATGTCTTATTACATAAGATAAAGTAGGAGTAAGAACAAAAACATTTCTGTTGCAGAAAGCAGAATGGGGTGGGAGGCATTTAGCTGGAGGTGGGGAATCAAGAAGTACAGGATTAACAAAAATTAACATAAGGAAGAAAACATTAATTGAACATAAATTACATACTTAGGCTGTAATAAAAAAATATTGCAGAAGAAAAAAGTAAAATCAGATGACAGGTTTTGGGGGAAGATTTTGGGACATTATATTTTCTTGCTGGTCCTATGAGGGCTGGAGCTGACCACCAGTAATTGTTGTTAGCATTCTAATTATCTCTGCATTTTGTCCCTCAATGTGGTTGAGCTGCTGCTGCACCCTCCACAGCGTTTTTATTGCTTCAGCCTCTGCCCACAGCACAGCAAGGTCAGCCTGTGTGGCAGGCTTTGTGAGGCTGCACTTGCAGTCGACAGCTGTGGGAACCACCACTTCTGATGCCCTGGCAATCTGTCTGCAACGCCGTGCAGGTGGATGCTCAACGCTTCAGCTTCAGTTGCAGGAGTGGCTGGTACCTCCTGCAGCTTGGCTTCTCACTCTGCATGGTTGTGCCCCAAAGGAGGGTTCGCTGACCACCTTTCCCAAGTGACCTCCCTTGAGCCTCCGACATACCAGTGTGTCACAAAATTACACCTAACTAACATCGGGTTACCTGGGAAGCAGATAAAAACTGTGAGATGTGAAAGCTGCGGGAAGGACCAGACATGGGAGGTCATGGGCACCACATACTACCACCTGCTGTGCTGCTGTTGGTGGAGGGGCAACAACAATCTGCTGCTGTTCTGCTTGCTGCTGCTGCTGCGGTTCTTGCTGATCTTCACTACTGCGGGCTAGCAGTGGCTGAAACTCTTCACCATCAAAGAGGACCACGGTTAAAGTGAAACTGTTGCACCAGGCCACCGTGCATTTGGGGCCCATGCTGCCCACCACTTTGCCCACCTCTCTCCATGTTAAGTAAAACTTAACGGAAATCAAAACTCAAACAAAAAATACTAGTAGAAATACTAGTAAAAAACTACACTAACTGAAACTAAGTAAACAAAATCAGCAATCTTTTTAAATAAGTGAAGTTTTAAAATACTGTACAGTAAAATCCGGTTACCCAAATGCATTGGGGGACATAACAAACATTTGGATAACCAGAATTTCAGTTAAATGGGAGACCATGTGTTCTAAGACCATACTAGATGTAACGTTCATTCAGGAGATTTTGCCACTGGCTGAACAGTACCGTGCGGTTCTTAGATGCAGTACTGAGTACTGAATTGAGACACAAGAGGAGCTATACAACTAAATTACTACAATAATCAGTAGACACTACGTAAAAAGAAAATGTTGTGCATACCAGATCGATGCTGCAGTTCATTCACTTTATTGTAGAAAATGAGCATAAAAAGATTTACTTTACTGTGCAAAGTTTTAAAAGTATGTTAATCCATTAGATCTTGTTTAAAAAATTACTTAAGGTTGTCTGCTTCTTCTTGTCATTCCTCTGTTTTACTGCTTTCATCCTCAGCTGTTTAAGAAAAGCAGCTGCACACCATCGCATCGTGCTGGCTTTCAAGCCATGAAATGCATGTATCAAAACAATCGGCGGCTTCAGCTTCCGGAGGTGTAGTATGGGTGACCGTGGCATGCAGAGTGCCCTCCTTGTCCTCCTCTTCCTCTGCCAGTGCATTCTGTACCATATCAAGGATTTTGGCATCTATCATCTCGCTGTAACCAGTATCACCCTCATCAGCCCATTGCCATTCCTCGAACAAGTCCCCAGTAAGTTGAATCTGCTGTGCTGTGGATTGTAGGGTCTCTGTGACCTCTTCCATCTGGTCAGACACATTGTACAGTTCAGGCTGTGCGTCTGCCATCACTTCAGGTTGGTCTAACAAAGCTAGACTTGTGCCAGCACTTCTTAATTGTGTCTGCTTTGATTTCCTTCCAGGACTTAGTAAGCATTAGCAGGGCATCCTTAACTGTCATTCCCTTAATGATGTCCACCAGCATTTTTATTTCATTTTCCCTCAAGCAGGACAGCAGTCAGTAACCGAGTTTGATACATTTTCTTCAAAGTAGCAAGAATGCCCTGGTACATTGGTTAAATTAAGGCAGTTGTATTAGCAGGGAGAAACTTGCACCTAATTGAACCAGGTAAAGACAGACTTATTGAGGGTATCATCCCTACATGAATGCATGATCTTGCAGCTCTCATGACTAATGCTGCTGTCCATAATAGGAGCGAAGTCCCGTATTTTATTTTAGCCTTTTTATATCACACATGGTGGCATTTCCATGTTCTAATTATCTAGCTACATCAACTATCTTTTGTCCTCTAACTAGACAGTCGATAACTTGTAGTTTCTGGCTGATGTCTAGAATGTACCGTTTGTGTTTAGCGATCATGAATGCTAGCAATTCTGAGAGCAGCAAGGAATGTGAATGAAGGCTGTTAGTAGCAGTTAAATACTCATTAACAGCTGCTAACACCAAACAATTACTTAAATTATCCACTGGCCAGCAACTCTAATTAACTGCAAATGACTACAATTATGCAAACATTTCCTGTATGTAGGAGAAACAAGTGAAAAGCAAGGGGACAAATGGGACTTTTGGATAGCTGAACATTTCAGTTTTGAGAGGTTCAGTTAAATGGAGTTCTGATGAAACTAAAACTGCCTGGAAAAGTTTTATAACACAATACTAAAACATAAAGGCACAAAAAACAGCAATAGTGCAATGATTTTCATAAAAAAGCACACTATCCACACTCTACACAATGCTGCCTAGTCAGCTCCTTCTCAGAGAGAAAGTAGAAAGTAATTCACTGTCGTCCTCGTAATTAACTGCCTGGTTGCATCATGTGACCTACAGACAGTCAGACATGTGATCTGTGGGATGTTTCTTGCCAACTTTGCCTTCTCAAATTGTAACTCGAAGTGAACTCAAAGTGAACAATGAAATGTCCATTAAAGGCTAATTTTGACTTTTTAATGGAAATTATGCATCGTGCTATGCATTCGAAGTTACCCACTTAGGTTAACCATGTAGCTTAAACTTCACTGCATCTCTACCTAGAATAGGCTTATTGCTGCAGTAGCTACATCATGAAGTTGTTGTGCTGCACTAGGGATAGAATGCCTCAGACATGCACGCCTCCTGAAATCTTCCCACTTCATAAAACCAGCCGCTGTGGTGATAGCTGGACCAGGAAGTGAGTGGTGCTGAAAAATAAATGCTACTGTAAGGACAAAGGATTGTTTAAATGGTTGTCCATACACTATAAAAGATTATATGCAGTATGAGCACTCATACACATACAAAGGCTGTTTTTTCATCTTGATGTTTCTGTGGTAACAAGACCTCTCGAGGTCTTTTGTTAGCCCTAGAAACCTCTTGATGGAAAACAGCCTTATTATGAATGATTACTCATACACAATCCTCTATAAAGTGTATGGTGGATCACTGTTCAGCATGGAAAGCCAGGTCTGGCGCATCGTAGTTGTGCTGCAGTGAGTGGTGAGTTGTTGTTGTACTACACTAGCAACATCTACTGCAGCACAACAGAATGTACTACACCTGCAAGGTTAGATTGAGTTGCAGCTGTTGTCTTTTGCTTTAACAGCAAACCCAATTAAAAAGGCCCTCTCACTTATCTTTTGCCATCCTGCCCCCCACCTCATCATAGTTGTAACAGTGAGTGTTTGTCTAAAGTACATATTTCTCACCCTTTTTAATCTGCAGCTCCACAACTGGATCATCAGCAGTGAGACAGGGGAAAACATCAAGTAAGACTGTTTTGTTTTTATTGTTTAGAGCAACAATGGAAATGCCAGCTGTTCAACATTACTTTCTTAGAATGTGTTAAAATTAAAAGTTCTAGACATAAACTCTTTGAGAAGCATTTGGGAAACTTCTCACTCTTTACTCCCTCCTCCCTCCCTCAGGGCAATCTAGGTTGATGAATAGTATAGAAGCTGTTTGCTTTCTTCTGTCCCCTGATTGTTTTGGTGTGTGTTTTCAATTAATTATGTTTTTACTTAATTATATATATACAATGTAACCACCTCATGTTGGTCACTCATTGAATTTGCTTATTTTCTATTGTTAGTTTTTATATGAATTCCTCTGCGATGTATAGGTTATCGGAGCTTTGGTATGTATACTTTATACATTTTATGCATTAATTTGTCTTTGTTGTAGGTTGTTTCCATAAAACAATAAAAGCATATTAAACTAAAATAAAAATAAAGCTAGATGTTCCTTACATAGAAACTGACAGCAGAAGGGGACCATAAGATCCATCTAGTCTGCCTGATATGGTTAACTACACCCCCATTCTTTCTGTGAAATTATACTTTTATGCCTGTCCCATGTGTTTTGAACCTGTTTACCATTTTGGCCTCCACCACTTCCTAGGACAGGCAATTCCATGTGCCGACCACCCTCTCAGTGAAGAACTTCCTAACATTGCCCCTGAGTCATGCACCCTTGAGTTTCATATCATGTCCTCTAGTTCTGATGCTTTTTCTTCTCCTGAAGGAGCTCCTGTACCCCTACCTTATTTATACACTTGATATACTTGAATGTCTCAATTGTTTCCCCCTCTCCTCCTCTGCTCCAGGGAGTACATGTTGAGTTCCTTTAACCAATCTTCATATGCCATTTGATGCAGACCCTGAATCATTTTGTGGCTCTCTTCTGCACCATCTCAATCCTAACAGTGTCTTTCTAAGGTGCGGCCTCCAGAACTGCATGCAGTACTCAGGTGGAGCACACCAGTGCCCTGTAAAGTGGCAGCACCACCTCCCTTCTGCGACTGGTGATTCCTTCCCTATGCAGCCCAGCATACCACTGTCCTTTAGTGCCACTATTTCGCACTGTTTGCCTACCTTTAAGTCATCTGATATAATGACTCCTAGGTCTTGCTCCTGGTGGGTGCATGCTAGCTGCTCCCTCCAGGTACATTATCCACCTTGAGGTTTTCCTTGCCTAAATGCATGACCTTGCACTGGCATTGAACTTCAACTGCCAGATGTCTGACTACTCTCGAGTTTTCTCAGGTCTGATTCCATGCTTTTGACTCCTTCTGGGGTGTCCACTGTTGCAGATATTGGTGTTATCTGCAAACAGGCACACCTTCCTTCCAATCCATTACCAATGTCAGGTATGAACACATTGAAGAGTAGGGGCCCCAGCACCAACCCTTAAGGCACTCCATTAGTCGCTTTCCTCTCCATCGATTCCTCCATTTACCTGCACCCATTATGTTCTTCTCTTCAGCCAGTTCCTCACCCAACCTATCACTTCCTTACCTATGCCAATGTGGTTCAGCTTCTACCAGTCTTCTGTGTGGAACTGAGTTGAAGGCCTTACTAAAGTCCAGATAGACCACATCCACCACTCCACCTTGGTCCACTGCCTTCATTACCCAGTCAAAAAGTCAATCAGGTTTGTCTGGCATGACCTTCCAGCCATAAAACCATGATGTTTTGGGTCCTGTTATATGCTGGATTCCAGATGTGCTATTATTTTTTGCTTGAGCAGTGTCTCCATCAGTTTTCCTACCACCAATGTGAGGCTCACTGGATGGTAATTTACACCTCCTCCTTGCTCCCTGATTTGTGAAGTGGGACTGCTGTTGCCCTCTTCCAGTCTTCAGGCACTGTCCCTCTTTCCAGTGACTTGTTGAAGAGCTCCGCTGAGGCGCTGCTATCACACTTAGCAGTTCCTTGAGAACTCTTGGGTGAATCTCATCTGGCCTTATGGCCTTGTCTAGCTTTAATTTATTTAGGGCTTCCAGACCTGTCCCTCCATGAAGAGGCTTGAGTCTACCCCTGGTCTCTGGGTGCAACTGCTTTGCAGGTTTGGACCATCACCTGCATTCTTCCTAGTGAACACGGAACATACATTTTATTTAGGACTTCTGCCTTCTACTGTCCTTCTCTACCAGCCCCTCCAGAAACTATCATTACTATTTCTCCTTTAGTCTTTCTTCTTTCTCTGATTTGCTTAAAAAGTTTTGTCTCCCCCTTAACACCATATGAAATCCTTGGCTTGGTGTGAGCTTTAGCTTTTCATATTACTTTTTTCACTTCCCTCTGTTGCAACTATGTAGGTTTCCCTGTCTTCATCCTTGTTTGATGCCTTTTATGCCTTGTATTCCTTTATTTTCTCCCTTACTATAGTATCCACCTCCTTGGAGAACCAGAGGGTTTCCTTCTCTTATTTGCCTTGCTGATCCTCCTAGTGCACTGTGAGCACCTTCTTGATAGCTCCTTGGGGTTCTCACATTTCCTCCCGTGCCTGAGTTTCTCTGTTAGTTTGGTTCTCATTTTGGAAAAGTCTGCCTTTCTGAAGTCCAAAACTCTGATCATAGAATGGCTGGTATCCATAGTTGTGTTGATTTTGAAACCGCCTTCTAGATGGTGGCTGTTGCCAAGATGGCACCCTACCTCAACCCTTTCTACCCTGTCACTGTTGGTCAGAGCCAAGTCCAAGACAGCTCCACCTCTTCTTGGTGAATCAACAAGTTGCTTCAGCCCCTGCCCGTGTAGGGCCATTACAAGTTCCTGCCTCTTGTTTTCAATGCTGCCGAGAACCCCAGTTAATGCCTGGTAGTTAAAGTTCCCTACTATAATTGCCCTTGCTCTTGTCCATCCATTTTATGTATCATCTCTAATGTTCTCTGTCTCCATCTTCCTCCTGTGATAGGGGCCTGTAGATAATTCCTAACCTAATGACTACCCCATTTCTTGTCTCAGCTGTTACCTACAGTGCCTCAGTGTCACCTAGGGTCACCTGGATTTCTGTGGTTTGGATTTCCTCATGGATGTACAATGCCATCTCCCTCCTTTTTCCTTTCTGTCATTCCTGTACATGTTGAATCCAGGAATGGCCATATCCTATCCATGGCTTCCTATGAACCAAGTTTCCATCACAGCCACTAAGTCTAGTCCATCCTCTGCTATAGAGATCCTGAGGTGGGGATTTTGTTAGCCAGGCTTCTGGCATTAGTTACCATTCCCTTCCATGTACTACCGTCCTTCTTTTTACATCGTAATTTCTCTCTGAAGCCCTCCTTTCTGTAGTTTCCATGATGGAACTCCTTGGCTCCAGATCATTGAGATTACCTGTTTCCTGTAACTCTTCTGTCTTCCTTGTAGTAGTTTTCTTTTCCCCTCCTGTGTCCATAGCATACTGTATGTTCCTAATATTCCTCTTTGGTAAGCAGGCACCAGCTGTTTTGCAACAGCATTGTTTAAATAAAATAATACTGAAACTAAGATAAAGACCACGTTCTCTGTGTATCGAGTTCCATACAGTATAAAAATTGTTTATGCTTATCCATAGTAGTCAAGCCTGTGTCTGAACCGAGATGTTGCCACACAACCTCCTCGATTCAGACACAGGCTTTTTTGTGGGTGACCATACTCAATTCTATTTGTGTCAAGAAGACTCCTCTCACGTTGGTTCTAAACAATTCATCCCTAGTCTTCAGGAGTGCCTCCTAGTTCTATTTACATCTGGTTTTAATTTCAGGTTAAGACTTTTGCAATAAAGTAGGGTCTTTTATGGCATTACAAATAGAGAACACTGAATGGCCGACTATGCACAACAAATTTGTTCTGCCTCCATGTGGTTCTGGTTCCTCTGACCTCAGAGCGAAGTTTGAGAGGTCCATGGCAATCAGAACCCTTGGTGACAGAACACACCGATTGTGCATTAGTTGCTCATCCTGTATTTTTTATAGTGTATAGTATTATGTGAATTGTGTGCATTGTGTTTCTTTTGCTTTCAGAATGAAGCTGACTTGTGAAGTCTCTAGAGATTTTAGAATACTGTTTTACCACAAAGGGTACAATCACATTCCATGACCTTTAAACTGCGGTGCAACAGCATTTGAAAGGAATGGAATCCTATACAGAACAATGCTGTACTGTACACTATATCACAGTTTGTACCTCCCTCTTCCACCTCTATAGGGTATAACAAATCCAGTTCCATCAGCCTCTCCTCATAGGTTATCTCACCAGTTCACATATCTTTGTGGCTCTTCTGCACCCTTTCCAGTCTGTCAATATCTTCTTTGCGATGTAGTCCTCAGACTGACTGCAGTACCCTAAGTGTGGTCTCTTTGCGGTATATATAGTCAAATCATTTTTATATCTCTAATTACAGTTCTTCCTTATTGCTGCTAGTAAGCAGCATTTATGAACTATAGTATTCCACTGTGCCTTCTGCTTAAATTTGTCAGTCACCAGTCCACTTTAGTCTTTCTCCTGTTCTGAAGATTTGATCAGAATGTTATTCAAGTAATATTTTCCTTTTTTTTTTTCACCAAAATGTGGCCTGATGCATTTTTCAAGATAATTTTTTTTTACTTTAGAGTGCAGTTAGCCAAATAATGTAGGTGACTTTTAATTACTACTTTTGAAATGAGTGTTCTGCATCAAAACAAACCTTAAATAAATGCTTCTACAGTAGCTCTCAATCACACCTGTCATTCAGATGGTGGCCTGCCACAGTGGTGAGATGAGTAACTGTGCCAGTCACCTCATGAGAGTGGCACACTTGCATTAGATGGGTGGGTCAGGGTGGCAACAATTGGACTAGGCAAGTGGGATGGGTGGACCTCTAGACACCATGGGCATTAACAGTATTTAATGGGCTGGTGATTAGGGGTGGGAGAACCACTGGACACAAGGATAAATGTTTTCTTAATATTTGACAGGTGTTGGGGCAGGAACAACTGTACGCCAGAAATTATTATTTAATATTAGGCAGATGATTGGGTGGTGGATGGGTCCACTGGACAGATAAATTTACCTTATTTAAGAGGACCTGTGATTGGGGCAGAGGGACCACTGGATATGAGGTATATTACAGCAATATGTGGGTCAATGTTGGAGGACAGGGGACCTATGGACATCAGGAAATAGTAGTTAGACAACCCTGGCAAGTGCTTTGTGGAGGTGAAAACTCTGTTAGCTCTGGGATTGTAATGCTGCCTTAATTGGATGCAAATGACTCCATAGCACTAGTATGGTCCTATAGGGACATTTGCATTTATTAGTGCAAATATAGAAATTGCACCAGAGGAGCAATCACCATTTGTGGGACCTATCTGACAAATTTGCTTCTGCAAGCCCCATTGTACCCTATTGGCCACCTACCTCCTGTTGCTAGAGAGGGCTCAGGTTTTCAGGTGGAAAGGATACTATCTGGCAGATCTGCTGAAACCTGCCTCTACCACTTGCAATCTACTTCAGAATGTTCCAATACAGCTGTGGATTGCTCCAGACACTAATTGCTCCTTTAGTGGGCACAATCCAGAAGCTTTGAATATCCTGGCCATAATGTACTGTATAGGTACTGCTCTGGTACAAATGGTGAAATTCTAAGAAATGCTCAGATTTTACCACTGCACAGACAGTCATTTTCTGGAATAGGATGGTAACCTGGTAGCATGGCATGAGCAATATCAACTGCTGTGCTGGCAGCCAGGGATCTGGATAGACACTTTGTTCACATGGGGGCTGACTGGGAAAAGAAGGAATAAATAGTCACATGGACTGTTCTCCTCTCGAGGGGGGAGCAGGTACCCTATTACTTGTCTGCTAAATGGCAGAAACTAGGTGGCAACACAGGTAGAAAATAAATTTAGGGAGGGCTTGCTGCTGGATGCAACTATGCATATATGTGCCTCCCACACATGTGCGTTGTGTGATTGCGTGTTGGAAATCCTAAGGTGAACATAAGGTGGAAAAGTCCTACCAATCAGTATGGAGCTCAGTCCTCCTTCAGGCCCCCACAACCATCATGGCTTATCCTCCAGAATCTGGATTGTGCTCTGGGGGCCTGGATAGCCCTGATTGGCTACCATGGCCAGTAATCCAAGAGAGTCACTGGAGGTGATAAGTCCCAGAGGAGGTGGATTACAGGGCTGGGAGGATCCGAGCCAATGGGGGCTGGTTGGTGATGAAGGAGAAAAACACATTGATGGAAAAAATTTTGGGATAAGTACCATTTATTTCCAGAGAAATCAATATGTTTCTGCTCAGCTATCTTCATACATCACTGGACTAGCTGGATTGTTAGGACTGCTCCTTTCACTGTATAGGTCATTAGTTAGACCACACCTGGAGTACTGCGTGCAGTACTGGCATCCGTATCTGAAGAGGGACATTAAGTTACTGGAGGGTGCAGCGCAGAGTGACTAAGATGATCAAGGGGCTGGGGACTTATCATACAAGAGGAGGTTGAAGGAGTTGAACATGTACTCACTGGAGGAGAGGAGAGACAGGGTGACATGATTGAAACCTTTAAATACATGAAAGGAATAAACAAGACAGGTACAGAGGGGCTGTTCAAAGTAAGGGAGGGAGGGCCACCAGGGCCATGATATGAGACTGGAGCGAGGAAGGTTCAGGAGGGAGATGAGGAGACACTTTTTACAGAGAGGGTGATGGCTGGGTGGAATGCATTACCTGCTGAAGTGGTATGCAGTAGAACAGTGGACTGCTTCAAATGAGGATGGGACAGGACAAGGGGAGGGTTAATGAAGGGAAGGGTGGAAGGGAGGGCAGCTGCAGAGATGAGGGTGCTAGCTGCACATTCAAAGCAGACTTGATAGACCTCTAGGCCTTTATCTGCTGGCAAATTTCGTATGTTCGTATGTTCATTTTGCTTTTCAGTTCAGTAAGCCATTGCAGAATAGTAAAGGTGTTCCCTCTGCATTGTAAACTTATTTAATTCATATGCACTAAGGGAACACAAGAACGTGTTAGATTATCTAGAAATGACCACTGAATGTCTTAACACAAAATAATTCTTACTGAAACCTAATTACTTACAAAGACTCATCTTTTCAGTGATACTAAATGATATTCCTCCTTTTTCAAGACCATAATGTCCTTTGAATTATACATGCAGTGGGAGCTGTTGAACTAAGCATTTGCTGAGATTTTACATCTGATATTCATTTTAGCTTCAATCATTCATGTAACAAGTACTAGATCAGTCATACTGCTATTGTTTAGTTTTGTAGTAATTACTCTACATGACATAATGATGAGTCCATTATTTTGTTCCACTTTTCCCATAAATATCTCAAGGATCCATATTTCACACAACTGAAGATACTGAGAGGTCTACTTAAATATATTACTTATTGCCATTTCTGACATGTCAATGAATGAAACATTACTGGGGATGGTGAAGGCACCTGGAATTTTGTGATTCAGGGCCACAAATTGCTGCAAAACTTGCATTATGCCACACAATATACAATATGTATTGCCACAGAATTCAATGTTCTTGGGATTTTTTTCAGATATACAGTTTTCCAAAGCATCTGACTCACTTCTCCTCCTTGTTTAACTTGACACCCCTCCTCTATGCTCAGCATGTGATATCATTGATGCATCACTACCTATTTTAACCAATTAGAGAACTGTATTCTGCCACAGAAATTTACACCACATGAACAAGCAACCAGTACTACACAAGACATGGAGCACTACCACAGAAATCAGGGTCAAAATGTCATAGAGTACTAAGAACTCTTGGGATGGTCACTGATTATTCCTTGTAGCATTTCAGTGTCCACCAATAGCTGTAGAAACAGTTCTGAAATATCAGATCATTCTAATTCTGTCACAGTCAGTAAAATAATCTGCACCATGGAATGCAAGAACTTGGAGGAGCTTTATCAAGGGCCATTGCAAACGTAATTTCACAGGATTACAAAGCTGAAAAAATATATTTGTGCTTTTTTGCCACCATAGTGTAGCTGTGCATGTCTAATTATAAGGATGAAAGAGGAGACTCATATGGGAATGACAACTAATGTTTCTCTCGGCAGCAATTACATTCTATTGTGGATTAGATTCAGAGTTCAGATAGGTTTAAGTTTCCTCCTGATAACTTTAGACTTCAACAGGATTTGAACTGATTTGCTTCAGATGATTCATTCTTACGACCCTTTTCTGGCTCTTCACTAGCACTTAAAAGACACTAGAGATTGTCACAGTACTAAAAATTGCTCTCCCCCACCCAAAGTCAATGACAGCATGCTGTTGACAATAAATGTGATTTTGAGCTATTTCATGGTGGAAGAGATGGTTACTTCTTTTCCAGGTGTTTCTTACTCTCCATCGCATCCACACATATGTAAAATTAGTTCATGTTGTGTAGGATGCAGTTAAGTGACATATCATAATGACATTAGTAGTATTTGTATTGCATTGTCTTTATCAAGGAATCAAAAGCAAATACCAACTAAGCCAGAAGCTTTACATCTTTGATATCCTAAAGTCTGTTAAAAATGTAATCTTTTTTTTAATAAAACTCTTTTCTTTTTAATCTTGGATAAGCAAATATGTATACATATAAGGGATATGCAAAAGAATGACTAATATATGCAATTTTTCCTCAAGAGAGGGAGATAGGACCATAACTCATGAATGGCAAAGCCCAGAATAAGTTGTCAATGTCATGCCCCTCACAAGTGGTGATACATTGCATATTTTGAGTCCAGCTATAGTGTATTCAATTTACACAACATCAATATAAAAGTTATAACTTTTAAAAGAGTTGATGCTGTTTGTGTGAAGATGCAACCATTTCACTCTGAGTTTAATTGCTGGTCATTGGACTGCACAGAGTCTTTGTGATTTTACAGTATCAACATTTTGGAAGTGGCTATTGGATACACTTTCCATTGAGATGCATTCCATATTCAATCATAAATTTTTTCCTATTATACCCATCCTCAAAGTTTATTATAACATGGGAAACAAACAAGTGGTGGTCAGGGTTGCAGACCACAGGTCAGACATTCACAACCCAGAACAGTGTAAGTAGTTACTCACCACTCCTGTAGCCACTCCTTGAAGCCATAGCTGGGCAGAGCATCCTTACCTCCAGAGACTTCTCAGTCCAGTCAGCTTTGTAAAAATAATTATGAAAATCTCCTAGCAGCGCAAGCACAATACATTTGAATTACAAAGTTCTAATGAGTTCCATTTAGGTACACACTGTGCAAACAAAATATTTTTTCTGTAATAATAAAATTGGTTGGAAATTTTCTGCATACTGAACAGCTGAGAGGGTTCAGACTCTGGGTGCTTACAAAGAGACAAATAACTATTTGGGAACTCTTTCAACAACCAGGATCCAGTACATTTAGATATCAAAGCATATCAGGAAGTTTTAGAAAAAAAGATTTTCTGGCAGCCATGTAAGTAAAGTAAACACCAGCACAGAGCCACATTAACCATCATTTAAAAAGTATAATACTGGCAATGTATAACTCCCTCCACCCAAGTCCACTAAATACAACACTATTCTTGTCAAATTACAACTGAAAAACATTATTCCTTGTTTCACATTTTTATATGTCTTTCCTCTTTTAGGCCTTGGAAATCATGGGCAGAATTCACAAAAAGGTGCAAGGTGCCAAGCAAACATTTAGCGCTGTTCCTTGCCATTGCGGCTGGTGGAAATTTTGCTATTCACAGTCAGATAGCACACCAAGCTATCAGACTGTGAATAGGGACAGGCAGGGGCAAAGCGTTAACTCAGGACAAGCACCAGGAACCACAGTAGGCGCTGCCCACAGCCAGCCAAAGAATGGCTCCCAGCCAATAGTGAAGGTGTGCTACATCATTATTCACAAATGGAACCATGCAAATTAGCACATTGGGCATGTAAGGTGCTAGGTGGCTATGTGCACACCTATTATGGGCTCATTTGCATGATCTGTGGAAGTGGTTTAGCATGCCACCCTTCAGCCCATGCCCCATGCAGCCATAGTCCAGAAAAACTTCCCTGATAGTTCAGTGGTCCCTCTCCTGATGGTTGCAGTTGCCATCCTCATTGTTAAAAAAATGCCCTGGTAGTCTAGTGATGCCCTGCCTGACCTCTGATAGCTGTCCTGTAAATACATTAAAAGATTCCTAGTAGTCTAGCAGTGTCCTCCCCCATCAAACCTCTGATCACTGCTTCCATTCATAAAAAATGTCCCAGGTAGTCTAGTGGCTCTTCCCTGGTCCCGGATCATGGTACCCATAGAAATGGTGTAATAACCTGGTAGTCTAGTTGTCCCTCCTCCCATCCACCTGAATTCAGCACAACAAGAGACCCCACTGTTTGGTTCCACCCTGGGTCCTGACTCCTGTAGAAGGATAGGACAAGAATTTCCTGGTGGCCAAGTGACCCCACTCCCTATACAATGTAGATGACCCGCCACCTGCTCCCCACCATCCGAGACCGGGCCAATGACCAGCACAGCCCTCCTCTCACCACCATGGCTGGCTGCCGACTTAGCAGCCATGGATTGCCTACTATATACAGTAGGTGCTTATTGACATTGATTAACAGCAGCTGTCAATCAATGTCAATGAGTGCATACTGTATACAGTAGGGGTTCATTGAGTGCTGTCGGAGGCCAGCTGTGGTGTTGAGAGGAGGGCTGTGCTGGTCGCTGACTCAGTTTTGGGATGGGGAGGGAGCAGTGGGATCGATCACTCCATTACCAGGTGGGGTGACTTGATTACCAGGAAATTCTGTCCTATCCTTTACAGGGGTCGGGATGGGGCACAGAACCAGACACTGTGGTCTCTTGTTATGTGCTGTATTCATGTGGGTGGGAGGAGGACCACTAGACTACCAGGGTTTATACACTATTTCTACCAGGACCACATTCGGGACCAGAGGGGGCCACTAGACTACCAGGGACATTTTTATTAATGTGATAGTGATCAGAGGTCGGGGAGGGCACCACTAGACTACCAGGGAATCTTTAATGTATTTACAGGATGATGGTTGTAGGTCAAGGAGGGAGGAGGGCACCACTAGACTACCAGGTAATCTTTAATGTATTTACGGGATGGTGATCGGAGGTCAGGGAGGGCTCACTAGACTACCATGGCATTTTTTTTCAACAATGGGGATGGCAATTGGAACATCAGGAAGGGGATGGACCACTGGACTATCATGGATATTGTTTTCAACAATGGGGATGGCAATTGGAACATCAGGAAGGGAGAGGGACCACTGGACTATCATGGATATTGTTTTCAACAATGGGGATGGCAATTGGAACATCAGGAAGGGGATGGACCACTGGACTATCATGGATATTGTTTTCAACAATGGGGATGGCAATTGGAACATCAGGAAGGGGAGACCACTGGACTATCATGGATATTGTTTTCAACAATGGGGATGGCAATTGGAACATCAGGAAGGGGGATGGACCACTGGACTATCATGGATATTGTTTTCAACAATGGGGATGGTGATTGGAACATTGGGAGGGAGACCACTGGGCTACCAGTGAGGTTTTTCAACAACAGAGATGGTGATTGGAACATCGGGAGGGACCACTGGACTGCCAGGAGTCTTTTTCAACAATGGGGACAGCGATCGAACATCAGGGGAGGAAAGCACCACTAGCCTACCAAAGAATCTTCAATGTATTTACAGGATGGCATATGGAGGTCAGGGAGGGAAAGGGCACCACTGTTAATTTTTCCTCTTTACAGGACAGTGACAGGAGGATGGGGAGGTAGTGACGGGGGCTGCAATACCTCCACCAACCACTAGGGTTGCATAGAATACTGCCAGGTCTTGGTCTGTGGTATTTTCTCCATGTATGGGCCTT
The DNA here is from genome assembly GCA_016271365.2 of Neoceratodus forsteri. Taxonomy (NCBI): domain Eukaryota; kingdom Metazoa; phylum Chordata; order Ceratodontiformes; family Ceratodontidae; genus Neoceratodus; species Neoceratodus forsteri. The sequence continues at coordinate 950,009,958 of CM057453.1, read as the reverse complement.
TGCAAAAGGCCCTTGTGATGGAAAATCTTTGTGACTAGGATTGCAGGGATATGCAGGTCCCTCCCCTCATTTGCATTGCACCCCCCTCACAATTTGCCCCTGCACACCCAGTTTGTGAGTGCAAACTGGGATTTGTGAATGCCACTATGGCACAAACCCAGTTTGCATTGTGCAAACTGGGTTTCTAAGGCAAAGTTTTGTGAATCTGGCTCCTGTCTTCAATTTCAACTGCTGTGCTCTGTTCTCTGGCATCAACTCCACTCTTGTTCCCTCTGATGCCCCACAGTTGAAAGGTATGTGGGCTGGATGCTAACACTTCAACCTACTCCCTCCCAAACATACATTCTGAACCCCTGCTTTCCCAATCAATATACAGACCTCCCCAGAAAAGTATATATTGTTACTCAATTTGCCAGCTGCCTGCCTACCAGCTTACTTGGCTAACTGGCTGCCCATTCATTTGTCCACTGAAGAGATGCTGACTGATATCTGATTCAGTCAACAATGAAAATACAATTGGACATTTATGTTTGAGCACTTAGCTATCTCAATATTAATTAATTTACTTGAGATATCTAATACTATAATGTTGCACGAGACAACACTTTTTTTAAAGTGCATTATCCTTAGCATTTTTTAGAATTCTAAATGTGAAAATGAAAATAATATATTTATATTTGAATCATGCACTTTGTATGTCCTTTGTAGTTTGTCAGCTTAAACTGCATATGGCATTTAGTTTTTAACTAACTTGTTACTTTACTGGGTTGAGATAGTAATTGCTACATGTGGCTTTCATAATGAAATTGATTAGCCACCATGTAATTAAGTGATTGTGCATGTACACATGGTTGTATGTACTATATAAGGAGTTCTAAAACTGCCCTATAGCACTCCCTGTTGAAGGTTCATATTGTGAGGCAAACTACTGAAGTGAACAGTCAGGCCGATACCAGCTCTACTGCCATGCAAGTTGTTTGATTTACACTCTCTGCCTTTTGCACAAATTAAACTTTTTAAATGCAATTTGTTTTATCTCTGGACTTTGATTAACTTTACATACTGGTTGTGAGGCCATAACAGGGTGATTTCAAACCCGTTCATGTGCAAAATAGGTCCATGGTGAGAATATTTTTCTTTTATGCTGGCTGATATTCTTACTCTGACTCTGCCCTCCCCATTCAAAGGTATGTGGGCTAGATGCTTGCTCACTTAGAGCTACCCCTTCCCAAACACATTCTGCACTTTGTTCTCCCAATCAATATTCAGACCGCAAAAACTGTACATACTCTCCATCAGTTTGCTGGCTTCCTGATGACTCACTTGGCTTGCTGCCCACCTGCCTGCTCACTTGACTAGCTGGCTACCTATACTGTAAAACTAGTTATTTTCACTAAATTAAATTTAGAGCAAACACAAATTCAACCATAATTGAGTACATTTATTTGAGCAGTAAGTCACTATCACCACTTTCACTATAATGGAAAAATGCTAAAAGTGCTAATCAACACACATTTATTTTCACGCAAATTGGTGCTTCAGCAAAATAGCAAAAATTATTTGAGAGTGAAAATTTCAAATTCTGAGTTATTTACCCACCCCCAAACTGTGACTGCTCATCAGTAAGCATGTGTTAAATTTCTTTAGCTAGCTGAAACAAACTGGAAATTGCAGCTCCCGATCCAATGACCTGATGGTTTTAAAGAGACAAACAGCCCAGAAGGAGAGAACATTCTCATCACTAACTGGGTTTATTCTCTCTCTCTCTCTCTCTCTCTCTCTCTCTTTCTCCCTCTCTCTTTCTCTCTCTCTCTCTCTTCCTCTGGGCTCAAAGTGCTAAAACCCTATATCAAAAATGCAGCACACATTACACTTGTTCCCTGAATTGGGAGACAATCACTCACAACCAGATTCCATCTTTCTCCTTGATGACAACACATAAAGGCACTTCAATGCTGTATCTACAAGTAATGCCAATGGACAATTATTTCTTCTATAGTGATAAATACAACATATTTGTATTCAAAATCTGTATTTTTTTCACTATTTATGTGGGCCTATTTTATCAATGCAATAAGACACCCAGATCAGGGATTGTGAGAGGTAAACACTTTTCCAGGTATTTAAGGGCCAAGGTGCTCACTACGTTCCTGTCGGGTGTTCATCACATGACAGCCACCTCTCCATTATCTCTTATTATTTATTGTGTTATTTGTGTGGGTGTACTATAGCTCTTCCTATAAGACACACTGCTATTCAGCACCAGTTGAGTAAGCATACTGTAGTTGAAAGTTAGCTATTGAAATCTTAGTTTCTCTTTCTCTCACTGCCATCTGTTACAGGTGGCAAGTAAATTAATAGTCAAAAGAGCAGTCCTTAGTGCACTGGCAACTATATAAACAAGAAAAATAAATCTGAGCCAACATTTCTGGCAGAGCTGCCTCAATGACTATATATTGTTCTTATTGTAGATGCTAAAGATCCTTCCAGTGCACAAGCAGAAGTAGAAGGAAGGTAAAGAGTGGATTGGACCCTTGAACAGGGGTGTAGCCAAGAATTTTAAATTTGTACTCAAAGTTATGCACGTGAACATAAACCAAAATATGCACTGCCATGTGGCACCAACAGTAGCCCCGCCCCGTTTGTCATTTCTGAGTTCAAGTAATCAGTTTCTTCCTCTAATCCTCCTTCCTTTGTTCTTCTGCCTGCCTGTAAGTTGTTCTTGTTCATGTATTTGGTTGGTGGTATCAGTGCCCACAGTGAACAACAAATGCAGAAGGGCTTAGCACAACACAGACACAATGTGACTCACAATGTCCTTGCTTTCCTTTTTTGTTTCCCTGCCTGATTTGTTGCACCTACCTGATTTTTTTACTGTACTCTGCTGCGTACAGTGCATATGTCTCGCTGATGCCCCTGTCCTTGAAAACAGGTGTAGGGAAGTAACTTGTGATACAGCCATAAGCAATGGCTGAGATGCTTAAAATGCATTAGCACAGTATTCATGAAAGATCACCCTTTGGGGATCATTGGAAGGCCCATAGTATCAGTGGTAACCAAAGCAGCCACTGGACATCATGCCTACCTTGATACCTGAAGCTGTCTGTCTAGCAAAGATGAAGCCAGGTACATCCTAAGGGATAACAGGATACATCCAGGATCACAATGAAACTAGTCACAATTGGTGGTGCCACTTGCATTAACTTTTTATGTACATATCCAGACAAGTGTGGTGCCAAGGGACTGAAATCTGTCTATTAAAGTTCTCATCTTCAGGAAGGGTTCCAGGAGGCCAGTGAGCTTGACATTGACAAGATCCTGGTGGCCACTGCCAAGGACAACATAATGGAGCACATGGTTGCATCAAAGGCTCTTGATCCCTTTTAGCAAGGCCGATGAGGGGACAGATCATGCCAAATCAGCTCGATCATCTCTTTTAAGTGGTTCACCTGGGAAGTGGAAAATGGTAGGACCATGGATGTAGTCTATATGTCTTCAATAAGACCATAATATAGTGTAAAAATATAGGCAGATGAAGTACAGTACTCAAATACTTAAAATTAGTTCTTTAAATACTGGGTTAGTTGAAAATAATTATTTAATCCAGGGTACTCATAAGATTTTTACTTAAATTGTCAGAAAGTTTCTCTTTGTAACAGCTGATTATCCAAATTCCACCCTAACATCAACATTTACTCTATCTATGCCTTGAAACCTGAATTTGGTGATTGGTGCCATTAAGTTCTATTTGTTGTACTAAGGCACTGATCCCATTTTATTTTCAATGCTTCTAATATGCTATCAATCCATTCCTTACATTTTCTTTGAGTACCTTGGATTAAATGATTACTTTCAACTAGCCCTGTATTTAAAGAACTTATTTTAAGTATTTGAGTACTGCATTTCATCTGCGTATATTTTTCATGATGCTGCCTTCTTTCATTCTGTATTTATTCTGCCTGTTATATCTGTTGTTATGATGGCATATATGTATGTATAAATAGGGTGATAGCATGTATTTAAGCATTTAATGTGTTGCTCTTTGTGTGTGTGTGTGGTGGGGGTCCCTAATGCTATCTTCTGAGGGTGTTAATTACATGGTGCATTGGTGTGCCTATATGTTACTTTTGCTTGATGTAATTGATTTTATTTCATCTATTTAAATTCCTACATGTGATTTTTAAAGAATGTACTGTTCTGTTATCAGTTGTTTTTAATTGGAAGCACTATAAATATTGCACTGTTCGATACATTCACCAGCTTTGAAAGAGCATCTGAAGGGATGCAAAATGTTCAGCTGTGGGACTGGCTGTCCTTGAATCTTTATGCTTTTAATAATAAAAGTTTAAGTTTAACCTAACACAACATTTAGTGCCTTTTGAATTAAGGTGGAGAATTCAGAGCCAGAGTACTAGCTTTATAGTTCTAATTCACTTTTATTGGCACTGGTCCTTGCCAGTCGTAAGCTGCCTCTTTCAGAACTGCATTTTGTCTGTTTTGGAGAGCTCTATTGTCCACATTGGAAGGAGAAATTCTGTCTTTATCTATTTTGGGACCAAGACCTATTATGCGGTAAGGCATAGGTCTGGGTAGGTGGATATCATCCGCAGGCACCCAGACCTGCGCTGCAAGCACCCAGCATCCTATTGCCCTCAGCCATGCCCATGTTGCACAGTGCCCCCTGGCACATGGATTGACCACAGCTTGTGGACCACTGCCCCAATCAGAGATGGCAGCCCACCCCACCTCACAGTACACATCAGTCCCCTCCAGTGCCTCCCCATTAGTGTCCTGGGCCCCAGTATTGCAACACCAGACCAGCCCCCAGACTCAACACCCCGACCCACATTTTTGTTAAGTGTACCCTCCACCCCTGTGGCACTGACAACACCATCCCCCACAGCTCAGGACAGCCAGTGGCACAGCTTTCCACATCCTTCTGCCACCAGCCATCCATGTGATGCTAGGAACATGCTGCATATATATAGGGATGCTATCCTAGCATCATCTGGATGGCTGGTGCCAAGGAGGGTGTAGAGGGCTGAGCCACTGGTCGTCCTGAGCCATGGCACTGGTGTGCAGGTACAGAGAGTGGAGGAGGGTGTTGTTTGTGCTGTTGGGGTACACTGAACACCAGTGTGGGTTGGGGTATCAGAATCTGTGCTGGGAGGGTCAGCCATTGTCTTCTAGGCAACCACATGTGGTGACTGGGGTGGGCATGCAGTGACCCTGCCATAGAAAGGCAGGCGGATGGGGGACCTTGCCCATCACAGGTGTTACCATGGTCAGAGGTTGGGGCTGTGGGGCAGAGACACCACTGTGTGAGATGTGTGGGGAGGGCTGCTCCTACACAGCTGGGGTGGGGATGGCATATGTGGGCAGGGGTTGCCATACTACAGGGGTGACAGGGCAGCAGTGTGGTGGGGTTTGTCTGGCACATTCAGGGTCTGGGCAGCTGGCCATGGCCATGGGTGTGGAGCCACACCACTGTGCCCAATGCCCTACCATATGAACACTCACCCAGTCGAGCCGTCCAGCCCTCCCCAACTACCTAGTGGGCTGGGGCCACACAGTGGGCTGTATCCCAATCCCACCATCACTGGTGGGTGATTTTATGGGGTGCACAGTGGTTACTGCAGGGTCCTTCCACCATAACCTGCACCTCCTCTGCTCCCTGCAGGCTGCACTACACACCTTAGTGAATGGCACACATAGAAACATAGAAACATAGAATTTGATGGCAGATAAGGGACCGCTTGGCCCACCTAGTCTGCCCATTTTCCTACCTAACAGATAAGCTGCAGATCCTAGTTAACCAACAGCTTACTCCTCCTACCCCACTAGGACTGCCTTATGCCTGTCCCATGCATTCTTGAATTCCCCACTGTTCTTGACTCCACGACCTCCTCAGGAGGCTGTTCCATGAATCCACAACCCTCTCTGTGAAAAATACTTCCTCACATTACCTCTGAGCCGTCCCCTCTATCTTCAAATTGTCCCCTTGTTCTTGCACATCTCTTTTCTGGAACATCTACCCTCTTGGACTTTGTTGATTCCTTGAGGTACTTGAAAGTTTCTATCATGTCCCTCTCTCCCGTCTTTCCTCAAGGGTATACATATAAAGCTCCTTTAGTCTTTCTTCAGATGTCTTCTGGTGCAGACCCTGCACCATTTTGGTTGCCCTCCTCTGGACAGCCTCCACTCTGTCTATGTCTTTGCGGAGATGGGGTCTCCAGAACTACACACAGTACTCCAGATGGGGTCTCACCAACTGTCTGTACAGAGGGATAACAACTTCCTGTTTTCTACTATCGATGCCTCTTCCTATGCATCCCAGTATCCCCTCAGCCTTCCTTACTGCCTTCTCACATTGCTTGCCCACCTGTAGGTCATCTGATATAATTACCCCCAGGTCCATTTCTATTTTTACTGTTGTCAGTATCTCACCCCCTATTGTGTGCGCTTCCCTGGGTTTTGTTTCCCATGTGCATTACCTTGCACTTCTTTGCATTGAATCTGAGCTGCCATACATTTGACCATTCCTCCAACCTTGCCAAGTCCCTTCTCATCCTTTTCCACTCCATCTTGTGTATCAACCCTGTTGCAGATCTTTGTGTCATCTGCAAAGAGACATACTTTTCCTTCCAGTTTCTCTGCAATGTCACTTATAAAGACATTAAAAGGACGGTCCCAGTACTGAACCCTCAGGTACCCACTAGTAACCCTTCTTTTCTTCACTGTGTACCGCATTTACTACTACCCTTTGGCCCTGTTGTCTAACCAATTTTTATCCAGGCTACCACCTTGGGACCCACTCCAAGGCTGGCTATCTGTGTATTAATCTTTTGTGTGGGACTGTATCAAATGCCTTGCTAAAATTTAGGTAGGTCATGTCCACAGCCCTCCCTGGTCTACTACTTTGGTCACCCAGTCAAAGAAATCTATTAGATTCGTCTGACACGACCTTCCCATCGTGAATCCATGCTGCCTTGGGTCCTGTGCCCCACTGGCCTCTAGGTACTCAACAATTCTTTCCTTCAGAAGTGATTCCATCATTTTCCCTACCACTGAGGTCAAACTAACTGGTCTGTAGTTTCCTGCCTCTGTCCTGCTCCCACTTTTGTGAGAAGAAATCACATCTGCCCTCCTCCAGTCCTCGGGTATGACCCCATCCTCCATGATTTGTTAAAGAGAGTAGTCAGCGGTGTCACTAGTTCTACCCTTAGTTCTTTTATAATTCTTGGGTGAATCCCATCAGGCCCCATTGCTTTGTCCACCTTCAATTTTATTAGTTCTTTCAGAACCCTTTCTTCTGTAAATGGACTGGTATCGACCCCTGTCTTCAGAGTGTTCTCTTGTTTGGTTTAGGTAACTCCCCTCCTCTTCCTTTGTGAATACTGAGCAGAAATATTCATTCAGTATCCCTGCTTTTTCACTTTCACCTCTACCCACATTCCCTCCCCTTTATTAAGCTTCAGTATCCCTCCTTTGGTCTTTCTTCACTCCCTAATATACCTATAAAAGGTCTTATCCCCTTCTTAACAGAATTGGCTATCCTTTCCTCGGTTTGGGCCTTTGCTATTCTGACTGCCTTCCCAGCCTCTTTCTGCTTTAACTGATAAAGTTCTCTGTCCTGCTCCTTCTGTGTTTCCTTATATTTCCTGAATGCTGTCCTTTTCTCCTTAACCTTCCTCACCACCTCTTTTGAGAACCATAGCGTTTTCCCTTCATTGTGTTTTATTGATTTGCTTTACAAAGGCTTGTTGCCTCTGTGAGGGCTGTTTGATCACTTCCCATTGTTCCTCCACCCTCCTTCTTGCCTGTTTGCTAGTGCTTTTCTGAGGCACTCTCTCATTTTCCCAAAGTCAGCCCTCTGAAAGTCCAGTACTCTTGCTTTTGTATGGCTTGATTGTATGGCTGTGTTTATCATGAACCACACTGTTTGGTGGTCGCTTGTTCCCAGATGGCTACCCACTTCTAAATATGAGATTCTTTCTCCGTCCCCATTTGAGAGTACCAGATCTAAGATTGCTCCTCCCGAGTGGGTTCCAATACTAGCTGTCTGAGGCATGCCCCGTAGGTCATCAAGAATGACCCTGTTCTTGGATGTGCCTGCAGCAAAGGTGCTCCAGTTAACATCTGGCATATTCAGGTCCCCCATCAACAATATCTCCCCTTTTTCTGCCATTCTAAGAAAGCCTTCTATCATTTCCTTGTCCATTCCCTCCTTGAGATGGGGGTCTGTATATAACCCCATGTGGATTGTGGTGCCATTTCTGGCTCCAGGGTGACCCACAGTGCCTCATCTGCTCCCTGTTTACTCTTTAGTTCTGTTGCTTTGATCCCTTCCTTTACATAGAGAGCTACTCCTCCTCCTCTTTTACCCTCCCTGTCCCTCCTGTAGATTGTGTATCCTGGTATGTTGACTCCAGTCATGGTTCTCTGTGTACCATGTTTCTGTGACTGCCACAATATCCAGGCAACCCTCTTCCATCAAGGCCACTAGTTCAGAGAGCTTGTGACATAGACTATGGGCATTGGTACTCATCACCTTCCACTTTTTGATTGCCTTACCCTTTTAGCCCCATTTCTGTCCTTACTGCCTTTGCCTTTTTTACATTTAAATCTGTTCTGCTCCCTAATAACTTCTGTACTTTGGTGTTTACCTCATTAATCACCATGTTTTGTGGTGGAAGGCTGGGATTTCCCTGCTCCTTTTCAGTGCCTCCCACCTTGGCTAGTTTAAATGCTTGCCAGTGAAGCATTTAAACCTCTCACCTAGGATCCTGGTTCCCCCTGGACAGATGCAGACCATCACACCAGTATAGGGTCTGCATCCTCCAAATGGCTCCCCAGTCCCCAATCCAATGAAGCCAAAACCCTGAGTTCCACACCAGTTTTTCAACCACTCATTGAATTCCCTGGTGAGGAGTGCCCTAGCACCTCCTTTGCCATAGACAGGCAGCACCTCTGAGAAGGTTATCGTATGCGCTACTTGTCTAAGGCCCTTCCCAACTCTACAAACTCCTCTTGCACTGCTCTGATCCCATCAGACAGGTCATTTGTCCGTGGGTGGACAATGACATCCAGCTCCCTCCCTCATGCAGCTCCTCCACGATCCTGAGGATTAGCTTCCTGTCCCTCAAGCCAGTGGTGCCAGGAAGGCATCTTACCTCCCTCTCCCTTCCTCCCCCATTTCTACCCCTAATGATTGAGTCCCCACCAGGAGTTGTTTCCTTCCCCTATGGGGTATGCCACCCTCCTGTGGGTCTCCTTTGTGAAGGTTCCCAGCATCCTCCTTGGTCTCCACTGCAGGTGCCTCCATAGAGGAACCACTATCCACAAGAAGCAGATAGATGTGGAGAGGTACAGCTGGAGGGATGCAACTCTGTTCCACCACCCTCTCCTCCCTGAGCCCACCCTGGTCCAGCCTCTCCTCTTTCTTGGCAACCTCTGAGGTAGTGGCATTGGCTTGGTGGTCCCTGGGTGGGGAGGAGTTCTAAAATCCTAGCCAGGTCAGCCTGAAGATGGGCAACCTCCTCTCTCAGACCAGAGAGGTGTTGCAAATAGGGCAGCATCGCAGCCTCCAGAATGTCTCCCGGAACACTGCCGCCCACAGCCATTGCACTGCACCACTCCTATCATGTCTTATTTTGTGTCCCTCTACTGTTTCTCTGGATGATTACTCTCTTCTCTCCTTACAGCTCTCACCCTTCCTGTTCTGGGACAGCAACTTCCTATCTTCTTCAGTAGCTTCCTTCTTCCTTGCTCAATATCAGACCACCAGCAGCTAGAGGGGAGAGTAAGCTACTTTTTCCTTTGGGTTGACAAAACCAATGTTTCTCTATGATCCTTCCTTCCTACTGCCAAACAGGAAGTTCCTGTTGTCAGTCAAATCCAGTGGCTATAAAAGTAGAACTGTCTTTGGGTGGGTGGGTGGAGGGTGCGATGGAGCAATTAGTAAGAAAAAAGGCTAGCAACAGGAAGTTGTAATTTGACTCACCTGCTTTTATAGTGTCTAAGCCACACCCCAATTAAGCTCTTTTTCCTCCTACTGTTTTTAACCCTAAATAAGACCACTTCTACTTCTGATAAAGTTATCTGTCTACTTAATCTTAACAGACACTGACTCCTGCTGAGATACAAGTTTTAAATTAACAAGAAAATGTAGCTTCTTTTAGTTAGCTGCTTTCTGCTCTACAAGCAAGGCTAGCAACAGCCCCACCCACCCCTGGTGCATTGCTGTCCATGCAGTAGGGGATTAGGTGCACACAAGTTGCATGCTCCTTTTGTGCATTCTGTCTGGGGCACAATGGGTGCTGGGTGGCTACATGCATAGCCACTCCACACTTTTGTGCATAGCACCCACTGTCCAGTAAAATATTTAGTGGTATTTCTTCTCCTGATGCTTCTCATATTGGGACTTCTGCTGCTGTGATTGTTCCTTGCCACAGTCCCTGCCTTTGTTCTTCCCTGGTCATATCCTCCTTCTGTTGCTTTGGTGACCTGTGTGTGTGTGCCTCATTGTTTGAAAAGTTATGCATGGGCTGTGGCATGGTGGTTAATCCTTGTTCTCCTCTGAGCTATAACTGTCCTCTAAAAATATATCTTTTACCTGGGAAATTCTAATGAAATTATGATCACTTCTGTGAAGTTTTGCAACATTTCTGCAAACATGTTGTAAAATTTTGCCAAAATTGTGATTTTGGTTATTTCCATCTAGTGTACAAAGAGCATTTTCAAATTGCACCATATTTGGAATGAAGACTCTACTAATAACCATACAGAAGTGTACCATATTTCAAATTGCTATCTTTAAAGGTGACTGAGTAGTAAGCCTCCAAACCATCAGAAATGTTAAAATTACATTTCACAAATATGTAAACTGTGAAATTTGTAATCTCATGTAACTTTAAAAACTAGAGAACAGAATATCACCAATTGTGATAGGTTAATTGACCCTAATACTAGGCTTTAAGACCATCCTCATGGCTCATCAGCAGAGCATTATGCTGCCATGATGACAACCCAGATTCAGAAGCAAGCCTGGAAGTCGTATTGAGAGGCAAACAATGGTCAAGACAACTGTTGCTTGACAATGCATCTTGACTGGGGAGGATTGACAGTGGATTCTACCAACACAGTGTCCCTGAAGCTGGTCCTGGATCTTGTTCCTGATGCAGAGGAAGCTGTGGCTGTGTGAAGCTGACAGGGCATCACCCCAACAGTGAATGGGAGTTTGAGAAATCCTGGTAACCAACTGAATGATGATTGGGTTCAGCCTGATCGGAGTATATCCCTGTGAACAAGGTATATCCCTGACAGATGAGTGCCATTTAGGAGAAGAACTAATATGGAAAAAAGAATGTGTCAACTCTCTTAATCATTTGCTCAAAGTCTGACCAAGTTATAAGCAGCCAAAGATGCCAAAATAGCATCAGTAATTAAAGTTGAATTTCATGAGCTTTTCTGAAATTTTGGAAGGCTGTGATACTTTTGTTAAGCCATGTCCATACAGTTTGCCCAGAATACAGCTGAGTTGCCACTGTACAGGAAGGTGAAGGCTAGGTAAAGAGGCAATAAGGTAGCATTCATAGCAAGCTCCATAGTAAAAGTATTATGGTGCCAGATGTCATGTCACTAACAAGAAACAAACTCTGGCCAGAGCCAATAGGACTGCAGGAGAGCAAGGCTGCAGAGAGGAATCTGGGTTTATAATATTGAAAAAATTATTTTTTATATGTTTACAACAAATTTTCAACACAGCCTTGTGATAAACCTACCTCATAAAGAAGGGTAGAAAATTATTAACTTCTGGTGTTAAAAGTGATGTTGTGTAGGGTATGCAAAATCAGATTTTGGTCTGCAAATACACATATTGGGCAGGAGTTGAAAATGACAGCTGTCACATTCATGAGTCGCTGTTTCAAAATGGCTATGTTGAAATGTTGTGGTAAAAATATTGAATATTTAAAAGTTATGAGCCCGCATTTGCAAAATTCAACATAGCCTCATAAATTAATAGGTGAACATACTAGAATCATAGAGTACAAGAATGTGCAAAGTATAATACCACTCCATTTTACATTTTTCAAAGCCGTGGAATGCATTGCTAGTCTTTTTGGCATTGAAAAATTTTACTTGGTCCATGGGGAAGAACTTTGGAAACATCTTGACTTAATCAAGCCCTAAATATCATGATATTAGGGCAGAAAGTGGAGTCAGGGTGCATTCAGATGAAAGTGCTGATAAGGTAAAGAAAATTTATTGTGGTACTGTACTCTATAAAGACCCTGCTGAAAGAATGCAGCATGGAGCTTGGCATAGATGCTAAATTCTTTGGTATGGTCTTATACTGCAGCAAATTGGTGTCAGTATTCTTTTTGAGTGGTGGATTCTGAAAATGTCAGAAAATTGTCAATTGCAACCCACCTGCTTTCTTCTTCAATGACAAAATCTCTGTGTTAAGAAACGGGCTGTGTAGATCATTCGGACCATCTTATTTTCAACAACCTCAACTTTTTACACCCTTTGGGTCACTGTTCCACATAGGAAAACTGATCTTCTCACTCCTCTCTGAGTTCAAACCAAGCCCTTTTGTGTTGATAAACCTCTGCCACTTACTTAGTGGCAGTAAATTTAGGTAGCATTTTTAGTTCTGCATATTTATGCAGTCCCATACAGTAAAATGCCAACTGACAACCTTGTAAGCTTCCTCTATCAGTTTCTTCATATTTCCTCCAGTGTTTACATTTACTGCAGCAGTAAAGAGAATCGTTCAGTACTAAAAAGATGGTGGGCTTTCTGTTTGGATACCTTTGTTAAGGGAAGTTGCATTTTCAAAACAGGAATACCTGGAAGGATCTAACAGATAATATCAACAATTATGTTTACTAGTAGTTATTACTGTCCTCTCCATGTGGAACAAAGCAAAATGGATCTGAAGTGGCGAACAAGTAATATGGTACTCAGCAATGAAAAAACTGAAACAAGCAAAGGATGAGGTACCCACATATGCAGAAAGCACTAGGATCACAAAAATATTCAGAGTTCTTCATTTAGCGCGTAGTGCACCCACACATAGGCATAAAAAGTGATGACTGAGCCCTCTGAAAGTAATGCTTCTCCGGCTCCTGCCAGGCATTATCAGACTGAGTCACTCTGATGACACCTGGCAGGAGTCAGGAGAATTGATAGTTGCAGAAAGGCTGAGCCACCACTTTTATGCTTGCTATGTGTGGTGTAGTATGTTCTTTAGTTAAATAAAGGATTTTGAATAATATTTTTGAGGTCCCGTGCTTTCTACATATGTGGGTGGTCCTCATCCCTTTGCTTATCCCTGTGGAACGGCAGACTGAGATGGGACATGAGCTCAATCTTCCCAATCTCAGGGATACTGACAGGACTGAACATATGGATATGTTCTCCAGCAGGACACAGGGACATGCTCTGAAAGTAACAGATGGCAAGATGGCAAGTTTAGAGGTAACATTAGGAAGCATATTTTGTTCCAGAAGGTGGTGGCCTTCTAAAATGACCTGCCAATACAGCCAGTGGACATGAAAACAGTTCAGTGGTCCCCAGTGTTACCCATCCATTAGCCTTTGCCAGCATTGAGCCAATATAGCTGTAGAAAGCCTTTAGGAGTGGCAAGAGTGTTGAAAATAATATGTTGCTCCTGCCACACCAGAGTCAGATGTAACTGATACTGCTGTGATTACAGAACTGCACATGATTGATACTCACATGTGCAGTTTGCTCCAGAAGTCAGCCATGTCATGGCAGCACTGACATGACTGCATGTGGCAATACACATATGCATAGTTTAAGTCAGCTCCACCATGTTGTACACAGCAGCCATTAGTATCTCGGCAAATTTGTCCTGTGCCAGTACATTGCATGCAGACATAAACATGGGAAAAATTAAGGCCCCACTGAAAATTATTTACTGCATCTCGGCCAGGCTAAGCTGTATCAGTACACTGTAAAATGGGTAAAATTAGGACCTCCTGAAAATGAGATACCGCATCTCAACAAACCTGACCTGTGTCAGTACTATGCCAGAATGCATAAAAGTATGAGCCCACTGAATATGACATATTGTATCTCAGCCAGGCTATCTTATGTCAGTACATTGTAACAGAGCTAAAAATCACATAGCACAGCCTTAACATTTGTTATAGCAATTTTACTGACAGGCATAATGAAGTTAGTTGTGTGCATGTATTGATTTGAACATGCAGGAAAATGTACAGGAGTTTGTCCCATTTTACATGGAAAACACAGGAACAATGAGGTTGCCCTACAGGGAAATGCTTTGTTCAGTCTGGGGAACACTGCAGTTGACACCTATGATTTCTTTGTAATCCCTATGATGCCCCCTTGCAACCTCTGAAACACCCTAAAATATTAACTGCCTAGCATTTACCCTTCCAACAAATATAAAACCATAAGAATTTAAATGCTCTAATTAGATAGGTCCCTGAAAGGGTTAACATAAATCAACTCTTCAGAGAAAATACTGTAAATCATTCTACACATATACACACATTGGGAGAGATGGCCAAGGATGTCATTTGAACTGCTCTGCAGTTAGATGCTGTATTCTCTGTTGGAACTGAAACATGGGTAAAAGTAAGACCCCACTGAAAATGAGATACTGCATCTTGGCCAGACTAACCTGAATCAGTACATTGTAGAAATGGGTAAAATTAGGACCCTCTGAAAATGAGAGTCTGCATCTCATCAATGCTATCCTATGTCAGTACATTGTCAAAATGGATAAAAGTATGACCCCACTGAATATGACATACTGCAACTCAACCAGGCTATCAGGCTATGCCAGTGTATTGCAACAATGTTATTATACCATCAAGAGGTTCTGGAGATATAAGAACATTGGGAGCAAAGCTGAGAGATTTCAACAGTTTTATGTGGAAAATACAGGAAAATGAGGCTGCCTATCAGGAAATGCTTTGTTCAGTCTGGGAGCACTGCAGTTGACACCGCTATGATTCTTTGTAATTCACTAGGATGCCCTTGCAACCTTAGAAAATGTCTAAAACATTAGCTGCCTAGCATTTATTTACCCTTCTTACAAGTATAAAACTATGAGAGTTCCAATGCCATTAATTACATAGTTCCTGAAAATGTTAATATAAATCAACTCTTTAATTCCTTTGGGTAAATATTGCAAAGACTGATGTGAATGATGATGTGTTAGGACTCTAGTACATGTATCTCATTCCTACTACTTACCTTTCCCAGGTAAAGGGGGCTGTGGGATTTTATTTCTATGAGTATTTATTTAGATTCCTTAGACTGGTTCTGTACATGTTTGTTATACATTGACATAGTATTGAAATCTGTACCTATCAGGCTTATGGTCCCATTTTCTTGGGGTCCTTGACAAGTGTTTTTTTTTTTACTTTATTTTGCACTTATACTTACAATTGATATTATCATGTATTAAATGCTGTTACAATACTGAAGGCTTTAAAGTTTATGAAGTGCATTAACTGGTTGAGAGTATAGTTGAGAAAATGTCTGAAGCCAAGTTCTATATTATATTTTGTGTGAAACATTTGCTCACTTTGAGTAAACTTCACTTTAAACCCTC
The DNA here is from genome assembly GCA_016271365.2 of Neoceratodus forsteri. Taxonomy (NCBI): domain Eukaryota; kingdom Metazoa; phylum Chordata; order Ceratodontiformes; family Ceratodontidae; genus Neoceratodus; species Neoceratodus forsteri. The sequence continues at coordinate 949,994,339 of CM057453.1, read as the reverse complement.
TGTATGCCATATGTGTATGTGTGCTTGTATATGATTGTGTGTGTATGTATATCTGTGTATGTATACCCGATGCGGTTGGGGGAGGCTGGGGGTCAAGGGGGCTTTGAACCCTAACACCGAATTTCCTCACTTTTGTCGCTGTGGAACAGCCCTAACTGATGCATTAAACTGATTTTTATGCCTCTAATTTCCCTTCTTTTGAGAATGATGATGACAAATAGTGAAAGTAATGCAGTGGCGGGAGGGCCCAGCCCAGCCACATGATGTCTTGTGACATAGTAACAGGAACAGCAACTCAAACAGAAGTGCCAGCAGTGGTGCACATGATAATGGAAACGTAAATGGTAAAGGAAACATTAATAGAAATGCAAAGCGCAAAGTGGCGCCAAAGCGAACAGTGATGCAAACGGACATTGAAGCATGTCTAAAAATGCAACTGGTAATGTGAACAGTGATGGCAGCAGTATTTTAAATGGAAATGTTAAGTGTCACAGCAAAAGAACGTGAAAGGGAACAGAAATGAAACGCTTAACTAAGCACAACACGTAAATGCAAACCGTAATGTGCACAGGCATGGTACCACAATTGTAAATACAAATCGTAAGTTAACATGAAGAATAATGCCAAAGGAAATAGAAATGGAAAGAGGAGAGAAGTGCGATGGAAACGCAAACGAAACACGCATGGGCACAGTACCACAATTGTTAATGCAAATGGTAATGGTAACAGCAACAATATTGCCAATGGAAAGAGAAATGCAAATGCAAGCAAGTACAGAAACGCAAACCATTACGCGAGCGCGGTGATGGTACCGCAATTGTAAACGCAAATGGTAACAGTAACAGCAAAAAATAATGTCAAAGGAAACAGAAACTAAACTGAAACTCAAGCGCTTATGGAAACACAAACCGTAACGCACGTGCATGGTACCACACAATTGCAATGAAACAGGTAATGGTAACACAACCATAACACCAAATGACACAGAAACGCAAATGCAAACGCAAGTGAAAACGGAAACCGTAACGCATACATAGCGCTTAGTAACTGTGCCTCAAACGGTAATGGAAATGCATCTGGAAATGCTAACTGGCACAGTAACGAAGGGCACACCTTTTTCCCCAAAATGCATTGGAAAACACAATGAAAACAAAGAATGTATACATAACAATGGGCCTCAGAGCAGAAAATAAGGATTTGGAATATTAAATTGCTTATATCTCAGGTGAAAAAATGTTAATTTCATATGAATTATGACTTTCCTGGCTAGTTTTCTACTTAGCCCCCATTTGGGGCTAAGCATTTTGCGATGAAAAGTCTGTATCTCGCACCATTTCCAAGATAAGGGCCCCGAAAAGGCGCCACGGACTCCGTAATGTTATCCTACAGGAAAATTATCAACTTTGGAGTGCCACACTTTTCCACCCTGTAATATTTTGTCACCAAACCACAAAAGGCAAATCTGTGGAATGCTGGCTTTCTTTCCTCCAAATTTCAGCCCAAAGTCCAAAGCATTATTTTGCAGCAAGGTGGCAAAGAATTCCTGTATTGTGGCAGATGCCGTAATGTTATCCTATGGGAAAATGCTTCAACTTCGGTGCTCTAACTTTGCAGCCCTCCAATATTTTTTCACCAAACTACCAAAAGGCACTTATAGTGGCATGTTGGCTGTCTTCCTCCAAATTTCAACCTAATAGACCAAACCATTCTTTGCAGCAGGGTGGCAAAGAATTCCTATTATTTTGGACATAGTGTCGCAAAATAGTGTCGCAATCATGACACTTTTACGCAAATGAAATCACGAAAGTGTCGTGATTCTGACATTACTTTGTGACACTACTTTTTAAAAAATTTGAAAAACATGTTTCTGGGGTGTTTAACTCCCAAATAAAGACATGGTTAGTGTCAGTGGCTCAGTAGGTACTTTCGCCTCTGAAGCCAGGAGATCAGAGGGCTGTGGGTTCAGTTCTACATCTGGCACTTGGGTAATATCCCAGTACTGACACTGTAGTGCAGCATGAGAGAGGTGATGCACTTCTGAGGTGTCAGCTCTTTCGGACAAGACGTTAAACCGAGGTCCCATCTACCTGGATTGGTGGTAGTTCAAGTGGATGTTAAAGATCCCATGGCACTTATCGAAAGAGTAGGGGAATTTCCCAGTGTCCTGCCAAATTTCCCTCATTCACTAAAAACCTCCAACAGCTTAATCTGGTTCAAGGTCAGTTGGCATTCATCTGTATCCTTTCCCCGGTCATGCCTGAAAATAGGCAGGATTTGCCTAGTGCACTTACCGGTCAACAAAACTAAATAAATAAATGAATAAAATCCTTAGGGCTCGACTAGGTAAACACAAAATGAATTGGGTACCTAGCGGGTCCCAAATTTAAATACCAAACATTTCTGTGACCACTAACTGACAAAAAATAAAGCACTCATTCCCTCCAAATTTCAATCCAATAGACCACCATTCTTTTGCAGCAGGGTTATTTTAGAATTAGTGTGCAAATTATGTCGCAATCACTACACTTTCACAAATGAAATCACGAAGTGTCATGAGTGCGACATTACTTTGCAACACTACTTTTACAAAAATTTGAAAAACATGTTTCTGGGGTGTTTAACACCCAAATACAGACATGGCTAGCATCCTCAGGGATCGACTAGGTAAACACAAAAGAATTGGGTCCCTAGAGGGTCCTAAATTTAAATGCCAAGCATTTCTGTGACCACTCACTGAAAAAGAATGGCTGACTCATGACACTACAGGGTCATTTGTAACACTAAAACTGCATTTGTGACACTGTTGAACTTTTATTAACTTTTCCTATTGACTATAATGGGAAACTTGTTTTTGAATAACTTTTGAAACATTTAATATTTTTCATGAAATCTTTGGAAGACACATTTGGGACCAGGGCTACATGTTCTCTGAAGTTTTCTGACTGGTCGCACAAACCATTCGCCTGTAGGCGTGAGCAAAGAATGTGCAAAAAGTGTAAATGTGTTCGAGATGTCTCTTAATAACTATGCAACTGTATATCTGACCAGTACAAAATTTGGTAGATCCCAAGATCTGTGCAACTCTCTGTACCTACCAAATTTCAAGCAAACCTAATGTATGGTGGCAAAGTTATTAAGGTGCAAAATGTCATCATTTAACCTTAAATGGGTACTAACTCTAACTATAGCTGCACTACTGTGCAGCTATAATATATATATATATATATATATACTGTATATATATATATATATATATATATATATATATATATATGTTATTAAGGTGCACAGTTTGACCCTTTAACCTTAAATGGCTCCTCAACCCTAACTATGGTAGCACTACGTGCTACCATAATATATATATATATATATATATATATATATATATATTCGATATTAGGGTTGAAAGCTCGCCTTGAATCTCCTCACCACACCCCCAACTGGAATTGGGGTGCACATTGGGTTGCCAGCCCTAACTCTCACCCCATCAGATGTGTGAAGAAGCAGAGGTATAGGAGAATGGGGTGAGAGTTAGGACAAACAACCCCAATGCACACTCCGATGCCAGTTGGGGAGTGGGCGGGAGGTCGATGAGGCATTCAATCCTAACACCAAATTTCCTCACTTTTGTCGCTGTGGAGCAACCTTAACTAATGCATTAAATTTGTTTTGGCCTCTAATTTCCCTTCTTTTTGAGGTGATGATGAAATAATGAATGTAATGCGGCGGCGGGAGTAAGGACCCTTCGGCTCCACGCCCCGCCCACGTGATGTCTTGTGACATAGGAACAGGAACAGTAACACAAACAGAATCGCGAACAGTGCTCACATGGTAACGAAATGTAAATGGTAAAGGAAATGTTAATAGAAATGCAAGTGCAAAGTGACGCTGAAGTGAACAGTGACACAAACGGACACTGAAGCATGTACAAAATGCAACTGGTAATGTGAACAGTGATGGCAGCAGTATTTTAAATGGAAATGTTGAATGTCACAGCAAAAGAATGCGAAAGGAACAGAAGCGAAATGCAGTGCAAGCTTAGCACGTAAACACACAAACCGTATGCGCACAGGCAAGGTACTGTAATTGAAAATGCAAATGGTAAAAGTTAACGGAAGAATAAATACCAAAGGAAAGAGAAACGGAAATGGGAGCAGAAGGCGCATATGGAAGCATAAACCAAAACATGCATGAGCTGAGTACCTCAATTGTAAGTACAAATGGTAACAGTAACAGCAAGGAAGATTAAAACAAAAAAGAGAAAAGGAAATGAAAAAAGGGTTGCCATAAACGCAAATGGCAATGTGCATGGTGACGCAAACAGAAATGCAAAGAGAAACAGTAGTGGAAATGCAAATGGTAACAGTATCGAAAATGCAAGCTCAAATGACAATGCAAAGGATAACGCACACGGTGGCATACACGGAACGGTAACACAAACGGGACAAAACGCATGGGAAACAGTAACTGTAACAGTAACAGAAGTGCATCACCTGTTTTTTCCAAACAGGTGCATACAGAAACACAGTGTGTACAAAGAATGCATACATTGCAATGGGGATCAAGCTTAAAACAAGCATTGGAAGTACTTAACTACTAATATCTCAGCAACTGAGCGACATAGAAAAAAAATTTTTTCACAAATATCTTTATATTCTGGCTAGGTTTTGCAATTACATAGCCATAGGGCTATACAATTTGCAACAAAAATTCCGTATCTCGCATCACTTTTGAGATACAAGCCCCAAAAGGCACGGTGGATGCCACCATGTTAGTCTATGGGAAAAGACGCCAAATTTGGAGTACCGTAACTTGGCAACCATGCAATATTTTTCACCTAACCACAAAATGCACATCTGTGTGATGTTATCTGTCTCCCTCAAATTTCAGCTCAAAAGACCAACCTGTTCTTTCACAGGAGGGTGGCAAATAATTCCTGTCATTTTGACCAAGTCTGAAAAAAGTAGTGTTGCAATTTGTGGAATTTTGTAAAATTTTGTGAAAGTGTTGTGCCTGCGACACTACTTTGTGGCACTAGCTGGTTCCAGAAATTTAACAATCCTATTTCTGGGGTGTTTTACCCAAAAATAAAGAAATGGCTAGCATTCTCAGGGTCCAACTAGGTGAACAAAAATAATTGTGTCCCAAGAGGTCCCACATTTAAATGCCAAGCATTTTCTGATCACCAACTGAAAACAAAATGGTAGATTTGTGACACTACTAGGGCCATTGCGACACTAAAAGTGCATTTGCTACACTGTGAACTTTTGTTAACTTTTCCTTTGACTTATAATGGGAACTTGTTTTTGAATAACTTTTGAACCATTTAATATATTTCACAAAATCTTCAAAAGGTACATAGGAGACCCGTTTGCATGTTCCTTAAGTTTTGGACAGTTGCACTGAAACCATTGCAACCTGTAGGTGAAACAAAAATTGACAAAAAGTGTAAATGCTAATTTTATTGGCGCTAATAACTCTGCAGGTGTATATAAACGACTGCACAAAACTTGGCAGATCCCAAGATCTACTACGCCCAATCGTATAATACCAAATTTCAGGCAAATCTGTTGAATGGTGACAAAGTTATTAAGGTGCAGTTTGACCCTTTAACCTTAAATGGCTCCTCAACCCTAACTATGGTAGCACTACTGCGCTACCATAATATATATATATATATATATATATATATATATATATATATATATATATATATATTTGGCCAGAGAGATCAGCTGACTGTACATTAATTCTCTATATATGCACAGTCAATCTCTATATATGCACAGTCATCCTGGTCCTAAAGCACATCACACAATGGGCAAATCAGTTCTCCTACAACCAGAACTATCTTCTATCAGTCCCCCTGCAACCAGAACTGATCTTCCATCACAAACATGGCTGCTACCTTTACAGTGTAAAACTGTCAACTGGGCCCTAAAATAAAACTACCTTGAATAAAAATAAAACAAATTAATTAAATGTTGTTTACCTGATAATCACACTCTCCTTACACACATAAATACATTAGAAACATTAAGCATCGTTTATAGTTTTCATTACAACTGTTTCTTTACTGATAGTGAGAAATCCTCCTTCTATCTTTACCTGTAATTGAGTCTCTGGTTCTAAAACAGGCCTTTGTTGTCTGTGTGCACAGTATGTTAGGAAAGTAACATTCTAACAGTGGAACTGAGCAGAAATTTGAATCCCTGAATTCTATGGTAAACATTCCATGATAAACATTCTATGTCTTGAATGTGGGGAAAATAGAAAAAAAACAGGTTGAAGAAAGTATGCAATATAGTAATACTATATAAACAAAGAGAAAGGTGGGAAAACATAGTTACATAGGCAGAGGCAGATCCAAACTGCTGAACTACATAGCTGATGTTTATAAAAGCAAGTACATTTTAATCATATATAGGTGTTTTCAGGTGAAATCTACCCCACAGCCACCAAAAAAAGGCAATTTGACAGGTTTAAAGTTTTTTTCTTACTAACCTTTCATCTCAATCCTACAGCAGTTTTACTTGTATGTACTAGACCACAATACATAAGTAAAAACAAAAATTAAGGGAAGGAAATATTCTCAAGGATCACTTGAAGGGATTACAATAATGACAAACATGGAAAGAGATGGGAGGTCATAAGCAGGGGACTTCATGAGGCAGTCAGGACCTCAATAAGGTGAAGCATAAAGGCAAGCAAGCAATAATGCCCGACAAGGTGGGAGTATTAGACGAACCCGGACTAGCCAGGGTGTAATGAGGCCGATGCAACAGGCAGATGGCCTTATAGCTTCACTGAGTCCGGTATTGCCCATACTGCCCACGCTGGAGGCAGCATTATTGTGCTTAGAAATGGGCTAACTGTTGAAAAATAAATAGACAGAATTGTTGTTTTGTGTGAATAAATAATTTTATTTTTAACATTGTTTTAAAAGTTGAGAAAAAATAGTCCATTTTGGAATGCTTTCAAATGCTTTAAAATACTGTAAACAGAATGCTTTAAAATACTGTTAAACATTTAAGAAACATGTTGAGGGTAGCATTTATTTCTGATAAGTTATGAAGTTTTCTGGTGAATTAAAAGTACAGTTGCTAGGCTGGAAAATGTTCTGTGTAGCAGTTTGTGTGAGATCACTAGGTGGCATGCTTCTGTTTCAGCTGCTGCTGAGGTTTTGGTCATCTGTGTTCTGCTGTGCTGCCTAATTAGATGTTTTCAGTTCCTCTTTGCTTGCCTGCTATTATGGAGCTCCATATTTTTCAGTCGGTAGTTGAAGGGGCCCAGTATGATGCCAAACTTTGTTCTGATCAGTGTTCTGTGACTGCTACGATCTCCTTGTCGGTAAGTCCTGCTCTGGATAACAGCTGTACTGTGGTTGTACGAATACTGTGGTTTTGTGATGCTGGGACAAATATGCTTCTTTGCTGAGTCAAGGCATGAGGGAGCCCAAGTAATTTTCCCCATGGCATCCGAGGAATGCCAGCACTGTTGCTGGTTAAGGATCTGCTGTGGCAGCCTCTTCGGATGACGCTAGAAGCTTGCTGCAGTTGGTGGACATTTTCTAGGTGTTTTAAGAAGGGCTAACTGGGCAGAGCTGGTCGTTTCTTTGCTCAGAAATGTAGCCCCGTGTTTTCTTTGTTATGCTCCTGTGGATCTTTGCGGTTTTAGTCTCTTGATTGTGTGTTGGGGTTACATATTTATGCCCACTTTCATCCTCTTTGATTGTGAAGCTGTCCCTGGTTAGTTCACCGGACCCCCTCCCAAAGCGCCTGGCCATGTGAAGCTGGATATCGAACCAGACTTTACATACTAAGCCAGGTGCAGTTTAGGATTTAGGTACTGGCTGTTCCTTATTTTTTCTAAGTCTGATGTATTTATTGGTGGATAGTGGCTTGACATGTCTTTTGTGCTTTTCTAAGTCGTTTCAGTACTGCTGCCAGCGTGTTGTTTGAGGAGTTAAAAGCTGGGTTTGTAATTATGCTGACAGGCCAACGGAGATCTGTGCTGCCGAGGTGGCGGTTGATGCCTTGAGCACAATACCAGCTACAGAGTAATCTGTGCCGCTGTTGTTCGGACCTCAGCATAGAATCGCCTGAGGAGATCATTTAAGTGTTCAAAATTATGGTTTGCCAGTCGATTGTTAGGTGATTGTGAGTTAGCCACTGTTCAAAAGCGGAGACTGCCCATTTAGTATTTTTACTGTATTCTGTTCCTGTCTTTCATTTTCTATGGTATCTAGCTGCTGATCTGTCAGAGAAATGAAGCTATCACTTACTTCTGCTTTTTCTGGTTTGTTTTTACAGGACGACTTTGTTTTGGTTCTTGTGCTGGCTGCTCATCTTCTGTAAGTACATTGTGGCACTTTAAAATGCTTATGAGTTTGAAATTTATTGGCAGCTGGTCAGACATGTTTGCTTTTTAAATCTCAGGTTCAGTATTATCAGCTGGTTGACAGAAGTGGTCAGCTGGGCAGCAGGATATGCACCAGGTACAGTGGTCAGTGACTGGCACTTCTTACTTGCTGGTCATCTATTCAAAATTAATGTACCCATGTTAAGGGTGCTGACCAATCAGAGTCCAGCAAGTAAGAAGCCCATTTTCTAAGGTCACATAAACCATGCTGGTGATGCAATGAGGTTCAAGTAGCGGTCAGAGAAAAGAAGGCTGCCTACAAAAATATAAAACAACGAGAGGGGCTAGGAAAGGAAATGTACCATATTGCATCTAGAAAAGTCACCCAGATGGTGCAGGGGCAAAGTCAGTAAAGAGCAGTGGCTGGCACAGGGGATACGGGGAGGGAAAAGGGGTTCTTCTGGTACATTGGGGAGCGGAGAAAAACTAAGGGCCATCTCGGCAGGTTGAGATCAGAAGGAGGTGGATGGAAGAGGTGAGGTCCAGGCAGAGGTATTAAATGACTACTTAGCCTCTGTGTTCACTATAGAGGGATGGGATATCTACAAAGCAAGGTGTGATGGGGATAGAAGCAGTAGTGAGTGGGATCAGGGAGCAGCAGAAATGGAGCAAGAGGGAGGAGGGAGAAGTAACCCAAGGGTGTCACATCAGAATAAGGATAAAAGGCCAGTAAGATGGAGGGATGGATGATACTATCTCCACCGAAAGAGGTGTAGTTAGCCTAAGGGCCTAAAGAAAGATAAATCTCCTGGGCTGGATGGCATTCATCTGAGAGTACTATGGGAATTGGCAGACATAGTGGCTGCACACCAGGCAGAGCTCTTCAACAGGTCGCTTGAGACAGAGAGAGTACCTAGGGATTGATAGAGGCACATGTGGTGCAATCCATAAAGGGGTTGAGGAAGTACCAGGTAACTACAGACCCATCAGTTTGACCTCAGTAGTGGGAAAATTAATCAAGAGTATACTAAGGAATGATTGAGGTGTACTTGGAGGAGGTGGGAGGTCTGGATAGTCAGCAACATGGGTTTGTGCCAGGTAGATCATGTCAAACCAATCTTGTGGAGTTCTACAAATGGGTAACATCAGAACTGGACAGGGAAAGCCTGTGGATGTATTATTCTTGGACTTCAGCAAGGCGTTCGACTCCTGTCCCCACAATGGTCTGGTGGAGAAACTGGCGGGGTTGGGGGTATGCCTTTGATGGTCAGATAGATTGAAAACTGGCTAGCTGGATGCACTCAGAGAGTAGTGGTCGGTAGGGAGCTCTCAAACCCTAGAGAGGTTGGTAGTAGGGGTACCGCAGGGCTTGGTCCTGGTACAATCCTGTTTAATGCATACATTTTGGACATCAGGGAAGGTATAGGGTGTGATATGAGTCTCTTTGCTGACAACTCCAAGATGGGAGCAGTAGTTGAAAAGGAAGAGGGAGGTTGGCCTTGCAATGGAACCTGGACACCATGGAAAGGTGGGCTCACACATGGAAATTAAATTTCAATATCACCAAGTGCAAGGTGTTACATCTTGCATGGGGAAACCTAAACACAGGTACACCCTGGGAGGGAGGCACTGGAGGCCTCAACAGGGAAAAAGACCTAGGAGTCATGGTGGATGCAGTATGAATAACTCCGAGCAGTGCAGGAGAGCAGCTAGCAAAGCAAACAGGATGTTGGGATGCATCATAAGAGGGATCACCCTCTAGGAGCAGGGAAGTGATTCTGCCACTGTACAATGGAATGGTTAGACCACACCTTGAGTACTGTGTACAGTACTGGAGACCACACTTGAAGAGGACATACAGCTCCTGGAGAGGTACAGAGGAGGGCAACTAAGATGATCACGAGGACTAGGGGTTTAGCGTATGAGGACAGACCTGAGAAGCTATGCCTGTTTTCAATGGAGGAGAGGAGAGAGATGGGGGACACAGATTGAGGTCTTCAAGTGCCTCAAGGGAACAAATAGGGGTAAACATGGAGGGGACTTTGACTAAAGCAGGAGGTATCACCAGAGGGCATGGTTTGAAGTTGGCAGGTGGAAAGGTGAGGGGGAAGAGGAGGAGGTTTTTCACTGAGGGGTGGTGGATCCTTAGAACGTGCTGCCTGGTGAGCTGGTTCAGAGATCCACAGTGGAGGGCTTCAAGAGAGGGTGGGACAGCCACAGAAAGTGGATGTATCAGATGATGGCCTGGCCCAGGGCGGGGGTGGGGGATGGATGATAGGGGTTTCTGGAACATAAGGGAGGGAGGGCCTCGACCCAACTAGGGATCTGAGGTTCAATCAGACTTGATAGACTGTAAGGCCTAATCTGCTGGCAATTAGTATATTAGCATGCTAGGTTGCCTTCAATGAAATTATATAACTCCAGTGTAGTGAAAATTAAGTTTTAAACACCACTTATGTTTTACAAATTTACAGATGTTACAGTGCATTCCTATGATAATTTACATGTTACAGAAAATATTTTCAACCAATTCTACTAATAAATACTTTTACTGCAAAGTATTGTACTAGTTAACCTATTGCTGAGATATGCTATTTTATTCATTAATAGGGACTACTTTTTCAGATTTAGATGTTGTAGAGGTAATGTATTGCACACTCTTTTGAAAATAGTAAATAACATTCTCCCCTATCAGAGTAAATCAAACTATTTCTTTTATGATAGTGGCCCATTTTATAAGTGTGCTAAGCCACTCCAGGGTGTGCATTAATGTATTTTAATGCACTTCCAGGCTGATAAGGACACTCGAGCTTTGGCCTCATACCATATCATGACTCTGAGGCATGCATTAAAATCTTTTAATGCACACCCTGTCATTACTTATTACTTACATAGATGTGTATATATATATATATATATATATATATATATATATATACACATATATATATAATCTGTATACATATATATATCTATATATATATATATCTATATATATAGATATATATATATATATATATATATATATATATAGATATATATATATCTCCCTCTCCCTCTCTCTCTCTCTCTCTCGCTATATATATATATATATATATATATATATATATATATATATATATATACATACATACATATATAGATATACCGTGCCACTATAGTTAGGGTTGAGGAGCCATTTACATGTTAAACCCAAAATGTTGCACCGTAATAACTTTGCAACCATTTGTAAGATTTGCCTGAAATTTGGAATACGCGATCAAGACCCATAGTCCTAGGATCTGCCAAGTTTCGTTACTAAGTCATATATAGCTGCGAGGTTATTAAGCATGATCTGTGTGCATATTGTTTACCCTTTTCTGGAATTTTACTGTTGGCTCTACAGGTTTGCACGGTTTGTGCGACCGGTCCAAAACCTTCAGGGAACGTGGCGCCAGGGTTCCTGTGTGGTTTTTGAAGATTTCATGAAAAAATATTAAACGGTTCAAAAGTTATTCTAAAAACAAGTTTCCATTATAAGTCAATGGGAAAAGTTAACAAAAAGTTTGACAGTGTCATAAATGCAGTTTTTACTTTGCATAAATGGCCTTTTACTGTCTAAATCCACCATTTTGTTTTCAGTTAGTGATCAGAAAAATGCTTGGCATCTAAAATTGGGACTATATAGCAACCTAATTATTTTGTATTCACCTAGTCAGACCCTGAGGATGCTAGCCATGTCTTTATTTTGGAGTTAAACACCTAGAAATATGTTTTTCAAGTTTCTTGAAAAAGTACTTTTGCAAAGTAGTGTAGCACTCAAAAAAGTGTCGCAAATTTTTGCAAAAGCTTTCTCAAATGCGACACTACTTTTCCAGGCTATGAAAAATGACAGCAATTCTTTGCCACCCTGCTGCAAATCAGAATCTTTGTCCCCAAGGATTTTCAAAATTCTTTGATCATGAGGTCCGCCATTTTGTTTCTTATTTTCTGATTGGAAAAACACAAATATTTTGGCTCAGGGTCACTTCTGAAGTAAAACTTTGAAGGGTTTGCCTTAGTGGGCTCTGCTCTATTGAGCAAGCCTTTGGTTTCATCCAAATCTGCCAAAAATAGAGTTATAAGCTTTTAAAATCTTAATTCCTGACTCGCTAATGATCTTCTTTGATGGCAGTCTTGCATTCACGACCTAAAAACACTAATATCTCGGCTCAGAGGTGGGCTATGGACACACATGAGGGTGGGTTTTGTTCAGGAGGGTCCATTCTATCGAGGCATGCCGTTGGTTCGGTTCAAATCGGTCAATATTTTGCATTTCACCATTTTTAATTCTTTGTTCATGAGCCTGCAAATTCTTTGATTGTAAGATTCTTTGATCACAATCATGCATCGTGAGAGGGACAAGATGGTCCAAATTAAAATCTATTTTCTCAGCCCAGGGATGTCCTAGGAAGTCAAATGAGGGTGGGTTTTACTCAGGGGCTTTGTCCTGTCGAACCATGATGGTGGTTTACCACAATTCATTCAATTTTTGATTTACAATATTTTTAATTCTTTGTTTGTGAACCTGACAATTCTTTGATCATGAGCCTGAAAATTCTTTGATTGTGAGATTCTTTGATCACCATCTTTGATCATGAGGAGAAACAAGATGGCCAGATTTTTATAATGGAATGGATCACGGAATTTTAGTAATTTTTCATATTGAATATCTCAGGAACAGTTTGGTCTTTTACTTGAAATTTGGAGGGTATTTACGGCATGTCCTGTAGATGTGAATTATCATGTTTATGTGTTGGAGAAAATTGTTTTGTGGAGATATTGCGTGATGCATTTTATGTGTTGCAGACACTGTTTTGTCGGTGGTGGTGGCTTGAAAATTGATAGTACCTAGCCTTAGTGTCATGGATGTAGTTTTCAGTTGTTGTGTGTGTTAAATGCCAACAGGTGCAGAACTGTGCCAGTTTGATGAATGAAAATCTCATACGTTAAAATGTTAAATCTCAGACACGGTTTGGTCTTTACACTTGAAATTTGGAGTGTGTTGACAGCATGTCATGTAAATGTTAATAGAGGTATTTGCAAGTCGGACAATATATTACAGTATTTCAGTGTCAGAAAACTTGTTTTGGTGCAGATATGGTGTGGTGCAGTTTATGTTCTACGGGCAGCGTTTTGCTTGTGGTGGTGGCTTGAATTTGATAAGATACCTAGTCTTAGTATCATGGATGTAGTTTTCAGTCATTGTGTGTGTTAAATGTCAACAGGTGTGAACTGTGCCACTCTGACAAATGAAAATTTCACATTTTGTTATGTCACATCTTGGACATGGTTTGGTGGTTTTACTTGAAATTTGGAGGGTGTTGACAGTATGTCCTGTAAATGTTAACAGAGGTATTTACAAATCAGACAATATATTTTATGGACATATTGTGTGGTTCAGTTTCGTTTTGTGGACAGTGTTTTCTATTGCTCTACTAGATTAACATTTGTTTGGTGGCTGGCCTTGCTGTTGTGAATGTACTTTTTAGTCATTGGGCGTGTAATAAAGCCTGACACTTACAAGTTGGTGGGGCCGGGGCCCTTACCAACTTTTGCAATTTTCTACTTTCTATTCTTTCTTAAAAAGTAAGGAAATTCTATCCAAAAACTTCATTAATGCATCAGTTAGGGTTCTTCTGCAGTGAAAAAGTGAGGAAATTTGGGGTTAGGGTTGAAACCCCCTTGGACCACTTTAGTGCTACCATAATAAGGGTTGAGTACCCCTTTTAATGTTAAATGATGAAACTTTGCACCTTAATAACTTTACCACTGTTCAATAGATCTGCCTGAAATTTGGCAGGCATGGGACATAGCCATAGATCATGGTATCTGCCAAGTTTTGTATCAGTCTGACATCGCCTGCAGAGTTATTAATAACATCCGTGTGCACATTTGTTTTTTGTGCATTTTTGCTCGCACCTACAGGCTGCATGGTTTGCATGACCAGCCCAAAAATCTCAGGCAGTATGTGGCTAGGGGTCCCCAATGTGCTTTTGAAGATTTTGTGAAAACATTTTAAACAGATCAAAAGTTATTCAAAAACAAGTTTCCCATTATAGTCAATGGGAAAAGTTAACAAAAAGTTTGACAGTGTCATAAATGCAGTTTTTAGTGTTGCATATGACCCTGTAGTGTCGTGAGTCAGCCATTTTGTTTTCAGTTAGTGATCACAGAAATGCTTGCCATTTAAAATTGGGACCCTCTAGGAATACAATTTTGTTTGTGTTCACCTAGTCGGACTCTGAGGATGCTAGCCATGTCTTTATTTTGGGGTTTAACACCCCAGAAATATATTTTTCAAATTTTGGGAAAAGTAGTGCCACAAAGTAGTCTTGCAACTGTGACACTTTTGTGATTTTTTCTTGAAAGTGTCATGATTTGCGGCACTAAAATGCGACACCATGGGGAAAATAACATCACTTCTTTGTCACACTGCTGCAAACTAATGGTTTGGCCTTTTGGGCTGAAATTTCGAGAGAAGAAGCCAACATCCACAGATGTTCCTTTTCATGGTTTGGTCAAAAATATTACAGGGCGGCAAAGTGATGGCACTCCAAATTGGACGCTTTTTCCCCATGGATAACATTACGGCATCCATCATGCCTTTGGGGCCCGAATCTCCTAAACGGCAGTGCGATATACGGACTTTTCTCGGCAAAATGTTTAGCCCCTGCCTACACAGGGGCTAAGTGCAAACTAGCCAGAAAAGTCATAATTCATATGAAATTTCAATTTTTTTTCTATGTCGTACAGTTCCTGAGATATAAGCAATTTAATATTCCAAATCTTCATTTCTGCTCCGATGCCCATTGTTATGTATACATTCTTTGTTTTACTGTGTTTTCAATGCATTTTGGGGAAAAGAAGGGTGTACTCTTTTGTTACTTGTACTGATTAGTGTTTCAGTTACGTTTTCCATTACCGTTTGTGGCACCATTACCGTCGCCACCGTGTGTGTTATGGTTTGCGTTTTTCTCTTGTGTTTGCATTTTCTGTTTGTTTGGCATTATTGTTGCTATAATGTATGGTAGAACACTGTTATGGCCCAAAATCAACTTTTACAAGCATTGTTCACATTCTCGATGTGACGTCGCACTCTTGTTATACTATCGACGATGCGGCACATCGATAGTGTAACGGGATGTAATGAGGTAACTGGTGAGATAGTCGTGGAGCTATGTCAGAATGCTACCATGCGGTCGGAAGCTGCACCGAAGTAGAGGTGGAGGTGTAGTAGTAGATTATTGTTTCCAACACTGGCATCATTTTTTGTTTCTCCACTAACCATACACTATGAAGACATTGTACAGTCAGCGGTGTGCAACAACGCTGTTGCCTTCTTGTGGTTCCTTGGCAACCCTATAAACCTCTCGAGCTTCGCTCTCAAGGTTTAACATAGTTGCCGAAGAAACCATGAGACAAACATAGTGTTGTTACACCGCTGCCCATACATTATCCTCTATATTACTATTACCAGTTTCATTTGCAATTCTGGTACCATCCAAGTGTGTTACGGTTTGCATTTTCATATGTGCTTGCATTTCTGTTTGTTTCTGTTTCCTTTGGCATTATTTTTGCTGTTACCGTTACTGTTAGCATTAACAATTACAGTTCTGTGATCATGCACATTCGAGTTGTGTTTCCATCGTGCCTCATTCCCATTTCCATTTTTGTTTCATTTGGCACTATTCTTCATATTAACTTTACCATTGCATTTCTATTACTGGTGCCGTATGCTGTTACAGTTTGCGTTTACGTGTGCGCTTCGCATTTTGTTTCTGTTCCTTTTGCATTCTTTTGCTGTGACGCTTAACATTTCCATTTAAAATACCACTGCCATCACTGTTCATCTTACTAGCTGTGTTTTTGTATGCGCTTCAATGTCCATTTGCATCACTGTTAGCTTGGGTGTCACTTTAGCATGCATTTCTATTAATGTTTCCTTTACCATGTATGTTTCTGTTACCATGTGCACCACTGTTGGCACTTCTGTTTGTGTTGCTGTTCCTGTTACTATGTCACAAGACATCATGTGGTGGGACAATGGGGCCCTGAAGGGCCCGTGCTCCCGCTCCAGCATTACTTCACTATTTGTTGTCATCATTCTCAAAAGAAGGAAATTAGTGGCAAAAAATCCTTTTAATGCATCAGTTAGGGTTGTTACACAGTGACAAAAGTGAGAAATTCAGTGTTAGGGTTGAAAAACCCCTTGAGTCCTCAACCCCCTAACCGGCATCGGATCGCGTTAAGGTTGTCGAATCTAACTCTCACCCCATTTCCCTATACCTCTGCTTCTTTACACATGTGATGGGGTGAGAGTTAGGACCGAGATTTTGTGGAAATTAAATTTTTTTTCTACATTGTGCTAAGGTTGCTGAGATATTAGCAATTAAGTACTTCCAATGCTCGATTTAAGCTTGATCCCCATTACAATGCATACATTCTTTGTACACACTGTGTTTCTGTATACACCTGTTTGGCAAAACAGGTGATGTGCTTCGTTACTGTTAGAGTTACTGTTTCCACTTGCGTTTATGCCCCGTTTGCGTTACCGTTTCCGTATACGCCATAGGTATCGTTACCTGCGTTATCATTCACACTTGCATTTCGTTACTGTTACCATTTGCATTTCCACTACTGTTTTTCTTTGCGTTTTGTTTTGCGTCACCATGCGCATTGCCATTTGCATTTACAGCAGCCCTTTGTTTTGCGTTTCTGTTTCTCTTTCATTTTGCATCTTCTTGCTGTTACTGTTACCATTTGCATTTTGCAATTGCGTTACTGTGCCGAGTGCGCATACGGTTTGTGTTTCCATATGCGCTTCTGTTTCCTTTTAAGCGCTTCTATTTACTTTGCTGTTATTGTTGCTGTTACCATTACCATTTGCATTTGCAATTCGTTACTGTGCCTGTGTGCATTATTGTTGGTGTTTCCATATGCGCTTCTGTTCCGTTCCATTTCTCTTTCCTTTGGTGTTATTCTTCATGTTAACTTTACCATTTGCATTTACAATTGTGGTACTGGGCCTGTGCTTGTTACAGTTTGCATTTACGTGTGTGCTTGCGTTCCGTGTCTGTTTCTGTTCCCTTCGCATTCTTTGCTGTGACATAACATTTCCATCATCAGAGCGAAGCCATTCTGAGTAAAACCCACCCTCATTTCTTTTAGTAGCACATCCCTATACTCAGTAAATTGATTTTTCATCTGGTCTATCTGCCCTTGTCGCGATGCATGATCGCAATCAAAGAATCTCATGGTCAAAGTATTTGCATGCTCGCAATCAAAGAAATTGCTTGCTTATGAATAAAGAGTGAGGGACAAGATGGCCAGATTTCCTAAATGAATTTGTGTAGCCATGGGTGCCCTACAGTATTAAATAATGGTGGGTTTTGTTCAGGGGCTTGATGTCCCCATCTATGTAAGAAAAATAATGTACTAACTATACCTGATAGTCTAGTGGCCCCATCACAATAAAATATTAACATCCCTGGTAGTCTAGTAGCCCCTCAATAAAAAATATATAACCCTATGGTGCCCTGGTAGTCTTGTGCCCCTGTATTTTTCATCCCTGGTAGTCTAGTGGCCCCCCTAGGCTGTATAGTATTATTATAAGCAAATGTTTATATCCCTGGTAGTCTAGCGGCTCCCCAGCATAATAAAATAAATAATGATTTCTATTATCTGGTAGTCTAGTGCCCCCCACCATCAAACCAGCCCACCCAACATCCCCCACCCTTCGCCAGCCGGCGACTGGCACAGTCTACCTCTCACCTCCATTGCCAGTCGCCGACAGTATGCATTATGAGTGGTAATTCAAAGAGGCACTCAGAAATATTTTATGTTTTATAATGATACTATACAGCTTGGGGGCAACTAGACTACCTGGGATGTGAAAATACAGGGTGGGGCATTGAACTACCAGGGCACTATAGGATTATATATCTTATCGGGGCCACTAGACTACAGGGATGTTAATATTTTATTGTGATGGGGGCCATTAGACTACCACGGATAGTTAGTAGAATTATTTTTCATAGAAACATAGAAATATAGACTTTGATGGCGAGATAAGGACTGCTTGGTCCACCTAGTCTGCTCCATTTCTACCTAGAGGATAAGCTGCAGATCGTATTTAACCAACAGCCTATTTCTTCCTAACCCCACAAAATTGCCTTATGTCTGTCCCATGCATTCTTGAATTCTTCCACAGTTTTAGACCCCACAACCTCCTCAGGAAGGCTGTTCCATGCATCCACCACCCTGTCTGTGAAAAGATACTTCCTCATGTTGCCCTGAGCCATCCCTCCCATCTTCAAATTGTGTCCCCTTGTTCTGGCACATCTCTTTTTCTGAAAGATGCTACCTTCTTGGACTTTGTTGATTCCACTGAGGTACTTAAACATTTCTATCATGTCCCCTTCCTCCTTTCCTCAAGGGTATACATATTAAGCTCCTTTAGTCTCTCCTCATATGGCTTCTCTTGCAGACCCTGCACCATTCTAGTTGCCCTCCTCTGAACTGCCTCCATCCTGTCTATGTTCTTGTGGAGATAGGGTTTCAGAACTGGGCCTCAGTACTCCTGATGGTTCTCACCAACTGTCTATACAGGGGATAACCACTTTCTGTTTTCTGCTGGTGATGCCTCTAACAATGCATCCCAGTATCCCCAGCCCTCCCTACTGCCTTCTCACATTGCTTGCCAACCTTAAGGTCATCTGATATGATTACCCCCATGTCCCTTTCCATTTTTGTTGTTGTTACTACCTCTCCCATTGTGTAATCTTCCCCTGGGTTTTGTTTCCCAGGTGCATTATTTTGCACTTCTTTGCATTGAATCCAAGCTGCCATACTTCTGACCATTCCTCCAACCTTGCCGCCCTTCTCTTCCTTTCCACGCCTCCTTGTGTATCAATCCTGTTGCAGATCTTTGTGTCATCTGCAAAGAGGCATACTTTTCCTTCCAGTCCCTCTGCAATGTCACTTATAAAGACATTAAAGGACTGGACCCAGTACTGAACCTTGTGGTACTCCACTAGTAACCCCTCTTTCTTCAGAGTGGACTCTATTTACAATTACCTTCTGTGTCCTGTTGTCCAGCCAATGTTTTACCCAGGCTATCACCCTGGGACCCACTCCTAGATTGGTTAATTTGACTATTAATCATTTGTGTGGGACTGTGTTAACTGCCTTGCTAAAGTCTAGGTAGACCATGTCACAGCCCCCAGTCTACTATTTTGGTCACCCAGTCAAAGAAATCAATTAGATTCATCTGACATGACCTTCCACTGTGAACCCATGCTGCGTTGGGTCCTGTGCCCCACTGGCCTCTAGGTACTCAACAATTCTTTCCTTCAGAAGTGATCCATCACTTTCCCTACCACAGAGGTCAAACTGACAGGTCTGTAGTTTCCTGCATCTGTCTTGGTCCCACTTTTGTGAAGGGAATCACATCAACCTTCTTCCAGTCCTCAGGTACCACCATCCTCCTATGATTTGTTAAAAGGGTAGTCAGTGGTGTCACTAGTTCTCTGCTAATTCTTTTAGAATTCTGGGGTGAATTTCATCTGGCTCCATTGCTTTGTCCACCTCCAGTTTTAGGAGTTCTTTCAGAACCCTTTCTTCTGTGAAAGGACTGGGATCAACCACCCTCTCCAGAGTGCTTCTGTTAATTGGATTAGGCACCTCCCCACTTCCTCTTTTGTGAATACTGAACAGTATTCATTCAGTATCTCTGTTTTTCACCGTCACTCTTTGCCCACTAACAGTCCATTCTATTCAACCTCACTATCACTCCCTTTGTCTTTCTATGCTCCCTAATATACCTATAAAGGTTTAATCCCCTTCTTAACTGAGTTGGCTATCTTTTCCTCAGTTTGGGCCTTTGCTATTCAGACTACCCTCCTGCTTCCTTCTGCTTTAACTGGTGCAGTCCTCTGTCCTGCTCCTTCTGTGTTTCCTTATACTTCCTAAATGCTATCTTTTCACCCTAACCTTCACCACCACCTCTTTTGAGAACCATAGTGGCTTTTTCTTTAATTTTGATTTGTTTATTTGCTTTACACAAGGCTTGTTGCCTCTGTGATGGCAGTTTTGATATTTCTCCATTGTTGTTCCACCTCCTTCTAGCCTGTTTGCTAGTGCTTTTTTAAGGCACTCTCCCATCTTGCCAAAGTCAGCCCTCCTGAAGTCCAGAACCCTCACTTTTGTATGGCTTGACTCTGTAGCAGAGTTTATTGTGAACCACACTATTTGGTGGTCTCTTGTTTCCAAATGGCTACCCACTTCTAGATCTGAGATCCTCTCACTGTCCCCATTTGAGAGTATGGGGTCTCACGATTGCTCCCTCATGAGTAGATTCCAAAACTAGCTGTCTGAGGCATGCCACCTGTAGACTTCAAGAATGGCCCTGCTTTTGGATGTGGCTGCAGCAAAGGTACTCCAGTTAACATCTGGCATGTTAAGGTCCCCCATCAGCAATATTTCCTCTTTCTCTGCCATCCTAAGTATGCCTTCTATCATATCCTTGTCCATTCCCTCCCCTGACATGGGGTCTGTATACAACCCCTGTGCGGATTGTGGTGCCATTCCAGTCTCTAAGGTGACCCACAGTGCCTCCTCTCCTCTCTGTTTACTCTTTTGCTCAGTTGCTTTTATCTCTTTCCTTACATGAGAGCTACTCCCCAATTTTGCCCTCCCTGTCTCTCCTGTAGGTTATGTACCCTGGTATGTTAACATCCCAGTCATGGTTCTCTGTGTACCATGTTTTTGTGACTCTACAACATCCAGGCATCCCTCTTCCATTAAGACCACAAGTTCAGGGAGCTTGTTGCCCAGACTACAGGCATTGGTACTCATTACCCTCCATCTCTTGATGGCCTTACCCCTTTTGTCCCATCCCTGTCCTTATTGCATTGTCACTTTCTCCATTTACCCTGCACTTGTCCTATCAACATCCCTATGTTGGTGTCTACCTCACTTAGTACCTGATTTTTTGGGGGCTAGGATTTCCTCCTACTTTCCAGTGCCTTCCCTTGGCTAGTTTAAAATGCTTGCCAATGAAGCATTTAAACCTATCACCTAGGATCCTGGTTCCCTCCTCAACAGATGCAGACCATCATGCCAGTATAGGCCTGCATCCTCCAGGTGGACCCCAGTCCCCAATGAAGCCATATCCCTGAGCTCTGCACCAGTTTTTCAACCACTGATTGAATCCCATGATGTGGAGCACCCAAGCCTCATCCATGCTATAGACTGGCAGCACCTCTAAGAAGGTTTACCGTGTGTGCTATTTGTCTAAGGCCCCTCCCTATCTCCACAAACACTTCTTGCACTGCTCTGATCCTTTCTTAGCCATATCATTTGTCCCTAGGTGGACAATGACATCCAGCTCCCTCCCCTGTGCAGCTAATCTGGCTATCCTGAGGATTCTCCCCTGTCCCTTCAAGCCATGGCACCAGGCAGGCACCTTACCTCTCTGTCCCTTCCTCCTGCAGTTCTCTCTTCCTAACAATGGAGTCCCCCACCTGGAGTTGTTTCCTTCCCTGTGGGGTCCCATGCCACCCTCCTGTGGGTCTCCTTTGTGGAGGTTCTCAGCATCCTCCTTGGTCTCCACTGTGGGTGCCTCCATAGAGGAACCACACTTTTCCAGAATGGCATAGAAATTGTGGAGAGGTACAACTGGAGGGATGCACCTCTATTCCACCACCCTCACCCTCCCTGAGCCCACTGTGATCCAACTGCTCCACTTTCTTGGCAACCTCTGAGACAATGGCAGTGACCCTGGTGGTCCCTGGGTGGGAAGATGTCCCACAAATCCTGGCCAACTCAGCCTGGAGATGAGCAACCTCCTCTTTCAGCCCAGATAGGTGCCTGCAATGGGACAACACCATCCTCCAAACGTCTCCCGGAAGACTGCACATGGGCACAATGAAGCCCACTGAGCAAAACCCACCATAATTTAACACTGTAGGACACCCCTAGGCTACACAAATTCATTTAGAAATCTGGCCATCTCATCCCTCACTTGCAAAGCATGATCACAAAGATTCTCACGATCAAAGATTTGTCGCCAGCTATCAAAGATTGTTAGCGAGTCATGAATAAAGAATTTAAAAGCTAATAACTCAATTTTGGGCTGATTTTGATGGAACCAAAGCCATGGCTCAATAGATTGGGGTCCTCTGAGTAAAACCCATCAAATTTATACTTCAGAAGTGAACCCTGAGCTGAGGTATCACTGTTTGTCACATTGTAAAACTGAAAACAGATGGCGGACCTCGCGGTCAAAATTTTTAGAATTCCTCGGGAAAAAAAGATTCTTGAACTGAGGCAGCAAATTCTTTGACTGCCAGGTGGGACGAGATGACCAGAACCCCCATTCTTTGATCACAAGATATACATATACATTTTCCAATTGACTTATAATGGGAAATTAAAAGTGCCATAACTTTTGAATGTCTTAATATTTTTCACCAAACAAAAAGCGGCATATTCAGCCATGAAAGCTCTTTCAAATGAGCCATCTTGCAGAGCAGCATGCCTCACAACAGCTGTGCAGGACCACATTAAGTGTGCCAAAAGGTGCCTCCAAAATGGAATAATTTAGCATTTTCAGCCCTATTGTACACAAAGACCAGCACTCTGACTGAAATACAATTTAGGAAATCAAGAGATCTAGTGCACCCCGATGTGTGTACCAAATTTCAGAGCAAATCCATTGGACGCGGTCCAAAGTTATTAACATCAAACTTTTGACTTTGGTATGTAACTGACAGCTCAACCTAACTGTAGTGGCATGACTGCAACACTATAATATATATATGCATGTGTGTATATATATACATAGATGTGTGTATGTTTGTAGGTATATGTGTATGTATGCATATACATACATATATATGTGTGTGTATCTGTAAGTATATACGTATATGTGTATATAGATAGATAGATATGTGTGTATGTATGTATGTAAATGTGTGTGTGTATATATATATATATATATATATATATATATATATATATATATTACACATAGACACACACACACATAGGTATATGTATAATTTAATTTTAATTTCAACTTGCAATTAAGCCTCATTTCAGCATTTTGCCTTTCATTGATATTGCTCTTTAAAATACAAGGACACTTGCAATAAAATTGTAAGCTCATCTTGCATGTATTAGGGAGAAAAGTATCCTAAGGTTTTCTATCAGTAGAATGATTTTTGAAACTTACTGAGACAGTTTAAAATTTATGAGAGAAGAGCTCTCTACTTGTTGATAATTCTTGATAAACTTTGCCTTCAGGGCTTCTCAGTTAAAAGCACACTGGTGTTAATTAGCTTCTCTGAAGTAATATTCTGTTATGTTTCAAAAGTACTGTAAATCATTGCTACATACACACACACACACACACACACACACACACACACACTGGGAGAGATGACCAAACATTTACTTTGAGACTGCTCTGCAGTTAGGTGCTGTTATCTGTCTTGCAGTAGCTCTTCAAATGCTGCTTACCAAGTTGGATTGAAAAGAAAAGTGTTTCTTGTAGTCACTGAAGAACTACAAGGCTGCCCAAGAACTAGAATTAATCTATTTGACTAAGCTCTGCACAGATGTTTAGTCTGGAGCACTACAAGGGTTAAATTGAAGGGCTGCAAAGTAGTGGAAGATCATTTGAAAACACCAAAGGAAGTGTTCTTCTGTCTAAATCCTGTAGCTTATTTTTAGAGCTGATGTGATAGGGCTGCAGGCAGTATATGGGGCAGTATTCAATGCACATGCATACATACATACGCCCGTGTCTTGATTATGGGTCTCAGTTTGGTCACCCTACAAAAAGCAATATAAGATAGCTTAAAAATTCAATGCAGGGTCATCAAAATGATATGTTGGCTCTGGGAGGAGTTATACAAGGGCTTAAGAGTCTGAATTTGCAAAGTTTACAAAACGAAAGAACTAGAGGTGATATACTCCTAATGTATGGACATTACATCTGATCAGTCATTATTTAATTAATTAATTAAGTGAATAGGTTTTGAATTCAACAAGACAGTACACAACCTGTTTGGACATCATAAGTAATTAAAGGGATCCAGATTTAGAACAGAAAATAGGAAACATTTCTATACACAAGAATGGTAAGATTCTGGAATTCACTATGGTCGGCACTGCTTACGGTGGACTTTGTGAACTATTAATTTGTCTGCTATAACCGATGTTCAACTTAATTTTGAGCAACTTCAGTAACTTGGCAGGTGACCAGGCAGGCTCTTAAAGTGGTGCATGCATTACTGTACTAGTGTTTACGTGTTAGTGTGATGTAAGTTTCAAGTACATAAGGCACAGTAGTCACTATCACTGTATCAAAGCTGTTAGTTTATTTTATCAGGAAAATAAAGAAACAAAGGCATTTAACACTGTAGCAAGTTAACATCTTCTCACCCTGCTCACCCTCACTTGACATGTTTAATTTCATTGTGGCTCAACCTTCATAAACTCAGTGACTCATTGTAGACTTGGGAATAATAAAATCTGCTACCAAGTCACAGAGGCTGAGCTTTGTCATTTACACAGTTTCATGCAGTACTTCTACCTTTCAAGTGAGAGTGAGAGTGACAGTGAGAGTGATGATAGTCCTCTTTTCTGTTTGACAGCCAGAAATCAACAGCTACTGGGATAACATTCTTCTACAAATTCAACAACATCAAACAAATTATATTCCTATCAGTCGAGTGTGGGAAGCCCTCCAGTCCCTAAAAAGGATAAATCTCTGAGGCCTGATGGTATTCATCCCAGAGTTCTGAAGGAGTTGGTGGATGTTTTGGCTGTGCCATTGGTGGATCTCTTTAACTTGTCACTCCAGACAGGGAGGTGCCAACGGATTGGAAGCAGGTGCATGTTGTGCCCTTCCATAAGGGGAATCGAGAGAAGCACCAGGAAACTATAGACCCATCAGTTTGACATCAGTGGTGGGAAGGTAATGGAAAGCATACATAGGGAAGGCTGGGAGGTTTCTTGGAGGAGATGGGTTATCTGGATGACCAGCAGCATGGGTTTGTGCCAGGCAGATCATGTCAAACAAACCTTGAGGAGTTCTATGAGTGGGTGACATCAGAACTCAACATGGGGAGACCAGTGGATGTACTGTTCCTGGACTTCAGCAAGGCATTTGATTTGGTCCCTCACATTGGCCTAAAGGGAAGCTGGGGGGATGGAGTAGGCCCATTGACAGATAGGTGGATTGGAAATTGGTTTCAGATCGCCACGCAGCAGAGTAGTGGTCAGAAGGGAGGTCTCATCTCCAAGGAGGTCATAAGTGGGGTCCCACAGGGATCAGTCCTGGGGCCACCCTGTTTAACACTTACATCTCCGATATCAGGGAAAGAGTCAGGTGAAATGAGTCTCTTTGCAGACAACTCTAAGCTGGGGTGGTGGTGGAGTTGGAGGAGGAGGGAGATTGGCCCTGCAAGAGGACCTGTATACTCTGGGTAGGTGGTCCTGCACCTGAAAATTGAAATTTACCTCCTCAAGTGCAAGGTGCTACACCTGTGGTGGAAAAACCCCATCTATGTGACACCCTGGAGGGGATGTTAACATGAATAATTCAGAGCAGTGCAAGAGGGCTGTGGTCAGGGCAAATAGGATGTTGGGATGCATCGCTAGGGGGATTACCTCAAGGAACAGGGAGGTGATTTTGCCACTGTACAACAGCCTGGTTAGACCACATCTTGAGTACTGTGTGCAGTTCTGGAGTCCACACCTAAGGAGGGATATCCAACTCCTGGAGGGGTTCAGAGGAGAGCAAACAGAATGATCCAGGGCCTGGGGATATGACATATGAGGAATGACTAGGGGAGATCAACCTGTTCTCACAGGAGGAGAGGAGGGACCGGGGGCATGATTGAGGTCTCCAGGTACCTCAGGGGAGTAAATAAGGTAAGCCAAGATAGGATTTTTAACTGAAGGAAAATGGAATCACCAGAGGACAAAGTTGGAAGATTGAGGTGGTAGGATTACGGGAAAGGGAGGAGGTACTTCTCCGAGAGAATGGTGGAACTGTGGAATCGCTGCCCTGGGAGCTGGTACAGGCAGCAACAGTGGAGGGATTCAAGAGAGGTGGGACAGGTATAGGCAAATGAGTGAAGCAGAGGCTGGTTTTCCCCAAGGGGGCAGGACTGGGGGATGGAGTAACAGTGGAAGGAGATGAGGGCTCACGGACCCAATCAGGGTGCTGAAGCACGAGCAGTCTTGATAGACCACAAGCCTACTGTGCTGGCATCTAGTATGTTAGTATGTTAAATGTCTCAATTTGCAGCTGCAAGGGAAGCAATGCTTGGACAGAACAGGCAAAGAGCACCTTAATTACCCATTGATAATCTGAGAACCAGCTGTTAACAATTTACTGTTAATTACAGTACAGCCACCACCAGGTAACATTAACTGCCAAAAGTGGGGGCTCACATTCATACCTAATCAGGGCTCATGTGGCCACTATATTGCAGCACGTACAGTTTATTTATAACCAGCAATTTTTATATGATATTCCCTATGGTGGAGGTTTTGGCTGGTGAGAAATGACTGCTATAAGCGGCCGTCCACTATAATGGTGGATGCTTATAAGTGGTGCTGACTGTACCTGGACATGTAGTTAACAGTACTCACAAACTGAAATTAAAGAAAACTTAGATGCGATATGGGACTAAGTTAAATAAGCAGTATCCACTATGAAGTGAGGAGTAGTCTCAAAGGGTCACTGGGTCTAACACTGCTCTTATATACAATAGTTGGAACTGTCTTGAGAGGCAGCCACAAAGAATAGTTATGGATATCATGTGCTATAGCCTGTCTTCTTGCAATATGCAGGCTAACTACTAAAGCTCACTAACTTAATGACTTACGGACTAGGGTGTCAGAACTAGTTCAAGAAAAATTCAAACTTGCCAGAACTCTGGTGTTCCAATTCTTAATTAGAACTTGAACACCAGAGAGTTTTCAATACAGTTCAAACATTTTTTACATTTTCTCACTACCAGGTCAGTCCAAGCCAGCCCAAGTCCTATAGTCTGCTGCAGTGCAAACACAATCCACTGTGACTGCATGTGTAAAGTTTGACCCAGCCCCTGCAGTGACATAACACAGCAACAGTACTGCTCTCATTGCTCCAGCAGCAGTAGAAAAACAATGGGGTCAGATCAGACACTCGGGATGGGAGAGGCTGGAAGGGAGGGTGGGCATGAGTGATGGGGGCAGGAGGGACATTTAAGTCATACAGTGAAGGCACACACAAAGGATAGGAGTGGGAGGAGAGTGAACAAGCATCAGGAAAGGAAACCAGTCCAGGACAAAACCTTAAGCTGCATTACAAAACAGATGAGGATGGACGAGGATGGGTGAGAGTCCCTCTCCTCCTTACAATTGGTAGAGCGCTGCCACCCAGGCTACAGTATATTAGCCTCACAGTATTATGTCAGAGGGGTGGGAGGAGGCTAGAAACAAATTGAACAGAAGAAAATGCTTCCAGTGCAGACAAGTAAGGTGGATGGATTATAGAAAGGAAGGAGAACCATTTTACAGAGTACATGTTGGTGAGGGAAGACACAAGTGTATGGGACTGGGGTGTAGGGTTACAGATGCTAGTGTGATTGATAGATCTGTGCATTTGGTGATGGGAAGGACTTGAGATCAGGAGGACCACACACATAGTGTGAGTGAGTTAAGAGTGGGATATGCATATAATGCAGTCATGTGATAACTGGCTGCTGAAATTTGCTTCCTGTGTCTGGTTTGTGGTGTTGTTACATACAAATTGTTGTCGGCAGATAAAGACCACTTGGCCCATCTAGTGTGAGCTAAATTCCTACCTAGAGTGTTACCAGAGATTCTACTTGGGCTCCGTCTTTCAACCTCCCTCCCCGCTTCTAGGATTCCCGGTGTCTAATCTATGCACTCTTAAATCCTATGACCATTCTAGCCCCCACCACTTCCACTGGGAGTCTGTTCCAAGCACTCAACACCCTCTCTATGAAGAAGTACTTCCTCACATTTCCTCTGAGCCTCAGTTTCCTCCTCAATTAGAGGTGAGCTCAGCAACTGAGTGAATGCCTGTGTAGCTGCAGGCTAGCAGCTTGTTCAACAAGTCCTAGCATTTTTATAACTGATTTTCCTGCTTGTGTCTGTCTGTGGAGGTATAGGTAGGGACTTGGGGAGAAAATCATTCAATTGAAAACAAAAGATAAACTCTGGTCAGATCCACTATAGCTGCTAATACATTAACTTGATAATGGTGTTTCATGAAGCTTAAACATAAAGATGAATTACTGTAGTCATATGTAAATTTCATTTTGGTAAAGGCAGACCATTTATCCAGTTGATCCTTTGTTTCCCATGAGTTTAAAATGTGAGTGGCAAGTGTGTGTTGTACTATATAGGAAGGAAGGGAGCTCTTCACCAAGGCCTTCAAGCAATGGTAGAGATGAATGGCCGGAGAGAGGAGAATACGGCTACACTGGGGACTGTGGACCAACTTGGAAGGATAAGAACCTATACTGAGATGAGGGCCTGCTTTCATCCAGAGTCAACCACAGTCCTCAGTGGATGATTCAAAACTTTGATGGACATTTAAAGTAGCCAAGGGGGTGGAAGAAATTGTGGAGGCAAAAGTGGGCCACCACAAGCTGAGATAGATCAGAAAGGGAGATCCCAAGGGAGAGAGTTCCACTAGGATGCAAGTTATTCAAGGAAACAGGAGGTTAGCAAGGAAGAAGGGGAAAAGGAGCAGTCAAAGGAGAAAGGTATAGAAGGGGAACAATTGGAAAAAGGAGCAAGAAGCAAGAAGAAAGGTGAGGGCTACCAAAGTGCTGCAAGGTCCACATCAGAAGCCCTATGAGGAGAGACTGAATGAGATCATATGTACACCCTGGAGGGTGGAGGGAGAGTGGGGATATTATGGAGACCTTTAAATACCTCTTTGGGGTTAATAAGCTAGAGGAGGAGATATGTTCCAGAGAAAAGGTGCCTGTAGAACAAGGTACGTTATCCAGCTGGAAGGAGGTAGATTCAGAAAAATCACAGAAGTACTTCTTCACAGAAAGGGTGGTGGATTCCTGGAACAGCCTCCTATGGGAGGCAGTGGACGTGAAACCAGGGTGGGTTTAAAATTTCATGGGACAGGCACAAAGAAATCCTAGTAGTAAGGAAGGGGTGAAAAATGCAGTGCTGAAGATCAAGTTGGGTCTGCTGCAAAAGTGATGATAATTAAAAATGGGCAGACTAGATGGGCCCAGCGGCATTATCTGCCATCAGTTTCTATGTTTATTTAACACCCCTTTGGGAGATTACTAGTTCTGTTCAACCCTCCTGGTTTTTGTGGCCTCAAAACGAGTGCCAAACAGCATGCCCAAAATAGTCACTGCGTTATCCTTGTGCCACCAGTAAACTCAAAATCAAATAACCACCATTTTTTCTGCTCACTAAGCAGAAGACCAAGTAAGGCAGCCCCCATGAGCAAGACAAGTCACCTCCCCACACTGTTGACAACCAAAACATCAGCTTTCATTGCAAAAGCACTTTCTTATAGCAAAATAAAAGCTTTTGAACACTATTTAAGAAAAAAATGGCCGACACAGACAGGCGCTGTCTCACAGCGCTAGTGTAGCACTGCTTGTGCTATTCCCCCATCCGGCCACAACATTTTCCAGCAATTAAAAAAACAACCTTCAAATACGACACAAACCTTTCTTTTATTTTGAACAATGACAGTTTCCTGAACTGCCTACTAGGTTCTCAGTTGTGTTCTGTCTCAAGTGACGGTGCACTTTGAAACAAGATCTGGACACCTGTGTCTTTGTCTCTATTGGACACTCATGGCACCTTTCAAAGCACAATCATAAATAAAATTTACTCGGTTCATATGCACTCAGCACCATATTCCTCTGTCCTGATTCGGTGGTGATAAAAGAAACTAAATCCACTATTGTGAGTGAGTGTGTGTGTGTGTGGTGGGAGGGAACACAAAGCAGCAAACAACCAAAACATGCAGCACATCCATATAGTAAGAAACTGTTAACAAAGAAAAACAGTGCCCTGCACTGATGATTCCAACACTGGAGCGACTACTTTACCTCAAAGTTTAATTTGAATTGTTTTTTATTGTTTTTATCTATATATTATTTTTATATTTTTTTTTAAATGTCACCTCTGGGCCATTTCTAAGTGCAATAATACCCTCCAGGGTGGGCAGTTTTGGGAAATTCTGGACCTTCAGGGATATAAGGCCCACCACCACCATTGGGTGGTATGGTGTTTCCAATACTGCCCACCCTGTCTAATATTATTAGCACATAACCCACTGGAGATTACTAGCCTATTCCACCCCTCCCTGGGTTGTTGTGGCCTAATTTGTCCCAGCAGGGCAAAGTGTTAATTTTTCTCAGCACTTGGGAGGAGCCTCCTTCAGTTCAGGAGGTCACCATAATTGTGTGGGGGTATAAAGCCCAGCAGTTTAGGTGGGAGGAGGGCCTCTGGTCAGAGGAGAGAATGGCAAAGAAGTGAGAGTGAGTAGGGGGTTGGGTGGGAGCAACTGCTCACTCTGGTCCCAGCTGGTGGCACTGGGGGACACAGAGGAAAAAGTGGGAGCCAGAATCTGCAAACTGCAGAGTATCTTAGAGGACAGCTAAAGTTGAGAGAGAACCAGCAGCCACCAAACAGCAGGTGCACTGGCAGCCTGCACCAATTTGTGTAGAGATCCAGTGAGCAAGAATGTGGCAGTGAGTGTAGTGTCCAGAAAGTGAGTTGCCTTGGAGCTCCACGGGACATGTCCCCTTCTCTATTCAGGAACAGACAGTGCCAGTTCTGGGAAAGGATGCAGGGGTCATGACTAGGAAACCCTCAAATCCCCAAGCCATGAGGATTGCATGTTCTGAGGGTGACGCACTGAGCCAGTGTGCAGAGAGATAGAAAAGACGGAGAGAGAGAGAAAGAGAGAGATGGGGATCATTTAGAGTGTGGGTGCCTGTGAAGAATAACAGGCTGTTAGGTAATGTGAACTGTTCTGGGACTTGTTCTGCCTTTCAAACTTTTGTGACCATAGCAGTCCTGAGTTAATACTGCCCTAAAGACTGTGTGACCTCCTTGTTCCAGGTGAAACTTCTATTATGGCCATACCAGCAACGTGAAAGCTGAATGTGTTTCCCACCAATTAACTGATGCTCCCCGGAGCTATGTGTGAAAATGTTTAATTAATTTGGGAGCTTTGCTGTTTCCTCAGGTTCCAAGTGTACAACTCCGTTATTGAAAGGAGCTGTTTAATATGCACTAACCTTTGTTTCATCCAACACCAGTGAGGAAAAGGACCCTGTGTGACATCTGGACCTGGGTAACATGGCCACTGGAAGTATCTATGCTGCTGTGGTAGCCCCTGCCCAAGGACATATTTCATCCATTCCACTAGACACAGGGAGGAAGGACTACTTTTCTATGTATGACAGGTTATGTGATTCAAATGGATAAGGCACACAGCTGTTACAGTTTTGCACTCATACTGTTGGTTTACAGACACGTTTAGATACAAATGTGTGTGGTGGTTGTTGGAGGAGAGGGAGAGAGATGCAGGCTTGAGGATCAAATGAAACTAAAATCAAGCGAATTAAACATCTGTGCCATATAATACTATGCACTCCATCAAGCCCAGCAGTGATGAGAATTACACACATATTCTGTAGGTTACAGTCAGTGATTTCAGAAACATATACATATATATATGCAGTAAAACCCTAGTTATTCAAATGCATTGGGGGACATAACAAACATTCAGATAACCGGGGGTTTCATAAATAGGAGACCGTAGTGTTCTAAGACCGTACTAGATGTAACGTTCATTCAGGAGATTTTGTCAGAGGCTGAACAGTACGTGCGGTTCTTAGATGCAGTGCTGAGTACTGAATTGAGACACAGGAGGGAGCTATACAACTAAATTACAGCAATAATCATTAAACACTGTAAAAAGAAAATTCTGTACATACCAGATCGTTGCTGCAGTTCATTCCTTTATTGTAGAAAACGAGCATAAAAGATTTATTTTACTGTGCAAAGTTTTAAAAGTATGTTAATCCATTAGATCTTGTTAAAAAAATTACTTAGGATTGTCTGCTTCTTCTTGTCATTCCTCCGTTTACTACTTTCATCCTCAGCTGTCTCCAGAAGAAGCAGCTGCACGCTATCCGCATTGTGCTGGCTTTCAAGCCATGACTGTGCATCATCAAAACAATCAGTGACTTCAGTGTCCGAAGGTGCAGTTCGGTGACGCAGCATGCTGAGTGCCCTCCTCATCCTCCTCTTCCTCTGCCAGCGCATTCTGTACCATGTTGAGGATCCTGGCATCTGTCATCTTACTGAGCGGTATCACCCTCATCAACCCCTTGCCATTCCTCGAACAAATCCCAGTAAGTTGAATCTGCTGTGCTGTGGATTGTGAGGGCTCTGTGACCTCTTCCATCCAGTCAGCCACATTGTTTAGTTCAGGCTTTACGTCTGCAATCACTTCTGGTTGGTCTAACAAGCTAGACCTGTGCCAGCACTTCTTAATGTGTCTGCTTTGATTTCCTTCCAGGACTTGTTAAGCATTAGCAGGGCATCCTTAACTGTAATTCCCTTAAAGATGTCCACCAGTGTTTTTATTTCATTTCCTCAAGCAGGACAGAGTCAGTAACCAAGTTTAATACATTTTCTTCAAAGTAACAAGAATGCCCTGGTACATCGGTTGAATTGAGACAGTTGTATTAGCAGGGAGAAACTCGCACCTAACTGAACCAGGTAAAGACAGTCTTATCAAGGGTATCATCCCTACACGAATGCATGGTGTTTCAGCTCTCATGACTAATGCTGCTGTCCATAGTAGAAGCAAAGGCCCGTATTTTATTTTTAACCTTTTATATCGCATATGGTGGCATTTGCAAGTCCAAATTGTCTAGCTACATCAACTATCTTTTGTCCTCTATCTAGACAGTCAATAATTTGTAGTTTCTGGCTGATGTCTAGAACAGACCATTTTGCTTTAGCCATCGTGAACACTAGCAATTCAGACATCAGCAAGGAATGTGAATGAAAGCTGTTAGTAGCAGTTAAATACTCGTTAACAGCTGCTAACACCAAACAATTATTTAAATTATCCACAGACCAGCAACTCTAATTGACTGCAAATGATCATGATTATGCAAACATTTCCTGTATTTAGGAGAAACAAGTGAAAAGCAAAGGGAACACACTGGCGTTTCAGTTAACTGAGAGTTTGGTTTTGAGAGGTTCATTTAAATGGGGTTTTACTCTATATTTTTTATCCAAGTCATCAGCCCATTTCAATTGCACATAATAAACTTTATTTGTAAAGGCTGGGAAATAATTTCTAAGTTTAAGTTGACAAAAGTTAAGTAAGTTGTCAAGTTTGGTCAGCTTCACTTTTCAGCATTTTTCTGTATATGTCTGGTTGAGACAGATCGAGAGAGAGAGACAGAGAGAGAGAGAGAGAGAGAGACAGACAGAAATAGAGAGAGAGAGAGAGAGAGGAGGAATGGTGGAGCTCTGTTTATCATTCAGTCTTAAATCGGTCCTGAAAGGGTTAACAAACCATACAGACAGCAGTAAAACCTTGTATACAGGGACACACACACACACACACACAGAGTTTGAGAGAGAGAGAGAGAAATGTAAATTGAATCTCTGTTGGAGCAATGCAGTCTCATTGCAAACTCAGTTTTGACCAATAGGGTATGGTTTAGACAAAATGTGTAAAAGAGGGTGTTAGGCGTCCTTTAAAACTAAATGAAAAAAGCAGCAGAGAGCAGTGCTGTTTACACTGAGAGTATCCACTGATTGTAATTTTAACAGGCATGATGAGTATGCTATATGTAACATAGAAACACAGAAATTGTCGGCAGATAAGGAGCACCAGGACCATCCAGTCTGCCCAGTTTTCCTATCTTATTTGGCAGCAGATGTCCCTATCTGGTCATCGGCCTTAGCCTCTAGTGTTCTCTTATGCCTATCTCATGCATGTTTAAATCCTTCCACTGCTGATGCTTCCCCTACCTCCTGGGGTAGGTTATTCCATGCACCATCACCCTTTCTGTGAAAAAACTTCCTCACATTTCCCCTTATCCTGCCCCTTCCAACTTCATATCATGCCACCTTTTCTGTGCCCCTCCTATATTGAAAGGTGTCTCCACCTTGCACCTTGCTTATGCCCTTAAGATACTTGAAAATTGATATCATAGCCCCCATTCCTCCTTTCTTCTAGCATATATATATTGAGATCTTTCATTCTCATCCCACATGGCTTCTGTGTAAGCCCTGCACCATCTTTGTTGCCCTTCTCTGGACCGTCTCCACCTGGTCTATGTCCTTCCAAAGATGCGGTCTCCAGAACTGTATACAGTATTCCAGATGAGGCCTCACCAGTATTTTGTATAGTGGTATCACTACATCTCTTCTTTGGCTAGTGATGGCCCTTCCTATGTACCCCAACACACCACTGGCCTTCCCTACATCCTTTGTATTCTGCTTGGTTACCTTTAGGTCATTTGAGATAATAATCCCCAAATCTCCTTTTTCCTTGGTACCTGTCAGTGACCCCCATCCTGTAGTTCTCCCTAAGGTTTCTGCGGCTCAGGTGCACAATTTTACACTTCTTCACATTGAACCTCAGTTGCCACTCTTTGGACCATGTTCCCAGTTTTCTAGGTCACTCCTCATTCTCTCCACCCCATCAGGAGCGTCTACCCTGTTGCAGATCTTGGTGTCATGTACAAACAGGCAAACTTCCCTTCCAGCTCCTCTGCATTGTCACTAATGAAGACATTAAAAGGACTGGCCCAGGACTGATCTCTGAGGTACCCACTGGTCACTCTGCTTTCCTCAGCCTGGATCCCATTTACTACCACCTCTGCTTTCTATCCTCTAACAAGTTTCTAACACATTTGCCACCCTGTGTCCCATACCCAGGCTTCCCAACTTCTTCAACAGTCTCCTATGTGGAACAGTGTCAAAAGCCTGGCTGAAATCAGGTAACTGACATCCACTGCTCCTCCCTGGTCCAGCTCCTTCGTCCCACCAGTCATAAAGTCTATTACATTTGTTTGGCAAGATCGCCCCAAAGTGAATCTATGCTGCCTCAGGTCCTGCACACCAGTGGATTCCAAGTGTTCCACAGTCCTCTCCTTTAGCAATATCTTCATTATTGTCCCTACTATTGAGTGGAGGCTGACCGGCTTGAAATTGCTGCCTCTTCCCTGCTACCACTTTTGTGTAGGGGACCACGTGTGTCCTCCTCCAGTCCTCTGGAACCACCTGTGCTGCTAGTTCCATCCTTAGTTCCCTCAACATCCTGGGATGTATGCCATCTGGTCCCATTGCTTTAGTTTTGTGAGCTCCTCTGGGACTCACCTTCTGTAAAGGACTCATGTCCACCAGCCTCCCTACTTTACTTTTGGTACCTAGCTGTGGCCCTGTTCCTCCACTTCCTCAGTGAATACCGAACAGAAGTATCTGTTCAGCATTGATACCTTTCTGGTGCCCCTTCACATAATCCCCTCTTCCCTCTGAGCCTCACAATCCCTCCTTAGACTTCCTTCTTTCACTGATGCACCTATAGAATGTTTTATCTCCTCTCTTCACTGTCTGTGCCAATCTTTTCCTCTGTGTGAGCCTTTGCTCTCCTAACAACTTTCCCTGCTTCCTTCAGACAATTCAGGTACATTACCCTATCCTCTTCCTTCTGTGTCACTTTATACTTCACCCTCTGGATCCTAACCTTCTCTGCTACCTCTCTTCAGAACCATAGTGGTTTCTTCCTTCTTTTCCTTTGTTTATGAACCTAATGCACTGGTTTGTCACCTTCATTATGTCTCCTTTTATGTTTGCCCACTGTTCCTCAACCCCCACCTGCCTCTCTCCTTTCCAGGGCTTCTTTGATAGCCATTCCTATCCTAGCAAAGTCTGCCCTTCTGAAATCTAAAATTCTTGCCTTTGTGTGGCTGGACTGTGACCCTGTACTTATGTTAAACCATACTATGTGGTGGTTGCTGGCCCAAAGTGACCTTCCACCTGTACGTCTATGATTCTGTCCCCATTAGTCAGGACTAGATCTGGAATTGCCCTGTCCCTGGTGGGTTCTTTCACTAACTGCTTGAGGCTTGCCCCTGCAGGAGTACAAGATGTCACCCCTGCTTTGATAGACCAATCTACATCTGCCATATTGAAATCACCCAGCAGCTGCACCTGCCCTTTTGTTACCATCTTATGTATTTCCTGTAGGAAATGAACTCTTTCTCTCCCCACCTCAGCAGAGTGATTTCAGATAGTGGAGGGATCATACTCCAGCTCCAAAATTATGCTTCAGTGGAAGTTTGAAGTGCCTTATTTCCCAAGTGCTAGCAAGATGGCTTGCAGAGCTCTGCCCTGCAGCCATAAAATGAGACAGGATCAGGAAAATGCAGACAGGTAGTGGCAAAAAAGAAGTGATGGGGGCTGGGAAGGTCTCTACTATCTTTACTCTTGGTTTAGAAATAAAATAGTTTACAGCAGAATTTTGTGTAAGGAAGAACTCTGAGAGAAATCATTCATTCATTAAAAACAATCTGTGACTTCTGCATGGTATACTGGCCATCTGTCCTGACTACTGACTCTTTCTCTCTCCCTCTGCTGCCTTTGACTGCACTGTACCCACTGTGTGGCTGTGTGCTGTACATCACTCTGTGTGATATCTGAAATAAGTCCAAGAAATATTGTGTGAGACAGAAGGAGAAAAATCCTTTATTCATTTAAAAATTCTGTGATTCTGCATTGCATACTGGCATCTGTCCTTAATACTGATTCCAGCTGTGCTGCCTTTTAGTTTGCATTGTACCGAGGTGTGACTGCGTACACCTGGCATTCAGTGTATGATTATCTTAAATAAATTCAAGAAATATTTTGTGTGATAAGAGGAGGTAAAAGCCTTTATTCATTTAAAAAATCTGTGACTCTTGTATGGCATACTGACCAACTGACTCTGGCTGTGCTGCTTCGACTGCACTGTACCCAGTGTGTGACACTCACTGTGTGATATCTTAAATAAATCCTAGAAATAGTTTGCATGACAGAAAAGAGAAAATCCTTTACTCATTTAAAAAATCCTGTGACTCCTGCATGGCATACTGGCCATCTGTCCTGACTACTGACTCTGACTGTGCTGCCTTTTTTGACTGCAGTGTAGCCACCTGTGTGACTGTGTGCAACCAGGCACTAAGTGAGTGATTATTTTAAATAAATCCCAGAAACGTTTTGTGTTACAGGAAGAGAGAAAATCCTAAATTCCTATAAAAATCTGTGACTCCTGCATGGCGTACTGGCCAACTGACTCTGGCTGTGCTGCCTTTGACTGTACTGTGACCCAGTGTGGTATCTTGAATAAATTGCAGAAAATATTTTTCATGACAGAAGGAGAGAAAATCCTTTATTCATTCAAAAATAATCCATGACTCCTGCATGGCATACTGGCCATCTGTCCTGTCTACTGACTCTAGTTGTGTTCCTTTTTTGCACTGTACCCAGTGTGTGACCATGGTCTGCCCACACTCAGTGTGTGGTATCTTAAGTAAATCTCAGAAATATTTTGTGTGATGGGAGGAAGAACAATCCATTACTCATTGAAAAATCTATGACTCTTCGTGGCATAAAGGCCAACTGAATCTACCTGTGCTGCTTTTGACTGCACTGTACCCAGTGTGTTACAGTTAGTGTGTCATCTTAAATAATCCCCAGAACATTTTTGTGAGACAGGAGGAGAAAAATCATTTATTCATTTAAGAGATCTGATGACTGCTGCATGATGTACTGGCCATCTGTACTGAATACTGACTCCAGCTGCCTTTTGTTGACTGCACTTTACCAGTGTGTGACTGTGTGCCACCTGACTTTCAGTGTGTGGTTATCTTAAATAAATCCTAGAAATATTTTGTGCTACAGGAGAACAGAGACATCCGTTACTCATTTAAAAAAAATGTGACTCCTACATGGGTTCTGACCAACTGTCCTGACTACTGACTCTGGCTGCTCTGCTTTTGACTGCACTGTACCCACTGTGTGACCATGTGCCACCCAGCATTCAGTGTGGGATATCTTAAATAAATCCCTGATGTATTTTGGGTCAGGTGGGTTAGAAATGTATAAAGACAAATTTAATAATGAAAAAAAATAATAAGCATTTTTATTGAGAATTCGATTCCTGATCAATGCCTTGCCAATGCACATTCTATAAGCCTTGAACATGGGATCCACCCCACATCACAGTTGTTTCAGTTAACTTCCACTGCAAATCATACTATCAAAATGCCAAAATCAAATTTGTAAATAAAGCCACAGCATTTTATAAGGCAGGAATGGAACACAGTCACTGGTGCTGTCATGCTTGACAGCATAGGTGGAAGCATCTAGCTCTACTGCTGCTTGTGGTTCAGGTGATGGTGGTAGGATAAATACTACAAATGTCCCATGTGATAATACAAGCACCAAAGATCCACAATACACCATGGCAAAGAGGATCTTTTAAAGAAAACTTTGTAGCTGCTGGTGTCACTCATCGTGCATACAAGGTATGCTGTTCATGCTGTTAAAATCCTTTGACTAGCAGTGAGAGTGGTGCAAGTGACTCAGACAGTAGCTCTTTGCCTGAGACTGACACTTTGGTGACTCATGAAGTAACAGCCCATCACCCAAGCCAAATAAGTGAGGCTGCTGACAGTGCATCAGGTACTGCATTTGCAAAATATTCCACAAATATTTGCAATGAGAAGGACAAATACACCACTTCTTCTACATCAGAGCTAAGTGAAAATCCCTCTCAAGTGCCCACTGTACTAGCAAAATAAGTACAAAATTATGGATGGCTTGAGTTTGTTTCACATAGGTGAAATAACCTGAAGTATAGTTTTCAGTTATCTTCCTAGTACTTGACCAAGTCTGTCACTTCAGCAGTATGGAACTATTTCTCAATCAGTAAAATTGATCCCTGCATAGAAATATGTACCATTTGTAAACAATGTGTAAGCCATGGTAAAGTTACTCATGTCTTGGCACTACATCTCAAGTAAAACACCATCTGAAGTCACATTCAGTATTGCTTGATCAGCCAAACTTGTTTCTTCCACCTTCAACTTCCAGACCATTAATGAGAAGGATCAGGATGTAGAATTGGATAGTAAATTTTGTAGGCTGATGCAGACAGAACCACTGCCAGCCCTAGGACCATTAGCACCACCAACACCATTAGCACCAGTTGCACATCCCGTAATGACACTGAATGTACAGTATATGTCCAACACTCCAACATCCATCTGGTAAATGAAGCACAGTGTCTATTAAACCAGAAGGATATGTTGTAAGCAGCTAACATTGTCTCAGGCATTTGAGAGGAAAAATATTTTTTACAAAGATCATCCAAGCAGTCTTCATCTTAATCATAAAACTGGGGAAATGTTAGCTGGACCCTTCTGCTATACTCTTTAGTAGATCATAAAGATTTTAGGGAGGTCATAAAATCTGTAGAGCCTTGGTACAATGTTTGTCATCAAAGGTACTTTGCCTATGTTGAAATATCAAATATTTATCAGGCATTAACAGCCGACAGTGATGCTTGCACTTAAAAATGTAAAGGGGTGGGGTTATTCATGTTACAACAGATATGTGGACCAGCTGTCAGAATATAGATTATATGTCCCTTTCCACTTATTCGTCCATTTTCTTGTGCTTCTTCAGAAAATATCTGGTGAAGAACTAAATAAGCTCTTTAATGACTGGATTTATTCTCATGGTCTAAAATATGGCTTTATAGTAAGTAACAATGAAACCAACCTCTTGAAAGCAGTACCACGACAGGCGTTATTGCATGCGTTTTGCTTTGCACATTGCTTACATTGAATGTCACTGGGTCCCTGAACAATGAAACACAAGTGATGGCATGATTGCTGTTTGCAGAAAAACTGTGACTCACATTTCTCATTCAACCAAGGCTATAAAGATATTATCTGAACTGCAAAGGAACATAAGCTGTCCCACCAAAAGCTGATTCAAAATGTTTCTACTTGATACTTGGTGGAACTCAACTCTTTACATGCTGTAGCTCCTCTTGGAACAAAAGCAAGCCAAACATGAATATTTCTCCATTTACCTTATTGGTGTTGGCATTGTGCTTTCAGTGCTGCAGTGGAAGTTAATGGAGACAGTGTGGTGCATCCAAGCTCCTTCTCAGACAGCTACAAGGGACATGTCTTCAGAAAGTGTGACTCTGAGCAGGGTATCCCACTTATAATGCTGATTACATATCATCTAAGCATTCTGACCACACAGATAGAACGAGACAGAACTGAAGGCAAGACAAAATGTTAGCATAACCATGGAAATCTTGTAAAGAGAATGTCTGAGCACTTCCAAAACAATGACATATTAGTTGCAATGACAAAATCAAAACACTACATACTTGCAACTCTGTTAGATTCCAAGTTCAAGGCTATACTGTACATCTTCCAAAAGTAGATAATGTAAAGCACTACAAATTTCTGTTGCTAGAAGAGTTGCAGCACTCACAGGAGTCAAACACAGACACACACAGTAGCTTCTCCTCTTCACACCATGCAGGTCAGATTCACGAAGAGACAGAAGACAGGAAAAGTCACCAAATGTGAGCAGTAGTTCTTTTTATGGCTGCAGTGGTTGGAGCCCTGCAAATGCCTTGCTATGACAGTACAAAGGGAGCTTTCCAAATTCTGAATGGACTAGACAACATTGTAGGTTTGTGCAATCACTACACTAATCAAAGCAATCTGCTGTGTCCATTCTTGTAACATACTATTTTGAATGATAACGTTACTAGCTTCAATCTGGGTACAATTTTTTTAAGAAAGAATCATTGCTCATAATCATGTCAACTCAGTCAGCCTTTCCCAGTTATAAACTATAATTGAAATTGAGGAAGGAGGTTCAGATTTCAGACACTATGGGAAAGGCCTCAGATCAACACAGGGTAAGATGTTTGTATCAGTTCAGCAGATCTGCAAGAATAAAAAAAAAAGACGAGTAAATAACACACTAACATATGTACATATCTTAATTTTTCTATATTGGTTATTCAGGTTATTGTTCATATTTTTGAATTGGTGAAAGTTAGTGCAACAAACAAGACTAAGAAGGGATGTTGCATGCAGGCAGAGACAAAGTTCTCTAAATCTTCTCACATCATGGAGAGGTGTGTGTGTATGTATGTGTATGTGTCTGACTGTATGTGTATGTGTCTGACTGTGTGTATGTGTCTGACTGTGTGCACCTGTGTGACAGTGTTAACCCTTTCATGGTACATTAACCTTTTCTTAGTCAGTTTGAAAGTGGCTGTAATGTTATACTGTAGTAGAACATGAAGCAGTGCATATGTGTTAGTGTGTTAGAGTGCTTATCCTGAATGCAATAAAAGTTATGGTTAGATGTATAAGTAAATAAATGCCTTATAAGGCAGTGTATGTGTGATTTCTCATATAGCAGTTAAATGAGCACAGACAGTCCCTAACCTTTCACTAGCATGCAGTACTCCACAATGATGGGTGCCATGTTGCACCACTGTGTTTATGCAGTGATCATCACCCTGCAGTGCATGCAGTCCCTCACCTTCAATAGCATGCAGTACACAGATATTATAGGTGCCATATGACCCCACTGTGTTCATGCAATGCTTCTGAGCATCTCTTCTAGTGCAGGGCGCCCATGACCTTTCACCAGCATATAGTACACAACTGTAATGGGTACCATGTTGCACCACTGTGTCAGTGCAGTGGTTCTGAGCATCACTCCATGGTGCAGGCACTCCCTCACCTTTAACCAGCATGCAGTACACCACCAGTATGAGTGTCATGTCACCACACTGTGTTCTTGCAGTGCTTCTAAGCATCACTCCACAGTGCAGGCAGTGCCTAACATTTCCCAGACACACACTATACCACCGTAAATGGGAGCCATCTTGCCCCACTGTGCTCATGCAGTGCTTATGAGCATTGCTTCACCATGCAGGCAGTCCTCACCTTTCACCAGCA
This sequence comes from Neoceratodus forsteri, assembly GCA_016271365.2. Lineage (NCBI taxonomy): Eukaryota > Metazoa > Chordata > Ceratodontiformes > Ceratodontidae > Neoceratodus > Neoceratodus forsteri. The sequence goes on along the minus strand of CM057453.1, from coordinate 949,951,845 downwards.
TGCAGTATACCACCATGACTGGTGCCATGTTGCCACCTGTGTCCAAGCACTGCTTATGAGCATCACTCCCTGTGCAGGCTGTCTCTCCCTTTCATCAGGATGCAGTACACCACACGCGATGGATGCCACGTCACCCTGCTGTGTTCATGCTGCATTTGAGCATAACTACACAGTGCAGGGTGTTCCTTACATTCACCACCAGCATGCAGTACACCATGGTAATGGTTTCTATGTTACCCCACTGTGTTATGCAGTGCTTTTGTGCATCACTTCACAGTGCAGACAATCTCTTACCTTTAACCAGCATGCAGTACACCACCGTGAAGGGTGCCATGTCCACTTCACAGTGTTGATGCAGTGCTTCTGAGCATCACTCCACAGTGCAGGCTGTCTCACCTTTCATCAGCATGCAGTACACCACCGTGATGGGTGCCATGTCACCCCACTGTGCTCATGCAGTACTTCTGAGCATAACTACACAATGCAGGCCATTCCTTACCTTTCATCAGCATGCAGTACACCAGGGTAATGGATTCCATGTTATCCCACTGTGTTCATGCAGTGCTTTTCTACATGAGCATCACTCCCCTGTGCAGGGTGACATGGCATTCATCACAGAGGTGTACTGGATACTGGTTAAAGGTGAGGACTACCCGCACTGTGGAGTGATCCTGAGAAGTACTGCATGAACACAGTGGTACAACAAAGCACCAATCACAGCTGTGTACTGTGTGCTGGTTAAAGATCAGGGCCGCCTGCACTGAGGGACAATGCCTAGAAGCACTGAATTAACACAGTGGGGTGACATGACACCCATGATGGTGGTGTACTGTGTGATGGGTGAGAGGTGAGGGACTGCTTGCAGGGGAAGTGATGCTCATAACCACTGTATGGACACAGTGGGGCAAAATGGTAACCATCATGGTGGTGTACTGCATGTTGGGGAAGGTGAGGGGCTGCCTGCATTGTGGAGTGATGCTCAGAAGCACTGCATGGACACAGTGGAGTGACATAGCACCCATTATAGTGGTGTACTGTATGTTGAGGAAATGTCAGAGACTGCCTGCACTGTGGAGTGATGATCAGAAGAACTGCATCAACACTGTGAGGTGACATGGCACCCATCATAGTGGTGTACTGCATGCTGGTTAAAGGTGAGAGACTGAATCACTATGACAGCTAAAGTAAAATAATCCTTCTTTCTGTTTAGAATGTTGGAGACATGACTCCAAGCTGCTTATCTGATGGCCATTAGGAAACTGAAAGAAGCTTGTTAAATATTTGTTGCCTATTAAACTGGAAATGTGTTTACTCCCTTTGAAATGCAACAACTTGCATATTTAAATGATTAGCATTTAAACATTTTTTTTACTACTAATTCAGTTAAGGATGGATATCTTTCAAGAAAGAATCATACCGCATAAATGTCACCCTTTCCCAGCAAATTTTGGAAAGATTTACACTGTTTTAACCTCTCAAGACCTATCCTATAAGCATGCAGGTCTTCAGTGGACTACCCATACTAAATACATAAATTTCTTTTGACATAAAGGGTTGGGGCCTACTTCCCAAACATAACAGATAAGAGCTACTGAGATCTCTTATGGTAAGAGTGTATGTTGCGTGCGTGTGTGTGTGTGTTTGGGGAGGGGTGGAGAAACATTCAAACTCTAGGCAAGGGAGAACTCATCTAATGACTTAACTGCTGCAAAACCATGAGTGATACAGAAGCAAATGATTTCATACCTTTTATTGGGCCAATATAGATGTGACATAAAGAACTTTTAATATTTATAAAATTCCTGATCAAACAACTGCAAACACAAGATTGTCTTTTGTCATTTTATAAGTATGATATACTGAGTGTGCATTTACTGAGTTGCTGGATCAGGGCCTTGATAAAATAATAATATTTACTTAACTCATTCAAGATTCCATCTGGTGGACAAAAAAATTCTATGAGAATTTGTCTAAAAATTAACAACTATAAGATGCAAAATAGGCATTTGTGTGTGTGTGTGTGTGTGTGTGTGTGTGTGTGTGTGTGTGATATATATATATATGTGTGTATATAAATATATATATATATATATTGAGAGCAAAAAACTCCATTTAATGCATCAGTTAGGGTTGTTCCATAGCGACAAAAGTGAGGAAATTCACTGTTGGGTTGAAAACCCACCTTGCACCCCTCAGCCCGCCCCCAAACTGGCATTGGGGTGTGCATTGGGTAGTCAGACCTAACTCTCACCCCATCACATGTGTGAGCAAGCTGAGGCATAGGAGAATGGGGTGAGAGTTAGGACCAACATCCTGACCAACGACCAGCACTACCTCCAGTGCCAGTTGGGAGGTGGGTTGAGGGGTGCAAGGGTTTTTTCAACCCTAACAGCGAATTTCTCACTTTGTTGCTGTGGAACAACCCTAAATGATGCATTAAATGGAGTTTTTGCCCTAATTTCCCTTCTTTTTGAGAATGAGGACTATAAATAGTGAATGAAATGTGGTGGTAGCACGGAGCCCTTTGGGCCCTCTTGATCCCACCACACGATTTTGTGACATAATAATGGTGACAGCAATGCAAATGCAAGTGCTAACAGTTACACACATGGTGGCGCAAACATAAATTGTAAAAAAGCGTTAATAGAAATGCAAGTGCAAAGTGACGCCAAAGCGAAAAGTGATGCAAACGGAGATGAAAGCGCATACAGAAATGCAACTGGTAATGTGCACGGTCACGGTTCCACTAATATAAATGCAAATAATAACTGTGACAACAACAATAATGTGAAAGGAAACAGAAATGGAAATGCAAATGCATATGGAAACGAAACTGTAATGCGCACAGTCATGGTATCGCAATTCTAAACGGAAATGGTAATGGTAACTGCAACAATAACACCAAAGAAAACAGAAATGCAAATGCAAGCATGTATAGAAATGCAAATCGTAACACATATGGGCACAGGAACACAATTGGAAACACAGTTGGTAACGTTAAGAACAACGATGATGCAAAATGAAAGAAATGCAAAGCGTAAATGGAAGGGCAGCCGCCAACAGAAATGGTAGTGCACATGGTGACACAAAGTGAAACACAAACAGAACCAGTAGTGGAGACACAAATGGTAACAGTAATGCAAGTGCAAGCGGAAGCGTAAATGGTAATGCACACCCTGGCATACGACGAATGCTAAGCATGAAACAGGCATGCAAACACAAGTGTAAAGCTTACATGTAACAGTAAGTGGAGTGATGCAGCTATTTTTACCCAAAGCTCCATTGAGAAATACAGTGTGTACAAAGAATGTATGCATAATAATGGGCCTCAGAGCAAAAATGAGCTGTTGGAATAGTAAATTGCTTATATCTCAGGAACCATACGATGTAGAAAAAATTTAAATTCACATGATTCTTGAGTTTCCTGGCTAGGTTTTCACTAAATGCATACTCCAAAGGTGCAGCATATGCCACCATGTTAGTCTGTGGGGAAAAAGTGTAAACTTTGGAGTACTGTAACTTAGCATCCATGCAATCTTTTGTCACCAAACCATCAAAAGGCACATCTGTGAGAAGTTGGCTTCCTTCCTCTAAATTTCAGCCCAAAAGACCAACAGCGTTCTTTTGCAGCAGGGTGTGAAAATTCCCTGTCATTTTGGCCATAGTCTGGAAAAGTAGTGTAGTGTTTTGTGAAAGCTTTCTCAAGAATTTGCTTAAGTGTCACAAGTGCTACACTACTTTGTGACACTACGCTTTCAAAAATTTGGAAAACATATTTCTGGGGTGTTTAACCAAAAATAAAAACATGGCTAGCATCCTGAGGGTCGGCTAGGTGAACTCAAAAGAATTATGTTCCTAGAGGGTCCCAATTTTAAATGGCAAACATTTTCTGATCTCCAACTGAAAAGAAATGGCAGATTTGCGACACTACTAGGGTCATTTGCGACACTAAAAGTTGCATTTGCGAAAGTGTCAAACTTTTTATTAACATTTCCCATTGACTTATAATGGGAACTTGTTTTTGAATAACCTTTGAACCGTTTTTTTCATGAAATCTTCAAAAGCACATCAGGGACTCTGGCTGCACGCTCCCCGGTAGTTTTCAGATCGGTTATGCAAACTGTGCGACCTGTAGGTGAGAGCAAAGAATTTGCAAAAAACATAATTGTGTACAAAAATGTCGCTAATAACTCCACAGCTGTATATCTGACCAGAACAAAATTTGTCAGATCCCAAGATATATAGGGTACACCCTATGCTTGCCAAATTTCAGGCAAATCTGTTGAACAGTGGCAAAGTTATTAAGCTGCAAAGTTTCATCCTTTAATGTTAAAAGGGCTACTCAACCTAACTATGGTAGCACTACTGCAGTACCATTATATATATATATATATATATATATATATATATATATATATATATATATATAGTATCATATATAAATGGAAATGTCTCTATTTGCAATAAATTTGTTTACAGGTATTACTAGTATCTTTTGAAAGATTGTCTGACTTGTGATTACTAATTTTAAGTATAGTTCATGAAATAATGAGCTTGATATTTATTTCATATAGTCCCCATTATGCCTTATGCAGAGCATATGAATCCAAATAATTCCAAGGCCATTGTACAACCCCCCCCGCACAACTTAATGTCAATGGAACCCAGATCACCAACCAGACGGACATTGCTGACTGCTTAAATAGTGCTTTCACCGATCTCAGCTTTGTACTCCCTCAAACTTCTTTGACCCTGACCCCATTCCTAAATTAGACACTTCACACAATACCCTACTACTGTAAGGCCCTCTCTCTCTGCGTAAGGCCAAACCATATCTCCTCAGCACCCTTAAAGGCTCTTGCCACAGCAGTGAATCACTGGAAACTAAACTACTCAAGAGTCCTTGACTCTGTTCTCACCCTCTAACTAACCTCCTAAATTGTTCTCTTTGCATCAGCCAATTCCCCTTGCCTGTAAAATGCAGTGATTACCCCCATCCTCAAAAGTGGTGACCAAACCCAACCTGGAAACTTTCAACCAATCTCCATCCTTCCACAACTATCCAAAGCCCTGGGAAAAATCATGGCAGACAAGCTCACAGAGTACCTCTCCACCCATAACCTCCTCTGCCATGAACAACATGGTTTTGTCACGGGCACAGCACCACCTTAGCCCTCATTGAGTTTTCTAACTTTCTCCACTTGCACTAGATAAAGGCACATTGCTGGCTCAGTTTTCATTGACCTGTCAAAAGCTTTTGACACCATCAACCACCCATGCTCTTCTCCTCCCTGCAATCCTGTGGTCTCTCACAAGGGGTCCTGGACTGGTTTTCAGATATCTCTCAGCCTGTACCCAATGTGTCAAGATAGGCAACACCATCTCCAGTGCACACCTGTTCCACTCAGGGGTTCCCCAAGGCTCTATTTTGGGACCCCTACTGTTTAGTCTCTTTTAAACACTCTCCCATCTGCCTATGAGGGTCCCTCCTTCTCTATGCCGACGATACTGTTCTGTTTGACTCACACCCTTATCCCACCCATCTCCAAAACACACTCCAACTCTCCTTCAGCCAAGCAGAGAGTTGGTTCTCTGCCACAAACTTCTCCTGAACCTGAAAAGATACAATCAGTGCTCTTTGCCCATAACCAAAGCAAACACAAAACGTCCACCTCCCATCACAGCCAAAACCTCCTCCCTAGAGCAATCAACTATATTTAAGTGTCTTGGTGTCACTTTGACACATCTCCTTCTTTCCACAACCACATATGCACTTTTTTCACAGCTATCAACTCCCGTATAGGTCTTCTTTACCACCACAGGGACTGCCTTCCCCTGATACGTTGCATCTGGCCATCACATCCTCAGTACTGTCACTAGTAGACTATGATCTGTTAATCTACAGTGCTGCTGACAACACACCCTACATAAAATCAAGATGTCTCTCAATAAAGCCTATCATTTCCTAACTGGCTCAACTTCCTCACCCACACCTATACACTGTACTCTTTAGCAAACATTCTCAGTTTTGATGAGAGACTAACCTACCAGTCCTGCCTCTTGACCAAAAGATTGTTGCTGGTATGGCCCCTCCAGGCCTCTCCTCCATCATCTGCCACTTTGCCTCACCTCTCAACCCACAGTTCCTTTTGCCACCTACAAGTCCCTAGGGTCAGGACCTCGCTAGCACAGAGGTCTTTCCGCTATCGTGCCCACTCTTGGTATAACTCACTTCCAATCCTTGTCACCACTGAGCAAAGACTTGGACCTTTTAAATCAGCACTTAAAACTACCTCCTCAACCCTGTTGCTGTAACTGCCCTGACCGTACTCTCCCAGCCCTGCCCTCTCCCTCCTCTTAGCCACATCTTGTAATAGTAGCCTTGTCCAACTTGTATCATTTATATTATTTCTCCCAGTATAGTTACCTTGTATATTACATACCTCCACTATATATTGTTTCCTTCCTCTCAGATTGTACTGAATATATTGCTGTGTATATGAATGTATTGCTGAATGACTGTTGGTATTCCTGTTCATTCTTAACCCTATCCGTTTCTCCCTTAGCTACCTCTTTGTATAGGCCACTACTAATACGCCTCTCTGTCTCTGTAGATAACTTTTACAATCCTCACCCATATGTACTACTTATAATTTGCTGTCATTTCTACACCTTGTTTGCCCTGTACCATTGCAATGTGTTGTATTAACCTGTATGTATTATTTTCTGTATCTTGCTCATGTGGAGCCTTTGTAAATGAGTCCCTGACTCAAAGGGTTGTTAATCTGATATCTGAAATAAATAAATAAATTAATTAATTAATTAATTAATTGTGACTTGTAATATTAATGCTGAGCAGCAAATCAGAGCTCTTTTCCCAATAAAAGGCTGCTGATATAATAAACAAAAGAATAGTGTCATAAATAAAGAACAAGTGGTTTATGGAAAGTTACGGGATTTGATTATGCCTTTGTGGGAAAATACAGGGAAAATGAGGGCTTCTTACAGAGTAATGGTTATTTGGATCTGGGAGCACCAATATTTCTTATTCTATATTTTGTATCCTGGATAGGGCAGGGAGATGCTACATCTCACTGTCACAGGGATGTTCATGTACACATTTTGCACTGTATTTACTCATGCTGTTCCATATTATATGCAATATCTTGTTTTCAGTGGGGTCATGATTTTAACATTTTTATAATATATTCAGGCTACCTACTCCAGGGCCCCTATATTCAAAGGAGATATGCAGCACATCCGGTGGAAAGGGAGATGTGCCATCACCAATAATGCTCAACAGTGCGATATTCAAGCGTGCGGATGCACTGGCCACAAGAGAATGGGCCAGGGCACACAAAAATTGTATGGCATTCAAGTTGAGGGGCAATCCCATGCATATGCTGTACTGCAACATATTCAGTGGGAATGTGCCTCTCACAGTCCAGAGCACTGCAGCCTGCAGGTAGGCCATGAATAGCTGGTCTAACCTGGCCAGCCACCCACCCACAGGCAGACTGCAGATGTGCACCCAGGTACACAGCAGCCTGGTAGCCCTGGTGGACTAGAGGTACCCCTTTCCATCCCCAATCTAGCCAACTCCATCCCTGAAGAGTTCGATAGTGTAGGGTTCACCAGACCTGATTGCACCAGAGAAAACCATGGTCCATACCCACAGTCTAGAGAACTCCCATCCACTGCCCCTGTACACAGATGCCCTCACTCCCCCATAACCAATATGTTGTAAAGACTGGCTCTGCCTCCACACCCTGCCATTTCTACCCACTGACTGCACTGAACCCAGGCTGGGGAATCTGCACCTGGAATGACCCAACTTTCTGTACTGTGCATTGGGGCACCATGCCAGCTGCAGATCCACCAGTGTATGCAGCTGTGTATGTCTCTGGCAAATTGAAGAGGGAATTCTCATGACTCAATGCATGCCTTGTCAATGCTATATCTTTCTGCTGTCATACACTACTGCAAGTCACACACTTTCCCCTGTTCCCTGTGTAACATGCCACCCTCTGGACTTCTGAAGTATCCCGGTGCCATGGGGTGCAGTATTCTGCAATGCCATTTGCTGTGTGCCTTCCAGGCCATAGAGTGTTCATTCATGGTTCCCCAATTGTACAAATGAATGGGAGATTGGCTGTAACATGCCTGTTTTGGGACCTGTGTTAGTGGGTGCAGCATCTGCTGTCACCCACACTGAGCAGTGCAATGGCACTGGGATGATGGATCTGCATGCGAGTGCCTGAGGAATATGGCCACTGGGTGTTATCACCCACATACAGCTTGCCTTATGTATAACACATTCCAGCATCCTACAGAGTGCTCTGCCACCTGCTGATAAGTGGCATGATCCCATTACAGAGCCAGTCGTTGCAATGGAATAGTCTGGGGGCAGGGAGGGGTTGTCTGTGCACCATTGAGGAGTGTGGACCACTACACTATGGACATATGGACATGGATTGTGGGTGTATTCAGGTGCAGTTAGGGATGGCATTGAGGTCCCTACAATATGGAACCAATAGAGTCTGGACTCCAGTACAATTGGGTCTAGTGGAATGGGTGGGGTGCCACTATACTACTAGAGACTTCAGGGCCTGTCCCACATGGGAGTGATCAGGGTCAGGGCTTGGGGGTGAGCTGCTCCAGTGCATTCATCCCCATGCCAACATGCAAATGGTTCTGGTAATGAGCATGCATAAGGCTCCTTTGCACCCTGCATGCTCAATTAGTTCATTTGCATTCTTGGGCTGAATATTGCCCATGGGGCTGCGGTGCATGCCGGTATGTGCCACACATTCCCTGGAAGGTATTCAGTCAGTCACCCTGGATGCACCTGACTTGGCGGCTGCCTGCACTGTAACTCCGTCCAGGGTGACATTTCAACAGGAACGATGAAGCCCACCAGGATGAAGCTCGGTGTCACAGGTTTACTGCATGATGAAAGGGATTAACTCCCTTGAAACTGCATTGTTTGCTGCAGTAACTCTACTGCAGAATTCTGCAATGCTGTGCTTTATCCTGGCAGGCTTCACTATATGCACACCCTGTACCAGTGTCACGCTCTCTTTGAAAGTTGTATCAGTGCTGACTGGTGCACCCTCTTTGTGCAACGCATCTTTCTGCTCATGCATCAATCTGGCACTTAATATATCCCCCAGATGTAAAATATTGTTTATGGTGTGTTCTGATTTTACACAATGCAGCATGATATTATGTAGATGTAGAGCCACACTGAAAATAAGATGCCATTTCTTCTGTTAACTATCCAGACTAAATATATAGCAGTCAGCAGGCATATTCTAAGAAAACACATTGTGAAAATGTGTAAAAGGAAGACCACATTGAAACTGCCTCTCCACAGATCTGCATTGTGCAAATTCATGCAGAGACCACAGGTTGGGAAACCATATGAGCTACCCCCATAACAGTGACAAAGGACAAATGACAAGTACTATTGGTGATGCTAGTAAAGGAGGGCAGGATGGGGGGAAGGGTGGAAGGTGGTTTCCCTTAATGCTAGCGGCCTTGGGAGTAAAACTGCAGAGTTACAGGTTCTCATGGCAGAGGGAGAGGTGGACATTGCAGCCATCACAGAAACATGGGCCACCCAATACAATGACTGGGACCTGTCTGTACCAGGGTACAGGTTATTTTGTAGGGACAGGGTGATTGGGAAAGGAGGGGGTGTGGCACTATGTGAAGGAAGGACTGAAGTGTGTAAGGGAGGAAGGGAAGGAGGGTAGTGGAGTCAATTTGGATGCAATCCAGGATTCCAAGAATAGGATTCTTAGAATGGGAGTGGTGTAGGCCGCCATCTCAGATGGAGGAGTTAGACAGGGAACTAGCGGGACAGATCAGGAGGACCTCGAGAAGGGTAGTGTGGTTATTGTGGGGACTTCAACATGCCAGGAGTGGACTGGAGTATCTCAACAACCAGGAACAGAAGGGAGCAGGTACTGCTGGATGCCTTCCAGGACAGCTTCCTGCTGCAAATGGTTAGTGAACCAACCAGGTTAGGGAATACCCCTGACCATGTGCTGGCAAATGGGGACTTTGTGAGAGAACTTACAGTGGAGGAACCGCTGTCAGGGAGTGACCACCACCCAGTGTGGCTCACATTGGATATGGGCAAGGAAGGAGTGGAATCTGGCACAAGAGTGCTTGGACTTCAGGAGGCCAACTTTGGAAGGATGGGGAAGTGGTAAAGGGTACCTGGCCAGAATTCAATCTAGTATGGACACTAACCAGAGGTGGAAGCTCATAAAGCTGGGGATAGTGGAGGCAACCAAAACCTGCTGCAAAACCCAGAACAAGAAGGCTAGGGCTAAGAGACTGAGCTGGTTGAGCAAGGAGGTCATGGAAAGGTAAGGAGAAAAGAGCTGCCTTTAGGAAGTACAAGAAAACAGGAAGAGGGGAGGACAGGGAGGAGTACGTGATGGAATCAAAGGAGGTGACAAGGGCAGTAAGGGGCCAAGGCATCTATGACATTCAGGCTGGCACAAGGCATTAAGAAGGGGAGAAGGACTTCTTTAGGTACATCAGGGAAAAAAGGAGCAGAAAGGACCACATAGTAAGGATTAGAAAGGAGGGGGTTGGGTGAAGCAGAGTGGGAAAGGCAGAAGCACTAAATGAGTACTTGCTCAGTATTTACCAAAGAGAAGAGGGGTGACACCAAGGGGAGAAATGGCAGAAATGGGGAGGGTGACAGATGGGAAATCATGGAGGGCAGAGTTCAGGAGGTTTGAAGGCACTGAGAGGTGGATAGGCGTCAGGCCCAGATGGCATCCACCCCAGGGTACTGAAGGAGCTGGCAGAGGTCCTTGCAGGACCTTTGGAACCTATTTAATGGCTCACTACATTGGGGTATGTACCTCAGGACTGGAGGATGGCTCATGTGGTGCCCCTCCACAAGAGTGGCCCCGAGGATGAACCGGGAAACTACAGACCAGTGAGCCTCACATCCATCTTGGGTAAGCTAATGGAGACTATCCTGAAGGAAGGCTGGTGGCCCTCCTAGAGGCCAAAGGACTATAGGACAGCAGACAGCATGGCTTCATACAGGGCAGATCCTGCCAAACCAACCTGGTGGAGTTCTATGGCTGGGTAACTAGGCAACTGGACAGAGGCCATGCAGTGGATGTCCTGTATCTGGACTAGTAAGGCATTTGACTCTGTGCCACATGGAAGGCTGGGAAGTAAGTTAGTAGGCACAGGGGCAGGTGCAAAGCTGGTGAGATGGGTAGGGAACTGGCTTCAGGAAGGCAACAGAGGGTGGTGGTGGGTGGGAGCTCTCACCCCAGGGTAGTGACGAGCAGTGTTCCACAGGGCTCGTTGTTGGGACCAGTGTTGTTTGGGATGTTCATTGCAGACATATCATTGGACATCAAGAGTAAGATCAGTCTGTTTGCTGATGATACCAAGGTAGGAGCGGTGGTGGATGTCCTAGGGGATGGCAGGGGTTGCAGGATGATCTGACAAAGCTTGAAACCTGGTCAGACACCTGGCAACTGGGGTTTAATGCCAAAAGTGCAAGGTGCTGCATTTTGGGATGAAGAACCCAAGGAGGAGTTACCAGCTGGGGAGTGCAGCTAGCCCAGACAGAGGAGGAGAAGGATATGGGGTTCTCATTACAGGGTCAATGAACAACTCAGTACAATGTAGGAAGGCAGCAGCAAAGGCTAACAAAGTGCTGGGTTGTATTGCAAGGGTATATCCTCGAGGAGGGAGGAGGTGATTCTGCCACTGTATAGGTCATTAGTTAGACCACACCGGAGTACTGTGTGCAGTACTGGTGCCCGTATCTGAAGAGGACATTAAGTTACTGGAGGGGTGCAGCGCAGGGTGACAAAAGTGATCAAGGGGCTGGGGGACTTATCATATGAGAGGAGACTGAGGGAGTTGAACATGTACTCACTGGACGAGAGGAGGGACGGGGACATGATTGAAACCTTCAAGTACATGAAAGGAATAAACAAGACAGGTAGAGGGTCTGTTCAAAGTAAGGGAGGAGGGACACCAGGATCCATGATATGAGACCAGAGGGAGGGAGGAAGGTTCAGGAGGGAGATGAGGAAACATTTTTTACAGAGAGGGTGGTGGCTGGGTGGAATGCGTTACCTGCAGAAGTGGTATCCAGTAGAACAGTGGACTGCTTCAAAGGGGTGGGACAGGACAAGGGAGGGTCAATGAAGAAGAGGAAGGGTGGAAGGGAGGGGCAGCTGCAGAATGAGGGGTGCTAGCTGCACATTGGAGCAGACTTGATAGACCTCTAGGCCTTTATCTGCTGGCAAATTCTGTGTTCATATGTTCGTATTAGAAGTAATGGGTAAAAGCATCCCAAAAGCTCTCCACAGCCATATCAGCTCTGACCAGCACATGTTCTCTTTTGTCATAACTCCTTTTGCTATTGGACCCCAAACAGGGCTGCCATAGTCAGGTAATGGTCTGACATATGATCTATAGAGGCATTATCACGTGTTCATCTACTTCTAAAGTTTTGTTTAATTGTCCAGAGTACTTTTTAGCCTTTGCTATTTGAGCATTACTGTATAATCATAAGCAAGTTTTTTTTATTCTTATTCCTAGTTCTTTTTCCTCATTTGATTTTGTAAGCAGTAGTCAATTTAGGAAATAAGTTCCTTCCTTATTCTGGCACCCTAAATGCATCACACAACACTTGTCTTTATTAAAACACATCCCCCTAGAGTCAGCCCATTTGACTATGTTGTTTAAATCTGTTTGAAGCTTGGCTCTGTGTTCATCATTGCAAACAATACATTCAAGTTTTGTGTCATCTGTGTGTTTACTCAACCAACTTGTTACATTTTGCTACCTATTTGATATAAATATTTGGAATAACAGGGACCCGGGACCAACCCCTGCAGCACCACACTACTCACAGACATAGGTGTAGAGTAGTATCCATTTATACACATCCTCTGTGTTCTATCATCCAGCCAAACTGAAATTCAGCCACAATTCTATGGTCTATTTTACTTTCTATCAAACTTTGTATAATATCTCTTTGAGGTACTTTATCAAAACCTTAGAAAACTCCAGATAAATATAATCAACTGGTATTCCTCTGTCCAGTGCTGCTGATATTGTTTCATAAAACACAACAGATTAATCATACATTATCTAACCGACACAAAACCATGCTGATCCATAACTCTCAGTCCATTTCTGACATATATGATCTATATAGAGGCATTATCACACGCCATCTCTACTCCTAAAGTTTTGTTTAATTGTCCAGATTACTTTTTAGCCTTTTGGAGAATAGTTGGCTGTAATGGTTGTGGGGCTGCTGTTTTCATGAGAATGCTATGGCAAATTGTGGAAAGCCCTATATGTCAAAAACAAAAGGATGATGGAGGCTGAACTAGCAAAGTTGAAGGGGATCTTGAGAAGGGACAGGGAAGGAAAGAATGGGGTAAGGAAGGGGAGAAGGTCCATAGGAGCAGAGGGGAAGCAAAATAGGGAAAAGGACAGCATGACCTGGAGAAGGAGCAAAGGACAAGAGGGGCTCAGAGATGGTCAAGGCCACAGAGGCCATGGACAGGAGAGAGCAGTGGAAATTGAGCTTGGCAGGAAATATACAGTAGAGTCAAACAGGTACTGGCCTCTGACTGGATTGAGGGACATGAACAATGCAAGGGAAGGGGAGCCCTGGGAGGCCAAGTGAGGAAGGAAGTTGAGAGGGTGCACTACAGGGAAGTAAGAGCAGCAAAGTGGCAGAAAAATGTAGGAGGAGTGCAAGTAGGTGGCAGGGACATGGGGAAGGAAAATAAGCAGCACAACAGGGAAAAAGGAGAGGAGGGCATAGGAAAGTATAGGGCAGTGGGAGAGGGGGCAAGAGATGGGACCAGGAGTCAGGACTCATATGGGGGACTTCCAAGACAGGCAGGGAGGAAGCATGAGTAGCAAGGAAAGAGGGAGGAGGACAAGAGAGCAAGGGTAGTCAAAGTGTAGATGACAGAGGGGGGACAGGAAGCAAGGTGTAAGACTGGGAAGGAGCCATACTGAAGCAGGAGGCAAGAATATACAGGACAATAGGGTAGAAGCAGGCTGGGGACAGAAAGGCCGTGGGCAGTGATTATATATGGAGATTCAATCATTAAGGGATCCAGTTGCAAAGGAGGAAAGTAGCATTCAAAGGAGGTCCATGTTCTGTGATCCAGGAATGGAGGTGAAGGAGGCAGTCTCAGGAATAAAAGACTGCGTCAATCTAGTGGTAGGAAACCGCACCTGATATGCATCTGGGAACAAATGACTTGGCAGGGGATGAGGTGGAGGTGATACAAAGGAGGTTCAGGGAGCAAGTAGATGGCTGTAATGGTTTGGTCAGCTCCTGGCCTTCTCAGAGGTCCTACCAGCGCATTGCACTAGCATGGCCAGGCAACTCAGGGTAAAGAATTTTAACCTCTGTCTGAGGAAGTGGTGTGGAGAGAGAGAGATTTTGTGTCTGGGAGACTGGGTGGATACATGGGGATGAACACCTGTATACAGGAGACAGGCTACATATAAAGTGATGCTTGGGCTAGATTACAGAGAGCAAAATTGCAGGGTACATTGGCGAGAGGCTGGGGTCAACTGGGATTTAAACTAGAAAAGGGGAGTGTGGCAAATGGGGAAGGGGATCCTCAACCTAATCAGGACAACCAGTCAGCACTCTCCCAGCACATGAGGAGAGGATAGATTAAGGACGGGGTACTATAAGGGTGGGGGGTTGGATAGGAATTTTAGCCAATGCCAGGAGCCTAGGGAACAAAATGGCAGGCCTGGAGGTGGTGGTGGGACTGGACAACCTGGACCTACTAGCAGTAACAGAAACATAGTGGATGGAGGGACATAGCTGGGAGGTGGAACTACAAGGGTGCAACCTATTTAGAAGGATAGGCAGGGGTAAAAGGGGGCATAGCCCTGTATGTACAGGAGGGGACAGAGGCAGTGGAAGGCAGGAGAGGCAAGGGATCTGATGAGATCTTTGGGTTATGCTGGGGAGTGAGGAGAGGTGGGCAATAAGGATTGGGTGGTATACAGGCCATCTCATCAGGTAAGTAGGTGGATCAGGAACTGGCCAGGGAGACACAGGAAAGGAGCCAGAAAAGAGAAAATCTCTAGTGGTGGGGACCTGAACTCACCGGATATGGACTGGCAAATTTGTGCCACGAACAGAAAGAGCAGGGGCTTATTGAACCCTACAGAATGTGCTGCTAAGCCAAATAGTTAAGGAACCTACTTGGGGAGACTACACTAGATGTTGTCTTAACAAATGGAGACAGAATAGGGAGATTGAGGTTGGGAAAACTTGGGGAACAATGACCATCGGATAATCAGGTTCTCCATCCAGGTAGTGGCATAATTGGGAAAGTCATCCACCAGGGTGCTCCGCTTCAGGAGGACAAATTTTGGGAAAATGGGGGCATTCTAAGAAGAGCACTTGCAGGGCTCCAGGAACTGGAGGAGGTAGAGCAGCTGTGGGAAGTAAATAAGGAGGAATTCTCAAGGCCATAGAGCAATGCATCCAGAAAATCAGCACGCATAAAAGGGGAAGAAAACCATTGTGGTTCATGACAGGGTTAGGGAGGCTGTCAAGGAGAAGAGGAAGGCCTTTAAGGCCTACAAAAGGTCACAGGGGATGTAAGAAAAGAAGATCAACAAGCATAAAATGAGGGAAGTGGGAAGAACAACTAGGAAGGCAAAAGCAAGCACAGAGGAGACAATGTAAGGAAGTGAAGAGGGCACCGAGAGTTTATAGGTATATGAGTGATAAGGGGAATAACAGGCAAGGGATTCCAAAACTTAGGGGCAGAGGGTAAATAGTAGTAGAAGAAAAGGAGAAGGCAACACCCCTAAATGGATATTTTGCATCCATTTTCATGACAGAGAAAGAAGGCAAAGGCCTGAATTGAGTAGGAAGAGGAGGAGGGCAGGAAGCAGACACAAGTCCATTCACAGTGGAGAGGGTGATGGACTTGCTGGGAAAACTAAAATGGACAAGACTATGGGGCCTGAACAGATACATCCAAGGGTGTCTCGGAATCTAAAGAAGGATCTGACAGGGCCTCTGTAGAAACTGTTTAATCACCCTGGAATCTGGGAGGATCCCAGGGAGACTGGAAAAAGGCTGAGGTGTTACCAGTATTCAAGGGACGTAGAAAGGAGGAGCCTGGCAACTACGCCCAGTCAGTCTCACCTCGGTTTGGGCAAGCTGATGTAGACTCTCATAAAGGAGAAGCTGGTGAGGTACCTAGAGAGGAGGAGGGCCTGACCGATAATAACCAACATGGGTTCACAGGTGGCAAGTCTTGCCAGACCAACCTGATCTAATTCTTTGATGTGGTTACGGATGTATGTGATCGGGATGGGGGTGATGGATGTGGCCTATCTGGATTTCCAGAATGCATTTGACTCCATCCCACATAGAAAGGATGGCAAGCAAACTGAGCAGTCTGGGGGTGGGGGCTAGGCTTGCAAAGTGGGTGGAGAAAATTGGTTGGATGGGAAAACACAGAGTGGTGGTCAAAGGAAACACTTTGGGAACAAAGGGTGAGGAGCAGGGTGCCACAGGGGGTCAGTTTTGGGGTCCATACTATTTAATGTGTATGTGGGGGACTTAGCGGAGGGTATGAATGGAAAGGCGTGTTTATTCGAAGACAACATAAAGGTATGTAACAGGGTGGATGCTCCAGTGGGGAGGATGAAGCAGGATCTAGCCAGGCTCGAGGTGGGCAGAAAAGTGGCAGCTGCAGTTTAATCCAGATAAGTGTAAAATAATGCATATAGGTCAAAATAACCCAAGAGCCATGTACTACCTGGGGGATATCACTGCAGGCCATAGAGCAGGAAAAGGACCTTGGGATATGGATCATGGATACAGTAAGGGCTAGAGGCAGTATGAAAGGGCAGCTGGGAAAGCAACGGGGGTGCCGGCATGCATCAGGAGGAGCTTCACAAGTAGGAGGAGGAGGTGATCATGCCATTATTTAAAACACTAGTCGAGCCGTGGCTGGAGTATGGACTTCAGTTCTGGAGGCCCCAGCTGCAGGGGTACAAGGATAGGCTGGAGAGAGTGCAGAGAAGGGTGACCAGGATGATTCAGGGATGCAGGAAGAAAATATGGGAAAGACTGGAAGAACCCTGTCTTTATACACTGGAAATGAGACAGGAGAGGGGGCATGGTGGAAACATCCAAGTATATGAAGGGGATAAACAAGGTTGGGGAGACAGTATCGTTAGGCTGAGTGAAATAGAACCACCAGAAAGCATGCTTATAAGCTGGAGGGTGCAGATTTAAGGGAATGTGAGGGAAGTTATTTATCTGAAAGGGTTGTGAAGGAGTTGTGGGATAACAGATGGACCAGACACCAAACTTCAGGTTCAACACACAATTTTGTGTGATGTTTATTCAAAATACAAAAATAAGCTTCTGCAATACCATATTCCTTTTCAGTACATCAGTTTGCAGCAAAAGACTATGACTGGTTTTCTCTGTACTCAACCTACTGCTACTTATTTCTGATCCCTCTATTAGCTAACATGTATCCAATAACCCTTATGCAAGCCCTCATTTGCTTACGTGGTAGGGGCCCAAAAGAAGAAAAAACAAACAAGTTATAAATGAAGAACCTTAATGCAGAATCACTGAAAGAACAGTTACCCCAAAAGGCATTGGCAAGAAATCAAGTTTCAAAGAAACACAACATCATACATACTTCCATAATGCAATGCATCATGGGATATATGCAAATCACCATGACATTTCTGGCTAGTTAAGTTTACAACAATTTACATGCATTTAAATAGCACAACTAGCTTAATTTCTATAATAGACACCTAGTAGTTTTTACCATTATCAAAAACACCTAGTGCCATGGTATTTAACATTTACAGGTTTCATAAGCATAAAATATATACATCAAGGTATTTTATAACATAGTGCTATTACATACTAAATCCAACAACAATAAACACAACCTATTTTACATACATCTGGAGGTCACCACAATAACCTTCCTGTCACGAGGACCTGAGAGAGAAAAGGAAAATCAAAGAGGACACTGTAGCATAGTCAAAGGAGGAGAAGGGGTGCCCACAGGTGTCCAACCTTATGGACTAGAAATAGCAAAGGATAGATTAGGCTTAGAAACAGAAAAACTGTTGCAACATATTTAAGAAAAGGTCGGTCCTCAAGAGGGAGGAGCTCCGGTCACAGGTTGTACAACTGTGGAACAGGTTGCCGGAGAGCGTGGTGGAGATTGACATGGTTGAGAAATTCAAAAAGCATGGGACAACTATATGGTGCTAGGAAGAGGAGGAGAGAGAAGACAGAGGGATGAGAAGTAATGGGGCGGGGAGGGCTATCTCAGGCAGACTAGATGGGCCAAATGGTCTTTTTCTGCCAGCACAATTCTGTGATTCCGTTAAGAGGCCATGTATGATATCCTTGAAAATGGATTCCATGATCTTCCTCTGGACAGATGTCGACTAATAGGCCTATTGTTTGTGTGATCAGCTTTGCTTCCCTTTTTGTGTATTGGTACCAGCATTGTGGACAACCAGTCTGGTGGTACTTCTATATCAGTTGGCACTTTCAGGAACATTAGTCTAAGTGGGGTGGCTATATAAGGTGACAAGAGTTTTAATATCGTTAGTGATATATTATCTGCCCCGCTGAATAAGTTGTTTTAAGTTTATTTTTTCTACAATAGATTCAGGGCTAGATATTCAAAGGTTTGCCCCAGGCTAAATTAGCACTGCCTGGCATGCAAACTTAGCCTGGAGCACAAAGCAAGCTATATTCAAAAGGAATAGCCCAGGGCAAACAGCTTCTGAATATAGCATGGGAATGAGGCCATGCAAACTGGGCTGGGACTGCAGGGCAAATGTAGCCCTGGAATAAGACAGCTCTGAATACAGCAACCAGGAAGTGCAAACCACAACAACAACACAGTGCACAGCGATGTGAGGGTAGATAGAGAGAGGAACTATGTGGACAATGTGTGTTCTGGCAAATGCATGGACCCAGTACAGTTGCAGGCAGCAGCACACATGAACAAACAGTGATCAAAACTGTATAATATTCCCTGAACCATTAAGCCGTGCTAAAATGTTAGCGGCTTTAGCTACAAACTAAGCAGTTTGCCCGGTGCAAACGTTAGCCCAGTGCTAAACTTTGCCATATTCAAAGTTACATGCAAATAAGCCTACTTAGATAGTCTCTGAGCAAAAAGCCACATTAACATCTCATCATGCCCTGATTTGCATGCAGTTTGCACACCATTACTGCAGGGTCCCACAGCTCCACCTGTAGGTCAGCCTGGAGGTACAGGGGCTGGCCAGGTCCGACCCGCAGCTCCACCTGTAGGTCAGTCAGGCAGTGCATGATGATAGCTGCAGGCTTCATGTAAACAGTACAGACATAGCATAGCATATCATACCCCAGGGGACACAGCATAGAGGTACAGGTGGTGGTAGTGCTGCGCCTGCTTCACACTGTAGGTCATGCTACAGTGCACAACAGACACTACAGTAGCAAGAGGAGTCGGTAGTGTGAGGACATGACATTGCCTATGGTATGTAGGGCAGTGATGACCACTGCACTGTACACAGTGACAGGCACAACTTGCAGGTAATTACTGACAGTGGGCAGTACTATCACGCTGTTGTGTGAACCACAGATGCTGCACCTATGACATGGGATGCACAAAGTGTCATGTACATGGCGGCAGTGTGTGCTGTGACATCTGTACAGTTGTGGTAGGTGGCTGGGGGGCATGTAGGATCTGACAGGCACACAAGTGGCGGCATAATTCCACTGCTGGCCCATGTGCACTGAGCCATGTGTCCCAGCCTTGAGGCCACACCTGGGCTGCGGTGAGATCTAGCCACCCATACACCCTCCCTCACTGGCCACCATGCCCACAGTGCTGCATGTGTGTGCTGGCATCTGTTACACACCACAGACGATGGTCTACAGGTGTGTGCTATATGGCCACACTACAATGCTGTCTCCTGTGGGTCAGATCACCCCTCACTGTCTGTGCTTGGCTCGGACTGGTGGCAGCTGATGGCATCATGGTGGTGCCATCAGTGAGCAGCATGTGTCCTCCATGTCTCTCAGTTTCTAAGTGTCATGCTTATATGTTAGGGCTGCACAAGCCATGCTAATGCAGAGATAGCACAGCTCAAGCTGTTTGCTCAGGGTTAAGACCAGCTTCCTGGGCGGTAAATTGTACCACGCTATGGGTCGCGCTATGTCATGCTAAACACCCAGCGCAGCGCTAGTTGCTTAATATCCCAGCAAATCTATTCATGTTCACTATGCCCCTTGCATATCATTATGTTTAGCCGGTGCGACTGCTGTTTGCCCTGCTAGTTGGCCTAGTGAATATGGCAGACCAGTACTAATCCCACCCTATTCCGCACAAACTGTTTGCGGACCACACAAAGCTTTGAATATCTGGCCCTCAGTGTTTTTAATCTCATTCTTGTTCTTAACCAGTAAGTCACCTAGATGTGGTATTTTTGGAGAATAAGTAGACCTGAAGTATGTATTCGTTGGCAATAGCTTCAGGTTCCACAATATGTTTATTTTCTGATACAATCGAGTTTAACCCCAAATTTGAGCTGCAAAGTGAGTTTACATATCCGTAAAATGTTTTCATGTTGTCTTTATTTGCAGTGCTAGCTATCCCTAGCTCCATATTTGATTGTTTTTTCTGAAACATTTTATTGCATTTTCTTTGTATTGTAATGATGTTATCTTCAGATCTACTTTTGTCGAACTGGTCATAGATTTTACATTTTTTCTTTAGTAATTTATTTAGTCCTTTTGTTAACCATTTAGGTTTAATGCCTCTGCTATTGTATTTTTTTTATTTTCTTTATGTGTCAATCACATATCATGATTGTTTCCTTTTATTGTTTCCACATTTCTGTAGTGGTTTTGTTCCAGAATGCCACTTCCAGTTAATTTTTAGGTCTTCATGGATAAGAGCATGATTAGCTGAGTTAAAATTATAAATCTCCCTATACCTCTTTGTTACTGGGATACATTCGTGAAAGGAGAAAAATACACTGTTATGATCACTATTCCCCAGGGGTTCATGGATTTTACAGCTTGTGACAATTACTTCATTTGTACTCAATGTTATATCCAATATGTTCTCTCCTCTGGTAAGTATGTTTATATGTTAAGTCCCATTTGTTTAATAGTCCTTAGGAAGGCTTTACTGTGGTGTTTTATTGCTTCTAGTTAGTCCCCTACAATACAACTCAAATTTAAATATCCTAAGAACACCACTCTTCCCAACACACATGCTTTCTCAACCTTATCATTTATTTGCTCTGATAGTTCATAGCTTCTACTAGGGATCTGTAACACAATCAAATTACAGTGTTCTTCTCTTTTCTGACTCCATTTTGATCCACAGAGATTCAGTTGTGCTGCCCTCCTATTTTATTTTTTTGTTGATATTTGAAGATCATATTTTATTTGATATATATGCTGCCACTCCTCCTTTCTTTTCTTTCCTATTTTGGTGGTATAGAGGGTAACCCTGTATATCCCTGCCCCAAACATCATTTTCAGTCCACCAGGTTACTGTTACAAATGCCATATCAATTTTATTTTCTGGCTCGAATAATCTTTCAATTCCTATTTTTTTGTAGACTTCTATCATTTGCAATATATTGTATCTATTTTTTTTATTATTTTGTTTAGTCAAAGTCTTTGATCTGTGCCCGATTTATTCCCAGCCCAGTTCCTCCCTCCTTAAGAGTCAGTTTAAATGTTCTCAGGCAATTTACTATTAATCATAGTGGCTAGTGTTTTTGTTCCAATTCCACTTAGATTCAATCCATCTTTAGCACATAGGTGTTTCTTTTGATAAAAGATCTTCCAGGTGTCAATGAAAACCGTGCCTTCCCCATGTATCTATTCTGTAATCTAGCATTGATCGCTCGACGGTATTATTTTTTCCTTGTGACTCTTAAGGATTTGCAGTATTCCTGAAATCATTGTTTTTGTCCCTTGCTCTTTATGATGCTAGTCAAGTCCATACTATTATCCACTATGTCTTTTCATTATCTTTTCCCACATTGTTAAAGGGACACTGTCAACCCTTTTTGCGCATATGATTTCTTGTTAAAGGGACACATTTTATGATGGCTTACCTTCTCTATCATTGGTGTCGATGTCATTCTATTGGATTCCATTCTTAGTAGAACTGAACTGCATGCTAATGGTGTAATTAAATGCAGCCTTGTTGATTTACTTATATAGCATACTTCCTGAACATTAGAAACACCCCAAAACAGTCCAGCCGCTCATGATGCAATACTCTCTTCTCCTCCCACTGCATCTTGAGTGGCTAGACTGCATAGGGGTGTCCCTAGTCCTGAAAGATGCAGTGGAGTTCATTAAGATTATAAACAAATGCATTTAGATGTGGTAACACCAGTCTGGTGGGCAGTCTGTTTTTCACTTTTAAAAGACAAAGGAATCAGAATCAAACAACCAGCTACATCAGCATGTTCTATTGAATGTGAACAATCATAAAATGTGTTTTTGAACAATGGACCATTTGACGCCTAAGGGGTTGACAGTGTCCTTTAATTCCCACATGAACCACAGTTGTTTGATTATTTGCCTGTTGGTCAGTAACATTTGGTTGTAGTCTCTTAATATCCTTGTTTTGCCCCTGGTAAGCAGTTAATCTCCGTATTTGTTTTATCTGACCCACAGATTACGCTGTCTGTACTTAGCAGTATTGAGTCTCCTATAACAAGTATCTTATTGTTTACAGTATTATCATTTGGGGTTAGTGGGTATATTTGTTATCTAGTGGCAATTCAGTGTTTCCCAATGCTTTTCTCCCTGTCTTTATGGGCATTTTATGTACCAAAGTCCATTCTGAGTCATCTGTGTTTGATGTATCTGCATTATTTGATTCAAGTTCTACTTCAGTATCTTGCTCACTGCTCTTCAACTGTTGATCTCTTTTCTTCTCCTTTGGTACTATGATAATAGTTTGTAACATACTGCCCTGCCTGTTCTTTCAAAGTATTGACCTCATTTAGTAACTGCCCGTGTCAATACATTTTTGGCATATGTAGTTTGTAGTATTTGGGTCAGGAATATTTGTGGTATACATAAGGCAACTGCAACATCTCTTAATAGTGCCATCATTACACAGTATTGTTAGAAAATCATCATAAGGATTATAGGCCTCCATACTGAATTTTAAACTTTTCCTGCTTTTATTCTTTTTGTAGAGCTTCTATTATAAAGTACATCACAGCTAAGTCCTCTATATTTACAAAGATGTGAAATTATTTACAAATTCAGCTACTTGCTTTACTGGTGTTTTCACTATACTGTCTTGCCCATCCCTGGTCCGTGCAGGACATGCAAGACATGTGTGTCTCTACACACAGTGAACACGCACTCATCTGCTTAAGCTTGTTCCACTCTCTCCGGACTCCCACTTTACAGTCAGTGACCCAGATGCTACTCTCCAAAGTCACAAGACCGATCTGCTGAAGTTGGAATAAAATAAAGAAAGTAAAGTTCATAAATTAAAGTAGTTAAGGCATTTCCCAACACAGTTTTCAAACTGCTCCACAGAACAGTAAAAAGATTGATTTAGGGTCTTCTGGTAGTTTGTTTGTATTGTGCACTACAGAACTGCTACCCCACTTCCTGGCTCCTGCCATGCTGCTAAGCAACACCCCTGGTCACACACAACACACACTTGAATACAAGATAGAACAAGCATTTGTCAATGCTGAATGTTGATTACATTGGTCTGTTGAGCTTGCTCACTGCCTCTCTGTCACTCGCTCAGTCTGTTTCTCCTGGTGCTGCAGGCTACCCTTTGTACTGGCTCCTGCCTGTGTTAAGTTTTTTCTGCCCACAAAGAAATCTGCAGCAGTCCCAACAAAGTTCCGTTGAGCTCGCTCACCCCTGTCTCTCATTCGCTCATTCCATTTCTGCTGGTGCTGCAGGCTGCCCTTTTCTACTGGGCTCCTGCATGCATTGCTGCCTTCTTCTGCCCACAAAAATTTACAGCAGTTACAATAGAGCTCCACTGAGCTCTCACTCCCCCTTCTCATTCACTCATTCTGGTTTCCCCTTCAGTGCAGGCTGCCCCTTTTGTACTGGGCCTCTGCGTTGCTTGTTGCTCTTTTCTGCTTACAAACAATTCTGCAGCAGTCCCAACAGAGCTCCGTTGAGCTTACTCCTCCCCTCCCTCACTCACTCATTCTGTGTGTCTCCTGCTTTGGTGCCCTTCTGTACTGGGCTCCTGCCTGCATTGACGTTTTTTCTGGCCACAAAGAAATCTGAAGCTGTCCTGACACAGCTCCATTGAGCTTGCTCACCCCCTTTCTCACTGACTCATTCTGTTTTTCCCGGTGCTGCAAGCTGGTCTTTTGTGTTGCTGCCTTTTCTGCCCACAAAGAAATCCACAGCAGTCATGATAGAGCTCTGTTGAGCTTGCTCACTACCACTCTGTCACCCACTTGTTCTGTTTCTCTTGGCGCTGCAGGCTGTGCTTGTCTACGGGCTCCTGGCTGCGTTGGCATATTTGTCTGTCCATTAAAGAAATCCGCAGCTGTCTCAGCACAGCTCCATTGAGGTTGCTCAGTCTTTCTCTCTCACGGGCTCATTCTGTTTGTCCTGGTGCTGCAAGCTGCCCTTTGTACGGGGCTCGTGCCTGCATTGGCGCCTTTTTTTGCCCACAAAGAAATCCGCAGCAGTCCTGATACAGCTCCGCTGAGCTCACTCAGTCCCCTGTCTCACTTGCTCCTCCTGTTACTCCCACAGCTGCAGGCTGGCCTTTTACTGGGCTCCTGCCTGCACTGATGCCTTTTTCTGCCCACAAAGAAATCCGCAGCAGTCCTGACAGTGCTCTGGTGAGTTCGCTCACTCACCCTCCCTCACTTGCTCACTTGTTCTGATTCTTCCAGTGCTGCAGGCTGCCATTTTGTACTGGGCTCTTATGTTGGGGCCTTTTTCTGCCCACAAATAAATCTGCAGCCATCCTGACAGAGCTCAGTTGAGCTTGGTCACCCCTCCCCCACTCATTTGATCTTAATCTGTCCCAAACACTGATTTCCCACAGCGGCCATGTTATTCTCCAGCAGGAGTGCAAAACTTATTTTAGCCAGAATGTGAAAATGACAGCTGTAATTGTTCATAAAGAGGTGTGAAAAAATGCCACTGTTGAAAATGTGGCATGAAAATATTACAAATTTGCAAAGTTACAAGGGTGCGTGGAAACAGTACAATGCATGCTTATAACACAGTCATGTTATGGAGTTTCATCACCACATTTTCAACATAGGATTTCAGGACCTCTGCTCATGAACAGTGCCACTGTTATTTTCTTAATCTGTCCCAAACACTGATTTCCCACAGTAAACACATTATTCTGTGCCGAACTGTGAAAACACATTTTGGTCAGGATGTGAAAAATGACAGCTGTACTGCTCATAAGGAGGTGTGAAAAAATGCCACTGTTGAAAATCTGGCGTGACAATATTACAAATCTGCAAGTTACAAGGGTGCTTGTAAAGTGTGCAAACAGTCATTTGATGGGCTATCATCACCACATTTTCAACATAGGCATTTTAGGACCTCTGCTCATGAATAGTATCACTGTCATTTTCTTAATCTGTCCCAAACAGTGATTTCCCACAGCGACTGCTCTATTCTGTGCCGGAGTGTGAAAACACATTTTGGCTAGGATGGGAAAATGACAGCTGTACTGTTCATAAGTAGGTATGGGAAAATGTCAATGTTGAAAATCTGGAGTGAAAATGTTACAGATTCAGAAGTTATGAGCGCTGCGTGCAAACTGCACAATGCACATTCAGAATATGGTCATTTTATGGATTATCCTCACCAAATTTTCAATATAGGCATTTTAGGACATCTACTCATGAACAGTGTCTGTCATTTCTTAATCTGTCCCAAACACTAATTTTCCACAGCGACCGGGCTATTCTGAGCTGGAACTGCAAAAACACATTTCAACCAGGATGTGCACAATGACAGCTGTACTGTTCACAAGGAGGTGTGAAAAATGCCAATGTTGAAAATCTGGGCGTGAAAATATAACAGGTTACCATGAAAAGTTAGGCGTGCATGGGAGCTACGCTTTACACTTGTAAAACAACAGTCATTTTTGGATTTTTTCCTCCGATTTTGCAACATAGGCTTTTGAGAGCCTCACTCATGAACACTGGCACTGTCCTTTCATTAATCAGCCCCAAAAGGTGATTCCATGCAGTGACTGCAAAATTACCTTTGAGGCTGATTAATACCATGACAGTTCCAGAATTCATGAGGAGGGTCCAAAAACTCCATGTTGAAAATTTGGAGACAAATTTCCAAAAAATGACTGAAATATGCATTAAAGTTAGAAAAACACATTTATTCCATTATACAGCTGGCCGGCATTTCCTCAGTTCGCAGTCAGCTTTGGAGAGTGCAGACGTGTTCCCGGGTCCACCAAGATCATTACACCGAGCTCTGGAGGTAAGTATGGGGTGAGGGGGTGGGAGGCAGGGTGTGCAGTGGGTGGGAGCAGGTTGCGGAGGGGACAGGGAGACAGCTGAGGGATAGTTTCCTTTTTACAGGTTAAAAAAAAACACAAAAGACATCGCTGGACCATTTTTATTTGGGGGCATGTGGCATGCTGGGGTGGGCTCCCAGTGTGCCAGCAAAGTCTTTCTTTGGGGGGCAAGCTGTAGCCAATGGGGGATTGGGCACCCCTATAGGCACACACAACAAAGGGGGGTGATATTATGCTAATGAGGACTGGGTACCCTGTCGGCAGACAATATAACCGGGGTTTATAATGTCAACGGGGAGTGGGCTTCCCGCCGGCAAAATAAACATTGGGGCATTGAAGCCGATGAGGATTGGGGCCTCAACAGCAAATAAACATGGGGAGTTAATATTGTTTAGAACACGGCAGCAAACTGCCGCCATGTTCAATAACAATATCAGTGTGTCAAGATCCCGCCCTGCAACGATGGGCCACCCTCATTGCAGCTGAATGGCTTACACTGCAAATGACGAGGTGGCCCCTGATTGCAGCAGCAATTTTTACAAGTTGGTGGCACGCTGGCAGAACTAGTGTCATCAGCAGTGTGCCAGGCATTGGGGGATGCTGGACAAGCATTTAAAAGCTGTGGGGGCATTGGCCACAACAGTGCCATGCCTCCACAACCTGCTTGTGAAGAAGCTGCCGCAATATGTTTCTTGTGCATGCACGCAATCAACATAAAAACAACGCTTTTTATCGGTTTAGCATGGAATTTACTGTCCCATAGCCCCTGATGTTGCACAGCTTTGTTCTTTTTTATTTAAATTAGTGCTCTACTCACTCCGGACTCCTCTTTACAGTCAATGACCCAGATGCTACTCTCTAAGGTCACGTGACCACTCTGCTGAAGTTTTAATTAAAGAAAGTAAAGTTCATAAATTAAAGTAGTTCTGGTGTTTCCCCAACACAGTTTTTCAAACTGCCCCATAGAACAGTAAAAAAATTGATTTAGGGTCTCCTGGAAGTCCGTTTGTAAAGTGGACTACAAAACTGCCACCTAACTTTCTGGTCCTGCTATGTTGCTAGGCAACACTCCCTGGTCACACAATGCACACTCACTGAATACAAAATAGAAAACCATGTTTTTATCAGTTTAGCACAACATTTACTGTCCCACAGCCTCTGCTGTCACACAGCTTCATTCTGTAATGATTGCCACATCACCCCACTGTGTTCATACAGTGCTTGTGAGCATCATTTCACAGAGCATGCAGTCTCTCACCTTTCACCAGTACACAGTACACTACCATGATTGGTGCCATGTCAACCCACTGTGTTCAAGCTGTGCTTCTGAGTATCATCCCCTGTAAGCTCAGCCCCTACCTTTCACCAGCATACAGTACACCACCATGATTGGTGCCATGTCAAACCACTGTGTTAAAGCTGTGTTTCGAGCTTCACTATGCAGTGCAGGCAATGCCTTACCTTCAATAACACGCAGTGCACCACCGTGATGGGTGCAATGCTACTCCACTGTGTTTGTGCAGTACTTCTAAGCATCATTCCCTTTGCAGGCAGTCATTCATCTTTCACCCAGCACACAGTTCACCCCTATGATGGGTGCAGGCTTGCCCCACTGTATTCGTGCAGGACTTCTGAGCATCCCTGCCCTGTGCAAGTGGTCTCACACCTTTCACTAGCACACAGTACACCACCTTGATGGGTACCATGATGGTTGCCATGTTGCCCTTCTATGTTCATGCAGTGCTTCTGAGCATCACTCCCCATGCAGGCAGTCCCTCTCCTTTCACCTGCACAGTACACCACCATGAAGGGTGCCACTTGCCACACTGTGTCAATGCAGTGCTTATTAGCATCACTCCCTGTGCAAACAGCCTCACCTGTTCAGCAGCATGCAATACACCACCTTGATGGGTGTCATATCACCCCACTGTGTTCATGTAGTGCTTCTCGCATTACTCCCACAGTGCAGAGCAGTCCCAACCTTTTCACCAGCATGTTGTACACCACGGTGATGAGTGCCATGTTGCCCCACTATGTTCATGCAGTACTTCTGAGCATCACTCCACAATGCAGGCAGTTCTTAACCTTTCTCCAACACACAGTACATAACCGTGATGAGTGGCATCTAGCTCCACTGTGTTCATGCAGTCAAGTCAAGTCAAATTTATTTAAAAAGATGCCCCAATCCAAGGCTCTGGGCGCCACATAAAAACTTTACAGCATTTCATATCATGTAAATTATAAGTTAAAATTACTACATACATATAATCAAAATTACTCCCAAAAGCTTGCAAAATAGGAAGGTCTTCAGGTGAACCTTAAAGGCAGTTATAGTGGGAGCCTCTAATTACAGATGGCAAAGAGTTCCAAAAAGTGGGAGCGGCGACACTAAAGCTCGGTCCCCGCAGACTTTAGTCTCGCTCTTGGAACAGTTAGGAGGACACCACTAGAGGAGCGGAGATTATGGACAGAGGTGGAAAGTACCAGGAGATCAGACAGGTAACCAGGGCCTTGCCCATGTAGGGCCTTATAGATGAGAAAACCCACCTTGAAGAGTACTCTCCATCTGACAGGCAGCCAGTGCAATTCGCACAGTATAGGAGTAATATGGCAAAATTTGCTTTGCCCGGACAAAAGCCGGGCAGCAGCGTTTGCACTAGCTGTAGTCTACGAAGAGAACTCCAGAGACCCCAAGATAGAGGGCATTACAGTAGTCAAGCCTAGAAGTGACTAAGGCATGTATCAAGGTAGGGAGGTCCAGAGCCGGAACAAGGGGCTTAATCCTGGCAATGTTTCTAAGATGAAAAAAACAGGAACAAACCATGGAGGATATATGAACCTCCATGGACAGGTTTCTGTCAAAATCACACCAAGATTTAGACTCAAGGGAGGCCATCAATGACGCAGCTACTAGCACAAGGCCAGTCCCAGAGTCAGAGGCCATCCCATCACAAACTCTGTTCAACTCCACTACCAGTACCTCAGTCTTGTCAGGGTTCAGTCACAGCCAGCTGTTAATCTCAGCCAGACAGATGTTTAGCACATCCACTCGTTTGATGTTCCTGGGGAAAGGATAAGTATAGCTGAGTATCATCGGCATAGAATGAAAACTCAGATCATACTTCCTAATGATCCCCAGGGCAGCATATACTCTACGAACAACATTGGGGCCAATACTGGACCTGAGGGACTTCACAGAAAAGAAGGCAGGGTGTAGATGAGAAATTTCCATCACAACCCGTTGCCTCCTATTAGTGAGAAAGGACTCAAACCACTTGATGACAATACCGGTGAGTCCACATAACTCCTCAGGCGGAGAAGCAACACACAATGGTCCACAGTATCAAATGCTGAAGAGAGATCGAGGAGAACAAGAATTGATCTGTCCCCGGTCTCTAGCCCTGAGGAGGTCATTCTGCACCTGAACTAACGCAGTTTCAGTGCTATGTCTGCCTGAAAAGCCGACTGGAAGGGATCATACAACTCGTGGGTCGTGAGATGTTCCTCCAACTGAAGCGATACCACCTTCTCAACAATCTTCCCAAAAATGGAAGACTGGAGATAGGACAGTAATTTGCCTAATCTCCAGGTCCAGAGAGATTTCTTTAAAAGGGGTCTCACCGAAGCCTCCTTCAAGGCATCTGGAAAGATACCCTGACTCAAGGAGCACCGGACAATCAGGGCAAACACCAGGCCAACAGAGTCAATGCATCTCATCAAGAAGTGTGTTGGCACTGGGTCCAGTTCACAAAGGTATGCTTCAAGTTGGCCGCCACCTCAATAACCTCACAAACCTCCACTGGCCTAAACTCTCCTAACTAGGCGGAGTGCTCTTAGAACACAACTGACGACCACTGACAGCAATGGCATTACTGGCTGAAGAAACCTCCCGCCAGATCAAAGACACCCTGTCCGAGAAAAACCGAGCAAAATCCTCACAATCCTCATTTGGGAAACTCTTCCAGGCTGGAGACAGAGAGGATGGAGAAGTCTATCAACAGTCCGGAAGAGTGAGGCTGGTCGGTTTCTCCCAGCAGCAATCTCCGAGACAAAATGCTGTCTTCTTTTGGTTGATTGCCTCCTGATATGCGCAATAATGTGCACACAGGACCAGTTTGTCTGTCTCCAGGCAGGACTTCCTCCAGCGGTGCTCTAATCTCTGACCCAGCTTCTTCATTTCCTGAGATCTCCATCATACCAAGGAGACCTCAGGTATGAGATTCTGGGTCATTACAAAAGGTGCGAGGAGTTGATGGTGCCAGACAACACCTTATTATAGGTGTCTACCCGACATCAACAGCTCCGAAGCATGCATCACCCATACTAGATAAGTCAACTGCAGCCATAAAACCCTCAGGGTAAGATCACGTAAAGGGCG
Organism: Neoceratodus forsteri; assembly: GCA_016271365.2. Taxonomy (NCBI): domain Eukaryota; kingdom Metazoa; phylum Chordata; order Ceratodontiformes; family Ceratodontidae; genus Neoceratodus; species Neoceratodus forsteri. The sequence goes on along the minus strand of CM057453.1, from coordinate 949,920,864 downwards.
GCAGCGAATCATCTCAGCAGGGGAAGAACTTACCACGGAGCCCTAAGTGTGAACTTCATCATGCAATGATCCGACCAAAATACCTGATCAATTGCAAGATCTACGATCTCAAGTCCCAGTGAGAACACCAGGTTCAAAGTATGGCCATCGCGATGAGTAGGTGCACCAACAAACTGCACCAGCCCCAAAGGGACATACTCTGCAGAAATTCGCTGGCACACTTTTGAGCTTTATCTCGGCCCAAACATTGAAATCCCCAGAAAAACACATCTTGGGGAATCCAATGTTTCACCGGCAACAACTCGGCAAATTCCTGCAGGAAGCCCCCATCAGGCCAGGAGGACGATAGATGAGGAGGATCCTGCAGCCAATGACAAGTCCTCCACAAATGGCCACACATTCAAATGAACCTGGGGTTCCCACGGTGCAGGTGAAGGTCAGGCTTGATCTAAAACAAATGGCTACACCGCCACCCCTGCGATTTTCTCTGGGGCAGTGCACTACAGTATATCCTGGGGGACTGCAGCCTCAAAAATAGGGCCAGCATCATCTCCACCCAGGTTTCTGTAATGCAAGCCAGGTGAGCCGATGAAATCAAAGGCGGCAATAATTTGCCGTCTTGTTTCTGATCGACCTGGCATTACATCTTTACTGCCATCAAAGATGTAAAGGGTGATGCAGCCCCTCGGGTTACCTGACCACTCGGCCTGGTGGTCCCCCTGGAAATGGGCACCAACCCGTCTAGCTTCTCCTGGATGCCCTACTTACTCCAGGGCATCTCCTGGACTTAACCACCTCTATCCTTCGATCAACCCACTCCTGGTCATCCCACAGTCCATAGGCAGAGCAATCCTTACAATCCCCACTTCCCTGCAATGCCTGACAGTAATATCAGACACAGGGAGAGGGACAAAGGGAAGCAGAGCATGCAGCTGCAGTTCCATAAGTAATCCTAGGCCCTACAGATTGCCCTACAGACCCCCTACACATGTCTAATTAGATAAACCAAAAACACATTAATTAATGCAAGCTCAAAACATTTAAAACACTTCCTATTAAAAGAAGCCTAATTATCACAGTTAGAACTTCTGTAGCCTGGCCCTTCCCTCCTCTCATCCCAAACAGAAAATATTTGAACACCGAGTGGCTCTGTGCCACTCACAATGCTCTGTAATGAAAGCTGGCACTTGCATTTAAATAAAAGCATCCCCACCCCCTCACAACAACAATTGGTTCCCCCACTCACCCTCCAGCTCCAGCTGGAAACGATTGAAAACTCCAACACAGCCTCTCACGCTGTGTGCTTGGCCAGTTGAGGGCTAGTGAGCAGGCAATCCAAGGGAGGGAGAAAAGAAGTCCAAGTCTGGAAAGCAAGACACAGTTCCAGCCACTGACGAGCAGCATTCCCAGCAAATGCACAGCAGTTTAAAACACAAAGATGCCGCTTGTGAGTGGTGCTTGCATTAAATAAAGCCTCCCCGACCCCACAACAACAATTGGTTCCCCACTCACTCCTCCAGCTCCAGCTAGAAATGATTGAAAAACTCCAACACAGCCTCTGCTGTGTGCTTAGCCAGTTGAGGGCTAGTGAGTAGGCAATCCACGGGAGGGAGCAAGGAAGTCCAAGTCTGGAAAGCAAGACACAGTTCCAGCCGCTGACGAGTGGCATTCCCAGCAAATGCACAGCAGTTTAAAACACTGAGTATCACTCCACAGAGAAACCAGTCCCTCACTTTTCAACAGCATGCAGTACACAGCTCTTTGGGTGCCATGTCATCCCACTCTGTTAAAGCAGAGTTTCTGAGTATTGCTCCCCAGTGCAAGCAGTGCCTTTCCTTTCACCAGCTCACAGTACATAACAGGGATGGGTGCCATGATGCCCAGTTTGTTCACACAGTGCTTCTGGGCATCACTCCTCAGTGCAGGCAGTCTTTGACCTTTCAGCAGCACACAGTACACAAAGCATGCTGGGTGCTATGTTGCTACTACTGTGTTCATGCAGTGCTTCTGATCATCACTCCACAGTCCAGGCACTCCCTCACCTTTCACCAGCACACGGTATACTACTGTGATTGGTGCCATGTTACCAACTGTTTTCAAGCTGTGCTTCTGAGTATCATTCCACAGTGGAGATAGTCACTCACCTTTCACCAGCATGCAGTACACCACCTTGATGGGTGCCATGTCACCCCAAAGGTATTCATACAGTGCTTCTGACATTACTCCCTAATGGAGGTATTCCCTCATCTTTCACCAGCAACCAGTACATCAACATAACGTGTGCCTTTTGCACTGGAGTGTTCACATTGTGCTTCTGTGCACCGTTATATAGTGCAGACACTCCTTCACCATTCACCAGCACACAGTACACAACTGCAGGTGGTGCCATGCTGTGTTCATACAGTGCTTCTGAGCATTGTTCCTCAATGCATGGAGACCCTACCATTCACCAGCATGGTTTGCACCACCGTGATGGGTGCCATGTTGCCCAGCTGTGTTTATGCATTGTTTCTCAGCATCACTCTTCCATGCAAGCAGTCCCATACTGTGTTCATGCAGTGCTTCTGAGCTTCACTCCACAGTGCAGGCAATACCTCACATTTCACTAGCACACAGTACACCACCTTGATGGGTACCATGTAATGGTTGCCATGTTTCCCCACTATGTTCATGAAGTGCTTCTGAGCATTATTCCACAGTGCAGGCAGTGTACCTCACATTTCACCAGCACAGAACACCACCTAAATGGGTACCATGTCACCCCACTGTGTTAATGCATTGCTTCTCAGAACTTCTCTTCCATGCAGGCAGTCCCTTACTATTCACTAGCATGCAGTACACAGCTGTGATGAGTAGCATGTCACCACACTGTATCCATGGGACAAAGCTGTTTATCTCCTTCAGTTCCCTGACTTGCCCCATCTGGGCCAGTCTTCCCAGTCCCATCACCCCCTTCTCTAGGATTTATCTTTTCTGCGGTCCTGTCACAGGACCTTGAATCAGAGGTGCCTAGTCATCAGTGTGGGGCCTGCTAGAGAGCAGACCATCACTGTTCTACAGTCAGAGTTCTTTCCTCCTTTTGTCTCCCCTATTGGGCCCAGACATGTGGGTACTCAGCCTCCATGGCGACACCTTAGGAATCAGGGTGTGAGTTCCTTCCGAAGGTGCTACCACCTAGATTCCTCTCCATGTCCTACAGATTAGCATTCTCCTCCAAGGCCAGTCCCCAAGTGACCTAGGTCCATTCTGGAACCTGGATTGCTGGCATGACAGTCAATGACTAAAAGCAATTCAGTCAGTGGCTAAAAGCTTGAAACAGAAATAGACAGACAAACCTAGAACTGAAACCTGAACAACACAGGTAATGGCCCTATATTAAAATATATCAGGCTGCCCTTGCAAAGTCCATTACCTCAGTGCAGATTAGCACAGCTCACTAAATTTGCTGTACTCAAACATGTTTTGGAGCAAATGCAAGTGCTCCAAGCATGTCTGAATAAATCCCCTCAAAGCAAAAATGAGAAACTAAAATGTGCACTCAGCACAATTCACATTCTCCTGCTGACCAAGAGAGATACAGTATCTGGTCACTGAAAACATACAGGCTGCAATGCAGCCAACTCATTATGGCATCCAAGACCTGTTAGTGTTACAATATGTACAATCAGGGCCTCACTGAAAATGAGATATTGCGGCCCAGATATTCAAAAGGGTTGCACCATGTGCAATAAGGGTTGTGCCAGCGCAAGTCCGAAAATCGCCATTCTGCGATATTCAGCAGGAGGCAGTTGTGCCCCAAATCACGCTGAGCAATAGTGCAATGATAATGAATGTATGTGCAACTGAAGGGGAGGAACCATGCATAAATGGCGCAGTGCGATATTCAACAACATGTGCCATGCGCAATAGGGGAGCAAGCGGAAGTTGTGCGATAGCGAAATAAGCAAATAAAAGGAACACGGAGGAGGCACAAGAACGCTACAGGAAGGCACATGTTGCTGAACTATAGCCAGCCACAAAGGCAACACACACACACACACACACAGGGCAGGACAGAGAAAGGGCACCTGGAACCCACAGGCTCAGGGAAGGTATGGGAGCCACAGCCACAGTGCAGAAGAGAAGTGCCACACAGCACTGAGGTCAGCACAGTTAGGTGTTCGGTGCAGGGAAGTAGCAGCCAGGACAGCGGGGGAACACAGAAAAGCTGCTGGGGGTGAACACAAGCCAGGGACATGGCCAGTGCCACTATCCAGATGGAGGCAGTAATGAGGGGGGTGAGAAGGCGAGCAGCAGGGGGCACGGCCATGGAAGGGCCCCAACAGGCAGTACAGAGCCTGCACCAGCTTTGAGCTGTATAGTGATACCGAGATCGTGGGCTGGTACGCCTGAATTGGGCAATTCTGAGGTGGCTCTGTGAGCTGTGCAGTGATGTGATGCAGGCACCACAGCAGAGCCATGCTTTGTCAGTGGAGACTAAATTGACATCTTGCATGTGCTTGCTCACCATGGGTACCTTCCAGAGACCAACAGGGACACTACAGGAATAACCCAGTTGGCGGCGTCATGCCACCTCACCCAATTCCTCAGCACACTGCTGCCACATGCTCGGAGTACATCCATTTCCCCAGCACACGGTAGGTGCACAGCAAACATACAGGAGTTCCACAGGGTAGCACATATGCCTGGTGTGCTACAGGCGTAGATATGCCCATGTGGCCATCTGCACACCACCTGGCCCTGAGGAGGCGCATACGTGTCGCAAGGGCTATGCTAGCATCAACTGCCAGGTGGTGTGTGATGCCAGGGGTGCATAATCAATGCCTGTACCATGCACCCTGGGGAGCACACAATGCCTTCATCTGGCACCAGTCATCACTGTGCCACAGATTGATAGTGGGGACATCCCCACTGGCCACTAAGTGGGTGAGTATGCAAACCACACAAACAAACATAGGGCTTGGGAGGGCATGGTCAAGGTGACATGGGTAGTGACCTACATGGCCGGAGCAGAGCGATGCTGATCACTAAACTAACCTCCACCCTCTACACTCAGGTGACAGTGGATACCCCTCCGTCCCTGGCTGCTCACATCATACCGGTGGCCCGCGACCCCCATCGCAGCAACGCAACAATGAGGCACATGCCACCACACATAATGTCATTGGCGGGTGTTCGGTATGCTGAAGGCACGTTTCCGTTGCCTGGACACCTCCGGCGGTGCCCTACAGTACAGCCCCTCAAAGGCCTGTGGGCTATTCTTGGCCTCTTGCATCCTGCACAACATGGTCAATGAATGTGGGATAGCCGTACAGGTCAAAGAGGGAGACAGTGATGGGGACAATGGGGGCCTTGGTGACAATGGTAATGGGCAGCCCCCCTTGGGTGATGGAACCCCGACTGCTCCGGCTGGCAATCTACCCGGGACACCATCACAGAGGAGCCTTCAGCCAACCCAGGTAAGTCATGGGGCCATATGCAACCACCAGTGGCAAAGGCACAACCCACAAACATGCATGGACACACACCAGGGTGCATGCCATCAAAAGTAGCTGGGCATGGAACCACACACACACCAGGGATGGGTGAAGTCTAACATGGCACATGGACAGACACACACACACACAGACACACACACACGCATAACTCACCAGACATGCACAATGTAGGCAATCACCGACCCAGAACACCACCCTAGCCACACACATGTCCACAGACCACTCGCCCACTGCCTGTCATTGTGCATGTGTCAGGCGCTGGGCACCATTGCACATTGGTGTACAGCGCAATGCAAACATCATCATGCACCACGCCAGCTGCGGACAGCAGCGGGAGGTGTGCAGATGGACTGTGTGTGTGCGTGAGTGGTCAGTACCCACCCATGCATTGCCCGCTGAATGACACAATGCACACAGGGCAGCATCAGACAGTAGCCACTCTGGGAGACAGGTAGCCGTGCCACGTGCCCCAGCCACCACGGATGCATGGGCAGCCCCACGAGACCCGCCAGCAGTGACAGGCTGACCACTGGCCTCATGGGGTGGCACCAATGGCCCACTGCATGAGCGACTGTGCTCGCGCAGGGGTCTGCAGCACACTGAACATGCCTGCACCAGGCATGCTCGGGATGCCCACAGCTGAACCTGGTGTTGACAAGGATGGTGCCATGCGGCTGGGAATGGGGGTGGACATTGCTCTGTGCGATGTCTGCGATGCATGGACAAATAACTGTGTGCCCCTGTGGCCATAGCAGCTGTGATTGTATGTGTCAGCCTGTCAATGGCAGCGGTCACATCCTTCTGCATCAGTCCATCCCTGCCAGGAGCAGGCGGTTTCTCTGCTGCGGCGCTCTTCTGCCCACTGCAGAGCTGCACTCAGTGCATCCACCGCCATCACAAGCTGCATCTGCTGATTGACTGATGCTTGCAGTGTGCAGGTGTGCTGATCCAAGAGGTCATCTGCCTGATTGGCATGCTGTCCCTCAGGGTGTTTGCAGCCCTGATGCTCATCACCCTTGAGGATGGGCGCTGCACACCAGGACCAGGCCTGGGCATATCCACAGGTGGTGCACTGATGCCGACGACACTGTACCCCCAAGCCCATTGGCCAACTGCTGATGCTGCCCCTCTGGCTGCTGCTCCCAGGGCTCAATTGTGCCACCGCAGTGGCTGCAACAGTCCCACTGTCCTGTACACACACCAGTACTGCCCCACTGGTGCTGACAGGCACAGGCTGGGACTGTGATGACATCTGAGCCTCCATGGCGGCACCACCCAAAGTCATGGCTGTGATGTTACCTGCTGTGTGGCCATCCTGTGGCACACACGTGTCACTGCCATGACATTAGTGACATCATCATCGGTGGCGGACCCAGCACCAGCCTGAGTCCCAGCTTGCTGGCATCCGTGGATGCTTGCATGCTGGGACATGGGCGAGAACCTACTCCGCACCTGCTCCAACAACATCAGTCTGGATGTCCAGCCAGGCCCACTGTCGCACTGAGCCATGTATTCCTGTGGAGGTGGATGGGCCTCCTCCATCTCCATCTGACTGGCCTCAGTGGGAAGCCCTACCGCTGACCCATGCAGACACTCCAGGAGCTGTAAGGGAAAACAAAGTCGTGTTACTGCATGTGACCCTACCGCCCCCACAATAGATAGACCATGACCTACCATGCAGTGACGGGCTACCACCCATCTGGAATCCACCACCGGAACACCCTCAATGGCATAATGCTGCATGCTGCCAGCAACCCTCTCCTCCTGTGGGGTCAGGCATAGCACCTCCGGCTGTCCCCACCTGTCGTGAGCGATGCTGCCCTGATGGCAGACACCTTCTCCTTAATCCTCCTCCTGTCTGTGCCCATCTTCTTCTTGCACTCCTGCACAGAGCACTGGTGGCTGCCATGCAGGTTTACAGCATCGCCACCTCCTCCCATGCAGCAGCATGGGCCTGTAGTGTTCCCTTGCATCCACTGAGAAGTGTCTTCTGGTCTAGGTAGGCCTCAAACAGGGCATCCATCTCGGCCTTCATGAAATTTGGCCTCCTCCTCCTCCACAACTCTGTTCCTCTGCCTCCACAACTCACTCGTTCATGATTCAGCCTGTGAAAATGACAGGTGTTACCTGTGACTGTGCAGTCCCATGCATGTCCCAAAATCCACAGTCCACACTCCTAACAGCATGCAACTCACCAATAGACTGCAGTAACCGACTATGGCCAGTGCAGCCCAATGTTGCACTTTTATAGCACAACCCATGCAAATGAGGCGAGGGGCATCTATAAGTGGATGCCAATGCAGTGACTGCGCCATTGAATGACTGATTAGCTGATTTGAATATGATGGCTGAATATCACACTGTTGCACTTTGTGCAATTGTGTTGAGCGTGCTGAGCCAAGAGTGCAGTTCTGTGACATCGGCAGTATACACCTAACTGCGCATGCCCAGGTTGATGACACAGGTGTCTGCCATGCTGCTGATGTGCTGTGCGTGGGAGGCAATGCAGGGCACGGCCACCATAGTGCCAGCTGCACTACAGCGCTGTTCACCTATGGTGCTGTGGCACTGGGCGTCATAGGCACACTGGGGCAACAGCGTGGTAGGCCACTACAGGAGGTGGCACACAGGCACCCAATCATGTTAGAGACATTGGGTTCCAATCGGCTGTGGCGACCGTGAGCCAGGAGCCCTTGACCCTGTGCCCGACCTTTGCCCCAGGCGACATACATCAGGCATGGGTGCACCACTGATCGCGCTGTTCGGTGACAGCGTAATAAGGAATGGCAGTGCTGTACCACGCAGCATCTGCACATAGCAGAACCACACTGCAGAGCACCATTTTGACTTAACTGACCAATAGAGATGGCAGAGGGGAGCAGTACAGTGGAGCCAGGTGGAGATGACAAACTTGGTTACCATTGTGGAGCCACTTGTTGGCCCACTATTTGGTGAGGTACCCTGGACAGGGCCAGGAGTCAGGTGTGGCAGGAGGTGGCCAATGCCCTGGAGGAGGCCACCAGTATGGGGCAGATGGCAGAGCAGTGCCACCACAGATATGGGGACCTGAGGTGGAGGACCGGACCTGCTTGCCCACCTGTGGGCATGTGCCAGGAAGAACACGGTGCCACCACCAGGTAGGTGCAACATCCTTACACTTTTATCTTCCATACAGGTATCACGGTTGCATGTGTCCGGCACATGGGGGCCATCCGTGTTGGCCGTGGTGGAGTTATCAGGGTGTGGGGTGGGTGGGTCTGGCTGTGTGGGATTGCACACACTTGGGGTGGGGGACTTTGCTACAGGATTGTACTGATGTTCCTCTCTCCATGTTTGCATCTTAGGCCCAGACAGCGCAGGCTGGCAAGGGAAAGGAGGCGCCAGCAAGAGGACCATTAGTTTGGGAGGGGTGAAGGTCCCAGAGGCACAGGGACCAGCCTGATCATGGTGAGTGCCTTACATCCATGATTACTATTGCATGCTGTGTAACAGGGTGGGCAGAGGGCATGGCCACCATCCATTGACACCACTGCCATGCACGCAACTTGTTACAGTCAGCACTGTCCAGTGGCACTGCATGTCTGGGAGTGCATCAATGGTGGTCCTGCATGCACCAGGTACATGGCTGTGCCACTGCCTTCTCACCACATAGCCATGTCACTGAACAGCCATGGTGGTGCTGTGCAGGACTTGGCCGGTGGGTGTGTGCAGCGTCCACGTGGCTGTGTGCACCTGGGTGGGCAGATCTTGTGAATGTGATCACTGTGGATGGTCACACACCATCACAGAGGCATGTCCCATGGCCGTATGCCATGCACAGTGGGTGGGCTGCATGGGGCTGTGCATTCACACCTATTGACTCTGCTCCCTTGTCCTAGGTGGATGGCAGCTGCAGGCAATCAGGGAGGTGCTGCGGAGATCCTACATGTTGCCAGGGCATCACTGGAAATCCTGGAAAGGATCGACAGGCTGGGTGTCAGACAGCGTCATGGTGGGAGGAGCAGTCGGAGTGGGGCGGGCTCCCACTGATCTTACCAATGCCCTGATTTCCTCTACCCCCTGGACCCCATCCTCACTCCCTCCTTCCCTCTACCATTTGTTCACCCCTGCCCCTAACCCACCCCCACCTAGTTTGTGGCCCTCCCCAAACCTTCGTAAAATATTTGTACATAGTTTTGTTTGCTGTTTTAAATACATTTCTTTTGATATGCCTACTGTGGTGGTCTCTGATTTACAGTGGGCTATAGGTGCTCAGCTGCAGTGGTGTGCATGGTGTCGGGTGGTACAGTCATGTGCATGTGTGTGTGTCTGTGGGGATGTGAGTATGGTGTGGGAGTGGCTATCAGTCACTGTCTGTGGTGTGTGTGTTGTTCCCTGTGCACTGGATGACTGTGTGCAGTGGTCCATAGTGCATGCTCTGTGTCCATGGCACACCTGTCAGACCATCCATGGCCTGTGCAGCTTACACCCATGCATGTCTGTGACATGCATGGTCCACTGGCATGTCAGTGGTGGCTGTCCATGCAGGACAGCCACTGTACCCGCACAATGCCTGGCTGCTTCCCGTCACTGGTGTGGTGCATGTCTGCCTCAGGTGACACTGTGGCCTCCGCTGTTGTTGTCCCACCTCCATGCTGTTGCTTGTGTGTGTCACGGGGATGTGCACCACTGTCTGTCACTTGTGCTCTGGGCAAATGCTGGTGGCGTACAGCTCCACAGTGCCTGCACAGGGTGGCTGGCACTCCTGTGCCATGGAGAAGTGCTGGCCATGTGACATGGTTTCCATGGCCACACACTAGGGACTTGGTTGCCCCGTACTGTGTCCCTGTGTTGGTGTGCCCTTGGTATAGGTGGGTGTTTGTCCATGCACTGTGTTGCATCATGTGTGGTGCATGCTTCCATGCACCACTGTGGTGTCTGTGCTGGCTGTTGTGGCCAGTGCTGGGTCAGTGTGTCCTTGGGAGGGTGTGCAGGGTGGTGTACCACTGGTGGTGGGTCCGGGGCATGCCTTGTCATATGTGGGGTACCTCGTGTGCCGGCGCATGGTCAGTCTCTCAGCTGTACCTCGGGGGATGTGCATGGTGGCACTGTGTATGCAGTCATTGCATTTCTGCATGCTGCCACCCGCTGATGGAGTGCGTGGTGGTGGGGCTGCCTTGCATGGTTCTATGGTGCACAGGGTTGCATTGTCACAGTGGGGTTGGTGGCATGCATGGGCTATCCTGCACTGGTGGACACTGCTCCTGGGCAGGGTGTCTGGGGTCATGATGCAGAGTGTGCTCTGCATTGGTGGGATGGTGTGGCATGGGGTGGTCGGCCCTCCTGTGTACCAGTCACAGCTTGCCAGGGGTGTGATGGGGCACCATGGCCTGGCTGTGGGTTGGTTGCTGTTCTCCATGGGCCAGTGGTTATTCCAGCCTCCCCAGTTGTGCAGTGCATGGGGTGTGGGGGATGATGTCTGTTCTTCTGTGTGTTCCTCTGCCCATCTGTGGCATGGGTGGTGGACTCCTGCATCGCTGGTTGTGCTGTTGCATTGCTGCCCTGCTGCTCGGGGCACCTGGTTGTGCTATGGTGCATCTGGACTGCTCAGCTGAACATCCTTGTTGCGCTATAGTACATCAGATATGCTCAGCTTCACCTCCCTAGTTGTGCTATGGCACAGGTGGTGCGATATTCAGTCATCGGCTGTAGGAGCATCTTGGCCTCTGCGGTTTTGAATATAGTGCTTCTTGCACATGGATGCAATGGACTTGCTCTTGCTCCTGCTGTTGCGCACTTTTTGGGTGCAGTTTGAATATCTGGGCCTGCATGTTTAACTGACCTATCCTGGGTAACTACATTGCAAAAATGTATAAAAGCAGGACCACAGTAAAATTAGATTCTGCATTTTACCTGTGCTAACTCTATTAAACTGGAAAAATGTATAAAAGTGGGACCCCACTATAAAATGAAATATTGTAGCAGCTCTATACAACTAATGACACTCACACACTATATGTGTGTACAATTGATATAACAGCTATATTTGTGTGTGTGTGTGTGTGTGTGTGTGTGTGTGTGTGTGGATGTATATCCAAACCAAAAACACTTTTCATTGCATTATCTTGATGTTTATAGCTTTGTTTCTTTCTACTATTGTGGTGTCCATGACGGATGTTTACATTATTTATGTATGTATTTATTTATTTCAAAGTTTCTACAGAAAAGCCATACTGAACTGAAAAATAGCTCATTTCAGATGCATCCTGGGGAAGGGGAAGACAGGTGCAAGAACAACATAGAACAATAACTTATACAATAAAACATCATACAGAGATATAAAATAAACAGTGCAAAATGAACATGAACAAGGTTCATCAGACAGATAAAATTATAGACAAAAATATTACAAGGATATGGTGGGAATCTGTCCCATGGTACAAGCATAATACTTTTCAATGGTGATGGTACCAAGGGATAGGGTGCTGAAGGGAGAGCAGATGTGGGGGAGAAGGAAAGTGCAGACAAGTGAGGGAGGAGGAAGAAGAGACAGAGAGAAGGGTTGGTGAGGTGGGTAGAGGGGCACAAAGGAGGAGAAAGAGTAGAAGATGAAAAACTGAGGAGTGGGTATAGGCTATGACTCAAGGACAGGCACAGGAGGTAGCAGTGTGGTCATGGAGCAGAGAGGAGCTAGAGCATTTGGAAGTGAGAATGAATGGTTTGGGGTAGACATGTCAAAAGTTAAGGAAAGTGGAAAGAGAAGGCAACCTGACCAGTGAAAGATTTTACATCACAGTAATACAACTAAGCAACACATTAATTCTGTATTTCTTCTCTCACATCAGTCATTCCCTAGTTTTTATTTTGATTAGTTGATAACTATTTTTGTTCTTTGGTCAGTTCCACAACGTATTGCTTGGTAACTTATTTTGCCAATTTATTCTTAGACATAATAGTCCTCCTTATCTTTATTACATTTACACCATTTCTATGGACTTCTTATTCTGCATTTTTGTATCTGTTAGCTTTTCCTTTCCACTTCTCCCAGGACACATTTGAAAATGAGCTGTTACTAGCTCAGAATGTCTTTCCTCATAAAACGTTTAAAACAAGTAAGTCTTTTATTGCATTAATTCATTAGCAGCCATTGTGGCTCGGATCAGATTTTTTTCTTGCAATTAAGTGAACTTTATTTATTTTAAGTAGAATGAGAACAAAAATAACATTACAACAATATCGTTATGACATAAACTTAAAACACAACCTTAATATAAACAGTAACAATAAAAGACCAATAACAAATAGAAACAAAATAAACAGAACACCCCAATACCCCACCCAACCCCCGACCTCTGTGGCAATGCAGGACCGACAATATATCTGCTAACCAACATAAAGCAAAAATGGATCCCCTGAAAAGGACATTAAAACAACATCCAAAATAAAAAGACTCTCCTATGAAAAGTATTGAACCCACTAAATTCCAGCTGTTAATGAGCCAGAAGCAAAGTATGCAGGGTACCTCAATGAGTTTTAGAAATGTAATAGCAGTGTCAGTGTCTGAGTAGGTAACACACTCACCTCTGAGGCTGGGAGATAAGAAGGGCTGTGGGTTCAGTTCCCATCTGGCACTTAGGTTAATATCCCAGTACTGACACTGTAGTGCAACATGAGAGGGTGCTGCACTTCTGAGGTGCCATCTTTCGGATGAGACGTTAAACGAGGTCCCATCTACCTGGATTGGTGGTAGTTCAGGTGGATGTTAAAGATCCCATGGCACTTATCAAAAGTGTAGGGAATGTTTTATTTAGAGTAACAAAATCAAAACAACAGAATACAAAACAGTGGTATCACATTCCAAAAAGAAAATGCAAGTTATAATCAAATCAAACAAGTATTGCAGACATACAGATTCAAACAGGTCGTTAAGTATAGAAATGAAACTAAAATCAGACAGGCAAAACCAAAGAAAAACCTTCCCCATTAAAAAGTAGGCGAATGTTAGTATGGAAAACAATAAACAAAACTTCAAAACCAAGAAAACAAAAAATACAGATACAGTAAAATATCATACAAAATCATGAAGAAATAAATGAAAGCAATAACAATAACATATGTGAAAATAAAACAGAAAATTACATAGACTTTGTTGTTCCTATTCCACTATAAAAGGAAAGAAAGAAGAACAAGAGTCAAAAGCTATAATCAAAAGAGCTCCAAAACCCACCAAAAAAGGATATAAAATCAACCAGTATCCAACCACTGTATAGCCTTCCATTTCCTGTGAAAATGTTGAGACGATAAAGAATGGGAATCTTTGTTCCAAATTTCCAAAAGCCAATCATGAATTCTCCAAAACAATTGGTCAGGTGAAATAAATAAAGCCACTGAGGGACAAGTCATCGAACCTGCCAAACATGGTATTTTATGCCCCAAAATCAATCTAATAGTATCAGCATTAAAGGAGTCCCAATCCGAGGATAAAACTCCAAAAATAAACAATTATCCAATACTCTGAATATGAAAATGAGCCCATTTAACAGAAAATATCGACCAAAATTGCAAAATATATGGACAGTCAAAAACAAATGCAATAGTTTCAAATTGATTTGTGCAAGTAAGAGTTCTTGGACAGTACCTCTCTTCTATACCTTTGTGTTTCAAATTATCCTTAACATTTAATTTTCCATGCACAGTAAGCCATGTGACATCCACATATAATTGGGAATGCTAGTAGAGAAGCATGGAAGAAACCTGTAACAAGTCTGAATCTAACAAATCCCGAAACACAAATTGTTCTAAAAATATTGATCTAGTAAAGAATAGCACATGCTTTTCGAGAAAATTGAATAATAGATGTATAAGATAGGTTCCATTTTTAATTTTACTGAAACAGGAATGAAAATAAACAGGCAATTGAGCAATAGGCTTTTGTTTGTGGATGAGTCCGTCCCTAGACCACCCATCCAACCACGGCGAAATATGATCTAAAAGCCATAAAGTCCATATTTTGGGATTACCAAGGACAAGAGGAGAAATATTTTATATAAAAATATACTAAAGAAAAATAAAACAGGATTGATCATATTTAATCCACCCATCTTAATTGAATGATATAAAATATTCCTCTTTATGGGGTTCAAACGACTACCCCAGATTGCCCGAAAAAAAAGACCATAAAGTGTCGTTTCTTTAGAAATCGGTAAAAGCATAAACTGCACTTAAATGTAAAAATAAACCAATAAGAAAAGTATTGATCATATATATTCTTTTCTTTTAGACATGTTCCATTTATTCCAAAGGGTTATTTTCCAATTAGCAGTTTGAATAAGTTTGTCCTAATTGTATGTGGCTGTATCCATCCCACAAAAATAAATACCAAAATCTTACAAACCTGAGTAGTAACGGAATCCCCATAATTACAGAATGTGAGGAGGAATGATTACCAAAAAACAACACTTACATTTGGATAAGTTAAAAGAAACCCCGTTCCTTCTTGTAAGTCACGTAGTCAATGCTTCTGTAGTGACACGGAAGGAATATCTGCTAAAAAAACATAAATCATCCGCATGAGCCACAACTGTGATTTCCTTATCATCAGAGCCCAAAGAGGACCTCTAAAACATCCATACCTGAGATGATGGAAAGCAATGGTTCTAAGGATAAATGTAAAGAATAGGGCTTAGTGGACACCCTGACATACACCTTTGCCACATTTTTGTTTAGTGCCAAACCAGCCACTGACATATGGAATAGTTTCAGCCTGCAAATAATACTGTTTTAACCAGTGAATAAAACTAGGTGGAAAACCCATTCTAACATACATTTCAAAAATAAAGGTGAGACACATTATCAAAAGCTTCATTGGTCTAAAGTAACACAAATACCGCAAGTTCATCCCTATTACCCTTTTCAATGATTTCCTGATAAGAATCAGGGCATCCATAATAAGTACGACCAGGCACTGAGCAAATTGCATGGGAGAAATGACATCTGCTCAAAAGACATGAAATTAGTAAACTCAAAATTTTAGTAAGAATTTTACAATCGAATTCAAAAGCGTAATTGGATGCCAATTATGTAGATCACCTTTATCTCCAGTTTTATGAAGAAAGATCAAAAGTCCCTCATTCATACTAGGAGGAAAATTACCATGAGAGAGACAATCATTGAATATAGTAACCAAACGATGATCCAAAATTGAACCAATTAAGCTATAAATTTCATTGGAAGGCCATCCTTACCAGGGTTTATTTTTCGGAAGGTTTTGAATAACTGCACAGAGCTCTATTAATGAAATAGGGTCAAAAGGATATCAAAAATGTGTCAGGATCCATCTCAAAGAACTGTATGCCAACCATTCAGCTATTGAGTGTTGTGTAATGTTCAAATCCTTTGCAAACAACGATTGAACATGAGCATCAATAATCTGAAAAGATCCTGTCGAGTAGTAACCGAATACCATCAGAGTTCAACAGACTATGCACATCCTTCTTATTCTGGTGGGACATATTAATGTCATAAGGATTAGTATAAGCTGAAGAACCCTGGGTACCAAATCGTTGTTCCTCTCAAGTTGCTTTTTGTTTAGAATTGTGCAACTTTGCCAATTCAACTTTCACCGTATTCAAGGTTTGAAAATCTACAGGTAAACCCATATTAATTTGAGAATAAAAAGTGGTCAGTAAATTTTGGAGAGATCTGTGATAGGATTTATGGAAGCACCCAATATGTGACCAACTTCAAGAAAATATTTCTTAAAAATAAGTTTAGAATCTTCCCACCAATCCTGTTGGGTGTCATATAAAAAATACAGATTTGCGTGCCTTCAAAACATCCATTAAACCTTCCTGACTGCTGGAATATCCAAAGGAGATAAATTTAACTTCCAGTACCCTGGGCCCTTGGAAGTTTGTTGATAAATGAAGAGAAAAACTTGAAGGCAATGATCAGATGTAGCAACCAAAGTAACTTGCGTGGTGAAAACTTGAAGGGAGGAAGAGACAAACCAATAATCTATTCTTGATTTTCTATGTCCTTGTAAATATGTGAAGGAAGGAATATCCTCAAAAACATCACATAGTCCCATTACCTTTAATAAGTCGTTCAGACAATTAAGTGTCCAATAAGTTTTAGAAGTGACAGATTTGGCCAGTCCGTGAAATATTGAAATCACCATCAAATAAAATATTTCTGCTAGAAAATAAATGGGGCCGAAGGAGGTGTAATAGCTGAATTCTAACCCATTTAGTTTGTGGAGCATAAATGTTAATTAGTCTAAAGGAATGGAATTAATAGTGACATCTAACAACAATACCTTCCCAGGAGAAATATGTACTACATCTGTAACTTTAATGGTATTAGATGTAAAACAGATTCCAATTCCTGAACATAGGTCAGTGCCCCAGACCAATAACAAGGACCCATCCCCATTGGAGAGATTGGTGGAACATCTGGTTGTCAATGGACTACAGGACCCAAGGCAGCATGGTTTCACTAGGGGAGGTCATGTCAGACCAACCTCGTTGAATTTTTGACTGGGTGACTAGGGAGGTGGATCAGGGAAGGGCAGTGGACATGGCCTATCTGGACTTCAGCAAGGCCTTTGACACTGTGCCACATAGAAGACTATTACACAAACTGGGGAATATGGGTGTGGGCAGGACAGTAGTGTGGTGGGTAGGTAACTGGCTGGGTGGCGGACACAGAGGTGGTGGTAAATGGCTGTCACTCCACAGAGGGAAGAGTGACCAGTGGGGTACCACAGGATCAGTGCTGGGACTGGTCCTATTCAACATCTTCATCAGTGACATTGCACAGGACCTAGAAGGCAGAATTTCACTGTTTGCTGATGACACAAAGCTCTGTAACAGAGTAGACACACCAGAGGGTGTAGACAGAATGAGAATGGACCTGCAGAAGCTTGAAGAATGGTCGGGGTTTGGCAGTTGAAATTCAATTCAAAGAAGTGCAAGATAATGCATATGGGGCACAAAAACCCTGGCACAATATATCAGTTGGGGGGTGAGGATATAGCATGCACCAAGTAGGAAAGGGATCTTGGAGTTATCATCTCTGATGACCTCAAAGGTGGAAACAGTGTGACAAGGCAGCAGGTAAAGCAAATAGGATGCTAGGATGTATAGGCAGGGGCATCACCAGCAGGAAAGGGAGGTCATAATTCTGCTATACAAGACACTAATGAGGCCCCACCTGGAGTACAGTGTACAGTTCTGGAGACCATACCTACGTAAGGACATAGACAGGGTAGAGAAGGTTCAGAGGAGGGCAACAAAGATGGTGCATGGATTGCATCACAAGTCCTATGAAGACAGGTTGAAGGAACTGAACATGTACTCCCTGGAGGAGAGGAGGGAGAGAGGGATATGATAGAGACATACAAGTATCTCACAGGGAGGAACAGGGTGCAGGAATACACTATTTTTAAGTGAAAAAGATGTTCCAGGACTAGAGGTCATGGGATGAAGTTGGAGGGAGGACGATTCAGAGGAAACATGAGGAAAATTTCTTCACAGAACGGGTGGTGGACAAGTGGAACACCCTGCCAGAGGAAGTGGTGGGGGCTGAAACAATCACGGATTTAAGAATGCATGGGATAGACATAAAGAATTCTGGAGGTCAGGGTAGAGGGCAACAGACTTCTAGGAAAACATAAACTGAACTTACAAGCTCAAAGGGGCAGACTGGGTGGGCCATAGGCCCTTATCTGCTGACACTGTCTATGTATCTATGTATCTATGTATCTATAAATCCGTAGCAACAGAGAAATCTTGAATTGTATACAACCTGGTATCCTGAAAAAATATAATATCATGAGCGTAAATCGAAAATAAAGCAAAAGTGACCCGTTTTTGTACAATGACCTAAGACTATTAGCATTGAGACTAGCCAAAGAAATGTCAAGGGAAGATCGAGAAGTAAGTTAGGAGTGAGAGTGCAGTTTTCTATTACTTTTACTCAACCCAATACGATTTGTTTTTGATTTTACATTTGCCCCATTCTTGGATCTAAAATAGTTTCTTGGTCAGAGGCCATGTATACTTGTGAGGGATTTTGAGAGGTCATATCAGAGTCACGGTCCTCAGTATCCATAGAGGTCAAAATTCCAAATTTTTTGATACGGACACTGGGGCTGGAGACTGAGTCCAATCCAGCACTGAACATTGTTCTACATCCGCTTGAACAGGGACAGGGAAACCGATCTACAACTACTGTTTTATTCAAAGAGGACACCTCTAAAGGGGTTACCATAACCGTAAGGGGTAGGTCAGCAGAACTGGAGGATTCAGGATGAACAGCAGGTGGAGGAAGTATGTTTTGGAGGCGAGAAGCGCTATAGGTGGGGTAGTTGCCAGAGCAGCAGAATATGATTTCGGTTTTGGGAGGTAGTAGGCAACCCCATCTAAAGAGTCCTGGCTGCTTTGAAATGAGTGAATCCTGCATAGCATAATCAGAATCCTCAGTATTATGAGGGACAATCTGGAAAGAAATGCCCCATCTCATCACAAAGTTACATTTCACCGAGTTCTCACACTGATAGCTGGAATGGCCACCTTCTCCACATTGAAAACAAAAATATTTTCACAAGACATGCTAATATGTCTTGGAGCCACATTTATAACATTGTCTAGGTTGACCAGAATAAAACAAAAATCCTTTATCTCAGCCTATGAAAAAACAATTAGGGAGATGAACATATTCATCATGAACACAATGGAGTTTAATTTTAAATCTCCATCCCCATTCAAAACCCTTCCCCATCCAGAATGGGGTCAGGCGTGCCTTGAACCTCACATCTCTTTTTAACCAATAAAGAATGTCAACAAATTCACTCCCTCATTACGAAACAAAACAGTAATTACTCTGAAAGGTTGTTTTGTCAATGGAACCACCTGAAAAGGGGACAAAGGATTAGTTTTTAAAGATGCATATCTTAACCAAAAGTTTTAAATTCATGAGGAGTCCTGAAACTAATATCAAATGAATGTTCTCCTGGAGCGTGAATAAGGGCATAAATATCAGCAGCGTAAGCCCAGGGTTTGTTTAATCAATACTCTGCCCACATAAAAGCGATCTGGAATTTCAGCCATTCCTCCCAAATAACGCAGTCGAATAGCATTACGTCTTTTAGCTCGTTCACAGGTTTCACTAATAGATCAGCAGGATTAGTTTTAGGAGGGTCTGGCAAAGGAGCCGTAGAAATAACTGGAGTGTCTATAGCAATGTCTACAGTGTCGGAATCAGGTGAAACAGGAAAGTACTACCTGGAGCAACAGTCGGGAAGGTGCAGTAGCTGCCACCCTAAAGTCTGGTTACCTTGTAAAACAACTTTGACACTAGCCATGTCAACAGAATGGGCTAATATATCCGTCGGTGTATTCAGATCAACTACCCAGGAACCGTCTTCAAACTGCTTCCATCCAGCTTTGGAATGCACAGATTCAGGAGACCAGGGTTCTTCCAGCATTCGATCAACTGAATCTTCAGTAGGGATAGTAGCCAAACCAGATGCTGGTGTAGAAGAAACTACGTCATCAGTGGAACCAGGACCCAGTTTGAAAGTTCGACGAACAACATTGGGAGAAACTCCAAGTAAGTGTTTCGCTTCTTCTTTTCCAGTAATTCAGCTCTTGCAGATGTAAGAGCCAGCTCCGTTGCAATAACTGACCTTTAAACATCTCTTTGCAGTACCATCATGGTTACTTTACACGTCTTCAATACCGTCTTCCATTTTGTCCAAATTGTCAGGGGTTTCAACCGAACATACATTGGAAACTGGGGAAGTAGCAGAACATTGTGTGTAGTAACAACTTCCACCTTTCCGACATCCATTGTCGACCATCCTCCTCCATCACCGACAGCAAACTGTCCTCCTCCATAGGCCCACGTATGGGACAATGCCCTCTCTAAGAGTAGGGAATTTCCCCGTGTCCTGGCCAAATTTCCCTCATTCACTAAAAATACCACCAACAACTTAATCTGGTTCAAGGTCAGTTGGCATTCATCTGTATCCCCCTCCCCGGGTCATGCCTGAAAATAGGCAGGATTTGTCTAGTGCACTTTCCGGTCAACAAAAAAAAAAAAACTAAACAAAGCTAAATAAGTATGGTAAAAACATGCAATTAACTTCTCTGCATTGAGGGCACTCAACATTTCAGTCACCCATTCAGACCTAGAAGGAGGGGTTGAGTCTAACCAGTGGTGAAGAATAAGTTACTCAGCCACAGACACAGTTAAAGCCATATAAGCTCTTTTAGGTCCCCAGAAGGTGGACCACAGTCACCAAGACACACAACTTAGGAGTAAAAGCATCCTGGAGGCCCAAAGAGGTCTAACCCACTACAAATAGAGACCCAATAGGAGCGAATGCAAGGACATTGCCAAAACAAATGGAGCATTTTCCACTGCCTTCCCCACTGTTTCCTACCTGTTCTACCATTCCTCCTGACTAGCGGCCCTTCTCCCCAAGCACTTTTCTATTTTCCCTACCACTTTGTCTAATGATGTCAACTAAACATTTTATATTTTGCAATGCTATTTTTGGAAACAGTTTGTATTTTGCACCAACATGTTTTATCCTCTATATTGTGGATATTGTCTCCTATGTGTTTCATGTAATTGGACACTTGCATAAATGGGCAGTGATGCTCACATGGCTTTCCAGTACAAGCAATAAAATGAAATGAAATGAATGAAATGAGCAATGTGCCTTCATTGCCATTACATTTAGGACAAATGGAAGATGCAGTTTCCCATCCTATGAAGCTTCACTGGAATAAAATATATATTATGCAAGATATTGAACTGCAACAAACCTAAACAAATTTGCTTAAGATATTTATAAAATCTACCCATATTTTCTTCCAATAGTACAAAGAACAATACATTTCAAGGTATTGGCCCAATAAAAAGCAACAGAGAAGTCTTATCCCAAAAGGCTGACTATAAAGCTATGAAAATGAAATGAGGCTGCTGAGACAGGGCAGACAAAGTTGCAAAAAAAATCCTGCTTGATTAGACCAGGGAATGTTGCCAAAATGCATTACATAATGTTTCAACTGGAAAATTTGAAAAGATGTTGGGATGACACACCAAATTTAGCTTGAAAATACTGAAAGAAATAATAGAACTATCAGTGAGAATCTCCTCCAAACAATCTGAAGTCTTCTCTTTAGGCACAATTGGCTTTTATCAGTTCAGAGGTTGGGGTTGTAAAATAAGGGCTAATGAATATCAATATAAAGAAAGCTTCAAATGTCTGCACAATGGTGTTTGCCCTTTAAGGGCAGAGAAGGTTATCCTGATTGCACCTTCCCTTTTCATCAAGTTGGTGTGCTCAGAAGGGAGGGAGAGGGGAGAGGGAAGGAAAGGGAGGGCCAGGGATAGAACAATAGCCAAGCAACAGGAAGGGAGGGGAAGAGGAGGTGCATAATGGGCAGCACAGGAGTGGTTCATCCACTTTTGCTGGAGTTTTGATTTAATTGAAACTGCAGCACATCAGATTGGCTAAACAACTGGAGAGGTTTGTGCACTAGGATACAGCAGGTAAGATAGCTTCCAATGAATGAAGTTTAAAAAAGAAAAATAATAATAATATATAATGATAGTTGTATTACTTTACTCGAGAAAAATCATTTTAAAGTGAATTGTATGTGACTGGTTCATTAGGCTTCTGTTTGAGGGAAGTTTTTCTTTAAATTGAATAATGCTGAAAGGGTCCTGGTTAAGAAACTTGTAAGGATAGCTCATTTGACATTCAGCACCAGCATTCCATTATTTTGGAGGTTTGAACTTGCAAACACATTCTGGACAAAGAGGAATGCGGGCAGGCAAGGTTTTCAGCTTTTGTAAAGTTTTTCATTTAAGGACCTCACCGAACAAGCATGTCAAGCTGAACCTCGCTGCTACAGGATGTTGGGGAAATGCAATAGGGCAATTTTGCAATTAAGGCACTTTATTTTGGCTTTCAGTACAGCATTTTACTTTAGTTCAAGGGTACATGCACAGAACATGTGGAGACAAAGGAGGCGAGCAGGCAAGGCCTCGGCCCTCAGCAGGAGTGTACAAGTTTTTCATCTAAAAGCTTTCCGAGCAAGCATGTGGAACTGAACTGTGCTCACGCCTGCTGGGGAACACCATAGTTTGGTTGGAAAATTAAAAGCTTGCTTGGTTCCTTTTAATATTTGAGGAAGCAGGGCGATCTTCAGCTTTGTGTAGGGATGAAATGGAGAATCTCACCGCCAAGTGAGAGGAGGCAATTCAGAAGGGAGATGGCTCCTGCTGAAAGGAGCAAGGGTAGTAGGCGTGGGGGTTGTTGTGGCCCTGGGGCTGAACACGGGAAAGCGATAGGCAAGTGAGGGAAGGCATTGGATACAAGGGAAGAGGCAGGCGATTAGAGGCCTGGGTGCACGGATAGCACAGGAAAAATGCATGGCATGATGTCACATGCCTGGAGAACCATGCGTGTAAAACAAAAGGGTTTGGCAATCTGAGGAAAGTGCCTAGAGATGGCAGACAGGGGATATAGGGTGCAATGTGGAGAAGCAGCCCAAGCTAACAGGGTGGCAATGAACAAAGAATGCAGCCAGAGGCATGCGAAAGCATGCAAAGAGATGTATAGGCCAAATAAAGGCCACAAGAGGCAGCGTGATGGATGCAGCATGGCCACAGGTGGTCAGATGCCGCCATGGGAGACAAAGAGAAGTGGGCCCAACAGGGCAAGAGCATGGTGGTGGAAGCCGGGGGAGTAGGAGCAAAAACAGGGCCCTCAGAGAAGGGGCAAGAGTTTTCTGTGAAAAGGCCAATTACGTGGCCAGAGATAAATGGGACAAAGGGAAGGGAATGGATAGGCCTTGGAGGGTCGGCAGCCATAGCCATGCGAGGGCATGTAGGGAAAATGGGTGAGCCTGGAAGACCACAAGAGGCAGCGAATAGGTGCTTTGATGGCCATGAGAGATCTGAGGCCTGGGGGCACAGAAAAGAGATGGGGTCTGACTGGCGGAGATGGGTGGATAGAGACAGGGAGGCCATAGGAATGGTAAGAAGGGGAAGGCAACTGGAAAGACCTTTTTGAAGGTTTACAGTGGAGGAAGGCCCTGGGCAGAGGATAGGGGCAATGCATCTGCATCCAAGAGGGCAGCATGGAAGGAGGTTTTCAAACTTTACAGCATTGCTACAGGCACGGGAAAGGGAAGGCATAGCTTCTGAGCATGAATCAACCTGACAGCATTAGAGGACTATGCAAAAATCATCTGGCATCCATGAGGGCAGGTCAGAAGAAAAAAAAAAGAAGGCATATTTTGTCACCATTAGTTGACTCTTCTCTTGAAAATGGGCCTGGCCATATGAGGGAATACTATAGGCAGATTTGTAATTAATGGAAATTTTCTTTCTTTTCTTCAGTTGTTTTCACAGTTTGCAAGGAGCAAGGAACATGGTACCAATGAAGAATAGGCTCTCAAGGAGGACGCCTACAGGGCTATAGTGGACCTGGTGGAAAATCCAATAGAATGTGGGATCTGGTGGAAGTGGAGGAACCGGGAGATCTAGGAGAAAGGAAGCGGGAAGGAAAAGGGGCAGAGGAAATGGCCAGCTGAGGGACCATGCAGCCCGGTCAGGATACAGCCACCGATAGTGGGACCCAACAAGGTGGCTAGTCCAGTACCTCTGCAACCTGTTGATCCAGTGCTGCCAGTACCTCCCCAGGACTAGGCTGGGCTTCCCAGTGGAACCCAGACCAGATCCCCAGCACATAGTGGTTCCTCCACAGCCACTAGTAGTGAAACCACCCTTCAACCACAGGGCACCATACTTGGGCACCAGGAGGACAGCAGGCAACAAAGAGTGGACAAGGCCACAGGTAATGCATCCAGCTCAGTGGGTGACAGCATCAAAGAGTATAGAAGCCAAATTGTTTTGGCACCAGGGACAGAGGGTTTGGGGCAGATGGAGTCAGCACTGGCAGAAATTGGGTCAGAAAAGAGGTGCCGAAAGAAAAGAAGGAGGAGTGGAGAAAGCAGGAAAAGGAACAAGGGAGATGGGAGCTCCTGGGATGAGGGTAGGCGAACACGTTCCATTGGCCAAAAGAGAAAATATGGAAGGAGAGTATGTGGATATCTTTGCTTTAGTAAGCTGAGAAGAGGCAGCAAAATATGAAGAGGCAGAGAATATAAGGAAGAGTGAAATGGCAGCAGTGGTAGTTTTGTTAGGCAAGAAAGAGGAGACAAATTCACTAATGGGAAGACTTGGGAAGGGTGGTTTGTAGGTTTTGCCACATTCTCAGCCATAGTATTGGAGAAGAGGCCTGAGCTGGGCATCCCACTCATCACATACTCCCTGATAATAAGGCGTGCAAAGGCAAAAGGGGTGTGGGGTGGATATACTATGACAAATTATTTCAGCAGAGAATGGTGACATATGGGGATGTAAGATGGGGCATGAAACAACTAGATTTGTGGACAGACTATTAACAATCAGTCCACACCTAGGAGTTGGGGAATAAAGGTGCCATGCCACAGAGGTGTTGCTGGGTGTACAATAGGGCTTTTGTTCCTGGCCACAATACGCTGGCACGCATAAACCGAATATTGGGGATCACATCCAGCAACAGATGCAGGATGACAAGGTCCAGAAGCCCAAGGATCTGGGGGCAAGGATCAGGTCAACAGTTTTTTCATGAAGGGCAGGGATATAAAGGGCAGGCATGGAATAGAGGGGGAGGGGCAGGGGACACAGAAGTAGAGAGAGTCAGAATCACTGATCAGCAAGGCCAGACATCGAACAGAGGGGAGACCTTGGCAGAGGAGAAGGAAAGAAGGCAAGGAGCAATTTAGAAGCTAGAACTCCCATCAGGATAGAGGCATGGAAAGAATGGTTGGACAGATACCCAAATAGACAAACGGCAGAGATAATTGAAAAGTTTTTGCACAGGTTTTTCATTGAAGTGTGAGGGTCCAAGACAAGCGAGAGATGAACAATCTGGGATCATTAAAAGGAGGGAAGAAATGTTAAGACAAAAAATAGAGAAAGAAAGGCAGCAGGGAGAGTAGAGGGCCATATGATACCCCCTATGAGGATCTCCATTGGGTTTGGTTCCCAAAAACAGGAGGGAATACAGAGTGATTCACCACCTATCCTTTCCTGAAGGGATTCGTGAATGATTTTATCGGTGAGGAATATAGTAAAGTGACATATGCCACTTTAGAAGATGCAGTCCAGATCATCCGGGCAACTGCTGATGCATGGATGGCAAAAACAGATATAGAGTCCACTTTCAGATTACTTCCAGTTAGGAGAGAAGACTGGGACCTGTTGGGGTTTAAAATTGGGGACAGTGCTATTTTAACAAAGCCATGCAGATGGGATGCTCTATAGCATGTGCGACATTCAAAGCATTCAGCACATGTTTGCAGTGGATATTTCAAGAAAGAACTGGTTACAAAACAGTGATTCACTAGTTGGATGATTTCCTTTTTATAGGCAGTGGGAGAGGAGAAACAGAAAAATGTTAGCCAGCTTTCCAAGAGCTGTGCAAAGAACTAGGAGTTTCATTGACACGGAGAAAATGGAAGAGCCCAGTAAGGTGTTAGAATTTTTGGGTATTGAGATAGAAACTGAAGGAGCTGATTCAGATACATACCAGCAGAAGAAGAAGAGTACAACTAAAGCAGGTACAACAAGTATTGGGACATCTGAACTTCGCGTGCAGGGCTATTGGGCCAGGGAGCTTTCACTAAAAAGTTAGCAAGGGCTACAGCCAGAGTGAACAGAACACACCACTGGGTAGACATGACAAAAGGAGTCAAGGATGATTTTAAGGAATGGGAGGAATTCCTCAGGGCATATAATGGCTGCTCCTTCTGGCAGGAGGAATGGGTTTATAACACAGACCTCAATCTTTACACAGAAGCAGCCGGGGGTCTAGGCATGGGGGTATATCTGAGGGCAGATGGTTTGCAGAACCGTGGCCTACAGACTGGGTGAGGGACAGTAAGGTGAAAGATCTAACATTGTTGAAGATCATGCCCATCTGGGCATGCACCCTGGTTTGAGGGGAAGAATTACGGAATCAGAAAGTGACATTCTGGTGTGACAATAGAGCAGTGGTAGAGGTCTTAAACAACAGGGGAGTCAGGTCAGAAATGGTCATGCAGGTCTTGCAGCTTTTGGTGCTAAGGGCCTTGCAATTGAACATGTCATTCAGAGCAAAACACACAGAGGGTACACAATACCCTGGCTGACGGCCTTTCCTGTCTGCAGCTGGATCGTTTCAGAGGCTGGCACCATCAGCAGAGGAGCAAGAAATGCCCATACCAACGGACATCTGGGATGTGTGCAAGAAGGAGCAGAACTGTTGTTTCACAGTTCATGGGCACCACGGACTCTGAGGGCCTCTGATGGGGCCTGGCGACTGTTTCAAACATTTAGGGCAACACACCACATAGAGGTAAGTAGGCCACTCACAGAAGAGCAACTAGGGAAGTTCAGCTGTAGAACAATGGCAAAGAGGAACAGCCCATACCACAATGGGGGTCTATTTGGCAGGGATTAGTGTAGTTGTAGCCTGAAAGGATGGAAGGACCCGACAAAATCAACGCTCATTAGTAGAATGATGCAGGTGTGGGTAGGTTAAAACAGGGACTGTGGATAGTAGAAGACCAATAGGGAGCAGTGGCTTGTAAAACTAAAGGATGTGTTACCGGCAATCTGTAGATTGAAAGCCAAGGCCCAGCTATTTCACCACGATTCTGAGGTAATGTTTGCAGGGGCCATGAGAGTGAGCGGTCGGTGGGGCATAGCAGTAAAGAAAAGGAAGGGGATTGGAATGGGAAGATATAAGATGGGGATGAAGGAGATACAAATCATGATTAAGAGGTCAAAGACGGATCAAAGGGGCAGGGTTACATGGTAACACTAAAGAAACATGTAGAGGGTGCAATGTGCCCAGTAGAAGGCTTTGTGGGCTTTCACTGCAGAGCATGGGAATAGGACAGGAGATTATTTGTGCATGGAAATGGAAGGAAGGAAGGTCACAAGTTATCAAGCCACAGCCTTGCTCAAAAAGGCATGTAATTCCTGGGAGGATCCAATTAATTACTCATCCCACTCCCTATGGATAGGGGCCTCACAGTGGGCAGTGGCAGGTGAGACAGTGAATAATATTTTGGAAAAGGGGTGCTGGCAGTCTGCCAGTTACAAGAGATACATTCAAACACTGCAGTATGGAGACTAATGTATCACCTGTGTTTTTGTTACAGATTTGGAGCCACATGGGGGGACAGGAGGAATGATATTGTGAAAAGGAAGCTAAGACCATATATAAGATATTTATTTTCTTAAATCCTATAGGAAGAGAGAGGATCACTGAAGTCTGGATCTGCAGCCACTCTTATATTTACTGGGCAGAAAGGAGAGCTGAAAAAAAAAAATGCTGGAAATCAGCTGTACCAAGATGTGAAACAATGTAGGTTGGTTTGGCGTGGCATCTGGGGATGAGATGGGCACAACTGCTTCCTACCCTGAAAGAGCTGAAGGAGTGGCACACATTCCAGACCTAATTATTATAGATTTAGGAGTAATGACCTTGGGGTAAGCCATGGGTGGACACATATATGCAGGTAAAAGGGACCTAGAGACAATACAGCAGTGGTGGCTAAGGTATGCCTTGCCTGGTCGGATATGATCCCAAGAAGGGTTTGGAGACATGAGCACACCATAGAGCTGTGGAGAGGGCCAGAGAAAGATGAACAGAAGGGTAGGGACACTGATAAAGAAAATGGGAGGACAGGTAATACTCTCGGGGTGTGGAAGAGTGGGTAGAAGATTTCTACAGGTCGGATGGTATGCATCTGTCAAATCTAATATAGACATATTTAATACAGAAACAATGAGTTTTATACAAGCATGGAGAAGGCATGCAAAAAATGGAAGTTAAAAAAAGAAAGAAGGACTGGAAAGGAGGTTCCCTGAGGTAGGAAACAACACTCTAAATTGAGGGGAAAGCCGGTCATCCAACTCAAGCCGGAGACCAGATAATGGGGAAAAGGAGGAGGGAGGGAGGGAAGAAAAGGAATAAGATGAAAAGAAGAAGAAGCTGAAGGAGGAAAGTGGTCCGGTTTTCACCGTTACCTAACAGAAAAGGAGAAGAAGAAGGCACCCAGGTTTTCACCTGGAGGAGTAAAAGAGGAAGAAAGAAGGATGATCAGAGATTGATATATGGATGCAAAGAAATGCAATTGTGAGAGATATAATAATAAAAGGTGATGAAATGGAACATGGAATTATGATATATAAATAAATTAATTGTCAACCTGAGCACAACTACAAACAATGGTCTCTGTCTTTTATGAGGGAAAAGGGGAATCGGGACAATGGTGTTTGCCCTTTAAGGGGCAGACCAGGTTGTTCTGGTGCACCTTCCCTTTTGATCAAGATGGTGTGCTCAGAGAGAGGGGAAGAGGGAAGGGGGCCAGGGATAGAACAATAGCCAAGCAACAGGAAGGGAGGGGCAAGAGGAGGTACATAATGAGCAGCACAGGAGTGGTTCAGCCACTTTGCTGAGTTTTGATCCTCCCACCACTCTGGAAATATAGAGCAAGAGGGAAGACAGTCAAAGGGACTATATGGTATGTCTGTCAAAGCTGGATGGCAGAAGTGTCCGGTAGGACAATTATTGGACTGCCAAAGGTGGATGGCAGAAAATAGTCAGTTATTGGACTGCCAAAGGTGGATGGCAGAGAGAGGGAAAGGGGAAGGAGAGGAGGGGAAGAGAAAGAAAAAGGAATAAGATGAAAAGAAGAAGAAGAAGCTGAAGGAGGAAAGCTGTCTCGGTTTTCTCCGTTACCTAACAGAAAAGGAGGAGAAAGAAGAAGGCATCCAGGTTTTCACCTGGGGAAGTAAAAGAGAGGAAGAAAGAGGGATGATCAGAGATAGATATATGGATGAAAATACATTAAATTGTGAGAGATATAATAATAAAAGATGATGAAATGGAACATGGAATTATGATATATATTAATTAATTGCCAGTCTGAGCACAACAACAAACAATGGTCTCTGTTTTTTGTGATGGAAAGGAGAGATCTGGGACAATTGGCTTTGAGCCTGACTGGACCAAGCACTTGAGAATGCTGAAGCCCACAGGAGCTGCGACCAAGGGAGATAAAATAGCATGTGGAAATGAGTAATAGTTCTTCCACTACTCCTAGTTTCATAGCAAGTACAAAGCTAAATCTGTGGCAAAACGTTTCGTATATCACAGTCATTCCAAATTACATTGATTTTCTTCTAGGCATTCTCTGTCCATTGTGGTACACAATTACCTGCAAGAACCACTTACTCCTATTGATGCATGCCCTTTTGAATACTGGAGATCAAAAGTTAAAATGGCCTGAGCTGTATGATGAAGCCTTTAAGTATCTTGGTTGTCCTGCAATAAGTATTTTTTCAGAATGCAAGTTTAGTACAGCTGGTAGTACTGCAACAGACCCCAGAAATAGGTTGCTGACAGAGAAATGTACACTACGTTAACATATATTAAAGTTAATAAGGCAAGATCATCATACCTCTACAAAAGTACACCAGCTGATCCAGATAACGTGATTAATGTTGTTGTGGATGATGATGGTGACAGTTCAGATGGTGGTTGGTAACTACTGTGTGGATCTGGGAAAAAGGAAACTTTAAATAACAGAATTTGATAAAATTTGGTGTCTGTCATTCTGCTACCATGGACCATGTCCACAAAACACTTTCATCATTTCTCGTGAGTGGCAGACTGCTTTATAGATAGGCCCAGAGTCAGCATCTTTTACAGGAAATGTTTAATATCTGTGGGAACAGTACCAATGGTATGAAAGGGACATGGTCAACTATTTTTTATCATATTATTTCTAGCTGAAAACCCATATTTTGGATTTCTTACCTTCTCTGAAGTTCATTGATGTTGCTAGTGTTTTCGCTATGCTTCCTTTTTTAGTACAACTTACAGCAGCAGTGCAAAGAATTTTTTCCTAGAAGAACATGTTTCAGCTACAATTAATTAAAATATTATGAGGCCTGTCAAATCTGCTTTACTGTGTCCCAAACCCTCCTATGCGCACAGTGCACACCATAATTTTTCTTTGTTCCTCAATCCTAACCCTTGCCAGGTTTACAGTACTATTTCTAAACCAATTGCAAAGGCCAACTTTTTCCTTGAGAAAAAACTAATTTTTTTTAACCAGGTGAGACACACTAAGCTGAAAGCTTGTTTGCAGGTGCAACCTGGGAGTACAAGGAAGCTAAGTGACTTGCTTAGGGTCACACAGTATGCATTTAGGGGCTGTGGGATTCAAACCCAGGTCTCCAGATTTGCAGCTCAGAGCCTTAACCCACTGGCCATACTGCCTCCTAAATTAAAACACACATAATATGCTCAGTTTCTTTGTGAAACTAGAGAATGCCACTACCAAATAAAACTGGAAAATGCCTTGAATCTTTGATAGTAAAAACAAAAGCATAGGGTCACATGTTTTGGCAAATTTTATTGCACTCCTGCTTTAAATTTATGGTAGTGGTGTAATTAAATGTTATCCAACCTTGCTCAGTTTGTTTGGATCCTACCTTGATCAGATCTAATTGCATACCTCCTGAACAATACAAAGACACCCCAATAGTGCAGCCACTCATGATGCTATGTCTCCTCTCCTTCTACTGCATCGTGAGTGGCTACACTCTGTGGGGCATTCCCAGACAGGAACGATGCAATGGAAGTTGATCAAGGAGTGCAACACTGCAAACAAACTTTGTGTGGTAACACTCGTATGGGTCGGGGCAGTATGTTTTTCATTTTTTCAACGAAAAAGAATCAGACTGAAACAACCAACTACATCAGCAATATTTACAGAAATTGACCAATCACAAAGTGTGTATGTTTTTAACCCTTTAACTGCTGGTCACTGGTATTAATTTAGACCCCCTGCTGCTGGCAGTTTTGCTGGAATTTAGACCCTTTATGTGAATCCTTGTAATTCTTTTTCTATTTGAGATATAATGAAAATTTCAGAATATGCTATTAGGTCCACTAGCTCCTGTACAGTCAGTTGTAAAATTGTTTTCTTCCTGTTAAAGGAAGGTGAACAACTTAATCTTCTATGTACCTAAAACAAAACTATTTTCAATTGTTTTTTTCTGTCCTATCCATATGTTATGTCCTGTATGTTGAGAAAACAAGTTAACTGTAAGTCAGATGAAGCTTTCTTTAGTAGTCTGGTTACTAATTTAAGAAATTAAAGTAATTTTTTCCTGTTATTTCTTTTTTATATCTCACTACATCAAGGTACTGTGTGCATCTGTTACAAGGAATCAGATGAATTTCACTCAATTGTCATAAACTGTAATGCAAATCTGCTTATTAGGTGGAGAATATTGTAAGTACAATAAAAGCATTGAATACTAAAATACATTCAGGAAAATGCCTTTTTTCATTCCTAAAATGAAGTTTCATGATTATACATCTTATAACTACGATATAAAATAGGTTTATAACTGTAAACTCAGTGTATAACTTCAGAACTAGCTCAACACCCAAAGTGAATCATATTTGTGTAAAACCTTTAGTGATATATTTTACCCTTGACTTATTTGTAACCAAAAATATCTTTATTAGATGAAGGTTTACTTAGGCAAATCAAAAGTGTTTTAGGTGAATGTAAACAACTGTTAAGAAATACTCCTGTGGCTTTGTGAAGTGTAAATTTGGCCACCATGAATATGGCCAGGACCCTACTTTTCTGCAGCACAGTGGGACCAAGTTCTCTGTGAAGACTACCATTTACGCAGAACCTCGCGGCGGTGGTTTGTAATTTCTGTGGAAGTTCTCGGCACTAACAAACTACCACATCACAGTGTCAGCTTGTCATCCTGACTTCACTTTCATGGCAGTGGTTATAGCAATCAGGATGGTGGAAAGCCCAGTAACACTAGTTCAAAAATAACAGACTTATAAAATAATTTTATGCCTAAAAAGCAAAACAAATGTCTCTCCTTAAGGTCCTAGCCTATTGCATAAATGACATATGCAGATGGGATCTTATGTGATGAATAAGGTATTTCTATATGCATGCTATCTATCCCACTAATGAGGTTTCCACTGTCTATCACTTATATATTTGTATGTGCTTTCTACACCACTCATGAGGTTCCCACTGTGTATCACTTATATATTTATATGCAATCTGTAACATACATCAATAATATGCATGTGTGTGTGTGGAGAGAGACAGAGATACTGTGTATGTATATGTGTGTGTGTGTGTGTGTGTATATATATATATATATATATATATATATATATTTTTTTTCTAATTTCTGTGAACTTGCATCCTCATTCATACAGGTCCCATTGGAAATGGAATAGAGGAGTTATTGCAAAACTCATTTTCATGTCAACCTCTCGTTCCTGACACACAGTGTAACACCATCAGGCCATGACATGCATGTGACACCATGTGAGATACAGCTCTCCGGCCCATCACAATGTGTCCACCATGTGACACAACACTGCATCATACCTTCCCAGGCTCCGAGCAGTGATGTGTTCCACCAATCCTTGAGCTGCCCAGCCAGCTCCCAGAGCTAATCTCTGAACCTGAGTCGCCGCACGGAAACACAGCATGCTACCCTCTGGCCCAACAGCTGACCCTGCACACAACATTTCTCAATAACTTTAGGTGATTCTATCAGCCAATGACAGTATGTAATCAATAACCCTGGCAAAAATGCGCACAGTGCAATTATTTATTTAACAGTTCTATTCTTTCAACTGGTCTCACATTATTATATTTCACTTTTCTGGGCATAATTACATTATTTTTCTTAATCATTTAGACAGTTAAATTCATTTTACCAGTTATTCATTTCAGATAGCATCTCTATACCTTAGAGGCACAAATAGGGTTGTACAAAGTGAGGTATGGACTTAACAGGTCTGTGCTATTGACAAGGTTTTGTTTAAGTTGGCCCTAGTGCAACAATGTAAGACTGAAAATTGTATTAGGCTGTAGTGCAGGTTGAGCAAATATCACCATGCATGATGTGCTGTGCCACCATCTCTGGCAGTGGGAGCTGTGGTAGATAAGTGACTGTTCATTTCTGTTGCAGAATGCAGCCCATTTCATTAGCTAATGTATGATGTTATAGCAATGATAACATCGTATTCTGAACATATGGGGGTTTGGATATAAAAGAGGGAAGAGAACCAGATTCTATGTATAAACAGAAATATTAATCAAAATCACTAAGAAGAGTGAATTCTATGGCACCACAGAAGTTCTGCGGTAGATTTAAAAGTTCTGTGCAAAACTTGCAGCCGCAGAGAATTCTAGGGGCCTTGAATATGGCCAATACAATTAGAAGACATATCTTTGTGACTGACATGAGTACTTGGATAGCTGTAGTCAATTTTAGAAAGCAAGATAATTGAAAATGCATTCACATCATGCATTCACAGTAAGGAATGCCTGAGCCGGAAAAAAAAACAGCGGGAAAAATTCAAAACTGTCTAGCATCTGCTAGTACAGATTTAGACACAACAAATATGGTCAAACACCATATCAAGTATAACATTGGATCACACTGGTTAACACACGCACCAGGAAAACAGTATTTTTTAGTTTATGAAATAAGTTTCTTTAGTCTGAAGTTGAAAATGATGATTTGTATGGTTGTCCATAATCATTTACAGTGTGAAATATTTTGAAGCATCGTACCACACAAAGTGGAACATTGCAATTTGGACAATAGTATTTACTTTCAGAAGCTCCTCCGCATGTTTCTGTCTTAAGTTTTGAGCCACCAGCTCTCAGGGAATGTTAGGCCTTAGCAGAGCAAACCCTGCAAAGTCTCATAGGGTTCTTTTTTGGTGTAGGAGAGGATTTTTACCAGAAAGTACCTGCCAGAAAGGCATACTCCTGTATCTGTACTTGATACATGTCTATACTTTGCAGTAGCATTGCAAAGGTAAGCTTCCACAAGCTCTTTCATGAGCTTTGAAACATAATGATAGTGAGTGCCTTTACCAACTTTTCTCTTTTAAATAACAAAAGAATTGAACACAGCAATATCAACTAAGTAGAAGAACAATTTCTTGTACCACTTTCTTTTTTTGAATGCATTGATAGTTCTTCAGCATTTGATTACTGACATCTACTCCTTCCATATTGCTATTGTACTATAGTACTACATCTGGTTTGATCTTGTGGGTTCCATCATGTTTGTTACCACACAATACCATGTCACCCTTTGCACAGTAGTCAGCATGTATACAGTCTCTGTTTTCTTGGGTCTTGCTCGCCAAATGATTGCTCTCATTTTTGGACATTTCTCTGCAACAGAGAATACTTTTAAAATGTCCAACTGGGCTTCACAAAACTGTAGTAGTAGTCCAAATCATGATTTATTGACAGTGCAACAAAATTCTGTTTCATCTCCTGCAACCGCCAAACAAGTTTGTGGCTGGAGTAAAAGCAGTCTGTAATAAGAATGTGCCCTGTCCAGCAAGTGGACCTAACAATCGGATTACAATGTCATGAGTTGTTTGCCCTGCCATTGGTTCTGAAGCATTATTCATGACTCTACTGTTACTTCAAGGGTATCTGCTCTTTCTGGATCATCATTTTGCTCCATATTCCTCTCAACAGGCTGTGTGATGGTCTGGTCCAATGTTATATTTGGTACACTGCTTTTACCTGCATACACCACACCTCAGGTGTATGTAAACTCTTTTTTCCACATACCTCCATTGCAGCTAAGCCCCCACCAATCCCGGTCCCCTCTTCACCCCAGGGCTTACCTTCTTACACGGATATCCCTGGATTGTCCCTCAGGGTGGGACCACCTCGCCAATGTGAGCCTGCAATGGTAGGAGAAGGGTGCCAGTAAAGACACTTACTGGCATTGCCTCCTAACTTGCCTCCCAGGACAGGGGTGGGGTTGACCAGCTACAGTGGACAACAGAATAGGTCATGTTTTGGGAGTGTCATGGCGGGTGACCGGAGATAGGGAAGTGACGTGTCATGAATGATGGCTGCTATTTTACTGATTTTTCCCCTCAAGGAGGAATGGTGTGCAATGACACCAGCGTCCGAGATGCCTCCAGAGGAGTATAGTCACCAGCACAGTTAAATCCCAGCCTCTGCTAGGATCTGACTTGCATCAGACACAGACTCCCTTCACCTTGGAGAAGGAGAGACATCCTGGGATGCTCAGTCCTTCTCCCCACATCATGTCCTCCAACCTCCCAGATCCGTTCACTAACCCAGGATGTTGTTGTCACAGATGGACACCTTGCTGCTGCACAGGCAAGCCAGACCAAAAACCTTGTTACACACACATCACCCCATATATTATTCTATAAGGGTTCAAATTCTAAAAGTTTCCAAAAATTCTAGACTACAACTAGAACCCAGAACTTCATCAGATTTTGACAACCCCAATGGAAGCACATGCATGTGCAGCATTATTTCTGTGTAATTGATGCACTACTGACTCTTTAATGAGCTACTGATTCCTCAAAGAAAACTTTAAAAGCATAATAATTAGGTACAATTCTGCCTGCAATCCATTTACAGTTTATAAATTTTCCTCCCCATTATTAAAAGAGCTGGTGACACGTTCAGGAGAACTTTAACAAACATAATATTTAGGCACTGTCAGCTTGTATTTTCCATTAGTTCTTTATTCCTCCTCCCCATTATTTAGTAGTGAGGTCATCTGCATGAAAACAGGATCTTTGGTCCTGAAGAGTTCATCAATTCCTGCTGCTTTCCTACCTGAAGTCATAGAACACTGCTTGTGACATCACAGATATTCCCATGGCAACAGATTGTGATGTCACAACAGAGAATATGACTTGAAGTAGGGAGTAAGCTATAAGAGGCAGATTAGCTCAAGCAAACTGTAAGGACAACAATCATATATCAGTACACATTTCTTTAGTAATAAATTAAGGGAAGGAGAAATATAAAATATATAAATGGAATGCAAGCAAATTGTACCTAACTATTATGTTTTTAAAGTTTTCTTTGGTGACAGTAGCTCTTTAACTAAGGAAATTTGCATGAATATATGATCTTTATCCCTCAGAGTTTCTTTAGATTCCATCTGCCTCTATAGCTTCCTTCTTGCCTCCAGTCATAATCCTCTGTTGTGCCATTACAATCTGTTGCCCATGAGAGTAACTGTTTTATCACAAACAGTGCTCTGCAGACTGTGGCTAGGAGAAAGCAACAGGAATAGACAAACTCTTTAGGAGCAAAGATCCTGTTTTCATACAGATGACCTTAGTAATAAATAATGGGGAGGAGGAATACAGCACTAATGGGAAATACAAGCTGGACTGTGTCCAAATATTACATTTTGTTAAAGTTCTCCGAGACATGTCACCAGCTATTTAACAAACCTCTAGATAACAATGTATATTTTACTATTTGAAAACATTGATACCAAGTGACACCAAGACCAACAACTAGTTGCAACTTAGGCCATTGTGACAGAAATATCTGGATATTTTAGTCATGGTAGAGCATGATGCTGGGTATCACTGTCACAGGAGTGTTGGTGGGGCATTGCAGTGTCATGATGCTAGTGCAGGTAAGGTGATTCAGTGGAGATAAATGCTTTGTGAATGTTAAGTGGAATTCTACTGGCATTACTTATTATGTGTCCATGAATTTGTGAGCACATTTTTCCAAGTAGTAATTTTAGATTTCACAATAAATGTTATCATAATAAACCACATTTAACCAGCTTAATTAGATTCCAGGACATATTTACATTGGGTATACATGCCAAATCTTGAATGTACACCTACACTAGCAGTAGAGCTATAAACATCAATCTATTTTGACATTCTCACAAATTCAACAATTAATTAAATTGTGAAATATTGAACTTCAGTAATTTACAATTTACATAAAACTACCTCTCTATTTAACAGTTTCTAAGACACTTCAAGAAAGTGTGCATATAAATGTTTAATTATCTAGCTCCAAATGTTTATTTTATTGTTATTTTTATTTTAGTCTTTTGGTAATGGGGTGAGGCCCACTAGACACAACTGCCTGTTTCAGCGGTGACCTGGGAGCAGTGGGTGTTTAAATGACTTGCTCAGAGTTACACAGTATGCAAGTGGAGGTTGTGAGAATCAAACTCAGGTTTGCACTGCTGGATGTATCAAGCTCATTCACACCTCGTTCCTCTAACCTCTAGGCTATACTGCCAGCCAAATGTGGCCAAGTTTGAAGCATAAACAGAATTTCAGAAATATTGACATGATTAATAAACTGACAGACTCTGAGCCCTTACATAGATACATAGACAGTGTCAGCAGATAAGGGCCTATGGCCCACCCAGTCTGCCCATTGGAGCTTGTAAGTTCAGTTTATGTTTTCCTAGAAGTCTGTTGCCCTTACCCCTGACCTCCAGAATTCCTTTATGTCTATCCCATGCATTCTTAAATCCTGTGATTGTTTCAGCCCCCACCACTTCCTCTGGCAGGGTG
This sequence comes from Neoceratodus forsteri, assembly GCA_016271365.2. Taxonomy (NCBI): domain Eukaryota; kingdom Metazoa; phylum Chordata; order Ceratodontiformes; family Ceratodontidae; genus Neoceratodus; species Neoceratodus forsteri. The sequence goes on along the minus strand of CM057453.1, from coordinate 949,882,827 downwards.
TTCCACTTGTCCACCACCCGTTCTGTGAAGAAATTCTTCCTCATGTTTCCTCTGAATCGTCCTCCTCAAACTTCATCCCATGCCCCTAGTCCTGGAACATCTTTTTCGCTTAAAATAGTGTACTGTATTCCTGCACCCTGTTCCTCCCTGTAAGATACTTGTATGTCTCTATCATATCCCCTCTCTCCCTCCTCTCCTCCAGGGAGTACATGTTCGGTTCCTTCAACCTGTCTTCATAGGACTTGTGATGCAATCCATGCACCATCTTTGTTGCCCTCCTCTGAACCTTCTCTACCCTGTCTATGTCCTTAAATAGGTATGGTCTCCAGAACTGTACACTGTACTCCAGGTGGGGCCTCACTAGTGTCTTGTACGGCAGAATTATGACCTCCCTTTTCTGCTGGTGATGCCCTGCCTATACATCCCAGCATCCTATTTGCTTTACCTGCTGCCTTGTCACACTGCTTCCCTACCTTGAGGTCATCAGAGATGATAACCCCAAGATCCCTTTCCTGCTTGGTGCATGCTATATCCTCACCCCCAACTGATATATTGTGCCAGGGTTTTTGTGCCCCATATGCATTATCTTGCACTTCCTTGCATTGAATTTCAACTGCCAAACCCTGACCATTCTTCAAGATTCTGCAGGTCCTTCTCATTCTGTCTACACCTCTGGTGTGTCTACTCTGTTACACAGCTTTGTGTCATCAGCGAACAGTAAAATTCTGCATTCTAGGTCCTTCACAATGTCACTGATGAAGATGTCGAATAGGACCGGTCCCAACACTTATCCGTGGTACCCCACTGGTCACTCTCCCTCTGTGGAGTGACAGCCATTACCACCACCCTCTGTGTCCTGCCACCCAGCCAGTTACCTACCCACCACACTTGTCTCCCACACCCATGTTCCCCAGTTTGTGTATAGTCTTCTATGTGGCACAGTGTCAAGGCCTTGCTGAAGTCCAGATAGGCCATGTCCACTGCCCTCCCCTGATCCACCTCCCAGTCACCCAGTCAAAAATTCAACGAGGTTGGTCTGACATGACCTCCCTCTGGTGAAGCCATGATGCCTTGGATCCTGTAGTCCATTGACAACCAGATGTTCCACCAATCTCTCCTTCAGTAATGCTTCCATGATCTTCCCCACAACCAAGGTGAGGCTGACTGTTCTGTAGTTCCCTGCTTCCTCTTTGTTCCCACTTGTATAAGGAGACTACATCTACTGTCCTCCGTCTTTGGGTACCTCCCTGTTTCCAGTGATTGGCTAAACAGGATAGCCAGAGGTTCAGCCACCACCTCTCAGTTCTTTAAGGACCCTGGGTGCACCCCATCTGGCCCCATTGCTTTATTAACTCATATTACTTCCAGATACTTCAGGACCCTTCTCGTAAAGGGACTTGTGTCCATTTCTGCACCATTCTCACCCCTTGTACTCCCTTCAGACCCATTACCCTACTCTTCCTCAGTAAAGACTGAGCAGAAATACCTGTTCAATATGTCAGCTTTACTGTTGTCATCCTCCATCGGCCTCCATCCTCCCTTCAGTCTCACTATCCCTCCTTTGTCTTTCTTTTTCACTTATGTACCTGTAAAGGTTTTGTCCCTCTACCCACTGATTTTGCAATGTGTTCTTCTGTCTGAGCTTTGGCTTCCCTTACTGACCTCCCTGCCTCCCTTTGCTTCTCCTGGTACTTCTCCTATCCCCTTCTGACTGTGTCTTTTGTATTGCCTGAATGCAATCTTTTGGCTTTCACTTTCTTGCTACCTCTTTGGAAAACATAATGGTCTCCTCTTCCTTTTCCTCTTGCTAACCTGCTTAATGCATAATTCTGTTGTTCTTGTAATCCCATTTTAAATACTTTCCACTGTTCCTCAACCCCTGATTCCTGTCCCATTCCCTTAATGCCTCTTTCAAGTATCTCCCATTTTCCCAAAGTCTGCCCCCTAAAGTCCAGGATACATGTTTTTGTGTGGTTTGGTTCTGCTCTTTCTGTGATTTCAAACCACAATGACTGGTGGTCACTGTTCCCAGGTGCTCCCCCACTGTTACCCCATCACACTGTCCCTGTTTGTGAGCACAAGGTCCAGTATTGCCTTCTGCCGAGTTGGTTCCATGACCAGTTGCTTGAGGAAGGCACCCTGAAGGAGTCCAGGATAAATCTGCTCCTAGTTGATGCTGCTGCTGGGATGCTCCAGTCCACGTCTGGAATATTGAAGTCTCCAACCAGTACTACTCACCCTTGTCTGCCATACTTTGATGGCTAGCATCAGCTCCCTATCTGTTTCTTCCTCCTGGGCTGGTGGTCTATAGACCACACCTGTGCAGATGACTGTCCCCATTTTCCTTTCCAGCTTAACCACAGTATCTCTCCCCATTTTGTTCCTCCTGGATCTCTGTGGCCCTTAAGTCATTTTTCACATACAGTGCCACTCCTCCCTTCCTGCCTGCTCTGTCTCTTCTGAATATGTTGTAGCCAGGTATGACCATCTCCCAGTCATGGTTATCATTACACCAGGTTTCAGTGATGGCCACGATGTCCAGGTGTGACTGCACCATGACAGCCTCCAGATCTTCCATTTGTTGCTAAGGCTCCTGGCATTTGCACATAGGCTTCCATGATTTAACCTCCCAGACTGTTTCACTGTTCTACTCCAGCCCCTTCCTTGGTTGTCCTTTATCCCTGGTTCTCCTTGCTGTCTGTCCTTCTGCTGAATTTTGCCCTTTTCTGCCTATCCACCTCTTGGACACTAATCTCCATCTTTGCACACTGCTTTGCAGAGATAGCCACTCCTCTGGTTCACTGGTTCCACTGCTAGCTGTGGGGTTGAGCAAGGTACCCTCCTTGCTGGCCTCACACCCCTTTGCTAGTTTAAATGCTTGTCAATGTAGCATCTTAAACTTATCATTGAGTGCTTGATTCCCTCCAGGATGGATGCAGGCCGTCAGGCTTGAACAAACCTCCACCCCTCCAGGTGGGTCCCCAGTCACCAATGAATCCAAACCCTTCCTCACAGCACCAGTTCTTCAACCATGAGTTAAAGTTCCTGGTGCATGCACTCCTATGCTCTCCCTTGCCTCTCGTAGGAAGTACTTCTGAGAAAATGACAGAAATAGCTACTTGCTTGAGACCCCTCCCCAATTTCCTAAACTCTTCCTGAACTTCCTTTGGCTCCCCATTTGCCAGGTCATTAGTACCTAGGTGGATAATGACATCCAGCTCACCCTCCCGTCTTGCCTTCCCAGTGATCCCCAGGATCTTTCTTCCATCCCTCCATCCCATGGCAGCTGGTAGGCACCTCACCTCCCTGTCCTCCCCTCCTGTGTTCCTAGCTGGATCCTTCTTATGATGGAGTCCCCACCAGGATTCACTTCCTCCTCCTCTGGGGTCCACTGCTTTCCCGCTGAGGTCACCTCCTTGGCTAACCTCCATCCTTTACTTTCACATCTCTGGGTACATTATTTGGTTGTCCTCGTTTGCGGTGTGGCATATGAGTTCTTGAGTGGAATAGGATCTGGGATGTGCCTCTGCCTGACTGCTCTAACCCTCCCTGAGCCCACTGTCATCCAAGTGCTCCTCGTTCTCGGCATCCTTTGAGGCAGTTGCATTGGACTGGGTGGTCTCTTGGATAGAGGTGATGGCACTCCTTACCCAGTTTACTTCCACTTTGAGTCTGGCTACCTCATCCTACAGTCCAGAGAGATGTATGCAGATAGGGCAGCACCTCAGTGTCCAGAAGGTCTGCCTTATAATATCCCACCCTAAACTAAATGTCATGAAACATGACATAAATTTAAACCCCATCCAGAATGTATCTGTGCCATAAGTCAGATATTTAGCTATAAGACTGACAGAGTTATTACCAATTATACAATGGCAAGAACATTTCCTGGACTCTGATTGGTCAATGTGTGCCTAAGACAGTGATGTTATTTACACAACAACATCACTGTATTGTTCTTTGGATGCCATTGATGATGAGCATTGGGATGACATTGATGACCATTTGGATTCCTTAAAATCTTTTTTTTATTTTTTTATTTTGTATAACAATCAGCCATTGTATATGTAATAAAGGCACTCAGGGATGTGTGTTATTATGTAATAATGTCACTCCTGGGGTGGTGGAAGCACTTGCCTCACTCTTGTGCTTCAAACCCACCCCAGTAGTGATGTTATTACATAATAACACACACCTGTTGTGTCTTATTGCTTAATTAAAGAATATTGAAAAATGTTGCAAAATGTTCACATGAATAAGAAGTGCCAGAATTTAAGCTCCTGTAACTTCCTGCTCCCCAAACCAAATGTCATGAAACTTGGCATCCATTTAGGTCTTCTTCCCAACTATATGCATGCCACTTTTCACATTTCTAACTGTAAGACTGACGGAGGTATCAGAAATTAACAAATTTTGAAACATTTGTGACATTTCACAAAAATTCATGTAATTTTGCAAAGGTTCCACAAACTCAGAATTTGCTAATTTCACCCAGCCCTAGGAATGAGGCTACAGAGTATGTACAAGGTTTGGAGAGATGTGCAAAACACACACACAGTTTTGGACATTTCTTCTATCCTAACTTTATTTTATGGAGCTCATATTCTGCTTTTCCTGAAAACTGTTTTTCCAAAATGCTTGATCCAACTTTTCTAAACATTTGTTAACTGCCTTAATATGTCTCTGAACTGCACTAATAATTATCCATTACAAGCATGTTAAAAGCATAGTTCTGCTCATTAAGCCCTTTTAACATCTTTTTAAGTTGCAAGTCCTTGTCTACTATAGGTTTACAAATTACTACTTAGGCAATTGAATTAGTGAAAACTATTTCTGTTTGTTTAAATAAGAACTTCTTAGCTGGATTGTATCTTTTCTTGCACAGAATGTTTTCTTTCTCTCATCTTACTTGTATACCAAAATAGCTCCATGTTATAACAGTGATAGCCACACATAATCGCCATTAGCTTGAGTGTACATAGTTGAAAATCAAAACAGTGATGGAGATACCAGCAAGGAGCACAACACAGGTGATAATCATCAAATATATTTATGTAGGTGGTACCCCACAACTCTGTGGGGTTGAACCTCACACTTTGCTTACTTTCAATTTTCAACTCCAAGGCATGTCAGGAGGGGAGACACTGTAAAAAGAAAATCCAACTTGTGACACAAACAAATGTTTACCCCTCCCTGCCCCAAACTCTTAACCTATCACACTGTAGCCGCCACCCCACCACCACACACACATGGCCAGCTCAGTAACGCCACGCTCACTACCTGCCACATACTTTCTTCCTTATCCCCTTACCAGTCAACATCCTGTAATCATTGCTCTTATTCCCTCGCAACCCTATATCCTAGCTCTTTCTTTCCTTGCTACCCTTCCAGGGTAGCTCACATAACAGGCGTAGAAATTCAGTTGCTCATATCTGAATCACTCATTTTCAGTCGCCCACATCACAGGACACCTACGAAAATACCTGGTCCCTTGAAATGGGTTACTTTTCAACATTGCTGTATTGTTGGAAGATTACTATAATCTGTAGAAAAGTCTGTACAAAATGCACTTAAAGTTAAATTACTTTACTGAACAAGGAGCAAATCTCCATTTCCGGGTGTTCTGCTTTCACTAACATGTTTTCTAAGATGTTATATCTGCTTTCCAATTAAACTGTTGCTTCTTTTTCATAACAAGCAATGGAACTATATCATCTAGCTAAAAGGGTCCTATACTCTGCTACAACGAGATCACCCAAGGAGCATGACTGTTCTATTTGTAGAAAGACAACAAGTATTAAAATAGGTAGATAGATAGATAGATAGATAGATAGATAGATAGATAGATAGATAGATAGACAGATAGATAGATATTAAAGAACACCTTTCATGGCACTGGTGCTACAGTGACAAATGAAGCTACCTTGCTCCATGTTCGCCGTGGTAAAAAAAATTATATTGTGCCATTTCCTGGAGTGGAGGGATCATATTTTGGCTCTGAGGAGCAGACCTGCTGAGCCCCTTCCATTTCCTGATTTGAGATATGCCCCACGCTGTTCCACATTCTGACATCACAATGTGCTAGCGTGGGGCACACTTCATTGTCTATGGAGCACGCCCCTGAGCTAGCACATTGTGATGTCAGAATATGGAACAACATGGGGTGTATCTCCAGCTGAGAAGTAGAAGGATCAGTGGCCTGGCCTCAGATCCAAAATACAATCCCTCCACTCCCCAAAATGGCACAATATAAACAGTTTTTTCTTACTTCTGCAAACTCAGAGCAAGGTAAGCTTCCTTTGTGGCTGTAAGGGGAATATGGTGAAACAGTGCATGAAGGTGCACTTTAAAACAGACAGAAAGGCAGACAGACAGACAGATAGACAGATAGATAGGTACAGATTCACATTTTGATAGTTATGTTTCCATATAGCAGAGTACATGAGCAAGTATGGTGTTCATCACTTTTACTGGACTGCAGCTATTTTCATAATACTTATAGACAGTAGCTGGTGGTATATTCTGGTTTGGAAAACCTTGACTGACTGACTTAGTTTTGAATGATATTGAAAACAATTACAGAATACTGTGTGGACAGGTTATCTATGGAAAGCAATGTAAGTCTTCTTGGGTATTCTATTAAAGACTGTATAAACCACACTCTGATTATTCTGACTTGTCCCCTTATCTTACAGTACAAAGCAATCAGAAAAGCTCACTGCCATTCTAAGCTTTGAAGAAAATAGTGCAGACCGCATTTCAGCCTATTTCCAGAGGTGAAAATAACTTTCAAGCAGTTCATAAAAGGTCTATCCAGTTCACAACTCACTCTAACATTATTTTTCTAAATACTAATGGATTTTCTCACTTCATAAAAGTTCTCTCAAGAGTTCTACAGAACATAATAAATAGCATTAGCAATTGCAAGATTAGATAGACAGACAGACAGACAGATAGACAGACAGACAGACAGATACAGACTAACGTTTTGATAGTATATCTCCATATAGCAGAGTATATGAGCAAATATGGTGGTCAGCAAATGCAGACTGCTACCACTCCACTCCTGACTCCTGTACCTGGAAAGAGGTTAATCACAGTAACAAAAATCACCAGCACTAGGTTCCAATACCATAATATGTTTAATAAACTGCAGAGTACATACAATACCACAAAACAGCAGTAGCTACAAAGCAGAACTTCCTGACCAGGTTTGCCACATGCTTTCTCAAGGGGTACTGGTTGAGAAGAGTAATGTGGCTTTTAAAATTCATACAACCAGTCCTGTGGCTAGTGCAGTTTAAAGGTGCAGTGCAGGAATACTATTCAGCCATTATCAAAACTTGACCTGTTGGACAGATTTTTACTTAAATCTTAAAAAAAACATTTGTTGCAAAATGTAGTAACTTTGATTTTTAAATGTGCGAGATATTTTCACTTATTCTATACTTAATACTTTGCAGACAGAATAGTTCCACTGGAGCTCACAAGTCAGTTTTGAGTTCTATACCTGTGCCCCTATGGCTGGCCTGTTTTTTACTCACAGCTTAGTGAATCTCCTAGCATGGAACCTGCAAAATAAAAGAGATAGCTGTCAGAGTATGGTGCAGATAGTTGAGAAAACACAATATGGTACATCTAATTCATACACTGCAATGCCAAGCATTGTTTTAACAATTTACCATGACGAGCTGTGACATACCACTACTTTTAACTCCCACTACTTCAAAGTTTCCTTCTCTTTTTTAATGAATGACATTACATCAGGTCAGTCATTAAGGCCTTAGGGTTATAGCCCCAAGTTGAAAGAACCACAATGCATCTCTTTCCAACAATAAGACTTTCAAATCCTCCCACCCCATTTTCCCAAGGTCACTTTTTGATACCACTAAATTTAAATTCATGCTTTTCTGCTTGTGGGGCTGCCTTTATATGAGCTGCCAATGCATTAGTGACATCTATCTTGAGTATAGCCCTTGCATGTTCCCACTCAAGTTTTCATAATTTGGTGTTTTTCCTAGATAGGTGCAGACTAACATGTTAATAGTATGTCTCCATATAGCAGAGTACATGAGGAGTTAGGTGGTCAGCAATTTTACTGGACTGCAACTATTTTCATAACACTTGTAGACAGTAGCTGGTGGAATATTCTGATTAAGAAAACTTTAATTGACTGATTTAGTATTGAATGGTGTTGAAACAAGTTCCATAATACTGTGTGGACAGGTTATATGTGGAAAGCAATATAAGTCTCCTTGGGTATTCTATTAAAGCCTATATAATAACCACACAATTATTCTGACTTGTTTCCTCATCTTACTGTACAAAGCAATCACATGAGCTCGTTGACATTCTGAGTTTTGAAGAAAGAGAGTGAAGACCACATTTCAACCTATTTCCAGAGGTGGAATAGCTGTAATGCAGTTCATGAAAGGTCTATTTAGTTCACAACTCAATCCAATATCAGTTTTCCTAAGAACAATGAATTTTCTCACTGCATAAAAGATCTATCAAGAGCCCTATATGGCATAATCAATAGCATTAGCAACTGCAGATTAGAAACATAATGACATAAATATAATGGCAATGTTTCTTCTAGCTATCAGAAGCGTTAATGCCTTGTAACTCTCAATGAACTTCTATCAATATTTAACCTATATTGACCCACTGGCTGATTGCTATGCATGCTGCAGTACGTTTGTCTTCTGACACAGCCTGGTTGATGACTGTGACAAAACTCTATTGATGCATTTTGATTTGCCATGTCAAAATGAAAGTGCAGAACTGCTGATGACTGTTTTGGTGGATTGTACATTCAGCCTTGTCAATTAGATTGTTCATGGAATGGTCTGAATGGACTTGGTTTCAATCTCACATGAAAACATAGATTATGTCAGAAGAAAAAGCCCCAGTAATACATTCAGTCTGCCCATTTCTCTGCTTAGCTCCATGTGTGACTTAATGCCAGAATGGATTTAGAGATCTGATAGAGTGGCTGTTTATCTCCCATTATCCAGTTATCCATTCCCCATTCTGTCAGTGGGTCCTACTATTCCCTTATACCTGTTCCAACTAAGTTTTGAACCCAGACACAGCAGTGGCTTCAACCAACTTTCTGAGTAGTCTGTTCATTCATCTACTACCAACTCTGTGAAGAACTTCCTCATGTCCTTCCTGAACCCCTTCACACCAATCTCCACCTCGGTCCTCTAGTTACTTTGCCTCATTCCTCGGGAACAAGTCTTTACACTCTGCCTTGGGACTATAGGGACTAATGAGCAGACTGGATGGACCTTTGGTCTTTTCTGCTGTCACTGTCCCTGTTCCTATGTTTTTGTTGAGTCCACACAAGAACTTGCATGCCTCAGTCATATCCCAATTTCCTTCCTGGCCTCCAGTGAATATATGTTAAAGTCTGAAAACCTTTCCTCATATGACTTCTCCTGCTGCCTCTGGATCATCTTTTGGTCATCCTTTATATGGCTTCCATGTGGCCTTGTCTTTCTTCAGATGTAAACTCCAAAACTGTCTGCAGAATTGAAGGTGTTGTCTTTCCAGGTGCCTGTATAGGGCATTATCACCTCCTCCTTTTACCATCAAATCCCTTTCCTATACATTAAAACTTCCTGTTTGTCTTCTCGTACACTGTTGCACTGAGCAGTGGAACTTGAAAGTGTCATTTATCGTGATGCAATTCAGGACTTTCTCCTTGGCTGCTTGCATCATCCTTACTCCCCATCCAGAAGTCTTTTTACAGTGCTAACTGACAGTAAGTATCACTTTTGTTTTGTTGTTGTCATTACCTGGATTACTTTTCCAGTTCTTAAGGTCTCTTTTCATTTCTCTAACTCCCTTCTAAGTGTTCAGTTTACTGCAGATCTCAGTGTCATCAGCAAAGAGACACACTTTATTCTGGATTATCTCTATATATCGCAAATGAAGATATCAAGAGTACCAATCCCAGAACCGATCCCTGTGGTATCCCTACTTAAGACACATCTGTGCTCTGAGTGTGTCCTATTGATAACTACCCTCTGTGTCCTGCCCCAAGCCAGTTCCCTATCCACTTGATAAGTTTGTCTCCTACCCCATGTCTCCCAGCTTTTCTGTTAGTCTTTTGGGTGGGACAGAATCAAAGGCCTTTCTAAAGCTGAGGTACAATACATCCACTGCTTGGTTCATGTCTTTGCATTGTGGTCCATTCAATGATGCCTATCAGCTTAGTCTGTCATGATCTACTTGTTACAAACCCATGCTGCTTCCACTCTTGCAACCCACTTGCTTCCAAGAATTTCACAATTTGTCCCTAATGGAGTTTCCAAGTTTGCCTATCTTTGATGTTAGACTGACCAGTTTGTAATTTCCAAGGCCATCCCTGTCCCTGCTGTTGTGAATTGACATGACATTAGCTAACCTCAAGTCAGCTGGAACCATCTCGGTCTCAAGGAAATAATTGAACATATGTGTTAACAGTGTCACCAGTGTCTTCCCACTTCCTTTAGCACTCTAGAGGTACAATCCATCAGGGCACTGTACTTTGTTCACCTCAGAGTTTTGTGGCCACAGGGCACTCATTATTGTGACATTGGCCATAACTCCTGTCCTCTCACTACCCTCTTTTAGGCCAGCACTATGCATTCTGGTTGTGGTCTTCCCATCATTGTAAACAGTGAACAAAATAATCATTCAGTATTCAGTACCAGTCTTTTCCCATCCTTCTCTACTGATGTTCTTTTCTTCCTTCCTTAATTTGATAATTCCCCATCTAATTGTTTTTCCTTAATGTACATAAGAAGGTTTCTTCTCCACTTGACCTCTCCACTAACCTCAGTTCTTTCTCTGTTAATCATTACTTACAATTACTATTGCCTCTTTCTGCCTTTTTAGATAATCCTCCCACTTGGCCTCATACAACACTCTTTATATGTTTGTATTGTTACTCTATTTGCCCTTATTTTCCTCTCACCATGGTGGAACACCAGATCAGGATTTTGTTTTTGTTTTTTGTCTCATGCACAATGCCTTCATCTCCATTACATGCTTATTTATGTAATTCTACTGTATTTGACTTCTGTTTCTTCTGCTCTCCATATCCTACTAGTTTATCTTTCAGCATTACCCCATCATGCTGACCCCCTCTTCTGTAGTCCATGAACACAGTTTTGAATGAAAGTGATGCATTCCTGTAGTTTACGCCAGAACTGCACTGAACTTTGATCATTAGACCCCGTGGTCCTGACCTGTATATCTCTATTTTTTTCAGTATTTGTTAACTGGGTGAGGGCTCACTAGGCACAAGTGCCTATTTTCAGGGGTGATCCAGGAGCACTGGGTGGTTAAGTGACTTGCTCAGAGTCACACAGTGTACAAGTGGAGGTTGAGGTAATCAAACACGGGTCTGTTGGATATAAGCTCATTCACAGCTCATTACTTTAACTTCTAGGCTATACTGCCAGCCTAGTCCTATTTCCACATTTGATAGAACCAGATCAAGGGTTCCCCTCTCTAGTCAGTTCCCTGGCCCACTGTAAAGACAACAGTCTTGTGTTACCCTTAGAGGTTATTAGGGTGCTGCATTGTTGAGTACCTAGAGCCCAGTGGGGCACAGGACACAAAGCAGCATGGATTCATAGCAGGAAGGTCATGTCAGAGGAATCTAATAGATTTCTTTGACTCGTGACCAAAGGAGTGTAGACCAGGGAGGGGCTGTGGACATGACCTACCTAGACTTTAGCAAGGCATTTGGCACAGTTCCACACAAAAGAGTAATAAAGAAATTAGCCAGCCTGGGGTGGGATCCAGGGTGGTAGCCTGGGTAAAACATTGGCTGGACAACAGGACACAGAAGGTAATAGTAAATGGAGTCCACTTTGAAGAAGGGGGTTACTAGTGGGGTACTGCAGGGTTCAGAACTGGGTCCAGTCCTTTTAATGTATTTATAAGTGACATTGCGGATGGACTGGAAGGAAAAATATGCTCTTGCAATGACACAAAGATTCGCAACAGGTTGATACAAGGGGTGGAAAGGATGAGAAAGGAATTGGCAAGGTTGAGGCATGGTCAGAAGTACGGCAGATTGGATTCAATGCAAAGAAGTGCAAAATAATGTACCTGGAAATCAAAACCCAGGAGAAGAGTACACAATGGAGGGAGGAGGTAGTAACAACAACAAAATGGAAAGGGACCTGAGGTAATCATACCAGATAACCTTAAGGTTGGCAAGCAATGTGAGAAGACAGTAGGGAGACCTGGGTGGATACTGGGATGTATAGGGAGATGTATCACCAGCAGAAAACAAGAAGTTGTTATCCCTCTGTACAGACAGTTGGTGAGACCCCATCTGAAGTACTGCTTCCATTTCTGGAGACCCCATCTCCTCAAGGACATAGGATGGAGGAAGTCAGAGGAGGGCAACTAAAATGGTGCAGGGTCTGCAAGAGAAGCCATATAAGGAGAGACTAACAGAGCTTAATATGAATACCCATGAGGAAAGGAGGGAAAGGGGGACATGATAGAAACGTTTAAGTATCTCAGTGGAATCAACAAAGTCCAAGAGGCTATCATCTTTCAGAAAAGATATGTTCAAGAACAAGGGGACACAATTTGAAGATAGAGGGGGACAGCTCAGGGGCAATGTGAGGAAGTTATTTTTCACAGAGAGGGTGGTGGATGCATGTACCCGCCTTCCTGAGAAGGATGTGGGGTCTAAAACTGTGGGAGAATTCAAGAATGGATGGGGCAGACATAAGGCAATTCTTGTGGTCAGTAGGAAGAAATTGGCTGTTGGTTAGCTAGGATCTGCAGCTTATCCAGTAGGTAGGGAAATTGGTAGACTAGGTGGCCAAGCAGACTTATCTGCCTTCAAAGTCAATGTTTCTATGACATTACAGTGCGGGACACTACAGCACCGATTTCTGGTTTTGCCACCCTCCCCGAGGTCCGCCCCGGAGTTAGAATAATTATAAGGGAGCATGGAGGTGCAGTCCCCTGCTGAAAAGAGAGGTTGACAAAATCAGCGATTGGTGCTGTGATGACTGTGCACACTACTGCCGGTGCCCTGACATGGAGGAACTTTGTATTCCATTCACCAGTGTCTAACTTCTTCTAATGCTGGCTGCTGGGATTTCCCAGTCCACATCCAGATCCAGAATAGTTAGGTCACCCGTCATCACCATCTCCCTATTGCTGATACCTTCCTGATCTCCTCTACTAATTCCCTGTCTCCATCCTCCTTCTGGTTTGGTGGTCCATGCACAACACTCACCCTGATGCTTTGCCCCCTTCAATTGTCAGTTGCACCCAAAGGTTTCTATTCCATGCCCATCCTCAGAGTAGTATATTTTGTGGCCTCTACACCATCTCCTGTGTGCTGTGTCACCAATCTTTCCCTGACCTTTTGCCTTTCCCCTGTAGAGTGAGTAGTCTCATACTGCAAGGTCCCAATCATGTTTTATATGTTACCCATGTTTTCATTATAGGTAATGTGTCCATGTTAGCTTCTCACACCACTGTCTGAGCTCATTCATTTTGTTCCCAATGCTTCTGGCATTAGAGCAGACCACCCTCCAGTACCTCTATCTCCTAAACTTACTGGTTCCACTGAGCAGACCTACCATACTCATTCCTTGTATTACTTCACCTTCATTGCTTCCCATTCTGCCTGACATTGTCCCCAGTGTTTGATGTAGTTCTCATTTACTATCCCTCTCTATGTTACCCTTTCCACCATGATTGACAACCTCCCCCATTTTGGGAGTGTTAGCTTAGTATCCTCACCTGAGTTCTCCTCACAAATGCCCTGAAATATATGCCTCAATCCCTGCTCAGTTCCTCTGTTCTTGCTTATCAGGATCAAGGCTATCCAGTTTAACTCATTGAATCCTGGTGGCCATTTTGGGTCGGGTTCTGTAATGGATGGTTCCGATGCCATATGACATCTACTGGACCCAATGAGTTAAATAGGCCTTCTTACAATCAAAAACACCAGAGTTTCCCAGAAATGGAAACCACTCCTCAGTGCACACTCTTTTCAACCAGTTTTAAATTGGAAGATTTTAAGTGTCTTTGCTTCACCCCACCTATACCTTTTGAGGACCTCAAGGAAGGACAAAGTATCAGCTATCTTCTTAAGCCTGCAACCAAATGTTCTGAAATGAGCCTTCACTGCTAATTCCTGCCAGATTATTCATTCTGAGCTGGACAATAACAGCTGGCATGTGTTCCACTTCCCTATCCAACTCAGCAACACTGGGTGACTAACCTATCTGCTGCCACCCTTCAGAGACAGCATGCCACCCTCCCTTCTTGTCTGTGGCACAGACCACAATCTATGTAGCTCCAACTATAGTATCCCCTACCCTCAGTACAATCCTTATAAATATCTTTTCCTGGCTGATGCTCCCCAGCAGGCATTGCAGCTGCTGGAGCTCAGGTTGCCACATCGCTCACTCAAGGGACGAGGTAGCACGTAGCATTTAACTCAACATAATGAGGCAGTATAGCACAGTGGTTTAAGGCTCTGAGCTGCAAATCTGGTGACATCCAGCAGACCAGACCTGGGTTTGAATCCCATAGCTTCCACTTGCATACTGTGTAACCCTAAACAAGTCTTAACTTCCCTGTGCTACTTGGAAGTCACTCCTGTAAAAAGCTTTCAGCTTAGTGTGTTACACCTGGTTAAACAACTAAATAAAATAAAATAATGAAATGGTTGCTTGTTGTGACTTCTATGGCCCTTACATCCCAATTGTCACCTACTGGCCTCACTTTTTGCTCACTACCTCCCAACCCACATTACAAACTACTGGAGTTACTGATGAAGAAGCATAACAGTCCCCACTGCAACCTGCTCTGCAGCTGGCCATAATTTGCCAGCTACTCTGCAGCTAGTGATTATGGCCCATGCTATCACCAGCTCTGAGTGTCATAGACTAGAGTGTGGCATCTGCATAAGGAGCTTCTGCAGGATCTACAGATAATTCTGCAGTTCCACAGGAACTCTGCTTGTTCATGTATCTGGTAACTACAGTTTATAAGCAGAATGGCATACAGTAGTGTAATGGAACCTAGTAATTTCCTATCTGGGGTAGATTAACTTTGCAATAAATCAGTGTGTAAACTATACAGTTATGGAGTTGAATTAATTAATAACTGTAGCAATCTCCTATCTATCATAATGGTGTACAAGTACATCCAAACAGGTGTCTGAAAGGTAGGCTGCAATCATGTTAATCAGTATCTTTGGCAAAACAACCTATATAGGGTAGATCATTCAAGGTACTCACAGGATAATAGGCTGACAGAAGGCAGTAAAGGTTATGATTGGAAGTCAGTCAATTGTTATTTGTGGGGTGACATCTGACAGTATGGAGCATAGGTATAGTGGGGTTAGTCGGCTGCAGGGACTGTGGGGTGCTCGTTTTTCAGGATTACGTTCGGGAGGAGGGTACTGCCCCATATGTAGTACCATTGTTGAGCTCAGTGCACAACTGGTAGTAGCAAGATGGAGATATCTCAGCTGTGAGCCCAGCTTATTTATTTATTTAGTTTTTGTTGACCAGAAAAGGAGGAAAAGGCTTAGCTGATACTCATATTTGTATCCCCACTCCCAAAGAGGCTTATTGCCCAGGCTGCTGGAGGGTGGTGTGGGGAGGAGGAGGAAGGCAGAAGCAGTCAGAATGTGGTTATCCAAACCACAAATCCCAACAGCAAATCACATTGCACCGCTGAAGGAGGTGCAGGTACCTGACTGTACCAGGGGACACAAAGTCAGTGAGGAAGAGTAGGCAGGATGACATGGTGGCATCCAGGGTTGAGAACAGTAAGAGGGTAGTAAGGACTATTTTAGTTGTAGGGGGCTCAATGATTATGGGGCAAAGAAGCTTGTAGGCAGAGTTTGAAGGAAGGGGTAGTCAGATGACTTCCTGGTGCATCAGCCATCCAGGATATGGATATAATAGGGATGGCGGAAGAGGAGAAGTAGAGAGCTGGGGTGATGGTACACTTGGATTCCTATTATCTGGTAAACTGGTATATTGGACACAGTAATGTTCAACTTTCAGAGGCTGGGGACAGTTTGAAGGCACACTCAGTTTCCCTGAACTTTTCCCAGATCTTCCTTTGTGGGGAAAGAGATAATGGGAAGGATAGGGTGAGGAAGGAGGAGACTGAAAAGTTTAACCGGTTGTTGAAGGGTGATGTCAGGACTGTTTATGGGCAACTTGGCTTGGCTTCTGGGACAGGAGGTACTTTAAGGTTTATGACCTTAACAAGGAAGGGATAAGTGCACTGGGGCAGAAGTTTGTTGTCTACATTTGTGAACAGTTAAACTAGCTGCAGAGGAGGCTGAGGCTAGGGGAACCACTGAGAAAGAAGATTGAGTGGGGAATCTAGCCAGGGCTCCCCAGAACTGGGGCTTGGAACATTGCAGAGGAAAACAGTATGGTAGCTGTTAACAATAGGTTAACAGAAGTGGTCGAGGAGGGAAGGATCCCTAAGCTGGTAAAAAAACAAGAGAAACAGGAAATCAGGTAGATTAGAGAGCTCTCTAAAATGTGGTAGGTGTATGCATAAAATAAAAGTGGTCTGCCTTAATGCCTGGAGATTGGAAAACAAAATTAGTGAGTTCGGACAATGGTGGCATATGCAGGTTATTGGCATCACGGAAACTTGGGCCACAGGGAATACTCATAACTGGGACCTAGCAGTCTCAGGCTACACCATGTTAAGGTAGCATAGATGAAAGGTTAAAGAGGAAGGGTAGTCCTCTGTGTCAGGAAGACATTGAGGTAGTAGAGGATGGGTCCATCAGGGATAGGAATGGGGAAATAGAATCACTGAGGGTTCAGATCAAGGCAACAATATGCATGAAGTTGCACAGGAGGTCTAGAGACTACAGGATGGGGTAGAGGGTGATAGGGAACCAGGGACAGAGAGAGAGAGAAGGGAGTCACAAGGGAGGTGGTGGTAGTGGGAGTATATCAACTTGTTGACACTGATTGGGACATTCCAGCAGCTAAAAATGCCTCATGGCAGGCCCTCCTAGATACATTGCAGGACAGCATACAAGTGCAGCTGGTCAAAGAACTTACATGGCAGACTGCCATTCTTGATGTGGTGCTCAGCTACTCAATTGATATCTGAAGTGTTGATTGGAGAACTCCTGGGGACCAGTGGCCATAACACCATATGTTTGAACTGACCCTCAATACTATGAGTGTGCCCTGATCAAAGGCCAATGTTCTTGATTCCATAAGAGCAGACTATAACTAGATGAGGAAATTAGTCTGGCAGAAGTTGGCTGGAGTGTATAGAATTACAGGAGTGGAGGAAGAGAGGAGAAAGTAATGTCATGCTTGAGGAAGTTACCAAGAGAAACAGGTTCTATAAACCAATATGGTTCTCTAAGATAATCAGGAGGCAATGAGGGACAAGAAAGAAGGCCTTCATCAGGTACAAGGAGAAGCAGGGGTGAAGAATAGAATGAGAACCAAGAATAAACTGTGGAGAACCATAGAGTTGTCAGGAAACAAAAGCAGACCCAGAGCTTGGTATTGCAAAAGGGGTCAAGAGCAGGAAACATTTTTTAGATATAGTAGGAGGAAAAAGGAAGATGGGAGGAGGAACTGTCGCACTTCCTAAAGTGGTCGGGGTAATAGATGAGGATGAGCAGAAGGCATCCATTTAATGACTTCTTCTTCTCAGTAATCCAAAAGGAGTATAGTAGGCAATTGCCAGAAAGTGGCACAAAGGTTGCTTAAAAGGGGATCACGGAAATGAAGTAGAAGGTATTTTCAAGTGAAAAAGTCAGAAAATGGCTTGGAGACCTGAAGGTAAAAAGGCCCACGGGCCAGATGGGATGCACCAGGGGTGCTCAGTGAACTGGCATCAGAAGTATCTGAACCTCAGGTAGGGCTACTCAATAGTTCATTTCAGTCAGAGGTGGTTCCGAAAGACTGCAGGTTAGCAGCCATAGTTCTATTTCTCTTGGATGGGGACAAGGAGCAACCTGGTAACTATAGATTTTCCAGTCTTTCCTCCATTGTGGGTAAACTGATGATGATTCTAGTAAAACAGAATCTAGTGGACTACCTGGAGAGAACTGATCTCCAGGGTACTAAAACATCATGCGATCATGGCACAGAGTTCTTTCACACCAACGTGATATATTCTTTGGCTGACTAGGGCAGTGGATAAGAGACATGCATTGGATTTGCTCTGCTTTGACTTCTGAAATTCATTTGAATCACTGCCACACATAAGACTGATGAGAGACACCTTAGCATCTATGTGCAACAATGGACACAGTAAATGGGTGAGATGCTTGGTGGTGGGAAGAAAGCATAGGGTAGTGGTCAATGGAGTCAAATTTGAGGAGAAGAAGGTTACCAGTTGGGTGCCACAGTAATCTTTGCTAGGTCCATTCCTTTTCAGTATGTTCATCAATCATATTGAAGATGGAATTCAGAGGAGGATGTGCCTCTTCACAGATGACACTAAGCTCTGTGGTAGGATAGATAGTGTGAAGAGAGGTTGAGGAATTGTACAGGGACTTGCAAGGTTGCGGAGGTAGTCCAAGGTTTTGCAGTTGAAATTTATTACCAAAAAGTGCCAGGTGATGCATAAGGGGAGAAGAATCAAGGACAGAGTATTGGATGGGAGGGGTTTAGGTTGGGCACTTGATCAGAGGAATGGGCCTTTGAAGTCATCATAAGTGACCTCTCTAAGACAATCTAGCCAGTGTGACAAGGCCTACAGTAAGGCAACAAGGATGATGAGGGTGCATTTGGAGAGGTCTGGACAACAGAAAGAAAGGGGTATTATAAGCTTTTGTAGATCACATTTAAGACAACATCTGGAATACTGTGCCCAGTTCTGGGTCCTCACCCAAGGAAAAACAAAGACAGGCTGGAGACAGTGCAGCATAGGTAAACAAAATGATTCAGGGCCAGCAGGGCAGGACCTCTGAGGATCAGCTTTGGTGCTGAAACTTTACTTGCTGGAGATCAGAAGAAAGAGCAGAAACAGAGATCTTCATGTTCCTTCAAGGAATGAACAAGATAAACAGCAAGGAGCCAACAACAGGAAGATCTACTCTAGAACATGCGGAACTGAGTGGAAGCTTGTGGGGGTGGAGAGTCAGTAGGGATGTGAGAAATTCTATTTCAAAGAGAGTGGTTAAGCTTTGGAATAGTCTGATGGCTGAATTGGTAGATTCAAAAACCAGTAATGGTTTCAAGTATGGGTGGGATAGAGTTAAGGGCTCAATAGTTACTCAAGGGGTGTGAGAAGGTGGAGAACATGAGTATGTAGTGTTTACAAAACCATATATAGACAACATGTCTCAGTGTACAATACAGTACTACAGCAGACTGGAAGAACAGTAGTCTTTTTCTGCTGTCCTTGTCTATGCTTCAAGATCTTTATGACAGGAGTACTACCAAGCTCCTGCAGACCAGGCAGTCTCCACTCCCCCCCAGTGTACTCTGTAAGAGTGTGTACAGGTTCTGAAGCTAACTAAATCCCTGTCTTAAGGCTCCAGACACTGCAATTTAAAGTACTGTATATGGCTACTCTAGGCTCCCACTGTAATGCTTTAGGTTCTTAAGATAGGGTTTTGTTTTCAAGTTATATCTTAACAAACCATGAGTACAAACCCTACACTGCTTACATACCCACATAGGGTTGGACTTACACTTTTCAAGTTACTAACCCTCAGTCCCTGAGTACAGACACATATACATATACTGTACAAAAACATAAATATAAAAGATGTAAGTACTTATTTCATGTGTATGAAATATTTGCATGAACCAAATGCCAAGAGCAAATCAATTGCAAATTGGCCCTATGCACAATAGGGCAGATTGACTAAGCACCGCATATCTGAGGTGTGTAGGCAACCTATGTCCAAATGCTGTGCAGCAGGGGTCCAGCGGACCCCAGCAGCATTCACAGTGGATGCACAAGCCCAGTGTACAATTGATCCACTGGCTGCTTGCACAGCTATGCACCATGGGTGGTCTGGGGGAATGGCAGGGTGTGCCCACACTCTGTTACTTTCACTAAGGTGTTAAGTGCTGCACATAGGGATGGCACATGTTACAGCAGCAGGGATCCTGACATAACTGTGCATGCACTCACCAATGACACCAGCTGTCTGCGGGTGGCACAGGGTATCTCTGCACCATGTTCCCCAGTCCTCCAAGCTGCATGGCAGAGCTGTGGGCAACCATTTGGGCTCTTGCCCAAACTTTTAAAATCTGTGGACCTGCCCTTCCCAGAATCCCTGCCCATGCCCAGGAGGGATCCACTTCAGACCCAGGATGTGTATCTGCTTGGATGTCTTCCTGTGTCCTGGGATTCACTCCTGCACAACTGCACTCCACACCAAGTAGTTACACACCAGAAGGGCAGGCCCACAGACAGGTGACCAGTATTAGTGAATGCCAGCCACCTTGCACCTCTCCAGAGGCATGGAGCTACGTGGGCCAGGCACATGCATCTCACATGTACCTGGCCCACCTTGTGCATAGGCCCCTTTATTTCTAAACTGATAAAAGACATTTCTCAATATGCTAGAACTTGGTAGGCTGCTATTTCAAATAATCTCTCAGAACCAGAAACCTATGTCAAAAAGTTGCTTCTTAACAACAGCCAGATTGTGGCTAAAGGCTTTTCTAAATCTTGTTTTTAAAACAACAAGAGATAACTAGTCCAGAGAGCCCATCCAACAGACATAAACAAAATCATAGCACCAAAAATCCATAGTCCACACAGCAACAAATCAACAAATCCTGGTGACAAGGACAACCCCAACTGGTGACAAGGACAACACCACAAAAGGCACACACAAACTCTCATAATATATATAACTAAAATGAAATTTACACTAGCAGTGATTTATCACAGAACAAATGTGAAAACCATCCAGCCACCAGGTAACATCAGGCATACAAATCCCACACCTTCCTGTAGGCAACAATGTTCTCCCTTTCAATCCACAAACTGTACAAAAGAAACATATTTAAAAGTTAAGAAAAAGGGAAACTTGCACTTAGCTATGTGAGCTCTATGGAGGCAGAGACCATTTTTAGTATATGTAAGTTGGATCATGCCTCTCATTTGTCATTTTTATGTTCCTACTACTTCCGACTGTAATTGTTTTGAGAAAGAATCCTAGATAAACAAATATATTTGTGACACAAAGGTGAAATCATTAATCAAAATTACTGATATTTGCAAAAAGCATAAGACACACCTCAGTAAAACTACATTAACATATAAAATAGTAAGCCCTGATAAGTTTTCATTTGTTTCTAGCATTATCATAATCAACATTGTCCAAGCGTGCATTGTTGGGTAACTGGACATGATATTTGAAGTTTAAATGGAACTTATAAAGAACCATGAGTCACATCTTCTAGAATATATATCTTCATGTGCTTTTTCACTTTGTTAGACCAATAGCAAAAGGTGAAACTGTTGCCCTTTAAGATATGGCTTTAACTATTAAGGACATAGATGGGAGAGTTTACATGATACACTGTCATACACAGGATCTGCAGAGAATCACTGTGCGGATTCACAAAGGTTGCTGCAAGCTGCTACAATGGCAGCTTGTGGCAACAGCACTGTGTCCTGGACCCTGTACCCGATTCAGTATAGGACAGGGTCCAGTAGCTCATCTGGCAGCTTGCAGCAGTGGTAATAGGAAGGGTGCAGCCCCTCATAATGCTGCAAGTCATGGGACAGATGGGTAGCAGATGCGCCCTGAGAGTGGGCTGTGGTGCCCCCTCACGCCACCAGTCCCCACAGAATACATCAAAAGCCCAGTGTGGGCTATCCCCTCCCAGCCTCGATGCCCAATTCCCATACCCTGCACCCACATCCCATCCTGTCCCCACTGTTACAACACACCTGCATCATGCCCCATATATCCCTGGTAATTTCAGTGGCCCCCACCTGACAGTGTGAGCCCACCCACTCCCTCCCCCATCAATACCCCACGGCAACTTGCACAGCCCAGCTCTCAACACTGCGGCCAGCCACCAACTGAGCTGTCCATTGAGTGCTTACAGTTAATATACACACTCTGTGAATGACAGCGCTGTACACGCTCCATAGACAGCTCAGTCTACCTGGGGTTGTCTGTGATGGTGGGATGGAAAAGCAGAGTAATAAGGCAGACTGTGGTGGTAACAACTTTCATGGCATTAGACAGCATGCCACACATACAAGACTTGCTACTGACAGGAATTGATGAGTGGCTGCACTCCCTGTCCCTAAAAGCTGGCTTCATAGATAGTGATAATGGATTAAGCATTGTTAAATGTATCTACAATGGTGGTCTTGTGAGGGTTCCTGTATGGCCCACAGTTTAAATCTTGTGATACAGGAGTTTCTGTAGTACCCTGAAATCAAGCAATGCTGACTGTTGCACATCACATCTGTGCCCACTTTGCACTCTCTGGAAAGGCCCAAGACCAACTAAGGCAGATACAGATTCAGAAAAGCCTCCTCAGCACTGCCTCAGCACAGCCTCAAGCCTGAAGTTGTCATGAGCTGGAACTTGACACTTTACATGGCAGAGTGGTTGTATGAGCAGTACAAAAGCACCTCCGAGTACCTAGTTATGCACACCAGCTGTGACATTTCACGGGCTCAGTGTCTATGACAACTGAACAATGGCAACTCATGGATTCAGTAATATTAATTTTGATGGCATTTGAATATGCCACAGGCAGCAGTGGTAACACTGCATCCATTAGTCAAGCCATTTTGAACATGCCACACAGGTAGTGAGTGGTAACACTACATCCATTAGTCAAGTCATTCTACTACTCTGGGTGCTGAGGAAGACTTTGTTGAATCTGCAGCCTAGCCTTGATGTGGCTGGAGATAGGTCAAGCTGTGCATTACTGAAACACATGATTACAATATTAGACAGCAATCGACACATCACCACTATTAAGCAATCTCCAGAATTTGGAATAGCCACAATGCTGGACCCATGCTACAAACATGGCATTCTATCCATACTGGAGGAGGGCATGATCAGGTTCAAAATCTGACTGGACAGCAGGTCTTATTGGTTCACAGGGCACAGAAGTCATGTGCAAGTTCTGCAAACCACAGCACAACAAGGCTGAATGTCACTGTGGACTAAGTACATCCAGTAAGGTGGCTGAGTGGCAAAGGGTGGTGTCAGCTGCACAGTTGTCCATTGATCCACTTTGGTGTGCCTTGTCACAAGTAGAATTTGTGACCTTGATGAATCCTGTGAACAGGTGGATGATTCATCAGGAATGCATGCATCACAGACCATGGTTGAGGCCTATTTGGCAGAAAACAGGCATCTGACAATATTGGACGACCCTTTGGTGCACTGGAGTGGCAAGGTCAATGAATGGCCAGCGCTAACATCAGCAGCACTGAAGTACCTGACCTGTCCACCCTCCAGTGTAAATGTGGAAGGGTATTTAGTTCTGTGGGGGCCATAGTGTGTGACCATGTTGCTAACCTATCACCTACAAATGTCAGCATGCTTGACATTTATCAAAAATAGTGAAGGTCACATACCAAGTAGGACAACCACATTGATGTTGGTTGTGCTGATGATTCAGGCGAAACAAACCATCCTGGTGGCAGCGACAAATGGTGTACCATTGAGGCTGATGATGCAGTCATGGAAAATAATTTCCAAGTGGGTACAACTCTGGCATTGAGGATTGCAAGGGCTGCTTCCTCCTTGATGATGATGAGGAGGATTTTGGTGGGAGGGCATAACAGCAAAATTACCGGCTGAAGGCTGTCACAGTTCTGTAATGTTACCATTTTTCATGTTAAAGGGATAGGGATTTATTACTTATGTGCAGCTGTTTGAAATGTCTCTATTTTGACAAATTATAATCCATACCTCTAAATGATCCCTATTAAACTGTGCCTGAATTAAAAGCTGAAGCTATCAGCGCATTTTGTATTATTGTTTTCTTTGTATGGACAACATTCTGTCCAGTTCCTTTCATGGAATCAAGAATTCAGAGTTTTGTCTATGTCACTTCACGGTTTCAGAACCGTGGGCACTGTACTGATGAGTTCATGTTCACATTTCTGAAATCATGAAGTAACATAGTCAAAACTCCAAATTTTGGTTCCATGAAAGTAAATGCACAGAATGTTGTCCATACAAAGAAAATAATACAAATCACAACTGACAGCTTTAGTTTTTATTCAGGCACAGTTAAATAGGGATCCTTTAGAGGTATGAATATAATTTATGAAGCTAGAGACATTTTAAACATCTGTACATAAGTAATCAATTTTGTCCTGTTTAAAAAATGAAAACAGTGGCCTTGACTATCATATGACAATTGACAAATAATGACACTTCATTATATTTTGACTTCCCCTTTCTTGATTTTGAGGGTACAGTTCACCGAATGTGTGCAGTAATTTTACCTGCAGTCCTCTAAAGACAAATGTCAACTTGTAGCCGCTTAAATCCTGCTGATTGAATGACAGATATTCTCCTGACACTGAAAAACAGTAATGCACTGCAGCCAGCCACCCTGCATCTTGTGAGACACATGTAGACAGTGTGCCTGTGCCCATGCTATGAACCCTCAGCCAGCTACAGTCACCCTGCTTCTTTAGAGTGAGAAAGAGACATTGTACCTGTGCCCAAGCTATGAACCCTCAGCCAGCCACAGTCACCCTACTTCTTATCACTAATTTACAGTAAGTATGTACTAATGTCATGTACTATGGTTTTGACTTGAACTGTGGTGTGAATCCTTCCTTTACCATTTAAAAGATGCCACTATCGCCAAATACAGGCAACTGATTTTCATTTTGTTTTCCCAGGTTACAGACTGTGTAAACTTGTAGGACTGCAGTACTCTTACCACCTAAAGGATAACATCTACAGGTAAGTATCACTCTTATTTTCCCTTTCATTTTGTTTTAACTTTTTCCGCTGGTGTAAAGCATTCAACGACAGTGACATACATGCCAGATAGTATATTTTTTCTTCAGAGATGGGACAGACGTACTTTAGTACTCCATGGCTGTACCATGTATTATCCTGGTCCTGAAAACATGTGATGTGATTTAACTATGAAAGTGGGCCAGTGTGTGTCACTCACTAAATGTGCTAAGTTTTTAAGGGCTCTACTAATAGGTTGGTATTTCAAGCTGGATAAGGACTTTGCAAATAGCTTGGTATTTTAAGCTGGATAAGGGCTTTACTAATAGCACAGTATTTTAAGCTGAATAATGGCTTTACTAGTACTAGCTTGGTATTTTAAGCTGGATATAACACAAGACAGAACAGCCATGCTGGGAACTGAATGTGGTACTGCAATGAACTCCTAATAATTTCTTTTCATCTGTTTTCGGATAACATTGAGGTGCTGGGTACTGTCGTCGGTGGTATCTTCCAATCTGAAGACAGACAACAGTTGGGATATGCTGAAGACCTGGAAAGAAGATAAAACATTAATGAAACTTGTTTTCAAATGATGCCCCTACCCCCAAAAATAAATACTTACCTTGCATGGCTTGGCAGTTTCAGTACAACCAAAGTCATCAACCATCCAAAGCGTGAGGAACACAAGTGTGCCTACGACATGAGAAAAAAGTAATCAGAAATGATTCTATTTCAGTCAACCACAGTAGTAACCACCAAATAAAAATTAAATGTTACAGAACCACATTAGGCGTCAGACTCGTGATCATATGTCTGGCATGTAGATGTGATCATCTTACCCACCACGATAAATGGAAACATTCCATATGTATTATGGTGCTTCCCTGAAAAAACAACATGACAGACTACTTACAACACAGAACAAGAATCAATAGAAATTAAATGGCTATGTCTATGCCAAAAAAATTACAGTGGGGCAAACAATAACTCATCATTGTGGTATGAAGGCACACACAATGGGCAGCATGTATCAGTGATGCAACAGCCCGTCAACACAGGCAATGCTCTCTCTTGGGACACTGTGACACATTTCTGGCCTTATTCTTCATCTGAACTTTTCATAAAATTAAAGCAGCAAGACAACAGCAGCAGCAGCAGTAACTGATGTCAACAGGCAATGCTCTCACTTGGGACACTGTGACGCAATTTTGGCCTTATTCTTCATCTGCACTTTTCATGAAATTAAAGCAGTGGGAAATTAGCAGAAGCAGCAGCAACTGGCGTCAACAGGCAATGCTCTCACTTGGGACACTGTGTTGCATTTCTGGCCTTATTCTTTATCTGGACTTTTCATGACATTAAAACAGTGGGACATTCAAAAGATAGGACATTGGGGGCATGGTAGGTGATTGAATGCTATTGTGATTATTGCACTGCTGCTTTAACCAAATGAAAGGAAAACAGTCATAATTCTAATTTAAATCACACCTCTCACAAATGTATCACACCACCACTCTGCTTTCTGCAATAGAAATGCAGTTTCTAAGAGTTCTTACTTACTTTCATTTATTTTAAATGCCAAAGGGTCTGCAAAATTGCAGACACTGTGCGCTTACTACAGGTGACACTAAGGTGATGCACTGCCCGCTTCAATAAAAGTGCATTGCAGCTTGCGTTTCAGCTCCATGATTCAAAGGAAATGAAAACATGCAATGTCTGAAAAGTTGGTGACCACAGGAATTTTAAAAATAAAATAAAGCAAGCAATAAGAAAAAATTGTTTTCATCAGGAAACCATAATGGGGTGGAACATTAGGGGAGCTGGGGATTTATAATTAAGAGTGTCAAGAAATCCTTGTTAATTTATTAACATTTTTTCAGGGATTATTATTCACATCTGTACACTAATACCACATGCTAAATGATGTATACTATAAGCCAGCAACATTCAGAAGACAGAAATTATGGTGGTGGGGGGGATTAGCATGGTAGGTGACTTTAGCTGACTTTAGGGTATTTTGATTGTAGTTGTTGTGGGTATGTATACTCCAAAAGCGTTAACACAGTAAACAGTATTCAAAAAGTAATACAGCCTGACAATGAAAGCATCAGTGCAAAAGCGTTACAATTTTGACATATACTTTTTATTCTATTTTAGATTGCCACCTAATCTAATAACTTGTGTATATGAACAACACCCTTCTTTCAACAGTTTAAGTATGCACCACTACATTTATTTCAGAATCATAAGTAATAAATGGAGTGATCATTTTAATCAGCCTTAGCCCAGTTGTGATCAGTATTCTCACATGCTTTTGGACAGCAGCTATTTAAATTCAGTTCTGTTGTGAGTCTGACTACAATGAAGTCACATGCAGCAGACAGTGCTACATGACATAATGGAACAGTATCTGTTCAAACACAGCGGGAATAGTAATAAAACCAGATCACAGTAACATTACAATGAGTACTACTTTCATTATTTCTCATTAAAAAAATGGAGTGATGCAGAATAATATACACTGTGGAAAGAAGAGTAGCATACATACACAAGTTACATGTTATTAGAAATACAAAATCACAATGCCCACACAATCCAAAGCATCATGGGCTGCATATGCAAATCACCACAGAATGTTATACTGGTTCAACTTTAAGCAGAATTGCATGGTGCCAAGGCCTCTCACACAGTTTGCAAAGTGCTAACAGATGATATAGACACGTGTTTTGTCCTACCAGGACTCATCAGTATGCCTCGTCTGTTTGACACCCCAGTGGAATGAACCAGCTACCCTAAGACGGTCTGTCTGGGTTATGTTGTGGTGAACCCATTAAAATAAAAACTATTTAAAAGACAAAGAACCTCCATGCGCAAATACTGAGGCAAGGGTTACCCCAAAGGGCATTTGGCTGGGAAGCCAAGTTATTAGATAAGGGGCAATGTAAACTAGAATAAAAATTATCTGTCAAAATTGTAACTGCATTCTTGCACTGATGCCTTCATTGTCTTGCTGTCTTAATTGTTGTTTACTGTTTAATATATTACATACATTTTCATAGTATACATACCCACAACAACTGCAATCAAAATACCATAAAGTCACCATCAACCACCCGCCATAATTTACTATATTATGAATGTGGCTGGATTATACTGATATCTTGCTACATCATTCAGCATGTGGTATTAGTGTCCACATGTGAAGAATAATCCCTGTAAAAATGTTCAGAAAGGTAACAAGTATTTTAGGAGTTGTTAATTTTAGTTCATTTTTACATGACAGAGGTTTGGCAAAATGGCAGGCGCTGTGTGCTTTCATTACAGGTGAAACTGTGGTGCCGCAGTGCACACTGCAATAAAAGAGGGTGTTTGATGCCAGAATTTCAAATGAAATTAAAACATGCAGTGTCCAGTAAAGTTGGCGACCATGACTTATTATATAAAATAAAGTAAGGAGTAAGAACAAACAAATTTCTATTGCAGAAAGCAGAATGGAGTGGGTGGAGCATTTGGTGGAGGTGGGAAATCGGATTTGCATTATGAGAGTCAGGAAATACATGTTTAACAAAATTAACATAAGGAAGAAAACTTTAATTGAACATAAATTACATACTTAGGGCCTGATTCTGGGAAAGGGTGGTGCAAGTTACCATGGTTGCTTCGCCACCCGCAGCTGTGATGACCTGCCTCTTCTAGAAGGGGCAGGGTCTCCACAGCAAAGTCTTGAGACCTAGACATGCAGCAAGGTATGCCACACAGAGGCAACTACAGCATGTCATAACCACTGCCGCAGGTCGCAAGTGCATCCTCTGCCCAGCAAGCCACAACCTACATCCCCATAGCTATGCCCCACAGGCTGACACACCCCAGCCCCCAAACCCACATTGCTAAACACCCCAGAGGGTGGCACTGTCATCCCCACCCATGCCCCGACCCCGAGTCACCCACCATAAATGCAGCATAAAGCCTGCCTTGGTAGTCAAGTGGCCCCGATCAACATAAATAAATAAGGTCCATCTATTCCCTGGTAATCTAATGGCCCCACCCAGCCATGCGGCGCACCCAGCACCCCCACCCATCCCAGCCGGTGGCTGGCACAGCCACTCTCACCACCGCGCGAGGCAGACTGGAGTTCAGGTATCAGTGCGTACAGTAAAGACATGCTCAGATATTGTATCTGGGTGCATCTTTCGTGCGGCTGATACTGAACTCAGTCGGCGGCTGACCATGGAGGTGAGAGGGCTGTGCCAGTCGCTGGCTGAGGAGGGTGATGGTGGGGGTGGGAGCCACTAGACTACTGGGGAATAGACTGGCCTTTATTTATTTATGTTGATCATGGGGAGGGCACTAGACTACCAGGGCATTAAGGACCTTAACTTATATAAGATGATCGGGGTGGGGGGCCACTAGACTACCAGGGACATGATGGTGTTAGTCACTAATACTTCAGTTATAGGGGGTGCACTAGACTACCAGGGCAATGGGGAGGTATTTATATATTCTACAGTGATTGGGGGTCACTAGACTACCAGGGCATTGAGGGACAGTCATAACATTATGTTGATGGTGGGCACTAGACCACCAGGGATGTGGAGTTCTAACTGTATTTATTACAGTCTGGGGCCACTAGATTACCAGGGCAGGCTTTTTGCCACATATATGGCTGGTGACTTGTGGTTTGGGGCATGGGTAGGGGATGGCATTGTCACCCTGCAGGTCTTCTGCCAACTGGTGTTTTGGGGGCTGGGGGTATGGATAGCCCTGTGGGGCCCTGCTGGGGTGTGCTGGGCAGGGTTGGAGGGCTAGCTGAACTGACCGCTGGACAGCCGACAGGTTTACAGGACCCCGGGGCATCCGTAAGTGGTACCAGCTAAATGCTGGTGTATCTTACATTGCTGGTTCTCCTTCAGGGGTCTTGTAGAATCCCAACGTGTGGACTTTGTGGCTGCCCTTCTAGAATGGGGCACAACTTTGCCATAAACCCCTAGTGCCATGTCACAGTGGGTTTATGCGGCAACTGCTGTTTGGCTCAAGTGGCTCAGACATGTGGCGGGCTACTTTGTAGAATCATGCACGCCACAACTGCTGGCGTAAGTTGCTACATGCACCATTCTACTTTTCACAACTGCTGTTACGCCAGGCATAACCCTTCTAGAATCTGGCCCTTAGTCTGTAAATAAAAAGAATATGTTTTAAGAAAAAAGGAAATGAAGAGGACAGTTTTTTTTGTGGGAGATTTTTGAAATAGTAATTGCTTACTGGGCCAGTGAGGCTGTGGCTGACTACCACTAATGGTTCTTAACAACCTGATTATCTTAGCATTCTGAGCCTCAATCCTGTTCATCTGCTGCACTGCACCCTCCACTACATTTTAGATGGCTTCCAACTCAGATCACAGCACAGCCAGGTCAGCCTGTGTAGCAGGGTGTTCTGAGGGTGGCACTCAGTGGGAACTGCAGGAGCTGCCACTTCTGCTGCCCTGGCCATTTATCTGGGACATCGTGAGGTGAGCGCTCTACCTCTTCAGCAGCTTCAGCTGCAGAGGTGGCTTGCACCTCCTGCAGCTTTGATTCCCACTCTGCATGGTGGTGCCCAAAGGTGCATTTGCTGACCACCCATGCCCAAGTGGCCATCTTTGTGCCCCCAACGTGATGTTATCGTCCATAACTTGCACTTCACTACTGTCGGGTCGCCGGGGAGGCAGATGAAAACCGCCAGATAGGAGAGCTGCGGGAGGATAAGGCAGGTGGTGGTGGTGGTGGGGCACCAGAAATGCCACCTGCTGTGCTGCAGATGCTGGAGGGCAACACGCTGCTACTGCTGTGGTTGCTGCTGCTGCTGATGATCTTCAGGTTGCTTCTGTTCCAGTGCTGCAGGCGGCAGTGGCTGAAACACTCCTCACCAATGAAGAAGCAGCAGCTGCTGCTGCTGCTTCTGGCACCATATGACCACTTTTAACATTTTGCTGTGCCTGTGAGGGACCATTCGAAGTTGAAACAGGACCACAGTTAAGATGAAATGATCATCCCAGATTGCTGCACAATTGGGTGCCCCCACTACCAATCACTTTGGCCACCTATCTCCCATATTAACTAAAGGGAAACTGAAATCAAATATAAAATAAAAAATAGTACAACTACTAGTACTAAAATGTCAATAAGTAAAACTAAGTAATAAAATAAACTTTTTAACTAAACTAAGCTTTCAAATAAACTCAAACTGGCTGCAAAACTTAAACAACACAATCAAAAACTTGAAAACACAAAAATAGCTCAATATCTATATTTGCTACAAACGCACACTGTCCACCAACACTGCTGACTAAACAACTCCTTCTACAAGAAAAGTGAAACTAGTTTACTGACCCTGTCTCATTAACTGCCTTGGCTGCATCATGTGACCTGCAGACAGTCAAACATACGATCTGTGGGCTGTTTCTTACCAACTTCGCTTTCAAAATGTAACGTGAAGTGAACAAGCAAAGTCCATTGAAGGTGAATTTCAATCTTTTAATGGAAATTTCTTCAGTGCTACACAAATTCAAAGTTGCCCACTTCAGAGTTAACTTCTCAGGTGAATTTAAACTTCACTGCATCTCTCCTCATGAGTGTGTTATACAGGGCAAGATGACCTCCTTCTTATAGTCCTAATATCCTCCTATGCATCCAAGTATTTGGCTAGACTTTCCAGCCTCCATATCACACTGCCTAGTTTATCTTAGGTCCCTCGAGATGATAACTCCCAGGTCCCTTTCCTGCCTTGTTACTCTCCATACCTCCCCACCTAGTTTGTATTTTGCCCATTGGATCATGTACCTCATGTGCATGATCCTGCACTCTTTGCACTGAATCAGCTGCCCTTCGTCAGACCATTTCTCCAGTTTTTAAGGTTTTCACTCATTCTTTCCAACATCCCCTGGCATGTCCACCCTATTGCACACCTTTGTATGGTCTGCAGAGAGGCATGCCTTCCTCCAGTCCCTCTGCAATGTCCCCAATAAAGACATTGAAGAAGACTGGCCCCAACACTGACCCCTGACACCCTGCCATCTCCTCCCCTCTCCAGAATACCCCTGTTTACCTACAACCCCCTGACTCCCGCCAGCAGCCTGTTCTCCACCCACAGAACTACTTTTAGGATCCACCCCAGGCTGCACAGTTTGGTAATCATCCTCTATGGGGATGGTGTCAAAGGCTTTTCTGAAGCCCAGATAGGTCACATACACAGCACCACCCTGGTCCACACCTGACTACCCAGTCCTGCCATAAATTAGTACAATACGTTAGTGCAAAACACAGTGCTTAACCTAAATATAGTGAAAGTTAGGGTTAGATGTGTAAGTAAATAAATGCCATATAAGGCAGTGTATGTGTGTTAGTGTCAGCATGATAATGCTCAGTGCGTGTGGACAGTGCACTGCTATGTTATACTGCAATATATATGCATATATGTGTATATGTATTAGTCAGTGTGTGTGTATCACAACAATTGGGAAGTGCAGTAAGGTGGCTCAGGGATTAGTACAAAAATTGCTACTCTACATTCCCCGCTATCTAGATCAGTTTAAACCTTATGCATGTCATTGCTGATTTAAATGAGGTGTCTAGTGGTAATCCCCACCCTCCAATATCCCTCAGAGCCTGAAAAGAAGAAAACAGTCCCCTGATGTTCTTTTTTAATCTGTAAAAATGTGTAGACAGTACACTGCTGTGTTATACTGGAATAAATATGCATTCATTATAGATGTTTTATTGTGCCTGGAGGAAGGAGTATCTATATATGCCCCAAAATATATAATCTTCCTTGTAATATCATGGCATATGCTGATGATCCAGTTTACTGTTGCTCACAAGCTCGGGTCTTCAAAGGCAATAAAATAAACTGATGGCCAAATGTGAGGCTCTAGACCTAAAAATCAGCCTTAAAAAATAAAGCAATGGTGCTTGGGACTAACAAACCTATAGTAAGTGCAAATTAACACTAAAAATGATAACATTTATATGGTAACAGAATATGTGGGCTGGCAGTATAGCCTACAGGTTAGAGTAAAGAGCTGTAACTGAGCTTAGTATATCCATCAGACCTTGTGTTTGATTTCCACAACCTCCACTTGCATTTTGTGCAACTCTGAGCAAGTCACTTAACCACTCCAGTGCTCCCAGGTCGCTCTGGAAAACAGGCACTCATGCCTATTGGGCCTTACCCAGTTAACAAAGAAGTACAAAAGAATATTTGGGTATTAAATCTCACTGCCAATAGGAAATGGAATTTATATTAGGGAACAGCTAGCAAGGCTGAACATTCAGCCATAGCCCAGCTATTTATATATAAATAGGAGGAAATTCCTTTTCCCAGCATTAAAAGTTGGAAAAGTTAAGATTAAAGCTATACTCCTGTATGGGTCTGAAGTCTGGGGTACTTAAACTACACTAAATATTGAAACTCCATTATTGTTTTATTTTAAATCTCTGCTTCAGGTTCACATCTCAACTTCCTTTGCCATGGTTCGTGCAGAACTGGCAGAGCTGCACTGATTGCTTTGGAATCCAGCATTGCTTCTTATTGGATACGTAATAAATAACCTTAACAATTCTCTTCCTAAAGAATGTTTACAGGAAAAATTGCATGTGCGCTAATGGATTCTTTTTTCCTTGGCTAAACCAGCGACTTGATACCCTATGGAAAACTAATACAGATTATTTAAAACATATAAAGATAGCTCCCCAGTTTAAATTTAATATTAAAAGAAGTTATTATATATTGCACTAACTAAAGACATAGAATTAAAACACATAAACAATCAACTTGGTACAGTGAGAATAAGAATGTATGTGGTATTGAAGACTGTCTACTAATTCCAATATCACCTGATCAAAGAAAATTAATTACTTGGACAAGACTAGGTGGCATAACTTCTAAATACACCTATCTTAATAGACATAGAAAATACATTTCTGCTACATCCAACGTCTGCCCATGTAATAGAGGTCTTATAGAATCTATTACACATATTGTCTCAATCAAAGCATCATGGGCTGTATATGCAAATCATCACAAAATATTGTGCTGGTTCAACTTTAGCAGAAATGCATGGTGCTGAAAGCCCTCTCACACAGTCTCAAAGGTTGCCAACAGAAGACACAGACACATGTTTTGTCCTACCAGGAATCATCCATGTGCCTCATCTGTATGACAGTGTGTCATACAGATGAGGCACTGATGAGCCCTGGTAGGATGGAACTACATGTCTGTATCTTCTGTTGCACCCTTTGCAGACTGTGAGAGAGGCCTTCGGCACCATGCATTTCTGCTTAAAGTTGAACCAGCATAATATTTTGTGGTGATTTGTATATACAGCCCACAATGCTTTTGCATTATGAGGGTATGTGTGATTTTGTATTTCTTTGAAACGTGGCTTCTAGGCCAATGCCCTTTGGGGGTAACCCTTGCCACAGTGCGCTGTCACTAAGGTTCTTTGTGTTTATTCTCCAATGCCCACTTTACAATTCAATTAGAAATATTTTATTAAAATATTTTCTAAATAAATATATATTTCTGAATTATGATCCAGTATTTATCTTTTTCACCCTCAGACAGTAAGGATGATGAAATGACTACAAAATTCATAGAAGTAGTCATTAGATGTAAGAAGACAGCTATTTAAATCAAATTCATTGTGTCCTGCCTTCTAGGCAGTTCTTTAATATTGATTGCCTAATTTTTAATATGTCTCAAAATGTGTCTTTTTGTCTTAAATGTATTATTATAATTTCAAAACACTTCTTTTTAAATTATATATTTTTTAATTGTCTATTGTAATGTCTACAATATTTTGCTGGGTGATCAATAAACTTGATTGATTGACTGTGATTGATGTCTTCAACATCCATCTGTGTGCATAATAAAACAACATACTAATTCAACAGTGTAGTCATAGATACATAGATACATAGATGTTGTCTGCAATTAAGCCTTTGACCCACCTAGTCTGCCCATGAAGCGCTAGTCACTGTGCTTCTTCAACCTTTTCTGGATCTTTGTTGTTTCCTTTCCGACTAATGGGATCCCCTGTGCCTATCACGGTATTCTTAAATCCTGTCATAATTTCTGCCACCATACCACCTCTTCCGGCAGGATGTTCCATTTCTCCACCACCCTCTTTGTGAATAAGTATTTCCTCACATTCCTCTGAACTTCCCTACCTCCAGTTTCATCCTATGTCCCTTGTCCTGGAACATCCCTTTCTTAGAAAAATTGTATTTTCCTGCACCTTATTCTTCCCCATGAGGTACTTATATGTCTTGATCATCTCCTCCTCTCCCTCTTCTCCTCCAGGGAGTGCATATTTAAGTCCTTCAGCCTATCCTCATAGGGTTTGTGATGTAATCCCTGCACCAATTTGGTTGCCCTCCTCTGAACTGCCTCCACCCTATCTATGTCCATTCATAGGTAAGGCCTCCAGAACTGGACACTGTACTTGAGGTGTGGCCTCACTAATGTCCTGTACAGAGGTATTATGACCTCCTTACCTGTTGGTGATTCCCCTGCTTATGCATCCCAACATTCAGCCTGCTTTCCAGCTGTCTTGTTGCACTAACTTTTTACCTTTAGGTCATCCAGATGATAATTCCTAGGTCCTTTTCCTGCTTATAGCATTCTATATTTTCCCCTCCCAGCTGATATGTTGTTCCTATTTTTTTGTGGCCCATGAGCATTATCTCACACTTTTAGCATTAAATCCCAACTTCCTCTTCATTCTAGCTACACCTTCTGGTGTGTCCACCCTGTTGCAGAGCTTTGTGTCATCAGCGAACACTTCCACTTTCACTTCATTTTATTTTTTAAAGGCTCTATTTCAAAGGTCATAGCACCTATACAATAAAATCCAAGAATTGCCTGCCCAGTGGTGCAGAGGGCTGAGGCACTGGTGCCTTACCTGAACCATGCCGACAACCTGGGTTTGGAAAGGACTTGGGAAGCTGGTCTGGCAGGGAAAGGAGAGATTGAGCATCCATGGACTGCTCTCCTCTCCTGGGGTGAGTAGCACAGTGACGTCACTCTGCAGTGGCCTCTAGTGAGATCCAGGAGCACTGCAGAGGCAGTGCAAGGGGAACAACACAGAAAACCAGAAACTGCTTCATGACCATAGAGATGATGGCTTCCAGTCCACCGATGCCACTGATGCCCTGAAGGAGCTATGTCCTCTCAGCAGCACCCCAGGGCCAAGTCATTCCACTGATCTCCCCTCCTGGTGCCTTCCCCTTGGAGGAGGGATGCACCCAGTGAAGGGTGATGCTGGGATACCCTGAAAGTGGTTGCTATGTGAGGTTCAGAGGCTCAGGAAGGGACAGGTGGATTGGAAGAGACCTAGGTAGCCCAAAGGAGTGGAGGATCATGAAGCATGAAGGAGGAAAAAAATCTAAGCATTACATATGCATTCTTAAAATCAACAGAACATATACTCAAATTAATAATCACAGTCAGAAAGGCAAGTTGGAACAAATGGGTTTT
Organism: Neoceratodus forsteri; assembly: GCA_016271365.2. NCBI lineage: Eukaryota > Metazoa > Chordata > Ceratodontiformes > Ceratodontidae > Neoceratodus > Neoceratodus forsteri. Next base: position 949,846,388 of record CM057453.1, on the reverse strand, counting down.
TAAAGTGTTTTAAGCCCTCCACAGTCAGGCATTCTCGTGTCTGGCGAGGTAAATACACAGGATAGGGACCATGAACTCCAAAAGCAAGAGCCCCAGTTGCCTTCAGCCAAACCCTAGGAATCTCCAGCAATTCCTTATCAGCAAAGTGGAGTGGTTGGAGGGGCAGTAGGCATGAAGGAGCTCTTGCTTTTAACTCAGACCCTGTCCATGTAGGGCTTTACAGGTCAGCAGACTGACCTTGAAGATGATCCATCACTGAATTGGTAGCCAGTGCAGTCCATGTAGCACAGATGTAACATAGCTGGATCTAGACAATCCAGTCAGCAACCTGGACGCTGCATTCTGCACCAGCTGCAAGTGGTGGATATCAACCTCCGGCAGCCCTAGGTACAGGAGTTACAGCAATCAAGGTGGTAGGTCACAAAGGCGTGGACCAAAGTTGGAAGGTCAATGGGTGAAAGAAGGTGCTTAACCTGGGTGATATTCCTCAGATGGTAAAGAGGATTTGATGATGGCCAACACCTAGAACATAGCATCAGTCTATCATCAAAATAATGCCCAGATTCCGTGCCTGCTCAGAGGTCAGCAGCTGTCAGCCCCAAGCCAAAGCCAGAGGACTGACCTGCCCTGTCCCCTCACCCAGCAACCGGGTCCACAACCAACACCTCAGTCTTGTCAGATTCAACTTCAGCCAGCTGGTAGTCATCCAGTCCTGGATCTCAGCAAGGCAGTTGTTGGACACAGAGACCACACTATCCTGTTTGGGCACAAAAGACAAGTAGAGATGAATATAATCTGCATAGCAGAACAGGCACATTTTCCTCTAGGTCCTCTGCAATGTCAATTATAAAGACATTGAGACCCTGATCTTAGTGGAACCCCAATGATCACCTTTCCCTCCAAAGAGTGACTACTATTTACCACCACCCTCTGTGTCCTGATATCCAGCCAACTCTCTACCCATTTTACCACCATCTTACTCCACTCTTGTGTTCCCCAGCTTGTTTAACAGCCTTGTATGTTGCACAGTGTCAAAGGCCTTGCTGAAGTCCAGGTAGGCCACATCCACTACCCTCCCCTGATCCACCTCCTGGTCACCCTGTCGAAGAACTCAATGAGGTTAGTCTGGCATGACCTCCCCTAAGTAAGCCATGTTGCCTTGGGTCCTGTAGTCCACTGGCAACCAGCTGTTCCATTATTCTTTCCTTCAGTAGTGCTCCCATGGTCTTTCCTACTACTGAGGTCAGGCTGATTGGTTTGTAGTTCCTGCTACCACCTTGTTCCTACTTTTGTATAGATGGACTACTGTATATCAGCTCTCCTCCCGTCTTTGGGTACCTCCCTGTTTCCAATGACAGATTGAACAGGTTTTCCAGGGGTTCTGCCACCATTTCTCTTATCCCCATAGCACCCTGTGGTGCACCCCATCTAGTCCCATAGCCTTACTCAGCTCTTATTGCTTTCCAATTCCCTTAGGACCCTTTCCTTTGTAGACTGAAAAAATTCCTTTTCTCATGTTTCATGTAATTTTTATAGTAGATTCGTTGCTATTGTATGGTGCCCAGATCCTCCAGGATTGGGCACCTAAAATTAATTTCCTTCCCTTGCCTTTGGAAAAGGACTTGTATTCATTTCACGCCCTTGTTACCCTTTCTACTTATTTCTGGCCAATATCCTGCCCCCCTCCTCTGTAAAGACTGAGCAGAAGTATCTGTTCAGTATGTCTGCTTTATCCAGTCATCCTCTACACTACATCCGTCCTCCCTTTCAGCCTCACTATCCTCCCTTTGCCTTCCTTTTTCCCTGATGTACCTGTAAAGGTTTTATCCCCTTCAGCACTGATTTCATAGTCGTTCCTCTGTGTGTGCCTTGGCTTCCCTCACTGCCCTTCCTGCCTCCCTTTGTTTCTCCTGCTAACTCTCCCTGTCTCCATCTTCCTGTGTCTTTTGTACTGCTTGAATGCCATTTTTTGCTTTAACTTTCTCAGCTACCTCTTCTGAAAACCGTCATGGTTTCTCTTCCTCTCCCTTGCTAACCTGCCTAACACAGGTTGTGTTTGCCATTGTTATCAGGACTTGATCACCTCCCCTGTTCCTCTACCCCATTTCTCCTCTATTCCAGCCAAAGAATCTTCTAAGCAGTTCCTATTTTCCTAAAATTTACTTTCTTAAAGTCAAATGGCCCGATTCTAGTAGCAAACCTACCCATGTTGCAAGTTACAACATATAGCGGATGCAGTTGCACCAAGGACCCTGCATCCGATTCTGCAAAGGCAGGGTCCCTGTGACTAAGTCCCATGACTTGCTACAACCCGACAGGTATGTCAAAACAGAAGGTATACTTGAACAGGTTGTCATAAGCTGCAGCATGGTACACTGAAGGGTACAAGTGCCCCCACCCCAATCACCCATAAATGCTGGTTAATCCCTACAGGGCTAGAAGAGCCCTCCATGCCCCAATCCCCATAAATGCTGTTTATGCCCAGCAGGGCTGGGGAACCCCATGCTCCCCTCCGATCCCCAAACTCCGTCATGTAGTAAGGACAGTGTAACACTTGGAATAGATCCTGGTAATTCCTAGTAGTCTAGTGGCCCCCACTTGGCAGTGCCAGACCACCCTACTCCCCAACCAGTACCCAGCTGGCGACTAGCCCAGCCCACCTCCCTACCACAACCAGCCACCAACTAGGCTCCCTAGCTATGCATGCTGTAATTGTCGCACTCAGGGAATGGCAGCTGTCATTCCATGAGTGCTGTATTACGGTACATGCTGCTAGGCAAGCTTAGTCAGTGGCTGACCATAGTGTGAGAGATGGGCTTGTCGGTTGCCAGCTAGGTAGAATGGGGGCAGAATGGTCTAGCACAGCAAATGAGGGCACTAAATCACCAGAGATTGCCAGGATCATTCTCTGGATCACCGTTTGAAATGTCATGCAGACTGTAGTATGGGGATTGGAGCATGGGGAGGTGTGCTAGCCCTGTGGGAAATTTTGCAGCAGGTGATCGGGGTATAGGGTGCACCAATTGCCTTGTGGGGCATTTCACAACACTTTTGGGGTTTGGGAGCATGGGGGTTTCAAAGCCCTGTCGGCTCATTCCACTGCATGGGGTTTGAGACTGACTGCACATTACATAACCCTGGTGGATGCAAGTACACTTACCCAGCTATTAGCTGGTGTAACTGTACTTTAGTGGATGTCCTCCGGAATTGTTCTAGAATGCCAATCTCGGGACTTGGATGTTGCCCTTCCAGAATAGGGCACAACTGCTTCTGTAAACCCCTAGAACCAACATTGCTGTGACATGCAGGGGTTTGTGCGTAACTAGTTTGCGTAAGTCCACTGTGGCACAAGCAGCCTGTGACATGTCGAGGCTGCATTGCAGAATACTGAATGTCCAACTCCTGTGTAAACTGCTACTTGCACCATTTTTTGTCGAAGTCAGTTTACGCCAGGCATAACCTTTGAGAATTGGGCCCAAAATTCTTGTTTTTGTTTGACTGGATTCTTCTTCAGTTATCTTAGACCTCACTTATCGGTGATCACTGTTTCCCAGGTGCTCCCCAACTGTAAGCCCTGTTACGCTGTCCCCATTTGTGAGCACCAGGTCCAGTATCCCCATCTCTCGTGTGGGTTCTGTGACCAGTTTCATAAGAAAGCTCCATGCAGTGAGCCTAGGATAAACATGCTCCTGGCTGTTGCTGCTGGGGAGGGAGGCACTAGGCTATGTACGGTAAACTGAAATCACCAATCAATAATAACTCCCGTCTGTGTGCCATCCATGGGATAGCTAGCATCATCTCCTGTCTATTTCCTCCCCTTGAGCTGGATGTCTATATATTACCCTTGTGCATGTAAGCTGGCCCCTTTCTCCTTTTAACTTAACCCACAGTATCTTTTATCTCCTATTTCCCCATGGATCTCGTGGCCTTTACATTATCGTTCCATAAAGTGCCCTCCTCCCTTCCTGCCTGTCCTGTCCTCCTGAATAAATTGTAACCTGGTTCAGCCATTCCCCAGCTGTGATTATAATTACACTAGGTCTCTTTGATGGCCACAATGTCCAGGTCAGACTCTCCATGACTGCCTCGAGGTTCCCATCTTGTTATTTAGACTTCAGGCATTAGCATACAAGGCTCTCAGGATGTGGCTTCCTCCCTGCTTAGTTGTCTTGTGTCTCTCCCTATTCTGAGCACCCTTTGCCCAGTCCTCTCCTGTCCCTTGCCCTTTGTTGAATTTGCCCCTGCCAGTCTATTCTCTCTTGAGTACCTGTGTAGTGCCTGTGCTTGGTATACTATGCCTCCCAACCTGTTAGACCACCTCCTCGGCCAGATTTAGTGCTGGACACCAAAGTATTTAACATTTTCACTTAGGACTATGTTCCTTCTTGTATGGATGCAGGTCATCATCCTTATACAGGCCTGCATCCCTCCAGGTGGGGCCCCAGTTTCCCATGAAGCCAAACCCTCCTTTCCACCATTCCTTCAATCAAGTTGAATTTCTGGATGCATTGCAGCCAGTTTTCCATCTTTGTTTATATAAGCCTTCTTGAGGAAAAGGCTGACAATCAAAGGGCCTCACTCCCCTAAGGTTCAGCACGGGGAGAGAAGGAAACTTGGGGTAAATTAGTCACTGCACATTCCATCCAGCAGGAGAGTCCAAAAGTTACAGTATAAACCTGTCTTGTGGAGCCAGGAGGCACCAGCATGACTCTGGCCCTCCCCAAACAATAAGAGAAAGAGTGGGCTGGATGTATAGATAAATTAGATAGACAGACAAACAGACAGGCAGGCAGACAGATAGATAGATAGATAGATAGACAGACAGACAGATACAGACTAACATTTTGATAGCATATCTCCATATAGCAGAGTATATGAGCAAATATGGTGTCAACAAATGTAGACTGCTACCGCTCCACTCCTGACTCCTGTACCTGGAAAGAGGTTAATCACAGTAACAAAAATCACCAGCACTGTGTTCCAATACCATAATATGTTTAATAAATTGCAGAGTAGATACAATACCACAAAACAGCCATAGCTATAGAGCAAAAGTTCTCGACCAGGTTTCGCCCACATGCTTTCTCAAGGATACTGGTCAAGAAGAGTAATGTGGCTTTTAAAATTCATACAACCAGTCCTGTGGCTAGTGCAGTTTAAGGTGCAGTGCAGGAATACTATTCAGCCTTTATCAAAACTTGCCCTATTGTACAGGTTTTTACTTAAATCTTAAAAAAAAACATTCATTGCAACATGTAGTAACTTTGATTTTTAAATGTGCAAGGTATTTTTCACTTATTCTATACTTAATGCTCACAGAGAGAACAGTTCCACTGGGCTTCACAAGTCAGTTTTGAGTTCTATGCCTGCCTTCCCTATGGCTGGCCTCTTTTCACTCACAACTTAGTGAATCTCCAACATGGAACCTGCAGAAATAAAACAGATAGCTATTAGATCAAACTTTGAAATAGTGAGCCTCCTAAGCCATGGAAAAGATCTTGAGCATCCCCAAATACTGAAATATTTTTGGCCTCCCATAGAAAAATAGCTTACTTTTCACAGGTACATCAGGAATAAATTGAAACCTCTTTGCATAGCTGGCTCTCATGTTAAGCTTATTGCAATTCCTCCCAACAGGACAACCTACTTGCTCCAATATTTTGACTCTCGAACCATTGTTACCCCTTACTGCCATACCTTCATTGATCAGATTACTTTTTTCCGTTTGCTCTCTAACTGGAATAACCTTCCTGATGACCTCTGCCTCTCCCTGCTCTTACAACTTCTCAGGGATCATTTTGCTCCCTCCTGCTCTCATTCCTAGTACCTGTATGGTTAACTTGTATTTGGACAGTTCCGTGCCAGTCTAATTGATCAATTGTTTCTTACTTTGTTAGTTTATTGTTCTTGATTTTTGTTTGCACTTGTATTCATTTTGTATTGCTTGAGTGTTTTGCAGTTACATTCTGAACTGTATTCTCTCACTACCCTTCCTGGGTACACCTGATATAAGCCATGGCTCAGTGTATAGTACCTTCCCTGGTCACAGACTTGTGAATAAATACATAAATTCACCTACTATTATCCTCTTTCAGTTTGCCTTATCCCTTAACAAAATCTATAAAGTTCAAAAGTGATGTATAATACTTTTCAAGACTTGCTTGATCCTCCCTGGAACAGGTTGGGGCCACTCAGGAGACTGGCCTCACCATTTGAGTGCAGATAGTTGAGGAAAACACAATATGGTACATCTAATTCATACACAGCAATGCCAAACAACATTTTAACAATTTTACTATGACAAGCTGTGACACACCACTACTTTTAATTCCCACTACTTCAAGTTTCCTTCTCTTTTTTAATGAATGGCATTACATCAAGTCAGTCATTAAGTCTGCAGGAATATAGTACCCAAGTTGGAAGATCCACAATGCCTCTCTTTCAACAATAAGGCTTCTGAATCCCACCCCCATTTTCCCAAGGTCACTTTTTGATACCACTAAATTTAAATTCATGCTTTTCTGCTTGTGGGCTGCTTTATATAAGCTGCCAATGCATTAGTGACATCTATCTTGAGTATAGCCTTGCATGTTCCCACTCTAAGTTTTCATACTTTGGTGTTTTTTCCTAGATAGGTGCAGACTAACATGTTAATAGTATGTCTCCATATAGCAGAGTACATGAGCAAGTATAGTGTTCATCACTTTTACTGGACTGCAGCAATTTTCATAACACTTGTAGACAGTAGCTGGTGGTATATTCTGGTTTGGGAAACCTCGACTGACTGATTTAGTATTGAATGGTATTGAAACTAATTCCAGAATACTGTGTGGACATGTTATCTGTGGAAAACAATGTAAGTCTTCTTGGTATTCTATTAAAGACTGTATAATAACCCACACTCTAATTATTCTGACTTGTCCCTTATCTTACAGCATAAAGCAATCAGAAAAGCTCACTGCCATTCTACGCTTTGAAGAAAATAGTGCAGACTACTTTTCAGCCTATTTCCAGAGGTGAAAGTAACTTTCAAGCAGTTCATAAAAGGTCTATCCAGTTCACAACTCAATTTAACATTATTTTTCTAAATACCAATGGATTTTTCACTCCATAAAAGCTCTCTCAGGAGTTCTACATAACATAATAAATAGCATTAGCAATTGCAAGATTAGAAACATAATGACATAAACATAATGCTAATGTTTCTTCCAGCTATCAGATGCTGTAATTCTCAATGAATCTCTATAAATATTTAACCTATATTGACCCGCTGGCTGATTGCTACAGTATGCATGCTGCTAAGAATATTTGTCTTCTGACACAGCCTGGTTGATGATTGTGACAAACCCTAGTGATACGTTTTGATTTGCCATGTCAAAATGAAAGTGCAAAACTGCTGATGACTGTTTTGGTGGATTGTACGTTTAGCAGTGTAAATTGGATTGTTCATTGAATGGTCTGAAAGGACATATATGCAGTATCCCATGGAAACATAGATTGTGTCTGCAGAAAAGTCCCAGAGGTCCATCCAGTCTGCCAATTCTCTGCCTAGCTCTATGCATGACCTAACACCAGCCTGGATTTATAGATCTGATAGCCCTAGTGGCTGATTGTCTCCCATTACCCAGTTATCCATTCCCTATTCTGCCAGTGGATCCCACTATTCCTTTATAATTGTTCCACCCAAGTTTATACCCTGACACAGCCGTGGCTTCTAAACACCTTTCTGGGTAGTCTATTCCATTCATCCACCACCTGATCTGTGAAGAACTTCCTCATGTCCCTCCTGAATCCCTCCACACCAATCTCCACCTCTGTCCTCTACTTACTGTGCCTCCTTCCTTGTGAACAAGTCTTCACAATCCCATGTTGAGTCCACACAGGAACCTTTATATCTCAGTCCTATCCTCCATTTCTCTCCTGGCCTGCAGTGTATACATGTTAAGGTCTGCAGCATTTCCTGATATGACTTCCCTGCTGCCCTAGATAATCTTTTGCCCATCCTTTGTATTGCCTCCTGAACCTGGTCTTTTTGAGATTTGGACTCCAGAACTGTGTGCAGAATTCCAGGTGTGGCCTTCCCAGGGACCTGTACATGGGCAGTACCACCTTCTCCCGTTGCCATCAGATCTCCTTCCCATACATGCAAATACCCAGTTTGCCTTCTCTACACTGTTGCACTGAGAAAGGAAGTTAAACATGTCATTTATCATGTCCCACTTCAGGAATCTTTCCTCAGTTGCTTTAATCACCTTACTTCACCATCCAGTACTCTGTTTTAGGCTTTTAGCTATGAATATGTATCACTTTGCACTTTTTTGTGTTGAACTATAGTTGCAATAATCTGGACTACTTTTATCATTTTAATTCTCTTTTTAGTTATGTAACTCCCTCCTCAGTGTTCAGTCTATTACAGATCTTTTAGTGTCATCAACAGAGACACACTTCACTTTTAATTTCCTTTCCTATATCACAAATGAAGCTATTGAAAGTACTCATCCTCTGCATTCTACCCCCAGCCAGTGCCTAGCCACTTGATAAGTTAGATGTCCACCCCAGCTCTCCCAGCTTTTGTATTACCCTTTGTGTGGAACAAAATCAAAGCCCCTGCTAAAGTCAAGTATAGTACATCTACTGCTTGGTCCCTGTCTATTGCCTCTGTGACCCATTCAAAGAAGTGATCAACTTAGTTTGACAAGATTTCTTCTACAAACCCATGCTGCCTCCAGTCCTGCAAACCACTTGCTTCCAAGGATTTCACAGTGTGTTACTTAATGATATTTTCCAACAGTTTGCCTGCAATTGAGGTTAGACTAACCAGTCTGTAGTATCCAAGACCATGCTGTCTCTGCTCTTCTGAATCAGCATGACATTAGTTAACCTCTAGTCAGCTCAGCTAGGACCACCTCTTTCTCAAGGGACAATTAAACATATTTGTTAACAGTGCCACCAGTTTCTTCTGCACCTCTTTCAGAACTCTAGGGGCAATCCATCAGGACACTGTGCTTTGTTCACCTTCAGAGTTTTGTGGTCACAAAGCAATTGTTATTATATCACTGGTCATAACTCAAGTCCTTTCCGCTCTCTCTTTTGCCTACACTATGCACTCTGGCTGTGCCCCCCCCATGATGAAATAGTGAACAAAGTAATCATTCAGTATATCAGGCTTTTGCCCATTTTCCTCTACCATGTCCTTTCCTTCCTTCTTTAATCTAATAATTCTCTTTTAATTTTCTTTTTTCCTAATGTACCTAAGGTTTCCTCTCACCCTTGACCCCTCTGCTAATCTCGGCTCTTTCTCTGCTTCTTACTTACCATTACTATTGCCTCTTTCAGATATTTTAGATAATCCTCTGAGCTGGCCTCTTACTGTACCCTTATTTTCATATTGCTACCCTTTTTGCCCTTACTGACTCCTCCACCATTCTGGAAAATCAGATCAGCTTGTTGGTCTTTTTGTTTCGTGCATATTGCCTTCACATCCATTACATCCTTATTTTCAACATTCTATTTGGCTTCTGTTTCTTTTGATCCTTGACCCCTACTAGTTTTCTTTCAGCTAATAGCATTCACCCATCTTGCCAAGGCCCACCCTTCTGAAGTCCACAAGTACAGTTTTTTGAATATGAGTGTTGCGTTTCTGTAGTTACCCTGAAATGTGTTGCACTGTGGTCATTAGACCCCAGTGGATCCTCATCTCTACTTCTCTGTGTCAGCACTTGATAGAACCAGATCAAGTGTGGCCCCTCTCTAGTCAGTTCCTGACACACTGTATGAGAAAGCAGTCCTGCATCACATCTGCTAGTGTCTGAATGCTTGCACTACTGGATGCTGGATTTCCCAGTTCAGTTCCAGTATATTTAGGTCACCCACCATCACCAGCTCCTTTGGCTGATGCCTTCCCATCTTCTCGTGTAATTTCCTGTCCCCATCCTACTTCTGGATTGGTGGTCTGTACAGCACTTTGACCCAGAGCTCCAGTATACTGTCACCCATACTTTCCTACCTTTTGCTTGCCCCTACTTTAGAGTGAACAGCCAGGTACTGTAAGGTCCCAATCATGGGATCATGTTACCTATGTTTTCATTATGGCTAGCAGGACCATGAAAGTTTCTGCTGGCACAACCTGGATCTCATTCATTTGTTCCCGAGGCTTCTGGCATTTAAGCAGGCCACCCTCCAGGACCTCTAACTCTATCCTTACCCCTTCCACTGACCAGATCTACCATATTCATCATTCCCAGCATTAATACAGAAACATAGAAGGCCCACTGCATTTGCTCTATTATTGTCCATCTCAGTATGAATGATCTGACAGTGGGCACCTCCATCTCCAGCTTCACCTTTGTTACATCTCCTACTGCCTAATGCAGTCCCCATTTACTATTCCTTTATATTTCATCTTTTCCCGATGATTATCCCCACTATTTGGGGAATGCTAGTTTGGTCTCCCTCAACAGAGTTCTCCTCACATGACCCAAGACCCAACATCCCCTGCTAGTTTAAATGCCCAGCAGTGTATGTCTGGAACCTGTGCCCCAATTATTTTGTTCCCTCTTATAAGGATCAAGGCTGTCCAGTTTAAATAGGCCTTTATGCCTTCACAATACATCCCAGTCTCCCAGAAATGGAAACCACTTCTCAATGCACGACTCGCTCAACTAATTTTTAAACTGGAAGATTTTAAGCTTCCTTACTTCCCTGAATATGCATTTTGGGGCCTCTGAGAAGGTCACAGTGCCAGTTGTCACAGTAAGCCTTGAACCCAATATTCTGAAATGAGCCTCACTGCTAATTCCCTGCCAAATCCTTCTTACTGAGATGGTTAATAACATCTGGCATCCATATCACTTCCCTATCCAACCCATCAACATTGGTTATATACCCTATCTTCTGTTACCCTGGGAGAGATCACACCACACACCACTTCTGATCTGAGGCACAGGGTAGCCCATGATGATGGTGAAGACAAAACCATGACTGTCAAAACAGCCACGGCTTGATGGCAAGTGGAAAGATGGTGACAGTCGTATCTCCTCCTGAGGTGCTTCAGCCTCAGAGTTAGTATCCTTAAATTGGGGTGCTAGGAGCAATGCCCCTGCAATGGGGTGTGAGGGGTGAATCTCCCTTTAAAACAGCTGTTGCTATCTTTCCAGTGGCCATTAAGCTGTGGCTGTTTTGACAGTTACAGTTCCACGTTCGCTATTCTAACATGGAACCGAGGCACAGACCACAATCTCCATACTCCTAACTACAGAATCCCTGCATTCGTGTATTCCTTATAACTCTGTTTTCCTGGCTGCTGCTCCCTAGTAGGCACCGCAGCTGCTAAGGCCATGGTTGCAACAGGGTGCTCTCTCAAGTAGGGAGTAGCATGCACCACTTAACTCAGTGGTGTGAAATGGTTGCTTGTTGTGACTTCTAGGTTCCTTACATGCCCAGTTGTTGCCACTTGCTGCCCCCTTCCATGCCCACTGCTTTCCAACTCACATTACAAACTCCTGGAAGTTGTTGATAAAGAAGGAGGGCAGTGGTCACCCAGCCTCCACTGCAACCTGCTCTGCAGCTGGCCATAATTTGCCAGCTGCTCTGCAACTAGATAACTATGGTCTATGCTGCTGACAGCTCTGAGTGTCACAGGCTAATAGTGTGGCATCTGCATAAGGAGCTTCTGCAGAGATCTGCAGGTTAGTCTGCAGTACCACAGGAACTCTGCCTGTTCGTGTATCTGATAACTGCTTTTTGTAAGCAGAATGGCATAGTGTAAGAGGTCTTAGTAGTTTTCTATCTGGTGTAGCTTAACTTTGCAATAAATAAATGTATAAACTATACAGCTGTGGAGATGAGTTAGGTAGTGATTATAGCAAACTCCTTATCTAGCACAGGAGTATAAGGAACATCCAAAGAGATATCAAGAAGGTAGGCTGTAACCATACAAATCAGTATCTTTGGCAAAACACCATATATACTGTAGGGTAGGTCAGTTAAAAGGCTTGTAAAATGGTAATAAGCAGGTAGAAGGAAATAAAGATTAATACCAAAGTTCAGTCAGTTATTGTGAGTAGGATGACAGCTGACAGTATGTAGCATAGCTTCAGTGGGGTAGTCAGCTGGATGGACTTTGGGAGGTGCTCATCTCCAGGATTAAGCTCTGGGGAGGGACATAACCCATATGTAGGACCATTATGGAGCCATGCACAAGTGAGAAATGAGATAGCACAGATGTGACACCAGGATATTTATTAATTTAGTTTTTGTGGATCAGGAAAGGAGGTCAAGGCTTAGTTTGTACCCATGCTTGCATCCCACTCCCTCAGAGGCCCATTTATCCTGGGATCTGAAGGGTGGTGCGGAGGGAGAAGAGGAATGGAGGCAGGAGCAGTCACAAGGTGGCCATCCAAATCTATAAAATCTCAACAGCAAATCACTTGAGCCCATGAAGGTGAGCTGATACCTGACTATGTTGGTGTGTGCTCAGAGCTAGTTGGGAAGAGCAGGAACATGACATGGTGGTACCCAGGGGTAAGAACAGCAAAAAGCTAGCAAGAAGTATTTTAGTTGTAGGGGACTCAATGATTAGGGGTGAAGCTGGTGGGCTGAGGGGAGAGAAGGTTGAAAAACTGGTGCAGAGCTCAGGGATTTGGCTTCATTGGAGACTGGTGCTCCACCTGGAGGGATGCAGGCCTATGCAGTTGCGATGGTCTGCATCTATCCTGGAAGGGAACCAGGATCCTTAGGATAGGTTTAAATGCTTCATTGGCAAGCATTTAAACTAGCTGGGGGCACTGAAAAGGAGAAAGGAAATTCTAGGCCCCCAAAAAACAGGGTAGTTAGTGAGGTAAACACCAAGATAGAACAGTCGATAGGAGAAGGGCAGGGGTAAATGGAGGAAAAGACAAAGACAGTAAGGACAGGGATGGGGCAAAAAGAAATAACTAGAAAAATGGAGGGTAATGAGTACTAATGCCCATAGTCTAGGTAAATAGCTCCCGAAATGGTGGCCTTGATGGAAGAGGGATGCCTGGATATCGTGGCAGACACAGAAACATGGTACACAGAGAACCATGACTGGGATGTCAACATACCAGGGCACACAATCTACAGGAGGGACAGGGGGGAAGAAGAAGATCTCAATCAATCTCAATCTTTATTTATTTATATAAGCGCCTTTCAAACCAAGGCGCCTGTACAATACTAGATAAAACAATTAAAATAGAATAAACAACAATATTAAACATCATTATATGCTTTGCTAAAGAGGTAAGTCTTTAAAGATTCTTTAAAACTTTGGACAGTCGGGTGTCCCACATTGACGAGGTAGAGAATTTTACAGGCTGGGGCCATAAAACTAAAATGATCTGGCCCTGAGTTTTTTTAAACTAACCCTGGGAATCTCTAGCAATCCCCTCAGTGGATCGGAGAGAGCGGGAGGGACAGTAGGGGTGAAGGAGATCTTTCAGGTAAACAGGTCCCTGATCATGTAGGGCCTTATAGGTCAGCAAACCGACTTTGAAGGTGATTCACCAGCAAACTGGCAACCAATGTAGACCGCGAGCACAGGCGTTATATGACTGGACCTAGAGGAGCCCTTCAGCAGCCTGGCTGCCGCATTCTGCACTAGCTGCAGGTGGCTAATCTCAACCCCAGAAAGCCCTAGGTAAAGTGGGAGTTGCAGTAGTCAAGGGAGGTAACAAAGGCGTGACCAAAGTAGGCAGATCGCTCTGGGGGAACCAGGTGCTTCACCCGGCGATGTTCCTCAGATGGTAAAAGAGGTTTTGACAACTGCTGACACCTGGGATTTAAATGTCAAGCAGTCATCAAATACAACACCCAGATTCCGCACTCGGTCTGAGGTAATTAGCGGGATACCCCTTGTGCTATGACCCGAGGGTGATCCAACCAATAAACTCACCTCCCAGCGATCCTGGCCCACAGCCAACATCCCAGTTTTATCAGGGTTCAACCTCAGCCAACTCACATTCATCCAGTCCTGGGTTTCAGCAAGACAGTTATTAAAGACCGAAAGGCAGCATCTGCCGGGCACAAAGGACATGTACAGCTGAGTATCATCTGCATAGCAGTGAAAACTCAGACCATACCACCTAATAATCACTCCTAACGGCAGCATATATACTGCAAACAGCATGGGTGCCAGAATGGAACCCTGCGGTACCCACAGGATAGGGAGAATGATGTCGAGGAAAAATCCGGACACCACTCTCTGAGTCCTACCCGAGGTAAGATGAAACCAACTGAGGACTGTACCAGACAGTCCACAGATAGACCGCAAGTGTTCCAATAGCACACCATGGTCCACAGTATCAAATGCTGCAGAGAGATCTAGAAGGACTAGAATGGAACGAGATCTTCGATCTCTTGCTATTAGAAGGTCATTTAGCACCAACCAGAACTGTCTCGGTACTATGTCTTTTCTAAATCCGACTGGAGAGAATCATAGACATTGTGGCTGGTCAAATGATCATCTAACTGCAATGCAACCACCTTCTCAATAACTTTACCCACAAAGGCTAGTTAGAGACAGGCCTGTAGTTTGCCTGGCAGTCCGGTCCAAGGAGGACTTCTTAGCAGGGCTGGACCACAGCCTCCTTTAGAGGATTTGGAAAAATCCTCTCCAAGGACCTCCAGACTATCTCAGCAAGGACGGGCTGATTTTATCCACACACCCCACTAAGAGACGGTGGGGCCCGGATCCAAACTACAGTTGGTCGGACACAATAATTGTATGATCATCACAATTTCATCGATTGTGGGGAGGCCAAGTCAGACCACACAAACTGGGTGTCCGACATCTCCTGCCGACCATCACTACTGCCATTAGAGAGGTTAGATGGATATCCGATCTGATTGTGGCAACCTTATCTGAAAAGAATAGAGCAAACTCCTCACACCGTTCTGAGAAAATGCTCTTCTGGGCTGCAGACAGATTGGATTGCACAATCTGTCCACAGTCCTGAAGAGCTGAGTTGGTCTATTCTGTGCAGCAGCAATCTCTCTGGACAGGAATTCTGCCTTCTTACGAGAGATTGTTGATTGATAGATCACATAGTGATCCATCAAGCTAAATCTGTCACAATCCTGACCGGACCTCCGCCAGCACCTCTCCAACCTTCGTCCAACTCTCCTCAACTCCCTCAAAGTCTCATCAAACCAAGGAGACTTGGGTCAAGAGTGAGAGGATGAACACGAACAGGAGCAATGGAATCCAGGGCCCCTGCCACCGCCTTATTATAGGCAAGTACCAGCTCTTCTGGATCCATGCAATCTCTCGGTAAGCCCGATGGGTCCAGCACCGCCATCAGGCCGTCGGAAACACCCCTTAAGAGGCGATACCGGGCCATCTCCGTAGGGGCCGGCCTACAAGGTGCCACAAACTGAACCCAATGGAGTGATGGTCCGACCATCAGACTGGTTCCACCACCAAGTCGGATATCTCCATCCCCAGAAGGAACACCAAATCCAGTGAATGACCACCAACATGGGTCGAGGAAATAGCCTGTGTGAAGCCCAGTGAAATCATTAACTGGAGGAAGTCTTGACCAAACTACGAGACCTCATCATCAACCCAGGCATTGAAATCCCCCAGAACCAACCATCTGGGGACCCCAATGTCAGGTCGACAATGAGGTCTGCGACTTCCCGAGGAAAACATTCACATCACCTGGTGGATTTTGTACACGAAGTATCCTGCACCCACACCCCCATGATACACTCAAATGATTTGCAATTCCCACCGTACCCCACTAGGCCCAGTTCTGATCTAAAACAGATGGCAACACCCCGCCCCTACGATCCAACCTCGGCGGTGTATCACTGAAGTACCGGCTGGAACTGCTGCCACCAAAACTGGTCCAGCATTTTCATCCAGCCAGGTCTCAGTGATGCACGCCAGGTCTGATGTCCCAACAAAATCAGCTATAATAGCCGTTTTGTTTCTAATAGACCTGGCGTTGCAACACCGCCCAGTAGGATGAGCCACCGAGGATGACGTGTTACCTGCTGACTACAGTCAGAACCCTTGGGTATAGGAACCAGGCAGGAGGACCCTTTCCTGGGCCCATTTCACCCAGGGTGTCTCCTTGTCCCCACTATCCCTATCCACCCACTCCTTTCCATTCCTCTCCAAACCCAGGCCCTGTCCTCCTCCTTCTTCTAACAATCCCTAAAGACCTACACCGTCTATAAACTTCTATTGATAGGGAGGACAGGAAAAGGATGAAGGTCTCTGAGTCTGGAGGGGAATAATGCCCAACTGTCCTTGTGCTATCCCAACACATTTTACTATTCTAATATGTATCAAAATAAACAATCCTAATTTTAAAAATTAACCCACCCTTATTGCTAGATAAATACCAATTCCTAAATAATGATTTCACTAAAACTCTCACCCTCCAAGCCCATGCAAAACACAATCAAATAAAACAAACCACTAATTAACTTCCCACCCAGTCCTCTCACCACTGGGAAAGAGAAATAAAATATACCTAAAATTAGTAAATTATACTAATATTACTTACAATATAAACAAATAATAACTTTAAAATTAAATGCTAAATAGACTAAAATCTAAAAGTCTAAACAGTCGCAATTTCACCAGAATATCAACCAGTAAAGAGATCACTCCTCTCACAAGTGAAATAATTCAACAGGATTAATGCTTATTATTAAAATAAATAAATCCAAAAGCTTGTCTCTCCAAAGCTGATAACAATATTCCAGTTCAGATGTACTCTCTCCTTCAATTGGAAACAGCAGGCCCAGAATAAGCTAGCAAATAAAACTCACGATCAGACCAAAGATCAGGAGGTGAAGCAAAATTAATCCAAGAAACCAGGGACCAAAAGTTCAACTCCTCCACTCTAGTTTATTGACGGCAGGCAGGCAGTAACGATTCCAACGATTCAATGTTCCAACAATAGCCACCTATACACGGCTTCAGGAGAGTCTCGCCTAGCTCCTGATACCTCTTTCCAACCGCTCCCTCACGGTCACCCACTGCAATGAAAGCAGTGAAAATGGAAGAGCTGCACATCAGCCGCCCATGGCAGCAGAACCACAGCACACCGCTGGCTCGAGGTCAGGACCAGGAAAGGCTTTCTCCCGGTGAACTGCCCAGGTCTCTTCCGAGGTCAGGACCAGGAAAGGCTTCCTCCCGCAAACTGGCCAAATCTCTTTCGACCTCAACCTCCAACCTCGTCAGCTGGCAGACTGCTCTCCACTGCTCGCCCAAAGTACTCCACGTTACAAGATATATCACGCTTCAGCTCAATCCACCTCCTTGCTCCAAATTCAACTCTTCACACACACGCCGCAACAGAGTTCCACAAATAAATATTCCTTCGATTCCCAGTTCAAAAGATAAGCGAAACGAAAACAACCAATTGAACTCCAAGGGACAGCCAAAACCACGATGAAGCACAAACTCACGACTCCTCTCTCTAGAGGCTAGCCCAGCGTGGCCAGCCATCTTCGTCCCAAAACCCAAAAGAGGAGGAGGATTAGCTCTCTATGTAAGGAAGGGATCAAAGCAACAGAACTAAAGGGTAAACAGGGAGGAGAGGAGGCACTGTGGGTCACCCTGGAGACTGGAAATGGCTCCACAATCTGCACAGGGGTTGTAAACAGACCCCATCTCAGGGGAGAAATGGACAAGGAAATGATAGAAGGCATCCTTGGGATGGCAGAGAAAGGGAGATATTGCTGATGGGGACCTGAATATGCCAGATGTTAACTGGAGCATCTTTGCTGCACCACATCTAAGACTAGGGTCATTCTCGATGCCTTACAGGGGACATGTCTCAGATAACTAGTTTTGGAACTCAGGAGGGAGGGAGCAATCTTAGACCTGG
Organism: Neoceratodus forsteri; assembly: GCA_016271365.2. Lineage (NCBI taxonomy): Eukaryota > Metazoa > Chordata > Ceratodontiformes > Ceratodontidae > Neoceratodus > Neoceratodus forsteri. The sequence goes on along the minus strand of CM057453.1, from coordinate 949,828,521 downwards.
TACTCTCAAATGGAGACGGAGAGGATCTCTGATCTTGAAGTGGGTAGCCATCTGGGAACAAGCTACCACCAAACAGTGTGGTTCATGAAAAACTTAGCTGTAGAGTCAAGCCACACAAAAGTGAAGGTACTGGACTTCAGGAGGCTGATTTTGTCAAAATGGGAGAGTGCCTCAGAAAAGCACTAGCAAGCAGGCAAGAAGGTGGGGTGGAGCAACAATGGGAAACACCTAAACTGCCATCACGAGGTAACAAGCGTTTGTGTGAAGCAAATAAACAAATCAAAATGAAAGAAAAAACACTATGGTTCTCAAAAGAAGTGGCGGGAAGGTAAGGGAGAAAAGATAGCATTCAGGAAGTATAAGGAAACACAGAAGGAGCAGGACAGAGAACTGTACCAGTTAAAGCAGAAGGAAGGAAGGCAGTCGAATAGCAAAGGCCCAAACTGAGGAAGAGATAGCTAACTCGGTTAAGAAGGTGGATAAAACCTTTTCTATGTACATTAGGGAGCAAAGAAAGACTAAGGCAGGGATACTGAAGCTGAATAAAGAGGAAGGTGGTTGGGCAGAGAGTGACAGTGAAAAGCAGGGATACTGAATGAATATTTCTGCTCTGTATTCACAATGAAAAAGCAGGGGAGACCTAATCCAGTCAATAGAAGCACTCTGGATAGGGAGGTTGATTTTAGTTCTTTCACAGAAGAAAGAGTTCTGAAAGAACTCTTAAAACTGAAGGTGGATAAAGCAATGGGGCCTGATGGAATTCACCCAGAATTCTAAAGAACTAAGTGAAGAACTAGTAACACCACTGACTACCCTTTATAATACATCATGGGAGGATGGTGTGGTACCTGAGGACCGAGCAGGGCAGATGTGATTCCCTTCAAAAAGTAAGAGCAAGACAGAGGCAGGAACTACAGACCTGTCAGTTTGACATCAGTGGTAGGGAAAATGATGGAATCACTTTTGAAGGAAAGAATTGTTGAGTACCTAGAGGCCAGTGGGCACAGGACCCAAGGCAGCATGGATTCACAGCAGGAAGGTCATGTCAGACAAATCTAATTGATTTCTTTGACTGGGTGACCAAAGTATTAGACCAGGGAGGGCTGTGGACATGGCCTACCTAGACTTTAGCAAGACATTTGACACAGTCCCGCACAAAAGATTAATAAACAAATTAGCCAGCCTGGGAGTGGGTCCCAGGGTGGTAGCCTGGAAAACACTGGCTGGACAACAGGACACAGTGGGTAATGAAAATGGAGTCACAGTGAAGAAAGGAGGGTTACTTGTGGGGTACCACGGGTTCAATGCTGGGGCTGGTCTTTTTAATGTCTTTATAAGTGACATAGCAGAGGGACTGGAGGGAAGGTATGTCTCTTTGCAGATGACACAAAGATCTGCAACAGGATTGATATGCAAGGTGGGATGGAAAGGATGAAAGGGGACTTGGCAGGGCTGGAGGAATGGTCAAAGGTATGGCAACTTAGATTCAATGCAAAGAAGTGCAAAGTAATGCACCTGGGAAACAAAATCCAGGGCAAGAGTACACAATGGGGGTGAGATACTGACAACAACAAAAATGGAAAGGACCTGGTGGTAGTCATATCAGATGACCTAAAGGTGGGGCCAGCAATGTGAGAAGGCAGTAAGGAGTGCTGGGGATACTGGGATGCATAGGGAGGCATCAGCAGTAGAAAACAGGATGTTATTGGCCCTCTGTACAGACAGTTGGTAAGACCACATCTGGAGTACTAAGTACACTTTGGAAACACTTCTCTGCAAAGACATAGACAGGGTGGAGGTTGTCCAGAGGAGGGCATCCAAAATGGTGCAGGGTCTGCACCAGAAGACATATGAAGAAAGACTAAAGTAGCTTAAGATGTATAGCCTCGAGGAAAGGAGGTAGAGGGGGACATGATAGAAACTTTCAAATACCTCAAGGGAATCAACAAAGTCCAAGAGGGTAGCATCTTTCAAGACAAGAGATGTGCAAGAACAAGGGGTACAATTTGAAGATAGAGGGAGGATGGCTCAGAGGTAATGTGAGTAAGTATTTCTTCACAGAGAGGGCTGTAGATGCATAGGACAGCCTTCCTGAGGAGGTCATAGAGTCAAAACAGTGGGAGATTCAAGAATGCATGGGACACACATAAGGCTATTCTAGTGGGGGGTAGGGAGGATGTAGGCTGTTGGTTACTAGGATCTGCAGCTTATCCGTTAGGTAGGGAAATGGGCAGACTAGGTGGGCCAAGCGGTCCTTATCTGCCATCAAATTCTATGTTTCTATGTTTAGTCAGATTCCTTCCTGGTGCATCAGTCATCCAGGATATGAACAGAATAGGGTTGGTAGGGGACAGGGAGGGGAGCTGGGGTGCTGGTGAAATTGGGTACCAAATGATCTGTAAACACTCAGATGGAGGCAGTAAAAAGCACAACTTTCAAAGGCTGGGGGACAGTTTGAAGGTGCACTCAACTTCCCTGGAAGGCAGCATGAGGAAGGAAGAGATTTGGTGGTTAAATGGGTGGTGTCAGGAGGAGGAGGAGGAATACTGTTTTGTGGGTGACTGGGCTTGGCTTCTTGGATAGGAGCTCTTCAAAGTTTGCAGCCTTCACATGAAAAGAAAGAGCATAAAAGATATGTATATTGGATACATATAACTTCACTGAGTAAGTACAGGCTCCTTCTGACCAGGTATTGTTGGTAATGTATTATGTAATATTGAATGGCAATAAATACCTGCATATGAAAAAATAGAGAGGAATCAGTGAACTGGGACAGAGGTATAATGTCTACATTGGTGAATAGTTAAACTGACTGCAGGGAGGCTGAGGCTGGTGAACTACTGGAAGGGGAGAGTGAGTGGAAACCTAGCTGGGGATCCTGCAGAACTTGGGGCTAGGAACATTGGAGAATGATGTAGCAAGGCAGGTGTTTAGAGGTCAACAAAAGGGGTCTGGGAAGGAAGGATCACCAAGATGGCAAAAACAAGAAAAACAGGAAATTAGGTGGGTTATAGAAGATCTGCAAAAAGCGAGGGGTTTAGGTATAAAATAGGAGTGGTTTGCGTTAATACTAGGGACTGGAAACAAAATTTGTGAGTTCAAGTATGTAAAGGGAATAATTAGGAGTGGAACCAGAGAGTTGTGTAGGCTGAAGAAGGGGGAGTGAGTAGGGGCCATAGGTGGAAGTTGGACATGGGAAATTACAAGGGAGAACATAGGAGGCATAGGTGTCAGCGGCTCAGTTGGTAGCACATCTGCCTCTGGACCAGAAGGTCGTGGGTTCGTCCCACATTGGGATTGGACTTGCACCAAAAATCGCTGGCATCTGAGTGCAGTATTGGGGGTGCAGTACTGCTGTGGTGTGCCGTCCCTTCTGATGAGATGTTAAACCGAGGTCCCTTCTGCCCATCCTGGTGGTGTACAGGTGGAAGTAAAAAGAACCCAGGGCACTCTTCGCAAAGAGTAGGGAACATTCCTAGTGTCCTGGCCAAAAAATCCCTTCCCATAAACCGGTTCATGCAATTATCCAGGCTGTGTGTGGGTGATGATGTGTGATATGTCCGCCACCACACATTCAGTCACTTCACTACCAGTCTAGCATTGCTTGTAAAGTGCTTTGATGTATGAAAGCGCTATATAAATGCTGATTCTTCTTCTTCTTTTCACTGAGAGGGTGGTGGAGCCATGGAAAGCACTTCCTGGGAGGCTGGTGAAGGAGGCACAGTGGATGGCTTCAAGAAAGGGTGGGATAGGTTCAAGGGGAAACTGAATCTAGAGAAGACACTCTTGGGGCTGGGGGTGGTGGTGAGGTGGGAAGCCATTAGGTTGCTGGCTTTCGAGCAGACATGACAGACCATTTGGCCTATTTTACTGACTTTTAGTATATTAGTATGTTAGCTCCAGGCATTGGTGGCACATGTAGGGTTAGAACTCATAGCAATTATAGAAACTTGGTCCACAGGTAATAACAAATGGGTCATAGCAATCCCAGGCTACACCATGTACAGGTGGAATGGGTAACATAAAAGGGTGGGGCAGTCCTCTATGTCAGGGAAGGCAGGTAGTGGAGGATGGGTCCTTCAGAGAGAGAATGGAGGAATAGAATCACAGTGGGTTCAGCTCATGGTAGAATCAAGTAAGAAGTTGCATGGAGAGGTATAGAGGGAGTGAAGAGGTTGATATGGAACCAGGGAAGAAACACAGAAGGGGTTGCAGAGGTGGAAGGTAGTGGTAATGGAGGATCTCAGCCTGCCTGACATGTATTGGGATATTCAACAGCTAAAACACCAGATGTCAGGCCTTCCCAGATATGTTACAGGACTGCCTATTAGTGTAGGTGGTCAAAGAAGCCACAAGGCAGGCTACCATTCTTGATGTGATGCTCACCTACTCAGAAATGCTGGGCTGAGTATGGATTGGGGAAACCACTGGAGTCCAGTGACCATAACGCCATATGGTTTGAACTGGCTGTAGGTATGAGTACACCTCATCAAATGCTTACATTCTGGATGTCATACTATACATCTAATTAATTATTCATGAGCTAAAGCAGCTCACTGATTGACTGCCATGCCAGCATGGCAGTCACAAAGCTTAACACGGCACAATGGTTAACACATATGGCTCTTTCAGAACGTATCTTTCAGTACTCAGAATTGTGTCGGAGGCAGTGGTTATCCAAATATTATTACAGTAATAATTGTCAGGATTGCAATGTGTTTTTCCATTTTTTTTTTTTCATTTCATTTTACAAATTTACAGTCAATCTGGTTCATTGAGAAGACTCTTGTCACCGTAATGAATATGCAATGACAACACTTAGTAATTTGAACAATCACTAGTGAAGTTCTTGATGAATAATTCATGATGCTCCTCAGAACATCATTAATGATTGGTCAGTTTACCAAGGGTTGCCATTGGATGTTCATTACAGTGACAAGAGCCTTCTCGCTGAACTACTTTACTTTGTAAAATTTGTCAAATAAAATGAAAAAGGAACAGTTCTGCATTCTGACCATTATTGCTTAAACAATTTCAGGACAGCCACTTTAAACCATCTCACTGCACAATGCGAGTACGAAAGGTATGGTATCGCAAACAACAGCTGTCAGCATGCGACAGTGTAAAAAAACACAGAAAACAAAATAAAAAGTGCCTCCAAAAATATAATTACTGCGATTAGGCTTATAATTGCAATAATGACCTCACAGACGTTCATTTCTGGAATTAATGACAAGCCAGTGGGGATCGGAGGGACCACTGGACACCAGGGAAAACAGTTATTTCAATGGGGCTGGGGATTGGGGATGGCTGGACCACTGGATACCAGGGACCAAAGTGATTTCAACAGGGACAGGGACTGGGAGACAGGGGACCACTGGACACCAGGTGACAGTAATTTTAATAAGGATGGGTGATCAGAGTGAGTGGGGCTGGCAAAGGAGGGCACACACTGCCACTGCTCCCCATGCAAATGGACCCTTGATAGGCATGCATATGGCCCTGAGCATCCATGCATAATGGCTCATGTGTATGATGTCGGCTGAATATTGCGCTGGAGCTCTCATGGTTATTGGGTCTGGGGGCACTGTTCCGGGCACTTCCAGGGTCAATGTCAGGGCAGCACTACTCAATATAAGGCTGCATCACACACTCCAAAGGTGCCTGAGTTATATGCAGATAAAATGTTTCTTGAACTTTCCTGCAGAAAATAAAATGACAGACTTTGAGCACATATAAATTTGAGATGAGGCATCCTAATGTCATGAAATCTAACACATTTTTAGAACACATATCATAAAGTAATCATGCCAAATGTAAGATCTCTGGCTCAAAAGACAGCTGAGTAATATGTAGATAAAACATTTCATGAAATTTCACACAAAATATAAAATGACAGATTTGAGCGCATATAATTTTGAGAGTACATCACAATGTGATAAAATCTGACATTGTTAGAAAATATAATCATGTAATCATGCCCAATTTAAGATCTCTAGCCCAATAGACAGCTTGAAAGTTTCATGAAATTTACCACAAAAATAAAATGATAGATTTGAGCACCTATAAGTTTGAGACAATCCGCCCTGATCTCATAATATTTGATACATCATTAGAACTTCTCAAGAAAGTAAGCATGCCACATGTCTGAGCTCTAGCTCAGTACTTGACTCAATTATCACCAAATTAATACATTTTAAAAATTCCATAAAATTGCTGGCCCAGTGGCTTGGAGGGCTAAGACATTCTGCCTTCCTCCTGCCATACCAGTGACCCATGTTCATGATGCGAGCAGGTCACCAAGAGTCAGCTGGGGTGGAGAAGGATCGAGCATCCCAGGGACAGGTCTCCTTCTCCAGGGAGGGTGTGATCAGTGGCCTGTGCTTGCCTGGCCCCTACCAGAGGATAGGGGCTGGTGCACCAACACTGTCCATGGTGGGCAGAGGCACCATCGTTGGTGTCATTGAATGCCCCACCTCCATGCAGAAAATGGGAAAAGATCTTTGGTGGCTGGATGATGGAGGGGCTTGCAGGTCCTGCTCCCTGGCCAGCCATAGCACTGACCAGCACTGGATCCAGTCTTCAGTGGGACCTGGGTTACCCCTGCCAACCCTACCAGGGGCAAGCCCTGGGGAAGATGGTCAATGCTGGCCTGTAGACATCGGAGGGATGGGACTAGGCTCCCTCCCAAATGTGGGCCACCAGAGGAGAGGGTAAAAGAAAAGGGGTAAAAAGAGTAGCAAAAAATCTATTTAATTCTGATGAAATTCTCACAATGTCATGGAATTTCATGAAATTTCATAAAATTTTGCAAATTCTGAATTTTCTCATTCCACATAAATTTAATGGGGAGAATTTACAAGTACACTGTCATCCACCAGGCTCTATCACAGAATCACAGTTTTTCCTGGTGTATCTATCAGAATAATGCAGGAACTCAATATAACTGACCCAGTCTGTAATGAAGTGAAATGTGAAATGTTACATGAAGTGATTGATCCTTTTGGATGGCACTGCAACTGTTTTGCCATCTGAGTTTATTCCTTTCAGCAGCAGGTCTTATATTCAATAGTGATTTAAAATTTAATGTTTTCACAAATGCCCTAAAAATGTATTCCAAAATTGTAAACACTTTGGGCAGCACACAATGGAGATCAACACAGCAAAAGTAATTGTTTAATAAGATATAGTCACTGTTAATTTTCATTATAAGAGGGTTTGTAACATTAGCTTTTCATTTGGCTTATATTTCAAATCAAATAACCAGAGAGAATGAATATCCACTGATCAATGGGAACATACAGTATCTAGACAAATGCTAATCATGTTACAAATGTTGATATCTTCAGGAGATCTGCTTAGAAAGTTTCTTCTAGATTGGTTCTATTAAAAAATATGATAAAAGATATTCTGAAATATCAGTTTATTAGAAACCTTTGACTGGTAGTCTTTCCAAATGATGGACTTTGTACTGAAATGTTTATTTTCTGTTCTGGGCACTACAGCAAGATAGATAGATAGATAGAAAAGGGAGATTGTTTAACCAGGAAAGGCACACGTTGAAGCTTGTTTCCAGGTGCAACCTGGAAGCACAAGGAAGTTAAGTGACTTGCTCAGGGTCACACAGTATGCAAGTGGGGGCTGTAGGATTCAAACCCAGGTCTCCAAGTTTGCAGCTCAGAGCATTAAACCACTGACGCTGTACTACCTCCTATAGATAGAGAGCTAGATAGATAGATCGCTAGAAAATGATTAAAATACCCTCCATTCTGGGAGGAATGGTGTAACATGGTAAAAGAGATTTGTTTAATGAAAAATCTATTTTACATTATGCAACTACAGAAGGATCCTTTTCACAATAAGTGGATACAGTGATTTGTGCTTGCATTATAAACCTAATTATTTTTCCTGCAAGAAATCAAATGAATTACACCTAATTTGAAGATGTGATATACCATTATTACTGTTATTATTATACCAATTATTACAGGTATTAAAATAAAAGGAGGATATTACAACTAGGGATGAGCACACCGGCTCTGACACACTTCCAAACCTTCCCAGACCAGGTCAATTCAGCTCAGCTTGAGAATACTGAACCTTTCATGGCTCAACCCAAGGTGGCAATTTGGCCCAGTTCGGAAGTGCAGTCTGGTCTGGTACTCAATGGCATGGGACAGGGAAGGTCGACTACAGGCAGCAACCTGTTCCACAGATGTCTGTGTGTTGTAGAGGGGTATAGGGCCATGCATTGGGGAAACAGGGAGGGTACTGGAACCTGAAAGAACTACAGGTCAGAAAGCAGCAACAGGTTATAGGCAGCAAAAAAAATTATAACAACACTCGCCCATCAGTACTACAATATAAGTCATTGAACAAGGTCAGGGCAAGGTACAGAAATAAAAAAAGAAACTTTGTTTCCAATTCAGCCAAATTCTCCTGAATCCCTGGATCATCACACAACCAATAAAGGAAAACAAAATTGTGATACATGGGCACTGAAGGAAGCCAACAAATTAGGGTATTTTTCTGTGATTAACTCACGTTCTAGTCAATCCTGTGTGTCAGCCACCATAGGGTAGCCCTAGGAAATCATGTAGCAACTTATTTCGGCTTTGCAATGAAAGGAGGCAGTTGTGTGAGCACAGACTCCCCAAAATCATAAATTCTTTCAAGTTTTTGTGTCAGAAAGAGGGAGTTAGAGACTAGAGAGAGAGAGAGACCAATGAATTCAACAGCAGACAACACAGAGTGCAGATTGCAGATGTTTTCTTAGTTTTAGAAAAATAGAGGTAAGGATCTGGGGTACTACAAAAACATAGGCTGCAGTCTGCAGAAAAAACATAGTGCATGGGCAGGTCTCATGAAATCACCCAGCAACAAAAAGTTATAGTAGTGCTAGTTTAGGCAAGGTTAGGTAAATTCAGTCCATTTTTCTTGCAAAATCAACAACAAAAAATCACTAGCATCCAACAACTTAATTATTCTTTTTTTTTAAATATTTTAAGGAATAAAAATTAAGAAAGTACGAAGTAAGAACTAATAAGGGAGCAGACATGAAAGGTGAACCTGAGGTTTATAGTGCCTCACTAATTTTGAGGAGGGGTGGTTTCACATCTCAGACTTTGTCTTGCCCATCTCTGTTCCTGAACTACTACTAGGAAGGTCATACTGCCATATAAAATTTGAAGGGGCAGATCATGTCTCAGATTCTGTGTTGCCCATCTCTGCACCTGAACTACTACTAGGTCATACTGCCATAGACTCTGTGTTGCCCATCTCTGTGCCTGAACTCTACTTCTTGGTCATAGTGCCATACAGATTTTGAAGCAAATCACATCTCAGACTCTCCAGTTGCGCATGTCTGTGCCTGAACCATTAATAGGAAGGTCATACTGCCATGCAGATTTTGAAGGGGAGTGTCATGTCTCAAACTCTGTGCTGCCCATCTCTGCACCTAAACTACTACTAAGTCATAGCACTCTACAGATTTTGAAGGAGGGGTCAGTCATGTCTCAGTCTCTGTGCTGCTCATCTCTGTGCCTGAAGTACTACTAGGTCATACTGCTGTAGAATCTATGTTGCCCATCTCTGTGCCTGAACTACAACTAGGTCATAGTGCCTCATGTATTTTGAGAGGGGTGACATGTCTAAGACTCTGTTGCCCATCTCTGCATCTAAACTAATTCTTCTAATTAAGTAATAAAGCTGGACCCCAAAAATGGATTCATAATCAGAATCTGTTTTGGAACATGTACCAACACCAACAGTATGGCTGAAATTAGTACATGTAACAATATAAATATTTCCCAAAAATAAAATTCAGAAAAAAGGAAATTCACTGCTGCAGATATAATTAATTCACTGTTTTAGTAGAATAGTGTATGAAATCAGTGGTGCTTGTGCAACATAAGTATACTGTCTTTACTTGATTCCCACCCTTGGTAGGGAAACTGGGTAGTAAGTAGGGAATAGAAAGCTCAATACCAAGGGTGAGCTGAGTACTGGAGAAGGAGGAGGCAGGGTTGGAAGGTAGGTGTTGCACAATGTGCTGACTAGGGACTGCTGTAGGAGGCTGGCCTTTAAAGGGAATCTAGAAGGAGTTATTCCCCCACATTGAACCCTCAGGCATTAGCCCTCCCATTCAATGTTTTGGTGAATAGCGTATGAAGTCAGTAGTGCTTGTGTAATGTAGTTTACTTTTATTTACTCTATTTCCACCCTTGGTAGGGAACTTGGTAGTGAGTAGGAATAGAAAGTCCAAAAGATTTACCAATGAATGTACAAAAAATATGATTACCTCCCTCCAACTCATGAAGAGTATGACCAGTAACATGCAGGAGGAAACCCCCAAGTGGAGGAAACTCTGAGGACAAATGGCTTATTGACCTATCCATCCTCCAGGCTAACTAAAAGGAGAAGAACCTAGGTTCAAGCAACCATATCCTAATTTCCAAGGAAGGTGAACTGCTTGGAGAGATGACGGTTCATCTTCAAAGTCCACTGGATGATGTGTTCTGGAAGGATGATTATGAGTTTGAAGAGGTAGGTCTATTTTCAAAGGGAATCCTGATCATGAAAGTGGAGTAGGTCCAGTTGAAAAGGGGCAAATGCAGTCCAGGTTTCCAAGGTGATGATGGATTATATCCAATGGAATTACAGAGATAAAGTGAACATGAAAAGCATGATTTGGCAAAATTTGCTGCCAGACATTGAATGTTGGGAAGTATGATGAGTTATGAAGCCATAAGGTAAACAATCTGACTTTGTAGAAGGTTTGACATTCAGGTTAGAGTCTGAAGGTTTGGAGTTAAGTGGTGAGTGATAAGTTGCAATGTAAGCATCCATGAAGAAGATGAAGGAGTCGGAAGGAATCTTTAGGTGCCTAGTAGGAGGGGTGATGCGGAAGATTTTAGACCAATGAAGGAAGGTTGGTATATGCAGTAGAGATGATAACTGAATATATATGGAAATAATTGGAAGTTCAATATGATGAATTCAAGAGTTGATTTTGGTATTGATGCCATAATGATACTTATAGAGGCTCTTGCTGGTCTGCTGGTAGGAAAAGGTAGATATGGGTATTGCTGTGGCATAATTGCCTGTGACAGGTGGCCATGACTGTTTTGCCTTACAGATTAATCTGATGTTTGAATGCTGTAGGAAGCCCAGAAATGGGTCTTTGAAGGAGTCTGTAGACTGACATGGCAATGGGAAGTTGAGAGTGGTGTAGAATGCCAGAGGTACTTATCATTTTAGTCAGATATAGGCCTGTTGAGAGGCATGACTGTGATAGTGAGACAGCCAGGTCGGTTGCAGGCATGCAGACTGAGGAATCAATGGAAGCCTGATCTCAGTGAAAGTCCTCGCTGGAGGGAGTATGGGAGGTGAATCATGAGGATGAGCTAGAAGGACCGCTGGATGGGCAGCTGACCTGATTGATGGTAATATGATGAGGGAATGTAGATGATAGTATGAAATATGGTGACATCCAGGGGCTAGAAAACAGTGGCTCAGATAGAGTAATTTTAGTAAGGCAGCTAGGCACCAAGACCCAGTGATGCAAGTTCTGGGAAGGTAGCTGGGTCTTAGGACATCCAGTGGCTATTGAGGAAGTAGGAGTTGAGTAACATGATCAAACAGAGTCAGTGCTCATAGGAGAGAGCCACGAAAAGGTAAAACAGATGATGCCAGTATTGCTCAAGATATCTTGCGGGTCCCGTTATCCACACAGCGATGATGAGATTACTGGTCGGTGTATCAATGAAAGAATTAGGTCACTTTTACAGGTAAAAGACAGGAGTAGACATGGAACTGCATATTTTAATGTATCTTCCTATGTAGACATGTTTCTTGTTTCATGTCATGTAAATGATGAAACTAATAAATGCCTAAAGTTAAAAAAAAAAAGGAGTTGGAGTGAGGAGGTTTGAGGTTCCTACTTCCAAAGGAGAAGGCGAACTTGCATTGCAGTCAGAAAGGGTGACCAGCAGCAAGGAAGTCTAGCAGGTGGTTGAACTGAATGGAGGTAGAGACTGAACAAGCTGGTGGAGTCCAAATCTAGAGTGTGAGGAGGCCAAGGTGGGGAAGAGTACGATGAGTCCATGGAAGTGCAGGACATAGACTGGTGAGGAAGAAAGGACATGGAAGGCAAATGGGGTAAAGGGGTCCTGTTCCAGAAGGGAAGGCAACCTGGTATCAGGGTAGAGAATGCATTAGGGTTGAAGTAGCTGATTGCAGACACAGGCTTTATCCCTTTGTAGTCAGTAAGATGGCTTCAGTCGATGCTGCCAGGCAGAGGTAGGACATAGAAAGCAAAAAAGGTATGGTGGTCCCATTTCAGGAGGGAGCAGCAACTGATATCAGGTAGAAAATGCATAAGGTGGAAACAGTCGAATGTAGACTCAGGCACCCATCACTGGTAGTTGAGGTGAGTTGATCCTGACTCAAGGCCACCAGGCATAGGTAGGATGTTGAAAGCACATGGGGTAAAGACTTCCATGCACAAAGGAAGTGGCAACTGGCATCAGGTAGAGGATGCATAAGTATGACTCTGTAGATTGTAGACATGGTTCCCATCCCTGGTAGTTGGAGCGAGCTAACCTTCACTCATTGCTGCCAGGCAGAGTTACGAATAAGGATGTCAGGTTTGTAAGTAGTAGGTAGTAGTAAGTGTAACAGAATCCATCTCAGTAGAAAGGACAAGCCTACCTTAGCTCAGTACCTCAGAATGTATGAGTTAGGGATGGAAACTTGACAAACTGCTGGTATGATCTGAACAAGAAAAATGCAGCTGGCTGTGTAGTCTTAGGTAGGTAAACTGTGAGGCAGTATAAATGGGAAGAAAGCCAGTCAGAGTAAAAAGAATATGAGGAGGAGTCATAAGGAATGCCAGTAAAGGAGTTTTAGAGTAACCAAGAAGGAGCATACGGTAGTGATGGAATTAGCTGAGGGCCGAGTAGGCTGAGGGTGAGGATCCATCGAGGGGGTAGCAAAAGCCATGGGTAAGAAGGCAGGGTAGAACAGGAACCTGAGAGAGGCTTCGGGATGTGCAGGCCTAGAGGAGGAGAAGCCATCGGCAAATTGGTGGACCGGAAGCAAATGTTTCACTAGTAACAGAGAATGGATAATGCCTGAGTAATGAACGCATGAGGAGAGCCAAATGGATGTAGGCTTATTAAGGGGTGCAAGGGGTGAGGAGGAGGACATATGTATGAACAGTGCAAGGACCAGCAAACTGGAAGGTGAAGAGCACCAGGGGTAGAACAAGGAAACATAATTCTTGAAGCTGGAGTAGTGTACAGGTACCAGGGCAAAGTGGTGGGTGCAAGTGCCTGACTAGAGTTAACTGTAGCACGGGTCTGGACAATAGAAGGCATAAATGGAGATGGAATGGAAGTGTGAGGAGCGAAAGGCTCAAAAGGAGAACTATGGGAGCATGGGACAAGGGCAGGAACAGGAGGGGCCCAGGCAGAGACAGCAAGGGCAGACAAGAACCTTGGGCTTTAGCCTTCCCATGCAATTGATAAAATGAAGCAACACAATCAGAAAAGAAAAGAATGTTGGTAAATCCCTGATCAAAAGAGTGCAGCACTGTTGCCATTGCCAGAGAAATCAGATAAAACACAAAAACAGGAAGCCAAAACAGTTAGACCTAGAAAGGCAATGATTAAGGAAAATACTCTGTCTAGTACCACTAGATGTGGCACCCATGATATGCCACTCATGCATATTCAGCCCTTCATCAGAAACTAGTGCCTCTGATGAAGATGTTGTAAATGTACAAGAACAAGATCATGATAACATGATATATCACAGTTATGCTCTTCCAAAGGTGATGAATCAGAATATGATACTGATGAGGTTGAGGATTCCACCTGGGTTCAAGAACCCAAAAAGAAAAACAAAACACATATAGTAGCACCACCACTAGCTATAGCCAGTGGTGGAAAATCTCAATGGCAATCACAGTAGCTCTTCTGGGGACAGCCACCGTGTGTTAGATCAGGGTCAGAAACATCAGCCACCACAATTGCTGCAGTTCCTGGCATGACAACAGAATGTTCCACCTCAGTTGTGTATAGCTATTTTCATATAAGTCCCATAAATGAATGTTTGCTGTCTGCACTTTTGTCATCAGGAAGTTAGCATTTGAAAAGTGACAGGTCAATGCAGGACAATATCACTAAAAAGCATTTGCAAAGAGCGATCCTACCATCTGGCTGGACAAAAGTCTTGAGCAAGGAGAAAATATCTCTGATGAAAATAATCTTACTGATAATAGTGGTGTCTAAAACAACATGTTTGACTTCATTGACAAAGTATTTGGACAAGCTACAGCTTCACCACTGCAATTCCCTGGATTTTGCCCCTGCATCAACTAAACAGCACACCATTACTGTGATGCTTGAACAAAACCTGCCTACAGTAGATCACATCAAGTAACATTAAAAATTAATCAGTTATTAGTTAAATTTATTGCCAAGGACTGGCAATCATTTTTTCTGGGGTGGAGAATGATGGTTTTAGATCCCTTTTAAAATATTTTGCTCCACATTACAACATATTAAGTCATAAATATTTTACAACTGTCTCTGTTCCCAAAATGTATGAATGTAGGCAAAGTAAAATAAAATTGGCTCTTAAAGAGAGGAATGTGTGCTGTGCACCTGACAACAGACATATAGAATGAGTTCTGAAACCACTGATTATATGTGCATCACAGCACATTGGGTGTCATAATTGTCTTCAAGCACTGCCACTAACAGCACTGTAAAGGAAGAAAGACAAAGATGCAAGCTCTTTGCATCAGCATAATTGGTAGACATCAGGCTGCTGGCAATATTTTGAAGAGTTCCATGAGAAAATTTGAGTGGTTAGAGCCCCTGGGACTCAATACTGGATTTGTGGTTTCAGACAATGGCGCCAATATTGTTACTGCATTGAAATGTAGTGGTTTTACTCACATTATAAACTTTGCACACTCATTACACCTGTTAGTATGGGCCCCTTTCCAGTGACAACAGTATAGTAACACTAGTGGAGCTGCAAAGGAAATATGTAGCCATTTTAGCCACTCTATAAAATCACATGGTATCTTTACTGACCTACAGAAAAAAAAGTTTGTCAATACAGCAACCAAAACAAGATGTTCTAACAAGATGGAACTCAATATTTTACATGTGAGAGAGACTTCTCACACAAAAAAGAAGGCAGTCCATGAATATACCATGGAACACAACGAGCAGATGGTGTTGTGCTGAATACATTCCAGTGGGGCCTCATGAGCATCTTACATTGCTCTTGACTCACTTTGAGGAAGCAATTCAACAGGTTAGCAAAGAAAATGCTACTCTAAGCCAGGTTATTCCATCATAAATTGAACAAGGAACCCAGGAGACTGCATAGATGTTTTGAAAAGAGGAGAGAAATATGGTGTATCCTTTATGGATTGACTGATACAGTAATTGCAAATTGCAGAAGAATGCACAATATCATGACAGACGAAACATTTTCTTCTTCCCACTCTCTTGACCATCGTTGAAGTTGTAACATCTGCCTCCTTCAGATCTCTGTGATCCTTCTCTTGAATACAAAAACATGCTGAGTTCAGCAATTGCACAGGAGAAGGATAGGACTGTGTTTGACAATACAAGTGAATCACATGATGTGGATGCTGCATCTGATGATGCAACATCTATTAGCACTGACAACAATAATTTCCTTAGTACCACCATGTATTCCATCAACATTGGGTAGTCATGCACAAAGTCCTTTGCTGACCCATGAAGGCTTGTCATTCTGAAAGCACATAGATGACTCACAGGGCCAGATATTCAAAACTTTGCCCTGGGCTAAATTAGCACTGCCCAGCAGGCAAACTTTTGCCCTGGAGCAAAACATAGCTATATTCAAAAGGAAATAACCCAGTGCAAAACCAGCTGAATATAGCAAGCTAAGGAAGCTGGGCAAACAGGCCCAGGAGTGGAGGGCAAAATTGCCTGGGATTAAGACAGCACTGAATATAGCAGATAAGACAGCACTGAATATAACATTCAGACAGAGGCAGTGCAAACACCCACAGAAACAAAGTGTAGAGGTGTAAGCAGCTGTCCAGGAACACAGGAAAGCAAATGGCTCTGCCAGACACAACTGCAGTACTAGTGAATGGCATGGAATAACCTGGACCACAAGTGATACCAGAATATCACAGAACACTGTCAAATCCGATTCCCCAAAAGACACAGGACACAGGAATGTCAAGTATAACAAAGTATAATTCAAAAGGAAACAGGTATGGCACAAAAGGCAACAGGAACAAATGTACAGAAAAATAAAAGCAATATACAGCAGAACACAATATGCAAAAATGAGGTACAACACAAACATAGTGAAAGGTAAAGGGCAGGCATAACAAATGGACTGAAAACAATGGGAAAACAGCAGTAATAGTGCAAAATGGCAATTATGTACATTATTTAGAGTGGAATGGGAAAGAATGTGGAAGGGAGAGGGATGTGTACACAGGAAGCAATGGAGGGAAACAGGATGGCAGAAATAGGGCTTGGGGACAATGGGCCAGGGCCAGGAAGCAGGACAACAGAATGGGAGGTAGGACTTAGGTGCGGGCAGGTGCTGGCAGACATTCTCCAGGATGGTTGCAACCTGTCTTGTCTCAGCAATGAGGACAGCCTGCTGTTCTATTAGTGTCTTGCTGTTGCCGCATCACCTCCTTAACAGCTCATCCCTGCCTTCAGCCTCCTCTGGCAGAGTAGCCCACAGTGATGACTGGACGTGGACCTACAGGAGAAAGGGAACCATATCAGGACATGACGATGACACAAAGGCACCATGTACCACTACATGGCGGACAGCATGCCCCAACAACCATGCCCATGTGCCAGTACAGAACAAACCACAATGCACACCGACATGTGCCACAGGACAAGGCAGTACATAACAGGCAGCATGCATCACCCCAATGTACATGGACATGCATATAGTATGTTGAGAAACCTAACACAGTGGAATCCACAGCACAGAGGCATGCAAACTGTAACAGTGCAAAACAGACAGCCACCCTTGAGATGCGAAGACAAGTGGACACTGAATGACATGCACATGGGATGACACATGTTTGGACCTGCTGCCCACAGTCACACAGCTATGATACACAACACAGATGACACTCACTGGAGAAGGTGCCACAGCCACAACCTGGTGTGTAACCAGACATGCCTGTTCTGTACACCTCCCCTCAACAGTGGCCCACCCTTACTGCTGACCCCCACAAGAACTGTACAGACTCAGCTAAACTGCTACCCACAATGCCATAACATAGCAGTAGTAGCACAAATGATGTCAGTAAGCTCTGAACAGGTGGGTGACTGACAAAGTGCAGAACAGAGGCAAGTGACACAGATAGAGACTCTACATGAACTACAGAGACCCAATGACTACAGAGGACAACAACACTGGCAACAGAACAGTAGGGACTGGGGACAGGTACCCAAGCAGTACACACAACCAGGAAAGTGTCAATGCCTACCCACACCCATTGCCACAACAGAAGGATGAGGAGCCCACACCAGTGAAGAGCATGGCATGGGGCTGTGCCACCACCTACAGTGGCAGCACCTTGAGCGCACATGCAAGAAGACACACACATGGAAACAGGGACAGGCCATGGTCCACCAGTGGTAGGGCAGCAGTAGGCCAATGATACACACAGGACTGGTGCCACCCTGATGGCCAATGCACGTGAGGCACACACCCCCACTTATGGGAGCAGCACCTGCCACAGGGTCTGAAACCCAGCACACCATGCTACCACTGAACAACTCCTGCAGCACACCTGCATATCCCATGCACAAACACCATGCACTGCAGGGACTGAGGGACAGCACCCTGTGAGGGGACAATGGTCCCCACACACAGCTGGAGTCAACAGGCAGGGATGTAGCCAAGGAGTTCACATCTGCACACCAAGTGGACTCACTAGCTACCCCTCTTCCCATTGTTAGGGTGAGCTACCCCACCCCAGGGTGTAGCCAGACAATATACAAACGTACACCAGGACTGTGTTTGTTGCCATTTGGCACAATAAATACAATTTTTGTATCTCATGAAAATGGTTGTTGCTATGCATGGGATACAATGCCATGTATTGCTCCCTAAGACACTCACGCACCAGCCCACAGCCTGTAAAGTTGTATTGTCCTTGGGCTACAAAGACAGTCTTAGTGACCAGTCCTTCTAGTGTAGACTCGTATGAATGAAATCATAGAAAGGTTCAGCATTGTCTTTGTTAGGCTTCATGGAAAAGGAAGCAGTTCAGAGCCTATTGGCTACCCCTGAAATAAAATAGCATACCATGGAGTGCTTGGAGTATGCCAGCCTGCTCCCATGCTGCAACAGGCACATATGACATAAACAGCCACACAGACCCATGTGGCACCATAGGCCCAGAGGCCCTCCACACCCTGTGCATGTACGCCACGGAGGTCAGACAAGGGCACACACAACATACCAGTGTCTACACAGCAATGGCAACACACTGGTAGGGAGATACAGGCACCACATGACACTGTGGCCCCTGTTTGTCGTAGCATGAACAGCCCTGGCAGGCATCTACAACATGTCATGCATAGACACTGACACACTATACATGGTACTGTGAATGATACATGCCATGTGAAGTGCAGAACACTGTTGCCATGGCAGACAGGGCAACAGCAGCAGCAGAAACAGCCAACACAGCAGGCTGACCCCAAATCCCCCAGCTCCAGGCATAGTGAATGGCCGCCAGCCATACACAGATCTGCTGCATCCCGCCACAATGGTGGAGATAACAGCAACATGTTGCACATGACAGTACAAGGCAGATAGCAGTGCACATGGCAGTAATGGCAACAGTAGACCATACATAGAGCCAGCCATGTCACCGGCTGCACAGCAGAAGGCAAGGCACTGGAGGCACGGAAGACAACACAAATGCACACAGCCAGCATATCAGGCCCCACTGATGTAATGGTCATGGGTGTGCTGAATGGTGCCACTGGTGTCAAGCATCCAGTGCCCCTCCCATCCAGCACATAGTCAAGTGTGAACACTGTAGCCCCATGTGGCTGTACATATTGTAGCCACAATGGCTAAGGGTCCTCTAAGTGAGCACCCTGGAACCAAAATGCAACACAGCTAAATCACATCAGACCTGGATGACCTAGGCGACTGTGCCACGACACTAATCACAGCACTCCAATGCCTGCAGTGGTGACATAAACACATAGTAAAAATGCATAATGGCACACAGTACTCACACAACATGCTCCAGTCCCCATCACTGCTCTCCGCGCGCTGCAGCATTGATGGCACCTCCTCCGCCTGTCCGTGGTGGGCCTTCTGGTCAGCCTGTTGCCACCCTCCCATCTCCAGTGTGGTCTCTGCGCCTGCAATGGGAAGATGGTACATCAGCATTACTACAATGTCAGCCACCACAGTACGCCTAAAGAACACCCCTGACCCTGGTGGCATGGTGCAACACACACATAACTGGCACCCAGGCACAGTGTCACCCAAGCCATGCCAAGCATGACACAGGACACTGCAGACCGCACAGTGCATGGCCAATGTGTGCAGGGTGGAGCCTGACATTGCCATCCTGTACACACAGCTACAACAGCCCCTCCATCATATGTACACAACCCATCTGGATGGTACCCTCTCAAACAAGGCAGAATGTAAGCAGAGGTCCTCTAACCCGTAATGAGGGTACACAAGTATCTAACTCCTCAACAACAGATGTGGAAACACAGACATGCCCCAGTGGCATACAACAACCCAAAGGCTACAGATAAGAATGACATTGATAACAGAAAGGCATACAGGATGTGACATGCACACAGCATGACTGTGCACAACCTGGTACAGTGCGTGATGCTGCCCACACCCATGACAGTGTGCAGCACAGCAGGGCACCAATGCCATGGATCTGTCTCACAAACCACTGGCCAGTGTCATGGCACAGACACAGCAGTGGTGGTGGTGTGCACCACACCCAGACACATACCTCTCAACAGTACCATATTCCGAGGAACGGTCCTCAGTGTACTCACAAAAGCTCCCTGTACCACATTATGAGGACTCGTCCCACATGCAGTGGTCACATAAGAGAGCAAAGAGCCATTGTAAATGATGCAAACCATATACCATACAATGAGTAACAGACCTCCTGACCATAAATGCAAACATTGTGACAGTGTTCTGAGCAGCGTAGGGTGAAAATATGTTTAAGTGTTCCACAGTTGGCTCATTTATGCCGTATTGTAAGAGGCAATGTACCACATTTGGGTGAGAAATGGTTGGAAGGTCATGCCAGACAACACACCCAACCACACACTGTGGATGTACAAAGTAGGCACAGCTGCATGCAGCCCCTGGCAGCATAGCAGAACACAGTGGATGTGGCAGGGGCCTGGTGTCATGGGTCCGTGCAGCCACAGTAGGTGGTATGGGGCAGTGCACCACCACAGTGCAGGACATGGCAGACAACACTCCCAAGATGCTATGTCCCCTGGCTCCACACAGTCCACACACTCCTCAATAGAGGACCATGGCAGAGGACCAACATATAGTAGTAGTAGTAAATGTTTAATTTTGACAGGTAGCAAATGGAAATAAGCCATTGAGATAAACCCCATTTTCAAGATGGACCTGTGTCAAATATCATTACACAATCTACACAACATTAATAGCATGGTAGATATTTGCCAGACCCCACCAGCACAGCAACACAGCCCCTCCAGATGGTATGTGAATGAGCCATGTCACACACATCAGCACACAAGCACACCACCAACATGCATCCCTCCCCATAACATCACCATGTGTGAGGCATCACATACCTGGCACAGGCACAGTCCCCTCCCGAATCATCGCCTGGCATCATTCCAGCAGCGGCACTGCCTGCACCTGTGGTCCACATATCGGTGACGATACTTCTCCCATCACGTGGTATTTCTGTGAGTGCAATTGAAGCCCAGACCTGGCTACGGGGTGATCATCCTCCTGGACCTCCCAAACAGGCACCTATGCCACTGTTGTGTGAGCTGCACCAGGTTGGACATCTCCACTACATCTCAGCACCTGTCACAGCCCACCACTGCCCTCTGCCTACTTCTCCCAGACATGGCTGACACAACAGAAGGAAAGGTATTGCTGTACTGGCAATAGATGGCCCACACACCCTGGCAATCCACACATTCAGCCCTAGCGCCACGCAGAACTATGCAATAGCGCTGCTCTACCCGGAGTGTGCACAATGCACATGGGCTACCCTGCCCGGTGCAGACATACCAGGCATGTGCAGTGCCAGTGCGCTAACAGGGTTAGTGCAGCTAAGGCACAATAGGGTGGCCAGTCTTGCCCAGACCACCTGACCCATGCATACACACTGTACCTCTTTGCTAATCAGCCCCTAAGCATGTGCTATAGTAACAGAGCTGTGCTAAGTGTAGCTGAGATAGCCCGACACTATATGGTTTCGTCCGGCGCTAAACGCTTGCCCAGTGTTATCATTTGCTATTTCAAATGGCATATGCAAATGATGGTCATTAGGTATCAATGGTGCTAACATGGTGATTAGCATATCATTAATGGCCCATTAGCATACTTAACAGGCTTGTTTGCTCGGCTGTGCTATATAAGGGCTAACAGTGCTCCACCTGTGTTGCTTATAGGTAATACATGTTGATGTGGGATTACTGCTGCAGCACATGATGTCACTGAAACAATCATAGAGCCAGCCAGGTATGTACTGCATGTGTCTGACACAGAGGTACTTTTCCAGGACATACCCTGTATCAGTAAGTTTGTGATGTAGTTCATGTTGACTGTGGAGTGCCTAGTGCCAGGCATGACCTGAGCATATCTCCCAACCTTTGTCCCCAAATGTGGAACATTGCTCTCAAAATGTGGAACACTTGAGCAAAATGTGGAACACTTATTCAAATCTTTACCTAAGAAGCTCAGGACACTTTTAAAATGTTTGCATTTATATTCAGAAATTCAGTTAGCAATTGAATAATATATGTTTGCAACATTTACTGTGGATTATTGCCTTACAGTGTTACCACTGAATGTGGGACAACCTCGCAATGTTGAACAGTGAGCTTTGTGAAGTAAAATGAGGAACATTCCTCATATTGTGGTACAGTTGAGAGGTATGGACCTGTGGGAGGGATACAGATGACTGCTAACTGACTGTGCCCTGGATGAGGCTGCTGTTCATGAATGTTCTGTGCATCCATCATGCTGACAATAGTTGGGCATCCCCATGTCACGTGTGCGTGGCTTGATAGCACTGGATGATGGCAGGCATCCAGGTTAGGCTGTAACACATGCCTAATCTGCCTGTTGTATGGGCCGTCTGCACAATCATTATGTACTGCCACAGAGGGGCTGTCAGTCCTGTGGACCTCGAGAGCACAGATGCTCGGTGGTAACAGAACACAGGATGTGCATAACAGCGCATCATGTATGTGATACATTGTATAGATGTAGTATGTCACATGTGTAGTGTGTTACTCTGCACTCTGTTCCATACCGACACCGACATGTGATGTCTCAAGCGGTTCTAGACTACTGACACCACTGAAGTACTGTGAGGATGGTAACACTGTGCCAGTACACCATGTGCTTCTCTGCAACAGTGGTGACATCAGTACTGCAGCAGAGCATCATAATGACAGCACTACTGGATGGTCAACTTGTAGCACCAGTGTGTTCTGCCACAGAAGGATTCTGATGCCCTATGACCCCGAGAGCACAGCTCGAGAGGTCCATTGGAATCGGAACCCCAACCTGGCAGGACACACTGGTTGTGCATATCCTGCTCTGCTTGTCATATATTGATTATTATAATGTTTGTTGACCGGGTAACTGCAGACAAATCCTGCCTACTTTCAGCCACAACTCGGGGATACAGATGAATGCCAAACTGACTTGCAGGACCTTTGGCAGACCTATTTAATGCCTCACTACATTTGGGGTGTGTACCTCAGGACTGGAGGATGGCTCATGTGGTGCCTTCCACAAGAGTGGCCCCAAGGATGAACCGGAAACTACAGACCACTGAGCCTCACATCCATCGTGGGTAAGCTAATGGAGACTATCCTGAAGGAGAGGCTGGTGGCCCTCCTAGAGACCAAAGGACTACAGGACAGCAGACAGCATGGCTTCATAAGTGGCAGATCCTGCCAAACCAACCTGGTCGAGTTCTATGACTGGGTAACTAGGCAACTGGACAGGGGTCATGCAGTGGATGTCCTGTATCTGGACTTCAGTAAGACATTCGATTCAGTGCCACATGGAAGGCTGGAAGGAAGTTAGTAGGCACAGGGGCAGAGTGCAAAGCTGGTGAGATGGGTAGGAAACTGGCTGCAGGGAAGGCAACAGAGGTGGTGGTGAGTTGGGAGCTCTACACCCAAGGGCAGTGATGAGCGGTGTTCCACAGGGCTCAGTGTTGGGACCAGTGTTGTTTGGGATATTCATTGCAGACATATCATGGGACATCAAGAGCAAGATCAGTCTGTTTGCTGATGATACCAAGGTAGGTGCGGTGGTGGATGACCTAGGGGATGGCAGGGGTTACAGGATGATCTGGCAAAGCTTGAAACCTGGTCAGACACCTGGTAAACTGAGCTTTAGTGCCAAAAAGTGCAAGATGCTGCATTTTGGGATGAAGAACCCAAGAAGGAGTTACAGCTAGGGGAGTGCAGCTAGCCCAGACAGAGGAGGAGAAGGATCTGGGTGTGCTCATTACAGGGTCAATGAGCAACTCGCACAATGTAGGAAAGCAGCTGCAAAGGCCAACAAAATGCTGGGTTGTATTGCAAGAGGTATATCCTCAAGGAGGGAGGAGGTGATTCTGCCACTGTATAGGTCATTAGTTAGACCACACCTGGAGTACTGCGTGGCAGTACTGGTGTCCGTATCTGAAGAGGGACACTAAGTTACTGAGGGGTGAGCGCAGAGCGACAAAGATGATCAAGGGGCTGGGGACTTATCATATGAGAGGAGGTTGAAGGAGTTGAACATGTACTCACTGGAGGAGAGGAGAGACGGGTGACATGATTGAAACCTTTAAATACATGAAAGGAATAAACAAGACGGGTACAGAGGGGCTGTTCAAAGTAAGGGAGGGAGGGCCACCAGGGGCCATGATATGAGACTGAAGCGAGGAAGGTTCAGGAGGGAGATGAGAAGACACTTTTTACAGAGAGGGTGGTGGCTGGGTGGAATGCGTTACCTGCTGAAGTGGTATGCAGTAGAACAGTGGACTGCTTCAAACAAGGATGGGACAGGACAAGGGGAGGGTTAATGAAGGAGAGGGTGGAAGGGAGGCAGCTGCAGAATAAGGAGTGCTAGCTGCACATTCGAGCAGACTTGATAGACCTCTAGGCCTTTATCTGCTGGAAAATATTGTATGTTCGTATGACTTTGAACCATATTAAGCTGCTTGTGGTGTCCTTGTGAATGGGGGAACTATGCCACAGCACCGGGATATTCCCTACTTTTTTTTGAGAAGTGCCATGGGATCTTTAACATCCACCTGACCTGCCACCAGAACAGGCAGAGAGGACCTCAGTCTAACATCTCATCTGAAAGACAGCACCTCAGGAGTGCAGCACCCCTCATTTATTTATTTATTTATTTAAGAATCAGTTTATAACCTTTGAGCCAGGCTCGTTTCAAAAATACCGTCACATAAAGACATACATTACGTTGGTTACATAGCAAAGATTTGCAAAAATCAATAGGTATTCACCAGAGGTGCCACGTCACATTGTGGTCAGACAAATACAATTGGGTACAGGGTACATGTAATTGATAACAGGTATTACACAAGTCGTATCAAGTGAGCATTCTGGTAGATAAACATTGAAAACAGCTGGCACTGGCCAGGTTAAACCTAGGCATGGTGTACAGGGAAGTGGTGGAGGGGGATGGTTGGGTGGAGAGCTGCCCGGGGGCATTGTCAAGAAAAGAGGTGGAGGCTATGTTCAGAGACAGGAGCAGTTACGAGTGCTGAAGATGTGGTTCGAAGTGCGGTTTGAATGTGGAGATGGTGATGGCATTGGTGATGGTGGCAGGGAGAGAGTTAAACCAGGTTGGGGCTCTATAGCTGAAGGACCTCTGGCCACGGTTGGTTCTCATGCTGCACTGCAGTGTCAGTATTAGGATATTAACCCAAGTGCCTTGTGTGGGGCCAGAATCCACAGCCTTCTGATCTCCCGCCTCAAGAGGCACCTGTGCTACCTGCTGAGCCACTGATAATACTAAGCGTATAGTACTGTGTGCAATCTGTGTGTTATGTTATAGGGGATGATGCCCGATGTACAGGTGATAACCATGGTGTAATCACCTCAGTGGTTGCTAGGACATCAGTAAACCTCGAGAGCACAGCTCAAGAGGTTTACAATTGCCCTAGGAACCACGGAGATGGTTACACCATGGTTATCACCTCGTATCTCAGGCATTGTCAGTTATAGTGATGGGATAGACCCGCATTGAACTCCCCAACATGTGTAAGTGAGCTTTGACCTAGTAATGAATCTGCGGTACAGCCACATGTATGTGTAGGTACTGTACACACAGTATTAGGATACATGGACCGAATGACTGTGGTCCAACATAGTACCAGTGTTCCCCTATCAGATATGGAGATTGCTAGACTCAGTGACAGTACACTGTGACAACTGGAATGTTATATGACTACTGAGGCTTCCAAGCAATTCAGGTGTGTAGAATACTGACTAACAGTTGCATTCTGTTTTGTTAATCCACTGCTAAGACATAGCTGAGATGAGTTCATATGGTCTTGACATCACAACACTGGGTTGTCAGTGTTGTAATCTGCTGGGTGTCAGTGAGTAATCAGGGCTACCCATATATTATAGTACTGTTCTGCATGGATGATAAGCTGACCCAGACAATGCCAGCCACCTGCCTGTCTGACAGGACAGGACCAGATTCCAGGTGTAGCAGTACCACATGTGTGACTGTAACATCCTGGCCATGCACAGGTTGCTCCTGTATTACCTGTATGTGGCAGACTATGGTATCTGTGAACCGTCCAACAGTGGAGTACTGGTAATGGTCTTGGGACTGCAGCTGATGACTAACTGGTGCAGTGTGGCTGGGCATGTATGTGGTGGTACTGGGTGGGGGTTGGGTGGCCCATTGACCCTCTTGGCTGCCCCTGTGTGAGTAGTGGTGCCCCACCAGCATTATGCACTGTCCAACGTCCATTGTGCAGACCATGCTTGACTGGCTGCATGCTGTGGTGCTGCAGATGGCAGTGAAATGTGATCAGCAGTGTGGAGGCTGCACTCTGGAGTGCGTCAGTAGGCCACTGTGACTGTAGGGTACATTACTCCAGTGTGACGACTGCCACAGGTACCATGCTGTCACCCATATCACTGACTGACATCTGCATCACGGACAGCCCACCCTGTATTGTGTTGTGTGATGTGTGCAAGTGGGTCACAACAGACAGTACTCATGCAGTTAATAGAGTGTGTACACTGAGGTCCTGGCTGGTGTCTGTCTGTGCACAGCGCTGTGCAGCCAGGGCAGGGGCAGTACCAACGTTGTTGTGGTCCAGGTGTCTACCCCATGACAGGCTGGGCTATCTACAGTGTGCACATCCAGGTCATTGCATGACATGCATTGACACACATGCTGGGGGTACAGTACCCCAGTGTCATATTGTTGCACAGTACCACTACCTGCTCCACATGGTGGATCACACACAGGCCTTGTGCACAGCTGTGCCAGGATCACCTATACACACCACACCTGTGTGTGTGCAGTGTGGCTGCACTGATACATGCTCTGGCACATGCAATGGTGCCTAGGCTGCAACCCTAGCAGAACATGTGTCGTGGTCAGCCATCTAGCCCTGTTGTGAGAATTCAACCCATGCTTCTACAGCATCTGTTCCATGGTGCTGGGTGTGTACAGGCCCAGCATGGCACTGGATGTGCTGGGGGCATCATGAGTCAGGCATTTACAGCCATGGCTGCACAGTCCAACACATGTGCACATTAGGCACCGTCTGTTACTGTAGGCCTTGTGATTGCTTGCAGTGCACCAATGTCCATGCCAACATGTGCAGCCAGACCACCTCTCACATGCTACAGGCAACAGCATGGGCAGCGCAACTGTGTGCTGCACACACACAGCTGGCTTCCACTTGTGCTGGCCTGCAGGACTGCACAACACTGAGGTGCATCTTGCATGTCCCGCTGGCATTCCTCAGGGATGGGAGCATGTTTAGCAGCTGTGTGTTGCACCATGGCCATATGATACTGTTACAGCTGTACAATGTTTGTTCACAACTCTGTATAAACCTTTCACTGCCTTCTATCCCACACAGGTGAGGCTGCAGGGCAGGCGGCTCAGGGCCCACAAGTTTTCAGGAGATGAGCTACATGCCCTGGTACATGCCGTGAAGGAGTGGGAGATGGTCCTATGTCTGTAACAAGTTGAAAGATGCCACTATTCAGCTGATGTGGGAGGAGATTGCACAGCAGTTAACACCATAGGTGGTTGTGGCCATAGCACCAATGCTGTCAGGAAGTGGTGGAATGATTGCTGCACAGGGCAAAGGAGGAGAAGGCACAATAGATCTGGGACAGGCTGAGGACGTGTGGGGACCACAACCACTGGAGCAGCGGGACTGGGACCCATTGATGGCCATAGTAGCCTCTACCCTGTGGCCAGTGGCAGTTGGTGGGGTTGAAGGCGGTGGGTGTGAGACACTGCTCACGCCACCCAGTGCAGGTAAGTTTGTGGCATGTATCCACCACTCCATGGACAGCAACATCATGGGGACAGAGGCACACATCACCACTGTCATGGTGCATGCATAGGCTCACATGGATATGTTCCATTGTAAGAGTGGTGTTGGGGCTGCACAGTGGTAGGCATCTGCTGGCAGGCACATGTCATGTGTGCATGTGTGCCATGGTGCAGGGGCTCCTATGGCACAGACTGCAATTGCATGGGATGCACACTGGGGTCTGCATGGGCATGCTGGGGGCACACATTGCTGGGGGTGCATGTGGCATTGTTGGGAATGGGGTGGGAGTGGGTGGTTTGGTCACTGTGAGTGGCGCCTGACATCTGTCTGTTCCATTACAGCATTACATGCCTGGCAGGCTATGTCCCAGGTGGGGCCAGGCACAGTGGTACAGGAGGTGGAGGATTCAAACACAGCAGAGGTGTGCCCTTCCACATCAGGCATGGCTGCCACAGGTAGACACACAGTGGCCATGACGATCAGTGCAATGTCCACTCATAGACATTTTGAGGCAATGGTGTATGCAGGAACCTCAGAAGAGGAGGAGGATACAGCATTCCTGGAGTCCCTGAATCCACCTGAGTACACTCATGTGGAGGATCTGAGTGGAGAGCAGGTGGTGATCCTGGCTGTGTCACGTGACCATGGCTCAGAGGATGCAGGGGAGGAACCTGACCTGCTGGTTCTGGGTGCAGCTAGTGGCACCAGGGTTTTGGTACAGTGGGGGATGGCACCATGCCTGAATTGGGGGCAAGGGTACTCAGGCACATGCCACCTTTGTGCCCACAGCTGCTATTCCCCTGCTCACACAGTTTTGCTCACTAGATATGTCCAACAGGACACTGACCACAGGGCCGGTCCAGCAGCATGCTCCATCACCTGTGAGACCACAGTTGCAGTGGCCAACACACCGCCAGCCACACCCACAGGTCCCTTCACATCCACAACACACTTCCCAGCGCCAGCCACAACCCTGCCACAGGTGCAGGATGCTGATGCTGCACCTGGACAGGATGGCCAGGGTGCACAGCCCATGCTCCAGGAGGCCTTGGCTCACAGCATGCAGCCCAGCAGGACCTGTATGATCTCCATAGGGAGCTGCGACATTAGCTGTCACAGCTCCGGGAGACGGTGGGCACTGAGAGAATGACCTGTGTTCTCACCACCATTGAGCGTGGCTTTGGTAGCCATACTACTGCTGCTGGCCAGGCCTATGCTGTGGTGCTTCGGGACACTATTACTACAGCACTGCAGGGTGCACCCAGACGCCAGTGCAGCCATGCCTCACATGGGCAGCAGTGTGGCAGAGATGCGCACAGGTGAGCGCAACCTCCTCAACCTCTACCTCCAGTTCGTCCACAGGACATGCACGGTGTCATGGTCACCTCCTCCACTCCTGTGCAGGCCTCACAGCATGGCCGCAGACAGCCTGCCTCCCAGCCTCACCTCAGTCCACCCCAACTATGTCCTCAGTACATAGCATGCCCAGCAGTTTGCCACAAACACAGGGTGTGCGGGTGCATGGAGGCAGGCGCAGCTGATGTGCTCCACCACATGCATGCTGTGGCCCTGTCTCCCCACTTGCATGCCCATGCACACAGCCACATCCCATGTCCTCTGCACACACAGTCCTCCATGGCCTTGTTCACTCCCATGCCACATCCCTGCCATCACATATCTACATTGCTGTTTCTTGTGCGCACCTGGGTGGTAGCCAGCTACTTACATACTATCATACGAATGCCAGCAGATTGGGTCTTATGGTCTATCGAGTCTGCTCGAACCTCAGATCCCTAGTTGGGTGCTGAGGCCCTCCCCTTGTGTTCCAGAAACCCTATCATCCATCCCCACCCCTGGGCCAGGCCATCATCTGATACATCCACTTTCTTTGTCTGTCCCACCCTCTCTTGAAGGCCTTCACTCTGGATCTCCGAACCAGTTCTCCAGGCAGCGGATTCCAAGGGTCCACCACCCTCTCAGTGAAAAACTTCTCATCTTTTACTCCCTCACCCTTCCACCTTCCAACTTTAAACCATGCCTTCTGGTAATACCTCCTGCTTTAGTCTAAAGATCCCTCCATGTTTACCCTATTTATTCCTTGAGGTATTTTGAACACCTCAATCATGTCCCCATCTCTCCTCTCCTCCAATGAAAACAAGCAGAGCTCCTCAAGTCTATCCTCATATGTCAAATCCCTAATCCTTGTATCATCTTAGTTGCCTCCTCTGTACCCTGTCCAGGAGCTGTATGTCCCTCTTCAAGTGTGGTCTCCAGTACTGTACACAGTACTCAAGGTGTGGTCTAACCAGTCCATTGTACAGTGGCCTTTTGTCCCCTGACCGTACAACAGTACCTCTCAGGATGTGGTACAACTGAGCAGAATGTGGAGCACTTTCTCAATGCATTCCTCAGCAGCTAACTGGACTGTTACAATATTTGCATGTCTGTTCAGACCGTCTTGTTATTAATTGCCTGTTTTGTTGGCATCATCTACAATAGGGATTTTCTTTATGGTGTTACCACTGACTGTAGGACAGGTTCTCACACTCTGGAATAGGGAGCTGCAGTGATGTAACTGGAGAACTGTTCCTCGTACTGTGTTACAGTTGAGAGGTATGGTGGTGGCCCACACATCACACACAATGCACCACATCACATCACATCACCACACTGACAACTTGTACAGCACCTATACATTACACTGTTTACGCTGTACTGTATCTGCACTATCATTAAATGTACTGTTGATACCATATTATTTGTTTGTGTTATCTTTACTCACCGTCCACCCTGGTTTAGCGTCTCGATGATGATGCTCCTGTGCTCAATGGCCCAGCGGACCATGCGCAGATCCCTCCACTTGAGTTGCTCTACTATCCCTTACTCCTGGCTCTGGCTCACTGTCAGGAAGTACCTCAGGTGCAGGTGCACATATCCCATGGTTCAGCACCATGTTGTGTAGCATACAACGGCCAGGATGATACGGCATACCTTCTGAGGGCTGCAATGTAAGGCACTGCCTAACTAGTCTATGCAATGGTGATGCATCTTGAGCATCCCAAAGGCCCTTTCTATGATGTTCCTTGTAGCAGCATGCGCCTCATTGTACTGTTCCTCAGCCACTGTTGCTGGCCAAGGAACTGTTGTCAGCAGCCAGGGTCATGGGGATAGGGACTGTCCCTGTGGAGATAAATCAGGTGTCAGTGTTGCTGTCCTGCACAATGCCCACTGCTGCTCTGTACCATTGCTCCCTGCCCCTTCCACTGCTACCCTTGCCTATCACCCTCCCCTGTGCTGTCACCCTGAATTGGCTGCCCATACTCACTGACTAGATGCCCACTTGGAATCCTGCCCTCCTCAAATGCCTGGCACAGCCAGGACTGGTGCCAGATGAAGGCATTGTGGGCACTGCCAGGAGTACTGTGCAAAGACATTGGTTATGCACCAATCGCATTACACACCACCTGGCAATTAATTGGTGGAAGACCTTCCTGTTCACATACAGGACACTGGCATCACGGGTGATGCACGAATAAAATCAAATCAAATCTTTATTTATCCAGGCGATCATCATTAAGCAAGCTCATTTACAAGATGGACCTGCTGTTGCCCAAGACAGTTATACATACATAGATTGAGACTACAAAGTACAACATGTGCAAAGAGTTACAAACAAATTTGCAGAAAAGTGGTAGGTGCGATATACATTCAAAGCGTTCTTGTAGGAACATACATGTATCACTCAACTTTGCTGTGGTGTATACAGACTCCATGTATGCAGAAGTTGAGGAGGTATGTTTAGTCATTCTTAGTCAAGTCTCCATCAGAGGGTACAATTCTTTGCATTTCAGCCCTCAGTGACCATTTACCATACTTAGGTGAGGGTCCCTGGGGCTGCATAAGGGCCTAATGTGGTCTGTATGTTCCATAAACAGTGAGAGGAGAGTAATATGGGAGAAGTGGTGTCTTGGGTGCCGAGGGCCACTATGGCAGCTGACTAGTGGACTTGATCAAAATGGGAGGGAGGAACTAGGTTCGTGGGCTGGATGTGGTAAGGATACAGAGTGAACCATCAGCAGGACAGCTAGGACCTATGGAAACACTTACAGATTTCGGAATGTTTTGTCATAAATGATCCTAAACAGGGCAAAACTGACAGGAGAGCTGAGTCTCAAGGATCTTTGTACCCTGTTCCAGAGTGTAGGCAAAGCATGGCTTATGACAGCCCTGCCAAAGTGGGTACTGATCCTGCAGATTTTCAGATAAATTAGTGAGTGGCTTCTTGTGTGTAGCTACTAATTGGGCTCAGGGGAGGCAGGCAACAATGTCATCTGCGAGTTTGTTGGTAAGGGCTCGGAATGTCCAGAGTGCTGCATTTCTACACTACTTATATTGAAAGGAAGGCCACCCTCACGGCTGCATATAAAGAGCAGTGATGTGTGGTGGATGGGAGAACAGTTATAAATCTTAGTGCTCTGTGGTACAGGACATCCAGTTTTGCAAGGTGTGAGATGGAGCATTGGCCATAGATAATGTCGTGGTCGATTAATGAGAGGAAAGTTGATTGAACAAGCTGTCTTCTTGTGTCTGCGGTCAGAAGGTGTTTAATTCTGAAGAAGATGCCAAGCCTCTGCCTAAGCTTTTCATCAGTTCTTCTGTGTGTTCATAAAGGAGAGTTTGTTGTCCAGCCATATACCCAGATATTTGAATTTAGGCAAGAACTCAAGATCTTCGCCCTAGAAGGGTAGTTATGGGAGGAAGGGCACCAGCAGCAGCAGAGTAGGCCCCAGTGCTAGATGGGGTAAAGAGCATGGCCTTAGTTTTTTTGCATTTAGCAGTAGCTTTTGCTGAGAAGCTGATGCTGCAGCGTATTGAATTCAGTTTGTAGATCTGTGCATGCGGCTCCAGGGGAGTCACGGCTTAGATAGAGCACTGTATCATTGGCAAACAAGTGGATACTGGCTTCTGTAATGCCTAGGTCCAAGTTGTTAATGTAGATGGCGGACAGTAGAGGGCCCAGTATGGAACCCTGTGGGACTCCTCTTTATTAGTTTGAGAGGAGAGCTCACCTTCGCCTTAATTTGTTGCTGCCTATCAGAGAGATAATCCTGGAACCAGTCCAGTGAGGTTGAGTCCATACCTATGGTTTTTAAAGTGGAGAGAAGTAGGCAGTGGTCAACGGTATGGAAGGCCTTGCTGAGGTCTAAAAACACAGCACAAACAAATTTTTGTTGTCAAGGTCCCGTTGCCAGTCATTAGTGACTTTGGCCAGTGCTGTAACAGTGCTATACGCTTTGATCTAAAGCCAGACTGCATGGGGTTAAGCAATGTAGAGTTGTCTAGAAATCAGCTGTAAATCCACAACTTTTACAGCATTTTTGAGAGTATAGGTACTGTAGAAGAGAGATTGGCCTATAATTGTTCAGGTCGCATGGGTCCCCTGCTTTAAATAGGGGATAACATAAGCGGTTTTCCATTCCGCTGGGATAGAGCCCTGGGCTAGGGACAGGTTGAACAAGTGTGATATAGGTGGGGCAAGTATGTGGTATGCTATTTTCAGAAAGTATGGGTCGAAGGAGTCGGCTCCTGCACTTTTCTGGTATCTAGCCATAGCATAAGGTCTTCAACTTCTTTAATGGTGGTTGGGGAAAAGGAGAAGGTCGTATCTTTGTTACTTTGGTCTGGAGGCTGGGAGGTGAGCTGTGGACAGAGACTACTTACTGGTGCATTATCCAATGCCATGCCTGCAGTGGTGAAGTGGTTGTTGAAGGCTTGAAGAATTTCAGATTTATCACTGATAGTGACATTGTCGATGGTGATTTTGGAGGGTAGTGCACTACCTGGGGAGTGTCCAGACAGTTCCTTTATGGTGGACCAGAATTTGGTTGGGCTGTTGGATGTGGATAGTAATTTGTTTTGATAATAATTGGCCTTGGCCTCTCTGACCATTTTCACGCAGGCATTTCTAGCTGTCCTAAAGAGACACCAGTCTGCATCGGCCTGTGATTTCAGGCCTTTTTCCATAGCTGGTCTCTTTTGAGTAAAACATTCTTCAGATCCAGTGAAAACCAATGGCAGGTTCTGTTTTTATTCGTGCTTTAACTAGAGGAGCATGGTTGTTTAGGGCACTGGCTATGATTTCATGGAGAACATTATAGGCATCATCCACTGATTTAGCAGGAAGAAAGTCTGCCAGAACAAGGAGTTTTTAGTTCTTGTATGTAGGCCAGAGGGTCAAAGTTCCATCTGGATCTTTTAGTAGAAAACTTTGATGTAGATAGTGGGTTCGAGATGGTTCTTATGCCAGCTATGAGACAGTGGTCACTAACATCTGCTGAAAGGATGCATGGGAAAAGTAGTGTGGTTTGTTGACAAGAAGGATGTCCAGAAGTGTGCTTTTCACTGAATTTTTCTTGTTTATGCACGTTGGTTCTGTAATCGTTGGGTGAACCCATGGGAGTCAGAGAATTGTTTTAGGGGTAGCGATCTGTTCGATATCCAGTCATAGTTAAGGTCAACTATTATAATTGTTTCCAGAGGTGTCATGTCTATTTGTGAAGACAGATGAGCCAGGATCTGTGGTCCTGCTGCTGGGGTCTATAGCAACCTATTATACGGAGTGCCACAGACTGGGACGGTTCAACCCTGAGAGACAGACATTCAAAGCCCCTGCAATGGAAGTAGCATCTAATATAGATACTGTAAATTTGTTTTAACATAAATGGCTACTCCTTCCCCCTAGTCTTTCTATCTGCTCTAAAGAGAAGGTAGTTAGGAAATTAACCTCACTGTCTGGTGTGGATGCCCGAAGCCAGGATTCCGAGATCACAAGTATGTCTGGGGCAGTGTGGATAATCCAGGCCTGAACAGAATCCAACTTCTTTAGAATGCTGCAGACATTGGCATGCAGAAAACTGATTCCTTTTAGGGTAGTAATTTCGGTTGGAGATGAAATCAACTTTGTGGGGCCAGGATTGATCTCGACGCCTCCTGAGCACAGTAGTAGGAGGAGCACAATACTTCTCAGATTGGCAAGGAAATGTTTAAAAGCACGGGCCTTGTTGCCTTTTGTGTAGGTTAGATTGCAGAATGGGGACATGGGTGCAGTCAATGGCACCAAGTACAGCAGGTAGTGTCACCTCGATGGAATTGCTGCATGGTTGCTATGCGCTCTGCTGCCATGCAGTGGAATACTATAAACTCACCAGCATGTGGCAGGAGAGCATCAAGGAACTGGATCAGGAGGCATGATATGGCAGACTGCAATATCCCAATGGTGTCCCCATTGGGTGCTGGAAATGTTTCAGTGACTAGGATACACATCGCTGCCATCACCTTTCCTCGACTGACATGGCGTGGCTGCACTTGGTGTTCGCTGCAGCCTTTATGCAGGAGTTTGCATAACTGCTTCAACATTCCTCTGTCCAACTTGTACTGGCCAATGATGTAGTCATCAGGCAGGGTCTCAAAGGAGGCTCTAGGCGGTACCATCTGTATGCAGCATATCTCCTCCTTTGTCTGCATAATGGGCCTTGTTGAGCCTGCTCCTTTCTTCCTCCTCCACAACCTGCTCCATAAGGTGCAGCACTACAGCATTACTAAAAACTGCCATTTTGTTATACTTCGTGGTCTGGCCACTCCCTCCTCTGTGGATTGCCCTGGGATTATGCCTCTTTTATAGGCAGTAAGTAGTGCTGCACTAAGTGTTGCACAATGGTGCATTGCACAGTGCTATGTCTCAGAATATCCTATTAAGCCCATATACAGGTTCCTGCCCTCCACTTTTCCCTTGCAAACATTATGTTTAGCCCAGCAGTATTGCATTTAGCATGCGCTATCTCCCTCTTTGAATACGCAGTCCCGTGCGAACCCTGCTCAAATGGTTAGTGCTCCGCACCAAGTTTTGACTATCTGGCCCGCAGTTTTGGTCAAAACTCATGGAAACTGTTAATTCATATGTATGTCATGAAGCTGCCTTCTTTGCCTTTGTCTGATATTTTGCATGCCTATTTACAAGAACCACTCATTAATATTACTGATGACCCTTTTGAGTACTAGCTGGAAAAGACAAATTTTACCTGCCCTATCTGACTCTTCTATAAGGCTTATTAGTTGCCCTCCCACTAGTGTTTACTGTGCATGTATATTTAGTGCCACTGGAAATGTTGTGTCTGATAGCTGCACAAAGTTTACTCCTGAAAATGTACCACACCTTACCTTCCTAAAAGTCAATCTTAACAAATTCTCTTACTAGTTCAGTGAACACTGGCAGCAACATAAAGTGATGATGATGATGACAAACAGCTGCAACAGGTGTCTAATAATAAGGGTGCATCCTTGGGGTTTATGAAGACGATGGTGATCATTCTTAATTTAATGATATATTTCTTTGAATTCATAGGACAAAGGTCAGCAACCATAACAGAAAGACAAGTAAAAAGTTATTTCTTGTGAGGTTACGGTGTATATCAAATGTATTGCTGTATGTGCTTTTCACATTAAATTTGGGAACCTGGGTGGAGTTTAATTTGTTTATTCAGTGATTTAAAAATACAAACAGGCAGTGAATGCTGGATGTCTGGGGTGCAAGAGTGGCACCAAGGGGAACAGAGGGAAAAACTTGTGTGCATGGCTGCCATGAGTGCCAACCCTCATGGTTCTCAGGTCCCACCCATGTGGATCCCCGCCAGTTTGACTATAGAGGGAGTGGCACCATGGCTGGGGACTGGCAGGTGGGCTTCTAGGCAGAAGAAGATGGTGATCAGGGCCAAACAGATCCATAAAAAGCAAGTATTTGTACCATAGTTGACTGTGCATGGCTGCCATGAGTGCCCACCCTTGTGGTCCTCTGCTCCTGCATCATGTGGATCCCCACAGTCTTGAGGGGAGTACGACTGGGCTGGGGACTGGCAGGTAGGGCTCATGGCAGGAATGGTGCTGAACCAGCCAAACAGCTCTATAAAAATAAAAAACAAACAAAAATATTTTGATACCATTGTTGACTGTGCATAGACACCGTGAGTGCTGGCTGCCATGGTCCTCGGGTCCCCACCATGTGGATCTCCCGGCTTGATGACGGGGTGGGGTGGGGACTGGCAGGTGGCCTCATGGCAGTAGTAGGTGGCATTCAGGGCCAAACAGCTCTATAAAAAGAATATATATATATATATCATAGTTGACTGCAACTATCAGTTGTGAAGCTTGTATGATATATACAAAACTGCAATGCCGGTGTGTGTGGGGAGGGGGAGGTCAACCAGGAAAAAGTAAGTTACAAAACACAAGTGATAAAAATAATTGAACAATCAGGCAGGAGTGTGTAGAATTGTTTGAGGCCCATGATGCTTGCTATAACACCAAGTAGGCAAGCAAAATAATTACAAATAAAAAATAACATCTCAAGTCAAAGGGGTGGGAGGGATGGCTGGATTCCATCACATATCCTGCTCATGCTGCCTGTCTCCACCAAAAGCATGCGACAGTAAGTGAAGGTGTGCACTCTGCTGTTGTCTTTCTGCTGTTGAATTCATTGGTCTTGCTTTCTCATTCTGACTAACATTTGCACACTAGTTCCTTTCACTCTAAAGTCCCAAATGAATTGTATACACTGGGCTGGATTCACAAATGTTTTGGGACTAAGTTCTTTAGGTAATCCAGTTGCAGACTGAAATCTCTACAGCTGGAGAGATTGCTATTCATATCCACAGCAGCTGCGGGATATTTTATGACTAATCCCACCAGCCATAAAATTTTTCACAGCTGTGAGGATTTCCAAAGCAACACCACCTGCAAGCTGCCATAAATTATGGAGACGGTTGTAAACCAGCTCCACTTTTAAGAATACGTAGCTGCCTGTGGGAGAAACTGCAGTCCCACAAGAGGCAACCGCTTGCACTGAGTCTTTCCCACAGCTGTGGAATATTCAAGAGTTTTGTGAATCCAGGCCACAGTTCCCTGTTTTGAAACAACATGAAAATACAGACACAAAATGTTTTCAAAAAGTTAAATTCTATTATTTTTAAACAGAGGCTCTACAAGAATAATAGTGATGCATTTATTATACTCAGATAGACTAAAACTATGTCTACAATTCATCAGAGTAAATCAGAACCTTTTATAAACAAATGACAGTCGGAATCAGAACCAGGCTGCAGCCGTCCCACCCATCCCAAGTTACAACCATTGAGCTGAAGATAATTTTCGATGACTTGTTTTCAAAGCTAACAATTAGATAAAACACTGTGTTGGTTGTGCTGGCCTAAACTCACTCCCAGGAGCATATTGTCTTAGTAGTCCCCATACCTCTTCCCATGAAAGAATACACACACACACACACACACAGGTTTTGGAGAAATGGCCATAGCAATATGTTTTTTAAATGTAGTTTACACTACTGGAGTCTCATGCAAAGCTAGGAGATATGATGACTCACCAGGGGCCTGGCACCTTCTAGTACAGGGTCGTGCCTTTGTGTTGGCTGAGGGAATGATGTACCCCTGAGTTGGTACCCAAGCCCCAAGAGTGTAGAGGTCATGTGGCCAGGTAACAAGCAACCACCCTGTCTGATGTCACTACCACACAGGCAAGCCCAGTGAGGTTGGAACCATGACACCTCAACTGGAGTCAAGGTCTTGCAGTCCCACTGGCCTCATGCTGACCTGGGAAGATGAGCCCTTTAGAAGAATGTGACTCATTCCCTTTATCCCATTGTGAGAGTGGTCTAAGAGACTCCCAAGACACCAAAGGACAGATACAGTCTGATGCCCCAAGCAATTCACAACAAGTGTTGCTCCAAGACCTGATAGAAAGAGCCAGCAACAAGACCCAGTCATTGTCTGCATATGCACACCATCCTTGGCATAAAGTCCCTAGCTGGAGGTGTGAATCTCTTGGTTCTGAACTACAGTTCCCCAATGGACTCCATGAACAGCCACATTTCTCTGTTGGTGTGTTAAAGTTAAAGCTCCACTTTGCCCATTTTTGATACAACCCCAAAAGTCTTATACTTTAAGAAAATTTTGAACTCTATCAGAAATCTAATAATTAATTTTAGCAATTCACAGCCTCTATCAGAATTCTTACACTCTATGAATTCTTAGACTCCATCAGATTTGTAAAACTTTAAGCAATTCTTAGCCTCTATTAGAATCATTATAATTTAAGGGTTCCATCTCAGTTCAGAGAGGTTATCACAGCAACCTGTCAATTTCAGTGAATCTACTATAGCGAATGCAATTACAGCAACCGGGAGTTTCAGTGAATACATTTATAAGCAACTGTCAGTGACTGCAGTGACTAGAATTCATACCTGCATTTGGAAATTATATATGAGACCAAGCAGATACTCTTTACCACACCTGTAGAGGAAGCTTCCATATACCAGCATAGGCATACCTCTCTGGCTTCTCACAAACTCCACTGCCATAAGTCAGGTATATGCTCTGCTGAGGGATGCACCCTATTAATTAAATCTCTGCACCTGTTCCCCATTACCTCATTATCCACAGGTGCAGGAACTAGTAGCTTCTTGTTATGCAGGGGGACTATGCCCCCTGCACCCCGGAGACTGTGCCCTGGATCCCCCATATTTCTAGGATTCTGTTACAACAGTGCACTTGGACCCAGGGGTATTTTGCTTCTTTGGGGTAACTGAAATTGTCACTGTGATTGTTATTCACTGTAATGTACAGTCACTATATAGTCTTGTTCACCATAATGTGCCAGTCACCATAATTGTATTTACTGTATTTGATTCTCTGAAATCTATTCACCATATTAACCTTGCTGAATTAACATGCTTCCTGATTTAAGCAATTATTAGATGTTGTTTTATACTGTAAGCAATCTTTATCAGAATTATTTTACTGTAAGCAATTCTTGGACTCTGTCTCCTACTGGAGCCAGTGCACAAATCTAAAGGGCATTTAGAATGTATACCACTGTATGTAATATTCTAATCCTTCATGTGAAGAGGCAAGAGATTAACTGTGTGTTTGACTGTGAACTTTGCTATTATCTGAAATTGTTGAAGAGGAGGAGGAGAAGAAACAAGGCTGCAGGTGGAGTGTGCAGGGTGAGAGCCTGTTAATTACTCTTGTGGTTGCACTCCATTGCCTGTGTGTTTAACTGTGAACTCTACTATTATCTGGAATTGTTGAGAGGAGAAGGAACAAGGCTGCAGATGGAGTGTGCAGGGTGGCGCCTGTTAATTACTCCTGCAGTTGCACTCCATTGCCTGTGTGTTTGACTGGTAAGTAGAGGGATCAGGACGTTGGCTCCTGCCAGTGATAACAGCTCTTGGGGAGGGGCTAACTGTGTTTGAAAGCTCTGTGCCTTCATGGCTCGGCGATAGTGAGTCAGCCACTCCTCGGAAAAAGAATATACAGACTTTAGCTTTGATTACTTACACATAATATATTTGATTCTATTAAGTGAATTGTTTCAGGTATAAATTGTGAGTCTTTTAAGGGGCTTAGGGACCTTAGGGTTCTGCTATTTATAGTGCCCAGAAATGTTATATTTTTAAGTAAGGGATACTTAAATTGTTGTGGTTTATATTTAACAGCTTTTGCCAGTGTTTCTACTTTCCCTGTTTGGCTGAGTGCTTTATGTTTAAGACTGCTTTTTAAAAGTCTGTGTTCTGACATTTAATAGATTGAAGAGCCATATGTTTAGAGATAGGAGTGTATGTAATCCATGTAATAGCACTTGGTAGTTAAAAATCTTTTAGTTGTTTGTGATGTGTAGGGGTTGTTTGGGGTACTCGGGGACAGAATACTGTATGGGTCATTTATTTTATGTGATCTATGGCCTTTTACCTGCCTCCTAGTTTCAGACACTATGGTGAGATGTTGCCAGGAGGTTGGGATTTGAAGTAGCCAGAGGGATGTCCCATGCACAGTGAAGGATGGTAGGATTGAGGTTGTTAGGTCCAGGAGGCACCCTGGACGATGGGCTCAAGGAGAGGCCAGATGTGTTTGGTGCCTGTCTCAGGGATACCACCAGGCCGAGTGGTCGGGCAAACCAAGGGCTACTTTCCCACAGATCCCCTGAGGGCGGTGCTATACAATGCCAGATCGATTAGAACAAAACCGTAATTATTGCTGACCTTGTTTCCTTAGTCGATCTGGCTTGGATTATGGAGACCTGGGTTGGGGATGATGCAGGCCCAGTTTTGAGGCAGCTGTCCCCCAGGTATACTGTAGTGCACTTCCCAGAGAGGAACATAGGGGGTGGTGGTGTAGCCATTTGTTTTAGATCTGACCTGGGCTTCACTGTGCACCCAGTGGGAACCCGGGTTCTTTTGAACATGTGGCTATTTGTGGGGGTCAGGCATGGGTTGCAGGATTTTCCTTGTCTATTGCCCTTCTGGGACAGTGGGGAATTTCCTGCAGGAGGTTGCCAAATTCATCACCGGTGAAACATTGTATTATTCTGGGGATTTCAATGTTTGGGCTGACAAAGAATCATCTTGGCTTGGTCATATATTGATAGTCATCTTTGGGCCTATGAAGCTGTTTCTGCTGTGACTCATCAGGCAGCTACGTTGGATCTGGTGTTCTCACTTGAGCTTGAGATAAGTAATCTCAGGATTGATTGGGTGGTTTGGTCCTATCATTGCACGGTGCAGTTCATGTTAGCGGCTCCCACTGGATGCCCTTCCCTACAGAGATGACGAGCTGTCACCCTTTATGGGGATTGACCCTGGAAGACTTTTGTTGGCAGCACGTCTATCTGATGTGGGAAATGTATGCATGGAGCATTGGTCTCATGGTGGACTCTCGTGTAATAGAGTTCTTTCAGATGCTATTGACTCCTCAAACCTGTCCATGTATGACCCAAATCTTCATACACTGATTCTGCATGTGCATTATAATGCATACCAGGGGCAATCAACCATAAGAAGGCAGCATTCCTGTCCAGGGAGATTGCCACCAGGAAGAACTGACCAACTATACTTTTCAGACTTTGGACAGGCTACTCCATCCTGCCTGTCTGCAGCAAAGGAAGGTTTTCTCAAATTCTGAATGTGAAGAGTTTACTCAGTTCTTCTCGGACAGAGTGTCCATTATTCATCAGGAGTCTCTCCAGTCAACAATGTTATAGCTGGCAGTGGTCGCCAGAGGGTGCTAAGTGTGCTCCGCATGGTTGGGGGAGTTTAAACCAGTGGATGCAAGTGATGTTATTGGGGTGGCGACCAAGCTGAAGCACACTTTTGTGAACTGGATCCAGTGTTAACGTTTCTTGATGAGATGCATTGACACCATTGGCCCGGTGTTTGCTCTGATTGTCCGGTGTTCCTTGTCTGAGGGTGTCTTTCCTGATGCCTTGAAGGAGGCACTGGTGAGACCACTCTTAAAGAAACCATCTTTGGACCTGGAGGTCAGGAAAAATTACAGACGTATTTCCAATCTTCCTTTTAGTGAAGGTTGTGGAGAAGGTAGTGGCGCTTCAGTTGGAGGAGCATCTCATGACTCATGAGCTGTACGAACAGTTCCAGTTAGTGTTCTGAGGAAGGCATAGCATAGAAAC
This sequence comes from Neoceratodus forsteri, assembly GCA_016271365.2. Classification (NCBI taxonomy): domain Eukaryota; kingdom Metazoa; phylum Chordata; order Ceratodontiformes; family Ceratodontidae; genus Neoceratodus; species Neoceratodus forsteri. Next base: position 949,786,124 of record CM057453.1, on the reverse strand, counting down.
CATGCTTGTTTGGGTGCAGAATGACCTTCTCAGGGTTAGAGATCGAGGAGAAAGGACAGTTCTTGTTCTCCTTGAACTCTTGTCAGCTTTGACACTGTAGACCATTGTGTGTTGCTTGACCACCTCAGGGAACTATGTGGACTCACCGGCACTGTCATCTGCTGGTCTGAGTCCTTCTTAACCAATAGGGAGGCAACAGGTTGTGATGGGAATTTCTCCTCCTCTCCTAGCCTCCTTTCTTGCGGAGTTCCTCAGGATTCGGTTTTGGCCCCAATGTTGTTTGCAGTGTATATGTTGCCCTAGGAGTCATTAGGAAGTATGGCTTGGTTTTCATTGCTATGCTGATGATACCCAACTATACTTATCCTTCGCCCCAGGAACATCCAATACAGTGGATGTGTTAAACAGCTGCCTTTCTGAGATCAATGATTGGATGGCATCTAGCTGGTTGTGACTGAATCCTGATAAGAAGGAGGTATTGGTGGTGGAGTCGAACAGAGTGCATGATAGGTTGGCCTCTGATTCAGAGACTGGACTTGTTCTGTGCTCTGTCTCATTGAAGACCTCCTCAAGGTGCAAAATCTTAGCGTTACTCTTGATAGGAGTTTGACTATGGAGGCTCAGATTTCCTGTCATCCACTCCTGTTTTTCATCTTAGAAATATCGGCAGGATAAAGCCTCTTGTTCCGCCTCTGGACCTCCCACTTTGATGCATGCCTTGGTTACATCGAGACTTGACTACTGTATACGACCTATCTCGGGTCATGGGAGGATCTCTCTGCACACTGCAGCTAGTGCAGAATGCAGCTGCCCAGTTACTTAAAACCTAAGTCCTGCATGGCGGGCAAATTTCCGTTTAAGTAAATAAGTTTGAATGGGGATTTTTATGAAACTTAAATGGTTAATCATGTTTTTCCAAATTGTGCAAGTTGTATTCATCTCTACATGCATATGGTTTTAGATTTTAATATGTGAGCCTGCGTGTATAATATGTTTGATATTTTCATATGGGGTATGATCGACTTCTGTTTGGCATGCTTCCTTATATTTATCTTGATTGAACCATTCATATATGATGGATATATTAGCTGCCTGATAATACCTTAATAGGTTTGGAAGTGATAAACTGCCATATTCTTTATTAGTATATAGTATTTCTGTTTTTAGATGTGGCTTTTACTTTTACAAAGGAATTTATTTATTATATTTTCAATTTTTTAAAATATTATTATGTATTATAATGGGTAGTATTTGGAATAGGAACCAAAATTTTGGGAGGGTATTCATTTTGATTATATTAACCCTTTCTATTAATGTTATGGGTAATGTTTCTCATTTATTAAAATCTGACTGTACTTTACTTATTATTGGATCAAAATTATTACTGTATAATAAGTTATTATTATTATCCAACATCACTCCTAAGTATTTTAATTTTTGAACATTTTTGTGTTTGGGGCCATTATAAATGGGTTGGAGTGATTTTTGATTCTAAGAGTTCTGATTTCTCCCAATTAATTTTATATCCAGATATGTTTCCAAAAGAAGTTAGTGTTTTATATAATTCTCTGTATATTTTATTCAGATTATGCATATATATTAAGGCATCGTCTCATGATAGTCCTATTTTACGCTCTGTTTGATGAATGTTTAACCCTTCTATATCTTTATTCTTTCTTAGATTAATAGCTAAGGATTCTATAGCCAGTGCATATATTAATGGAGATAGAAGGCAGCCCTGTCTGACCCCTATCTAAATGTATGCTGTTTGAGGTTTTGTTGTTAGTAACAATCTTAGCTGTGTTTGTTTGGTATAATATTTCAATCCAGGTTGTAAATTTAGGTCCAAATTTCATTGCTTTAAACAGGGTTTTATGTAGTCCCACTCTAACTTATCAAAAATTTTCAGCATCCAATGATAGAATTGAAAAGTAATCCTCCTTAAATTTGTCTATCAAGTTTATTGTGCATCTTATATTGTTTATAATATATTGAGATGGTCAAATAATACCATCCTGTCCTGTACAAAAAATCCCAGTACTGCAACACTGTCTGAAGTGATAATACCATCATTCCTCCCTGATAATAGTATCGTTCAAAGGTGATAATTCCATCATTCCACCTCTGAACAATAGTATTATTACAGGCAATCAACTGCATGAGACCAAGCACCTGTGCGCCGTGAGCATGAGCAGTCTTTTAAAATTAAAACTGTCTACTCACAGAAAGACTATCGTCAGTCACTGAAATACATAAACGTCAGAAAATGGATAACCAACAGTGAACACCACCACCAAACAACGAGTCCGTTTGTCCAAAATCAAGAAAACACCAACACGATTAAAAAGACAACTTTCAACTTAAAACTGCTACAAACCTACCTCACAAAATAGGGTGAGTCTTGATTTCTTGAAAGTATCCCCACAGAGCAGCTAGACTCCATCCTATCAGACTTTATCTTCCAGTTAAAATAACAAGATGGCTCTGAATATGAACCGAGCACAGTCAGAGGTGTACTGGAGAGTATAGACAGACACCTAAACAAGAAAAATTACCCTGCATCTATTTTTCAGATTCGTCCACAGTTTTCAAGCAGACACTAGAGACACTAACAGCCAAGCAGTAGTATTTAAAAAGCTGGGCATGGGCAACCTGCCAAGGCAGGTGGAAGTTCTCACCAAAACCGACATAGATTTGCTCTATACTTCAGGCACACTGGGCTACCACTCCCCAACAGCACTCCTCCATGCGTTGCTCTTCAACATAGGGCTATATTTTGTTCTATGAACAAGCGAGCAGTATCTCTTACATTGGGGTGACATAGTCTTGAGCAAGGATAGACAAGGCAATGACTACTTGGAGTGCCATGAATGCAAACTAAAACAGAACTGGCATAAAAATAGTAGATGTTAGACCAGTCCACTCATGGCTGTAACACAACACCACAAATCCAGACAGAGACACTGTAAGGACCTATGAACTGTACTCAACCCAAAGGCCCCTGCAATGCTAAAGCCTGAAGCTCCATTTTATTTAGCACCCAATTTAAAAATAAAGCCCACCAGCCACTGGTTCAGAGCTATGATCAAAGGGAAAACAAATCTGTAGCATAAGGAAAATACTCCAAAAGTCTGCGGGCCTTCCACCAGAAAAGCACATCACGACTCACAGCACAAGGAAAACTGCAAGACAAATGCTAATCAGTTCAAATGAGTCTCCCACAGATGTAGCCCAAGTGTTCGGTCATAAAATATTCAGTCAATCAACAATTATGGTACCTTGTCAGAAGAGAAACAAAAGAAAATCAGTGCCATCCTCTCTCGAGAGCAACCCAGCACATCAACATCTCCTCCAGCACCTCCTCAGCTCACAGAACCTGTGCTTGATATCGCGACTCACCCACTGCAGTCCCACTGAAATGACAACTAATCAGATGTCCAACAAAAGTTCCTACAACTCTGCAACTGCAGGAAACATATTTGGTTCCCACTGTAACTTCTATGGGAATGTAGCCATCAACATCCAGCAGTCACCTTCACTGCCCAAGAAGCGTACTATTCGTCATGTACTCAGACTCAGACTCTCAGTAGAATGACTCAATCCACAAATAAAAAATGCATTAAACATTAACATTTCAAATATTTTGTTAGCTGCAATCATTGGCTCTTGCAAAGAGTTACATAGACTTGTTTACTTGAATCTGTTAACTTTCAACTTCATGTACATGCCTGCTCCTGATTTTGCCAGAAGCACTGAGAAAAATGTCTGCAGCCAGCATTAAAAGGCAGGAAAATGATGTCCTTGGCTCCATATATTACAAAAATAAGAAATAGCTAAGTATGTATTTCAAGGCAGAAATACCATCTTGAGGTTTTGGGGACTTTGGGAACCTCTCAATGGTATTACTGCATTGTAATACATACTTAGTTATCTATTATTCTATTTTTAATTGTCTGTTTTTTTTAAATAAATCCATTCTGATCTGTATGTATAATTTCAGATAGAATGTTATTAAGTCTATTTGCCAGTATTTTTGTTAGTATTTTACCATCCGTATTGATCAGTGATATTGGTCTATAGGATGAGGTTAGTGATGAGTTTTGATCTTTTTAATAATAGAATTGTGCCTTCTGTTGAGGAGGGATTAATTTTTGAATGTAAAATATTGTCATATAGTATTTTGAGTTGAGAGGTGAGAATTATGATATGTTCTTTATAAAAATCTATTGGAATTCCATCTGGAACTGTTGCTTTTCCTGTGGGAAGAACTTCTATTGCTTTGGCTATTTCACATTTGGTTATTTCTTGCTCTAATTGATGATTATGTTTGTTCTGTATTTGTGGTAGGTCTGTTTTATCTAAAACTGTTTGTTTATCTAAGGGTCTGTCCACACTAAATGGGTGCATTTGTGCCATACCCTCTTTACATGCCATTAATTCATATAGTATAGCAATTCCAATCTAAAAAACTGCACTGCATTGTGCTATATAACAAGCTTAGACAGGATTTATAACCTTGAGTGGCAACACTGGCCAATCTGGTTTATTTAAAAAAATGCATAAATGTCCTCCTTTTTTCATGCTTCAATGGGACATTTAAATGCAGCATGTCTTGTGCACACTATTTCTGTCATTCAGCCTGCACTACCAAACACTAAAGACTGTGTGTAGATCTGTCAGGAAACACACTTCCAAATGTAATGTGTGTTTGTCAGTTTGCTTGCCTTTATTTTAATTTAAATGCCACCAAAATGGCAATCACGAATGAAACCTACTCCATCCCCTTGGTTACATAAGTGATTGCAATGCAAATTCCTCCTAGTCAGTGATATTTCCGTAGTTACGATGCCTGCTCACAAAAACCCAGAAGCGCAAGTTTGCTGCTCTTGTTCCCCAGAGCTCCAAACTTCCCGAACAGTCCCATTTTCAAATTGGGCATCTCTGATTTCTTCCTTCCCCATTCCTGTATGTAAGGGCCCCTTCATGACCTGGGAGCATGATCAGTGCAGGAGAAAGGATTGGATTATCTGTAGCCAATCATCCATGGACCCTGAAGCTTTCAAGTGTCTGCCCACAAGCCCAGGCCATTTTGTCCTCAGTAGCAACAGTAAAAGGTTTTCCGCCTCCTGCACTCTAGAGTTGTTAATACAGGATCATTTACATTGAGTTACTATTTTTATTTAAATTGCAGCACATGCTTGAGCAGTATAGTTATTTTACAGAGTGAGGTTGTTTAGGGCTCTGTTCTTAAACTAGGGATGTTCATGTTTGAACCATTCAGCCGATTCAGCGATGCTAGCAGGCTTGAATGCAAGGATCTGAATTTAAAGGGCAATCTGTTTGTAACAGGGACAGCAGTGGTAGTATCTGTCCCTGTTACAATGGGATATAAACACTGGGCAATGTTTTTGTAGCACAACTCAGCATTATATTATTTATTTCAATATAATTAATAACTGCCATTGAAATAAATAATATAAAGTCAGAAAATTGCATCTTATGATAAAATGGCAAAAGTGGCAATAATTGTCCTGGGCAAAGTATGGAAAACTAATGTTTAGTGGTGTAAGCACTGTAAAGATGTGGTGCTGCTATGATCTGGCAGTGAGTTTAAAGTCAGTTGATATTTTAAACCTTGCTTTAATGTCCAAAGTTGTTTTAAAAGCTCCCTCCCAGGGCAATCTTGTTTGTAACAGGGACAGATTTTCTATTAAGGTTTGTAACTGGGGACATGTTATAATATCCGTCCCTGTTACAAACAGTACTTTTAGTGCTTCCCTTTTTGTCCAATTATTATAGTATTTAGGGCTCATTTTGAGCATTTTTCAGTGGTTGTAGCAATGTACTCTTGGTTTCAAAATGACCACTGGCTTGTTGGGGTTGGCTGGTGCTAAAAAATATAAACATTATGTGTACTGAAAAATGTTATTAAACTCAAGAAACATACACTGTTACAACAATTTTCTAACATGTTTATGCTATTTATGTCTTGCTTGCATTTGAAAAGTTAGCTAAAAGCTGCCTCCCAGTTCATTCCTGTTTGTAACATGGATAGAATTTTCATATTAAGGTTTGTAACTGGAAACAAGCTTGAATCTCTGTCCTGTTACAAACCAGACTTTTAGCACATCCCTTTTTAGGTGTGTGATTATTACGGTATTCAGTGTTCATCTTAGTATGAATTTATTTTCAGTGGTGTAACAAACTGCCTTTGGTTTTAAAATGGTCACTGGCTTCCTCTGGGTTGGTGGGGAGCTGGCTGGTACTGCAAAGAAAATATAAAATGTACCTTTGACTCCAACAATGTTATTAAACTCAAGAAATACACACTGCTACAACAATTTCCTAACATGTTCTAGCTGCATAAAGCTATTTATGTCTTTTGCTTTTGAAAAGTTATTTAAAAACCCTTCCCCAGTTCAATCATGTTTGTAACAGGGACAGAACTGAAAACATCCATCCCTGTTACAAACAAGATATGTATTAAAAATTTAAATTAAAATGACATTGGGTGGTTTGTGAGTTAAAGGTGGATGCCACATGGGCACATAAAAGGCTGACTGTTTTGGGGAGAGGAGAGGGAGAAAGTGTGCCACCAGGCCTCAGGAAAGGCTGCCATGACAGGAAGAGGTAGGAAGGTATCATCAGGTTCCCATGGACAGCTGGAAGGTGTGGGGTGGGAGATGGGAGGCACCAGGCCCTGGAAAGGCTGAAAGGATTAAGGATAGGGACACTGGTGCCAACAGGTCACCAGAGACAGCCAGCGGGTGTGAGGGTGGGAGATGGGAGACACCAGGCACAGGAAAAGACTGAAAGGGTTTGGGAGAGGGAAGCCAGTGCCAATAGGTCCCCAGGGATAGCTTGCAGGGTGTGGAGTGAGAGACAGGAACCATCATGCCCTGGGAAAGGCTGGTATGGTTAAGGAGAAGGAGGCAGGTGCCACCAGGTCCCTAGGGATAGCTTGCAGGGTATGGGTGGGAAACAGGTGACACCAGGCTCCAGGAAAGGCTGTCAGGGTTAGAGAGGAAAGCAGGTGCCACCAGGTCCCCAGGGACAGCTGGCAGGGCGTGGGATGGAAAACAGGAGCTCAAAGTGGACAGGGTTGGAGAGGGAAGCCAGTGCCAACAGGTCTCCGGGACAGCTTGGCATGGTGTGGGGTGGGAGACAGGTGACACCAGGTTCCAGGAAAGGCTGTCAGGGTTAGGGAGATGGAAATGGTGCCACCAGGTCCCCAGGGACAGCTGACAAGGTGTGGGTGAAAGATGGGAGCATCAAGGCTGACAGGGTTAGGATAAGGTAAGCCAGTATTAACAGGTCACCAGGGACAGCCTGGCAGGGTGTGGGTGGGGGACAGGAGATGCCAGGCCCTGGGAAAGGCAGAAAGAGTTAGGAGAGGAAGCAGGTGACACCAGGTCCCCTGGGGCAGCAGGCAGGGGTGGAGGGAGATGGGTGCCACCAGGCCTCAGGAAAGGCTGACATGGTTGGGAAGAGGAAGCAGGTCTGTCCATCTTCCTAGGACACCAGGCAGAGTGTGGGTAAGAGACAGTAGCCTTCAGGCTCCAGGAAAGGCTAAAAGGGTTAAGAAGAGGAAGCCAATGCCAAAAGGTCACCAGGGACAGCTTGGCAGGGTGTGGGTGGGAGACAGGAGACACCAGGCCCCAAGAAAGGCAGAAAGGGTTAGGGAGGTGGAAGTAGGTACCACCAGATCCTGTGGGACAGCAGGCAGGGTGTGGAGGGCAGACAGGTGCCACCAGTTCTCAGAAAAGGCTGACAGGGCTGGAAAGAGGGAAGTAAGCACCACTAGGTCCCCTGGGACTGCAGGCAGGGATTGGAGGGGAGATGGTGCCACCAGGCCTCAGAAAAGGCTGACAGGGTTAAGAAGTGGGAAGCAGGCACCATCAGGTCCCCTGGAAGAGTAAACAGGGTGTGGAGTGGCAGATGGGTGCCAGCACACCTCAGGAAAGGCTGACAGAGTTGGAAAGAAGGAAGCAGATGCCACCAGGTCCCTAAGGATAGCTGGCAGGGTATAGGGTGGGAGGAGGAGATGGGAGACACCAGACCCTGGGAAAGGCTGGAAGGGTTGAGGAGAGGAAGCAGGTGCCATGAGGTCCCCAGGGATAGCTGGCAGGGTATGGGGTGGGAGGCAGGAGACACCAGGCCTCAGGAAAGGTTGTCAGAGTTAGGGAGAGGGAAGCAGGCACCACTAGGTCCTCAGGGACAGCTGGAATGGTGTGGGGTGGGGACAGGAGCTTCAGGCCCTGGGAAAGGCTGTCAGGTTAAGGAGAGGAAGCCACTGCCAATAGGTCACTAGGACAGCTAGTGACAGCTAGGATAGTGCCAATAGGTCATAGGCAGCTTGTCAGAGGTGAGGTGGGAGACAGGAGACACCTGGCCCTAGGAAATGCAGAAAGGGTTAGGAAAGAGAAGCAGGCACCACCAGGTCCTCTGGGATAGTAGCCAGGGTGTGGAGGGGCAGACTGGTGCCAACAGGCCTCAGGAATGGCTTACAGGTTAGGAGTGGAAAACAGGCACCACCAGGTCTCCTGTGACAGCAGGAAGGGTCTGGGGTGGGAGACAGGAGCCATCAGTTTCAAGGAAGGTTGACAGGGTTGGGAAGAGGGAAGCAGGTGCCACCCGGTCCTCTGGGACTACAGGAAGAGTGTGGGTGGGACACTAGAGTTTCCAGGCCCTGCAAATGCAGGAAGGGTTAAGGAGAGGCAAACTGGTACCACCAAGTCTGCAGGTTAGCTGTCAGGGTATGGGGTGGGAGATGGGAGACACCAGACCCTGGAAAAAGCTGGAAGGGTTAAGGAGAAAAAGCAGATGCCACAAGGTCCTCATGGGTTGCTGGCAGGCATGGGTGGAAGAAAGGAGACACCAGGCCCTAGGAAAGGCTGTCAAAGTTAAGGAGAGGAAAGCAGGTGCCAACTGGTAACCAGAGACATCTTGGCTGGGTGTGGAGTGCGAGATGGGAGACACCATGACTGAGGAAAGGTAGAAAGGATTAGGTAGAGGGTAGCAGGCACCATCAGGTCCTCTGGGTCAGCAAGCAGGGTGTGGAGGGGCAGACAGGTGCCACCAGGCCTCAGGAATGGCTGATATGGTTGGGAAGAGGAAGCAGGTCTGTTCATCTTTCCTAGGATGCCAGGCAGGGTGTGGGGTGGGAGATGGGAGCCTTCAGGCCCCAGAAAAGGCTAAAAGGGTTAAGGAGGAAGCCAGTGCCAAAGGTCACCAGGGACAGCCTGGCAGGGTGTGAGTGGGAGACAGGAGACACCAGGCCCCAGGAAAGGCAGAAAGGGTTAGGAGGTGGAAGTAAGTGTCACCAGATCCCCTGGGACAACAGGCAGGGTGTGGAGGGCAGACAGATGCCACCAGTTCTCAGGAAAGGCTGACTGGACTGGAGAGGGAAGTAAGCATCACTAGGTCCCCTGGGACAGCAGGCGGGGTATGGAGGGGAGATGGGTGCCACCAGGCCTCAGAAAAGGATGACAGGGTTGAGAAGAGGAAGCAGGCACCACCAGGTCCCTGGAAAAGCAAACAGGGTGTGGAGGGGCAGACAGGTGCCACCATGCCTCAGGAAAGGCTGACAGGTTTGGAGAGAGGAAAGCAGGTGCCACCATGTCCTTAGGGCTAGCTGACAGGGTATAGGGTGGGAGATGGAGACACCAGGCCTTGGGAAAGGTTTGAAGGGTTAAGAAGAGAAACAGCTGGCTTGTCGGCACAGCGGCTGGATTTCCACTTGCGGACGCAGGCGACCTGGGTTTTGGGAATGGACACGGGTCGTCAGAGAGCTGACCGGGTGAGGAAGGTTTGAGCATCCGCAGACAGCTCGCCTTCTCCAGGGGAGGGTGGGGATGTGAGCCGGGCACCTGCTGGCCCCTGGCAGGAGGCCAGGAACATGGCAGAGGTCAGGGCTCAAATTTCGGGGAGTGACGGACGTCGGTGTTAGCCTTGATGTCAGGTATGTCACTCAGGAGAAGACTGGAAAATGGCTCTGCTAGCCAGATGATGGCTCTCCGGTCCCTCTCTGCCGCCACGGCCCCAGACCTCCCACCCAGCAGCACCTGGAGCCGATGTTGCAGTGCGCTGAACGACTCCCACTGTGCCTTCCTCTCGGAGGAGGGACCCACCCGGCCAAGGGTAATGCAGGGCTACCTCCAGGGGCTGGTGATCTGGGGCTGAGGTAGGTTGTGGGGATGGCGGACAGATGGGACAGGACATTGAGGGCCCAAAGGAGGTGCTGGCCAGATGGAGCAGAGGAGTATAAAAGCAGGAAAAAAAGAAGAGGGAAACAGGTGCCATGAGGTCCCCAGAGATAGCTGGCAGGGTATGGGGTGAGAGACAGGAAACACAAGGCCTCAGGAAAGGCTTTCAGAGTTAGGGAGAGGAAAGCAGGCACCACTAGGTCCTATGGACAGCTGGAATGGTGTGGGGTGGGAGACAGGAGCCTCAGGACCTGGCAAAGGCTGTCAGGGTTAGGGAGAGGAAGCCAGTGCCAATAGGTCACTAGGGACAGCTTGGCAGAGTGTGGGGTGGGAGACAGGTGACACTAGGTCCCAGGAAACACAGAAAGGGTTAGCAAAGAGAAGTGGGCACCACCAGATCCCTGGGACAGCAACCAGGGTGTGGAGGAGCAGGCAGGTGCCACCAGGCCTCAGGAATGGCTGACAGGTTAGGGAGTGGGCAGGCACCACCAGGTCCCTGGGATAGCAGGAAGGGTGTGGGGGAGATGGGAGCCATCCAGCCTCAAGGAAGGCTGACAGAATTGGGAAAAGGGTAGCAGGCACCATCAGGTCCTCTGAGGCAGAAAGCAGAGTGTGAAAGGGTAGACGGTGCCACCAGACCTCAGGAAAGGCTGACATGCTTGGCTAGAGGGAAGCAGGTGGCACTAGGTCCCTTGGGACAGCAGGCAGGTACAGAGGGGAGATGGGTGCCACCAGAATCCAGGAAAGGCTGGAAGGGTTAAGGAGAAGGAAGCAGGTGCCCAGGTCCCCAGAGATAGCTGGCAGGGTATGGGTTGTGAGACAGGAGATGGGAGACACCAGGCCCTGGGAATGGCTGGAAGTTTTAAGAAGAGGAAGCAGGTGCCATGAGGTCCCCAGGGATAGCCGGCAGGATATGGGGTGGAGACAGGAACACCAGGCCACAGCAAAGGCTGTCAGGTTAGAGAGAGGGAAGCAGGTGCCACTAGGTCCCCAGGGATAACTGGAATGGTGTGGGGTGGGAGACAGGAGCCTCAGGCCCTGAGAAAGTCTGTCAGGATTAGGGAGAGGGAAGCCAGTGCTGACAGGTCACCAAGGACAGCCTGGCAGAGTGTGGGGTGGGAGACATGAAACAGCAGGCCTGAGGAAAGGCAGAAAGGGTTAGAGAAAGAGAAGCAGGCACTACCAGTTCCCTTGGACAGCAAACAGGGTGTGCAGGGGCAGACAGGTGCCACCAGGCCTCTGGAATGACTGACAGGTGAGAGAGGGGAAGCAGGCACCACCAAGTCTCCTGGGGTAGCAGGAAGGGTGTGGGGTGGGAGACGGAGACACCAGGCCTCAAGAAAGCTGTTAGGGTTAGGGAGAGGGAAGCCAGTGCCGACAGGTCACCAGGGACAGCTTGGAAGAGTGTGGGGTGGGATGCATGAGACACCAGACCCGAGGAAAGGCCGAAAGGGTTAGGGAAAGAAAAGCAGGCAGCACCAGGTCCTCTGGGACAGCAAACAGGTGTGGAGGGACAGACAGGTGCCACCAGGCCTCAGAAATGGCTTGACAGATTGGGAAGTGGGAAGCAGGCACCACCAGGTCTCCTGGGGCAGCAGGAAGGGTGTGGGGTGGGAGCAGGAGACACCAGGCCTCAGGAAAGACTGTCAGGTTTAGGGAGAGGAAGCAGGCAGCACTAGGTCCCCAGGGACAGCTGGAATGGTGTGAGGTGAGAGACAGGATCCTCCAGGACCTGGGAAAGGCTGTCTTGGTTAGCGAGAGGGAAGCCCATGCCAATAGGTCACCAGGGACAACTTGGTAGAGTGTGGGTGGGAGACAGGAGACACCAGGCCCCAGGAAACTCAGAAAGGGTTGGGGAAGAGAAACAGACACCACCAGGTCCCCGGGACAGCAACCAGGGTGTGGAGGGGCAGGCAGGTGCCACCAAGCCTCAGGAATGGCTGACAGGTGAGGGAGTTTGAAGCAGACACCACCAGGTTTCCTGGGGCAGCAGGAAGGGTGTAGAGGGAGACAGGAGACACTAGGCCTTGGGAAAGGCTGTCAGTTTTAGGGAGAGGAAGCAGGCACCACTAGGTCCCTAGGGACAACTGGAATGGTGTGGGGTGGGAGACAGGAGACTCCAGACCCTGGGAAAGGCTGTCAGGGTTAGGAAGCCAGTGCCAATAGGTCACTAGGGACAGCTTGGCAGAGTGTGGGGTGGGAGACAGAAGACACCAGGCCCCAGGAAATGCAGAAAGGGCTAGAGAAAGAGAAGTGGGCACCACCAGGTCCTCTGGGACAGCAACCAAGGTGTGATGGGACAGGCAGGTGCTACCAGGCCTCAGGAACGGCTGACAGGTTAGGTGTGGGAAGCAGGCACCACCAGGTCCCCTGGGACAGTAGAAAGGGTGTGGGGTGGGAGACGGGAGCCATCAGGCCTCAAGGAAGGCTGACAGGGTTGGGAAGAGGAAACAGTTGCCACCAGGTCCTCTGGGACTGCAGGAAGGGTGTGGGTGGGAGACGGAGCCCCAGGCCCCAAGAAATACTGGAAGGGTTAAGGAGAGGAGCAGGTGCCAACTGGTCACCAGGGACAGCTTGGCAGGTGTGGGGTGTTAGATGGGAGACACCATGCCCCAGGAAAGGCAGAAAGGGTTAGGAAGAGGGTAACAGGCACTACCAGGTCCCATGACACAGCAAGAAGAGTGTGGAGGGACAGACAGGTGCCACCAGGCCTCAGGAAAGGCTGACATGATTTGGAGAGGGAAGCAGGCACCATCAGGTCACCTGGGACAGCAGATAGAGTTTGGAGGATAGATGGGTGCCACTAGGCCTCAGGAAAGCTGACTGGGTTGGGCAGAGGGAAGCAGGTGCCAGAAGGTCCCCTGGGACACAGGCATGGTGTGGAGGGCTGTGCATGCTGTCACCTGTGGTCTTCCAGGTCCCTGGTCCATTTTCTTCAGGGTCCTGGTGGATTCGCATGAGGAGTACTGCACACCTGCCTGAGTATGACACTGTAGGCCAGCACCCATGTGCTTGTCTGGCAGATTCAGCTCTGCTGTTACCTGTGGTCTTCCAGGTCCCTGATCTGTTTTCTTCAGGGCTCTGTTAGGTCTGCATGAGGAGTACTGTATGCACCTGCCCAAGTATGTCACTGTTGGCCAACGCCTTTTTCTCATCTGGTTTATTTAGCTACGCCATCACCTGTGGTCTTCAGGTCCCTGGTCCATTTTCTTTAGGGCCCTGGTGGGTCTGCATGAGGAGTACTGCATGCACCTGTCCGATTATGTCACTATAGGCCACCGCCCATATTCTTGTCTGGTGGATTCATCTGCACCATCACCTGTGGTCTTCAAGTCCTTGGTCTGTTTTCTTTATGGCTCTGGTGGGTCTGCATGAGGTACTGCAGAATATTAACAAAGTAGATGTAAACTATATAATATGTGGACCACTGCTCACTGTGGGAGATGGGCTTTATGTGGTATAAGGCATAGAAACTGTCAACAAAGCCTTCAAAATAATGAAGCTGTAAAGCAATTGGGCAGTATGAACATTTACTGATGTGACTGAGGCTGTAGTAATCAATGTATATAGTGTGTTTAGTGTGGTTTGTGTATAGTGTAGAGTTTTGGTTAAGGTTTTAGTAGAAATTTAGAGTATGTATCTACTATTTCATTTAATAATGGTGTTGATCTGTTGTATGATGAACTTCCTTTGTGTTGGTGGTATACAATATTATAAATTTTCCTCGAATTAATTCATTAATATTACCTTAAACAGTAAAAATATTAATTGGAAAAATAAAGGACTTCAGTAGCCTAATTTTATATTTTCCACAATGGCCAGATATTCAAAGGGTTGCTCCATGCATAACAGGGTTGCTATCGCCAGAAGTCCTACATTGCTCCATTCTCGATATTCAGCAGGAGGCAATTACTCCACTGACAACAGGTTGCACAACAGCGCAATGACAAATGAATGCATGCTCAACAGGAGGGAGGAACCATGCATAAACTGCGCAACCCGATATTCAGTTGGGTTGTGCAGAGTTGTGCATGCGCCAACCCCAACCTGCGCCTGCAGGACCTTGAGCAAAAAAAAGGATCAAGTTGATGGCCACCCACAGGTAAGCTGCTGATTGCAGGGCACAACACAGCAGCTCCACCTGGCTGGCCCCAACAAACCCCTGTGCCCCCACCAGCCCGGTCGGGGCATAGTATATGAGACCTCCCACACATCTCCCCTGAAGCCTGATTGCGGGCAACAAAGCAACATGAACCCCCCCACCCACACATCTCCAAGCCCGATCATGGGCAGAGCGTGTATCAACCCCCAGTGCCCGATCACGGGCAGAATGTAAAGAGTCCCCCAGCCGAACATCTCCCTGGTGGTCCAGTGGACCGTAATCTGTCCGGGCAGAATGTCAAGTTACAACCTCCCCAAACATCTCCCTGGTGTCTAGTGTCCCCCCACCCACCCACGAGCCCCTCCACCCGCTCCCCGGCGGCGGCAGAGGCAGCATCCACCCACCTACGCCCGCCGCCCGCCGACTGACTGTCGCTAGGGCTGCACGCCCGTGGTGCAGAGCTACAGCCAATGGGTGTGCAGCCCACTCGTACACGACAGTCAAATTTGTGATGAACATTCACAATCTGAACTATCATCTGATATCAACGCGCACCCATTGGCTGATTCCACCACACCACCATGGCTGGCTGCCGACTTAGCAGCCATGGATTGCCTACTATATACAGTAGTGTTATTGACATTGATTAACAGCAGCTGTCAATCAATGTCAATGAGTGCATACTGTATACAGTAGGGTTCATTGAGTGCTGTCGGAGGCCAGCTGTGGTGTTGAGAGGAGGGCTGTGCTGGTCGCTGACTCAGTTTTGGGATGGGGAGGGAGCAGTGGGATCGATCACTCCATTACCAGGTGGGGTGACTTGATTACCAGGAAATTCTGTCCTATCCTTTTACAGGGGTCGGGATGGGGGCACAGAACCAGACACTGTGGTCTCTTGTTATGTGCTGTATTCATGTGGGTGGGAGGAGGGACCACTAGACTACCAGGGTTTATACACTATTTCTACCAGGACCACATTCGGGGACCAGAGGAGGGCCACTAGACTACCAGGGACATTTTTTTTTATTAATGTGATAGTGATCAGAGGTCGGGGAGGGCACCACTAGACTACCAGGGAATCTTTAATGTATTTACAGGATGATGGTTGTAGGTCAAGGAGGGAGGAGGGCACCACTAGACTACCAGGTAATTTAATGTATTTACGGGATGGTGATCGGAGGTCAGGGAGGGCGTCACCAGACTACCATGGCATTTTTTTTCAACAATGGGGATGGCAATTGGAACATCAGGAAGGGGATGGACCACTGGACTATCATGGATATTGTTTTCAACAATGGGGATGGCAATTGGAACATCAGGAAGGGGAGAGGGACCACTGGACTATCATGGATATTGTTTTCAACAATGGGGATGGCAATTGGAACATCAGGAAGGGGGGATGGACCACTGGACTATCATGGATATTGTTTTCAACAATGGGGATGGCAATTGGAACATCAGGAAGGGGAGAGGGACCACTGGACTATCATGGATATTGTTTTCAACAATGGGGATGGCAATTGGAACATCAGGAAGGGGGGATGGACCACTGGACTATCATGGATATTGTTTTCAACAATGGGGATGGTGATTGGAACATTGGGAGGAGACCACTGGGCTACCAGTGAGGTTTTTCAACAACAGAGATGGTGATTGGAACATCGGGAGGGACCACTGGACTGCCAGGAGTCTTTTTTCAACAATGGGGACAGCGATCGAACATCAGGGGAGGGGAAAGCACCACTAGCCTACCAAAGAATCTTCAATGTATTTACAGGATGGCATATGGAGGTCAGGGAGGGAAAGGGCACCACTGTTAATTTTTCCTCTTTACAGGACAGTGACAGGAGGATGGGAGGTAGTGACGGGGGCTGCATACTCCACCAACCACTAGGGTTGCATAGAATACTGCCAGGTCTTGGTCTGTGGTATTTTCTCCATGTATGGGCCTTTGCAAAAGGCCCTGTGTGGTGGAAAATCTTTGTGACTAGGATTGCAGGGATATGCAGGTCCCTCCCTCATTTGCATTGCAGCCCCCCTCACAATTTTGCCCCTGCACACACCCAGTTTGTGAGTGCAAACTGGGATTTGTGAATGCCACTATGGCACAAACCCAGTTTGCATTGTGCAAACTGGGTTTGCCCCAGGGCAAAGTTTTGTGAATCTGGCCCCATGTCTTCAATTTCAACTGCTGTGCTCTGTTCTCTGGCATCAACTCCCACTCTTGTTCCCTCTGATGCCCCACAGTTGAAAGGTATGTGGGCTGGATGCTAACTTACTTCAACCTACTCCCCTCCCAAACATACATTCTGAACCCCTGCTTTCCCAATCAATATACAGACCTCCCCCAGAAAAGTATATATTGTTACTCAATTTGCCAGCTGCCTGCCTACCAGCTTACTTGGCTAACTGGCTGCCCATTCATTTGTCCACTGAAGAGATGCTGACTGATATCTGATTCAGTCAACAATGAAAATACAATTGGACATTTATGTTTGAGCACTTAGCTATCTCAATATTAATTAATTTACTTGAGATATCTAATACTATAATGTTGCACAGACAACACTTTTTTTTAAAGTGCATTATCCTTAGCATTTTTTTAGAATTCTAAATGTGAAAATGAAAATAATATATTTATATTTGAATCATGCACTTTGTATGTCCTTTGTAGTTTGTCAGCTTAAACTGCATGTCGCATTTAGTTTTTAACTAACTTGTTACTTTACTGGGTTGAGATAGTAATTGCTACATGTGGCTTTCATAATGAAATTGATTAGCCACCATGTAATTAAGTGATTGTGCATGTACACATGGTTGTATGTACTATATAAGGAGTTCTAAACTGCCCTATAGCACTCCCTGTTGAAGGTTCATATTGTGAGGCAAACTACTGAAGTGAACAGTCAGGCCGATACCAGCTCTACTGCCATGCAAGTTGTTTGATTTACACTCTCTGCCTTTTGCACAAATTAAACTTTTAAATGCAATTTGTTTTATCTCTGGACTTTGATTAACTTTACATACTGGTTGTGAGGCCATAACAGGGTGATTTCAAACCCGTTCATGTGCAAAATAGGTCCATGGTGAGAATATTTTCTTTTATGCTGGCTGATATTCTTACTCTGACTCTGCCCCTCCCCCATTCAAAGGTATGTGGGCTAGATGCTTGCTCACTTAGAGCTACCCCCTTCCCAAACACACATTCTGCACCTTTGTTCTCCCAATCAATATTCAGACCGCAAAAAACTGTACATACTCTCCATCAGTTTGCTGGCTTCCTGATGACTCACTTGGCTTGCTGCCCACCTGCCTGCTCACTTGACTAGCTGGCCACCTATACTGTAAAACTAGTTATTTTCACTCAAATTAAATTTAGAGCAAACACAAATTCAACCATAATTGAGTACATTTATTTGAGCAGTAAGTCACTACCACTTTCACTATAATGGAAAAATGCTAAAAGTGCTAATCAACACACATTTATTTTCCACGCAAATTGGTGCTTCAGCAAAATAGCAAAAATTATTTGAGAGTGAAATTTCAAATTCTACAGTTATTTACCCACCCCCAAACTGTGACTGCTCATCAGTAAGCATGTGTTAAATTTCTTTAGCTAGCGAAACAAACTGGAAATTGCAGCTCCGATCCAATGACCTGATGGTTTTAAAGAGACAAACAGCCAGAAGGAGAGAACATTCTCATCACTAACTGGGTTCTATTCTCTCTCTCTCTCTCCTCTCTCTCTCTCTCTCTCTCTCTCTCTTCCTCTGGGCTCAAAGTGCTAAAACCCTATATCAAAAATGCAGCACACATTACACTTGTTCCCTGAATTGGGAGACAATCACTCACAACCAGATTCCATCTTTCTCCTTGATGACAACACATAAAGGCACTTCAATGCTGTATCTACAAGTAATGCCAATGGACAATTATTTCTTCTATAGTGATAAATACAACATATTTGTATTCAAAATCTGTATTTTTTTTCACTATTTATGTGGGCCTATTTTATCAATGCAATAAGACACTCCAGATCAGGGATTGTGAGAGGTAAACACTTTTCCAGGTATTTAAGGGCCAAGGTGCTCACTACGTGCCCTGTCGGGTGTTCATCACATGACAGCCACCTCTCCATTATCTCTTATTATTTATTGTGTTATTTGTGTGGGGTGTACTATAGCTCTTCCCTATAAGACACACTGCTATTCAGCACCAGTTGAGTAAGCATACTGTAGTTGAAAGTTAGCTATTGAAATCTTAGTTTCTCTTTCTCTCACTGCCATCTGTTACAGGTGGCAAGTAAATTGTGGTCAAAAGAGCAGTCCTTAGTGCACAACGCTATATAAACAAGAAAAATAAATCTGAGCCAACATTTCTGGCAGAGCTGCCTCAATGACTATATATTGTTCTTATTGTAGATGCTAAAGATCCTTCCAGTGCACAAGCAGAAGTAGAAGGAAGGTAAAAGAGTGGATTGGACCCTTGAACAGGGGTGTAGCCAAGAATTTTAAATTTGTACTCAAAAGTTATGCACGTGAACATAAACCAAAATATGCACTGCCATGTGGCACCAACAGTAGCCCCCGCCCCCGTTTGTCATTTCTGAGTTCAAGTAATCAGTTTCTTCCTCTAATCCTCCTTCCTTTGTTCTTCTGCCTGCCTGGTAAGTTGTTCTTGTTCATGTATTTGGTTGGTGGTATCAGTGCCCCACAGTGAACAACAAATGCAGAAGGGCTTAGCACAACACAGACACAATGTGACCTCACAATGTCCTTGCTTTTCCTCTTTTGTTTCCCCTGCCTGATTTGTTGCACCTACCTGATTTTTTTACTGTACTCTGCTGCGTACAGTGCATATGTCTCGTGATGCCCCTGTCCTTGAAAACAGGTGTAGGGGAAGTAACTTGTGATACAGCCATAAGCAATGGCTGAGATGCTTAAAAATGCATTAGCACAGTATTCATGAAAGATCACCTTTTGGGGGATCATTGGAAGGGCCCATAGTATCAGTGGTAACCACAAAGCAGCCACTGGACATCATGCCTACCTTGATACCTGAAGCTGTCTGTCTAGCAAAGATGAAGCCAGGTACATCCCAAGGGGATAACAGGATACATCCCAGGATCACAATGAAACTAGTCACAATTGGTGGTGCCACTTGCATTAACTTTTTATGTACATATCCAGACAAGTGTGGTGCCAAGGGACTGAAATCTGTCTATTAAAGTTCTCATCTTCAGGAAGGGTTCCAGGAGAGGCCAGTGAGCTTGACATTGACAAGATCCTGGTGGCCACTGCCAAGGACAACATAATGGAGCACATGGTTGCATCAAAGGCTCTTGATCCCTTTTAGCAAGGCCGTGAGGGGACAGATCATGCCAAATCAGCTCGATCATCTCTTTTAAGTGGTTCACCTGGGAAGTGGAAAATGGTAGGACCATGGATGTTAGTCTATATGTCTTCAATAAGACCATAATATAATGTAAAAAAATATGAGCAGATGAGTACAGTACTCAAATACTTAAAATTAGTTCTTTAAATACTGGGTTAGTTGAAAATAATTATTTAATCCAGGGTACTCATAAGATTTTTACTTAAATTGTCAGAAAGTTTCTCTTTGTAACAGCTGATTATCCAAATTCCAACCCCTAACATCAACATTTACTCTATCTATGCCTTGAAACCTGAATTTGGTGATTGGTGCCATTAAGTTCTATTTGTTGTACTAAGGCACTGATCCCATTTTATTTTTCAATGCTTCTAATATGCTATCCAATCCATTCCTTACATTTTCTTTGAGTACCTTGGATTAAATGATTACTTTCAACTAGCCCTGTATTTAAAGAACTTATTTTAAGTATTTGAGTACTGCATTTCATCTGCGTATATTTTTTCATGATGCTGCCTTCTTTCATTCTGTATTTATTCTGCCTGTTATATCTGTTGTTATGATGGCATATATGTATGTATAAATAGGGTGATAGCATGTATTTAAGCATTTAATGTGTTGCTCTTTGTGTGTGTGTGTGGTGGGGGTCCCTAATGCTATCTTCTGAGGGTGTTAATTACATGGTGCATTGGTGTGCCTATATGTTACTTTGCTTGATGTAATTGATTTTATTTCATCTATTTAAATTCCTACATGTGATTTTTAAAGAATGTACTGTTCTGTTATCAGTTGTTTTTAATTGGAAGCACTATAAATATTGCACTGTTCGATACATTCACCAGCTTTGAAAGAGCATCTGAAGGGATGCAAAAATGTTCAGCTGTGGGACTGGCTGTCCTGAATCTTTATGCTTTTAATAATAAAAGTTTAAGTTTAACCCTAACACAACATTTAGTGCCTTTTGAATTAAGTTGGAGAATTCAGAGCCAGAGTACTAGCTTATGTAGTTCTAATTCACTTTTATTGGCACTGGTCCTTGCCAGTCGTAAGCTGCCTCTTTCAGAACTGCATTTTGTCTGTTTTGGAAGCTCTATTGTCCACATTGGAAGGAGAAATTCTGTCTTTATCTATTTTGGGACCAAGACCTATTATGCGGTAAGGCATAGGTCTGGGTAGGTGGATATCATCCATGGGCACCCAGACCTGCGCTGCAAGCACCCAGCATCCTATTGCCCCTCAGCCATGCCCATGTTGCACAGTGCCCCCCTGGCACATGGATTGACCACAGCTTGTGGACCACTGCCCCAATCAGAGATGGCAGCCCACCCCACCTCACAGTACACATCAGTCCCCCTCCAGTGCCTCCCCATTAGTGTCCTGGGCCCAGTATTGCAACACCAGACCAGCCCCCAGACTCAACACCCCCGACCCACATTTTTGTTAAGTGTACCTTCCCACCCCTGTGGCACTGACAACACCATCCCCCACAGCTCAGGACAGCCAGTGGCACAGCTCTTCCATACATCTTTCTGCCACCAGCCATCCATGTGATGCTGGGAACATGCTGCATATATATAGGGATGCTATCCAGCATCATCTGGATGGCTGGTGCAAGGAGGGTGTAGGAGGGCTGAGCCACTGGTCGTCCTGAGCCATGGCACTGGTGTGCAGGTGCAGAGAGTGGAGGAGGGTGTTGTTTGTGCTGTGTGAAATTTACACTGGTGCAGTGGGTTGGGGGTATCAGAATCTGTGCTGGGAGGGTCAGCCATTGTCTTCTAGGCAACCACATGTGGTGACTGGGGTGGGCATGCAGTGACCCTGCCATAGAAAGGCAGGCGGATGGGGGGACCTTGCCCATCACAGGTGTTACCATGGTCAGAGGTTGGGGCTGTGGGGCAGAGACACCACTGTGTGAATGTGTGGGGAGGAGCTGCTCCTACACAACTGGGGTGGGGATGGCATATGTGGGCAGGGGGGTTGCCATACTACAGGGGTGACAGGGCAGCAGTGTGGTGGGGGTTTGTCTGGCACATTCAGGGTCTGGGCAGCTGGCCATTAGCCATGGGTGTGGAGCCACACCACTGTGCACCAATGCCCTACCATATGAACACTCACCCAGTCGACCGTCCAGCCCTCCCCAACTACCTAGTGGGCTGGGGCCACACAGTGGGCTGTATCCCAATCCCACCATCACTGGTGGGTGATTTTTGTGGGGGTACACAGTGGTTACTGCAGGGTCCTTCCCACCATAACCTGCACCCTCCTCTGCTCCCCTGCAGGCTGCACTACACACCTTAGTGAATGGCACACATAGAAACATAGAAACATAGAATTTGATGGCAGATAAGGACCGCTTGGCCCACCTAGTCTGCCCATTTTCCTACCTAACAGATAAGCTGCAGATCCTAGTTAACCAACAGCTTACTTCCTCCTACCCCCCACTAGGACTGCCTTATGCCTGTCCCATGCATTCTTGAATTCCCCCACTGTTCTTGACTCCACGACCTCCTCAGGGAGGCTGTTCCATGAATCCACAACCCTCTCTGTGAAAAATACTTCCTCACATTACCTCTGAGCCGTCCCCTCTATCTTCAAATTGTGCCCCTTGTGTTCTTGCACATCTCTTTTCTGGAACATCTACCCTCTTGGACTTTGTTGATTCCTTGAGGTGCTTGAAAGTTTCTATCATGTCCCTCTCTCCCGTCTTTCCTCAAGGGTATACATATTAAGCTCCTTTAGTCTTTCTTCATATGTCTTCTGGTGCAGACCCTGCACCATTTTGGTTGCCCTCCTCTGGACAGCCTCCACTCTGTCTATGTCTTTGCGGAGATGGGGTCTCCAGAACTGCACACAGTACTCCAGATGGGGTCTCACCAACTGTCTGTACAGAGGGATAACAACTTCCTGTTTTCTACTATTGATGCCTCTTCCTATGCATCCCAGTATCCCCTCAGCCTTCCTTACTGCCTTCTCACATTGCTTGCCCACCTTTAGGTCATCTGATATAATTACCCCCAGGTCCATTTCTATTTTTACTGTTGTCAGTATCTCACCCCCTATTGTGTACGCTTCCCCTGGGTTTTTGTTTCCCATGTGCATTACCTTGCACTTCTTTGCATTGAATCTGAGCTGCTACACATTTGACCATTCCTCCAACCTTGCCAGTCCCTCTCATCCTTTTCCACTCCATCTTGTGTATCAACCCTGTTGCAGATCTTTGTGTCATCTGCAAAGAGACATACTTTTCCTTCCAGTTCCTCTGCAATGTCACTTATAAAGACATTAAAAGGACGGTCCCAGTACTGAAACCTCAGGTACCCACTAGTAACCTTCTTTTCTTCACTGTACTGTGATTTACTACTACCCTTTAAGGCCCTGTTGTCTAACCAATTTTTATCCAGGCTACCACCTTGGGACCCACCTCAAGGCTGGCTATCTTGTGTATTAATCTTTGTGTGGGACTGTATCAAATGCCTTGCTAAAATTTAGGTAGGTCATGTCCACAGCCCCTCTGGTCTACTACTTTGGTCACCCAGTCAAAGAAATCTATTAGATTGTCTGACACGACCTTCCCATCGTGAATCCATGCTGCCTTGGGTCCTGTGCCCCACTGGCCTCTAGGTACTCAACAATTCTTTCCTTCAGAAGTGATTCCATCATTTTCCCTACCACTGAGGTCAAACTAACTGGTCTGTAGTTTCCTGCCTCTGTCCTGCTCCCACTTTTGTGAAGAGAAATCACATCTGCCCTCCTCCAGTCCTCGGGTATGACCCCATCCTCCCATGATTTGTTAAAGAGAGTAGTCAGCGGTGTCACTAGTTCTACCCTTAGTTCTTTTATAATTCTTGGGTGAATCCCATCAGGCCCCATTGCTTTGTCCACCTTCAATTTTATTAGTTCTTTCAGAACCCTTTCTTCTGTAAATGGACTGGTATCGACCCCTGTCTTCAGAGTGTTCTCTTGTTTGGTTTAGGTAACTCCCCCTCCTCTTCCTTTGTGAATACTGAGCAGAAATATTCATTCAGTATCCCTGCTTTTTCACTTTCACCTCTACCCACATTCCCTCCCTTTATTAAGCTTCAGTATCCCTCCTTGGTCTTTCTTCACTCCCTAATATACCTATAAAAGGTCTTATCCCCTCTTACAGAATTGGCTATCCTTTCTCGGTTTGGCCTCTTGCTATTCTGACTGCCTTCCCAGCCTTTCTGCTTTAACTGATAGAGTTCTCTGTCCTGCTCTTCTGTGTTTCTATATTTCCTGAATGCTGTCCTTTCTCTCAACCTCTCCTTTTTAGAACCATGCTTTTTCTTCAGTTTTTATTGATTTTTTGCAAAGGCTTGTTGCCCTGGAGGCTGTTCTTGACACTCCCATTGTTCCTCCACCCTCCTTCTTGCCTGTTTGCTAGTGCTTTTCTGAGGCACTCTCTCATTTTCCCAAAGTCAGCCCTCTGAAAGTCCAGTACTACTTGCTTTTGTATGGCTTGATTGTATGGCTGTGTTTATCATGAACCACACTGTTTGGTGGTCGCTTGTTCCCAGATGGCTACCCACTTCTAAATATGAGATTCTTTCTCCGTCCCCATTTGAGTACCAGATCTAAGATTGCTCCCTCCAGAGTGGGTTCCAATACTAGCTGTCTGAGGCATGCCCCGTAGGGCATCAAGAATGACCCTGTTCTTGGATGTGCCTGCAGCAAAGGTGCTCCAGTTAACATCTGGCATATTCAGGTCCCCCATCAACAATATCTCCCCTTTTTCTGCCATTCTAAGAAAGCCTTCTATCATTTCCTTGTCCATTCCCTCCCTCTGAGATGGGGGTCTGTATATAACCCCCATGTGGATTGTGGTGCCATTTCCTGGCTCCAGGGTGACCCACAGTGCCTCATCTGCTCCCTGTTTACTCTTTAGTTCTGTTGCTTTGATCCCTTCCTTTACATAGAGAGCTACTCCTCCTCCTCTTTTACCCTCCCTGTCCCTCCTGTAGATTGTGTATCCTGGTATGTTGACATCCCAGTCATGGTTCTCTGTGTACCATGTTCTGTGACTGCCACAATATCCAGGCAACCCTCTTCCATCAAGGCCACTAGTTCAGAGAGCTTGTGACATAGACTATGGGCATTGGTACTCATCACCTTCCACTTTTTGATTGCCTTACCCCTTTTAGCCCCATTTCTGTCCTTACTGCCTTTGCCTTTTTTACATTTAAATCTGTTCTGCTCCTAATAACTTCTGTACTTTGGTGTTTACCTCATTAATCACCATGTTTTGTGGTGGAAGGCTGGGATTTCCTGCTCCTTTTCAGTGCCTCCCACCTTGGCTGTTTAAATGCTTGCCAGTGAAGCATTTAAACCTCTCACCTAGGATCCTGGTTCCCCCTGGACAGATGCAGACCATCACACCAGTATGGGTCTGCATCCTCCAGGTGGCTCCCCAGTCCCCAATCCAATGAAGCCTAAACCCTGAGTTCCACACCAGTTTTTCAACCACTCATTGAATTCCCTGGTGAGGAGTGCCCTAGCACCTCCTTTGCCATAGACAGGCAGCACCTCTGAGAAGGTTATCGTATGCGCTACTTGTCTAAGGCCCCTTCCCAACTCTACAAACTCCTCTTGCACTGCTCTGATCCCATTCCTAGACAGGTCATTTGTCCGTAGGTGGACAATGACATCCAGCTCCCTCCCTCATGCAGCTCCTCCCACGATCCTGAGGATTCGCTTCCTGTCCCTCCAAGCCGTGGTGCCAGGAAGGCATCTTACCTCCCTCTCCCCTTCCTCCCCCATTTCTACCCCTAATGATTGAGTCCCCCACCAGGAGTTGTTTCCTTCCCCTATGGGGTCCCATGCCACCCTCCTGTGGGTCTCCTTTGTGAAGGTTCCCAGCATCCTCCTTGGTCTCCACTGCAGGTGCCTCCATGGAGGAACCACTATCCACAAGAAGAGCAGATGAGATTGTGGAGGGTACAGCTGGAGGGATGCAACTCTGTTCCACCACCTCTCCTCTCCTGAGCCCACCCTGGTCCAGCCTCTCCTCTTTCTTGGCAACCTCTGAGGTAGTGGCATTGGCCTTGGTGGTCCCTGGGTGGGGAGGAGGTCTAAAATCCTAGCCAGGTCAGGCCTGAAGATGGGCAACCTCCTCTCTCAGACCAGAGAGGTGCTTGCAAATAGGGCAGCACGCAGCCTCCAGAATGTCTCCCGGAACACTGCCGCCCACAGCCATTGGTACTGCACCACTCCTATCATGTCTTATTTTGTGTCCCTCTACTGTTTCTCTGGATGATTACTCTCTTCTCTCCTTACAGCTCTCACCCTTCCTGTTCTGGGACAGCAACTTCCTATCTTCTTCAGTAGCTTCCTTCTTCCTTGCTCAATATCAGACCACCAGCAGCTAGAGGGGGAGAGTAAGCTACTTTTTTCCTTTAGGGTTGACAAAACCAATGTTTCTCTATGATCCTTCCCTTCCTACTGCCAAACAGGAAGTTCCTGTTGTCAGTCAAATCCAGTGGCTATAAAAGTAGAACTGTCTTTGGGTGGGTGGGTGGAGGGGTGCGATGGAGGCAATTAGTAAGAAAAAGGCTAGCAACAGGAAGTTGTAATTTGACTCACCTGCTTTTATAGTGTCTAAGCCACACCCCAATTAAGCTCTCTTCCTCCTACTGTTTTTTAACCCTAAATAAGACCACTTCTACTTCTGATAAAGTTATCTGTCTACTTAATCTTAACAGACACTGACTCCTGCTGAGATACAAGTTTTAAATTAACAAGAAAATGTAGCTTCTTTTAGTTAGCTGCTTTCTGCTCTACAAGCAAGGCTAGCAACAGCCCCACCCACCCCTGGTGCATTGCTGTCCATGCAGTAGGGGATTAGGTGCACACAAGTTGCATGCTCCTTTTGTGCATTCTGTCTGGGGGCACAATGGGTGCTGGGTGGCTAGTGCATAGCCACTCCACACTTTTGTGCATAGCACCCACTGTCCAGTAAAATATTTAGTGGTATTTCTTTCCTGATGCTTCTCATATGGGACTTCTGCTGCTGTGATTGTTCCTTGCCACAGTCCCTGCCTTTGTTCTTCCCTGGTCATATCCTCCTTCTGTTGCTTTGGTGACCTGTGTGTGTGTGCCTCATTGTTTGAAAGTTATGCATGGGCTATGGCATGGTGGTTAATCCTTGTTCTCCTCTGAGCTATAACTGTCCTCTAAAAAATATATCTTTTACCTGGGAAATTCTAATGAAATTATGATCACTTCTGTGAAGTTTTGCAACATTTCTGCAAACATGTTGTAAAATTTTGCCAAAATTGTGATTTTGGTTATTTCCATCTAGTGTACAAAGAGCATTTTCAAATTGCACCATATTTGGAATGAAGACTCTACTAATAACCATACAGAAGTGTACCATATTTCAAATTGCTATCTTTAAAGGTGACTGAGTAGTAAGCCTCCAAACCATCAGAAATGTTAAAATTACATTTCACAAATATGTAAACTGTGAAATTTGTAATCTCATGTAACTTTAAAACTAGAGAACAGAATATCACCAATTGTGATAGGTTAATTGACCCTAATACTAGGCTTTAAGACCATCCTCATGGCTCATCAGCAGAGCATTATGCTGCCATGATGACAACCCAGATTCAGAAGCAAGCCTGGGAAGTCGTATTGAGAGGCAAACAATGGTCAAGACAACTGTTGCTTGACAATGCATCTTGACTGGGGAGGATTGACAGTGGATTCTACCAACACAGTGTCCCTGAAGCTGGTCCTGGATCTTGTTCCTGATGCAGAGGAAGCTGTGGCTGTGTGAAGCTGACAGGGGCATCACCCCCAACAGTGAATGGGAGTTTGAGAAATCCTGGTAACCAACTGAATGATGATTGGGTTCAGCCTGATCGGAGTATATCCCTGTGAACAAGGTATATCCCTGACAGATGAGTGCCATTTAGGAGAAGAACTAATATGGAAAAAAGAATGTGTCAACTCTCTTAATCATTTGCTCAAAGTCTGACCAAGTTATACAGCCAAAGATGCCAAAATAGCATCAGTAATTAAAGTTGAATTTCATGAGCTTTTCTGAAATTTTGGAAGGCTGTGATACTTTTGTTGAAGCCATGTCCATACAGTTTGCCCAGTCATACAGCTGAGTTGCCACTGTACAGGAAGGTGAAGGCTAGGTAAAGAGGCAATAAGGTAGCATTCATAGCAAGCTCCATAGTAAAAGTATTATGGTGCCAGATGTCATGTCACTAACAGAAACAAACTCTGGCCAGAGCCAATAGGACTGCAGGAGAGGAATCTGGGTTTATAATATTGAAAAAAATTATTTTTTTTATATGTTTACAACAAATTTTCAACACAGCCTTGTGATAAACCTACCTCATAAAGAAGGGTAGAGAAAATTATTAACTTCTGGTGTTAAAAGTGATGTTGTGTAGGGTATGCAAAATCAGATTTTGGTCTGCAAATACACATATTGGGCAGGAGTTGAAAATGACAGCTGTCACATTCATGAGTCGCTGTTTCAAAATGGCTATGTTGAAATGTTGTGGTAAAAATATTGAATATTTAAAGTTATGAGCCCGCATTTGCAAAATTCAACATAGCCTCATAAATTAATAGGTGAACATACTAGAATCATAGAGTACAAGAATGTGCAAAGTATAATACCACTCCATTTTACATTTTTTCAAAGCCGTGGAATGCATTGCTAGTCTTTTTTTGGCATTGAAAAAATTTTACTTGGTCCATGGGGAAGAACTTTGGAAACATCTTGACTTAATCAAGCCCTAAATATCATGATATTAGGGCAGAAAGTGGGTCAGGGTGCATTCAGATGAAAGTGCTGATAAGGTAAAGAAAATTTATTGTGGTACTGTACTCTATAAAGACCCTGCTGAAAGAATGCAGCATGGAGCTTGGCATAGATGCTAAATTCTTTGGTATGGTCTTATACTGCAGCAAATTGGTGTCAGTATTCTTTTTTGAGTGGTGGATTCTGAAAAATGTCAGAAAATTGTCAATTGCAACCCACCTGCTTTCTTCTTCAATGACAAAATCTCTGTGTTAAGAAAACGGGCTGTGTAGATCATTCGGAGCCATCTTATTTTCAACAACCTCAACTTTTTACACCCTTTGGGTCACTGTTCCACATAGGAAAACTGATCTTCTTACTCCTCTCTGAGTTCAAACCAAGCCCTTTTGTGTTGACAAACCTCTGCCACTTACTTAGTGGCAGTAAATTTAGGTAGCATTTTTTAGTTCTGCATATTTATGCAGTCCCATACAGTAAAATGCCAACTGACAACCTTTGTAAGCTTCCCTCTATCAGTTTCTTCATATTTCCTCCAGTGTTTACATTTACTGCAGCAGTAAAGAGAATGCGTTCAGTACTAAAAAGATGGTGGGCTTTCTGTTTGGATACCTTTGTTAAGGGGAAGTTGCATTTTCAAAACAGGAATACCTGGAAGGGATCTAACAGATAATATCAACAATTATGTTTACTAGTAGTTATTACTGTCCTCTCCATGTGGAACAAAGCAAAAATGGATCTGAAGTGGCCGAACAAGTAATATGGTACTCAGCAATGAAAAAACTGAAACAAGCAAAAGGATGAGGAGTACCCACATATGCAGAAAGCACTAGGATCACAAAAATATTCAGAGTTCTTCATTTAGGCGTAGTAGTGCACACATAGTAGGCATAAAAAGTGATGACTGAGCCACTCTGAAGTAATGCTTTCCTCGCTCCTGCCAGGCATTATCAGACTGAGTCACTCTGATGACACCTGGCAGGAGTCAGGAGAATTGATAGTTGCAGAAAGGCTGAGCCACCACTTTTTATGCTTCTATGTGTGTGGTGTAGTATGTTCTTTAGTTAAATAAAGGATTTTGAATAATATTTTTGAGGTCCCGGTGCTTTCTACATATGTGGGTGGTCCTCATCCCTTTGCTTATCCCTGTGGAACGGCAGACTGAGATGGGACATGAGCTCAATCTTCCCAATCTCAGGGATACTGACAGGACTGAACATATGGATATGTTCTCCAGCAGGACACAGGGACATGCTCTGAAAGTAACAGATGGCAAGATGGCAAGTTTAGAGGTAACATTAGGAAGCATATTTTGTTCCAGAAGGTGGTGGCCTTCTAAAATGACCTGCCAATACAGCCAGTGGACATGAAAACAGTTCAGTGGTCCCCAGTGTTACCCATCCATTAGCCTTTGCCAGCATTGAGCCAATATAGCTGTAGAAAGCCTTTAGGAGTGGCAAGAGTGTTGAAAATAATATGCTGTGCTCCTGCCACACCAGAGTCAGATGTAACTGATACTGCTGTGATTACAGAACTGCACATGATTGATACTCACACATGTGCAGTTTGCTCCAGAGTCAGCCATGTCATGGCAGCACTGACATGACTGCATGTGGCAATACTCACATATGCATAGTTTAAGTCAGCTCCACCATGTTGTACACAGCAGCCATTAGTATCTCGGCAAATTTGTCCTGTGCCAGTACATTGCATGCAGACATAAACATGGGAAAAATTAAGGCCCCACTGAAAATTATTTACTGCATCTCGGCCAGGCTAAGCTGTATCAGTACACTGTAAAAATGGGTAAAATTAGGACCTCCTGAAAATGAGATACCGCATCTCAACAAACCTGACCTGTGTCAGTACTATGCCAGAATGCATAAAAGTATGAGCCCACTGAATATGACATATTGTATCTCAGCCAGGCTATCTTATGTCAGTACATTGTAACAGAGCTAAAAATCACATAGCACAGCCTTAACATTTGTTATAGCAATTTTACTGACAGGCATAATGAAGTTAGTTGTGTGCATGTATTGATTTGAACATGCAGGAAAATGTACAGGAGTTTTGTCCCAGTTTTACATGGAAAACACAGGAACAATGAGGTTACCCTACAGGGAAATGCTTTGTTCAGTCTGGGAACACTGCAGTTGACACCCCTATGATTTCTT
This sequence comes from Neoceratodus forsteri, assembly GCA_016271365.2. NCBI lineage: Eukaryota > Metazoa > Chordata > Ceratodontiformes > Ceratodontidae > Neoceratodus > Neoceratodus forsteri. Next base: position 949,755,449 of record CM057453.1, on the reverse strand, counting down.
TGTAATCCCCTATGATGCCCCTTGCAACCTCTGAAACACCCTAAAATATTAACTGCCTAGCATTTACCCTTCCAACAAATATAAAACCATAAGAATTTAAATGCCTCTAATTAGATAGGTCCCTGAAAGGGTTAACATAAATCAACTCTTCAGAGAAAATACTGTAAATCATTGCTACACATATACACACATTGGGAGAGATGGCCAAGGATGTCATTTGGAACTGCTCTGCAGTTAGATGCTGTATTCTCTGTTGGAACTGAAACATGGGTAAAAGTAAGACCCCACTGAAAATGAGATACTGCATCTTGGCCAGACTAACCTGAATCAGTACATTGTAGAAATGGGTAAAATTAGGACCCCTCTGAAAATGAGAGTCTGCATCTCATCAATGCTATCCTATGTCAGTACATTGTCAAAATGGATAAAAGTATGACCCACTGAATATGACATACTGCAACTCAACCAGGCTATCAGGCTATGCTAGTGTGATTGCAACAATGTTATTATACCATCAAGAGGTTCTGGAGATATAAGAACATTGGGAGCAAAGCTTGAGAGATTTCAACAGTTTTATGGAAAATACAGGAAAATGAGGCTGCCTATCAGGAAATGCTTTGTTCAGTCTGGGAGCACTGCAGTTGACACCGCTATGATTCTTTGTAATTCACTAGGATGCCCTTGCAACCTTAGAAAATGTCTAAACATTAGCTGCCTAGCATTTATTTACCCTTCTTACAAGTATAAAACTATGAGAGTTCCAATGCCATTAATTACATAGTTCCTGAAAATGTTAATATAAATCAACTCTTTAATTCCTTTGGGTAAATATTGCAAAGACTGATGTGAATGATGATGTGTTAGGACTCTAGTACATGTATCTCATTCCTACTACTTACCTTTCCCGGTAAAGGGGGCTGTGGGATTTTATTTCTATGAGTATTTATTTAGATTCCTTAGACTGGTTCTGTACATGTTTGTTATACATTGACATAGTATTGAAATCTGTACCTATCAGGCTTATGGTCCCATTTTCTTGGGGTCCTTGACAAGTGTTTTTTTTTACTTTATTTTGCACTTATACTTACAATTGATATTATCATGTATTAAATGCTGTTACAATACTGAAGGCTTTAAAGTTTATGAAGTGCATTAACTGGTTGAGAGTATAGTTGAGAAAATGTCTGAAGCCAAGTTCTATATTATATTTTGTGTGAAACATTTGCTCACTTTGAGTAAACTTCACTTTAAACCCTCTGTATGCCATATGTGTATGTGTGCTTGTATATGATTGTGTGTGTATGTATATCTGTGTATGTATACCCGATGCGGGTTGGGGGGGAGGGCTGGGGGGTCCAAGGGGGGGCTTTGAACCCTAACACCGAATTTCCTCACTTTTGTCGCTGTGGAACAGCCCTAACTGATGCATTAAACTGATTTTTATGCCTCTAATTTCCCTTCTTTTTGAGAATGATGATGACAAATAGTGAAAGTAATGCAGTGGCGGGAGGGCCCCGCGCTCCAGCCACATGATGTCTTGTGACATAGTAACAGGAACAGCAACTCAAACAGAAGTGCCAGCAGTGGTGCACATGATAATGGAAACGTAAATGGTAAAGGAAACATTAATAGAAATGCAGAAAAGTGGACGCCAAAGCGAACAGTGATGCAAACGGACATTGAAGCATGTCTAAAATGCAACTGGTAATGTGAACAGTGATGGCAGCAGTATTTTAAATGGAAATGTTAGTGTCACAGCAAAAAGAACGTGAAAGGGAACAGAAATGGAAACGCTTAACTAAGCACAAACGTAAATGCAAACCGTAATGTGCACAGGCATGGTACCACAATTGTAAAATACAAATCGTAAGTTAACATGAAGAATAATGCCAAAGGAAATAGAAATGGAAAGAGGAGGAAGTGCGATGGAAACGCAAACCAAACACGCATGGGCACAGTACCACAATTGTTAATGCAAATGGTAATGGTAACAGCAACAATATTGCCAATGGAAAGGAAATGCAAATGACAAGTACAGAAACGCAAACCATTACGCAGCGCGGTGATGGTACCGCAATTGTAAACGCAAATGGTAACAGTAACAGCAAAAATAATGTCAAAGGAAACAGAAACTAAACTGAAACTCAAGCGCTTATGGAAACACAAACCGTAACGCACGTGCATGGTACCACAATTGCAAATGAAACAGGTAATGGTAACAGCAACCATAACACCAAATGACACAGAAACGCAAATGCAAACGCAAGTGAAAACGGAAACCGTAACGCACACAGCGGCTTAGTAACTGTGCCTCAAACGGTAATGGAAATGCATCTGGAAATGCTAACTGGCACAGTAACGAAAGGGCACACCCTTTTTTTCCCCAAAAAATGCATTGGAAAACACAATGAAAACAAAGAATGTATACATAACAATGGGCCTCAGAGCAGAAAATAAGGATTTGGAATATTAAATTGCTTATATCTCAGGTAGAAAAAAATGTTAATTTCATATGAATTATGACTTTCCTGGCTAGTTTTCTACTTAGCCCCCATTTGGGGGGCTAAGCATTTTTGCGATGAAAAGTCTGTATCTCGCACCATTTCCAAGATACGGGCCCCGAAAGGCGCTACGGACTCCGTAATGTTATCCTACAGGAAAAATTATCAACTTTGGAGTGCCGTCACTTTTCCACCCTGTAATATTTTGTCACCAAACCACAAAAAGGCAAATCTGTGGAATGCTGGCTTTCTTTCCTCCAAATTTCAGCCCAAAAGTCCAAAGCATTATTTTGCAGCAAGGTGGCAAAGAATTCCTGTATTGTGGCAGATGCCGTAATGTTATCCTATGGGAAAATGCTTCAACTTCGGAGTGCTCTAACTTTGCAGCCCTCCAATATTTTTTCACCAAACTACCAAAAGGCACTTATGTGGCATGTTGGCTGTCTTCCCTCCAAATTTCAACCCAATAGACCAAACCATTCTTTTGCAGCAGGGTGGCAAAGAATTCCTATTATTTTGGACATAGTGTCGCAAAATAGTGTCGCAATCATGACACTTTCGCAAATGAAATCACGAAAGTGTCGGATTGCACATTACTTTGTGACACTACTTTTTAAAAAATTTGAAAAACATGTTTCTGGGTGTTTAACTCCCAAATAAAGACATGGTTAGTGTCAGTGGCTCAGATGGAGTACTCTCGCCTCTGAAGCCAGGAGATCAGAGGGCTGTGGGTTCAGTTCCTACATCTGGCACTTGGGACATCCTGGTACTGACACTGTAGTGCAGCATGAGAGAGGTGATGCACTTCTGAGGTGTCAGCTCTTTCGGACAAGACGTTAAACCGAGGTCCCATCTACCTGGATTGGTGGTAGTTCAAGTGGATGTTAAAGATCCCATGGCACTTATCGAAAAGAGTAGGGGAATTTCCCCAGTGTCCTGGCCAAATTTCCCTCATTCACTAAAAAAACCTCCAACAGCTTAATCTGGTTCAAGGTCAGTTGGCATTCATCTGTATCCCTTTCCCCCCGGGTCATGCCTGAAAATAGGCAGGATTTGCCTAGTGCACTTACCCGGTCAACAAAAACTAAATAAATAAATGAATAAAATCCTTAGGGCTCGACTAGGTAAACACAAAATGAATTGGGTACCTAGCGGGTCCCAAATTTAAATGCCAAACATTTCTGTGACCACTAACTGACAAAAAATTGGCTTACTCATTCCCTCCAAATTTCAATCCAATAGACCAAGCCATTCTTTTGCAGCAGGGTTATTTTGTGAATAGTGTCGCAAAATAGTGTCGCAATCACTACACTTTCACAAATGAAATCACGAAAGTGTCATGAGTGCGACATTACTTTGCAACACTACTTTTTACAAAAATTTGAAAAACATGTTTCTGGGGTGTTTAACACCCAAATACAGACATGGCTAGCATCCTCAGGGATCGACTAGGTAAACACAAAAAGAATTGGGTCCCTAGAGGGTCCTAAATTTAAATGCCAAGCATTTCTGTGACCACTCACTGAAAAAGAATGGCTGACTCATGACACTACAGGGGTCATTTGTAACACTAAAAACTGCATTTGTGACACTGTTGAACTTTTTATTAACTTTTCCTATTGACTATAATGGGAAACTTGTTTTTTGAATAACTTTTGAAACATTTAATATTTTTCATGAAATCTTTGGAAGACACATTTGGGACCAGGGCTACATGTTCTCTGAAGTTTTCTGACTGGTCGCGACAAACCATTCGCCTGTAGGCGTGAGCAAAGAATGTGCAAAAAGTGTAAATGTGTTCGAGATGTCTCTTAATAACTATGCAACTGTATATCTGATCAGTACAAAATTTGTAGATCCCAAGATCTGTGCTAACTCTCTGTACCTACCAAATTTCAAGCAAACCAATGTATGGTGTGGCAAAGTTATTAAGGTGCAAAATGTCATCATTTAACCTTAAATGGGTACTAACTCAACTATAGCTGCACTACTGTGCAGCTATAATATATATATATATATATATATATACTGTATATATATATATATATATATATATATATATATATATGTTATTAAGGTGCACAGTTTGACCCTTTAACCTTAAATGGCTCCTCAACCCTAACTATGGTAGCACTACGTGCTACCATAATATATATATATATATATATATATATATATATATATATATGTTAGGGTGTTAGGCTGCTTGAACTTCTCGCACACCCCCAACTGGAATTGGGGTGCACATTGGGTTGCCAGCCCTAACTCTCACCCCATCAGATGTGTGAAGAAGCAGAGGTATAGGAGAATGGGGTGAGAGTTAGGACAAACAACCCCAATGCACACTCCGATGCCAGTTGGGGTGTGGGCGGGGGAGGTCCGATGGGGGCATTCAATCCTAACACCAAATTTCCTCACTTTTGTCGCTGTGGAGCAACCTTAACTAATGCATTAAATTTGTTTTTGGCCTCTAATTTCCCTTCTTTTTGAGAATGATGATGAGAAATAATGAATGTAATGCGGCGGCGGGAGTGCGGGACCCTTCGGGCTCCACGCTCCCGCCACGTGATGTCTTGTGACATAGGAACAGGAACAGCAACACAAACAGAATCGCGAACAGTGGCTCACATGGTAACGCAAATGTAAATGGTAAAGGAAATGTTAATAGAAATGCAAGTGCAAAGTGACGCTGAAGTGAACAGTGACACAAACGGACACTGAAGCATGTACAAAAATGCAACTGGTAATGTGAACAGTGATGGCAGCAGTATTTTAAATGGAAATGTTGAATGTCACAGCAAAAAGAATGCGAAAGGGAACAGAAACGGAAATGCGAATGCAAGCGCACACGTAAACACAAACCGTAATGCGCACAGGCAAGGTACTGTAATTGAAAATGCAAATGGTAAAGTTAACGTGAAGAATAATACCAAAGGAAAGAGAAACGGAAATGGGAGCAGAAGCGCATATGGAAACGCAAACCAAAACATGCATGGGCACAGTACCTCAATTGTAAATGCAAATGGTAACAGTAACAGCAAGGAAGACGCAAAACAAAAGAGAAAAGGAAATGCAAAAAAAGGGTTGCCATAAACGCAAATGGCAATGTGCATGGTGACGCAAACAGAAATGCAAAGAGAAACAGTAGTGGAAACGCAAATGGTAACAGTATCGAAAATGCAAGCTCAAATGACAATGCAAAGGATAACGCACACGGTGGCATACACGGGAACGGTAACACAAACGGGGACAAAAACGCAAGTGGAAACAGTAACTGTAACAGTAACAGAAGTGCATCACCTGTTTTTTCCAAACAGGTGCATACAGAAACACAGTGTGTACAAAGAATGCATACATTGCAATGGGGATCGAAGCTTAAAACAAGCATTGGAAGTACTTAACTACTAATATCTCAGCAACTGAACGACATAGAAAAAAAAATTTTTTCACAAATATCTTTATATTCCTGGCTAGGTTTTTGCAATTACATAGCCCATAGGGCTATGCAATTTGCAACAAAAATTCCGTATCTCGCACTGTTTTTGAGATACAAGCCCCAAAAGGCACGGTGGATGCCACCATGTTAGTCTATGGGAAAAGACGTCAAATTTGGAGTACCGTAACTTGGCAACCATGCAATATTTTTTCACCTAACCACAAAAATGCACATCTGTGTGATGTTATCTGTCTCCCCTCCAAATTTCAGCTCAAAAGACCAACCTGTTCTTTCACAGGAGGGTGGCAAATAATTCCTGTCATTTTGACCAAGTCTGAAAAAGTAGTGTTGCAATTTGTGGCAATTTTTGTAAAATTTTGTGAAAGTGTTGTGCCTGCGACACTACTTGTGGCACCTGCTGGTTCCAGAAATTTAACAATCTTATTTCTGGGGTGTTTTACCCAAAAATAAAGAAATGGCTAGCATTCTCAGGGTCCAACTAGGTGAACAAAAAATAATTGTGTCCCAAGAGGTCCCACATTTAAATGCCAAGCATTTTCTGATCACCAACTGAAAACAAAATGGTAGATTTGGACACTACTAGGGCCATTGCGACACTAAAAGTGCATTTGCTACACTGTCGAACTTTTGTTAACTTTTCCTTTGACTTATAATGGGAACTTGTTTTTGAATAACTTTTGAACCATTTAATATATTTCACAAAATCTTCAAAAGGTACATAGGAGACCCGTTTGCATGTTCCTTAAGTTTTGGACAGTTTACTGAAGCAAATTGCAACCTGTGAGTGAGAACAAAAAATTGACAAAAAGTGTAAATGCTAATTTTATTGCGCTAATAACTCTGCAGGTGTATATAAACGACCGTACAAAACTTGGCAGATCCCAAGATCTACTACGCCCAATCGTATAATACCAAATTTCAGGCAAATCTGTTGAATGGTGACAAAGTTATTAAGGTGCAAGTTTGACCCTTTAACCTTAAATGGCTCCTCAACCCTAACTATGGTAGCACTACTGCGCTACCATAATATATATATATATATATATATATATATATATATATATATATATTTGGCCAAGAGAGATCAGCTGACTGTACATTAATTCTCTATATATGCACAGTCAATCTCTATATATGCACAGTCATCCTGGTCCTAAAGCACATCACACAATGGGCAAATCGTTCTCCTACAACCAGAACTATCTTCTATCAGTCCCCTGCAACCAGAACTGATCTTCCATCACAAACATGGCTGCTACCTTTACAGTGTAAAAACTGTCAACTGGGCCCTAAAAATAAAACTACCTTGAATAAAAAATAAAACAAATTAATTAAATGTTGTTTACCTGATAATCACACTCTCCTTACACACATAAATACATTAGAAACATTAAGCATCGTTTATAGTTTTCATTACAACTGTTTCTTTACTGATAGTGAGAAATCCTCCTTCTATCTTTACCTGCGCAATTGAGTCTCTGGTTCTAAAACAGGCCTTTGTTGTCTGTGTGCACAGTATGTTAGGAAAGTAACATTCTAACAGTGGAACTGAGCAGAAATTTGAATCCCTGAATTCTATGGTAAACATTCCAGATAAACATTCTATGTCTTGAATGTGGGGAAAATAGAAAAAAAACAGGTTGAAGAAAGTATGCAATATAGTAATACTATATAAACAAAGAAAAGGTGGGAAACACATTACATAGGCAGAGGCAGATCCAAACTGCTGAACTACATAGCTGATGTTTATAAAAGCAAGTACATTTTAATCATATATAGGTGTTTTCAGGTGAAATCTACCCCACATACCCACAAAAAAGGGCATTTGACAGGTTTAAAGTTTTTTCTTACTAACCTTTCATCTCAATCCTACAGCAGTTTTACTTGTATGTACTAGACCACAATACATAAGTAAAAACAAAAATTAAGGAAGGAAATATTCTCAAGGATCACTTGAAGGGATTACAATAATGACAAACATGGAAAGAGATGGGAGGTCATAAGCAGGGGACTTCATGGAGGCAGTCAGGACCTCAATAAGGTGAAGCATAAGGGCAAGCAAAGCAATAATGCCCGACAGGTGGAGTATGAGCAATACCGGACTAGCCAGGTGTAATGAGGGCCCGATGCAACAGGCAGATGGCCTTATAACCTCTGTAGCCAGTCCGGTAGTGACCATACTGCCCACGCTGGAGGGCGATTATGTCTTGAAAAATGGGCTAACTGTTGAAAAATAAATAGACAGAATTGTTGTTTGTGTGAATAAATAATTTTATTTTTAACATTGTTTTAAAAGTTGAGAAAAATAGTCCATTTTGGAATGCTTTCAAATGCTTTAAAATACTATAAACAGAATGCTTTAAAATACTGTTAAACATTTAAGAAACATGTTGAGGGTAGCATTTATTTCTGATAAGTTATGAAGTTTTCTGGTGAATTAAAAAGTACAGCTGCTAGGCTGGAAAATGTTCTGTGTAGCAGTTTGTGTGAGATCACTAGGTGGCATGCTTCTGTTTCAGCTGCTGCTGAGGTTTTGGTCATCTGTGTTCTGCTGTGCTGCCTAATTAGATGTTTTTCAGTTCCTCTTTGCTTGCCTGCTATTATGGAGCTCCATATTTTTCAGTCGGTAGTTGAAGGGGCCCAGTATGATGCCAAACTTTGTTCTGATCAGTGTTCTGTGACTGCTACGATCTCCTTGTCGGTAAGTCCTGCTCTGGATAACAGCTGCATGTGGTTGTAACGAATACTGTGGTTTTGTGATGCTGGGACAAATATGCTTCTTGCTGAGTCAAGGCATGAGGGAGCCCAAGTAATTTTTCCCCATGGCATCCGAGGAATGCCAGCACTGTTGCTGGTTAAGGATCTGCTGTGGCAGCCTCTTCGGATGACGCTAGAAGCTTGCTGCAGTTGGTGGACATTTTCTGAGGTGTTTTAAGAAGGCGTATGAGAGGCGAGCTGGTCGTTCTTTGCTCAGAAATGTAGCCCGTGTGTTTTCTTTGTTATGCTCCTGTGGATCTTTGCGGTTTTTAGTCTCTTGATTGTGTGTTAGGGTTACATATTTATGCCCACTTTCATCCTCTTTGATTGTGAAGCTGTCCCTGGTTAGTTCACGGACCCCCTCCCAAACGCGCCTGGCCATGTGAAGCTGGATATCGAACCAGACTTTACGTACTAAGCCAGGTGCAGTTTCGGGATTTGGTACTGGGCTGTTCCTTATTTTTTTCTAAGTCTGATGTATTTATTGGTGGATAGTGGCTTGACATGTCTTTTTGTGCTTTTCTAAGTCGTTTCAGTACTGCTGCCAGCGTGTTGTTTGAGGAGTTAAAAGCTGGGTTTGTAATTATGCTGACAGGCCAACGGAGATCTGTGCTGCCGAGGTGGCGGTTGATGCCCGCGCGCAAGGCACAATACCCAGCTACAGAGTAATCTGTGCCGCTGCTTGTTCGGACCTCAGCATAGAATCGCCTGAGGAGATCATTTAAGTGTTCAAAAATTATGGTTTGCCAGTCGATTGTTAGGTGATTGTGAGTTAGCCACTGTTCAAAAACGGAGACTGCCCATTTAGTATTTTTACTGTATTCTGTTCCTGTCTTTCATTTTCTATGGTATCTAGCTGCTGATCTGTCAGAGAAATGAAGCTATCACTTACTTCTGCTTTTTCTGGTTTGTTTTACAGGACGACTTTGTTTTGGTTCTTGTGCTGGCTGCTCATCTTCTGTAAGTACATTGTGGCACTTAAATGCTTATGAGTTTGAAATTTATTGGCAGCTGGTCAGACATGTTTGCTTTTTAAATCTCAGGTTCAGTATTATCAGCTGGTTGACAGAAGTGGTCAGCTGGGCAGCAGGATATGCACCAGGTACAGTGGTCACGTGACTGGCACTTCTTACTTGCTGGTCATCTATTCAAAATTAATGTACCCCATGTTAAGGGTGCTGACCAATCAGAGTCCAACAAGTAAAGCCCATTTTCTAAGGTCACATAAACCATGCTGGTGATGCAATGAGGTTCAAGTGGCGGTCAGAGAAAAGAAGGCTGCCTACAAAATATAAAACAACGAGAGGGCTAGGGAAAAGGAAATGTACCATATTGCATCTAGAAAAGTCACCCAGATGGTGCAGGGGCAAAGTCAGTAAGAGCAGTGGCTGGCACAGGGGATACAGGGGAGGGAAAAGAGTTCTTCTGGTACATTGGGGAGCGGAGAAAAACTAAGGGCCATCTCGGCAGGTTGAGATCAGAAGGAGGGTGGATGGAAGAGGTGAGGTCCAGGCAGAGGTATTAAATGACTACTTAGCCTCTGTGTTCACTATAGAGGGATGGGATATCTACAAAGCAAGGTGTGATGGGGATAGAAGCAGTAGTGAGTGGGATCAGGGGCAGCAGAAATGGAGCAAGAGAGGAGAGAGAAGTAACCCAAGGGTGTCACATCAGAATAAGGATAAAAGGCCAGTAAGATGGAGGGATGGATGATACTATACTCTCCACGAAAGAGGTGTAGTTAGCCTCAGGGCCTAAAGAAAGATAAATCTCCTGGGCTGGATGGCATTCATCTGAAGTACTATGGGAATTGGCAGACATAGTGGCTGCACACCAGGCAGAGCTCTTCAACAGGTCGCTTGAGACAGAGAAGTACCTAGGGATTGATAGAGGCACATGTGGTGCAATCCATAAAGGGGGTTGAGGAAGTACCAGGTAACTACAGACCCATCAGTTTGACCTCAGTAGTGGGAAAATTAATCAAGTGTATACTAAGGAATGATTGAGGTGTACTTGGAGGAGGTGGGAGGTCTGGATAGTCAGCAACATGGGTTTGTGCCAGGTAGATCATGTCAAACCAATCTTGTGGAGTTCTACAAATGGGTAACATCAGAACTGGACAGGGGAAAGCCTGTGGATGTATTATTCTTGGACTTCAGCAAGGCGTTCGACTCTGTCCCCCACAATGGTCTGGTGGAGAAACTGACGGGGTTGGGAGTATGCCCTTTGATGGTCAGATAGATTGAAAACTGGCTAGCTGGATGCACTCAGAGAGTAGTGGTCGGTAGGGAGCTCTCAAACCCTAGAGAGGTTGGTAGTGGGGTACCGCAGGGCTTGGTCCTGGGTACAATCCTGTTTAATGCATACATTTTGGACATCAGGAGCGCATAGGTGTGATATGAGTCTCTTTGCTGACAACTCCAAGATGGGAGCAGTAGTTGAAAGGGAAGAGGGAGGTTGGCCTTGCAATGGAACCTGGACACCATGGAAAGGTGGGCTCACACATGGAAATTAAATTTCAATATCACCAAGTGCAAGGTGTTACATCTTGCAGTGGGAAACCCTAAACACAGGTACACCCTGGGAGGGGAGGCACTGGAGGCCTCAACAGGGGAAAAAGACCTAGGAGTCATGGTGGATGCACGTATGAATAACTCCGAGCAGTGCAGGAGAGCAGCTAGCAAAGCAAACAGGATGTTGGGATGCATCATAAGAGGGATCACCTCTAGGAGCAGGGAAGTGATTCTGCCACTGTACAATGGAATGGTTAGACCACACCTTGAGTACTGTGTACAGTACTGGAGACCACACTTGAAGAGGGACATACAGCTCCTGGAGAGGGTACAGAGGAGGGCAACTAAGATGATACGAGGACTAGGGGGTTTAACGTATGAGGACAGACCTGAGAAGCTATGCCTGTTTCAATGGAGGAGAGGAGAGATGGGGGACATGATTGAGGTCTTCTCAAGTGCCTCAAGGGAACAAATAGGGGTAAACATGGAGGGATCTTTGACTAAAGCAGGAGGTATCACCAGAGGGCATGGTTTGAAGTTGGCAGGTGGAAAGGTGAGGGGAAGAGGAGGAGGTTTTCACTGGAGGGTGGTGGATCCTTAGAGCGTGCTGCCTGGTGAGCTGGTTCAGAGATCCACAGTGGAGGGCTTCAAGAGAGGTGGGACAGCCACAGAAAGTGGATGTATCAGATGATGGCCTGGCCCAGGGCGGGGGTGGGGGATGGATGATAGGGGTTTCTGGAACATAAGGGAAGGGGAGGGCCTCGGTACCCAACTAGGGATCTGAGGTTCAATCAGACTTGATAGACTGTAAGGCCTAATCTGCTGGCAATTAGTATATTAGCATGCTAGGTTGCCTTCAATGAAATTATATAACTCCAGTGTAGTGAAAATTAAGTTTTAAACACCACTTATGTTTTACAAATTTACAGATGTTACAGTGCATTCCTATGATAATTTACATGTTACAGAGAAAATATTTTCAACCAATTCTACTAATAAATACTTTTACTGCAAAGTATTGTACTAGTTAACCTATTGCTGAGATATGCTATTTTATTCATTAATAGGGACTACTTTTTTCAGATTTTAGATGTTGTAGAGGTAATGTATTGCACACTCTTTTGAAAATAGTAAATAACATTTCACCCCTATCAGAGTAAATCAAACTATTTCTTTTATGATAGTGGCCCATTTTATAAGTGTGCTAAGCCACTCCAGGGTGTGCATTAATGTATTTTAATGCACTTCCCAGGCGAGTAAGGACACTCGAGCTTTGGCCTCATACCATATCATGACTCTGAGGCATGCATTAAAATCTTTTAATGCACACCCTGTCATTACTTATTACTTACATAGATGTGTATATATATATATATATATATATATATATATATATATATACACACATATATATATAATCTGTATACATATATATATCTATATATATATATATCTATATATAGATATATATATATATATATATATATATATATATAGATATATATATATCTCCTCCTCTCTCTCTCTCTCGCTATATATATATATATATATATATATATATATATATATATATACATACATACATATATAGATATACCACTATAGTTAGGGTTGAGGAGCCATTTACATGTTAAACCCAAAATGTTGCACCGTAATAACTCACAACCATTTGACAGATTTGCCTAGAAATTTGGAATACGCGATCAAGACCCATAGTCCTTAGGATCTGCCAAGTTTCGTACTGAGTCATATATAGCTGCGAGGTTATTAAGCATGATCTGTGTGCATATTGTTTACCCTTTTCTGGAATTTTACTGTTGGCTCTACAGGTTGTACACGTTTAGCGACCGGTCCAAAACCTTCAGGGAACGTATGCTAGGGTCTCAAAGTGTGGTTTTGAAGATTTCATGAAAAAATATTAAACGGTTCAAAAGTTATTCAAAAACAAGTTTCCATTATAAGTCAATGGGAAAAGTTAACAAAAAGTTTGACAGTGTCGCAAATGCAGTTTTTACTTTCGCAAATGGCCCTTTTACTGTCGCAAATCCACCATTTTGTTTTCAGTTAGTGATCAGAAAAATGCTTGGCATCTAAAATTGGGACTATATAGCAACCTAATTATTTTTGTATTCACCTAGTCAGACCCTGAGGATGCTAGCCATGTCTTTATTTTGGGTTAACACCCTAGAAATATGTTTTTCAAGTTTCTTGAAAAAGTACTTTTAGCAAAGTAGTGTCGCACTCATAAAGTGTCGCAAATTTTGCAAAAGCTTTCTCAAATGCGATACTACTTTTCCAGGCTATGAAAAATGACAGCAATTCTTTGCCACCCTGCTCAAATCAGAATCTTTGTCCCCAAGGATTTTCAAAATTCTTTGATCATGAGGTCCGCCATTTTGTTTCTTATTTTCTGATTGGAAAAACACAAATATTTTGGCTCAGGGGTCACTTCTGAAGTAAAACTTTGAAGGGTTTTACTTAGTGGGCTCTGCTCTATTGAGCCAAGCCTTTGGTTTCATCCAAATCTGCCAAAAATAGAGTTATAAGCTTTTAAAATCTTAATTCACGGCTCGCTAATGATCTTCTTTGATCGCAGTCTTGCATTACGACCTAAAAACACTAATATCTCGGCTCAGAGGTGGGCTATGGACACACATGAGGGTGGGTTTTGTTCAGGAGGGTCCATTCTATCGAGGCATGCCGTTGGTTCGGTTCAAATCGGTCAATATTTTGCATTTCACCATTTTTAATTCTTTGTTCATGAGCCTGCAAATTCTTTGATTGTAAGATTCTTTGATCACAATCATGCATCGTGAGAGAGGGACAAGATGGTCCAAATTAAAAATCTATTTTCTCAGCCCAGGGATGTCCTAGGAAGTCAAATGAGGGTGGGTTTTACTCAGGGGGCTTTGTCCTGTCGAACCATGATGGTGGTTTACCACAATTCATTCAATTTTTTGATTTACAATATTTTTAATTCTTTGTTTGTGAACCTGACAATTCTTTGATCATGAGCCTGAAAATTCTTTGATTGTGAGATTCTTTGATCACCATCTTTGATCGCGAGGGAGAAACAAGATGGCCAGATTTTTTATAATGGAATGGATACGGGAATTTTAGTAATTTTTCATATTGAATATCTCAGGAACAGTTTGGTCTTTTTACTTGAAATTTGGAGGGTATTTACGGCATGTCCTGTAGATGTGAATTATCATGTTTATGTGTTGGAGAAAATTGTTTTTGTGGAGATATTGCGTGATGCATTTTATGTGTTGCAGACACTGTTTTGCTTGTGGTGGTGGCTTGAAATTGATAGGGTACCTAGCCTTAGTGTCATGGATGTAGTTTTCAGTTGTTGTGTGTGTTAAATGCCAACAGGTGCAGAACTGTGCCAGTTTGATGAATGAAAATCTCATACGTTAAAATGTTAAATCTCAGACACGGTTTGGTCTTTACACTTGAAATTTGGAGTGTGTTGACAGCATGTCATGTAAATGTTAATAGAGGTATTTGCAAGTCGGACAATATATTACAGTATTTCAGTGTCAGAAAACTTGTTTTGGTGCAGATATGGTGTGGTGCAGTTTATGTTCTGCGGGCAGCGTTTTGCTTGTGGTGGTGGCTTGAATTTGATAAGATACCTAGTCTTAGTATCATGGATGTAGTTTTCAGTCATTGTGTGTGTTAAATGTCAACAGGTGCGGAACTGTGCCACTCTGACAAATGAAAATTTCACATTTTGTTATGTCACATCTTGGACATGGTTTGGTGGTTTTACTTGAAATTTGGAGGGTGTTGACAGTATGTCCTGTAAATGTTAACAGAGGTATTACAAATCAGACAATATATTTTATGGACATATTGTGTGGTTCAGTTTCGTTTTGTGGACAGTGTTTTCTATTGCTCTACTAGATTAACATTTGTTTGGTGGCTGGCCTTGCTGTTGTGAATGTACTTTTTAGTCATTGGGCGTGTAATAAAACCCTGACACTTACAAGTTGGTGGGAGCGGGGCCCTTACCAACTTTTGCAATTTTCTACTTTCTATTCTTTCTTAAAAAGTAAGGAAATTCTATCAAAAAACTTCATTAATGCATCAGTTAGGTTCTTCTGCAGTGAAAAAGTGAGGAAATTTGGGGTTTAGGGTTGAAACCCCCTTGGACCACTTTAGTGCTACCATAATAAGGGTTGAGTACCCCCTTTTAATGTTAAATGATGAAACTTTGCACCTTAATAACTTTACCACTGTTCAATAGATCTGCCTGAAATTTGGCAGGCATGGGACATAGCCATAGATCATGGTATCTGCCAAGTTTTGTATCAGTCTGACATACGCCTGCAGAGTTATTAAGCAACATCCGTGTGCACATTTGTTTTTTTTGTGCATTTTTGGCTCGCACCTACAGGCTGCATGGTTTGCATGACCAGCCCAAAAATCTCAGGCAGTATGTGGCTAGGGTCCCCAATGTGCCTTTTGAAGATTTTGTGAAAACATTTTAAACAGATCAAAAGTTATTCAAAAAACAAGTTTCCCATTATAGTCAATGGGAAAAGTTAACAAAAAGTTTGACAGTGTCGCAAATGCAGTTTTTAGTGTTGCATATGACCCCTGTAGTGTCGTGAGTCAGCCATTTTGTTTTCAGTTAGTGATCACAGAAATGCTTGCCATTTAAAATTGGGACCCTCTAGGAATACAATTTTGTTTGTGTTCACCTAGTCGGACTCTGAGGATGCTAGCCATGTCTTTATTTTGGGGTTTAACACCCCAGAAATATATTTTTCAAATTTTGGGAAAGTAGTGCCACAAAGTAGTCTTGCAACTGTGACACTTTTGCTGATTTTTTCTTGAAAGTGTCATGATTTGCGGCACTAAAATGCGACACCATGGGGAAAATAACATCACTTCTTTGTCACACTGCTGCAAACTAATGGTTTGGCCTTTTGGGCTGAAATTTCGAGAGAAGAAAGCCAACATCCCACAGATGTTCCTTTTCATGGTTTGGTCAAAAAATATTACAGGGCGGCAAAGTGATGGCACTCCAAATTGGACGCTTTTTCCCCATAGGATAACATTACGGCATCCGTCATGCCTTTTGGGGCCCGAATCTCCTAAACGGTGCGATATACGGACTTTTCTGGTAAAATGTTTAGCCCCTGCCTACACAGGGGCTAAGTGCAAACTAGCCAGAAAAGTCATAATTCATATGAAATTTCAATTTTTTTTCTATCGTACAGTTCCTGAGATATAAGCAATTTAATATTCCAAATCTTCATTTCTGCTCCGATGCCCATTGTTATGTATACATTCTTTGTTTTTACTGTGTTTTCCAATGCATTTTTGGGGGAAAAGAAGGGTGTGCTCTTTTGTTACTTGTGCCAGTTAGTGTTTCCAGTTGCGTTTCCATTACCGTTTGTGGCACCATTACAGTCTACGCCACCGTGTGTGTTATGGTTTGCGTTTTCTCTTGTGTTTGCATTTCTGTGTTGTTTGGCATTATTGTTGCTATAATGTATGGTAGAACACTGTTATGGCCCAAAATCAACTTTTACAAGCATTGTTCACATTATCGATGTGACGTCGCACTCTTGTTATACTACTCGTGATCGCTGTGATCGAATGTAACAGATTTAGTGAGGTAACTGGTGAGATAGTCGTGGAGCTATGTCAGAATGCTACCATGCGGTCGGAAGCTGCACCGGAAGTAGAGGTGGAGGTGGTAGTAGTAGATTATTGTTTCCAACACTGGCATCATTTTTTTGTTTCTCCACTAACCATACACTATGAAAGACATTGTACAGTCAGCGGTGTGCAACAACGCTGTTTGCCTTCTTGTGGTTCCCTTGGCAACCCTATAAACCTCTCGAGCTTCGCTCTCAAGGTTTAACATAGTTGCCAAGAGAACCACTTGAAGACAAACATAGTGTTGTTACACACCGCTGCCCATACATTATCCTCTATATTACTATTACCAGTTTCATTTGCAATTGCGGTACCATCCAAGTGTGTTACGGTTTGCATTTTCATATGTGCTTGCATTTCTGTTTCGTTTCTGTTTCCTTTGGCATTATTTTTGCTGTTACCGTTACTGTTAGCATTAACAATTACAGTTCTGTGATCATGCACATTACGAGTTGTGTTTCCATACGTGCCTCATTCCCATTTCCATTTTTGTTTCATTTGGCACTATTCTTCATGTTAACTTTACCATTTGCATTTACTATTGCGGTACCATGGCTGTGCGCGTTACAGTTTGCGTTTACGTGTGCGCTCGCATTTTTGTTTCTGTTCCCTTTTGCATTCTTTTTGCTGTGACGCTTAACATTTCCATTTAAAATACCACTGCCATCACTGTTCATCTTACTAGCTGTGTTTTTGTATGCGCTTCAATGTCCATTTGCATCACTGTTCGCTTGGGTGTCACTTTACGCATGCATTTCTATTAATGTTTCCTTTACCATGTATGTTTCTGTTACCATGTGCACCACTGTTGGCACTTCTGTTTGTGTTGCTGTTCCTGTTACTATGTCACAAGACATCATGTGGTGGGACAATGGGGCCTGAAGGGCCCCGTGCTCCCGCCGCTGCATTACTTTCACTATTTGTTGTCATCATTCTCAAAAAGAAGGGAAATTAGTGGCAAAAAAATCCTTTTAATGCATCAGTTAGGGTTGTTACACAGTGACAAAAGTGAGGAAATTCAGTGTTAGGGTTGAAAAACCCCCTTGGTCCTCCAAGCCCCCCTAACCGGCATCGGGATGCGCGTTAGGGTTGTCGGTCCTAACTCTCACCCCATTCCCCTATACCTCTGCTTCTTTACACATGTGATGGGGTGAGAGTTAGGACCGAGATTTTTGTGAAATTAAATTTTTTTTCTACATTGTGCGGTTGCTGAGATATTAGCAATTAAGTACTTCCAATGCTCGATTTAAGCTTCGATCCCCATTACAATGCATACATTCTTTGTACACACTGTGTTTCTGTATACACCTGTTTGGCAAAAACAGGTGATGTGCTTCCGTTACTGTTATAGTTACTGTTTCCACTTGCGTTTATGCCCCCGTTTGCGTTACCGTTTCCGTGTACGCCATCGTGTGCGTTACCCTTTGCGTTATCATTCACACTTGCATTTCGTTACTGTTACCATTTGCATTTCCACTACTGTTTTCTTTGCGTTTTGTTTTGCGTCACCATGCGCATTGCCATTTCCATTTACAGCAGCCCTTTAAGTTTGCGTTTCTGTTTCTCTTTCATTTTGCATCTTCTTGCTGTTACTGTTACCATTTGCATTTTGCAATTGCGTTACTGTGCCGATGCGCGTATCGGTTTGTGTTTCCATATGCGCTTCTGTTTCCTTTTAAGCTTCTATTTACTTTGCTGTTATTGTTGCTGTTACCATTACCATTTGCATTTGCAATTGCGTTACTGTGCCTGTGTGCATTATTGTTGGTGTTTCCATATGCGCTTCTGTTCCCGTTTCCATTTCTCTTTCCTTTGGTGTTATTCTTCATGTTAACTTTACCATTTGCATTTACAATTGTGGTACTGGGCCTGTGCTTGTTACAGTTTGCATTTACGTGTGTGCTTGCGTTCCCGTGTCTGTTTCTGTTCCCTTTCGCATTCTTTTTGCTGTGACACTTAACATTTCCATCATCAGAACGAAGCCCATTCTGAGTAAAACCCACCCTCATTTCTTTTAGTAGCACATCCCTATACTCAGTAAATTGATTTTTTCATCTGGCCATCTCGTCCCTTGCTCGCGATGCATGATCGCAATCAAAGAATCTCATGGTCAAAGTATTTGCATGCTCGCAATCAAAGAAATTGCTTGCTTATGAATAAAGAGTGAGGGACAAGATGGCCAGATTTCTAAATGAATTTGTGTAGCCCATGGGTGCCCTACAGTATTAAATAATGGTGGGTTTTGTTCAGGGGGCTTCGGTGTGCCCCATCTATGTAAGAAAAATAATGTACTAACTATACCTGATAGTCTAGTGGCCCCCATCACAATAAAATATTAACATCCCTGGTAGTCTAGTAGCCCCTCAATAAAATATATAACCCTATGTAGTGCCCTGGTAGTCTTGTGCCCCCTGTATTTTTTCACATCCCTGGTAGTCTAGTGGCCCCCCTGGCTGTATAGTATTATTATAAGCAAATGTTTATATCCCTGGTAGTCTAGCGGCTCCCCAGCATAATAAAATAAATAATGATTTCTATTATCTGGTAGTCTAGTAGCCCCCCACCATCAAAGCCAGCCCACCCAACATCCCCCACCCTTCGCCAGCCGGCGACTGGCACAGTCTACCTCTCACCTCCATTGCCAGTCGCCGACAGTATGCATTATGAGTGGTAATTCAAAGAGGCACTCAGAAATATTTTTATGTTTTATAATGATACTATACAGCTTGGGGGGGCAACTAGACTACCTGGGATGTGAAAAATACAGGGGTGGGGCATTAGACTACCAGGGCACTACATAGGATTATATATCTTATCGGGGGCCACTAGACTACCAGGGATGTTAATATTTTATTGTGATGGGGGGCCATTAGACTACCACGGATAGTTAGTAGATTATTTTTCATAGAAACATAGAAATATAGACTTTGATGGCAGATAAGGACTGCTTGGTCCACCTAGTCTGCCCATTTCCCTACCTAGAGGATAAGCTGCAGATCGTATTTAACCAACAGCCTATTTCTTCCTAACCCCCACAAAAATTGCCTTATGTCTGTCCCATGCATTCTTGAATTCTTCCACAGTTTTAGACCCCACAACCTCCTCAGGAAGGCTGTTCCATGCATCCACCACCCTGTCTGTGAAAAGATACTTCCTCATGTTGCCCCTGAGCCATCCCTCCCATCTTCAAATTGTGTCCCCTTGTTCTGGCACATCTCTTTTTCTGAAAGATGCTACCTTCTTGGACTTTGTTGATTCCACTGAGGTACTTAAACATTTCTATCATGTCCCCCCTTCCTCCTTTCCTCAAGGGTATACATATTAAGCTCCTTTAGTCTCTCCTCATATGGCTTCTCTTGCAGACCCTGCACCATTCTAGTTGCCCTCCTCTGAACTGCCTCCATCCTGTCTATGTTCTTGTGGAGATAGGGTTTCCAGAACTGGACGCAGTACTCCTGATGGTTCTCACCAACTGTCTATACAGGGGGATAACCACTTTCTGTTTTCTGCTGGTGATGCCTCTAACAATGCATCCCAGTATCCCCCCAGCCCTCCCTACTGCCTTCTCACATTGCTTGCCAACCTTAAGGTCATCTGATATGATTACCCCCATGTCCCTTTCCATTTTTGTTGTTGTTACTACCTCTCCCCATTGTGTAATCTTCCCCTGGGTTTTTGTTTCCCAGGTGCATTATTTTGCACTTCTTTGCATTGAATCAAGCTGCCATACTTCTGACCATTCCTCCAACCTTGCCGCCCTTCTCTTCCTTTCCACGCCTCCTTGTGTATCAATCCTGTTGCAGATCTTTGTGTCATCTGCAAAGAGGCATACTTTTCCTTCCAGTCCCTCTGCAATGTCACTTATAAAGACATTAAAAGGACTGGACCCAGTACTGAACCTTGTGGTACTCCACTAGTAACCCTCTTTCTTCAGAGTGGACTCTATTTACAATTACCTTCTGTGTCCTGTTGTCCAGCCAATGTTTTACAGGCTATCACCCTGGGACCCACTCCTAGATTGGTTAATTTGACTATTAATCATTTGTGTGGGACTGTGTTAACTGCCTTGCTAAAGTCTAGGTAGACCATGTCCAGGCCCCCAGTCTACTATTTTGGTCACCCAGTCAAAGAAATCAATTAGATTCATCTGACATGACCTTCCACTGTGAACCCATGCTGCGTTGGGTCCTGTGCCCCACTGGCCTCTAGGTACTCAACAATTCTTTCCTTCAGAAGTGATTCCATCACTTTCCCTACCACAGAGGTCAAACTGACAGGTCTGTAGTTTCCTGCATCTGTCTTGGTCCCACTTTTGTGAAGGGGAATCACATCAACCTTCTTCCAGTCCTCAGGTACCACACCATCCTCCTATGATTTGTTAAAAAGGGTAGTCAGTGGTGTCACTAGTTCTCTGCTTAATTCTTTTAGAATTCTGGGGTGAATTTCATCTGGCTCCATTGCTTTGTCCACCTCCAGTTTTAGGAGTTCTTTCAGAACCCTTTCTTCTGTGAAAGGACTGGGATCAACCACCCTCTCCAGAGTGCTTCTGTTAATTGGATTAGGCACCTCCCCCACTTCCTCTTTTGTGAATACTGAACAGAAGTATTCATTCAGTATCTCTGTTTTTTCACCGTCACTCTTTGCCCACTAACAGTCCATTCTATTCAACCTCACTATCACTCCCTTTGTCTTTCTATGCTCCCTAATATACCTATAAAAGGTTTAATCCCCCTTCTTAACTGAGTTGGCTATCTTTTCCTCAGTTTGGGCCTTTGCTATTCAGACTACCCTCCCTGCTTCCTTCTGCCTTAACTGGTGCAGTCCTCTGTCCTGCTCCTTCTGTGTTTCCTTATACTTCCTAAATGCTATCTTTTTCACCCTAACCTTCACCACCACCTCTTTTGAGAACCATAGTGGCTTTTTCTTTAATTTTGATTTGTTTATTTGCTTTACACAAAGGCTTGTTGCCTCTGTGATGGCAGTTTTGATATTTCTCCATTGTTGTTCCACCCCTCCTTCTAGCCTGTTTGCTAGTGCTTTTTTAAGGCACTCTCCCATCTTGCCAAAGTCAGCCCTCCTGAAGTCCAGAACCCTCACTTTTGTATGGCTTGACTCTGTAGCTGAGTTTATTGTGAACCACACTATTTGGTGGTCTCTTGTTTCCAAATGGCTACCACTTCTAGATCTGAGATCCTCTCACTGTCCCCATTTGAGAGTATGAGGTTCATCGATTGCTCCCTCATGAGTAGATTCCAAAACTAGCTGTCTGAGGCATGCCACCTGTAGACTTCAAGAATGGCCCTGCTTTTGGATGTGGCTGCAGCAAAGGTACTCCAGTTAACATCTGGCATGTTAAGGTCCCCATCAGCAATATTTCCTCTTTCTCTGCCATCCTAAGTATGCCTTCTATCATATCCTTGTCCATTCCCTCCCCCTGACATGGGGTCTGTATACAACCCCTGTGCGGATTGTGGTGCCATTTCCAGTCTCTAAGGTGACCCACAGTGCCTCCTCTCCTCTCTGTTTACTCTTTTGCTCAGTTGCTTTTATCTCTTTCCTTACATAGAGAGCTACTCCCCCCAATTTTGCCCTCCCTGTCTCTCCTGTAGGTTATGTACCCTGGTATGTTAACATCCCAGTCATGGTTCTCTGTGTACCATGTTTTTGTGACTGCTACAACATCCAGGCATCCCTCTTCCATTAAGACCACAAGTTCAGGGAAGCTTGTTGCCCAGACTACAGGCATTGGTACTCATTACCCTCCATCTCTTGATGGCCTTACCCCTTTTTGTCCCATCCCTGTCCTTATTGCATTTGTCACTTTCTCCATTTACCCCTGCACTTGTCCCTATCAACATCCCTATGTTGGTGTCTACCTCACTTAGTACCCTGATTTTTTTGGGGGGGGCTAGGATTTCCCTCCTACTTTCCAGTGCCTTCCCCTTGGCTAGTTTAAATGCTTGCCAATGAAGCATTTAAACCTATCACCTAGGATCCTGGTTCCCCTCCTCAACAGATGCAGACCATCATGCCAGTATAGGCCTGCATCCCTCCAGGTGGACCCCCCAGTCCCCAATGAAGCCATATCCCTGAGCTCTGCACCAGTTTTTCAACCACTGATTGAATCCCATGATGTGGAGCACCCAAGCCTCATCCATGCTATAGACTGGCAGCACCTCTAAGAAGGTTACCGTGTGTGCTATTTGTCTAAGGCCCCTCCCTATCTCCACAAACACTTCTTGCACTGCTCTGATCCCTTTCTTAGCCATATCATTTGTCCCTAGGTGGACAATGACATCCAGCTCCCTCCCTGTGCAGCTAATCTGGCTATCCTGAGGATTCTCCCCTGTCCCTTCAAGCCATGGCACCAGGCAGGCACCTTACCTCTCTGTCCCTTCCTCCTGCAGTTCTCTCTTCCTAACAATGGGAGTCCCCCACCTGGAGTTGTTTCCTTCCCCTGTGGGGTCCCATGCCACCCTCCTGTGGGTCTCCTTTGTGGAGGTTCCCAGCATCCTCCTTGGTCTCCACTGTGGGTGCCTCCATAGAGGAACCACACTTTTCCAGAATGGCATAGAAATTGTGGAGAGGTACAACTGGGGGATGCACCTCTATTCCACCACCCTCACCCTCCCTGAGCCCACTGTGATCCAACTGCTCCACTTTCTTGGCAACCTCTGAGACAATGGCAGTGACCCTGGTGGTCCCTGGGTGGGAGAAGATGTCCCACAAATCCTGGCCAACTCAGCCTGGAGATGAGCAACCTCCTCTTTCAGCCCAGATAGGTGCCTGCAATGGGACAACACTGCATCCTCCAGAACGTCTCCCGGAAGACTGCACATGGGGCACAATGAAGCCCACTGAGCAAAACCCACCATAATTTAACACTGTAGGACACCCCTAGGCTACACAAATTCATTTAGAAATCTGGCCATCTCATCCCTCACTTGCAAAGCATGATCACAAAGATTCTCACGATCAAAGAATTTGTCGTCTCGCTATCAAAGATTGTTAGCGAGTCATGAATAAAGAATTTAAAAGCTAATAACTCAATTTTGGGCTGATTTTGATGGAACCAAAGCCATGGCTCAATAGATTGGGGTCCTCTGAGTAAAACCCATCAAATTTATACTTCAGAAGTGAACCCTGAGCTGAGGTATCACTGTTTGTGCGATTGTAAAACTGAAAACAAGATGGCGGACCTCGCGGTCAAAGAATTTTTGAAATTCCTCGGGAAAAAAGATTCTTGAACTGTGAGGCAGCAAATTCTTTGACTGCCAGGTGGGACGAGATGACCAGAACCCCCATTCTTTGATCACAAGATATACATATACATTTTCCAATTGACTTATAATGGGAAATTAAAAGTGCCATAACTTTTGAATGTCTTAATATTTTTTCACCAAACAAAAAGCGGCATATTCAGCCATGAAAGCTCTTTCAAATGAGCCATCTTGCAGAGCAGCATGCCTCACAACAGCTGTGCAGGACCACATTAAGTGTGCAAAAGGTGCCTCAAAATGGAATAATTTAGCATTTTCAACCCTATTGTACACAAAGACCAGCACTCTGACTGAAATACAATTTAGGAAATCAAGAGATCTAGTAATGCCCGATGTGTGTACCAAATTTCAGAGCAAATCCATTGGGACGGTCCAAAGTTATTAACATCCAAACTTTTGACTTTGGTATGTAACTGACGCTCAACCTAACTGTAGTGGCATGACTGCAACACTATAATATATATATGCATGTGTGTATATATATACATAGATGTGTGTATGTTTGTAGGTATATGTGTATGTATGCATATACATACATATATATGTGTGTATCTGTAAGTATATACGTATATGTGTATATAGATAGATAGATATGTGTGTATGTATGTATGTAAATGTGTGTGTGTATATATATATATATATATATATATATATATATATATATATATTACACATAGACACACACACACATAGGTATAGTATAATTTAATTTTAATTTCAACTTGCAATTAAGCCTCATTTCAGCATTTTGCCTTTCATTGATATTGCTCTTTAAAATACAAGGACACTTGCAATAAAAATTGTAAGCTCATCTTGCATGTATTAGGGAGAAAAGTATCCTAAGGTTTTTCTATCAGTAGAATGATTTTTGAAACTTACTGAGACAGTTTAAAATTTATGAGAGAAGAGCTCTCTACTTGTTGATAATTCTTGATAAACTTTGCCCTTCAGGGGCTTCTCAGTTAAAAGCACACTGGTGTTAATTAGCTTCTCTGAAGTAATATTCTGTTATGTTTCAAAAGTACTGTAAATCATTGCTACATACACACACACACACACACACACACACACACTGGGAGAGATGGCCAAACATTTACGTTGAGACTGCTCTGCAGTTAGGTGCTGTTATCTGTCTTGCAGTAGCTCTTCAAATGCTGCTTACCAAGTTGGATTGAAAAGAAAAAGTGTTTCTTGTAGTCACTGAAGAACTACAAGGCTGCCCAAAGAACTAGAATTAATCTATTTGACTAAGCTCTGCACAGATGTTTAGTCTGGAGCACTGCAAGGGTTAAATTGAAGGGCTGCAAAGTAGTGGAAGATCATTTGAAAACACCAAAGGAAGTGTTCTTCTGTCTAAATCCTGTAGCTTATTTTTAGAGCTGATGTGATAGGGCTGCAGGCAGTATATGGGGCAGTATTCAATGCACATGCATACATACATACGCCCGTGTCTTGATTATGGGTCTCAGTTTTGGTCACCCTACAAAAAAAGCAATATAAGATAGCTTAAAAAATTCAATGCAGGGTCATCAAAATGATATGTTGGCTCTGGGAGGAGTTATACAAGGGCTTAAGAGTCTGAATTTGCAAAGTTTACAAAACGAAAGAACTAGAGGTGATATACTCCTAATGTATGACATTACATCTGATCAGTCATTATTTAATTAATTAATTAAGTGAATAGGTTTTGAATTCAACAAGACAGTACACAACCTGTTTGGACATCATAAGTAATTAAAGGGTCCAGATTTAGAACAGAAAATAGGAAACATTTCTATACACAAGAATGGTAAGATTCTGGAATTCACTATGGTCGGCACTGCTTACGGTGGACTTTGTGAACTATTAATTTGTCTGCTATAACCGATGTTCAACTTAATTTTGAGCAACTTCAGTAACTTGGCAGGTGACCAGGCAGGCTCTTAAAGTGGTGCATGCATTACTGTACTAGTGTTTACGTGTTAGTGTGAGTGTAAGTTTCAAGTACATAAGGCACAGTAGTCACTATCACTGTATCAAAGCTGTTAGTTTATTTTATCAGGAAAATAAAGAAACAAAGGCATTTAACACTGTAGCAAGTTAACATCTTCTCACCCCTGCTCACCCTCACTTGACATGTTTAATTTCATTGTGGCTCAACCTTCATAAACTCAGTGACTCATTGTAGACTTGGGAATAATAAAATCTGCTACCAAGTCACAGAGGCTGAGCTTTGTCATTTACACAGTTTCATGCAGTACTTCTACCTTTCAAGTGAGAGTGAGAGTGACAGTGAGAGTGATGATAGTCCTCTTTTCTGTTTGACAGCCAGAAATCAACAGCTACTGGGATAACATTCTTCTACAAATTCAACAACATCAAACAAATTATATTCCTATCAGTCGATTGTGGGAAGCCCTCCAGTCCCTAAAAAGGATAAATCTCTGAGGCCTGATGGTATTCATCCCAGAGTTCTGAAGGAGTTGGTGGATGTTTTGGCTGTGCCATTGGTGGATCTCTTTAACTTGTCACTCCAGACAGGGAGGGTGCCAACGGATTGGAAGCAGGTGCATGTTGTGCCCTTCCATAAAGGGGAATCGAGAGAAGCACCAGGAAACTATAGACCCATCAGTTTGACATCAGTGGTGGGGAAGGTAATGGAAAGCATACATAAGGGAAGGCTGGGAGGTTTCTTGGAGGAGATGGGTTATCTGGATGACCAGCAGCATGGGTTTGTGCCAGGCAGATCATGTCAAACAAACCTTGTAGAGTTCTATGAGTGGGTGACATCAGAACTCAACATGGGGAGACCAGTGGATGTACTGTTCCTGGACTTCAGCAAGGCATTTGATTTGGTCCCTCACATTGGCCTAAGGGAGAAGCTGGGGGGGATGGAGTAGGCCCATTGACAGATAGGTGGATTGGAAATTGGTTTTCAGATCGCACGCAGCAGGTAGTGGTCAGAAGGGAGGTCTCATCTCCAAGGGAGGTCATAAGTGGGGTCCCACAGGGATCAGTCCTGGGGCCACTCCTGTTTAACACTTACATCTCCGATATCAGGGAAAGAGTCAGGTGTGAAATGAGTCTCTTTGCAGACAACTCTAAGCTGGGGGTGGTGGTGGAGTTGGAGGAGGAGGGGGAGATTGGCCCTGCAAGAGGACCTGTATACTCTGGGTAGGTGGTCCTGCACCTGAAAATTGAAATTTACCTCCTCCAAGTGCAAGGTGCTACACCTGTGGTGGGAAAACCCCATCTATGTGTACACCCTGGGAGGGGATGTTAACATGAATAATTCAGAGCAGTGCAAGAGGGCTGTGGTCAGGGCAAATAGGATGTTGGGATGCATCGCTAGGGGGATTACCTCAAGGAACAGGGAGGTGATTTTGCCACTGTACAACAGCCTGGTTAGACCACATCTTGAGTACTGTGTGCAGTTCTGGAGGCCGCACCTAAGGAGGGGCATCCAACTCCTGGAGGGGTTCAGGGAGAGCAAACAGAATGATCCAGGGCCTGGGGATATGACATATGAGGAATGACTAGGGGAGATCAACCTGTTCTCACAGGAGGAGAGGAGGGACCGGGGGGCGGCATGATTGAGGTCTCCAGGTACCTCAGGGGAGTAAATAAGGTAAGCCAAGATAGGATTTTTTAACTGAAGGAAAATGGAATCACCAGAGGACAAAGTTGGAAGATTGAGGGTGGTAGGATTACGGGGGAAAGGAGGAGGAGGTACTTCTCCGAGAGAATGGTGGAACTGTGGAATGCGCTGCCCTGGGAGCTGGTACAGGCAGCAACAGTGGAGGGATTCAAGAGAGGGTGGGACAGGTATAGGCAAATGAGTGAAGCAGAGGCTGGTTTCCCCCAAGGGGGCAGGACTGGGGGATGGAGTAACAGTGGAAGGAGATAGAGGGCTACGGTACCCAATCAGGGTGCTGAAGCACGAGCAGTCTTGATAGACCACAAGCCTACTGTGCTGGCATCTAGTATGTTAGTATGTTAAATGTCTCAATTTGCAGCTGCAAAGGGAAGCAATGCTTGGACAGAACAGGCAAAGAGCACCTTAATTACCCATTGATAATCTGAGAACCAGCTGTTAACAATTTACTGTTAATTACAGTAATACAGCCACCACCAGGTAACATTAACTGCCAAAAGTGGGGGCTCACATTCATACCTAATCAGGGCTCATGTGGCCACTATGTGCAGCACGTACAGTTTGTTATAACCAGCAATTTTTATATGATATTCCTATGGTGGAGGTTTTGGCTGGTGAGAAATGACTGCTATAAGCGGCTGTCCACTATAATGGTGGATGTTATAAGTGGTGCTGACTGTACCTGGACATGTAGTTAACAGTACTCACAAACTGAAATTAAAGAAAAACTTAGATGCGTATATGGGACTAAGTTAAATAAGCAGTATCCACTATGAAGTGAGGAGTAGTCTCAAAGGGTCACTGGGTCTAACACTGCTCTTATATACAATAGTTGGAACTGTCTTGAGAGGCAGCCACAAAGAATAGTTATGGATATCACTGTGCTATAGCCTGTCTTCTTGCAATATGCAGGCTAACTACTAAAGCTCACTAACTTAATGACTTACGGACTAGGGTGTCAGAACTAGTTCAAGAAAAATTCAAACTGAAACAGAACTCTGGTGTTCCACTTCTTAATTAGAACTTGAACACCAGAGAGTTTTCAATACAGTTCAAACATTTTTTTTACATTTTTCTCACTACCAGGTCAGTCCAAGCCAGCCCAAGTCCTATAGTCTGCTGCAGTGCAAACACAATCCACTGTGACTCGGTGTTAAAGTTTGACCCAGCCCCCCTGCAGTGACATAACACAGCAACAGTACTGCTCTCATTGCTCCAGCAGCAGTAGAAAAACAATGTGGGTCAGATCAGACACTCGGGATGGGAGAGGCTGGAAGGGAGGGTGGGCATGAGTGATGGGGGCAGGAGGGACATTTAAGTCATACAGTGAAGGCACACACAAAGGATAGGAGTGGGAGGGAGAGTGAACAAGCATCAGGGAAAGGAAACCAGTCCAGGACAAAACCTTAAGCTGCATTACAAAACAGATGAGGATGGACGAGGATGGGTGATGAGTCCCTCTCCTCCTTAGCAATTGGTAGAGCGGCTGCCACCCAGGCTAGCAGTATATTAGCCTCACAGTATTATGTCAGAGGGGTGGGAGGAGGGCTAGAAACAAATTGAACAGAAGAAAATGCTTCCAGTGCAGACAAGTAAGGTGGATGGATTATAGAAAGGAAGGAGAACCATTTTACAGAGTACATGTTGGTGAGGGAAGACACAAGTGTATGGGACTGGGGTGTAGGGTTACAGATGCTAGTGTGATTGATAGATCTGTGCATTTGGTGATGGGAAGGACTTGAGATCAGGAGGACCACACACATAGTGTGAGTGAGTTAAGAGTGGGATGTGCATATAATGCAGTCATGTGATAGCCCGCGATCGGGCTTCGGAGATGTGTGGGGGGTCATGATACTTTCTGCCCGCGATCGGGCTTTGGGATCTGTGTGTGGGGGGAATGTATACACAGAGATACTGCCTGCGATCGGGCTGCAGGGTGCGTCGGTCCCCGACGGCTGCTGCCTGGCAGGGCGGCCAGGTGCAAGTCCTCGGGGATCGGCACACCTCCATGCTAATGGCATGCAAATGGGGCCATAAATAGATGCAAATGGCCCCCCCTGCGCCTTGCATAAATTATGGCCCCATTTGCATGTCACCTTTTGAATATCGGAAATTTGCGCATGGCGCAATGGTACTTGCGCCACCGCAAGTTTAATGCTCAACTCCGGCAACTTGCGGTGGCGCAAGTTCCACTGCGCCGTGCCCAGTGGCTGTGGCTGGGGGGTGATATTCAAAGGAGTTGCTCAATAGCGCAACTCCTTTGAATATCGCCCCGGTCACACCCCTGCGCAACTATTTTGAGCAGCGCAGTGGCTTGCGCCTCAGAATGGCTCAGTTTGAATATCTGGGCCAATGTTTTCAGTGACAACTTGCACTTTCTGGATTTTTCTCCATCCTGTTATATACATTAATATACCGCTCTTTCACTGGTTTTGGGGGTTAATTTGTAAAATAATCATAAAAAGTTTTAAATGTTATCTACTCTTATTCCCATTTACACACACATGCATTTTAATCTATGAATACTGAGGAATTCTGGGTAAGAAAAAAACTTTGAAATTACTTCACCCCATAGAATTGCACCATGCATTAGATTGGTGGTCATCACACACAGCTGTGTGCAAATATGTTGGTGTTGCTTAGCGAATTAACTAAATGAAGTGAAGTACTACAAATTCATGTGAAGACCAAAAAATATTAACACATAATTTTTTTCTTTCATTTTGCATATTTTCTGTCCCTGTTACATATGTTACATTGTTACTGTTTCCAAACATTGAGGACTGTATCGGGAAATGCACAACTGATATTATTTTCCTGTTTACAGTATAAATAAAGGCCCTTAAGGGTAATATATTGATGGTGAAAGAAGAAAGAAATTATAACACTTTTTTCCACAGTCATGTCCCACATATGTCCCCTATTACTGTGGGCTGGCCCCTAAGCAATCTGTGCCTCTTTCCGATGTATAACTTTTTTTTTATACTAGTCTTCAAATTATTTGTTTATTAGGTTAGGTTCATTGATGATGCCCCCCTTGATCATTTTGAATTTTATATATGACTTTATATTCCTTATCCTTTTTTATCTGCCATGCTAGTATTTTATGTGTTTTGTCCCCTTTACATAATATTTTTATTTAGTTTTGCTTATTTATTGTTCTGCTTCTTCTGAAGTTAATTTATTATAGTGATCTCTTAGTGCCATTAATTCTTGAGCAATTACTGGATTTTGTGATATGTTGAGTTTGTTTTTGTTCAATTTTATTTTCTGTTTCTTGTATTTTATGTTTGGTATATCTCTTTTTTATTTAGATGTATGCCATGGTTATACCTCTAATATAGGCTTTATATGTATCCCATATATTTATTGCTGAAGTGTCATTATTATTATTATTATTTTAGAAAAATATATTGGTTTCTGATATTATTTTTTCATTATACATTTTGTCCTTAAGCAGTGTAGTATCAAGTTTAAAAACATATTTTGTACATTTTTAATTTTTTTTATTTTTACAGATAAAATTACAGGAGCATGGTCCAAGATATGGATACTTTTATATTTCATGTCCACCAAATAATATAAAATTATACTTGACTTCAAAAAGAAGTCAGTTTTTGAATACGTTTGATGTGGTGCTGAAAAGTATGAATATATACTGTCAAGGGGTGGACATGTCTCCATGGGTCTATCAGATTAAAATCTTTCATGAAGTGTTTTATTTTTATTGCAGCAGTTTGAATGTGTTTGTTTACACTGTTTGATTTATCTAGTATGGGGTCCAATACTAGATTAAAGTCTCCACCCATTATTAATGGAGACCCAAAGCTAGCAACCAGAAGAAACAATTCTGTATAGAATGGCGGATAATTTTCATTGGAGCCATATGTGTTTATTAAAGTGATCAAATTATTATTAGTAAGAATTTTGTATATAATATAGCAGCCTTATTTACCAATTACATAGATACATAGATACATAGACAGTGTCGGCAGATAAGGGCCTATGGCCCACCTAGTCTGCCCATTTGAGCTTGTAAGTTCAGTTTGTTTTCCTAGAAGTCTATTTCCCCTTACCCCTGACCTCTAGAATTCCTTTATGTCTATCCCATGCATTCTTAAATCCCGTGATTGTTTCATCCCCCACCACTTCCTCTGGCAGGGTGTTCCACTTGTCCACCACCCGTTCTGTGAAGAAATTCTTTCTCATGTTTCCTCTGAATCGTCCTCCCTCCAACTTCATCCCATGCCCTCTAGTCCTGAAAATTACATGTCTTTGTTTTGTTATATCCATATTCTTTTGGAAAAACATGGCTACCCCTCTTGCATTCATACTATATGGAGCATTTAATCCTTATCCCCATTTCTTGGAATAAAAATTGAAGTTATTGTTCAGTAGATGGATCTCCTATAGGAATATAATATTGGCTGTTTGCTTATCAATATCATTTATATTTTTTTTCTTTTTATTCTATTTCCCTTTCCCTTTACAATCCAGGTCAATATTTTTAACTGATCAGCCATTACATATAATATGAAACATATGATTGCTAAGCATGGTTTGATATTTAATATATGAATAACATGTACTGTCAATACTTCCCAACAATTGTATTTCACACCAGAACCACGCATAAGTTTTCATTTTATTCCTTGTTAATTACAATGTTTTCTTACTTTGGTACCTATCCTATATTTTCTAAAGTTGTTGAAAGAAAAAATGTTATTTTTTTATTTGTGTACTCCCTTCTATGTTCCCTCTCCCCTCTATATCCCTAGCTCCCCTCAGCAAACAGAAAATCAAAAAGCTCCATTTTGTTCAGGTAAGTACCATCTTTTTATTTGCTGTAGGGACTCTACCCTTGGATCTTTAGTGATGGCCATGAGAGAGGTGACGTGGAGCTGTGTCAGAGTGAAGGCTTCTTTAACCACTCCTCTCCATCCCTTTAGAAATAGGCACTACAAATAATTGACAGGTTTATGGTCTCGTATTCCATTTGATAAGACTGATAAACCCCTATCTTTGGACTGAATAGTTAATTAAATATTTTCTTTGTATTCACAACATCACCCCCAGTTTCTTACGTTATCTAACTCTTAATTTTTTGGCAATACATAATACATCTTTCTCTTTTTCCTTATCTTTTTTTTTAGTATTAGTAATATTAATAATAGCATTCTGTTGTATTCTTCATCCCCTCCCCCCCGAACATTTAGGGTTTTTTTTCCATTTTCTTGCTGCAAAGTTTAGTTTGTGTCCAGAGTTTGGTCTGGGGGCTGGGGGTCTTCATGGGTCTCCAAACTTAAAGGGTTGACTTGATATTGGGATTTAATAAATTGTTCTGCTCAGTTGAGATCCTTGAATAAATGCATCTTTCCATGGCAAAAGAATCTTAACTTGACAGGGGGTAGTAGTGCACATTTAATGCCCATTTCATAAAATATTGCTTTAGATTTGTCAAAGGCTTTCCTTGACTGAACTGTCTCTGAGCTAAAGTCTGGAAAAACTGAAAACTTTATTCCTTCTGCTGTGAGGCCCTTCATGAGTCTTGCTTTCCGTAAGATCCTCTCTCTGTTTTGATAACTGTCGGATCTTAAGTATACCAGTCTTGTGGACATTTGAGTGGTGGTAGTATTGCTGAAGTTTTGTAACATGGCTTTTTCAGCTCGATGGGCTCTGTCAATGAGGATTTTTTCCTCTTGGTACTTTAAACCCATGGCAGTGGTAATCAGTTTTTCAAACTAAGGTACTGGATCTCCCTTTCCTTCTAGATCATCTGGTATGTTTAGCAGTCTCAAATTGTTTCTTCTGGATCTGGCCTCCTGGTTTATCATCTTCTGTTGTAAGTCTGTTCGCTGTTTTTTTAACTTCTAATAGTTGTTTCTGCATTGGTGTCACAACATCTTCAATGCCACCAACTCGTTATTCCACCTCCTTGGTTTTAATGGTCAGGTTCTCAAGTTTATGTGAAATGTCATTGCTTGACTTATTTAAATTTGAAAAGGCAGCTGCCATTTTATCAAAGCCATCTATAATGTCAGCTTGAATTTCTTTTTTAAAGTTCATTAGCATCTCAGCATGGAGAGTTAGGTCTGGTGTTTGGGTATTGCTGCCTGCATTTTACGTCGTAGAAGGTGTCTCTACTATTCTAGCTACAACCCTGTTTTAAACCTGGTTGTTTGTGCCAGGGTGTAGATCATTTTTGGTTCTAGATCGAGGTGTTTGTTCTAACTCTGATTGATGAGGTGCTACATTTAAGTTCACTGGTAACTTTGTAACTGGTTTCCCCATGACTGAGTCTTGTCCTTCTGTAATATTATGACTGTGTTGTATTGATATTGTAATAGCCTGAGAATCACTAACACCTTTGGTACATGACCCTTTACTGCCGTTGTTCTGTTTGGCATTGTGTTCCAGAACAGGTCCACTGTCCAGTGGTTTGGGATCTGTGATTTCACCTTTTCAAAGGCTCCCTGGCATGTCTGACTCCAGAGCGTTGAAAAAAGGTTTGATTCCGACTTCGCCTCTCCCAGTGGTTTAGCCATATTTGCCGTTTGCATGTCCTCAGCAATTTCCTTTGCTTCTGAGGTTGCAGGAATCAGTGTGAGTAATTTTGGGATCTGAAGTAATCCTTTCTCTGAGATGGGCAAGAATTGAAGCATCCTTTCTTGTAGCTGGGTGTGTGAAGAAGAATTTGCTGCTGTTGCACCGGTATCACACAATGCTCCTTGCTCTTGTAAATTCAGTAATTCTTTTCTTTTTGATGCTCTAGACTGCTTCAAGACAAAGCAGTGGTGGAATCACTC
This sequence comes from Neoceratodus forsteri, assembly GCA_016271365.2. Taxonomy (NCBI): domain Eukaryota; kingdom Metazoa; phylum Chordata; order Ceratodontiformes; family Ceratodontidae; genus Neoceratodus; species Neoceratodus forsteri. The sequence continues at coordinate 949,720,822 of CM057453.1, read as the reverse complement.
AGCTCCTTTGTTCTGTGCACCAGTTTTGACATGCCAAAGCTCTGACCAATTGCAGGATTGTTCCAAGGTATTCAAATGTTCTCCAAAGTGTCTCATTTTGAACTAGTTTATGCAATGTTGCTCCTTCCTTTTTGCAGACAGAGAACTGGTGTAGTGTATTTAGTTAGTGCATTTAATTCACTATTTTAAGCAGACAGGTGTGGGAGCTTGCTTCAACCGACCACACCCTCAGGCAGCTATCTTGTATCTCGCCATAGCCTTTCAAGGTATCAGACCTTATTGTGTCTTTCTGGGTTTCTATAAAATTTCTCAGCACTTACTGTGCCTTTCTTGGTTGCTGTGCACTGTTTTAGTGCTTTCTGTGCCTTTCTAGGTTGCAGGGGACAATTTTATCTGGTAAGGGGTTACCCTCCCCCCTTGCAGCTTTCTCTTATGATGCTGGCATTTGCACTGATATGCCACCCTCTCAATGTTATGGGCTTCATTGGCTAAAGAAATCCCACCCTCCCTGTGCAGTTGTGTGGCTCCACCCTCTGTGCATTTCACAGTAGCCCACTCTCCCTGGCAGTGTAGCCCCTGCATTAAGCATCAAATGATGTGGTGCACATGTTCCATAGATAAATATTTATTTTATTTATTTATTAGAAAAGTTGGATTTACAACCTTTGAGTCATGGACTCATTTACAAAGGCACCTCGTTGCGGGAGGGTAGACAGAGTTACATGGTATGGTTTCCACAGTGAGAACAGTATGGGTGCAGAATATTAAACATAGAGTACACTTAGGTTACATAATTATGTTACTTATAATAGGTTACAGTCATATACAAGGTACCCAAGGGTTACATTGGGGGTACAGCCCTGGACATACCTAGATAATACCTGGAGAGGGTGGAGGTAGGGATGGGGAATGGAGTGGAGGAAGGGGGGGATAAGCTGTCCAGAGGATGTTGTCAAGTCAGGGAGGCCTGACAGGAGGATCCCACAGTGGGATTAATTAGGTACATCTACAACAATGAGCATCAAAGAGATGGTTCCGAAGGGCGATTTTGAAGGGACCAATTTTGGCAATGTCTGTGATGCAGGTTGGGAGGGAGTTGAACCAAGCAATTTAATTAACTGATGAATTAACTGGCCTTTTATTTCATTGCAGTGGTTGGTGAAGCTACTGTGCTACCACTAAATGCACCACTATGACCCAGAAATTATGTCTCTTTCTTTCTCTCTCTCTCTCTCTCTCTCTCTCTCTCTCTGAGGGGATCATTATGGCCCTACAAGGGATGCTTCCACTGCACTGCCTGTAGGAGTTGCCACTTCTTATGCAGGATATAGGTGTTAATGTACACTACTAATATGGGGGAGCAGAAAACTACAAGCCACAGATCAACTGCCCTACTAGCCACAACTCAGCCTACTATCACCAGACTGTGACAACACCTGGTGCTCAATTCTGAAAGGTGATTTAATGCCACAAGCCCCGGCTATGCTGAACACACAGCGCAATGGGCTTGCAGCATTTCCTGTCCCACAATCAAGTTTCATGATCCCACGCACCACATACCCCAAGTTAGACCATCTTTTCCTGGCCTAACTTCAGGGACCTTCTTACAGGGTCTGTGACAAATATGAGGTGCAAGACACCCTAAAAAGGGTAAAACATTGCAAAAGCACATGATCTACCAGAATCAGGTGCACCGTGCTACACTGTTTTTGTGCAGTGCAGGGTTTGACTTTCACACCGGGCTTGTGAAAGCTCTGCCTCACCCTTTGAGAATCGAGCCCCCAGAGTCCCTTTTAGACACTAGGCAAAGAAGATTCATTCATTTAAGCCTTATTTTTATATAGGTTCATACTGGTAGGATACAAGATCCTATTATCAACTGTAGACCTGTGTGACATATGTGAAACTGTACAAATCATTAAAACAGTACAGACAACACAATACAAGATACAATACTATCACAAATTACTGATTATATATACATGGTTTCTTTAGATGATTCATCAGGGCATTCTTAAAGTAAAGTATAGAATTCTTAGTTTGAACACTAAGAGGAATATGGTTCCAAGTTTTAGCTACACATACTTGGAGGCTAATGTCTCCAGACCTTGCATTGGTTCTTGCACATGGTAGGCCTCGATTTTCTGTTAGTCTAAATTGATAATGTAGATTAAGGTTACTTTTAATTTCTCTCTTATCCCTAAGAGGATGATTAGAGACTTGTTTATCAGTTAAAAAATCCATGAAGACCAAATCAGATCCCCTTTAGCTCGTGACAACAACCAGTCTAATTGAACAAACAATTCACAATGATGAGTTTCAAATTTGCAAGACAGTGCATATCTTGTTATCTTGTTGCACATTTTGTCTACTCTTTGCAATTCTAATTGAGTTGAATTTTTGTATACCAGTACTCCATATTCATGGACTGGGATCGAAAGTTGCTGTGCAAGTTTAGTTTTGGACGCCAAAGTTAAACATGATGATATTCTACTAAGGGATCCCAATAATCTATGTGGTCCACTATGACTCCTAGATATTTATGCGAGGTTGTCTTCGCTACCAGCTGACCTCGTTTAAAAAATATTGTTGATTCCAAGCATTCATTAATTTCTTTGTTTTACAATTTATTTTAAAAGATCCAAAGTACAAAAATTGTGTTTTTTTGCCATTCATTTTTATCCCCAGTCTGGTGAACCACTCCTCCAATCCTTAAAAGTCCCTCTGCAGTTTGGTCTCCATGTTTTTGTAGTTATCAGCAGAGGCAACCAAAATGGTATCATCAGCCTAACATCATATCTCACTCGCTGTTACTAGGTCTGGAAAGTGATTCACATAGGTGTTAAAAAGCAGGGGATCCAGTATGAAACCCTGGGAAACTCACCATCCATTAAGAAACAACAAAGATATGAAGTCCCCCGGGTGACATACTGTTTCCTCTGACTTAAATCTGATTGGAACCACTTTAGAGGTTCACTATGTACCCCCTCATGGACCAGTCTATCCAGTAGGATGACCATGGCCAGAGCTGATGAGATAATTTTACCAAACTCTTTATCAAACCAATCTCCATCACTCCTGGGGCTTGATTTTAAAGGTCCAAACCTTGTTGCAAGGTGCCTGTGCCAAAAGGATTTGATGCAAGTAGCACCTTGTGCAATGTTTGCAGCAATCCCAATTTTTGAATGCATGCTGTGTAAAAATTGGGATGACTTGCACCATAGCCATACTCCAGCACCCTTGTGGCAGAAGTGCCAGTGCACCAGGTTGCAAGGGGGTCTTGTGCCATGGTGGGGCAATACCATCCCCTTATTTGGGATATTAGAAGACCTACCACAGTCACAATAGGGGGCTGAGTTTGGACCCTGCACTACTGCATTAGAAGGAGGAGTTTTTGAGGGGATCTTGAATGGTAGGTACTGGGGGCAGAGGGACCAGTGGGGGTGCCATAGTGGGGGATGGGGCATAGCAGCAGTGGAAAGGTTCAGAGGTGGCACCTGGCAGAGGTGCCATGATCACAAGGAGAGGGCAGCTACATCTCAGCACAGCAAGGTAGCATAGATGGGCCCTGTCCTGGATGACAGGTAGCAACATCCCTGGCACCTGCCCCAGAGGTGACACAGTCCCTGACAGTGTAGTCAGGCATCTGCTTGGCTCCATGTGGTAAAGTGTTGAAATGATGCACTGCCAGGAGCATTTTTCCATAACCAGACTGCATCCTGTAACCTGCAGTAAATGCCACTTACTGCATGTTGGAGACTGTGTCACCTCTGGGGTAGGTGCCATGGCTGTTCCCAAGACAGAAAGCCCTCACTACATCACTTTTCTAAGGAGCAGGGTCCAAAAAAGAACCAGATACAGAAAAAAGGAATGCCTGCACTCAAGCGACTGTAGCAAAAAATCTTTTATTTCTTCTTCATGTTAAAATCCAAACAGTCAGTGCCAGTAGACTCACCTAAAGAGAACTCCCCATGCACATTCAGAGCACCAGTTCCTTTCTCAAGGGGTTAAGGGCTGTTGCCACCTGGGGTCTGGGACAGGGTCCATCCCTGTCTTCCTCACTGTACCAACACCTAAAGGATCTCTCTGTCTCTATGGCCATGGCACCTCTGCCAGGTGCCACCTCTGTACCCTGCCTCTGCTGCCATGCACCTTGTCACCCATTATGGCACCCTCACTGCTCCCTCTAGCCCCAGTCCTGACCGTGCAGGCAGAATCCCCCCCAACTTTCACAGCTCAACTATGGTTGCTTTGGGCTGGGTGAGCTTGACAGGACCTTCCACCAAACCCCTGAGGTGCACCAAATGATTGATGCTCCCCATGGCTGCGGCAACTCTCGGACTTTGGCACAGGGATCCCAATTTTTCTATTAGAATATAGAGTCCCTGATGCACCCAGAATTTGCTACAGCTGTGGATCATTGCATCTTTCACTGATCTAGTGGGTCTTCTAAAATCAGACCTCCCGTGTCCTTCTTGCTCTCCCAAACCCACTTCTGCTACCTGGTTACACTGTACCAAACTCCACATTGGGCTAACAGCTTCTTGCCCTTCAAATGGGGCCTGAAGTTTCACTAGAATGCTCTGAACTCCATGAGATGAAGACTATGAATGGTCATGCACTCACCTAACATGTGGAGTTGCTCCCTACCTGAAAAACAGAGGGAATGAAGGAAGAGAAAAAAAAAATATTCTTTTTTAAGGGCAAACAAGCATCCAAATGTGCATTTCAGGTGCAGGGCATATTATTTTTCCTCACTTTCACACTTTTCTGGAAATAGGGCTCAATCTGCCACTGGCACAAGGCAGGTGTTACACAGTCAAAATGAAGGGGGGTGTATAAAGCCTCAGACAAACATCTCAGCCATGGTCACTGTCCCTGATATGGCTGGCTAAATTGTGAGGTGCCAAATGTTGAGTGCTGCTCCAACACTGTGATTCAATGATACTATTTTTGCTTAAAATTGAACCAACATAATATTCTGTGGTGATTTGCATATACAGCCCATGATGCTTTGCATTGTGGGGGTATGTGTGATTTTGTATTTCTTTGAAACTTGGCTTCCTGGCCAATGACTTTTGGGTTAACCATTGCCTCAGTGCTTGTGCACTGAGGTTCTTTTCCTTTTAGCTTGTTTTTTGTTTTTATTGGGTTCACCACAACATAACCCAGATAGACCATCTCAGGGTAGCTGGTTCATTCCACTGGGGTGTTATACAGATGAGGAACACTGATGAGTCCTGGTAGGATGAAACACGTGTCTGTGTCTTTCTGTTGGCACCCTTTGCAAACTGTGTGAGAGACCTTTCAACACCATGCATTTTTGCTTAAAGTCTAACCAGCATAATATTCTGTGGTGATTTGCATATACAGGCCAAGATGCTTTGCATTGTGGAGGTATGAGTGATTTTATATTTCGATGATACTATATATTTTAATGTTACTGGGGCACATTGTGACTTATTGGGGATGTACTGGGAACATACTGGATCATTGCACTGCTACAGTACATTGAAAAGGTCAATGAGCTGCTTTGCAGGTGTTCAAACCCTTAGATTGTCCTTATGGAGGAGTAGATAGTGTTACCCAAGCTGCTCAGGTAGCACATATTGTCAGCTGCCCACATTGGCTCTAATTGAGAGAACAGGAGCTGACATAAAATTATGGCCCACCTCATAAATCACAGGTATCTACACAGAATTCACAGGCAGGTGAGCAAACTTTGAAGATACTGTATGGTTTGTTTGTTTTTATATTGTTTACCAGATAAGTGCACTGGTGCCAAAAACACCAGGTACCAATAAAAAAAATAGTAAAACACGAAAAAGCAAATATGCATATATAACACATACAATGAATAAATACATATATAAATGATCAAAAACACTATAATTCTACAAAAATTGGATATCATTTAAACTATAGCATTTACTGTAAAAACACTTGAAATTCAAAAATGATCTTTAAATACAGTATTGAAACCACCTGATGAAGAAGAAGATCTAATCAAGATTGGTATAGTATTCCAATCTCGATTTGGTCTTCTTCTTCACCAACTCCATTTTCATTGCAGTGGTCAGCACATTTCATTGTAGTGGTTATCCAGTTCTTCATGTGATGTGGCAGCAGTTAAAAGGAAAGGGCAAAATATTTAATGCTGACAAGAGAAAAGGGTGTAGCCCAGCTGCTTGGGTAATGTCAGTCTTGCCACAGATAGGAACATCCAAGCTGTCACCATATAAATGAAGAAGTGCAATGACCTTTGGGCCCTATCTAATTGTTGGGCATAGACTTGTTTCTGGAGGTAGGGTTAGCCGCCTTGGTTATGAATCTATCTAATGAAAGGTGCTGAGGTTCTTCCCAGTGTTTCCAATTATGCTTTGCTGTAATCACCAGGACAAAAAAGTTAATAATCATCTTGAATGTGTCAAGATTGATTAGATGTCGTACTTTGGGTCTGAGGTTCTGCATGTGTCCTTCATGTATTTCCAAAAGAAACTGAAGGACCGAGACAAGGACCCACAAAATTCAATGGTAACAGACAGTAAAGTTTTACTGTTCCCCATTTCATGCAAGACCTTAGGAAGTTCCTCTCTTTGATGCTGATGATGAGACATTCTGGTCTCCGAATAGAGTTGTGAGCCTGGTACCAGAGTTGAGGCACAGAATCCAAGTGGTAATGTTTTGGTGGCTTGGATGTCTCTGTGCTTGGATTTGTGTCTCCAGCAGGGGGCATCATGTTTGGTATGTCTGGTGAGGGAGAGGATGGTGACAGCAAACCTAAGATGCCACTCCTCCCCAGGTGTGGGGTAGTATGTGAAAGAATTTTTAATAAGAATGAAATTGGGCCCAGATAAGAGGGACTCTGAAAAGCGAGTATTTTCCACTGGACCCCTTCATATACGATATGCAACCTGCATGCATCAGATTTAGGGGCTCCAAAACCTGCATTTGCTTAGCATGTCAGAGTTCTGTAGTGGGTAACAAGACTGGGACAATTGTAGCCTTCTGTTCCCTTGGTATAGATTTTCATGTTCTTTCTGATGTTAAACAAAATTAAAACTTCAGGGCTTAGGGAAGAGCTCTTTGGGAGGGTGATTTTTATCCAGCGTATATGGGATTGTCAGATTAAAAATAAGATAATCTGCAATAATTTGAGAAAAGGAAAGACCACTTCTGGTAGAAGATGGAGGTACTGGGTAAGGATCTGACACCATTCTGGGGGAATTAGGATATTGCAAGGAGTGGTCTCAATAGTACACACATGTATATATATTGTGTGCATATTCCTGAGAGAATGTAAGGCTTTATGCTTAGGGATAAGGAGGCTGTCTTTGTGTTGCTATCATTAACATATGTCATTAAGGTTCACGGACTGTAAGAATGGAAAAAACTCATAAGATGCAGGGTTATGAGAGGCAATTTGTGCCTATATTTGCTAGTTTCTTACAAACCTGAATTAGTCTGCACACTGAGGAGTGCACTGTTCCTTAGCTTATGGTGTCAGTTCCAGAAACTAGTCAGTGTCCAGTATTGGTTTTCTCTTAAGGGTGGAGGTATATGATAGAGTGAAACCCTCCAGCTCTTTTTCTTAAACAATAGACAGAGGTCCGGGGGGGCGGCATTAGTGATAGTGCTGCCATGACAGGGTACCAGGTAAAACAAAAGCAAGCTGAGACCTTCAGCATTTGGTTCAATGGGTTTATTGCATATCTCCTCAAACAGAATGTTATATATTCAAACCAGGATTTCTCAAAATGGGGGTGGAGGCCCGGTAGTGTCAAATCTGGTCATTGTAGAAGTGCCAATCCTGGCTGGGAAGAGTTCAGGCCAGTTACAGTGGAACAAGTATGTGGGTTGATTTTGCAACTGTGCCTCACTTTTTGTGAACTGGGCCCATCCCAACGGACCTATTGGTGAGCTGTGAGGCATCAGGGTTTGGTGTTTGCAAGGATCATTTAGTGCTTCTTGTCAAGGGGTCTTGCCTGGTGTATTGAAGAATGTGTTGGTGAGACCCTTCCAGAAGAAACCAACATTGAACCTGAAGACCCTGGTAAGTTATCAGCTTGTTGCTAACCTGCCCTTTTTGGGTAATGCTGTTGAGAAAATTGTGGTGTTGTAGCTTGAGTCACACCTCATGGCCTTCAACATCTTTGAGTAGTCTGAGTCTGACTTAAAGTCAAGGCATAGCACTTAAACCACATTAGTCAGGGTGCATAAAAACCTGCTTGGGGCTAGAAATAGAGGTGAATGATCAGTTCTCATTCTGTTGTCTCTCCTAAGCTTTTTATACTGTGGAACACGCGCTGTTACTGAACTGACTGAGGGAGTACAGAGGACTCACCTGCAGTATCATCTGCTAGTCTGAGTCCTTCCTGAGGGACATAATGCAAAAGGTCATGCTGGGTAATTACTCATTGCATCCCATGCCCCTGCTCTGTGGATTGCCCCAGTGGTCAGGTCTTGTTGCCCTAGATGTTAACACTATACCGTATATGCTGTCTTTGAGTAGGATCATTAGAAATTACAGTCTGGATTTTCATCGTTATGCAGATGGTGCCCAGTGGTACTGTATATGTTCTGTGTGCCTGGAACTCAGGATGTGGTGGCAGTGCTTAACAGGTCATGCCTGAAAATAAGCAGAGCATTGTCTAGTGCACCAGTTGGTAACAAAGACTAAATAAATAAACAACTGTCTGATTAAGATTCAGGTTGGATGGTGATGACTTGAGCTGGCTTGGGCTCTACCAGGATAAGAAGGAGATACTGGTAATTTATTTGGATTTGATCCCCAAGGTTGTCTGCCTCTGCCAAAGTAAGAAATATGGGGGTCATTTTGAACAGTATGTTGACATTGAATCTCAGGTGTCAGCTCTTCTTCAGAGAGACTTTTACTCTCTTAGAAACATCAGCCAGATTAAAGCCTTAACCCCCACCCTACCCGCTGAGGACCTGAAGACACTGCTACATGCTTTTATGACATTCAGGTTTTTTTTTAACTCTTTTACAGTTCCTCACTGGCTCTATAGACCTCTCTCCAGTAGGGGGGTGGGGTGCCTGTTTTCCACCCAGTCTGATGTCCCCCTGATCCAGCTCGCTGCTTCCGGGAGCTCTCCTCCAGCTCTACCTACCATACCGCCCTCCTTCTCTGAGCCCCCAGGGGTGGTACTGCCATTAACTCCTCCAGCACTCTATCTACAATCTAGAAGGGTGGCCAGGGAGGGGAAGAGAGACACAGCGACCAGCCAAGCAGGACCCGACTGTGGGTGTGGTAGGCATCCTTGGCCCCACCTTTGTCTGGCTGGGTACCAGGGCTTTTTTCCTGTGTTCAATTGCCTCTGGGGGTGTGGACATGCAAGGATGCCCTGCTCATACAGGCAAGGATGCCCTGCTTATGATGGGCACTCTTTTGCACCCATGCATAAGGCATCTGCCATCAGCCCTGTCCCTGGAAAGTGCACTGCTAGTCGTGCTGCCCCCAGCCACCATCAGAAGCCACTGGTACTGTGGCAAATGCACCCACCTGTCCCCAGGAGAGGAGAGGGGTCCTCCAGAGGCAAAATCCTCTTCTGTCCCTGCCGACCCCTGCTGGCCCAAGCTCACTCTCGAACCCGGGTTGCCAGCATGGCATGAGGTGTGGCATCCAGTTCCTCAACCTGCAGCACCACTGGGCCAGCATGATATCCAGGTTTGATTACTGGAATGCTCTGTACCTCAGGTTGTATGGAGGTTTGCTACATTGTCTACAGCTGGTGCAGAATGCTAAGGCATGATTACCGACAGGTTTGTCTAGGTCCTGCCATGTAACCACTGTATTACTAGAGCAGCACTATCTGCTACTGAGGTGGTGTATAACCTTCAAGGTTGGCTTGCTAACATATAAAGCTCTACATGGTATGGGCCTTGGCTACCTGATTGAATTTCTGTCTTCTCACTGTCCCCATCACCCTCTCCACTCTGCTGATGAGGGCCTTGTTAGGGTACCAAGGGCAAGAATAAAGACCATGAGAGACAGTGCATTCACAGTGGCAGCCAGTGTGTTGTGGAAACTGCTCCCAAGGGATCATTGAAAGGCGTTGTCATTGAAGGCCTTTAAGAGTGGTCTTAATGCCTTTTTCAAGAGTCATTTGTGAACTCCTGAATTTTGTCACTACTTCTTTTATGTACTGCATTAATATTATAATATGCTGACTCTGTTTTTATAATGCCATATTTTATGGTGTTGTAACCATGGTATATTGTATATATTTACTTGATTTTGGATGTCACGATTTTATTATATGGTGCCCTGAGCCTCCAGGGAAGGGTGTCTAATAAATAAAAGTATAACTGCTACTACATACCAGATAACATTGTTCTTTCCCCCTCCTGTTCTTTTGACTGCAGCCTTTGCTTTATGCTAATCGTTCTGGTGTTTTATCTTTCCTTTCCTGGCTTGATCAACCAGGAGATCCACTTCTGTAGTGCTCTTTCTGATGTCTTCCCTGCCCCGCCAACCCCCATATACACTCACACAGTTTAGTGTTAGGTCACAACAAGGGCTGCTGTTTCCATTAGACTGAATACAAATTATGTGTGGGTTCTGGTGTAGCATAGTCTTCATTGATCTCCATTTGAGCTGTGTTACATATCTTTTTGTTTTCTTCTGCTCTGGCAGTGCAAGTGATGTTTTTGAATGTCTGAGCCCTTTGTACTTTAGCGCTGCTTCCCAATGGCATCCGAAAACTGGACAGTCCCAAAAGGCTGTGGAGGATAAGGGAGATATCAAGTACTCTATCAGGGAAATAAAAGTAAAGACACTATTTGCAAAACGTTTTTCTGGGAAAGGAAATAGATAAACAATTGCTATGTCTATGCTTTGATTAAAAGAGAATAAACTCCTCCGCAAATATAAATACCCATAGGAAGGAATCAAAAAAATAAAATATGCAGGTAAGTAAATTATAAAAGGTTTGGGCAGATTTACAAGAGAAAGGCCCTCTCTGATATGCATTAGCTCCTCAGAAAGATAAATGAATGACCACTAAAGGAATAAACACTGTAACAGAACTGACAAACAACTTTTTATTTTAAAGAGTTGACCTTCCTTTTAAGTTAGAAAGAGAAAGAAGAGTGGTTTAGGTATTCAGCAGCCTGAGTAATGTTATTGGGAGATAACATGTGAACACATGTTTTACTGTACAAAAATATCCTGAATTACCACAAACAATGCATTAGCCATTCTAGTTCAAACTGATGCTCTATCTTTTTGATGTGGTGTAGATTATTTGCTAGAGGCCTTTCTACTAGCTAACTGCAAACTTGCCATATCTTTAAGTTGAAAGTTACATGTTTAAGGAAGTCCTGGCTCCAGGTGCTACTGGTGATGGCGTACTAACTTCCTTCTTGGAGACTCAGGACAGATGGCATTTTTTAGCTTTATATAGTTCCAGCTAGAGGATGAGTGGTAAACAGAAAGATGGGACTTTCTGCCAGGGAGTTCCTTTCTGTGTTTTATTTCAATTTGGAAGCTTCATGATAGCAGACCTGTGTTATAATGTCTCTCTTCATGTTTTGTTTACTTTTCACTATGAAAAGAACCTTATTTGAATTAAGCAATAAGACACAACAGAGTGTGAGCAGTTATGCGATAAACGCATGTCAAGGTGTGTTGTACAGCAAGAGGCATTTATGGTGATTGCCTTCTGCACCTGGAAGTGCATTTATCACACTACTACCCTTATCCTGATATGTCTTATTGCACTTATACAATGAGGAAACTGAGATATCTTTAAAAAATAAAGTATACCAACTATTATTATTTAAAAATAGGCATTTTCTTTTGTTTAAAGTAAAAAGTAATTCGTCCCCACCTGCCTATCATCTGTCTTTCCACAGATTCAGTAGACTGAATTTTTTTCATGGAATGCAGACATTTCAAAGTTCTGCTGAAGTCTACTGGTAGAATGTTCACCTCTCCCCTAACAGAAACACACAACAGAAGGCCCCAATAAAGCCAGGCATTTAATTTCATCTGGGAAAGGTTAAGCAGCAGAGATTTCCCTGGTAGCAGGTAAGGATAGGATGGGTTTTTTTGATGGTCAGGAAAGAAGCTCAGAAAAGGAAAGCTGCGAGAAGTATTTCATTTATAATTGTGTATGTGTGTATAAAGGGGATTATGAAAGGGAAAAACAAATATATTTTTTAATATACTGAGTGAGTTTTATGTTTAAGGCCTAGCTATTTTAGTGAGAGAAAAGGTGGCAGCCATGTTTCTAGTGGCAGTCAGGATTTTTTTTTTGTTACAAAAGGCATTGCTATGTTTTCATTTAGTTGTTTAACCAGGAGTAGCACACTAAGCTGAAAGCTTTTTTACGGGAGCGACCTGGGGGCACAGGGAAGTTAAGTGGCTTGCCTAGGGTCACACAGTATGCAAGTGGAAGCTGTGGGATTCAAACCCAGGTCTGGTCTGTTGGATGTCACCAGATTTGCAGCTCTGAGCCTTAAACCACTGTGCTATGCTGCCTCCCTGTTAGTGTGCTGTGTCCTGATTGCAAGCACTTTTTTTAACCAATGGTAGTACTCTGATATTGTACAGCAGCTAACTAATCGGGACATAGTAATTTTCCTCCCCATCGTATACAACTGTTAATATTTAAGGGAGGAAGTTAAGGTATGATTGACAGGTCACATGACCTTCTGCACTAAAACACATTTGTCAAATTCCAAATCAAGCACACTCTATCCTTGTTTGTCTCTCAAAGTTCAAAATCACATTTATCATGATGGGTATTATTACTATTGTGTCATGTAACAACAGAGTTCTGTGCATACTTCTCATTTTAAATCTTTAAAAATAGTTAACATTTTCTTCTGACAAAATTGGATATTGTTTACTATATCTCCTTGAAAAAGGGTTTGTTTAAGTCTTCATAACAGAGCTGTAATGTTAATCAAGCCAAACCACCAGATGTCATTGTAGAACCCCATATTTTGTTCCTAATCCTGAACTGCCTACAATGACTTCATAGAAACATAGAAACATAGAATTTGATGGCAGATAAGGACCACTTGGCCCACCTAGTCTGCCCATTTCCCTACCTAATGGATAAGCTGCAGATCCTAGTTAACCAACAGCCTACTTCCTCCTACCCCCCCACTAGAATTGCCTTATGTCTGTCCCATGCATTCTTGAATTCCCCCACTGTTTTTCACTCTCGACCTCCTCAGGAAGGCTGTTCCATGTATCCAAACCCTCCCTGTGAAGAAATACTTCCTCACATTACCTCTGAGCTGTCCCCTCTGTCTTCAAATTGTGCCCCCTTGCTTTTGCACATCTCTTTTTCTGAAAGATGCTACCCTCTTGGACTTTGTTGATTCCCTTGAGGTATTTGAAAGTTTCTATCATGTCCTCCCTCTCCTTCCTTTCCTCAAGGCTATACATATTTAGTTCCTTTAGACTTTCTTCATATGTCTTCTGATGCAGACCCTGCATCAAACGGCTTCACTTATAATGAGTGCATTGTTTAAATTGGTTTCCTTAAAATAAAGTGCTTCAGCCTTCAGCAGGACATTCTCAGGTGATTTAAAGGGGAGCATGTTACAGGAGTGCTGCACACCTCCAAATCCTTAAAAAATTCCAAATCTAGCACACTTCACCCATGTTTAGTTCACACAATTCAAATCACATTTTTAATGAGTCCAATGTGCACCCCCCATGTAAATCTCTAAAAAGTAAACGTTTCTTTCTTCCCACATTGGCTGTTTTTTTTTGTTTTTTTTGCATTATCTCCATGAAAAAGAGGCTGTGATATTATGTACTCTCAGATAGGTTATTATCTTATAAACCCACACTACTTCTCTATTATCAGCATATAATCCTCACAACCATAACAATCAAGCAATGATGTAATGTATGAGACACCACCAGTGTCCATGCATTAGAGCTCAATGGTGAGAGGGGAAGTCAGCAACTGTGGTATATCTGGCATGGTACCACTGACATTCCCAAACCTTTGTGGAAGAGTCCAGATAAGAAATGGAGTAAAATGTTTAACCTTGGACAGACGATTTTGTCCTCTGCACCCATGGCAATAGATGGCTCCTCTTCCCCACTCCTCAGTCCCATTATGCTTCCTTTTCTCACCTTTGGTTAATATATTTGAGGTGGAGATTCAGTTGCCATGGAGCTGGATACTTTACCTTGGGAGTAAACTGGGGAATAAAGAAGGCAGGTGGGTCAGTGGCTGCTTTGGTGTAGTTTTTTTTCAGTTTGTGTCATTTTTCTCTGTAGTGTTTTGCTAATGTGATAGGGTTCTATGATGCTTGCTAACTTTGCTAAGTTAACTTGTGAATTATTGTAAAATGAGTGCGTTAGCCATTGTTTCTGTGCCTATATTTATTTCATACAACACTTGCTGAGATCTTAAAGGGACAGAGCTCTGTTACTCAGCTACAGAGATCTAACCTTTGTCTTGTGGCTGCCAGGTTATAAAAGTGTTTATAGATTTTTTATTTACTAGTTCATGTCATGCACCCCTGTCCCCCAAAAACTCAGGCAGCCCAGCAGGACTTCCTGTTTGCAGAGAGGATCCCCCTTTTTAAGAACTTGTAAGAAAGAGTAAGGGTTTCAGGAAGACTTACCAGCCTTCCTTTTCCCAGAGGGATGGTAGATTCTGTAGTTTTGAGTTCCCTTGACTCTGCACTACTTTCAGTACTTGAATCTCACCACAGCCACTGGCTACATCTTGCCTAGGTACTTTTATACGACAGCCGAGCAGTTTTCTCTTGTCAAGGTACACAGTCTTTTCAAAATCCTTCTGTTAAAATGTTAAATGACCCAACCAGACCCCAGGGAGAGTTGATAAGAAAATCATGAAAGTTTACTTAAAATAAAAGCAATACAGAAAATTCTACAGTTTGGAGGAATTTTGAAATGCAGACAATAACAAAAGTAAAAATGGATGGTTCATAGAAAGCACTAGATACTGTATTCTAAACTATACCTTGTTTTGATGTTATAATTCAGACACAATTTCAAATGTCCTTGTAGAGATGATTCCTTAATCAACAGTTGTACAGCAAGTGTTATTCCATGTCAAGTCTCTGAAATGTTATTTTTTTAAAAAAAAAAGAAGTATTCCAGGTGCTTCCTTGGTGCAAAGTCTTGGTTTCCAAAATTCTGACTTAAAAATCAGAATTTTCTGTTCAGTATGGGACAAGTGAAACTTTCCACACACTCAGGTCTGGTTTTAGAGATTTGTCCCAGGCCTACACATATACATCTGGTCTTCAAGTATATGCCAGCTGGACAGACTATCTGTCTTCCAACTAAGCTGGTTTTCAAATGCTGCAATCGAAGTGTGTGTGTCTGATAATATACCTGAGGGTCATTTAAGGACACACCCACTTTATTTTTTTCTTTGGGGCGGGGTTAATGATTCCAGGACAATACAGATATTAGGGTGTAACAGTTTGCCTTTTCCTGCAGGTGTCACTGTGGTTCCATGTCAACTCCAGTGGCATCTGGTCCATGCATTTGGCTTAACCCCTGATCCCTAGGTCACTACATTACCTTTCCCTTTCATGGAAAGCTACAGTGGGATAATTTATGCCTTCCTATGCTATATTCTTGTCTCTCTTATCTTGAGACATAACAAGTCCACACTAGCCTTTATAGAAATAACAGCCATTTTGTAGTTACCTGTTAAAGGGACAGTGTCCTAATTCTAAAGTACATTACAGCATATACAGTATGAACCCACATAAATGAATCTAGGCCTATCATGCCACATTCCTCTCTCCTAAAACAGAATCTGGGGGAACACGCCCCTATTGGAAGCAGTTCTTCTCATTTTTGTTTTAGATCCAGTATATGGGATAGGCCATCCGCGTTCCCATTTTTAGATCCAGGCCTATGCAAAATTTTCATGTCATAAGTCTGCAAGGCAATACTCCATCTCAGAAGTTTTCCATTTGTTTTTTTCCATTTGGCCTAACCATATTAACAGGTTGTGGCCCAATTGGACCTTAAAATGCCTCCCATAAATGTATGGTTCAAGTTTTTTTAATGCTCAAACTAAGGCGAGACATTCCTTCTTCACGGTTGAATTGGCTTGTTCCCATGGAAACAGCTTATTGCTTAAATATACAGTGGGGTGCTCTCTCCCCTTATTGGATAATTGGCTGAGGACTGCCCATATTCCCACATCTGAGGCATCCAGCTGTACCACAAATGGCCTGTTGTGGTCTGGGCTAGCCAGCACTCGGGCCCTGTGCAGCGGGGTTTTCAGCTGCATGAAGGCCTACTCACAGGCTGTGTCCCATTTTACCTTCCTAGGCTTATTCTTTGTCAGCAAGCCAGATAAAGGAGCAGCCAAGGAGCTGTAGTTGGGAACAAATATTCTATAATACCCTGCTGTCCCTAGAAACCTCCTTACTTGTCTGTGGGTTTCAGGTGTAGGCCATGACACAATAGCCTCTGACTTTGCTTGGTTTGGGTGAAGTTGGCCTCTCTCCACCACATGTCCCAAATAAGTGACTTCTGCCATGGCCATCTGACACTTTTCTGCCTTAATAGTCAGACCTGTGGCCTGTATTCGGCCCAACACCTCCCTCAGGGGTATCAGGTGTTTCTCCCAGCTATTGCTGAAGATAGCAATATTGTCCAGGTAGGTGACTGCAAAGTCATCCATATACTGTAAAACTTGATTTACTAACTGCTGGAATGAAGCAGGGGCATTCTTCATCCCAAAGGGCATGACCTTGAACTCGAACAGGCTGATTGATGTGATGAATGCTGACCTTTCCCCAAGCCCTGTCAGTCAGTTCTACCTGCCAGTAACCCTTTGTCAGGTCTACTGTAGTCAAGTGTGTTGCCCATCCCAGTTTGTCCAGCAGTTCAACTGTGCATGGCTTTGGGTGGGCATCAGATGATAATCTATGGAGAACCATGTAATCCCATTCTGTTTTGGTACAAGGACTACAGATGAGGCCCAGGGACTGTGAGATTTCTGGATCACCCCTAGATCCATTATCTCCCCCACCTCCCTCCTAATGTGTTTGAGGACTGTCTCTGACACCCAGTAAGCTGTCCTACATATGGGTGCTTGGGTCCGTGTGTCTACATCATGCACCATGAGCGGTGTCCATCCAGACTGTGCTGTAAATAAAGGGGCAAAGTCTTGCAAAATGGTCCTCAGTTCTTGGGCCTGTCCAGGTGTCAACTGGGATGACAACATGATGATCTCTACAGATGATGCTGCTTGCTCTCGTCTAACAAGTCAAGAAGGGGGTCTTCCCTACCTAGCTCCTCTCCAGGACTGCAAACCACAAGTACCATGTTAGCCCTATTAAAATATGACTTCAACGTGTTCACATGATACATCCCGTGAGTGTGTTTTTGGTCAGGTAACTCTACAATGTAGTTAACATTGTTCACCTGCTGAACTACCTTATATGGCCCTGCCCACTCAGCTTGCCCTTCTGGACTGGGATCAGAACCATTACTTCTTGTCCTGCCCTGTATGAGTGAGCTCTAGCTCCATGATCATATCAGATCTTTTGTTTATGCTGGGCAGCTGCCAGGTTGATCTGGGTCATGCCCATAAGCTCCTTCAGCGTCTCCCTGAATTGTAACACATACTACACTATTGGAGTCCCCTGGATGGCATGCTTACGTTTCCATATGCCACTTTGTCCACCTTAGTAAAGGACAGCACAATGGCTTCGGGATAGCGGGTAGTATAATCAACATTTGTCAGTATATACCTTTTTCCAGAGGAACCTGGGGTATTCAAAGGACCCACAATATCCCTTCCAACCTTCTGGAATGGCTCCTCCACAAGTGGTAAGGGAATCAGGGCAGCCTTGGCTTTGCTTCTGGCCTTCCCTATTTCCAGACACCAGTGACAGGATTTTCAGTATTCCTTCACCTGCTTACTAGTATTGGGCCAATAGAAATTGTGGGCTAAGTGCTGCATAGTATGAGCAATGTCCAAATGTCCGGACATGGGAATATCATGAGCTAGCTTGCACAATAACCCCACTATACTCCTCAGGAACAACAAGACCCATAGGTCACTACATTACCGTAGCCTGTTGTGGAAAGCCACAGTGGGATATGGTATGCCTTCCTGGGCTGTATACCTGTCTCCCTTATCTTGAGACATAACATGTCCACACTAGCCTTTATAGAAATAACAGTTATCGTGTAGTTACCTGTTAAAGGACAGTGTCTTAATTCTAAAGTATATTACAGCATATACAATATGAACCCACATAAATGGATCTTGGTCTATCATGTGACAGTTCATTTAATTATTTTTTCATTCCTTTTATTTCAGCCAATCTACTGATCTCTCATGCAAGGTATCTACTGCTGTGACTGCAGTCTATCCACAGTTTATTCATCAATTTAAACTAGGCATGGATGGGTAGGTACTAAAATACCTGAACCTCAAGACTACCCACGGATTCCTCTAAAGTACCCTAAAATACCTGGATGGAAACCAAGTTGTTGGGTCCATTCTACTACCCAATTACCCAACACTGGCCTTAACAAAAATCATGTGAAAGACTATATATATATATATATATATATATATATATATATTCATTCATTGAAAAAACTTTGTTAATGCATCAGTTAGGGTTGAAGTGACAAAAGTAGGGAAATAAGGCATTAGGGTTGACACCCTGAAACCCTCAAATACACTACAATCCTACCCCACCCCCGCCCTCCAAAGACCAACAGGTGAGGGGGTGTGCCTTGGGGCCACTGGGCCTAACTCTCACCCCATTCCATGTGTAACAAAGCTGACATGATACAGTATAGGAGAATGGGGGAGAGTTAGGCCCAATGACTGCTAGGTACACCTCATCACCTGTTGTTCTGTGAAGGGTGGGGATGGGGTGCAGTGGTAGGGTGTGGGGGTGTTAGAGTGTCAACCCTAATGCCTCGTTTCCCCACTTTTGCCACTTCAACACTAATTGATGCATTAACACAGTTTTTGCAATTAATTTCCCTACTTTTTGAGAAAGTGAATTCTTACCCTTATATGATGTATCAGTTTTTTGGGAGCACATAGACCATGTGCTCCCATCTGTCCATAACTGCACAGACATTGTAATGAACTGTCATCTCATTGTGGGCCTTGCACTCCCAGTATTGCATAATGGATGGCCCAATAGTCCCATTACTGCATAATTGTATCCATATTTGGGTGCGCAGGGCCATGATGGCCCAGCGTTCCCACCTACCTATAATTTTAGAGATGCAGTGCAGGCCTAGATACATTCCAAGTAACCATTGTGTTGCAAATTGTGCAGTATCTCAGTAACCATAGCAACCTTGGAAAAATTCCATTGCAGTTGTAATCATGGGCTGGTAACCTGCACACTGCATTTAGCAAAAAATCCCTATCTCTAACCGTTTTTAAGATATAGGAACCAAAATGCGTCACCTTCACCACAATGTTATCCTAAGGGAAGGTTCTCATTTTTGGAATGCCATAACTATGTAACCGATGCAAATGTTTACAACAAATCAGTATAAGCCATATCTCTGGGACACTCCCTTTGCACTCTTTTCAAGACAAAAGCCCTAACAGTTTTTTTGCAGTGAACTGGTAAAAAACAACAACTTTTAAAAATCTATTTTCAAGAGCTGTCAAAATCCCTGTTTGCAAGCCAAATCCCTTTTTGTGAGGTGTCAGAATCCCTGTTCATGAGAAATCCCTGTTTGCAATGTAGGGCCATCTGGTCATCCCCCATGAACAGGAATTTTGACAGCTCACAAAAAGGGATTGGCTCATGGAAAGGGATTTTGACAGCTCGTGAATAGGGATTTCAAAAACTAACCCCTTTTTGTGAGTTGTCAAAATCCCTTTTCGTGATCCAATCCCTTTTTGCAAGCTAGGTCCATCTGGTCGGTATCTCATGAAAAGGAATTTTGAAACCTCACGAAAAGGAATTTCTCATGAAAAGGGATTTTGATAGTTGAAAAGGATTTTGATCACTCACAAAAAGGGATTTAAGAAACTAATCCCTTTTTTCGAGCTGTCAAAATCCCTTTTCATGAGCCTATCCCTTTGTAAGCCAATCCCTATTCATGAGATACAGCCATCTGGTCATCATCATCTCACAAAAAGGGATTCTGACACCTCACAAAAAGGGATTGGAAGCGAGTCACGAAAAGGGATATTTATATTTAAAAACAAGTATTTTGTGACTAAAGTAAAGTAAACCAAAGGCATATGTTTAAAGAGGACATCCACCTGATCAAAACCCATGCTTAGTTTACTTCAGAACACATCCATAGATACATTTATAATATTTTGTTTTTGAGGAAAAATGAAAACAAGATGGCGGCTCGCGAAAAGGGAAATTGTTTCTGACGAAAAGGGATTTTAAAAATTCCTCATTGTGAGCTGTCAAAATCCCTTCTCATGAGCCCTAAATCCCTTTTGATACCATGCATCTATCCCAAAGACTAACTGAGCATGGTCAGAACCCAAAATTTCAAAACTGAATAATGTTTGAACAGATTATAATTTTTTTTCACCAAACTAACACTGGATTGTTCCTTATGGTAACTTCTTTCTACCCCGAATATTTCATGCCAACATTCCAAATGGTGTGCATACAGTGCAATCTCGAAAAATGACACTGACATTTGCCAAAAAAGGTGAAAAATGCATTTTTTGGCATTTTACTGCATGAAAACTGTGAATCCGATTGAAATGCAATTTGGCAAATGAAGAGATCTATCATCTGAGACTGCGTATTTCAAATGTTCTGCAAATCTGTTGAACTGTTAAAAAGTTATTAACATACAAAATTTGGGGTTTAAGATTAAACTGCCTGCTCAACCCTAACTATAGTGGTGCTACTGCGCCACTATAATATATATGTGTGTGTGTGTGTATATATATATATATATATATATGTATATTCATATATATATATATATATTACACCATTTGTTAGGTGCTCTGAGTTGTTATACCCATGGGAGCACTGCTGAGGCAGGTACAAGAGGCACAGCTGCTCATAGCAACCCTACTGCTTTTTCCAAAAATTATACCCATGGTAGGCATTGCTCAGGCAGGTATGAGAGGCTCAGCTGCTCTTAGCTAGCCTGCTGCTGTGTCCGAATATTATACCCATGGCAGGCATTACTGAGGTAGGTATGAGAGGTACAGCAAGCTGTAGCAAGTCTGCTGCTGTTTCCAAAAATTATACCCATGGCAAGCATTGCTTAGGCAGGTACAAACGATGCACCTGCTCTCAGCAAGCCTGCTGCTGTTTCAAAAAATTATATCCACATCAGGCATTGCTGAGGCAGTAATGAGAGGTACAGCTGTTGTGAGTGAGCTTGCTGCTGTTTCAAAAAATTATACCCAAGGAGGGCATTGATGAGGCAGGTATGAGAGGCACAGCTGATCTAAGTGAGTCTGATGCTGTTTCCACAAGTTATACCCATGGTAGGCATCAAAGATACATAATATAAAAGTGATGATTGACAAAAGGAAACTAAGAGTAGCATGGCACATGTGACTGGTATGGTGATGGTTCTTTCTGTTTCATACACAACCTAGTCATCATAGTCAGTATCACTGTTTGCAGGCTGTTGTTCCTGCTCAGGGTCACAATCACATAATTCAGTGTTTGGGACAATTGGGAAAGCATCAGCATTCATTTTGAGAAATGTAAACCATTCCACATTTACAGGACTTAGTGGCTTTCTTTAATCAGTGACTATTCCTCCAACAGCACTAAATATGCGTCCTGAATATAGGTTTGAAGGTCGACAGCTGAAGTACATTATTGGGAGACAAGCTAGATCTGGCCATGTTGTTCTCTTTTGTTTCCAATAGAGTAATGGATCTTCCTTGAGACCAATCACAGTATGGTTAGCAAAATACTCCAGGATTATTGTGCTGCATGAGATGATGACTAGTCTGGCAGATGAACCAGCTACACTTTCTTCAGAGGATACTAGTCCATGTTGTTGCAGGTTACTCAGAAGTGATTAGCCTTTCTGACCCTGAACATAGGATGCCCGAGAAGTAGCTGTAGATGTCCTTTCCCTCGCTGATGACACTGGTGATTGTGAAGAATTGATAGATGTGATAGTGTCTGTGCCAGAGGCACACTCTGATGCTTCTGCAGGATTTGACTGTTGTACATCAGTTAATGGTGGTGTTGGTGGGGCAAAGTCAAATTTGCCTAGCAGTTTTCTCCAGTACTCAATGTCTTCCCTTGCAGGAAGGAAGGCTTCAATGTTCCACTTAAAGTGTGGGTCTAGCAACAACATAGGTGCTATTCTTAAACATGGCATTTAATTTGTGTTCAGTCAATAGTCTGAGACTAAAGTCATCTGCCAGCATAACAGTGGTGATGTCTTCTTTTGACTGAAAGTCTTTATGTCATCCATGAAAATGTGAAGAAATCTTATTTGAGGGAGAATTTGACTAAGAGTTGCACTGTCTACACTGACATCATGTGTAGTAGCCTCAAATTGCTCCAGTAAGGTGACCAACGATTCAAATAGAGTCCAGCTGCTAGAACTGGGCATGATATCAACTTTACCTATTTGATTCTGCATGGTGTAGTCATGTACAGCAGCTTTTTTCTGTTCAAAAAGCCTTCCCAACATGATGGATGGAAAGATTTAAACAATGTGCAAAACAAGGTATGTGTTGGTAGTTACCACCTCTAACAGCTTTGACTATGTTGGCACCATTATCTGACACTATGAATTCTGGAGATAAGGAATATGGAGAACGTCATTTCTGGAATTGCTTCAGCTCCTGCAAAATATTCACCACCGTGTGGTGTTCCTCAAAAGTGGTGACACATATTACAGCCTACTTACTACTGCTTACAGTAGAGCAGGGGTTATTAATTCTGACTGAAATCTTGCCAAATGAGCTGTGACGGTCATGTAGTCAGTTGATTGGTTGCTAGGCCATATATCTGTGGTTATGTGAACCTGCTTCACCTCAGAGAGTTTCAACTGCTTAAAAACTGTAGTACACGCCAAGTCATACTGTACAACTGCGGAACAGCATTTTTCGAGAAACATGTTCAACAGAGAATGTTGTACCATGGCTCAATCTCTTTCATGAACATGAAGAAACCTTTTTGGGCAACAAAAGCAAAAGGGAGTTGACAATCAGTCAACAGTTCTGCAATGGCTCTTTTTAACTGCTGGTATGTTGAATGCCTGCGGGTAAATTTTGATGTCCATGCAGCACTTTCTTTTAATGTTAGTTGACAAGAATGAAAAGATATTTTTCATTTTTGGGGGAATGTATTTTTCATACCTTTTCACGTAGAGTATACTTTGGAATTTTGCAGTAATTGATGGTGACAGAAGAAAATCTACATTTGTCTGGGAAGACTGCAAGGACACATCATGGGATTCAATGTCAGTTCCTTCTTCCAGTTCATTGTCACTATGGTCACCACCACCATACCATCCACACTCCTTGCCCTGTCCCACTCAATTGGGTGTTTTGTCTTTGAATGTTGTATAATTACTCATGTTCCAAAATGTCCTACTTTGCCGCTATGAAAGATACTCTTTTTGCACAGACTGCATACAGTTCGAGAGTCATCTGCAGGGTACATATAAAATAAATTCCACACTAAATATTTACCTTTTGTGCTTTGTACCACAGTGCCTGCCACTATTTCTTGTACACAAGGGACCTGGAGGAACCCTTCACTGCCATTTCCTTCTTGAGATGAATTGTTCTCAGTCATGCTCATCTACTTTTTCTTATGTTTAGCATATGATTTTTTTCTGCACTTACCACTCATGCCTAACAGCAGCATCCTCTCTTACACCCTCATCAAAACTACAGACCTCACTGCCAAAAGATTCAGAAGAACTGGAAGTACATCATCACCAAGTGAGACATAGCCTAGTCTATCCCATTTCTAGTTCCCACTGTCACCACCATTTCTATCAGCATTCTTGCCTCAGCATATGAGCTTTTATTTGAGAAAGATGCCTCCTTGCATGCTGCTTCAGCAGCTGGAAGCCTACTGGCACATGTGGCAAAACATTCAATACCTCAATGAGTAGCTCCAGTCAGTACTTTCTGACACTCTACTATCATTTCATTGCTAACATGCTATTTTGGTTAAAGAGGTAATTTAGTGCCAGTTGTGGTGATATTATTGTTATTGTCACTATGTTCTTCATAAGTGGTATGATTCATATTGTCCATATCATTAACAGTTGCATGTGCAGCAGCACCGTGCTTTAGTTTAGTAGATTTAGACTGCAAAATATGAGACACAGTAGACACAGCCATCGAAAGAATGGATATTGTTTCACCAACTGCTGCAGACACAAAGTGTAGCTAACTATGTCACAGACAGTAATAAATGACAGGGCTCTGGGCACCTAACAAACAGTGTAATAGTCTACAGCCTAAATGGCTTTCACTATGCTGCAGAGGCACAAAATGTAGCTATGTCACAGTAATAAATGACAGGGCTTGGTGCACCTAACAAACAGTGTAATACAGTCTAAATGACTTTCACTATGCTGCAGAGACAAACTATGGGAGGTGTTTCTGGGATAATATCAAGGAACTCATGGGGAAGGAGAAAACAAAAACAGCCACTACTACTCAACATAAATGGGGTGAACTCAATGGATCTCTTCACCATTGTAAAAGAGTTAAATTCGGCCTTTACTGACCTAAACACCATTCTCTTGGTTGAATACCTTAAGCCTCTTGATACAGACCAGAATACTATACCCTTGCAGAACCATCATCCTAATTTTTACTTAAAGAGAGTCACTGTAAAAGAAACTATGGGTTATGTAATGAAAGTACTGGGGAAAATGAGGTCAGGCAGTGACAACATCGTCATGAAATTGCTTGCTCTGGCCATAGAAGAGCTTATTGTTTCCATATGCAAAATTTTCAATAAGTCACTCATGCTTGCTAAATTCCCCCTCAATCTGGAAACAAGACCTGGTGGCCCCAGTCCACAAGAGTAGAGCTAAAACCCTTACATATAACTATATGCCCATCACAATACTTTCTCCCCTTTCTAAAGCCCCGGAGAGGATTGTAGTTGACCAAATGACAGAATATATTCAGAAGTACCATTTGCAATATCTTCAGCAGCATGGTTTTAGAAAAAAAATACAGTACTGCCACTGCTCTGGTGGACTTCTCTGACTATGACCATAAGGCCCTGGATGAGGGTAAACTGCATGGTGAGATCTTCATTGATTTAATCGAGACATTTGTCATGGTTTGCCACTCACTCCTCCTAAACCAATTATGTACCCTTGGGGCATCCCCATGTGTTGTCGGTTGGTTCCAGGACTACCTAACTTCTAAATCACAAAGAGTTAAAATAGCACAATCCATATCTGACTCTCACAAAGTCTCAGTCAGAGTTCCTCAGGAGTCCATCCTGGGACCCCTGCTGTTTAAGTTGTTTCTGAACAATCTCCCAGATGCCTGCCCCAGCAAAATTACATTATACGCAGATGATGCAGTTATCCTTAGCAGTCACATGAACATTGAGAATCTCCTAGCCAAGCTGCAGAGCACCTTCAATCAACTGGAATATTGGTTCAGCTCTTATAGGTTACTCCTGAACTATAAGAAAACCAAAACAATGCTTCTATCGAGCCCCCAGCTAAAAAGGAGGTACCCCATCCTGACAATCATGGACAACAAGTCTGCTCCACTAGAACAGGTACATTCTTTCAAGTACCTAGATGTAGCGATTGATTACTCCCTCTCATTTTTGCAGCACATCGATCAGGTGGTGAAGGCAGTGAACACAAAAAAAAGTGTCCTGTATAGGCACAGGAAAAGCCAATTATCCAGTGCCTTCTGGCTTTTCTGTCTACAGCTGCATACTATCAATAATGGACTATGGGCTTGTAGTATATGGTGCTGTCTTCATTTGAGACATTGCAGAGGGGGTCAACAGTAAGATCTGCCTGTTCACGGATGACACTCAGATTTATGCAAAAATGGACAATGAGGAAGAGAGGCAGGCACTCAGAGAGGATCTAGCTAAACTCAAACACTGGTCTAGGGAGTGGCAGTTGGAGTTTAACACTAAGAAGTGCAAGGTCATGCACCTTGGAGCCAGAAATCCCAAGAACAGCTACTGGCTGGGGGGAGTGCAGGAATGGCTTCAGAGGAGGAAAGGGACATGTGGGTAATAGTCACATTGGAGATGAAGGTATCTGCACAGTGTTGGAGAGCTTCAGTAAGGGCAAAAAGGATGCTGGGGTGCATTGCCAGAGGGATCACCTCTTGAAAGGGGGAGGTCATCCTGTCACTGTATAGATCACTGGTGAGGCCACACTTGGAATATTGTGTACAATACTGGTGCCCATACCTCAGAAAGTATGTGAGATTACTGGAGGTACTACTTCACAGAGAGAGTGATGACAGGTTGGAACACACTGCCAGAGGAGTTAATCGCTCAAAGAACAGTGGACAGCTTTAAGTGGAGTTGATATAGAGTCATGGGCAGGGTAAGTACAGACAAAAACACAAAGTGCGGAAGGACCAGAAAAGAAGAGGAAGAGAGGGGTTTGGGAGAGGGTGGGGCAGCTGTAGTGATATGAAACTAAGACCTGCACAATCAGGCAGACTTGATAGACCTGTGGGCCTTTTTCTGCTGACAAGTTCATATGTGCGTATGTTTGTATGCCTCTGATTCAGCTCTCAAAAGGGTTGTGATTGCCTTCAATAAGGCTTGCAGATAACTGTTAAATGCTGACCACCTCACACACACATGCATGCTGTATGAACAGTCCAACATTCTCACCCTCAGAAATAGAATCAAGTACCAAACCTGCCTTCTAGGCAGGAAGGCCATACTAGGCAAGTCCCCTTCTTGCATCTCTGATCTGGTAAAGGCTGCAAATTCCAGGTACAATACCTGGTGCATGGCCATGATCCTGTTCTGTGTCCCATTCTGTAGTACTGTATGGGGACAGTGCACTTTTTCCTACCAAGCACCACTAAGGCTCAGTGAGATCCTAGCAACTGCTCTAAATGCTGCTAATCCTCAGGCCTTTAAAATTGAGCTAATGCAGTTTCTATGGAGTATGAGCAAGTGTGAGTGCCAGCACTTAGCCAGATTCTCCCAAGCTATGGCACCTCACTCTCCTGTCTCTGAATTCCTGCACAGATTTTATTCCTCCCAGCAGCAACACCGCACCCACCTGCTGCTGACTATCCTTTTCCCCTCTCACTGCTAGCATCTCCCATCTATTTCACCAGTGTCGGGGACACCAGAACTTACCTACCACACACCATCACCCCATTATGCTCCATCCCTATGCCCCATATCCCTTATCTGAGGTCACATCTACCTCCACCACCTTCTCTACAACACCTCACTACCACACTCCCCCCATCCATAACAAATCCCCTATCTTGCCCTTTACACTCTCTGCTATTTCTATTCCCCTTACACTACCCAAGACCCCACTACATAAGTTTTGTATCCCCCTCTTCCTTCCTCAGTATTCTGACAAGGCCCCAGGGCTGCTTTCCTTTTCACAAAACTTGACAAGGCCTCAGGACTGCTCTATACTAGAACTGTATAGTAGTCTATTAAGCTGCTATTGCCACTGTTTTTGTGTAGCATTGCATAACCATGTATAACTTTCTTATTTGATTCCATATTTATTGTAATAATGTTTGTCGATACTGTCTTCCCTGTATCCATGACATGGAACCTTTGTAAAAGTGTCTTGTACTCAAAGGTTGTTTCCGAATAAATAAATAAATAAATAATTTATTTATTTATTTATTTAAGATATTTACCAGGAAGGCATACTGAGCAAAGTACTGCTTGATTCCAGATCCACCCTGGGGGGAGGGGATTACAAAGGGAACGTAGTGCAGAAAGAAAACATACAGGTAAGTGTAACTATGTCACAGTGATAAATGACAGGACTCGGGGCGCCTAACAGACAGTGTAATGCAGCCTAAATTGCTAAATTGTTCTCTTGCCTCCAGTCAGATAAAAAACCTATACTATAGATGTCCAATAAGATCCATTTAATAATCAGTTTGTATTTGAACGGTAAGATACTCCCCAAAATCTGTGTGTGGATGTCCACCCCCTTTGGTCTCCTTATATTTTTTACCTACCCCACTCTGCTAGTGATGTAGAATCCCAGTGTTTTTTCCTTTGTGGTTAGCAGGCCCAGGAAAACTTCTGGTGAGATTCAGAAGACCAGAAAAATAGTTTTAGTAAATCCAAACAATTAACTGCTTTGTTCTCATTTCTGTCACAGCCCCCTTTCCCTTACAGGTACCATGATCAATGAACTGAACAATATAATTTGTCCCTGTCCCTTCTGAGGAAACCAGCATCAAGTTCAAATGTTTTGAATAATGGTCCCTATTGTTTCTTTGTTCAGCAACCCATCCCATGAAACTGCAGTTGGAATCTACAGCACAGACCCCACTGCTGGCAGACACAGTCCCAGATGAATAAGCAAAGAACAAAAATACTTTTTCAGTTTTGTCTATAAGAATCATTTTTTTTTATTCTGACCTCTGAGGCAGTGGGACCCTTGAGAGTGTGGGCCTCTGTTGCAATCATATCTCTTGCACCCCCCCTGGTCACAGCTCTGCACTTACACATTATTAATACAGATACTGTCAAATTATGTCACAGACCTGAAGCTGATCATTTTCCCTCCTCCATGCTCCACTTTCTCAGTCATTTACCTGCCCGACTGCTTGGCACCCATTTGCTTATTTGACCAACAACTGCCTGTTTGCTCAACCACAATCTGACATTACCAAAAGCACAACACACCAAATGCTGAGAGGTTCCTGCCAAGTTCCTGCCAGCACAATCCCACATTGCTTAGTGGGAGGCATCTGGCAGTGGAAGAAGGAGTGTGAGTGTTAGTGCATGGCATTGTCATGCTGGCTGAATGATTAAATAAAAAAAATGTACTTTCTGATTTTTTTAAAAGGACAGTTTCTGGGGATCAGGGTGGTGTTTGCAGATGGAAGTGGAGATATGAGCTTTTCCTTTATTCAGAAAAAGAGAGGTGGCCTGGGTACAAGACTCTGGTTGTAAGAGTCCTGATCTGTCTGAATCTACCTGACAGGTTAAGATCTGGGGGGGGGGGGTCTGATTTCGAGCTGGCCCATCCGCCCTTCCTTATAATTAATCTTCTATCATACTTCTTGGTTGAGAATGAGTGTTTTTGGTGCTCAATGGCTTGGGCCTGTCCCAAATTTCAGATTCCAACATGGGCATAGTTCTCATTTTGTGCCATTCCAGAACAGAACTGTATGAGGCAGTATCACATGCATTAATCCATGCCGTGCAGCATTCTGCACCTGCATGCATATACTTTAACATGGATATGGGGAGTAGTGGGTAAACAGCTGGCAACTCCTATATTTGTGAAGCAGAACACTGGGAACAGGTGTTTGGGGTATTTTTTGACTCAGGGTCAGGGAGCAACTGCAGTAAGCCAAACTGCAGTGGTAACAACACTTCTGGTACTCACAAACATGCCCACTCAGCTAAAAAAAGTTTTATTGGAGCACACACTGCTCATAAAATCTTGTCAGTACTCCTAACAGAGACTGATGAGTAGCTTTGGTCCCATTCACTTGAGGTGAGTTTTGTTGTGGGTGGTATTAGTGGCAACATTGTAAAGTACATCAGTGATGGCAGACTTTTCAGGTTTCCATCCCTGGTATACTGCATAAATTTTGTGCAGGAGTTTCTTACACATCCAGGCATTATGCCAATGTTGCCTTTGTCTGTTGAATCTGTGACCATTTTCCTATTCTGGAAAGGTGTGTGACCAGCTGTGACAGCTACAGATACAGAACAAACTGCCTCAGCACTGTGTGAAGTTTTAAATCTTCACAAGATGGAACTCAAACTGTACATGATCGAGCACTTGCACAATTAGTATACAGCTGTCTCAGAATACATGCTTATTGACACATTCAAAAGAATCCATGTCTCTGACCACAGACCAGTGTGGACTAATGGATGGCCTGATAATGATTCTTATGCCATTTGAACATGTAACACACACAGTAAATGGGGACACTGCCTGTAGTAGTCAGGTACTATTTCTTCTATGGGTAATGAGGCAAACTCTTCTCAGTATACGGCAGCAACTGTAAGCAGATGGTGATTCTTGCAATTTTGCCCTAATGTGATGGACTGCAATGCAGATTTCCAGCATCCTGCAGCCTGCTGAGTTAGAGATCAGCACTATGCTCAACCCACAGTATAAACATGATCTTATATCTATCCATGAAGGTGGGAA
The DNA here is from genome assembly GCA_016271365.2 of Neoceratodus forsteri. Lineage (NCBI taxonomy): Eukaryota > Metazoa > Chordata > Ceratodontiformes > Ceratodontidae > Neoceratodus > Neoceratodus forsteri. The sequence continues at coordinate 949,690,509 of CM057453.1, read as the reverse complement.
GATCAAGTGCAGAACTTGACTGGGCTTTTAAAAAGAGGGGTACATAGGACAAACAGGCTGAAAAAGCTCATTTCACAAGCACTTGATACTAGTATTGCTACCACTGCACAGGCACAACTGGAGGCAAAAAATGTACAGTACATGATCAAAGGCAAAAAAAAATCCAAACCAATCTGCTAAGGGATGTTTTGCCACAGGTTGGACTGGAAGAGTTTTAGGAAAAGGAGGAGATGGCATGCTATGATGCAGGATTGCATGCAGTTGAAAGAATGGGAGATGCCTTTTACTGGGCAATAGACATCTCAGCATAAATGATGAGCCCTTACTATACTAAAGTGGCCAGCACTGACATCAGTTACCATGAAATTCTTGAGCTGTCTACCCATGAGTGTCAGTGTTGAGCATGTCTTTAGTTCAGCTAGGACCATGAAGTAGGGCAGGTGCACCAGTCTGTCAGCCAAAGATGTTGACATGGTAACATTTATTAAAATGAATGCACAGCACATTCCAAGGCACAGATCTATAATAAGGTAATAAGTGATATCAAGCTCACCGTGGACAGGAGGCTATCAGTTTGTACCATCTTTGTTAATTTATCAAAAGCTTTGGATACTTTGGACCATAATATCCTCCAGTCCAGGTTGACCATGATAGACTTGACTAGAGGCTGTACTAAGTGATTTAGCTCTTATTTGAAGGATGTTAACATATGGTTGCTTGAATGACTATGAATCAAGCTTTGCCCCTAAAGAACCAGAGTTTCCCAGTGTTCCTTACTTGTCTGACTTCTGCTTACTATTTATATGAATTTTTTTTTTTGAGGAATCATCTATTAAGTACCATTTATATGCAGAGGATACAATTATTTATAAGCAAGTAGTTCAGTCAATCAGATCCAAGAATATTTACAAAGATCTTTCGACCATACTGGTGCTTGTCCCCGTGTGGTTTAACATGTTTATAAATGACACTGGAAACAGAATAAAGGGCACATCTGCCTCTTCGTTGATGATACCAAGCTCTGTGCAGAATAAACACCGCTCAGGGGATGCAGGACCTTAAGGAAGAACCTGCAAGGATAGAAAGGTGGTTGGATAGATGGCAACTCGGGTTCAATGCAAAGAAATGCAAATACATTTATTTTTCCCAATATAGAAATGTCCACAGTTACATCAGGCTACATGTATTACCCTACTTGTTGAACTAGTAATAAAGCCTCTAACTAATGCAACGGGGTTGAGAAAATGATCAGCCAGCAATGGCATTTGGTTCAAAAAGATGAATGACTTAAAGGGCTCAACTTAGAAAGCCCCAGGATGATATATAGGATGTGGATAAAACTTACGGACACCTTTGCCATACAGTCCAGCCCAGCAGAGATGCCCCCAGAATGTGGCTACCAAAAAGGAAGGATGGTTGTCACAGGTGTGGCAACTGCAAATTTTGTTCTTCAGTAATGGTGGCGGATCATTTTCTCAACCCCGTTACAAGGAAAAATGCATCAGTTAGAGGTTTTATTACTTGTTCAACAAGTGGGGTGATATACAATATTTAGCCAGCTGCAACTGTGGACATTTCTATACTGGGAAAACTAAACATAGCTTCAAACTCAGGATAGGGGAACACCTAAGGGCTATTGGGGGGGTGACATAAGAAATACTTAGGCCGCTCATGTCTCTAAAACCAGGGACCCTGCACAACACACTTTTAAGTTCTTGGGCATAGAACAAACAACTTCACATAGACGGGGTGGAGACTACAACTACTTGTTGTTAAAAAGGTAATAATATTGGATATTTTCCCTCTGTGACAGATTAGTCCCTTTCTGAAAAATAAAGTATAACACTGACTTGTAAAACTGTAATGCATTATGTTTGTAAATTCATTGTATTTATCTCTGTACTTATTTTGGGGAGGAGGGCAACATTTACTGCTATCTATTGTTACTGATTAATCCTGTTTTCTGATTACTTGCAGGTTAGTTACAATGTGACTTACCCATTTTTGGGGGGAGATCACTACTGTTGATCCTGCTACACTTGGAAGCACTGCAAGATTTCTTCTTTGTGCTAAGATTGACCTTAAAAGGACTTTTAGCTTTTGTACTTTTTTAAATAAGTAAATAAAAGGAAAATAATAGGTGCTGGTGCATTATAAATCAACAAGAGTTGTCTTTGCACAGCCACTGTTTTAAATGCGAATGTTTTTAGAAATCTTTATAATCAAGTTGTTTTGGGATGAGAACTAAACTCATTGCACTGATGACTTTCTTTGCACTGTATCTTTAAATGGGAACACTTATAATGTGTACCTGTAGAGGAGCCTGTCACCCTTTGAAAAAGCTTAGAGGTGAGTGAAACACATTAGGGACGAGTGTTCCTACTCAGGTGTGGAGCTGGTGGTGGTGTTTGTTTTATGCTGCATCTTATGGAGTTTGTACTTATTATAGAAGATGTATTTTTATTTTATTTATTTATTTAACAAGTCTAGGATTACAAATACATTTGAGCCATGGCTCTTTTACAAAGTTTCCATGTCAGAGAAATACAAATTATGGGGAACATCAAGACAGGCATTGCAACAATGTGGACATTGCAAACAGAGTACAGATTAATACAGTTCAAGGGTAGCATTGTACCTAGGCAGCCAGCGGCATTTGTCAGAGAAAATAGACAACAGATAAGAAGTGCCAGAGTCATAGGGAGAGGGAAAAGGGTGGGGGGGGAGGAATGTACAAAGGGTGGCAAGAGGGTGAAAAGTGTAGCATTGGGTATACCAAGATGTGAGGGTAGAATCCAGTGAGGAGGGGAGGGGGGGACAACTAGAGCAGAAAGGGAAGTGGAGAAACAAGGTTAAGTTGGGCAGTCACAGGAGCTGTTGGTAGTGAGATAGTCCCGGAGCCTAGTTTTAAACATACCAATAGTTGGGGCAGAGGAGATGGCTGGGCTGAGGCCATTGAACCAGAGTGGCACTCGATAAGCAAAAGAGCATTGTCCCTGTGAAGTGTGACAGTGGGGGATTTTCAGTAGCTGTAGCGTGGATCTCCTAAGGCGCCATTTGTTAATTTGATGTTGTAACAGAGTTGAGACCCCAGAAGGTGCAAGGCCAAGGTAGATTTTTTTCACCATGGAGCAGGTGAGAAACTTTATGCGGTTTGCTAGTTGGAGCCAGCCGGTCTGAGTGTACAGGTCACATGTGTGGGTGAGACGATGAGCATGAGTGATGAGCCGACATGCTTTATTTAAGGTAGTTGAGAGGCATCTAAGGGTTGTGGTTGTGGCCGAGCCATAAATGATGAGACCATAGTCTATTACAGAGATCACAGAGCTCAGGACTGCAACCTTCAAAGCTTCTGGCGTGAGGTGTGGTCTGTGTTTGTAGAGGAGACCAAGCCGTGTATTAGCAGCTCTAGCTACATTATCTACATGAAGTCCATAGGAGAGATTAGGGTCAAGCTGTATCCCTAAGTATTTGAAGGACCCCACCTGATATAGAGTGTTCCCCTGGGTGGTGGAGATAGCCAAGTGGTGTAGCTTGTGTGGGTGATGAGAGCTGCAGAAGAGCATAGATTTGGTTTTCTTGTCATTGAGGACCAGTTTATAATTAAGAAACCATGTCTCTACAGAACTGAAACCAAGTTGAAAGTTGTGTTGAAGAGTTGCAGGATCTTTGTGAGTGGAGAATACAACAGCATCATCGGCATATAGTATGATCTGCTCAGAGCAGTGGTAAGGGAGGGAGGGAGTTTAAGAAAAGGCTAAAAAGGAGGGGTCCCAGTATGGATCCCTGTGGGACACCCGAGCGAACAGGCAGGGTGTTAGAAAGAGCGTCTGCAATTTTTACTCTCTGTGACTGATTTTCTAAGTAGCTTTTAAACCAGAGAGAAGAGTCAGGTGATAGCCCAGCATTCAGTAGTTGGTGTATTAATAATCCATGGTGTACTGTATCGAAGGCCTTGGAGAGGTCGACGAAAACAGCTCCTGTGAGAAGGTCGCTGTCAAGGGATTTGTGCAAAGCTCCAGTGAACTCAAGAAGGGCTGTGGTGGTGCTGTGACCTTTCCGGAAGCTGTGTTGTTGTGGACAAGGTATGTTGTATTTATCCAAGTGGTCGGTAAGTTGATCAGCCACGATGCGCTCAAGTGCCTTAGAGACCAATAAAAGTTATGTTTTATACTGAAGACTTGGTCTAGACAGCATTCCTCCATTCTGATCATAGAAGACGCCATGATTCAGGGAGTTGATACCCATCTCCAGCCAAGGGTAATGGTCAGATGTCTCCCAGGTACATCAGCGTGGAGAGACACTGACCACATTGCTAAAATTGTTCACAAAGTAGGAGAAAACATTGGTGTCCTGGTACACATAGGGACTAATGATCTCGCCAGCTGGTCAGTTGTGGAGACCAAGGAACACCTGACCAGGCTGGGTGACAAACTATCATCTATTTTGTCCGGCATCTCCTTCTCTGAGATCCTGCCAGTCTGGGAGAGGGGGGCAGATGGATGGAAGGTCAGAGAAAGGGAGCTAAGGGAGCTAAACATGTGGCTCAAGGGCTGGTGCCAGGAAAAAGGACACAGATTTGTAGGGAACTGGCAACAGTTCTGGGAGCAAAGGTTCTTTAAATTTGATAGACTGCATCTGACTAAGGAGGGAGTCAGTGCATTGGGGCAGAAGTTTGACATCTTTGCAGAATATTTAAACTAGCAAATGGGGAGAGGGGGGTGCAGCACCCCATATGTAGAATGGGAAGAACACCCCTCCCCCCTCAGCTAGTGGCCAAACAGGGATTCAGCATGTTTGCAGTTCATTTGCATCACCAGGTAAGAAAAAATGTCCATCTCCCCATATGACACACAAGGAGAAATGCCAAACCTCACCCAGCAACTAACACACTGAAATCTGGCCAATGGAAAATCATGTACTCAAATGCTCACAGCCTGGGAAATAAGATCCCAGACCTGCAGGCAATAATGCCAGAGGTTAAACTGGACATAGTAGCAATTAGTGAGACATGGTTTACCAGTAACCACACTTGGGAGACTTCAGTACCTGGCTATGTACTGTTCAGAAGAGACCAAAGTGCAAAACGGGGGGGGGGTGGCCCTGTATGTCAATGAAAATATCAAAGCTACAGAAAATCAGAATACACATAAGGAGCCAGAAGAACTGTGGGTCACCCTGGAAACAGGAAATGGGACAGTCATAAGAACTGGGGCTGTCTATAGGCCCCTAGACTGGGGGACATAGACACATTACTGTTAGAAGATATACAAAACATGACAGCTAAAGGGGAGGTTCTGAAAATGGGAGACTTCAACATGCCGGATACAGATTGGTCAATACCAGCAGGAACATCTGCCAGAACGAAACACATGGTGGATTCCCTGCAGGGGGAGGGCCTCAAACAACTGGTACAACAACCCACAAGAGACAGGGCTATCCTAGATCTAGTATTGACTAACAGGGAAGGGATCACAGATCTCCAGGTAGAAGGTCACCTGGGGACAGTGACCATCACATGGTATGGTTCAATTTGGCCACTACATCTAAATCATCCCATTCCAAGGCAAAAATATGGGACTTCAGAGGAGCTGACTTTGATAAGATGGCCAACAGAGTTAAGCTAGCCCTGGCAAAAAGAAACACAGGGGAGGGGCAAGCAAAGTGGGTAAGCATTAAGGATGCAACACTTGAAGCAACATCCCATTGTGTTAGACAGAAAAGGAAGTGCAAAAGAAGAAAGAAACCACTTTGGTTCTCAAATACAGTAGCAGAAAAGGTCAGAGCCAAAAGGCTGGCCTTCAGGAAATATAAGGGAACACAGCGGGATGAAGATAGGGAGGCATACCAAACTGCCCTAAGGGAAGCAGGGAAGGCAGTAAGGCAGACAAAGTCCCAAACTGAGGAAACACTAGCATGAACAGTAAAAGAAGATGACAAGACTTTCTATAGATACATTAGTGAAAGAAGAAATTCCAGAGGGGGTATCGCTAAGCTCAAAGGAGAAAAGGGGGCATGTGAGGAGGAGGACCCTGTAAAAGCATCTATCCTAAATAGATACTTTTGCTCAGTATTTACTGAAGAGAAGGTAGGGCAGGGCCCACTGCTCAGCACCATGGACACAGGGGGGGAGGGAGGTGAGCACTACTTCCTTCACAAAAGAAAGGGTCCTACAAGAGCTCGCTAAGCTCAGGGTGGACAAGCCCATGGGACCTGATGGCATACATCCCAGGGTACTTAAGTAGCTAAGGGTGGAACTAGCAGAGCCATTAGCAGAACTGTTTAGTGAGTCTCTGAGCACAGGAGAGGTCCCAGAAGACTGGAGAAGGGCTCATGTGATCCCGCTCCACAAGAGTGGTAGCAGGAAGGAGGCAGAGAACTTCAGACCAGTCAGTCTTACCTCAGTAGTGGGCAAGATTATGGAGGCACTCCTTAAGGAAAGGATAGTGCAACACCTGGAATCCATAGGGGCACAGGATCCAAGACAGCATGGGTTTACAAAAGGAAGGTCCTGCCAAACTAATCTCATAGATTTGTTTGACTATGTAACCAGAGTGGTGGACCAAGGGGGAGCAGTTGATGTCGCCTACCTTGACTTCAGCAAAGCTTTTGACACTGTTCCCCATAGAATATTGATAAATAAGCTGGGTAGGCTCAGGGTGGGTCAGAAGTTGGTCAACTGGGTGGAAAACTGGTTGATGGGCAGAAAACAGAGAGTGGTGGTAAATGGTATACAGTCAGAAGAGATGCAAGTCACAAGTGGGGTACCTCGGATCAGTCCTGGGGCCAGTCCTCTTCAATATCTTCATTAGTGACATTGCAGATGGACTAGAGGGTAAGGCTTGTCTGTTTGCAGATGACACCAAGATCTGCAACAGAGTAGATGATCCAGATGGGGTGGGCAGAATGAGAAGAGATCTGGATAAACTAGCAAAATGATCAGAAGAGTGGCAACTGGGATTTAATGCAAAGAAGTGCAAGATCATGCACATAGGGAAGAGAAACCCTGAAGCCACCTATAGGCTGGGAGGAGAGCTGCTGGCAGTCACAAAGGAAGAAAGAGACTTGGCATCATCATCACTAATGACCTGAAATCATCCAAGCAGACCTCTAAAGCAGAAGGTAAGGCTAGGGGGATGTTAGGGTACATTAGTAGAGGTATCACAAGTCTTAAGAGGGAGGTAATAATCCCTCTTTACAAGACACTGGTTAGGCCCCATCTGGAGTACTGCGTGCAGTACTGGAGGCCACACCTTCACAAAGACACTAACCAAATTGAGGCAGTCCAGAGAAGGGCAACCAAAATGGTGCAGGGACTGCATCAGAAGACATATGAGGACAGGTTAACGGAGCTCAATATGTATACCTTTGAGCAAAGGAGGGAGAGAGGTGATATGATTGAAACATTCAAACACCTTAAGGGCATTAACAAGGTGAAAGAGTCTAACATGTTTAAATATAAGAAAAATACTAGAGCAAGAGGACACCGCATGAGATTAGAGGGAGGCCAATTAAGGGGGAGTGTGAGGAAATTCTTTTTCACAGAAAGGGTGGTGGATGCATGGAACGGCCTACCTCAGGAAGTGGTGGCTATGAATACAGTGCAGAGCTTCAAACAGGCATGGGATAGGCATAAAGGGAGCAATACAGATGAGTATGAATAAATAGACCACTGACAGAGCAAAGGCCAATGGTACATTTATAAGGTAGAAAAAGAAATGGGCAGACCGGATGGGCTTTGCGGTCCTTATCTGCCATCAACTTCTATGTTTCTATGATGAGGTACAGTGAGCAAGGAGCTTATTTATGCTTTTTGACTGTGCTAAGCAGGTGCCCGCTTCCTTGTTACTTGTTTCATTTGATTTTCAGCCTTGGCACTGCACCTCCCAGGTTGCAGTTCACTCCTCCTATGTACTGTTATACAGAATAAAGTGCAGTTACAGTTCAGTAAAAATTACCTATACAAGTTTACAGTAAAACTGGCAGCAAGACATATTGACAACAGATGAGTGACCTATAGGGGTGAGTTATTGTCTAGTCTCACAATGGATGGAGAAACAGAGGTAGTGTGGTAGTCAAACTAGAAAACAGGTAGAAAAGACTCAACCAGCTGTCATACCAAGGATAGTTGATGCTCAGGCTGGGAAGGTGTTAGGAGGAAGGGTAACAGGAACAGACTGTGGGGTTGGAGTTTCAACTGGTGCTTGAAGAGGCAGGGGATTAGGAGAGGCAGAGGGAGGAAAGAAGTTGGTTCCAGAGTGATGGAATTTGATAGGGGAAGGCTTATTTCCCAGCAGAGGAGCAAGGTAAGGATTGGAAAAAGAGCTGTGGTCTCTGGAATGGAGGGCACAAGATGCAGGGGGTATTTGGGAAAGGAGAGATGAAACTTAGGTGGGATGCCAGCCAAACCAGTATTTGGATATGAAAGGTGTAGTGAGCCTGATGATGTGAAGGTAGAGGGTGGAAGAAAGGGAGCAATGGTCAGTATGGGGGGGCTCGTTTGTAGCAATACAGCTGAAGGAATTACAGTGAGTATCCAGTCTGGCAAGGGAAGTAGATGCTACGCCATTGACCACATCTGTGTAGTCAAGGACAGGTAGCCCCATTTTGGAAAACAAGCTCCTGGAAGACATGTGGAGATATGCAGTCTTTGTTGTGGCATAGGAAACTGAGCTTGGGATGGAGCATTAAATATATGGCATCAATGTTGGCTGAGAACTCAAACTTTCTGTTTAGCCACACACCAAGGTACTTGAAGGACCAAACTGCTTCTAGAGGCATACTGACTAGAGTGGTGACAACTGCAGGAGCAGTGAGCCTGACCAGTTTATGACTGGTACAAAGAGTCATGGACACCATTTATTTAGTGTTGACTCTGAGCTGGTTGAGTTTGAACCAGTGCAGAATGTTGTTGAAGTCCCACTGGAGCAGTTATACCACAGCTGTGGTGGAGGGACAAGAGGTGAAGTTGACTGTGTCATCTACATAAATGCTGGTATGCTAATTGACACAGGCAGAGGAGATGTTCTTCAGGTAAATGGAGAAGAGGACGGGACCCATGATGAAGCCCCCATAGGACCCCAGCCTGGATGAGTAGTGGAGGTGTCAGGATACCTCCTATTTGTACAGATTGCTGACAGCCCATGAGGAAGGAATGGAACCTATCAACTGCATGAGCTGAGAGGCCAGCAGAGCTCATCTTGTCCAGGAGGAGTGGATGGGATACCACATTTAAGGCTCTGGTAACATCAATGAAAATGGTGGACATTATGTGCTCCAGATCCATCCCATAGAAGAGGGAATCAGAGACATGCAGCAGTGAGCAGGCAGTTAAATGGTGCTTCCGGAAACCAGACTGGAAGGTTGAGAGGAAGTTAGAGGGTGAAAGAAAGCCAAGAAGTCTGGAATGGACTAGTTTTTCTTGCAGCTTAGAGAGGAAGGGGAGGAGGGAAATAGGATGAAAGTCATCTGGGGAGGAGGGGTCAGCCCCTTTGAGTAGTGGAATAACCTTGGCTAACTTTTAGGGTTGAGCAACAGCACTGATGGAGAAGGAATTGTTAAGTAGGTAAGTAGGAGGAATTGCGATGTCAGAAGCTGTGAGGTGAAGGAGTTTGGGGGGGGCAGATCATCAGGGCTGGACATTGATGGGTTGATGGAGGTGAGGACAAGCATAATTTCCTGGATGGTGACAGGGGGAAGTGGAACACTAGTGAGAGGTGGGGCATTGATAATAGGGGACATGAGGGGAAGGATTGGGGCCAGAAGAGGGAGAGAAGAGAGGGCATAGGTTGTGAAACACTCAGTGAAGTGAGCAAACTGAGATAGGATCGGACACAGGTGAACCATTTACCATGAGGGGTGGGGAGCAGACTGGTGGGGGGTTGAAAAGGGAGCAGATAACTTTCCAGAATTTAGATGGGAAGTCAAGGTTTTTCTGGAGGTTGGGCTAGAAAAAGTGAGATTTTGCAGCCCTAACAGCCTTAGTGTAGCTGTTCCACAGAGCCCTGTATGAGGTGGGATCAAGAGAGCAATGAAATAATTTATAGCAGGCCTTGGCAAGATCAAGGGACTTGCACAAGTCAGTGATTTCAGAGTTAATCCAGGGGTGGTGGGAAGTTTTGACTCTGGATTTCCTTTACTTGTCCCAGATGGAGGAAAATTTGGAGTGGAATAGGGTGAGGGCAACGTCAATATCAGATGTAGGGTGGTTGGCTGATCTGTCTGTTGCAGTGAAGTCACTCAGTATTGATGTTTAGTGATCGTAGAGACCCTGACCATATATATTTTTGCAAAAGGGGGGCACTGGATTTTCCTGATGTAGAAAGTCCTGCAGTGGTTGACAAATCAATCCAGCAGCATACCTGCTGCAATGATGTGATAGGAATTAGTTTAGCACCCAGTCCAAAAGTGTATGATTGGAGGAGTTCTTCCCCACTCTTGACCCCCTCTGCAATACGCAGCTAATTGTCTCCTTTGCCTCAAAGCCCATACTCTTTGTTTCCCTAATTTATTTTTGCACTCTCCCCATTCCTCTCCCCCTGATTTTCAGTGTATGTGGCGAAAGCCTTTTTTCTTGGCCCTCACTTCTTGTGTGACCCATTCCAAGAAACATATTGGTCTCTTGTACCTGTTTCATTTTGTAACAATTCTCATGCTTGATTCTGATGCCTCGAGAAAAGTCCCCTTGAGTGCCCCCCATCTTTCTTCCACTCCTTGGATGATGTCCACCCTGATCAATTTGTCTTGGACCAGCTCCTTCTTTTAGTTTAAGTTTGCTCTTCTGAACTCTAGGACTTCAATTTTTGATAGGGGCATTCTGGTCCCAAGGTCCAGCCTGAACCAAATGGAGTTATAGTCACCGAACCCCAGTAGCTCCCTTACCCTCACTCAACTCACCATCTCTGAGTCGATGATCACTAAATTGAAAATAGCTCCCTGTCTAGTGGGTTCCTTAATAACCTATACCAGCAGGCAGTCCTGCAATATATCCAGCAGGGCTTGAAGGCTGGTGCACCTATCTGCTGGAATGTCCCAGATGATATCTGTCAGGTTCAGATCACCCACCACAACCAATTCACCCTTCTACACTCCTCTTGCCAGCTCTTCTCCAGCTCCTGTCTCTCCTTTATCCTTGTCCTGGTGGTGTATAGATTGCCCCCACTCATATTTTCTTTACAGAGGATACATTGAGTTGAACCCACAGCAAATCTGTTTTCTGTTTTCATCCCATGCTGTGTCCATCCCTCACAGCCTTTATGCTGTCCCTGACATATATAGTGATGTACACCTCTTACTTTGCCTTTTCCTCTCTACTGTCAAAACATTGTGTAATCGGGGACTAATGAGTCTCAGTCATTATTGTCTGTGACTCATGTTTCTGTGATGGCTACATGGTCTGCCTTAGTGTTTGCCACCAATGCCTGGTGCTCACTGATTTTATTACTCAGACTGCAGGATTTAAGGCAGACCCCTTTCCAACTAACTCCAGGAGCTCTTTTGCTGTTTTGTAATCCTGTGCCTGCATTCCTTCTCATTTTCTTTGACTTATTGTTTTCCCTACTGCTTGCAGATCCTGACAGCCTCCTCTTTTGCCTCTTCCACTAATCCATTTTGAACCTCAACCTTATTTTACCCACTTTACTACTACCAGTCCCCAGTATAGGAGAGCACTTGCTAGATTCCTTTCCCTTACACCCTTTATTGTGGTTTCCCTAGCCTCAGTGTCTCCCATAGTCAAGTTAGCTGTTTAATGTAGACATCAAACTTATGCCCCAGTGTACTGGTCCACTCTCTTTTTAGGTGACGTCCACCACATTTAAAAAGCTTCCTGTGCAGATATCCACCAAGTCCCCCCACCAAAAAAAAATAATTATATACTTTCTGTCATAGTGACATAGGGCAGGAAGCAAAGGCAGACCAGGAAAAGTTATAAAATCTGCATGTAGCATTTTATTAGTATCAATAAAATTAAAACAGAAAAATAAAACTGTACAGAACAGTTCTTCATAGAGGCAGTACAATCAAAATAAAATCCTCCATCTGAGTCTTTCCCTGGAAAAACATTGCACTCATTATATAAAACCTTTTTGCCTGGCAGCTCAAACTCTGCATCCTCTTGTTATAAGTTACATCTCCTGTTTTTCACAAAATGTATCAAAACTTTGTCATTTTCCTTCCTAAGGCTACACTGAATAGCATGTCTCGTCTTAACAGGTGCAACAAAATAATATATTTTGCCCCAGAGCAGATCTCCTATAGACAGGTCTGTAAACAAGCTTCTAAAGGTCAAAATGCATCTCAAGGTCAACCACATGTGCTCCAGATTATCTTTTCGAATAAACTAAAATAGCTTTCTGCAATCATTTCAATAATATAATTATATACATTTACAAACCAAGGGATATAATTTTGACCAAGGGATCACAGTTTCACATAAAGATTCAGATAAATATTTTTTAACCACAGAGATTCAAGGAGAAAAAGAAAGAATAGAAACAGCAAGTGAAGAAAGGGAGATAACAGGGGGAACTGTGGAATAATCAGAGCGGCCAGTTCCTAGGTGCCACAAGAAAAAGTTGATTGCACAATCAGACAAGCAAGAAAGAGACAAATGGCTGAAAAAGAGAGGATAAAATAGAGCCTTGCTTTTAACTCTCTTTGCATAACAAATAGGACAGGGTCTTACCCAACACTGTCACATACATCCCTCTTTAAGAGGCCTACCGGGTCAATATCTTGCATATAGAACTGCACATGGAATACCGCATGGAATACATTGCACAGTGCACCAGCACTATAGGGTGCAAAACTCTGCAAGACATATATGGTGTGTGAGGTTTTGTACCCTATTGTGTATGGTTAGGGAGGTGGAGGAGTGTTATGTAGGTGAACATCTTCTTTTGGGAGGTGGTACACTGAGCTGTCGTTGTGGCTCAGTGGAATGAACTGCAGCAGTAAAGGAGGTTGCTGTGCATCTTTGGACTGGGGCTTGAATCCCAGTCCCAGACTTTTTTGAAACTGCATTGTGAGTTTTTTTTTTTGTCCTGCTCCTGATGTTTCTCCCCATTCCCGTGTTGCCCCCCCCCGGAGTTGATTATTTTAATGAGGGTGTTCAGGGGCACAGCCCCCCCATAAGAGAGGGTGTGTGGGGCAGAGGCTTCCTCAGAATACAAAACACCCTCATGTTCCCTTCACTGAAATGTTATTTGGCAGTGTTTCTGTGCGCCAGCAATGTATACGCTGAATTTACAGCGCAATACATTGCTGCATGGTTCTGTCATTCGAGGTTATAACCTGTGTGCTTTTAAGAGGGAACCTGTTTTTTTTCTTAAAAACAGATTCCCAAGACATTCTTTTAATTCTCTTTTAACATTACCTTATAACATTTACAGTGTTTGCATGTCTAGTATTCCTTTTTTCATAACACCTTTTACATCAAATATGTAAGTTAAGCACACACATGTTTTCCAACCTTCTGAATTCTCAGTTTCTGAACCATATCTTGACAAAAAAATTAGAATTGACATTCTGTTTTCTGGATTTGTGCAACACTTTGAATTTAAATGGCTGTAGTGCCAGGTACCACCTTGAGACGCATGGATTTTTAATCCTTCATTTGATTTAGCCAACAGAGAGGATTGTGGTATGTTATAAGCCCAAAGTCAGTTCCTAGAAAATAAAACTTAAGGGACTCCATTTCACATTTCACAGCAAAAGCATTCCTTTTCAATACTGGAGTGTTTTTCTCTCTGTCATTCAGAATGGGATGTTACTTCCCATCTATATTCTGACTCAGGACTGCGCTTAGTCCTACCTTCGATACATCTGTATGTAACAGAAATTGTTTCTCAAAGTCTGGACTTCTTAAAAAAGGGGTTGAAAATATTGATGGCTTGAAAAGTCTCATCATACTTTGGGAACAATTTCACGTTATTAAGGTACCGTTTTTTTGTGTGTTCAGTGAGGGGAGTAGCTAACTGGGCAAAGCCGGAACAAATATCTGGTAGTAAACAGCCAGATCTAAAAATGACCTGACTTGTTTCTTTGTTTTAGAAACAGTACTGTTAGCTATAGCATCTGGCTTGGAAATATCTGGCTTTACTTCTCCATTTCCCTGAATATAACCCACATATATAGATTTCTGCATGCTTAATGCACACTTGGTAGGATTAATGGTCAGATATGCATGTTTAATATATTGGATAAGTGATTATAGATGTTCCAGGCAGCTTTTCCAGTCTGAACTGTACACCATGATGTCATCCAGAGAAACATCACAATAACCAGTTTGATGGGCTAGAATTACATCCATGTTCTTCTTGAATGTAGCAGTGCATAGTGGTGAACTGCTAGACTCCAAATGAAGTGGACAAGGCAATTTTGTTTACACTTTGTCACTTAACTTCACTGTAGTTACAAAGCAACTACACTGTAACTGCATTACATTTGCAATGAAGTAACCCCTGGTGAAATTAAGAGTACTAATGTACTTGGCACTTCTTAATCTATCCAGCAAGTCATCCATCCTGGGCACACGATAGCAGTCAAATACAAACAGTTGATTATGTTTCCTAAAATCAAGGCAGATTCTTACACCCCCTTCTTTTTTATTTACAATCATCATTGGTGATGACCAAGCACTTCTCAATTATTCAGTGATACCTAACACTTTCATTTTTGGTTTTTCCTTAACCACATTTACTTTAAACTGTTCTGGTAATGCATATGTATTTTGCCTGATAGGGCAAGCATTCACTGTCACTATTATGTGTTTGACCTCATTTGCTTAACTTGGCACTGTGGTAAAATTACTTATAAATGTCTTTAACAAGTTACAAATTTCTGTGGTTTGTTCTGTGGGTAACAAAACATTCACCTTTACAGCATCAAGATGCAGTTTGTTCAAGTTTGTTATAAGCTATATCAATATCTTCTTTAGCAGCTTCTGGTAATATTAACAAAGCAAACACTGGTGTTTTTTCCAAACCATTTCTTCAGGAGGTTAGCATGATATATCTTGCTTGGAGTTTTCCTATCAAGGGTCTCAGGATTCATAGTTAACAGTACCAGTATGCCTAATTACTTTATAAGGTGCTTGCCACTTCATTAATGATTGTTTTCTGTAGTGGGTAACAGTAACAAGACATTTTCAAATAGTGCAACATTTTTTCTTTTACCCCATGATCATAATACACCTTCTGCTGTTTTGGGGATTCTTTCTGTTTCTTTCTTAGTACACACATATAAGATGTAATAGATTCTTTCTGAGTGAGGTTTCTTTAATTACATCTAATGGCCCTCTAGATTGTCTATCATACAGCATTTCAAAGAGTGAAAAACCTGCTGATGCTTGTGGTTCTTCTCTGTAAGCAAAATGTAGGTAAGGTAATAACTGATCACAGCCTTTCCCTTCACCTTTCACAAATCCTTTTAACATGTGTTTTAGGATTTGATTAAAATGATCAACAAGACCATCTGTCTCACGGTGATAAGAGGAGGTTCCTGTGGCAGTGATATCTACTAGTCAGTAAAGCTGCTTCAGCAATGCAACACCAAAATTAGTACCCTGATCAGTAGTAATCTCTTTATGTATGTCCACCCTGCTGAATATTTTGTCAGGCTCTGCTGTCACTTTGGGGGCTGCGACAGTGCACTTGGGAATTGCCTCTGAGTATTTAATAACATAGTTACATATTGCCAAAATGAATCAATTACCCTTTTTACTTTTGTCTACGGGGCCAACTACATCCACTGTAATTCTATCACAATGCAGATCTATCAAGAGTAGATGCACCAGAGACACCTTGTCTTTTTACAGCTGCAGTTGGGTGGAGCCTGCAGCCGTTTTACAGTAGCTCTAAAAATGAGCTACTGGATTGACACCAGGGAATGCTTCCATTTTGGAGTTTTGGAATGATCCTTCCAAAATTCTAAAACAGTGCACTCACTCCCTGCCCTCCACCATGGGTGCGTTATTTTGCCCAGCTGTACGCAGCACAGTCCACTATGTCCAAGATGGCAACTGGATTACCACACTATTGCATGATGACTCGAACATATGATTGAACTCTGATGGCCATCTTGGACATGGTGGACAATGGCATGTTCTTCCATGACTTCAGTCAGCTTGGCTGCAGCCATATTGGCTCTGGCCAGAATTTGCTTAGTCACTGGGGTTACTTTCTGGCATTGAGCACAAGAACTGCAATACTGTAGGTAGCAACATCCTCATGTGTCCCAATCCAACAAAGTCTGAACAACAATTATACAAGGGTGTATGCTGAGTGACCAGCCATAGGACTATCACGTGCTATCTGTAACAATTCAGTTCTATACTTCCTCTGTATGACCACTTGTTCAATCTGTTCCTGAGTATGAGGATTATCACAAACTCTGTACAGTAGCCCATTACATTTTTAGGGCTGCAATGGGCATAGCCCTGTAGACCTCTTGCTATCAAAAAAGCAGTCAGTACATTCATTCTGATGGAAAAACATGTTGGAGTTGCAACACAGTCATCTCCATGTTCATGAAGCACTCCGCTCACTGTCTCCATTGGCACTTCCACTGCATTATTTTTTACTCTCTCAAAGGTCACAGCAGAACACAGCACACTCCGCCATATCCAAGATGGCCACCAAACTGTATTGCACAAGCATGACTATTAGAGCAAGTGCAGTACAGTGCAGTAGCCATTTTGGTCATGGCAGGCTGTGTTGTGCTCTACAGTGAACACTGATTTTTGTTTTAAATTACACATATTCCCCCTGCCCAACCCTCCTTCTCAGCACCCCCTTCCCCCCCCCAGAAACATAACATTTGCTCTCTAGGTGCCCAATCCCCCAGTGCTGTGATTGTGTTCCACCATGACCTTTTTTCATATATGTTTTTTTCTCCCACCCAACCCTCCCTCTCAGCACCCAACACCCCAACCCTCCCCCAAAACAACAGTGATACTGGGGTGCCCAGTCCTCAAATGTTGTGATCAGGAATCATCTGCCATGATTTTTTCACCTGTAAAAAGAAAACCATCCATCAATGTCTTTTGCAGCCATTCCAGATCCTCCAACCCAATCCTCCAACTCAGCACACAACACCCAGCATCCCTCTCCCAAGTCCTTACTTACCTATAGTGGAGTCAAACACTGTAATCCTATTTGGACTGCAGACACATCTTCAGTCTTCACAGCAAGATCACAAACTGAAGAAACAGGTATGTGCTTCAATGTATTTCAATGGTGTTTTGAACTCACTGGCATAAATTGGGCATTTTTACCTAGTTCTGGCCCATATTTTCAACATGCATTTTTTACGCCCCCACCTAATGAACAGTTGCACTGACATTAGGCAAATCTGTCCCAAAAGGTGATTTTTGAAGTTCCTGTGTGAAATCACCTTTTGGGTAGGAGTTGACAATGTTCTCTGTCCTTGTTCATGAGGTGGGGTCATGGGAAAGCTATGTTAAAAATTTGATGTAAAAATATTTAACAAAATAATGAAGTTATGAGCATACATTGGATTTTATGAATGCAGGCTCATAACTTTTGTAATTCTCAATATTTTCACCCCAAATTTACAACATACTACAGCCATATCTGTACAGCACCTCATAAATGTGACAGCTTTCATTTTTCAACTGCTGCCCAAAATGTGTTTTTGTCTCCTGAAAGATGATTTTGCAGTCCCTGTGCAAAATCACCCTTAGGCCTGAAGTTGAACATTTTCTCTGCTCTTCTTCATGAGGCAGGGTCATAACAAGGCTATGCTGAAAATTTGGAGTAAAAATATTAAAAAACACATTTTCAATATTTTTACCCCAAATTCCTCAGATGCAGCCCTATCGACTTTAGCCAAAGCTTGTTTGAAAATTGGTTTACCCTGTTTTTATTTCAGCCTTTTAATAACCATGGAGAGAAACTCTGTTAGTTTGCTCAGAAACAAAATCACAATCAATTATTAGTTTAGCGTCAGCATTTTATCATATCAACCCCTTATATCAATGAAGGTTTTAATGCCACAGTACTTTTCAGGCATTGTCTTTCTTTCCTGGATTTCAGATTCGTGGACCTGAGTTCAAGCCAGTCCAAATCAAAGTCATCAAAAGGAAAAGAGTCCACTGGCCACTTGCTGCCCCCAGTGCTTCAGATAAGAAACCCTTCATCAGGGCGTGTGGATACAGTTGATCCCAGTACCTGGTTCTTCCGCACAGTTTTTTCAAAGAATGTCATCCTGCACCAGGGTCTATCTGCTTCCCAAATCTGCAAGTCCCTTCACAGGCATAACTCCCACCTTGACATCTGTTATATACTTGCCCCAATTTCCTAAGACCAAATGTTCTCTAGTTTTATCCTCCTTACATATGAAAATATGAAATAGCCAGCAGAAGAATGCCAATTTGTTCTATCATGTCTGCTCTGTAAATGATGCAGGGTCCATGGTTTATACCAATGATCACCCTCCCTCCATGTCTTACCTTCCCTCCTCTCTCCCCTTCTCTCTCCCATAAGTTCCCTCTGTGTTTGTTGCAGGCCCTCTTAAAGCCCCCAACTGTCTTTACTGAGACCTCCTCTTCTGGCAGCTCATTGCATGTGACCATTACCCTCTCCATATAAAAATGCTTCCCTACATTCCTCCTAAACTACCCCCATCAGCTTTAAGCTATGCCAGCTCATAGTTCTGGTTCACTCATTTTAAAGAGACCTTCTCTTTCCACTCTGTTTATCCCCTTCAAATATTTGAATGTCTTTGATATATCTCCCTCTCCCTCCTCTCTTCCAGGGAGCACTTCTTTTGGCTCCCAGCCTCTCCTCGTAGGATCTATTCTGTTACCCATCAATCATCTTGGTGGTTCTCCTTTGGACTTTCTCCAGTATGCTTATGTCTTTCTTAAGGTGAGGATGCCAATACCGTATGCTATATTCTAAATGTGGTCTGATGATTGACTTGCACAGTGGCAAAATGACCTTGCACCATGCACTACTGACTCCCCTTATGATACACCCCAGCATCCTCTTAGCCTTTGCTGCTGCCTTCCTCCATTGAGTGGTGTGTTTTAAGTCTCCAGTTATCATCACCCCAAGATCCTTTCCCTCCTCTGAAGCACCTACCCAAACCACCCAGGTAATACTCCGTCCTAGGATTCCTGGCCCCTATGTGCATCACTTTGCACTGTTTGGCATTGAATCCAAGTTGCCAGAATCCTGACCATTTCTCAAGTTTACTGGGGTCCTCACTCGGGTTCTGTATCCCTTCCTTAGTGTCCACCTTCCTACAGAGTTTGATGTTGTCTGCAAACAGGCACATCTTGCCTTTAATGCCCTCTTCGATGTCACTTATGAAGACATTATACAAGACTGGCCCTAGCACTGATCCCTGCAGACTCTTCTGGAGACCTCCTTGTTGCTGAAGAACTCTCCCCCCACCACTATTGTCTGGGTTCTGCCACTCAAGCAACTGCCTACTAGAGATGTTGCGAAGTTTTACTTTTCCATCGAAGTTCCAGCGAAGTTGCAAAATTCACCTTTGTGAATTTCTTAACGAAGTTCTCAGTTTGCAACTTCACCTAACTTCACCTGTAAAAGTGGCAATGTTAGGTGAAGTTAGGTGAAGATGGGTGAATTGAAGTCAATGCACCTAGAAAAACAGGGAACTTTGCGAAGCTGGCACTTCTCAAATTTCACCAACTTTGCAAATTAATTAATGGAATGAATTTGGTCCACTTTGCACATCTCTACTGCCTACCCACCTTACCCTTTTCTCCCCCACCCCTACATCCATTAGTTTCATTATAAGCTTCCTGTGTGGTACAGAATCCAAGGCCTTGTTGAGGTCCAGGTATATGATGTCCATCACCTGGCTTCTGGCCACCCCCCCTTGTGACCCAATTAAAGGCTTCAATCAGGTTCACTTGACATGATCTGCCAGTCACAAACCTGTGCTGTCTTCCATCTTGTAGACCATACTCCTCAATGTATCTCACCAGCCTTTCTTTTAGCATGGTTTTCATGAGCTTGCATACAATTGATGTCAGGCTGACTGGCCTACACTTCACTCCTGTGGAGAGCTACCACATATGCTGTTCTCCATTCCAGCAGCACCACACCCAACTCCAGGGATCTATTGAAGAGAAGAGCCAGTGGCCTCTCCAGTTCCTCTGCTAGCTCTTTCAGCTCCGTATGGTGTATGCCATCTGGTCCCGGGAATTTGTTCATCTTCGGTGCCTTCACCTTATTTTTATAGCAGTTCATCGCAATATGGCCTGGTTTATTATAGTAATAGCAAATAAGTCTTTGGGTGCAGATTTGTTACCCTTGTCAGAGTTCTTATCTAAGCTGGAGTTAAATCAGGTAAAAGAGGGCCTTACCATTTCTTGGCTGTTACTTTCCTGCTGCAGTGCCTGTCTCACCAGCTGATAGCCCTCAGCATAAGAAACAGCCTTTTCTCCAATTTCTGATCAGTGTTCTTTTACCCAAAGCTGCACGTCTGCAAGAAGGATGTTAATGAATTGCTCCATTGCAAATATGCAGATGATCTGTGGGATTTTTGCCCACTGGTTGGAGTCATTTAGTGAGGAGTTCTCTGAGCTGGGTGAAGGCTTCTCAAGGATTTTCAACTGGGTGATACTTCAGGGACTGGAATCTCTGCCTGTCAGTCCCTCCTGAGATGTAATATCTTTTAAGGACTTCTCTTTTCACAATGTCATAGTTTTCTGATTGTGTGGTGTCCATATTGCCGTAGGCAAGTTTGGCTTTGCCTGTCAGGTAAAGTACCAGCCTGATTGGACACTGCTGTTTTGGCCATTGGCAGGTCTGGCAATCTTTTGAAAAGTTGCCAGGTATGCACCAATGTCATCAGAGGGACACAGCTTTTAAATGTTAATGTCTTTTAAGCTGTTCATGTTTTGTTGATCTGCTCAGCCTATACTAGATCCTCCAGCTTTGGTAGCTTGTAAGGCATCCAGTCATTGCTGCTCCTGTCAGTGCATCTATCCTCTGTTTCTCTTTCTCTTTTTTTTGTATAGCTCACCTTTTGAATAATCAGACATGCTTTTAAGTTCTGTTCCTTAGTGGGTTTTTTTTTCCATCACTGGTGCCAGCTGTACAGTCTCAGTTTGGACTTTAATTTCAGCTTCTTGTTTTGCTGCCATTCTTCTTCTAATCATTCTTGGGCTTGCTGTTGCAGGATCTATAACTCTATTCTATGCTTTCCTGGTACCAGGACCAGTACCTCCAAACAAGACTCATGGCATAAAGTATGCACAGTGTAAATCCCACTGCTAACATCAACTGTTGTAGTGGCATAGGTCAGGAAGCATAGGCAGACTAGAAGAAGTTTTGAAATTCACAAGTTGCTTTTTATTATTGTTAATAACAATTAAATAGAAAAACATAAAGTTGTACAGGATAGCTCTCCTTAAAAGTAGTACAAACAAAAAAAAGACCTCAGAGTCTCCCCAGAAAAAAAAAAGCATTGCTCTCATTATATATATGGTATTTCTGCCTGACAATTCAAACTCTGCATCCTCTTGTTGTAAGTTACATCTCCTGGCTTTCACAAAATGTATCAAAATGTTGTCATTTCCTTTCCTGAATCTAGCCTGAAGAGCATATCTAATCTTAACAGGTGCAACAAAATAATACATTTTGTCCCAGAGGTTTTCTGTTGACAAATCTATCAACAATCTTATTGATGTCAAAATACATCTCAGAGTCAACTCCCTGTGTTCCAGATTAATATAATTTGTAACAAACCCAAATAGCTTCCTGCAATTATGTCAGCAATATAATTATATGCATTTGCAAATCAAGGGATCCCAGTTCCAAACAAAGAGTCACATATATTTTTTTTATAAAATGGGCACAAAATGTCTCACATTCTGATTGGCTAATAACAGTGTTTTAGCCATGTCCTTATCATGACAGAACTTCACAACTGGCACTACTTATGCCAGGCAATGCCCCATCACCACAGGTATCAATGTACTGACCAACTCAGCAGTTCCACAAGGATGACCGTGATCAACCACAATCTCCAAAACCAATGTAATGGTGGAACTGCTCTCAGTCCTCAGCCCCCCCTCCACACACACATATGGACAATATCTCTTTCGGTAATTCCCCTGAACATTTTTTTATGAAATGAAGTCACTCTGACCTGTGCACTTTTCTGTGGTTCCAGGCTGTGCTTAAAGCCAATGGCAGTGACCAAAGTGAGCAGTGCAGCTTTCAAATGAGGCTACAGAGTCCATTACTGTTACCAATCATGGGAGCATGGCACTGGCAGCAGCCTTGAAAAAAAAAAGATCAAACCCACTCCTCTACCGCTATTGAAATCCCACCCTCAACAATCCTGCAGTAGCTGCAATTTTTTTTGCCCATTTTATTAAGTTATTTTCACCTGTTAGAAACTGTTGATATGGTATAAATCAATAAAGTTTATTTAATTTCAAAAAAGTTATTTTAAGTACTCACACCAATTCCCATGTTGCACGTCCAGCTTTAGATATCACTGTTAAAGATTTCCTGACAGACACATACTATTTCTGGAATCTGCAGACTCCCCCTCTCCCTGTCTTCTCCTATAAATGGCAGCCACAATAATCAGGAAATAAAAAGGTGCACTCCATTAATATCAGCTTGAAAGTGAACCGAGCATGTTGTTCCACCTCACTGAGTCTTGCATTTTAACAACTGCGAAGCAGGAAATGGCTGCCTATCGCAGCCACTGAGACTCCCAGTAAAGCAAGTCATTTAAGGCAAAACAAAACAAGAAACTGATGTCAGGAGAGAAAGGTTTTAAAAAAGTACACACAAAAAATGCTTAAAATGTTATATCCTAGGAGGGGAGGGGGTCAAGAAACATCATAGTAAATGCATCACCCAATATGTGAAATGATATCTCCCAGTGGATGTTATTCAAACTGGGTGGATAATGTAAGAAAAAACAAAAAACACAACGGACAAAAAAATTTGGTTTTGAGTGTTTGTGGGTGGCTGCGGAGAGTGTACTGACACCAACCCCTTCTACTAAGTTTTCATTAAAAAGCTCTACTAATAGACAATGACAGGGACTACTTTTTAATAGTTTGTACTTAGCGGGTCAGATATTCAAAAGGGTTGCGCCATGAGCAATAGGGTTGCACCTGCGCAAGTCTGAACTTGCTCCATCCTGCGATATTCAGCAGGAGTCAGTTTCACCACAGAAAACATGCTGAGCAACAGCACAATGCAAATTGTTTATTGTTTATTGCATATATTCGGAATTACAAACCTTTGAGTCACAGACTCATTTGCAAAAGCTCCACGTCGGTTACAGGGGTGGAGGGGAGACGGAGTACAAGGATCAAGGATACATACATAGTAAGGCAGTATACAGGAGAACATACACACTCAAATATTACACTAACAATTCTGAACAGTGCAGTCCAGGCTTTATCTTAGTTCAGCAGAGACAGTAGAAGGCAACATTCAGGGTATCATTTGTTAGAGTAGGGGGGAGGCGTATTCATGGGGTCCATGGAGACCCTGTGTCAGTTTTTAATGGGGTTAGGTAGCATACTTAGGTGGACAGAGCTAGCCACAGGCACAGGTAGCGGACTCAGTTAGGTGGGCTTTGAGGCCTGCTTTGAATAGGGAGATGCTGTGTGTCTGAGTGAGCCAAGGAGGTAGTGCATTAAGCCAAAGAGGAGCACGGTACCAAAATGATCTTTGACCCATTGATGTCCTACAGTGGGGGGACCAGGAATGAGAGATTAGTAGCGAGTCGGGTATTGTGCCTGAAGGGGGCTGGTCTGATTATTGGAAGAAGGCCAAGTGGGGCGGTCTGAAGTTGTATTTTTTTTGCCAGGATACAGGTGTGGTACTGTAGTCTTTGTTGGAAGTTTAGTCAGCCCGTCAGGGCATGTAGGTCACATGTATGAGTTAGACGGTTGCTGCCGGTGACTAGTCGGCAAGCTTTATTCAGGGCAGTGTTAATAATGTGTAGCGCCGTGAGTTCTGCCGATCCATATATCGATATCCCATAATCAATTAGGGAGAGGATTGAGGTGGAGACTGCCAGATGCAAGGCCTGTGGGGGTAAACAGTGTTTAACTCGATAGAGGATTCCCACTCTTGTGTTAACAGTGGTGGAAAGAAGTTGAATGTGTCTATGGTAGGAGAGGGAGGTATCTAATGTGATACCCAGGTATTTGAAGTTAGTGACGTGTTCAAGGGGGGTGCCTTGCTTGTTTTTATTTAGTAGAGCTGATTGGCTGTGTGGGCTTTGTTGGTGCACAAATATCATGGATTTAGTTTTTTTATAGTTGATGATCAGGCGGTGCTCATCGAACCAAGATTCTAGCTCCCCAAAGAAACCCTGTAGGGCTTGCTGCAGGGTGCTAGGTCGAGGGTGTTTCCAGAATAGTACCGCATCATCCGCATAGAGAAGCATGAATGCATGCTGAACTGGAGGGGGAGGAACCATGCATAAACTGCACAGCCCGATATTCAGCTGGGCTGTGCAGAGTTGTGCAGGCATAACCCCCAACCTGCGTCTGCACAACTTTGAGCCAAAAAAAAAAAAAAAGGATCAAGTTGAGGGCCACCCACAGGTGAGCTGCTGCATTGCAGGGTGCAATACAGCAGCTTCCACCTGTGGCAGCCCTCAACCTCTCTGTGCCCCCCTCACCAGCCCAATCATGGGCAGCAATGTGTCCCCCCCAACACATCCCTGGTGGTCCAGTGGACCTATAAGCCCGTTGTGGGCTGGTAATGAAACACCCCCTCCCCGAACATCTCCTGGTGGTCAGTGGACTGATAAGCCCGATCGCAGGCTGGGTTTTCAAACACACACCCCCCACCTCGATCATTATCCCTGGTGGTCCAGTGCACGAAATTCCCGATTGCGGGATATGGTTGTCAAACCCCGAACACATCCCTGGTGACCTAGTGTCCCCCACCCCACCACCCATGAGCCCCCCTGCTCCCCCCTGCAGCTGGTGGTGGAGGCTTCCACCACCTGCCTCCCCACCGTCCATGACTGACTGCCCGATAGGACTGCGCGCAATGGTGCAGAGCAAGAGCCAATGGCGCCATCATACCTATAAGACAGTTCAGTTTTGTGAATGAAATTCATTCACAAAACTGGACTATCTGATACAGATGGCTGCGCCCATTGGCTCTGCAATACGCATCAAGCCCGGCCAGGCGGCAATCGGGCGGCGAACGGCTGGCGGGTGGAATGCTGCCGCCGCCCCAACTGCGGAAAGGCTTAGTGTGGGGCACCTGAGTGAGTGAGATGAGACACAAAGCACAGGGATGGTCGAGGCTGACAACTACATCCGCGTCCGGGCCTGTCACTGGACCACCGGGATATGTCAGGAGGTGAGGGAGCGTGTAGCTCCGGCCAAGACAGACTTATCGATCGACTGAACCTACAAGATATGACCGAAGGAGGTGAAGTGTTTCATGCTTCGGCCAGCGATCGAGCTTATCGTCCACTGGACCACCAAAGATGTTGAGGGAAACATACTTGCCTGCCTCGACTGGTGAGGTGGATGTTGAAGCTATGCCGCACGATAGGCCCAGTGGGGGGTGGTGGTGGTGGGGTTTTTACACTCTTTGCCCACGATTGGGCTGCAGGTGTCGCTCCTCGATGGCTGCTGCCTGGCAGGGTGCCAGGCGCAAGTCCGGATCGGGCGCACCCAGACAAGATGGTACGCAAATGGGGCCATAATCAGATGCAAATGGCCCCCTGCCTTGCATGAATTATAGCCCCATTTGCATGTCACCTTTTGAATATCAGGATTTTGCGCATGGCGCAATGGTACTTGCACCACCGCAAGTTGAATGCTCCACTTTGTCAACTTGTGGTGGCGCAAGTTCCTCTGCGCCATGCACAGTGGCTGTGGCTGGGGGGTGATATTCAAAGGAGTTGCTCAATAGCGCAACTCCTTTGAATATCGCCTTGGACACACCCCTGCGCAACTATTTTGCGCAGTGCAAGGGCTTGTGCCTATGAATAGCGCAGTTTGAATATCCAGCCCAGCATATTCTCTGGGGAGAGTGCACAGACACCATCCTCTTCTACTAAATTTTCATTAAAAAGCTCTGCTAACAGACAATGACAGGGACTACTTTTTATTAGTTTGTACTTATATTTTTTAATTTTTTTTTATGTAAATGCTGTATACACATTTTTTGTAAAAGAAACATCTTTGCAGGGGGTCCCATTTTATAAGTGCAATAAGACACCCAAAGGTGTGGGTAATGGCCTGGTAAAAGCACTTCCCAGGAACTAAAGGCACTCAGCACAAACGCCTCATGCCTCATAATGCACCTGGGGCGTGTTCTTATCAGGCCATAACCCACACCTCATTGTGTCTTATTGCTGACTTAACCACAGAGAATTAAGTGGAGAAAGAAAGAATAGAAATAGCAAGTGAAGGAAAGGAGATAATAGGGAGAAATTTTGGGGCTATCAGAGTGGCCCATTTTAAGGTGCCACAAGAAAATTATGTCTGTGCACTCAAACAGGAAAGAGACAGACAAGTGGCAGAATAGGAGATGACAAAATAGATCTTTGCTTTTAACTCTCCATAGCAAATGGAACATGATATTTCCCAGCCTTGTCACACTTTCTTCTGACACCATCTCTTTAACCACCCATTTAATTCCTCTGTCTCTTCCTTCCTTAGTCTATCACTCCATCACTTCACAAAGGTAGGATGTCAGAACAAGCCATGGAGGTTGAGTGTGCCTGTCATTTGTCCCTCAGTCTCTGAAAGTTCTGTTACACATGCTCCACAGGATGGTTCACCAGATTGCTTGCACCTGAGTGTATCAGCACTCCCAGTTCCCCCTCACTCAATGTTATTCTCCCTGCTCTGTCTATGTCCCAGATGGCTGATGACCCATGAAGGCACCTGACTATGCCCCACTCATTTTCCCCAACCCACCACTCCCTCTACTCCATTGATCATAGAATCTCAGACCACTAAGACTCTTCTATTTAACTTCTTCTTAATCTCCACCCTGGTTGCAACCAGGTCATCACTCCCACTTCCACTGACTGATCCAGAGTCCCCATGGTGGAGTCAGGTACTTAGTGGAGTCAGGCAATCCCTTCACTCTACAGAGGGAGGATGTCAGAACAGGCCAGGAAGGCTGAGTATGCATGCAGTTTGTCCCTAAGCTTCTGCAAGTTCTGTTTTACATGCTCCACAGGATGGTTCACCAGATAATTTGTACCTGACTGTACCAGCACCTCCAGCTCCCCCTCACTCTTTGCTATTCTCCATATTCATCTATGTCCCAGATGACTGATGTCCCATGAAGGCACTTGACTATCTCCCTCTCCTCCTCCCCCACCCACCACTCACTCTACTCCCCTGATCATAGAATCCCATACCACTAAGACTCTCCTATCTATCTTCTTCTTAATCTCCCCCCGGTTGCCACCAGGTCTTCACTCCCACTTCCACTTATTGATCCAGAGTCCACCTGGTGAAGTCAGGTACCTGAGTTTTCTCCAGGGGTGCAAAGTTGTTTGCCATCGGAATGGTGTGGTGTTAGTTGACCTCCTTGTTGCTTCCCCTTCCATCTTACCCTCCCTCACAACTCCCTATGCACCAGTGAGCCTCTGGAGAGTGGGGGTATCAGCTGTGGGTTACAGGTGAGCCAGTGCCACTGGAAAGATACTGTAGAATTGAAAAGTAATGCATTTGTTTAATTTAGTGATCCAAGGCTATGCGACTTGTTAGCTGCAGTTAAAGTTCACTATCCTGTACTTCCATATAAAGAGTCTGACATGGATCACTAACTTTGCTGTTCGGTTAATTTAGTGGGTCTCTTTCTACAGTGAACATAGCAAGACTTTTTTTTTACAGTGAAATAAATCAGTTCTATAATATCACTTCCTTCACTGCTATCAGCTGGAGCTCTGCAAAGATCCTGCAGATAGGCAGTGATCCCTCCACCAGAGCATAACCTTGGAGAAGAGTGTCTCACAGTCCCTGCAACTGACTTGCTCTCTAGTAAACTACATGTGCTTTAACTGGCTCTACCCTGCAACTGTCCCTAATGCACTGCTACTGAAAGCAAAAATAAAATAAATATGGGAAAAACCTGTTAGTGCTATCCTAGTTCATAGGCCCTTTCTCTTTATCTGCCTTGGGAGTAAAGTTGAAGGGGTAGGGGGACCTTTAGCTGACTCTACCCTCTGCTTTCCCTAATTCACTGCTTCTGAAAGCAGAATTAAATGTTGCTAGGGACAAGCTGAGACTGATTCCCTAGTGTACTGGTTCTTCACCTTTAGCTGACTTAGCTGCAAAGTGGAAGAGGGATGGTAAGTTTTAGTTGACTGTACTCCTCTACTCTCCCTAAAGCACTGCTTTTGAAAGCAGAAACAAAATGGACCTGGCCCCTTATAAGTATCTTGTGGCTTTGCCATTCATGAGTTTTCGGTCTTACGACTCACTACTGGAGATACATGTCTTATTCCTCTGCATTCCATTATGTATTCTATGCATATAGTAAGTCAAAAGAAATATTTTTAGAAAAGAAGAGGAAAAGACCAAAAATCTAATTGGAAAAAATTCACTGAAGTACATTTTTTAGAAAAAAAGTTTTGAGAAAGTGGAAAAGGAGAGAAAAATAACAATTGTAAAGCAGAAAAATATATACAAAATATAAAGAAAATAAAGGCTACACATACTACTTATCAAGTTTAGAAAAAAAACTGCTGGCTCAAATCTCTCCAAAAAACTCAGTGCTATTCAACATACAAAACAAACTGAGGAGCAGATCTGTAACCATCACACTACAGTGTCAGAGCTGCAAAGTAAAACTGCACACAATCTTTATGCATATGGAAGTACCATGTGATTTATGGGGACTTGCTTACCAAGCTTCTTTCTGAGATTCTCAATCAAGAAAAACATTGCCTTTTCTCACCTTATGGTGAAGTTCTCTGCAGTCTACTATTGTGAAGTACTGTATATAGGTAAAGCAGCTGTGATGAGGTTGCAAAGTTGGTTAAGAAACTTTGCAAACTTTGTGACTTGATTCAAATGTGGCCACTTTGCCTGAACTTTGTGGCTGAATTAAAACTTTGCAGCATCTCTAATTAAGGTGCATTGCCCCGCAAACCCTTACATTGGAGGGGATTTTGAAGAAAGTGCTGACACAGATGTGGGAGCATGATCGTCCCTTGTCTGCATCAGCTGAAATGCCTAGAGGCAAGGGTGCTCAATTTTTAAGGAGCACTCATTGTTTGAGACTATTTCTGTGCTTTACAACAACTGGCAAAAAAAATGCTGCATGTGTCATTTCTTTTTCACCAGTGCAAACATTTTGAATTTACTGCATCCAGTTCCTTATCTAATTGATTGCCTACTGTAAGTGCAGATATAATTCCCCTTTAAAAATAGGACTGGTGGATCTGTAATAAATCCACTTTATCCACTCAAGCAGACAGACAGAAACACACACACACACACACACACAATCTGAAACTATAGATTATTGTAAACATACCATTTAAGCTAAACTGTGCTCTCCAGCAGGTCCAGGTTATAAAATGCCTCTGTGATTTCTATCACTCTAAATTTTGTTTCATGCTGGCAAAGCAATGCTGTGGATTGCATGGTGTTAATCTAATAAGCTACAGCAGTGACATTCACAATACTGATATTAGTCTACAACAAATGACTATAGGCAAATTATTAAAGAGTCCTAAGTAAATCACATCAGCACTCATTTTTCACAATTAAATATCAACATAGCATATTTACCGGTATCAAATATAATGTTTGAAAATAACTTTATAAATGTGGTGTGAAAACCACATAAAACACCATTGTCTTGTTATAATGAATGTGAAAGCACTAAAAACACAGAATAGAATTTTAATAATGGGATAGGAATCTGAACTTGTCCTTTCAAAATAATCTCTTTTTTGGTTCAGTCTGGAGAACAAAAGAACTAGTCCCAAAACTGAGCAAGGGAGGAAATTCCACATTCCAGCTGCACCATCTGCTTTCCTAAAGGTTAAAATGATTGGAAATAAAGGGCAGAGCCACACACTGCTCCATAGGCTGTCACCAAATGTCCTTCAATAGACCCTCTGCCTCTTGAGACTTTGATCTCAGTCCATCTTCTGAGGGCAGAAAGGCAGGGCAACTTGTTAAATAATGCAACTTGTGCAATCTCCCAGACATATAACAAATTAATCAGTCTCTGAATCCACATTTTTTGAAGACTTGTGCATTTTTAAAGAAGAGGGAGTAATTGTTTAGTGACTCGGTGCCATTGATTTTCATTATGGATGGGGCTTGCTAGGTCTGTGTCAGGTCATCAGGGAGTGATAGCCTTTGCATAGTTAAATAAAACCGAAAAAAAGCCACTTGTTCAGGATTCACAAGGGAAAGTTTTGCCTTGAACAAAGTTTTGTGACCTTTTCTGGAAGATGACTTTTTTCTTCTTTCTTTATTTTTCATGACTACGATAAACTGCACCTTGATACCATAGGGCATATGAAGACATTTTCCATTTTTCCTTTTTGCTAAAAAATATGTACAGCTTAGATAATATAAGATATGCAAAATGAGATTTCTTTTTATTTAAATGTTTCTGTTAAAATAAAGTGACACATTCCTATTGCTTTTACTTTGCTGACATGCAGGGGATATATTTTATGATCATTTAGAGATGCTTGGGGCACATGGGCTCTGCCATTAAACTGAGTTTCTCTGCAATGATGTACTGCATATATGTGTGTGTGTGTGTGTGTGTGTGTGTGTGCATGTGCATATATCTATGCAATGCTCATGAGGACAAATTACAGCAATATTTTCAATACTTTGAGGGTAGTCAGCACTAGAGTGAGAATATTTATTTATTTATTTAGTTTTTGTTGACCTGGGTAAGTGCACTAGACAAATCCTGCCTATTTTCAGGCACGACCAAGGGGAGGGGGATACAGATGAATGCCAACTAACCTTGAACCAGATTAAGCTGTTGGTGGTATTTTTAGTGAAAGAGGGAAATTTGGCCAGGACACAAGGGAAATTACCCTACTCTTTTCAATAAGTGCCATGGGATCTTTAACATCCACCTGAACTACCACCAGTCCAGGCAGATGAGACCTCGGTTTAACGTCTCATCCTAAAGGCGGCACCTCAGAAGTGCAGCACCCCTCTCATGCTGCACTACAGTGTCAGTACTGGGATATTAACCCAAGTGCCAGATGTGGGAACTGAACCCACAGCCCTCTGATCTCCCAGCCTCAGAGGCGAGTGTGCTACCTATTGACATATCATGCTTATCCTCACTCTAGGTCCACTTATCCCGTACTGGCAATGGATGATCTAGCCATTTATCCACACAGTAAGCCCACAGTGACAATGGAGGTGCAGTTGAGAATTAGGTTGATACTCTTTATTGTCCAGTGATGTTTTGCTTTGATAACATTACTGCTGAAGATGGCCACTGTACAGTCAGGACACAGGATTTTTTTTCTTGCCATGGTATAATAAAATGTGTAGCATAAATCAAATGTGCTATGGTGCTAATGAAAATATCACTTATATTTCCCTTATTCAGTGACAAGCCTCACAGCTTTCCATAAGGTCAATCTGCATGCAAAGAAACTGTCAGCATTATTTTCATCAAGGCCATGGCATATACAGTATATATGATATGTCACGGCCCCAAGAGAACTATCTCTGATATTTTTCATGAGTGCAGTTTGACCTTATGACATCTTGAGTGGTGGAGCCAAAAGTAAAACCAAAGGTCAAACAGCACAAGTGAGAAATATCAAAGACATTTCTCTTCGGGCCATGGTATACGTGTTTTATCTAGTGCTTGTTCTTTGTTTCATGTTTTCTTCTTATTTTGAAATCTTACAGTTATTTTTCTTCTCCCATTCTCCAGTGCTGTTTTTGGATAGCAGAGTGGTGCACAACACACGATGCACATGATAGTTTTGTGTGCTTTAATGCATCAGCATGTTTAGGAAGCTTCAGAGTGCTGTGAATCAGGTGGACCAAGAGGGACGGTTAGTGCGAGGAGCTGCACATCTCAGGGAAGCTGTTGGATCCATGACAGCATCAGAATCAATAATGTACTGAATGGGGGAGAGTCAGGGATGTGGCAGGAGGTATGAGAAGCCATTTTGTTTGTGGCACCAGTGGCAGTAAGAAGGGGAACATAGAGTCAGTATGGAGTAACTTGATTGTAATGAATGAGTTTGGATTATTATTTTGTAGTGTTAACAACAAGAATGTGTAAATGGGAGAAAATGAATGCAAAGTGTGTGAGTCTGAGCTGAGATGAAAGTGATAGGTGGGAGACAGCACACAAGTGAATATTTCAGTTCTAGAATTAGAACTATGTTGCTCGTGCTACTGGCACCAACAACCAACACCTACAGTGAGAATATTTCTGCTCAGGGGTACCTAGGGTGCATTTCCACTAAGTGTGAAGGAAGAAAATATATCACTGATAAGTGTCAATTAATATCCTCAGAAGCATTGAATAAATAGAGAATAATGAATACCCAATTATCAGCAACAAGCTATTTAGTTTATCGAGAGGTTGCCCATGGTGATCATTTGAACCTCGAGAGCATAGCTCAAGAGGTTTGGTCACCATGGGCAACCTCAAGATGAACTAACCCAGCTAGTTACCGATTGTTGGGTATTAATTTTTTTTTATAGTGTAGGATTCCAACAGCTACTAAAATGAATACATTGCATGAGAATTTGAGAGACCTACTCTGTTTTTTAATTCACTGTGCCGCTCTCCTTCTCTCTTGTTTTCAATGTGCTGGTAGCTTCCTGGTTGTATAACATGCATGCGTTAGCGCTTTCGATGTTGTTATGCTGTAGTAGCTATGTAGTTAGTGCAGCATAACAGCTATGATGACATAGCTACTACAGCATAACAACAATTCAAAAGT
Organism: Neoceratodus forsteri; assembly: GCA_016271365.2. Classification (NCBI taxonomy): domain Eukaryota; kingdom Metazoa; phylum Chordata; order Ceratodontiformes; family Ceratodontidae; genus Neoceratodus; species Neoceratodus forsteri. The sequence continues at coordinate 949,657,569 of CM057453.1, read as the reverse complement.
GATGGATTTCTATGAATAACCATGTTCCATCATACACTATATATTATACAGGCACGGCTGTGCCTGTACATTATGGTTGAGTAAGCACTTTAATATTAAGCCTCCCTTTTTGCACCTTAAAGACCTAGTGTACTGCCTGGAAGCTGCCTGCAATTAATTGTAACTTTCAGATGCAGTCACCAGTCATTTCTTGTATCTCAAGTATTTATTCTTTTATGTTTGCTAATTAGAAAATTTTTCACCTGGCAGTACTGGGGTGATGTGTGGAGTAGCACTGTCTGGAGGGAAAAAAAAGTCAATTCTGTTCCTCCCACTACATCAACACTGAACCCACACTGACGATGACATCACTAGTAACCAATGAGAACCATTTCTCACTGCCAGGTTTCACTTTCACATGAAGCAGCAGGGACTGGCTCTCCCTGGTTACTAATGATGTCACAATTTCCTATATTTTGATTGGTAGCTTGTAAAAGTCACTGCTCAGGCTACAAGGATTATGGTGCCTTAAGGTGTTTGGTCTCATTTCTGATGATGTAGTGGGAGGAACAGAACTGATTATTTTTCCTCCAGACAGAGTGCTGCCCCACACATCACCCCAGTACTGCCAGGTGGAAAATCTTCTAATTAGCAAACAGAAAATTAAAAAAAATACTTCAGATACTGGAAGTGATAGCTGACTGCATCTGAAAATTATTATTAATTCCAAGCAGTACACTAGTTCTTTAATAACTCTTCCTCGTTCAACCTATTTACTTGAAATCTGGACAACACAGAGCTGGAGCTAGGATCACTGAACACTGAAAACTTTGTGGTAATTGATCCACTGGGGAAAAGTTATAGAGGTCCAAAGGACATAAAAATGACACAGTTAAGAAATGTGTTTTCTCACATATAACCAAGGTCTCTGATTTACAGTGATTAAAAATAATGAAGTTTCATTTTCAAGATTTGAAATTCCAGGAATTGCACTGGTGATTGTTAGTCTAATTTCTACTTTTACCAGGATTGTGCTGTCATTCTTTTAGCATTGGTATAAATGACCAGAATAAAAAAGGCTTCATAAACACAGCAATAAATGAAGCAAATTGAAAATAGTACAGGAAACAATTAGGAAAAAAATACAAGTTCTACTGATTTACTAATCTGGTATAAAATACCAAATTCTGTGAAATTCTTTATTTTTACTGTTGCGCAGGCAGTCCATATTCTGGAATTTTACTGCATTTTCTGGTAAAAACTGAAAGCCACTGGCCTTACACACAGGCTTTGAATCCTGAAACTTACAGGTTTGATAGAGTTCGGTCCAGAGTGCATGCTTTTGTGTTTTTAATCTCACAAACTAATGTAGTTTTTAAAGTATTTAAGAAAAACAGCTACGTTTCTGAGCGGGCGTGATTAGAAAAATAAGTGTTCTAAGGATAATCAAATTTATACCACCACATGTCTCAATGTGGTCATTTCACAAAAATGTGTATGTGTATGATGGAAGCAGGGCTATCCTGATACTGCAAACAGCATCTGTACAAGTTTTTTCTACTCTTTGTTCAGTGGGGGTGGAGCTATGCATCAGTGTACAGCCAAGTCCTGCGAAATGAAGTTGTGCATGATTTCTCATAATGTTTTAGCCCTTTGGCCACCATTACTTGCATTCATGGCCTTTACCTGATGCTGGGTGGCCCAAGATCCACTGTGAGCTAAAAGTAACAGTCTCAACACAGGGGTGCCCATCCCCGGAGCTGGTTAATTTCCCCTCCTTTTTTAATTCCTGACACCAGAGTGCCAAATCCCAGGTGTCAGTTCAGTAAAAATCCCCCTTCTAGACTAAGATACTGACACCAAGGTGCCCAATCCCTGGTGCTGGCTGCATAACCTGCTCAACTCCACCTGAGAAAGTATGCTACACCAGGGAGCCCACCCTTGGTGCTGTTAAACATGAAACTGACACCAGAGTGCAAATCCCCAGTGTCAGTATCTGTAACACAAAAATGTTCCATCTGTATCATTCTTTTGACACCTATAATAAAGAAAGCAGTCCATTGATGTCTTTTGTGCGGGTGACACCTTTGTCTTCCCCCACATAACCCCCCACTCAGCACCCACCACCCCAACCCCTACTTCTTACTTACCTGCTATGGTCTAACGCTGTAAAGCTCTCTGAACCAGAGAAAAGTCTTCTTATTCAACACAGGACCAAGAACTGAGGAAATCAAGTAAGTGCTGTAAATGTATTTCAATGAGTTTTGTACTTTCACTCTCAACGTAGACATTTTTTTAATATTTTTACTACAGATTTTCAACATTGCATTTTTGGGACCCCACCTCATAAACTAGATCCCATAAAGTTGCCAACTCATTTTGGCTGTGGCAATTACATCCCTGCAACAAGGTGACAGTGAAAGGGGTGATCTTGATTTAGATCACCCCTCACTCATGCCGTCTTTTGTGCCCTCACAGTTTCTATCCCCTCTGGGGCATGCCTACCCCAGAGGAGGTTATGTTTAGTTTTTGGGGTGCCATGGCAAAGCCCCCCACAAAAGCCAACTGTTTCAAGGGAGGGTGCTTTGGCACTGTAACTCCCTGGAGACAAAAGACTGACCCTGTAATGCCAGGTGACATTTTGTCTGTACCATGATCGGCATCAGCATAATGAATGTTGCCATGGCATGGCTGAACCCTCATAAACAAAGTAGGTGATTTTTTTCAAACCTGGAGAAAAAAGGGATTTTTGCAGTTGCTCCACAAAATCATCTTTCAGGTGGGATTTGAACATTTTCACCTGCAATGTTCATGAGGTTGAGTCATAAGAAGACTATGTTGAAAATTTGGGTTAAAAAATATAAAAAAATGTATATGAAAGTTTTTGGTACTCACTCATAACTTTGATCATTTTCAATATTAAGACCTCAAATTTTCAACATAGCAATTTTTTTATACTACCTCATTAACAAGACAGATGTCATTTTTCAAGTCCTGGTCAAAATTTGTTTTTGTACTTTGCAGTGTGAAATGATGTTTCAGCCTGTATTTGAAAATGTTCACCTACCAGATCCATGCAGTGGGTTTATAAGAAGACTGTATTGACAATTATGGATCAAAATATAATATATATATATATATATAATGGTGCCATGACATTTTACAGTGCTCACTCACAAATTTTCAACATAGACATTTTTTTTTCACACCAATTCATGAATGTGATAGGTGTAATTTTTCAAATCCTGGCCAACATGTGTTTTCACACTTATGGCACATAATGTAATTTCAGCAATAATTTTATAAATGCCTCCTGTCTCATTCAGAAGGAGGGGTGGGGTCATAAAAAGACTGTGTTGAAAATTTGGTATCAAAATGTTACAAAAAAAAAATGAGGTAATGTTGTTTGCAGGGACAGCTGTTGATCCAGTAGGAAGCATGTTGCCATCCCATGTCAGTGACCTGAGTTCAGGTGTGAGCATAGTGAGCTAGCTGAGTAGGCTGAAGCTGTTGAGGGAGGCACTGCATCATATGGCACCAGTTTCAGCCTGGAGAGGGACAGGCCACTGTCCTGTGCATAAATGACACCTTTTTGTGGCTTGGAGAGCCTTTCCTCACTAGGGGTTGACCTGCATGTTGGGGCTTGATGAGCCAGGCCCATGCACTGAGCTAGGACTGTCTCCACTATTATATTTATTGCATTTCACCCAGGCCCCAAAGAGACCTGCACAAATGAGAATATGATTCCACTATCAGAATAAGATTGGAAATTCACTGCAAAACCAAAAAAAAAACTACATTAATATAGACATTAGAGATGAACAACACAACATGCACAAAGTATGGAAATAAAAAAAATATGTTGGTTTTTGGGACTCCAGAGTATTTTTTTATTTTAAAACTTTGTTTTTATTAATGTTTGGTGATACAAAGATGAGTATCCTAGATCATAAATACATAGGATAAAAATTATTGCCATTCAGCATAGTATTGTTTGCAATATCAGCAATGTAAATCCTTCTGTCCCATTACTTCATTACAAGTTATTGCTGGAGGAGGGAAATATGAGAATACCAATTGTTCTACTATATAAAAGGATTGGTGGGTAAATCTCTCAAACAAATAATGAGTAAAGCAGATATATCTATACCAGCTATTTAATGGGAAAGGGCTGACCAGGCTTCACAACCTGAATAGTCTATGTCTTTGTACTATGCAACAAAATCTGGCTGAAGCTGGGCTATGTAGGTAAGCCAGATGGTTCACCTGTTCATAAGAACAGGAGTCTTATCCTGCAATTTGGCTGTCATGCTCTCCATACTATATATGTCATATATTGTGTCCTCCCAGCTTCTGATCATTGTGGGGGAGGGATGGCTGAAGCCACAGTCTAGTAGTTACTTTTTTGCTGCAGTGAGAAAAATACTAATTAAATATGCCTGATGTCTCTAGGTTACCTCTTGGGGCAAGTCCAGCAACACCGCCATGTCTGGTGCGAGACTTCCTAAAGTGGGAAAAATCTATTTTAGCATTCTTTCCACTCCATCCCAGAAATTAGAACACATAGGGCATAACCAAAAGATATGTGCATCTGTGGATACCACAAATCTGCAATGTCTTCAGCAGGAGGAATCTCCCATTGACACATATTTAGTGGTGATTTGCAGGGTTCAGAAGAATCTAACCACCACCCTCTATCCAAACTCTCGCCATCTATATGAGCCAGTTACTCAATGCTGTCTTTGCTAGATCTTAAGCCAATCCTCTGGGTAAGTTCTACCATCAGCTCTGCCTCCAATTGGTTTGGACCCCTTCCATCAAAGTAGTTGGAGAATGAGTCATAGTTTTATAAAAATTAGACATCAGATGCCTTGGGGATGATTCTCCCTGCAGTTGCACAAATAACGGAAATAGTGGAGGGATGAGCCAAGAAGACACACCTAGACCCATAACTGTGTTTAAATAGTGACAGATTTGTAAATATCTATAAAAATCATTCTGGGGGAGGGAATATTCCTCTTGAAGCTGGGAGAAGGATTTTAAAATGCCATCATTATAAAATTGAAAGACGTTATTTAAGCCCCTCCCAGGTCAGCCTCTAAAACCATGGTCTAACCTCACTGATATGAACTTTCAATCAAAGGTCAGAATCCCCATCCATTTGGCACCCAGCTCATTTTCAGGCCAACATAAAAAGTGGGCTCTACGATGCTAGTTAGACAACCCTTTTGTCGACTGGCATCTCACTAACTAGAATCATGTCAACTGCAAGTTGTGGTTTACCTGATTCCAGTGTGTCTCCTGGTCCATTGTTTCTATTGGGGGGCTTCACCACCTGAACCCCCATGTGGGGGGGCTCTTCACCCCACCCCCCCATCTATAGGATTCTCAACTCCAGTCAAAGTTGATTCAGGCCAAGGTGCAAGACTGGGGGACAGTATACCCCTGTCTCAGACACACCAACACAGTGACCTGTCAGCAAAATGTCAATTTTGCCAACAGGGATGTAGTTCACTGTGCTGGTGTTGATGAATGTGGGACATACCAAAAAAGTGTACCAATGTTTTATTATTTCCATGTATACAGTGATTTAAATCCAGAGTGATCTCCATAGTTTGGCTGAAGTATTAGTACCCCGTCCAAGTGATGAGGAGAAATAACTCATTCCACCTGTGCCCACAATGGCAATGCTGCAGGCTCCCCAAACCAGTGTGACATATCAGTGAGTGCTGCTGATAAAGCATATTTATGAAGGTTAGGTAAAGGCCAATCCACCCATTTCTTTGGGTAACTAATTTTCTCAAAGTGACACGGAGTCTACTTCCCTGCCAGAGAACAGATGCTATTATTCTGTTCCATCTAACCATTTCTTTCTCATTTGGACAAAATGGAATATTTTGCATTAGATATACAGTAAGATCCTTGGGAGGATATTCATTTGAACTGACCGAAAGCTGGTTTAAAAGTGATAATGGAAGACGATGCCATCTCTGTAGATCAGCTTTAACCTGTTGGTAGAGCAAATTATAATTGTGGGTGAATGCACTGTGTGGGTCTGGAGTAATATCTATCCCAGATAGGTAATATGAGACCGATTCTATTTAAATGGGCATATTCTTATCAAAGTTGGAGAAAGGGGATTCTGCACCAATAATACCTCTGTTTTGTTTTTGGATGATTTTGTAGCCTGTGGTCTGCTCTGTAATGGCTAATCTATTTTCCAAAGCTACTAATGATGTTTCTAGTTTAGTTATGTGCATTACAGTAAAAGATCAGTTCAATATGCAGTTAAGGTCTCCCCCTAATGTCAACATACCCTGTGTATGTGAGACAATAGAATCTATATTGCAGTGGATGAAAAAGGCATCACTACCTGGTGGAATGAAGATACTGCACTCCATTAAGGTCTGGCCCTGTTCCAAACCTGTTACCAAAGCCAGATGTCCTTCCTTGTCTGTATACTGATTGGTAATGACAAAGGGGGAGGTCTTAGGAATCAAAATATCTGACCCCCTATGTCTGCAATGCTGGTAGGCTGATTCTACTATCTGGGTAATGCCAAATTTTAAGAGTTTCAGATGCTTGGTAGAGGATAGGTGTGTTTCCTGTAATAACAGGAGATCTGGTTTAAATTTCTTTAAAGCTGTTAGGGTCCTGTATCATTTAATTGGTATGGTAGCCTGTTCACTTTGTGAGATACTATCATAAATGGATGACCCATAGATCCAAAAAAAGAAATCCCCCTTATATGTCCCTCCTTCCTCCTCAAGAGAGTGAAGATTGTCTATTAAAAGATGAGGATATACCAAAATCCACCTAACTGCCATCTCCAACTGCATTCCAAATAAGCTATTGTTTCTGGTGGAGCAATGCCACAGACAGAAGATTATAAAAACAATTGTGAAAGCAATATCAGATCCTCTCTTTGTACCCAAAACTGGTAAAACATGAAAACAAACTGGGAATCAAACTTGTGAAGCAAACAAAACAATGCTGCCCTTCGGCAGGATATAAAGTGAAAACTTCAAAGGCCAACTGGGCCTACCACTATTACACCCAGTTTGGGAGAGTGAAAGTACTCCTCTCACTGTGGAGAGTAATGAACAAACTAACTGGACTTTGATAGACAGAGATGTTAACAATAACATCTCACACCAGAGCAGACAAGAAATCCACAATCGGGGCTAGACATTCCCTAAATTGAGAATGCCTCCCTTGGTGTTGACATGACTTCATAATATAGGAACAGGAAAGGGGAGGACAAAAAAACAAAACATTATTAATATCCAATACAAGGGGGAGAAATGGGAGAAAGACATTCGTGTAAGGGATGGTTGGGGAAAAAAGGTGCTTCATCTCCATATGGGTGCTAAAGTTCCCACTCTTTCCCCACACAGCCCTCATTGTTCATCCAAAGGTAAAGGCTCATCTAACTAAAAGGTGGTATTGATCACTCCTACGTCTCTCTGAAATTGTACAGTGAACTCAAGCCCTGCCACAACATACTCCCCAGTCACCTTGTGACTATATATAACTAGTGCCTTGAAAACAGAAAAAAAGAAAAGCGGGGAAGGGCTAATAGTGCAATAATTGGTGTTAGGAAGTCCTTGAACTAGCTCTGAAAATTTTTAAGTCCACAATGTCCACGTATTAGAATTATATATGCAGTTCCAATTATACAAAACCATTTAGAAGTCCTCAACTCCAACTAGATAGCCTCAGAAAGAGGGAAGCCTCAGGCCCAAAGATCATCAGAGCAGCCCACAGCCTATGGGTGCCTCAGCCACCATCCCAGTAGAGCAGGGGTATAGGGTGATAGACCTCAATAGGGAACCAAAACATACGAAGTCCCCCCCATTGGGGAAGGGAAAGAGGAGACCCCACCGACACCCTGCCCAGGAGATCAAGGACTGAAAAAGAGGGAAAGGCCCCCATGCGGTCCAGCATAGCCATCCAACCCAGACCCCCAATCATCAAAGCATACTCACAGAACTCAAACCCCACCCCTCCTCTCAAAAACCTTTAGGTGCAGCAGAAGCCCTGGTGGCCACAAACCCACCTCCCAGCTCTCAAGCCATTCTCAATCCTTATGTGTGTACTAATCTACCAGGCCTAGCCCTATTTATTGGGAGCCTGGTGCTCTGGAAACCACAGATAACAAGACCAATCAAGGTCCCACTGTCCACTGCTGCTCCAGGATCAATTCACCACCATTAACCTCATATCAGAGCTATGTGGTGAACATATTTCAGCCTCAAGTTCTACCCTATATAATGGGTGTGACAAAATTGTGAGATCCATACACTGAGGCTCAGAACCCCAGCCCACAGAGCACCACCACCCACTTAATCCACTAAGGATTAGTCTCATTAATAATGAGCGAGAGAAGCTCGGACCAGGGCACATCCCTATTTAACAGGAATTCATCAGACCAGTCATCCCCCCCTCCCCACTGACCACTACTATTCTCCCCCTATGGCTCTGAAAGTGCCAATTCTGAATCTAGAAATTGGCCACCACCCAGGCCCTGCCACACCATCAATAGAAAGTTCCTTCAGGGCCATTGGGAGAGGGGAAGACAAGGTATTAAGGGAAGCTAGGGAGCCTGAGCCAAACTAACCTGATCCACCCATTAGGACTCCTTGCAAACACCCCCAAATAGGCCTGCAGAGCCCAGGCACAAGACGCCCCCCCACCCCCACCAGTGAGAGATAGGCCCGCTAATGCCCCGGGGTTGCTGGGCTACCCACTGCGACCAAGTTGATGTCTTTAATGAAGTCCCTCATGTCTTCTGGCCAGAAAACTGTTGTAAAAGTTTCTTAATGGAATCCAAATTGGATTGTTGCACTCCCAGGGCCTGTGTTGAAGTACTTCCTGAAGAGTGGCTTGACGCTGTTCTTTGTGGTAGGGCTACTAGAGCTGGAATGGCAAAGCCTCTTTTCTTCAAGTCTTCCAATGCTTCCGATGCAATGTTATAATTTTGTTGGTCTGTGGTGTATTGCACCAGCAACCTAGCTGGGTATGGAGTGCAAAGTTTTCACTTGTTCTGGTGAAGGATGGGGAACAAGGGGATGTATTCTCATCTACGTCTCATTGAATCCGGGGCATAATCATTGTGAATAAAGAGCCAAGAATCCCCATAAAAGACTTTGCCCTGTGCCCATGACATCCTCAAGAGCAGTTCTTTAGTCTGATAATGGAGGAAGTGAACAATAATGGATCTAGGACGTGCATTAGGACTCAATGGCTTAGGTCCAAGGGCTCAATCTCAAGCTGGAAATCTTGATCCAATGTGAGGGAGGTACAAAGGAGAGTTTCAATGAGATCCTGCATGTCTGATCCCTCACTGTTCTCTGGAACAACATATATTCAGAGATTCCGGCATCTGTGCCTATCCTCAGTATCTTCTTGATGCTCTGTGGTGAGTTGGCAGATATTTATAATTTGCACCACAGTAGTCTGTAATTGAGAAATGCAGTAGACCTACTTGGTAGAGTCTTTTTCAAATGACACGATTTTCGATGACAATGTTATGAGCTCAGTCCAGAGCGATTTGTGGGATTCTTTAAAAGTATGGAACTCCTCTTTAAATTCTTAGAGCTTGGATAATATTTGGTTGAGTTTATGGTTCATTTTGTTATGTTTCTTCGAGCCTGATGTAGAGGATCTAGAGGTAGGTAGTCGGGATGGCTTCTTCGAGTGGACCAAGGCCTCAGAATTGGAGACTTCAGGATCTGTACCATTGTCTACCTGAGTGAGAACACTAAATTTGTTATTCCCTCCTTTGGTCTTGCTGTTAGCCATGTCAAAGTGAATTGTGTAGGTCAAAAATGTACGACACATGGAAGCTGAGCTCAGCCCCTGGGCAGCTATTAACTCAGAGACGGCACCAGAAGTCGGTCCCCAGTGTCTTTGTGAATAAATGGTGGGGTGTTCCTTGAGAATGTCAATCTTAATGCTCACCCCCTCTCCTGAGCAAACAAAGTCAGACATGATCTCTTTTCTTCACACAGGGCCCTCAGCACCCTGCATGAAGAAACCTATAACAGATTCTGTTGGTAACATTAGATGAACCATACTTGTCTACCTCTGACGATTGTATCACTATGAGTCATTAGCTTGGAGCTGTAACTTGTGCTTCAGAAAGGAGACGATGGGCTGGGGGAGAGGTACATTAGGGTTGATAACCTCAAGTAAGAACCCACCACTGATTCATCAAGACTACAGAGACCTAAGACATTAAAGGAAAAGGCCATTGTTAAATATTGTTGGGATGGATGCTAGTGTGTTCCCTGCAATTGTCCTCTAAATATTTTTCTTTTTAGGTTTTGGGAGCTCCAGGACTGGTGGGGGGAAAGGTTTCTTGTGTATGCCCTACAATTGTTTTTTTTTTTTTTTTGCAGGTTCCTCCAGTATCAGGGCAGAGGGTTTTTTCCAATGGGGAGGGTTTCTTTATTAAGAATGTTCTTCCTGGCAGCTATGTAGGTGTTCTGGGGGGAGTTGAAGGGCTTTTTTCCCCACTGTTTATGTGCTGTATACCTCTGGAGGCATACAGGTATCCCTTGAGAGGTATGCAGTTGTAATAGGGAGGTAAACAGCTGCAGTGTTTAATGCTAAGCCCCTAACTTTGCACCTTAATAAATTTGCACCTGTTCAACGGAATTGCATGAAGTTTTGGGTGAATTGTCTGGGGGTCAGGATCTCTTAATCTTGTTAGTTTTGTGATGTCAGCTGTCATAATTCCAAGATCTAGTTAGTGGAAACAGTGGAAAAATCAGTAGAACCTGTTGTTTATATGTCCAAACTGAAAGAAGAATTTCCAGCTCATGAAAGAGGATTCTTCTTTTGTAGGCCAAAATTATTCTTTTGTGAGAAAAAGTCTTCTTTCATAGGGACACCATCTTGTTTTTAATTTTAACAAAACAAAAAACAAACTTGAAAGCCCATAAATATGATGCCCTGGGGAAAAAAACACTTGAATCTAGCTAAACAGGGTCTGTTTAGCTCAGTATTGGAGTTGTTTTCTTGTTTGTTTTATTTGTTAAAAGACTCCTATCATACAACTCTTCACTCTTTCATAGGTCCCATAGTATCTACTCACTAAGGACATTTTTTTACCTACTACTAGATGTCTCTAGAGTATGTACCTCACATGGTAGAGTTGCAATCAGTTTCTCTATCTCTTCAGTCTGGAACAGCATTCAGTCAGTGCTTGGGCTCCCTGATCTTGTTTCCATGAATGTGTTTAAGATTTTGGCCAATAAATATCTCAAGGTTATTTGTCATTGCTGTAATACCTAGAGCTCTTTTCCTAAATTGATGCTGCATTTGCACTTACCTCTCCCTTTACCCCTGAACCCTCATCCTTCCCCCTATTTTTGTGTTCTAGTTCATTTTGATTTGATTGCTTGAATGTTGATCATCCTGTACCCAAAGGTTTGCTTCAGATTGTGGTATACCTACTGTATTCTCCCTCAGGAGTATCTACAGTACTTGTATCTTTGTAATGTATATCTGTATCATGCTGTATTCCTCTCTCCCTTGCATATCATTGTTATATTATTTTCCAGAGTCATTTACCAATGTCTACCAGGACCTCCTTGTAAATGAGCTTGTTCAATGGAGTATTTCCTGCAATAAACTTGAACTTGACTCTGAAATATGATTTTGGCACACTCTTCAAGACATTGGTGGAAGGCTTAGTGAAGGCTTAGTGAGAGCTCATAGAAAGAACTATGGTTCTTTCATGAGCTCAACAGTGTGAGATCAGCAGTGGGACTTCCTTGTTTTTATAGCTGCTGCTGGAGTGCTGCTGCCAGCTTGAGTAAGAACAGTGAGCTGGTGATCACTGGATCATACAAAAGAAGTATAGTTCTTTTGCGAGATCAAATGAAAGAACGATGGTTCATTTGTCAGATTAACAGCAGAACTTTCTTGTTTGTTGTCACCACAGCTGGAGTGCTGCTGCTGGCTTGAGTGAGAGCAATGAGTCAGCAATCAATTGATCTCTCTCTCTCTCTCTACTCTTATCTATCTGTCTGTCTATCTGTCAGTATGTCTGTCTGTCTGGCTGTATATCTAGCAATCTTTTATTTTATTTTAGTTTATTTTTATTTATTTAATCTTGGAATTAAGACCTTTGAGCCAGGGGTTCATTGCACAAAGGCGCCACATCAGCAAAATGAACTATACAGAGGATGGATTAACAGAAACAGGTACACTGTATACAGATAAACAGGCAAGGTGAAAGACAACAAGTAGGATAACTGACAAATAATCTAATGACCAAACTAAAAATAGCAGTAAGTGCTATTAATAAGAGAGAAATCTAATGATGGTAAGCAAGTCAGGGGGCAGTGAAAGTCAGTTAATGGTATGTTGGTTAAAGAAGTGAGAGAGGCAGATAGCAGGCACTAGATAGAGGAAGAAGAGAGGATAGAAGATAAGTGGTGGTTTGTAGGCAATAGATGGTGGAGGAAGAGAGAGGAGAAGAACATGGGAGATTGTTCATTGAGAGGATAAGGTAGTGGCATTTCCCAGTAAATTAAGGGAATGAGGGTGACTGGGAGCACAGAGGTCATGCAAGGTAGCAGCCCAGGAGAGCACTGTCAGCGGAAGGCTGCAGAGTTATGTGTATTGGGATGCAGGAGTTAAGGGAGCAGTTGCAGTTGCTGAGATTGACTAGGTGTTGTCCAATATGGTTCTTGAAGTGGCCAGTGTTGGGAGTGGACTGGGTATGTGCTGGGAGGCTGTTAAGCCAGTTGGGTGCTCTGTACATAAATGCCCTTTGTCCTTAGGAGGTCCCTCTTAATGGTACATAGAAAGCTTGATTGGGCATGCTTCTCATGCACTGGAAGTTTGTTGGGACCCTCATTAGATGCTGCTGAACAGAGGTGGGGGCACGTCCTAAGGATATCTTTTTGGTCAAGAGGCAGGAGTGATAGTGTATTCTGTTTTGGAGGTTGAGCCAAATGGATTGCGCATATAGGTGGCAAGTGAGAGTGTCCTGGCTTGCACCAGTAAGTAACCTGCAGGCTTTGTTAAAGGTGACCCCAATCATTTTGAGGGCAGTAGGAGAGTCAGCACCAGAAAATACAATGCTATAGTTGATGATAGACAGTAAGGAGCTGGTCACAGTGAAGCATACAGCCCCTTGGATAATGCAGTGCCAGTACTTAAAGAAGAGGCCCAGTCTGATATTGGCTGTTTTGGAGATGTTAGAAATGTGTTCATGAAAGGAGACTGTGCTGTCTAGGGTGATGCTCAGGTACTTGAAGCTGGATACCTGCTCAAGTGGAGTGACCATGCTGTTGGTGATGAGTAGTTGGATAGTTTTAAATTTGTTATGTGGTCCAGCAAAGGTTATGGATTTGGTCTTTTTGTAGTTCATAATCAATCTCCGTTCTGCAAACCATGTTTTACTGAGATCCAGGACTGGATGAGTGCTAACTGGCTGAGGCTAAATCCAGACAAGACTGAGATGCTGGTGGTGAACCCTGGTCATCGTGCAGAGAAGTTGACTCCTGGATTTCCCTCTGGCCTTGTGTTAGCAGGAAACCAGTTGAGACCTTCTGAACAGGTGTGGAATCTGGGCGTAATATTTGCCTGCGAGCTGACACTTAAGTGTCAGGTGTCAGCCGTTGTCAAGTCCTCATTCTATCATCTGAGGAATATAGCCCGGATAAAGCACCTTGTTCCACATGATGACCTCCCTGTATTGGTTCACGCCTTTGTTTCCTAGCAGTTAGATTACTGCAATGCTCTATATCTAGGATTGCTGAGGGTAGATCCCCGTTGCCTGCAGCTAGTGCAGAACACTGCAGCCAGGATGTTGACTGGGCTACCAAGAACTTGCCACATCACACCTGTTCTGCGCAAACTGCACTGGCTGCCAGTACGTTGGAGGATTTCCTTCAAGGTCGCATTGCTGACCTATAAGACCCTACACAGACAGGGACCAAGCAACTTGCAAGATCTCCTGTGGCCCTACTGCCCTCTCTGCCCACTCTGTTCCACCGATGAGGGATTGCTAGAGATTCCAAGGGTTCATCTTCAGTCCTCTGGGGCCAGAACTTTTCCTTTTGTGGCTCCAACCCTGTGGAATTCTCAACCTCGTCGGATTAGAGAGTGCCCATCCACAAAAACCTTTAAGGCTTCTTTGAAGAGTTTTTTGTTTGTATTAGCCTTTGTTTAGTCCTTATTTTGCTGTCTTTTTAACTGTGTTTTATATTTTAGTTTCTATTTATTATTGATGTATGTTTTATGTGCTGCGCTCTGGCATTTGAAAAGCACAATATAAATAAATTATGATTATGATTTCAATTGAAGTAAAACTATGATGCAAATTGCTGGTAAGAGGTACAGGATTAGGATGGCTTAAGTAAATCACAGCATCATCTGTATACAGGAGAAGGTTGCCAGGACAGGCTGGGGGACGATGTTGAGGTAGAGGCTAAATGGGAGGGGGCCAAGGATTGAACCCTGTGGAACACCAGAGAGTACAGGGTAGCTAGCTGAGAGTGAGTCTGAGATTTTCACACACTGAGTTCTGCCACACAGATAACTCCTGAACCAGGTGGTAACATTATTAGAGAGTCCTAGGGAGGGTAGGGTCAGGAACAGAAAGGAGTGATTGACCGTGTCAAAGACCTTTGTAAGATCTATATAGACAGACCCTACAAGGTGACAATGGTCAAGGGCTTTATGTATAAAGTCAGTATAGGTGAGCAGGGTTGTGGCAATACTATGATCCTTCCTAAATCCATGTTGCTGTGGCACTGAATGTCATGAGTGGAAAGATATGCAGTTAGCTGTTTGGCCACTATGCTCTCAAGGGCTTTAGAAAGACGAGGTAAGATAGAGATGGGATGGTACTTTGGCGTGGTTTGTTCTGTCACCAGTCTTGTGGATTGGTGTCACAGCTGCAGCTTTCCAGACTGATGGGAATTGACTGAGGTGCAGGGACAGAGTCAGGATCCAAGTGAGTGGGGTCAGTACAGCATCAATGGAGATGAGAAGTAGCTTGAGGTCTAGGGTGTCGGAGCTGTGCCTTGACTTAAAAAGTACTTTCATAAGGTGTTTCCTGGCTGTAGAAGGGGAGACCGATCTGAAATAGACTTGAGGGGTGTTTGGAGGGGAGGCCCTGCAGTGGGCAATGTCATTGTCGGACGGTTCATCAAAGATGTTGGGGGGGGGGGAGAACTCCACCCAGGTCAGTGAATGAAGTGTTGAGAATGTTATCAGTTTCATTTGGGTCTTGAACAGTGTGCCCATTGTTGTTGACTAGGGTGGGAGGAGACTGATTGGGGCCCCTGGAAGGTTTTTTAATACTGTCCCAAAATGTTTTACTATTATCCCATGAGCTAGCAAACATATCTTGGTAGTATGTGGCCTTAGCTCACCGTATGGCCCAGGTGCAATTATTTCTGGTGGTCCTGTAACATTGCCAGTCACTTGGTTTGCTTGTGGCAAGCCTCACTTTCTAAAGATGGTCATGAGAGGCCATGAGGTACAGGAAAGAAGGTGTAATCAATGGATTAGAGACCCCTTTCACCTTGTTCTTCTTGTGAGGCGCAAATATGTTACAGGCAGAACTGAAATGGGTGATGAAGAGGCTTAGGGACTTATCAGCACTATCAGTCAGGAAGACTGGGGACCAATCACAGCTGTGGAGATAATCTAGGAGGTGTTCCTTATTTTCTTTCTTGAGAACCTGCTAATAAGATGTTTTGCAAGGTTGTTTAGGGGCTTTATTGGTCCAGTGGTAAGTGATAGGTGAGTGGTCACTCAGGGCGTCTGGTAACACTGTGGTTCCGGTGATCAGGGAGGTTTGAGAAAATAAGGTCAATTAGGGTGCTAGTACTGGTCCTATAGTTTATTCTGGTGGGAGAAGATATAAGCTGAGAGATGTTGATGGCTTCAGCTGCATCCTTACAGGCATTTGAGTCAGGGGATAGCCAGTTGATTTTAAAGTCACCCAGCACAATGACCTCTGATCCTTTTGGCAGGTTAACAATGAAGTCAAGGACCATTTCTAAGCCTTTGTGATTTTCCTTAGGGGGAATGTAGACTGAGAGGATGTTAATAGGTTTTCCTTTGTTACTTAGTGTAAGTTTAACCCCTATTGATTGAGCATCATCCCTAGAGGACAGTGTGGGAAAAGCCCAGGTTTACCTATCCTGTCTGACCTATAAATAATGCAGCCATTTAGGGAGACTGCTGAGTCTGGTACAGCAGGGGAGAGCCAGGTCTTGACTATGGAGAGGACATCAGGCTTGTGCTGTAGCACCCAGACTTGAAATAGATCTAGCTGTGACAGAAGGTTTCAGTTGTTAATAGAGGGAATTTTAAATCCCCCATGGTTATTGCTGATAACAACCTGCAGCTGTCGGGGTCCAGTGTTAGACTGCGCATTTCTGGACAGCAATATTAGTAATAGGAGCTTCCTAGTCAGGATGTATTTGAGGAGCTTACAGTTTGATATGTAATTATAAGTAATTCCTAGCATTTGAATGTTAGTCTTGCTGTTCTTTGTAACAAACCTGAACCTTCATTGTTCAATTGTTATTGCTGTCAGTCTGTATCTCATCTCTGTGATGTGGAACCTTTGTAAATGAGTCTATGACTCAAAGGTATTTTTCTGAACCAAATAAAGAAATAAAGAAATATGGGCAACAACTGGTGGGTTTGGGAGAGATTGTATGGATTGCTATAGAGTTGAGATGGAGGAATAGATAGTAAGTCATGTGAGAGGGCAGGTGGATAGTGTGAGGCTAAGTCTAGCTGGCTCGAGGTCAAAGGCTGGAAGATTAGTTATGGTGCCAGTAGCTGGGGATCCTGAGAGCATAGAGAACAGGCCTATAGAGGGTATAGTGTTGTTCCCAGCTGATTGCATCCAAGATAATGTTAGCAGGGCACTGAAGAGAGTGTAACAATAAAGTGACATATTGTATCGGGGTCAGGCTTCTAGAATAAGGGGCAGTCACCGAGTATGGAAAATTACAGTGTGGGGGTGATAGTGGTGGTGAGGGTTAAGTCACAGGATGGTTCTTTCTGTCTATCTATCTATCTATCTATCTATCTATCTATCTATCTATCTATCTAGCCATCCATTTAGTATTTTTTAAGTAGACTCGGGTACCCACACCTGGTACCACTTCCTTTTTCCCCTCCCCTCAATGCCATCTACCCTCCCTTCCCAATGTTTTTTTTATTTAATTTTGTAAAAAACAGAATGGGATGCCCACATGCGGTACTGCTTCTTTTGACACCATTCCCCTCCAGGTCATCTGTCCTCCTTCTTCAATGTATGTTTGGCCACACTGGGGTGCCCACCCCTCCTGCCATTAAAGGTCATCCCAACACTGTGGTGCCCAATCCCCAGTGTTAGCTTGTGTCCCACAGAAATAAAGAAAACTATCCCTCATTGATCTCTCTTTTATTTCTGTTTTTTTTTTCGCTTAACCTGCAAAAAGAAAACAGTCCCTCACTGATCTGATCTCCTCAGACCCCCACCCACCCCATCACAACACCCACTCGGCATCCATGACCTCACATCCCCCCACACACTCTCACTCACCTGAACATGTCCTACAACATACTGCAGGTCCATTCTGATCAAATATACATTTTG
This sequence comes from Neoceratodus forsteri, assembly GCA_016271365.2. Classification (NCBI taxonomy): domain Eukaryota; kingdom Metazoa; phylum Chordata; order Ceratodontiformes; family Ceratodontidae; genus Neoceratodus; species Neoceratodus forsteri. The sequence goes on along the minus strand of CM057453.1, from coordinate 949,639,958 downwards.
CTGCTGGAACCAGTGACTGAGATATGAGAAAATAAGGTAAGTCCAGTTTTATGTATTTCAATGGGGTTTGAGTTTCTGTACATAACTTTGGCATTTTTTAATATTTTTACACAAAATTTTCAACATAGCTTTCTTGGGACACCACCTCATGAATAAGGGTGCTGGAGTTTTTCAAATCTTTCCCAAAAGGTGATTTGGTGGTTGTAGTGAGAAATCACTTTTTGGGAGGGATTTGCACATTTTTACCTACTGGGTTCATGAGGTAAGGTTATACTAAGGATATTTTGAAAATTTGGTGTCAAAATATTTAAAAAAATACAAAGGTATGAATGTTCATTGAAAGTTTTCTACGCTTCCTGTTAACTTTGGTAATTTTCAATATTTTTACCACAGATTTTTAACATAGCCATCTTTATATCACCTCATGAATGTGACAGCTGTCATTTTTCAAATCCTGGTCAAAACATGTTTTCACACATGTGGAATGAAGCAACTTTTCAGTGGGGATTTAATAATTGTCACCTAACTGCTTCATGACATGGGGTCATAAGAAGTCCATGTTGAAAACTTGGTGTACAAAAATTGTAAAATGACTAAGTTATGAGCGTACGTTGAATTTTTTTATGCTCGCTCTTAACTTCACTAATTTACAATATGCTAACTCCAAACTTTCAACACAGCCGTTTTTTAACACCACCTCATAAACATGTCAGGTGTAATTTTTTTGAATTCTTTATGAGATATTCTTTCACACTTGTGATGCAAAATGATGTTTCATCCCATGCAACATGTCATTTTTATAAGGGAAGTCATAAAATGAAGAAATAAAGGCAAGTACTTGCTGGGAAAAAACTTAGAACTGAAGATCTGAGTAAAGTAAATAGAGTATTATGAGCCACAGAGACACTGTCTCAATTGCCCTGGTGCTTTGACCACATGGGTCTTACTCAGGGGATGTGGTCAGTAGGAGAAATAACAGTCATTTTAAATGCATGCCTTAATGAGACAGTTCATTCAGTGCACATAAAAATACACTTACCTCTTACCATAAATTTTACAAAGCACCATATGTGAAAAAAATAAGCTTTCAAACAACCATTAAATTTGAACAGAGCCTCCAAATAAACATCTGCCAGTTCTCATTTCATATTATGTTGGATAAATGTGTATTAAATGTTATTATTCATTGTAACTGATAAATATTGCAAGGTGAGTTATAGGGAAATTTCTGATAATAGTAAAGCTACCACTTCATATTGGACCCTAATTATTAATATATAGCCCAGAGGCATAATAATAAATGGTGTGAAAGAGTCAAGATTATTGGGGGGGGGTGGCGGGGGAAGAAAAATAAGATTTGAATAAAACTTTAATTTTAATTGAAAGCATGGCTCAGTGTCACAATATCAAAAGATACAGCTCTGGGAGTACTTTACAATGACACAAGATTTAAAAATAAAGAGGAAACAACTGGGACCAAATGGGACAACAAAACAACAAACAGCTTATAAAAATACATTCTTACAGCAAAAACACCATAAGAAATGCATCAGAAGTTTTGTAACAAAATAATGTCCAAAAACCTGTAATTTTTTCATTGAAAGTGTTGAAGGAGAAGATGCTTTTTGCCCCTTGCTCTGAGGCTATCAGCCACCTTCCTGCACTCAACTTACCCTCCTATTGCCGCCGTCCTCCACTTCCACCAATACTCCCCTGCTTCCCCCCAGGGTGGGGTTGTGGCACCACTGTCAGTCCATCTTTGATAGGGAAAGGTGATGGCTACCCAGCATTGCATCCCTGGCTTTCCCCGCACAGTTGGGTTCGGGGCTCCCAGCAGCCCATGGCACCGTAATTAAGTCAGTGGCATGGATGAGTGGCGGAGAGCAATACAGGACAGGTGCAGAGGCAGCATCATGAGTCAGGCTTGGGTGTTTTTTGTCTGCTTTACATGGGGGGTAGGAATGTGCAATGACATCTGGCATCTGGCCCGCCCTTCCAGCCTATCTTTCAATGCCGGATGCTGCGGTACCCCGGCCCCCACCAGGGTCCGTCAAGCACCGGAAAGTCACCCTATCCTCCCACCAGAGAAGGAGAGCAGTCCCTGGGACTCTCAATCCTTCTTCCCCTGGCTGGCCCTCTGATGACCCGAGTCCTTTCCTGAACCTGGATCACTGGGGTCGCAAGTGGAAATCCAACCACAATGCTGGCTGGCAGGCCAAAATGTAACTATGCATAACTGCAATGCCATTCCATGCCACAGGTGCAAAAACACATTTTGGCCAGGATTTGAAAAATGACAACTGTGACATACATTAGGTGGGGTAATAAGAAAGCTATGTTGAAAATTTCTGGTCAAAATATTTAAAATTCCAAATGTTAGGAGTGTGCGTAGCAAACTTACAATAAGTGGTCATAACTCTGTCATTTTTTAATAACTGTAACCTGAAACTTTTCAACATAGCCTTCATATGACCCTACCTCATGAACAATATGATTGCCGTTACTAAGTCCAGCTAAAAGGTGATTTTGCCAACTGACTGCAAAATCACCTTTCTGGTGAGAGTTGTGTAATACCAGTCCTACTGTTCATGAGGTGGGGTTCCCAACAGGCCATATTTGGGGGCAAAATCTCAAAAAATGCAAAAGTTATGGATAAAAGGTGAGCCCCCTCCACTGAAATACATTGGACCACATTTACCATAGTTTCTCATATCGCGATTGCCAGTTCCAGCAACAAGGTGTGTCTTCCATCGGAGAGCAGATCTCGAACCTCTTCACATGAGTGAGAGTGTGTGAGGAGTGTCAATGGGGGTGTGAGGAGGTGAGTGCATAGTGGAGAGGTCGGGTGGGGGTGCGGTGTGATCAGCAATGGACATTTTTACAGGTGAAAAATTAAAAAAGACATCGAAAAACAGTTTTCTTATTTTTAGCAGATAAAAAACATGGAAGGGTGGATGGATGCCACTAGCCACCAATGAAGTGGCAAAACCGACATCCTGGATTGGAGAGGTAGGGCAATTAGACCGCCAGGAAACTGTAATGTAGAATCATGAAAAAATATTAAGATCAGGGTTCGGGGAGGGACAGCCACTAGACCACCAAGAAAATGTCATTATTTTATTATATATATAGAACACTAAGTTACATAAGGAATGTGGGGGGCTCCATATAAAAATGGGGGATTGGGACTTGGGGGTGCTGCCAAAATGCAATTTATTGTAGCGAAGAATCATAAAAAAATATTAAGATTAGGGTTCAGGGATGGAGGGCCACTAGACCACTAGGAAAATGTCATTATTTTATTATATAGTTTATATATATATATATATATATATGTATCTATATATGTATGTATCTATATATATATGTATATATATATATATATATATATGTTTATATATATATATATATATATATATATATATATATATATATATATATATATATCTATAATAGTTAGGGTTGAGGAGCCAGTTATACACTAAAGTCAAAAGTTTGGACATTAATAACATTGGACCCATTCAATGGATTTGCCTGAAATTTGGTGAACATGTTGGGGTGCACTAGATCTCTTGATTTGCCAAATTGCATTTGTGTCAGAGTGCTGGTATTCGTGTACGAAAGCACTGAAAATGCAAAATTATCCATTTTTGGAGGCACCGTTTGGCATTCTTAATGTGGTCCTTCACGGCAGTTGTGTGGTGCATCACTCTGCAAGATGACTCATTTGAAAGAGCTTTGGTGGCCAAACATGCTGCTTTTTGTTTGGTGAAAAAATATTAAGACATTCAAAAGTTATGGCATTTTTAATTTCCCATTATAAGTCAGAGGGAAAATGTATATGTACTGTATATCTTGCGATCAAAGAATGGGGGTTCTGGCCAATCTGGTCTCGCCCGGCGATGAAAGAATCTGCAGCCTCACAGTTCAAGAATCTTTGTTCCCGAGGAATTTTCAAAATTCTTTAACCGCGAGGTCCGTCATCTTGTTTTCAGTTTTCCAATCACACAAACACAAATATCTCGGCTCAGGGGTCACTTCTGAAGTAAAACTTCGATGAGTTTTACTAAGGGGACCCTGATCTATCAAGCCATGCCTTTGGTTCCATCCAAATTGGTCAAAAAATAGAGTTATAAGCTTGCTGTTCGCTAATGATATTTGATCGCGAGCCTGCAAATTCTTTGATCGTGATCTTGCATCGTGACCTAAAACACTAACATCTTGGCTCAGGGGTGGGCTACAGACACAAATGAGGGCTTGTTTTGCTCAGGAGGGTCCGTTCTGTCAAACCATGCCATTGATTTGGTTCAAATCTGTGAATAAATCATGTTTCACCCTGTTTTTATTCTTTGATCGTGAGCCTGCAAATTCTTTTATTGTGAGGCTGCAAATTCTTTGATCGTGAGATTCTTTGATCGTGATCTTGCATCGTGAGTGAGGGATGAGATGGCCGAGTTTAAAAATCATTTTTCTCAGCCCATGGGTGCCCTAGGAAGTCAAATGAGGGTGGGTTTTATTCAGGGGGCTTCGTTCTGTCAAACCATGGTGGTGGTTTACTGCAATTCCTCCAATTTTTTGATTTATTACATTTTTTATTCTTTGATCGTGAGGCTGCACATTCTTTGATCGTGAGGCTGCACATTCTTTGATCGTGAGATTCTTTGATCACGATCTTGCATCGTGAGAGAGGGACAAGATGGCTCAATTTAAAATTAAATTTTCTTAGCCCAGTGCTGTCCTAGGAAGTCAAATGAGGGTGGGTTTTACTCATGGGGCTTCGTTCTGTTGAACCATGGCAGTGGTTTACTGCAATTGCTTCTATTTTTTGATTTATTAAATTTTTATTCTTTGTTCATGAGCCTGCAAATTCTTTGATCATGAAGCTGCAAATTCTTTGATTGGAGATTCTTTGATCGTGATCTTTGATCGCAAAATAGGGACAAGATGGCTATATTTTTTATAATGGAATAGATAGGGAAATTTTGCCAATCTTTGACATTGAATATCTCAGAAATGGTTTGGTCTTTTTACTTGAAATTTGGAGGAAGGGAAGAAAGGCAACATCCCACAGATGTGCCTTTTAGTGGATTGGTCAAAAAATATTATAGGGCAGCAAAGGTATGGCACTACGAAGTTTGCACTTTTTCCCGTAGGATAACACTACGGCGTCCACCATATTACAAGAATTCTTTGTCGCTCTGCTGGAAAATAACGGTTTGGTCTTTTGGGCTGAAATTTAGAGGAAAGAAAGCCAACATTCTACAAATGTGCCTTTTGGAGGTTTGGAGAAAAAAATATTACAGGGTGGCAAAGTGACAGCACTTTGAAGTTGACAATTTTTTCCCATAGGATAACATTATTGCGTCCATCGTGCCTTTCAGGGCCCGTATCTCAGAAACTGTGTGAGATACAGACTTTTTGTCAAGAAAGTGCTTAGCCCCCCAACTGGGGGATAAGCACAAAACTAGCCAGGAAAGTAATAATTCATACAAAATTTAAATTTTTTTCCTACGTCATACAGTTCCTGAGATATAAGCAATTTAGTATTCCAAGTCGTACTTTTATGCTCCGAAGTCAATTATAATGCATACATTCTTTGTTTTCAATTAGTTTTTTCAATGCATTTTTTGGCGAAAAGAAGGGTGTGCCCTTTTGTTACTGTGACAGTTAGCATTTTCCAGTTGTGCTTCTGTTACCATTCGAATCACTGTTCCCATCTACGCCACCGTGTGCATAACAGTTTGCATTGTCATATGCACTTGCATTTCTGTTTCTGTTGTCTTTACTGTTGCTGTTACTGTTACCATTTACATTTACTATTGTGGTACCATGACCTTATGTGTAATAGTTTGCATTTTTGTATGCGCGCTTGCATTTCTGTTTTTATTGGCTTTATTGTTGCTGTTACCATAACCATTTACATTTACAATTGTGGTTCCATGAGTGTGTGCATTACGGTTTGTGTTTTCGTCCATGCTTGCGTTTCTGTTTACTTTGGTGTTATTGTTGGTGTTACTGTTACCATTTGCATTTACAATTGTGGTACCGTGAATGTGTGTGTTACCAGTTGCGTTCTGTATGCACTTCTGTTTGTTGTCTCCGTTTACGTAACTGTTTGCTTTGGTGTCACTATAAGCTTGTGTTTCTATTAACGTTTGCTTTGCCATTTATGTTTGCTTTGCCATGTGCATTACCGTTGCCACTTGCGTTTGCTTTGCAGTTCCTGTTACTGTGTAACAAGACATCACATAGCTGAGTGTGGGGGCCCAAAAGGCCTCGCATTGCCGCCACTGCATTCCTTTCATTATTTATCATCCTCATTCTCAAAAAGAAGGGAAATTAGAGGCAAAAAACTCCATTTAATGCATCAGTTAGGGTTGTTCCACAGCAAAAAAAAAAGCTAGGAAATTTGGGGTTAGGGTTGAAAGCCCTTCCTTGGGCCCACCCTCCAACCGCCATCGGAGTGCACATTGGGGTCGTTGGTCCTAACTCTAACCCCATTCTCATATACCTCAGCTTCTTTACACATGTGATGGGGTGAAGTTAGGGCCGGCATTAAAGCGCACCCCGACGCCAGTTGGGGGTGGGCTGGGGGTCCAAGAGGGGCTTTCAAACCATAACCCTGAATTTCCTAGCTTTTTTTCTGTGAACAACCATAACTTACATTAAATGGAGTTTTACATATATATATATATATATATATATAATATATACACATATATATATTTATACTGTATATATATATATATATATATTTTTTTTTATGGTAAAAACTGTGTTTAATGCATTGGTTAGGGTTAAAGCAACAAAAGTGAGGAAATGAGATGTTAGTGTTCAGCCCCTAACCCCACCCCATCCTCCAGAGCAGACACGGGGTGTGCCATGGGGTCATGTGGCCCAACTCTCATCCCATTTCATGTGTAAGCAGGTTGACATGCTACAGTAAGTGAGAATAGGGTGAGAGTTAGGCTCACAACCCCATGGCACACCTCCTGTCAGTCTGTGGCGGATGGGGGTGGGGGTTAAGGGCTCAACACTAACTTCTCATTTCCTCAGTTTTGTTTAACCCTAACTGATGCATTAAATGCATTTTTTTGCTATGAATATATATATATATATATATATATATATATATATATATATATATATAGATATATATAGATATAGATGTATAACACCAAGTTACATTTGGGATGGGGATTACATATAAGGATGGGGGATTGGTGCTCGGGGGGTGCAGAACAGGGACATGCTGCCAAAATGCCACTACCTTGCTGCAATCTGCATCTTCCACAGACGGCACTGTGTTTTCCCAAATTGTGGCACATCATAGATGTTTTTTGGTACAACCTCATGCTGTGTCACAATTTGCAAAACAAATATGGTTGTTTCACTAAAGAAAGTGTTTTGTATTTTATGGCGAAGCAATGCCTTGGGGAAAATAAACACATTTCTGGGCATTGTGTTGCAAAACTAACCCCAGAATTCAATACCTCGGGCCTCGAATAGGTAAACTCAACTGTTGGTGTTAGCCAAGGGCCAGAATTTTTTAATATATTTAATTTTTTTTTGCCTCACTAACTGAAAACAAGATGGCAGCAGTACTTCAAAGGAATTTTCCATTTGTTTCCAAAAAGGCAGCATTCACAGCAAAAAAAAAAGTTGTTTCAAGGCTGCCATATAACTTTTCCCATAGGAAATAATGGGAAACATTGAAATTTAATAACTTTTGAATAGGTTAATATTTTTTCAACACACCTTCAAAAGGCACATCTGTGACCCAAACCCCATATACCCTTAACATTTCAGAGCAAACCCCTAAACTGTTTTGAGAAACGTGGTGACAAAGAATTAACAAAAATGATAATTTTCAATTTTTTTGACATTCTCTATCTCCACATCTCCCCGATGCACCCATGGTACAGCCACAGTTCTTGTTCCCAGGTGATCTAATGTACCCCCACCTCCACCCCAGCAGGTAGAACCCACCCCCACCACACATCTCATACAGAACCGGTGACTGGCACAGTGCATCCCTCACTGCAGCTGCCGGTTGCCAAATGTGCTGTCGGTGAGCTGCTCTGCTACAGTGGGAGCTCACTGACAATTCATACTGCAGCCAGCAGAAGAGGTGAAAGGAGGGCTGTGCTGGTACCCAGTTCCATTTGGGATGGGGGTGGGGGTGGGCACTACCTACTGGGGTGAGGTAGGGGGACACTTGGTCATCAGGGAAAATGGACCATGGCTGTACAGTGGGTGCATCGGGCACTGGGGAAGGGGATGCTGATACTAAGGGAATACCAGGAAATCGGGGTTTGGGGAGGGGCTTGTGTAATGAACTGACCTATGGGGACAAGGGGGAGGCCCTAGTATAGTGTTGCTGGGGACTTTGCTGATGTATAGCACACTAGTCAACTCTCCCAGAGTGGATTCATCTAAGTATCCTTAAGCCAGCTCTGGCTTGTCTAAAGGTACATAGAAGTTCTCCCACTGGGAGAGTTATAAGAATCCCAAGTAGCAGGCTGTGGCAGCTTGCATCTGCCACATGCACAGCCCTTTTGTGGGTGCACAGGTGATGCAAGCCCTATTTGGGGCAGGCAGCCTGCGGTGTATGCAGACTGCCTTTGAGAATAGCTCCAGGTGTTGTGTTGGACGTAAGGTGCCACTTGTGCCATTCATGTGTGGTGCAGGCACCTTGTGCCATCCTCAAGGCTTTGAGAATCGAGCCCATTGCATCTACTACAGTGGAAGAAGTCCTTTGGGTAGGGTAGCTAATATAGAGCTGGTGTTTCATCCTTTGTTTTTATAATATGATTTGAAACTAACTGATCCCCTATTGTTGTACCCCTATGGAATGTCACTCTTGTTTTTTCTATGATGGCTTCATTTCAAATGGGATCCATAGCTAAAACTGTCCATAGTTTGTGTAATACACCCCCTATCTGACCTGCTAGTGGGTTAAAATCTGTCATGAAGTTAATCAATTTTCTTTATATTTGTGTATTTTGTTCCTTTCTGTTTTTTGTGTAAATAGTCCTTCCCTGTCTGAGTTACTTTCTGATAGGCCTCATTTAGAATTTTAGTTTATAGCCTTTTACTTTGAATCTTTTTTTTTTAATTCTGCAGCTTGTTGTTTATAGAGTTTTCATCAGAGCAATTTTTGCATATGCGAAGCAACAGAGTATATGGGATAGAGTCTTCAAGTTTCTGGATGTGGTAACTGTTGGCATGTAACACAGAATTTTCATCTGTAGGTTTTCTGAATCCTTCAGTCTCGATTGTTTGACTTGAGATGGCCAAAAGTTTGAGGTCTAAAAAGGTAATGTTATTTTGACTGGTGCTGTGAGTAAGTTTTTAATTCATGGAATTACAGTTTAAGTATTCCATGAAAAATTATGTTTTTTCCTTATTGCCTTTCCAGATGCATAATATGTCATCATTAAAATGAGTCCATAATGAAACACTGTTGGAAAATGGATTTTGTGTTTGGTAATAAATAAACTTATCTTCCCAAAAACCCATTTACAGATTGGCATATGAGGGCACAACTGATGCTCCCATAGCTGTACCACATTTCAGTATATAAGATCAAACATAAAAAAAGTTTCTGTGCTGAACAAATTCCAAAGCTAGTAGAACGAAAAGGTTTTTTCACTGTGGGTCCTTGTCTAGGAAATAAGTCATTGCATCAATACATAAATTGTGGGGAATGTTGATATATAAACTGGTGACATCTATTGTGATCCATTGATACTCTGGTTTCCATTTAAAATTATCTAACCTGTTTAACAGGTACATGCTGTCCCTCAAATAGTATTTCAAATGATGTACGTAAGGCTTTAGAAGGTAATCAAAATATTTAGATAGTAAGGATGGGCGAAAGTGCAAATTTTTGTCATTGCAGAAGTTCTGTGAAATTTCAAAAATTTTGCAGAACTGTCCACTCTTTTGCCTGAGGCGGAATTCCAAACTTTCATCAAATAACTGTAGATTTCTGCCTAGTACAGCGGCACTTAATTATGAACTGTAGGCTTTTTACATGATATACAGAAATAAAGTCTCTTGCTTAGTATTTCACTGTATATCATGTAATTATCCATAGTTAGCATCACTTTTGTGTTTTTTTCCCGCAGTTTAATACAGAAGCCGCAGAACTGAACATTGACAGTGATCAGTTCTGTGGAGTTTTTTCCCACGGTTAAATAAATACACCCACATTTCCTACATTTATTCCACAGTTTTTGGCGGAATTTTCCCAAAAGTTGTCAAAATGACTTCTGAACTTTCGCTGAAGTTAAATTCGGACTTTCACTGAAATTCCGCTAGCATAATTTTTTTTAGCACCTCCCTATTAGACAGCTTATGGGTAAAGAACCTATTCCTGATATTATGCAACAAAAGGAAAGATGTGTGTGATCTTTGTGAATTTTGGGCAAAGCACACAGAGTGGCTATAATAGGATAGTCTGTTCTTAAAAATACAGCTTCTGATGTCGAAATCCACTCATGCTGTACTGCCTTATCAATTAAAACAAATAATTGAAAACTAAATTGTTTTGTGGGGTCTCTTGTCAATTTTTCATAGCCTGTTTCTACTTTTAACATTTTTTCTATTTTTCCTTTGTATATTGCTTCAGGAAGTAAAACAACGTTTCCTCCCTTATCAGATGGTTTAATTATTATATTTTTAAGATTTTTTTAATTGTTCCAAGGCAGTACATTCAGACAAGGTAAGATTTTTGTTCCCTGTTTGTTTGTTCCTTTTATATACATTTTCAACTTCTGTAATTAACAACATTTCAAATGTTGCAATAACTGAATTATATCCTATATTAGGACAGAAGACATATTTCAGTTTAAAATGGGACATTTTCATACTGAAACTTGTTGTAACTCTTTCTTGCAACATGTCCCTACCTCCTTCTTCAAGGAGGTAATCAAAATCAATTAGGTCTATGACACCCATTTCAGCTTGTTGAACCTGTTAGGAATCCAACTGAGATTTGTATGCTTTATCCAAATTACTTATTGGTATTTGACTAACATTATTGTTAGGAGCACTGTTTTCCCAATTCATGAAACCCATATTACTTGTAGTTTCCTGTACAGTGTCCCTGGATTTGTTATAAAAAATATTTAATTTTAAGTTCTGCATTAATCTGAAAATGCCCACTTTAACTTGGAACAAATCTGTATTGAATGTCAGCACAGAATTCAATCCTTTGCATAATACAGCTTTATGATCTTTAGTTAGTACAACAACAGTTTGATTTATAATTGATATGTCCCCCCTGGTTTTACTATAGTGCTTCAACAGCGCTCATGCCAACATCCCTGACAGCGACAGACACAATGCTGAGTGTCAGCGTTGTACCGTTGGGGATGTCAGATCTTTTCCATCGGGACACTGCACCCCCTGAACTCCCCATGTGAGGGACTCCGCTCCCACACCTCCAGTCTCTAAATATCTAACTCTGAGTCAGAGTTGGACTGGGGGGGATGCAACACTGGGAGCTGCACTGCTGGTATCTGCAGTGTACCAGCACAGTGACTTGCTGCATCCAGGTAAAATCTGTCACTGTGCTGGATGTTGACATTGTGGTGTCGACCTTGTGTCAGTACACCGTCCTCCCCCTCAGGGATCTTTCATTGGTTGAGGTGTTTTGTGCCTCTTTTTTTCTATTTTTTGGTCCTTTTCTTGTCACAGTGTCGACCCAATGTCCTTAAACACCCTGCTACTTTTTGTTTAGCTGGAGTCATAAAATGACTACCTTGAAAATTTGAGGACAAAATAAAAAAATAATTATTGCTAAGAAACATTGTGTGTAGTGCCAGACTTTACCTCAGAAGTTATTGCTATGTGATTCTGTACTGATGAGTTCAGTGATGAGATCAGTGAGCCAGCTAGATGGGGCAAGGGTAGGGGAATAGCACTGTTATGCAACACTCCCCAAGACAGGGAAGGAAAGGTGCCAGGTTACCCACACAGAGCCAGATACCATATAGTAAAGACAACTCTTGTCTTGGCATAGGACCCTGCACCTCTGCACCCATGGGTTTCAGAGGGCCCTGTACATTGGCTAGGAGATGGACTCTTTGCCCTGTACATCTGTATCTGCAGACACATGGAGCACAGGACCCAGAGAGCCCTGCACTTCCACAGCCCACCAGATAGCCCCATGAATTATTGACATCCATTACTAGATGGAAGTGCAAGGTGCTGCACTTCTGCAGGTGGACAGAGTCTTCCCTTGACTCAGGACTCAGAGGATCCTGCAGTCCTAAAGGGAATTGTGTGAATGAGAACATGATTCCACTACCTCAAAAAGAAAGACATTCTTTGCAAAAATTGTATTAATGCACCAGTTAGAGTTCAGCTTAATGGAACAAAAATAGTGAAAGATGGAGTTAGGATTTCCAACCATAATTTCATATCCCCCAAGCAGCAAAGGACAAGTACACACAAGCTACCACAGATAGCCATCATCAGGTATGACTAACAACATACAACTGATGCTAGATCACAAAAAAAATCCATCCTAAGGATCCTATGCTTTTGCAGCCCTGGGTACACATGAAAACTACAAGATATTCACACACTTTTCTTTCTGCAGATAGAAATCTAGCAAGTGAGAAGTCCATCAGACTACAGAAGTGCAGGGCTCTCCAAGCCTTGGGCTTCAATCTACAAATGCAGATGATCTGGGCCCTCTGGGCCTGCATCACGTACCTACTTGTGGCTGCAAGAGTACAAGCCTCAGTCTGTGCTTCTAAAGCAAAAATTACAAATCTTACACACAGTTTACAACACTGCTGTTGACTGCAGAAGTGCTTTTTCAGCCACAGATCAATATGCACACTGTAAGGCATATATAATCAGTTTTGACTGCAAAAGTGCTTCTGCAGTGGCAAATTCACATGCCCACTGCAAAACATTTACACCCACTTGTGCAGTCACAATGTAAATTCTAAACAGCACTGACATAGTATATTGTTTTAAAGTACAGTGTGTTGTATGCATATGTTTCAATGTACCAAGTAAGAGCTTCTGCATTCATGTCATCTGGAAACTGTTGTATGATGTTCATTTTACCTGATGATGGTTATCTGTGGTTGCTTGTATGTACTGTCTTTTTGCTGCTTAGGGGGGGGTGCAGAGTTCAGGTTGGAAATCCTAATTCCACATTTCCTTACTTTCATTGTATTATGTTGAACCCTAACTGGTGCATTAATGCAGATTTTTGCAAGAATATATGTATATGTGTGTGGGTGTCTGGGTTTGTGTGTGTGTGTGTGTATATATATATATATATATATATATATATATATATATATATATATATATGTCTGTGTGTGTATATTATGGTAGCACGGTAGTGCTACCATAGTTAGGGTTGAGGAGCCATTTACATGTTAAACCCAAAATTTTGCACCTTAATAACTTTGCAACCATTTGATGGATTTGCCTGAAATTTGGAATACACAACCAAGACCCATATGCCTTAGGATATGCCAAGTTTTGTACTGGTCAGATGCACTGCTGCGGAGTTATTAAGCATGATCTGTGCATGCATTTAAGCTTTTTCTGGACTTCTACGGTCATCATTTACAGGTCGCACGGTTTGCGCTGATCGCCCAAAATCTTCAGGGAACGCAAGGCCAGGGTCCCCAATGTGCCTTTTGAAGATTTGGTGAAAAAATATTAAACTGTTCAAAAGTTATGGCAGTCCGAACTTCTGTTTTTTTCCCATAGGATAACATTACGGCTTTCGCCGCGCCTTTGAGGGCCGAGTATCTCAAAAACGGTGCGAGATATGGAGTTTTTGTTGAAAAATTGTAGCCCCCAAAACCTAGCCAGGAAAGTGATAATACCTATGACTTTCAAATGTTTTTTTCTATGTCGTACGGTTACTGAGATATAAGCAATTTACTATTACAACTACTGATTTTTGTGTTCCGAGAGTCATTATTTTGCATACATTCTTTCTACTCACTGTCTTTCTCTATACAGCTTTTGGGGAAAACAAGCCTGTGCACTTACATTACTCTTACCATTACCGTTTCTGCTTATGGTTCCGTGCCCGTTTCACTTACCATTCATGTTTACGCCACCATGTGCGTTACCCTTTGCATTTTCATTTGCGGTTGCGTTTCCGTTGTTTTTAACATTTCTATCTACAGTACTGTTCCTTTTTCTGTTTCGCTTTGCGTCACCATGCGTATTACGATTTGCGTTTGCGGGCACAATGTTACAATGCGACAAGACATCACCCCCGCGTTCCTGCCGCTGCATTACAGTCACTATTTCTCATTATCATTCTCAAAAAGAAGGGAAATTAGAGGCAAAAGACTCCATTTAATGCATCAGTTAGGGTTGTTCCACAGCGACAAAAGCGAGAAAATTCGATGTTAGGGTTGAAACCCCCTTTGCACCCTTCCAGCCCACCCCCCCAACTGGAATCAGGGTGTGCATTGGGGTCATCGGTCCTAAGTGTCACCCCATTCCCCTATTCCTCAGCTTCTTTCCACATGTGATGGGGTGACACTTGGGGCCGATGACCCATGCACACCCCGATTCAATTGGGAGTGGGATGGAGGGTGCAAAGGGGTTTCAACTTAACATCAATTCCTCTTTGTCACTGTGGAACAACCCTAACTGATGAATAAAATGGAGTTTTTGCCTCTATATATATATATATATATATATATATATACACATATATTCATTGGAAAAACTTTGTTAATGTACTACTTAGGGTTAAAGCAACAAAAGTAGGGAAATGTGGCATTCAGGTTTCTAACCATAACACCCAACCCCCACCCTGAAGGTAACAACTGGCATGGGGTGTGTCTTGGTGTTGTCAACCCTAATGCTTACCCCATTTCATGAATAAATAAGCTGAGATGGGTGCAGTATATGAGGATGTGATGAACATTAGGGTTGAAAACCCTAAGGCACACCCTACATCAGTTGCTGCCTGCAGGCTGGTGGTGGGGGGTTAGGGTTGGAAACCCTAATGTCACATGTACCTACTTTTGTCATGTCAACCACAACTAGTGCATTAATGAAGTTTTTTTGCAATGAATTACCTTACATTTTGAGATAGTATAATTGTATTATTATTATTTGCCTGTGGGGGTACAGGGCCCTAATGTAACCATATCCTTATTTGCCCATTGGAAGCACAGGGCCCTATGGGCACTGCACTCCCACCCCTCTATAGAGGTGTATATGTATGTGTATATGTATATGTATGTTGCCATGGAAGCACAGGGTCCAGAGGGAATTTTAGGAAAACTGCAACCAAATTGTCACTGTAGCCTTCTTATTACCTGAGTACTGAAAATGTCCAAATCCCCACCAAAACAAGATTTGGCACCACCCCAACATCATTTCACACCACAAGTGCGAAAACACATTTGTCCAGGATTTGAAAAATGACAGCTGTGATGTTCATGAGGTGGTGTACAAATATGGTTATGCTGAAAATTTTGGGTGAAAATATTTAAAATTGCTATAATTATGAGTGAGCATAGCACATTTTCAACTGATGTGCATAACTTCAGCAGTTTTACATATTTTGACCCCAAATTTTAAACTTACTCTTTTTATAACTGCATCTCATTAACAAGGCAGTGAACATTTTCAAATCCAACCCAAAAGGTGATTTCACCAAAAGACTTTGAAATTGCACTTCCAGACAGATTTACATAATTCCACTGACCTTGTTCATGATCTGAGGTCCCAGAAGGCCATGTTGAAAATTTTGAACAAAGTATGAAAAAATGGCTGTGGTATGCATCAAAGTTGAAAGCCCCTTTGAAATACATTGAGCTTCACTTACCTTGCTTTCTCATATTGCAGTTGGACACTCCTGCAGCAAGACATGTCTTCCGTAGGACAGTGGAACTTCAGTCTGGTACCTGTTCAGGTGAGTAATTGTGTTTTTGGGGAGTGGGAGGTGTGAGGTGGTGGGTACTGAGTGGGAAGCAGGGAGGGTCAGATAAGTAAAGGACTGTTTTCTTTTTTGTAGGTTAAACAAACAACACCCAGGGACAGTTTCTTCATTTCAGGTCAGGATGGCATCCAGGGTGTGTGTGTGTGTGGGGGGGTGCTAATAGACACCAGGGAAAATGATATCATTACATGGAAGGCAATTGGATGGTGGGGGGTGCCACTAGACTCCAGGGAAAATAATATAATTATAAAGTTTGTGGCCAGAAGGTGGAGGTGCCAGTAAACACCAGGGAAAATTATATTGTTATGGGAAGAGCAATCAGAGGAAGGGGGTCACCACTAGATGCCAGGGAAAATAATATAATTTTTATAGGGTCTGCAACCAGAGGGTGGGGAGCACCACAAGACTCTAAGGATAACTATTACAATGACAGGGGCAGTGAATGGAGGGTGAGGGGGTGCCACTAGACACCAGGGATACATGCTGCATATATGGGGATGGTGAACAGAGAGTGGGGGGACCACTAGACACCAGGGGAATCTAATAAATAGTTATGGAGGGCAGGGATCAGAGGGTGGGAGGTGCCATCTGACACCAGGGGAAATAAATAAATATGGAGAGGGAAAGGGAAGGTGGGGATGCCACTGGACACCAGGGAAAAGATGGCAGCAATGAAAAAAAGGAGATTTTCATGACAAGAACGAGTTTTTTTGACTTGTGATATGAAAAAACAATCTTTTTTTGTATCACATGATATGAAAAAATATTTTTTTGTATCACTTGATATGAAAACAAAATTTTAATCTTAAAATAAAACACATTTTAAGGGCATTTCTTGAGCAGTGAAGTGCAGAATCCAGCTAAGGCAGTCTCGATAAGCAAGCTGCATGTGTTGGTTGGTCCCCAGAATGTCATTTTAGCGGTTTTTGAAATTACTTTTTTTTTGGAAAAATGGAAAACAAGATGACAGCCAAACAAAAAAGAATTTTCCCCTCACAAAAAAGAATGACATCAATATGAAACAATAATTCATTTTTTTGTTTCAAGCAGCTAATTTTTGGTGCTTACTGAGCATGCTCAGAACCAAGTATTAAAAATTTCAAAATTAAATAACTTTGTAACGGATTAATATTTTTTTGCCAAACAAGCAAATGGCACATCTGTGGCCAGCCCCTTTCTACCTAGAAAACTTCAGACCAAAATTCCCCAACATTTGGGCACTAGCCAAGCTGACCGAAAACCCATTCAAACCAAAGCAAAAAAATCCTGAAAAATTAACTTTTTGCACTATCTGTACCTTGGAATCTGCATATCTGACCGGAACAAAACATAGTACATCCAGAGATCTGCCATTTGAAATTACACATTCACACTTTCATGCACATCCATTGAACTGTTGAGCAGTTGTTAAAATGCAAAAATTGGTGTTTAACATTGAAGTGCCCATACAAACCAACCTAAAGTGGCGCAACCGTGCCACTACTATATCTATCTATCTATCTATCTATCTATCTATCTATCTATCTATCTATCTATCTATCTGTATTACAAAAAAACTTCATTAATGCTCTAGTTAGGGTTAAATTCAAATAAGTAGGGAAATGTGGAATTAGGGTTTCCAACTCTAATACCCCACCCCAATGCTGCACACATCAATAGGCATTGGGGGTGTGCCTTGGGGTCATCAGCCTTAATGTTCACCCCATTCCATAAGTAAATAAGCTGAGATGGGTACAGTATAGGAGAACAGAGTGAGAGTTAGGGCTGATGACCCCAAGGCACCCAAGGGGTGTACTGGGGGTTGTGCGGTGGTGGGTGCTGAGTGGGAGGTGGGAATGGGGGTGAAAGTCAAGAGACAATTTTCTGTTTTTACAGCTTAGAAAAAAGGGACCATTTTCTTTATTACAGTTATTGTCTGCAATGGGAGGGTGGGAAGGGGTACCACTAGACACCAGGGAATATAAAACTGGACAACAGGGATTGTGACCAGTGAGTGGGGGTGCCACTACACACCAGGTCATACACAAATGAATAATGGGGGCAGCATTTGGTGGGTGGGAGGTGCCACTAGACACCAGTGAAATGGGGAAAATGAAGATCAGCAGGTGGGCTGCCACTAGATAGCAGGGAAAATTAAATATAATTATGGGGATGGCAGTCGGAGGGTAGGGGTACCACTAGACACCAGAGAAATTGGAAAAATGGCAAGCAGCAGGTAGGGGGTGCCACTAGACATCAGGGGAGATATTATTTATGGGGACAGTGATCAAGAGGGTGGGGGTGCCACTAGACACCGGGGTAACATGGCACATTGCCAGAGACAACCATGGAGGTTTGGGGCTGTCACCAAACACCAGGGAAATTGTGGGGTGGCTCACAGCTCACATTTTAGCCAGCAGCAAGAGTTCAGCTCTGTCTGCAGAAGTGAAGAAATTCCCATTGTTCTCATACAGAGAATACAGGGGAAGCACTCCTCTCACTAAGGTGGACACACAGAATTTTGGGGGCACAGAAAACATATTTGTGGCCATAATGTCAACAAACAAACAAACATCATAATCTAGCTGAACGAGTCCCATTTCACTACTTTAGGTTCTGAGTTTTGTTTTTAAAAAACCCTGCATTTTTATGTATTTTCCACATTTGTCAGTTCAAGGAAAAAATCAACAAGATGGAAGTTGGCACAGAACAAAAATTGTGTGGTGCCCTGCAAAGCAAGTTGTGCAAAATCAAAAATGCGCATTTGCATCATCAAATTTTTACAGTCACCACGGAACATTATCTCTAAAATCCTACTGCACATGCATAGCTCAGAAACCACTAAATTTTAAAGTCTTATAACTCAGGAACCCTTTAATATGTTTTCACCAGACCTGTTAAAGGCTTTACCTTATGACATGACACATGTCCCCGGCAAGTTTGGGATAAAGATTTCATTCCATGTAGGCTGCAGGGGAAAGCAAAAGGAAAAAAGTTAGATTTTTACAAAAAATGACACGCAGCTCTTAGAAATCGTACAAGCTGACATCACAAGAATTTCCATACATCAAGACATTGCCTGCTAGACAATACATACAAAATTTCATCTCATTTCATTGAAGAGAGCCAAAGATATTAATGTGCAAAGTTAGGGGTTTAGGCTACTATACCCCAACTATACGGGCACTACCACGCCTCTATAACATTATTGGGGTGCAGTTGCACCCCTATATGTAGGTTCAGTCTTTACTTCTATGTTAAACTGACAATAATGGACTTTAATAATTTCACAACTGTTGAACTATTTCACAAGAAATTTTGCATGTCCAATCAGGGACCAAAGCTCATTTGATGTGGTAAGTTTTGTTCTGGTCAGATGTGTGGGTGTGGAGATACGCAGTATCAAAAATATAAACATTACTGTTTTTAGTGATATTCTTTGTCACACTGATACACAAAAACCATGCAGAATTTTGTCTGACATTTGTACAGTACATAGGTATTGGGTCACAGATGTGCCTTTTGAAGGTTTGGTGAAAAAATGTTAATCAATTCCAAATTATTACATTTTAAAGTTTCCCATTATTTCTTACGGGACCAGTTAGATGTCCTACTCAAAAAAGGATTCTTTATCACAAATGCAGAATCCTTTTTTGCAAACAGGGGATCTTTTTCTGCAAATGCAGAATTTTTTTTAATGCTGCTGCCATCTTGTTTTCAGTTAGTGGTGACAACAAAATTAAATTGCTAAAAAAATAGAGGGGTGTACAACAAACCAGCAGTTGTGTTTATCTAATTAGAAGCAGTAGAATCAGATTCTGGGATTTGTTTTTAATAAGTGACTCACATAGTAACATACTATGAAGCCAGCAGATTAGGCCCTATGGTCTATCAAGTCTGATCGATAATCAGTGCCTTCCCAGGGCACCATTATTGGCCCGTCTCCTTCCCGGCTCTACAAGGTCCCCCACCCCCCCAGTGGGGCTCTGGGTTGAACCTTCCCCCTATACCTATCCAAACTTTTCTTGAACCCCTCCACAGTTGCAGCAGCCTCCAACTCTCCTGGCAGTGCATTCCAGGACTCCACCACCCTCTCAGTGAAGTAATGTCTCCTTGTTTCCCCCTCAGTCTCCCCCTGTCCAGCTTCATTGAGTGACCCCTGGTGGCCCCTACCTCCTTCAGCTGAAGCACCCCCTCAAAGCTTACCTTATTTATTTGTTTGAGATATTTGAAGACCTCAATCATATTCCCCCTGTTCCTCCTCTACTCCAGCAAGTACAGGTTGAGCTCCTCCATTCTCTCCTCATAGGTCCTTTACCCTAGTCCCAGTATCATCCTGGCTACCCTCCTCTGGACCCTTTCCAGTAGAGCAATGTCCCTCTTTAAGTAAGGACACCAAAACTGCATGCAGTATTTAAGGTGTGGTCTAACCAGGTAATTGTACAGTGGAATAAGCACCTCTCGACTCCTTGAGGTTATCCCCCTGGCTATGCACCCCAGCATTTTATTTGCTTTGGCTGTAGCCTTTCTACACTGCTCTGAGTTATTCATTTTGGCATCCACCACCACCCCGAGGTCCTTCTTCCCTCTAGAATCCTGCAGTGCCTCCCCTCAATATGTGTACATGAGCCAGATTTTTGGCCCCAGGTGTAGAACCCTGCATTTCCCAAGATTAAACTTTAGCTTCCATGCTCTTGACCACCTCCCCAGAGTCTCCAGGTCCTCCTGGAGAGCCAACTTCCCTTTCTCTCCTTCCACCACCTCCCACAGCTTCAAGTCATCTGCAAAGAGGCTCATCCTGCTCCTGATACTGCTTCTGATGTCTGAGATATAGGCGTTAAACAGGAGTGGACCCAGTACCGACCCCTGATGGACCCCATTAATGACTCTCCTAGAGGATGAGACCTCCCCCCACCCTCACCTTCTGTACATGCCCCGCTAGCCAGTTTTTTATCCACCTGATCATCTGCCCCCCACCTCATATCTTCCAGCTTCCCCTGTAGCCCAGGATGTGGCACCAAGTCAAATGCCCTGCTGATGTCCAGAAAGAGGACATCCACTGGCCTGCCCTGATCCAATGTCCTCGTCACCCCTTCATAGAACTCCACCAGGTTGGTCTGACATGATCTGCCCTTAACAAAGCCATGCTGGTGATCATCTAGGTGACCCCGTGTCTTCAGAACCCCCTCCAGCCTCTCCTTCAAGATGACCTTTCATCCCTTTGCCCACTACTGAAGTCAGGTTAATGGGCCTATATTTTCCCAGCTCCTCTTGCGAGCCACCCGTGTGTATAGGCATGACATGGGGCATCCTCCAGTCATGAGGCACCCATCCCATGCAAAAAGTGTTTCCTTTTTACTTGAAGAAATCCTTTTTCGCAACTGTGGAAAACAAATACTGCTAAACAGGATCTTTTTCTGCAATATGCGATAAAGGATTTTCTTTTGCTGCAAATTGCAAAAAAAGATCAAGTAAAAGGATTCTTTTTCACAATTTTTGAAAAAGGGTTTTTAAGATATCTGTTTCTTTGTCACTGCACAGTTACAAAACAGTTTGTTATTTTGGTCTGAACTTTTCAGGGTACAAAGGGTTTGCCCCAGAGATGTGCATTTTGTTGATTTGGTGAAAATATATTACTTTGCTTTGGAGTTCTGTGGGGCTAAATTTTGATTTGTTTCCCATATTATAACATTGTAATGGGAGGTGTACACAGCTGTTTCTTTGTCACTCCATTGTGAATAAATGGTTTGTAATTTGGTTCTGAAATTTTCAGAGTACAGAGGGCTTGCCCAAAGGTGTGCCTTTTGCTGGTTTCATAACAAGATATTAATTTATTGTTGCGTTACACAGGTTTCAACTTTTTCTCTTTTTTCTGTTGGAGTACATTGCAATTTCAGGTGTTTATTTAGGTCTGCAGACTACAGGATGGGAGTGCAGTGCCCATAAGTCCCTGCACTCCGACATGCAAAGAAGGGTAGCACTACACTGTCTCAAAAGATATGCATGGATAGGCATACAGGGCCTTGATAGCCTTGCACTCCCACATACAAATACAGATACCATTAAGGAATGATGGGAGTGCTGGGCACTGAGGGTCCTGCCCTCTCACAGAGAAATAGGGATATGGTTACAATGTCTCAAAAATTATAGATGTATGGCAGTGTACATGCCCATATGCAAATTTGAATACCATTATGGAGTGCTGGGAGAGCAGGCCTTATACATACATGGCAGTGCAGGGCCCACAGGGCCCTGAGCTCCCACACACAAGGGCCCTTCACTCCCACAGGGAAATAAGGATACAATTGCAATCTCTCAGAATTACAGATGGTCTGGGCCCTGCACTTCCACAAGTAAATAAACCTACAATTATACTATCTCAAAATGTAAGGAAATTCTCAGCAAAAAAAAATTTATTAATGCACAATTCGGGTTCCAGCAATAAAAGCTGGGAAATGCAGTCTTAGGGTTTCCAACCCTAACACCCTAACCCCACCCTAACTCCAACACCCCACACCCACTATGCAGGCAAGAAGAGGTTTGGGATGTGCCTCGCAGATGTCAACCCAAATGCTCACCCAATTCTCATACACTGTACCTTTCTCAGCATACTTACACATGGAATGGGGTGAGCATTAGGGTTGCAACCCCATGGCACACCCCATGCATGTTCCTGCCTGCAGGGTGGAGGTTGTGGTGATAGGGTTAGGTTGGGGATAGGGTGTTAGGGTTGTAAACCCTAAGACCACATTTCCCAACTTTTGTCAGAGGAATCATAATAGTGCATTGACAACGTTTTTTGCAGAGAATATATATTATAGAGGCAAAGTCACGCATTTATAGTTTGGGTTCAGTCTTCACTTCTGTGCTACACTTGAAATTTTGCATTTTAATAACTTAGCAACCAGTAAAGTGATTAGCATGCAATTTGGCATGAACTATCAGGGACCATGAATCTCTTGACATGGAAAGTGTTGTGCTTGTCTAATGTGCAGATTGTCTAAAAATGTGAAAATTACCATTTTTGGTCAAATGCATTGTCATGCTGCTGTGCAAAAACAGTGTGGAATTTTGATATGACAGTTTTAGTGTACAAAGGTCTTGGGTTACAGATGTGTCTTTTTATGATTTGGTGAAAAAAGTTTAATTCATTCTAAAGTTATTAAATTTCAAAGTTTCCATTTTTTTCCTATGGGACCAGTTAGATGTCCTGCTCAAAAAAGGGATTCTTTATCACAAATGCAGAATCCTTTGCCACAATTGCAGAATCTTTTTCCATGCTGCCGCCATCTTGTTTTCAGCTAGTGGTGGCAACAAAATTAAATAACTTAAAACATACATGGGCGGCCGGTGGCGCAGAGGGTTGAGGCACTAGTGCCTAACCTTTCATCACACAAGCTACCCGGGTTCAGAAATGGACTTGGGCACTGGTGGGTCAGCAGAGGTAGGAGCTGGATCGAGCATCCAGTGGATGACTTTGCTTTTCTGGGGTGGGCTGGGGAAAGCCGTCGCTCTGTAGCAGCCCCTGGTGGACACCAGGGGAAGTACAGAGATAGTGCAAGCTGGGGAAAGCAGAAGGAAAAACACAGAAACATGGCATCTCCACCCACCAGGATGACAGCTTCCCCGGGCCAAAGTGCATCCTCAGACTTCACTATGACCGATGGCAGCAGCACCCAGAACCAATGCCTAGGCCACCAGGCAATTTCTCCTCAGAAAAGGAGGACCCACCTGACAAAGGGTTACATTGGGTTACTCTGTGGTGGCTACAATATTCAGTCAGGTGGCAGAGATAAGAGGGGTTCAGGTCTTCGGGGGCAATTGGCCTGAAGGGGGTGAATGGAGGGGATAAAAAAATAAATGGGTTTCATAGACAAGAACAGTTGTCTTTATCTAATCAGGACCCATATAATTTGATTCTGAGGTTAGGTTTTCCATAAGTTACTTAGAAATGTGATTTTTTAAGATGTAGAAATCATTTTTAACAAACCACAGAAAAAAGCCACAAAACAGGATCCTTGCAATTTGCAAAAAAAATGTTTTCTTTTCCACAAATCACACAAAAAGGAATTGTGAAACAGGATTCTTTTTCACAATTTGTGAAAAAGGATTTTCTTTTTCCACAAACTGTGAAAAAGGAACCAGAGGAAAGGATTCTTTTTCACAATGTGAGAAAATGATATTTTACGACACCTGGGGCCCGATTCCAAGATGCATTATGTCTGGCACAGGGTGATTTATGCCAAACCCCATGGTACAAATCGCACCTTATGCCAGGCATAACACAAGTTGCAGTTCCAAAAGGTGCCTTATGCCAAGCCATATGCAGGTTGCTCCAAAAGTGGGTTACTCCACCCACTACGCTCGCAACCCACTGGGGCATGGCACAAGGGTGGGTTATGGCAGCACCTGCACCTTATTCCATAAAGGTGGTAGCCATAACCCACTTACTCCATTCCAGAACAGGGAATGGCATAGTGGGGCTAGACCAGCTAGGGGGTGGTCTAAGGGGCATCGATCCTGGCACAGTGGCAGATACTCCCCCCCAGCAGCACAGAAATGCCATGGATGTGCTCCCCATGCCCCCCTGCACTGTCATGCCCCCCACCACCCCAGAATTTGGGGATCCCCAGGGTCCATTTATGGTACTGCCCCCACAAGCACATTTTTTAACCAGCCACCCCTCCCCACTGCCCCGGGTGTATGCTGTTGTGTTTCTGGGTGGGGGGCTCCAGGGGGGCAGCAGCTTGTGT
Organism: Neoceratodus forsteri; assembly: GCA_016271365.2. Classification (NCBI taxonomy): domain Eukaryota; kingdom Metazoa; phylum Chordata; order Ceratodontiformes; family Ceratodontidae; genus Neoceratodus; species Neoceratodus forsteri. Next base: position 949,615,268 of record CM057453.1, on the reverse strand, counting down.
GCCTTACTTGCGGCACCCAGGTCCGGTGTGCCATTCCTTTGGCTCTAGCCTGCGGCTGCTGCCAATCACAGGCATAGGTGCTGGGGACCCTGCTTGTCCTGGAATATAGTGCAGGGACTTCAGCGTAGTGCCACATGGTGCAACTCGCATACACCAGTGAGTTGTGCCATGTATTGTAGAATCGGGCCCCTGTTTCTTTGTCACTCCACAGTTCACAAATGGTTGTTGATTTTGGTATGAACATTTTCAGTGTAAAAAGGGCTTGCCTCACAGGTGTGCTTTTTGCTGGTTTGGTGAAAATATAGTACTTTGCTGCAGAGTTCTGTGGGTTTAAATTTTGGTTTTGTTTCCCATAGGATAACATTGTACTGTGAGGATTGAAAAGTCATTTCTTTGTCACTATGCTGAGAAGAAAAGTGTTTCAATTTTCTTCTGAAATGTTCAGTATACAAAGGGCTTTTGCCACTGATGTGCCTTTTGCTGGTTTCATAAAAATATATTAATTTGATGTCCAGTTACACAGATTTCAAATTTTGATGCATTTTCTATAGGATAACATTGCAATGAGAGGTGTTTTTTTGTGCTGTACACTACAGGATAGGACACATAGCCCTGCAAATAAGGGTACCATTATAGTATCTCAAAAATTATGCATGGATGGTAGTGCAGGGCCCATTGGGCCCTGCGCTACCACATAGACATTAGGATAACAATATGGACCACTGAGAACACAGGGCCCAGGGAGCCCTGCATTCCAAGAGGGAAATAAGGATACAATTACCACCTCTCAAAGATTATGGATGGATGGGAGCTGGGACCTGTGCTCCCACAAGCAAGTATGTCTGCAATTATATTATCTCAAAAAGTAAGGAAGTTTGTTGTAAAACATTTAATTTATGCATCAGTTAGCATTCCAGTGACAAAAGTTGGGAAACATAGTGTTATGGCTTCCAACCCTAATACCCCACCCTAAATCTGCACACACCAACAATCATTGGGGGGCTTGGAGTTGTCAGCCCTAATGCTTACCCAGTTCTCCTATATGGAACCCATCTCAGCTTATTTACTCATGGAATGGGATGAGCATTAGGGTTGACAACCCCAAGGCTCACCCCTCAAAGCCTGTTGATGTTTTCAGGGTGGGGGTGCAGTGTAAGGGTTGGAAACTCTAACACCACATTTCCCAAATCTGTCGCTGGAACCCTAACTGATGTATTAGTGAAGTTTTTTTTTGCAATGAAAATATATATAATAGTGTTGTGGTCTATGTTAAACCTGAGATTTTGCACTTTAATAATTTCATAACCATTCAATGTATTTTCAGAAACGTTTGCATGCGTGGTCTCATGGGGCTGATATCTTGATGTGCTAAGTTTTGTTTCGGTAGGAGTTGCAGATTTTGAGCTGCACATAGTGAAAAAACATTAAAAATCGAATTTTTTGTGCTTTTTTTTTCATCACGCTGTGCCCAGACAGTTTTGAATATAGGTCTGCAATTTTCAGGTTAGAAATGGGATTATCCCACAGAAGTGCTTTTCACTGGTTTGGTGAAAAAATGTTAATCCAGTCAAAAGATATTTAATTTTAAAATTTCAGATTCTGAGCATAAGCAGTACAGTCTTTTGGATAGATTCCTGGAATAAAAAAATAATTTGTTCCTAATGAAAAGGGATTCTTTTTCATTATGGGATAATACTTTTTCATTAGGAAAAATTCCCTTTTCCTGATTCACCATCTTGTTTTCCTTTAAAAAAAAGCCTCTTGAAAACCCACAAAGATCTTGGTTCACATATGTGCCTTTTAAAGATTTGGTGAAAAAAGTTATTACATTTTAAAGTTTCCCATTATTTTCAATGGGAAAAGTTAGATGTTCCCTTTAAAAATGGATTCCTTGTCACAAATGGAAAACCATTTGTCACAAATGAGCAATCCTTTGTCACAAATGGGGAATCTTTTTTTGTGTTTTTCGCACTTTATTAACTTTGCACCAGTTCAACTGATATGCAAGACATTTTGAATGCTCCAAGATGGACCAAAGATCTCTTGATATGCTAAATTTCATTCTGTTTGGATTTGTGGGTGCGAAGATATAGAGTTTTATTATAGGGGCATGGTCACATTCCTATAGTTAGGGTTAATTCTTCCCTTTTACAATGAATTCAAACATTTGCACTTTAATAACTTTGCAACTGTTCAAGCATGTCATATTAAATTCTGTGTGTTCCATCAGGGACCACTGATCTCTTTATGTGGCAAGTTTTGCTTCACTTGGATTTGTGGGTGCAGAGATACGTAGTGTCAAAAAAATGTAAATTACTGTTTTGGGACAGATTCTTTGCCACATTGCTGCACTAAAACAGAGCAGAGTTTTGGTCTGAACACTTCATGATAGAAAGATCTTGGATCACAGATCTGCCATTTGAAGATCTGGTAAAAAAATATTAATCTGTTTAAAAGTTATTCAATTTTAAAGTGTCCCATTATTTTCAAAGAGAGAAGTTAGATGTTCACCTTGAAAAAGGATTCTGTGTCGCAAATGAGCAATCCTTTATCCCAAATGGGTAATCCTTTGTTGCAAACTGGGAATCTTTTTCCATTCTGCCACCATTTTGTTTTTTCATAGTGAGGCAAACAAATTCAAAAAAATGAAACAAAATTAGGTTTTGTGAAGTACCCAAAACGTGTTCTGCCATTTGGGACCCATTTCAGCCAATTCTGGTGTTAGTTTTTTTTAAAATGACATATAAATGTGTTTTTTTCAACATGTTGAAATCCTGTTCCATGTCTTTTTTGTGCTCAGGAAACCTTTTTCACAAATTGTGAAAAAGGAAGCATGAAAAAGGATCCTATTTTGCAATTTGCGAAAAAAAAGAAATTCCTTTTTTGTAAAAAATGAAAAAAAGAACATGAAACAGGATTTAAAAATGTTTGAACTGTACATTCCAGTAAAACAGCCCCAGATTAACTGAACACATTTTGCTTTACCCAACCCCTTCTCCCTAGTGGTGCAGTGATATCTTGCCCCTCCTCCACTCACCTCCCCCAGTCACCATCCCTTCCCATCTCCCCCAGTCTAAACCCCTAGCACTTTATTACTATTAAATCTCCTTAGTACCATCTCTGACATCCTCTCCCCCCTGTTACCCTACCCCCTTCACTTTTCCTCCCGTCTACCTAATGCCACCCCGTCTGTCCTGACAAGGCCTGTTGGCTGATTTCAACTTACCTTATGACTTTACCAGTAACTGACAAAGCTTGTTTTGGCTGATTTTTAATTTACTGTATGCATTCCTGTGCATGAAACTGCTTAGAGTTACTCATTTCTATTCTTTAATTCAGTGTGAATGTCCACTATTGCTTCTTTCCTTATTTACAATTATTTTACCATACTCTGTTTAGTCTGTAAACCTGTTGATCTCCTTTCTATATGTATACTGTTTTGCCATACTTTTTGTTCTGTTAACCTGTTGTATCATGCTGCTGACGTGAAACCTTTGTAAAAGAGCTCTAAGCTCAAAGGTATTTGTAATCTGAGATCTAAATAAATAAAAATTAAATAAAAATAAACATACATGATTCCCTGGTAGTCTAGTGGTCCCTCCCCCCTCATGCAATGTCCAGTCGCTGTCCCCAAATAATGAAAATATTTTCCCTGGTAGTCTAGTCTTCTCTCCCCCCTCCCTTGATGTCTGTTTGCCATTCCCATATAAAGACAATATTTTTCCCTTGTAGTTCAGTGGTCCCTCTCCATCCCATTCTCCAGTCACCTTCCCTGTATGATTCCCTGGTAGTCCAGTGGTCCCTTCCCCATTCTCTGATCACCATCCCCATATTACATATATGATTCCCCAATAGTCTAGTAGTCACTCCCTCCTACCCCAATGTCCAACCACCATCCCCATTTAAAGAAAATATTTTCCCTGGTAGTCTAGTGGTCCTTCCCATCTCCCACAATGTCTGATAGCCATCCCCATTTAAAAAAATATTAAAACAAAACATTTCCCTGGTAGTTTAGTAGTCCCTCCCCTCCCCAATGTCCAATCACTGTCCACATATAAAGAAAGTATTTTGCCTGTTAGTCCAGTGGTCCCTCCCTTCTCCTCCATTCTCCAATTGCCATCCCTGTATAATACAAATGATTCTCTGGTAGTCTAGTTGTCCCTCCCCCTTCCCTGATGTCTGATCCCTGTTCCTGTATAAAGAAAATATTTTCCCTGATAGTCCAGTGGTCCTTCTCCCTTACCCTGTTCTCCAGTTACCATCACTGTATGATTACCTGGTAGTCAAGTGGTCCCTCCCCTCTCCCCTGTTCTCCAGTCGTTGTCCCTGTATTAAGAAAATATTTTCCCTGGGAGTCTAATGGTCCCTCCCCCCTCCTCTGATGTCCGAATGCTATCCCCATATAAAACAAATATATATATTTTCCCTAGTAGTCTAGTGGTCCCTCCCCCGATGCCTGATCACTGTCCCTGTATAAAGAAAATATTTTCCCTGGTAGTCCAGTCGTCCCTTTCCCATTCTCTGGTCACCATTTTTGTGTTTCCTTTATATGTCCCTGGTGTCTAGTGGCACACACACACACACACACACACACACTGCTGTCTCCAGCTGAAATAAAGAACCATCTCTTTTATTTTGTATCCCTGCAGAAAAAAAAAGTCCCTTGTCAATCAGCCCCCACCCCACCCCACCTCCCACTCAGCACCCACCACCACACCCCAATACACCCCAACACACCCTCACTCACCTTAACAGGTCCCAGGTTCAAGATCCACTCACTGATCTAAGACACATCTTGCTACTGTAACTGATGACTGCAATATGAGACACTAAGGTAAATGTGGTTCAGTGTATTACAATGGGATTTTAACTCTGATGCATAACCCAGCCATTTCTGAACATTTTCACACACCATTTTCAACATGGCCTTTTGGGGACCCCACTTCGTGAACAATATCACTTACATTACACAACTCCTACCCAAAAGGTGATTTTATAGACTCTTAGCAAAATTGTCTTTCAGGCATTATTTGAAACTTTTCACAGCCTTTCTTCATGAGGTGGGGTTATAAGAATGGTATGTTGAAAATTTGGGGTGAAAATATGTAAAAATGGTGAAGTTATGCACATTTGTTTATATTTAACTACGATCCCTAGTAACTTTGATAATTTTTAACATTTTCACCACAAATTTTCAACAGAGTCATTTTTTTACTCACCTCATGAACATGACAGCTATGATCCTTGCCAAAATGTCTTTCTTTGCCTGTGGCATGGAGTGATGGTGTAGTGGTATGAAATTATGTTTCAGGGTGGATTTGAAAAATCTCTTCTCAGTGTTCATGAGGTAGGCTCATAACAAGGTTATGCTGAAAATGTGGTTCTTGTTTTGGCTGCAATGCTTCCATGGCAACATACATGTGTGCATCTATGGAAGGATGAAAGCGCAGGGCCCAGACCCACATGCAAATAAAGATATGGTTACAGATTAATGGGACAGAGAAGTAAGGATACAAATACATTATCTCAAAAATTATGCATGGATGGCAATGCAGGGCCTGGAAGGCTCTGCACTCCCACAGGCATATAAGAATATGATTACACTATCTCAAAAAGTAAGGAAATTAATTGCAAAAAACTTCATTAATGCACTAGTTAGGGTTCCGGCAACAAACATAGGGAAATGTGCTATTAGGGTTTACAACCCTAACATCTCATCCACACCCTGCAGGCAGCAACAGATGTGGGGGGTGTGCCTCAGGGTTGTCAACACTAACGCTCACCTCATTTTCATATACTGTACCAATCTCAGCTTACTTACTCATGGAAGGGGTGAACGTTAGTGCTGACAACCCCATGGGGGTGTGTGCCATTAATGAAGTTTTTTACAACTAATTTCCTTACTTTTTGAGATAGTATAAACAGTGTAGTGTACCCTCCTCCCTCACCGATCCGATATGAATGTTAGTTTTTTGTAGTGTAGTGGTCCCTCCCCTCCTCCCATTCATTGATAATATATGAATATTTGTTTTCCATAGTATAGTGTTACCTCCCCTCTTCCCGGTTACCAATCCCATATTAAATAGTTTTCCATAGTGTAGTGGTCTCTCCCCCCACCCTCTGATCGCAGTTCCTCATTTTCCTGGTGTCTAGTGGCACCCCACACCCAGTAATCTCCCTCTTAGTTATGCCTTGCTGTATTTAATAAAAATTAAAAACCTGAAAGAAAGAAAATGGTCCCTCAGTGTTTTTTTTAAACCTGTGGAAAACAACTGGTCCCTTGCTGATCAACCCCCAACCCCCACCTTCCACTCAGCACTCACCACCCCACACCCCTCAGTACACACTCACCTGAACAGGGCCCAGGTTCAAGACCCACTGTCTGATCAAAGACACATCTTGCTGCTGGAACTGGTGAAGAATATGAGAAACTAATGTAAATGTGGTTCAATGTATTTCAATGGAGGTTTTGACTTTTGTGCATAATTTAACCATTTTATGAGGTTTTGACACCAAATTTTTAACATGTCCTTTTGGGGACCTCACCCCATGAACAATAGGACTGGCATTATGCAACCCCTGCCTGAAAGGTGATTTCACAGTCACTTGGCAAATTCACCTTTCAGGCAGAATTTGGAAGTTTTCTGTCCTTGTTCATGAGGTTTGGTCATAAGAAGGTTATGCTGAAAATCTGGGGTCAAAATATGAAAAAATGCCAAAGTTATGACCTATCCTTGCAATTTCGCTATGCACGCTCGTATCCTTGGAAATGTTTTTTTTTTTGACCTAAACATTTTTTATTACGTTTCCAATATTTTGAAGAAAACATCAAACAATGTATAACAATAGTGACAAGTTCAAAAGGTTATTAATCATGCCAGTAGTTCACAACCATATTTATCACAATAGAGTGTTAAGAACATAAGAGAAAAACATTGAGGAGAAATTAATACTAAAAGGTAAACTTCTGAATGCAAACATCCTACATAAAACCAATTAATGATACTAAACATGCTCAACATAGAGAGAAGGGTGATTGAAAACATGACAAAACACAATTTCATAAAATGTGTGATTCCTTGAACTTGCAAGATAGAGCATCAGGTACAAAATCAGTAATAAATACATTGACAAAAAAAAACATTATATAAAGGATTGGGGGAAGGAGAAGAAAAGAGGGAGGGGGAAAGGAAGAGGGGTAAGGGGGAAGGGGGAAAGCCTGAAGGGCCAGCAGGCCATAGGAACTTAAGTTGTTGAATCAGAAGTCATGATTTGTGGGCTATAATCACAGAAGGCTAATCAAGATGGATTCAGTCTCTTAAAATGAGCCTCTCATCCATCAGGATGGTGTTGAGACAGGGACCCCGGGGGAAATTTAGTAATAAAGGGTTGCCAGATCTACTGGTAAGCAGACAGCTTGTCCAGAATTAGATGGGAAGTCTTCTCATAATGGGCTGATAGGGACAGTAGATTAATCCAATCCTCAAAAGGTGGGGGTCTAGCTCTCTCCAGTGATGAAGTAGGACCCTCTTTGCTGTGATTAGGGTGCAGTTCACCCAAAGAAGTTATTTGAAAAAGAGGGATTTACCTGTGGGAGTCCTAAAAGCATCAAGCAAGAATCTCAAACCCCGAGGTTAGGAATAACCAAAGAGCAAGTAGCCCACGCTCTGTTCCAGTAAAGGTCAATGCTTGGGCAGGACCAAAGAATATGAGTTAGAGAAGCCTATGGAGAATATCACCACCGACAATCACTGTTATCTTAAAAGCCTCCTCAGTATAACCACTGGGGAGTGTGGTAGGCACGGTGAAGGATTTTAAACTATATGGATTGCACCTGGAGCTCCCTAACAGAGCTGTGTGCTGTTGTCCAAAACCATTCCTAGTCAGAGGAGGGGATTTGTTCACTCAGTTCTACCTCCTATTTGTCCTTGAAGTTGTCAAGAGGGGGAAGGGGACAAGCATGTGCCCAGAAGTGATTTCAGTTTAGCTGTCAGATAGTGCAGGTCTGCCAGTGTGGTAACCCAGTAATCCAAGAAATGTGGTGGGGGAAGGGAAAAGCTTCTGGCAAATTTCTGCTTTAAAATGGTGTGAATTTGTAAATATCTCCAAAAATGAACCCTGGGTAAGCCATATTTTACTTGGAGGTCAGGGAAGGTATTGAGATAGCCCATAGTTTAGTCAAAAAGGTCTCAGATTACAATAATGCCTCTTTCCTCCCACTCCCTCCAGTGGATACACTGATCATTAATGGTTAGGAAGGGATTACACCAGAGAGGCTGAACCGGTAACATATTGGCTATCCAGCCTAAACGTTCCACATATCGATTCTAAATATGCCTCATGTAATGGGCACATGAGGATATGCCATTATGGAGGGACCAATCAAGAAAAAAATCAAGGCTTGGGGGGATTGGGAGCTGTCCTTGGGACAGTTCCACAGAAAGCCAACTAGGTCAGTGTTGGGTTAGTCAGGGAGTCTAACTAAGTATTGCTTGGCAAAGGATAGTAAAATCATGAAATTGCTTCATATCAGGAAGCTCAAGTCCCCCCTCTTTCCAGGGATGGGGTAGGGTTATAAGCTTGATTTTGGCTGGTTTCTCCTCCTAGATAAATGCAGAAAGTTTGGATGAAAGAGTTTTGACACATATTGCAATTAAGGAAGGGCTACTAATTTTAGGGCATTCATATGGCCCCAAAGGGATAAAGTCAGATGTTTCCCACCACAAAAGGTTGGCCTTGAGCAAGTCCAGCATTTTCTGGGAATAAGCTGAAAGAGTAGCAGACAGGGTAGGCTTGAAAATAACACCTAAGCAAGCAACCCCATTGGGAGTCTATTGGTAAGGATAAGCTTCAAGTAGTTATTTCATGCAGACACTATTTAAAGGTAACATTTGGGATTTGGCACTGTTCTGTTTATACCTGGACAGGGCAGAGTAATGAGCAATACTTTCTTGTAGGACTGGGAGGGAAATGGAAAAGTTTGAGAGATAGAGGGTAATATCATTTGCAAAAAGTGCAATCTTATGTGGACAGCCACTCACTTTTATTCCAGAAAAACAGGGGTCAGATCTAATTTTAATGGCCAGGGGCTCCTCTGCAAGAAGGAACAAAAAAGGGGAAAGGGGGCACCCCTATCGGGTGCCTCAGTAAAGTCAAAAATAAGGGGACAGTGCTGAGTTTGTAAAAGCAGCAGCCTTAGGGGTGGTGTAAAGGAGATGCACCAATGAACTGAAGGAGGGGGGGAAGCCAAATCTAGCTATAGTATCAAACAGGTATACCCACTCCACCCTGTTGAATGCCTTACTGGCATCTAAATACAGGGTGGCAGTGATCTGAGTAGAGGTCTTAGCTTCCCAGATAACACCAAATGTGCAGCAGATGCTGTCAGATACCAGCCTCCTGGGAACATATCTCACCTGGTCCAGATGTATCAAAGGGGGGATAACCGGTTTTATGCACTTGAATATGACTTAAGCAAACATTTTTATATCAACATTAAGCAAGGAGATTGGACTAAAATGAGAGCACAACACACTGTCCTTACCTCTTTTAGCAATAAGGGTAATGATCACCTCAGAAAAGGTAGAAGGAAAAGCTCCTAGTTTCCAAGCTTCATTAAATATGTGGGCTAACGTAGGAGCTAATAAATCTGAAAAGGTCAAATAAAATTCTGTGGGAAAACCATCTGGACCAGGGAATTTGTTCCAAGCCATACTTTGTATAGCTTGAAGAATCTTGGATATTTGAATAGGGGCCTCCAATGAACTAAAAGATTGTTCAGGAACTGTATGGAGATTTAGGCCTGAGTAAAACGATGAGTTTTGGTCTGAGGAGGGGTTTACTTCCAAGAAATATAAGACCTTGTAGTATTCCTGAAAGGCTGAATTAATGTCTGCCAGGGCTGTCAAATGTGCACCAGAGGAATCTTTAATAAGGGGGATGTACTTCTCTATAGTTAAAGTTCAAAGTTGTGATGCCAGCAGTTTACCTGGATGCTGTCCAGACTCCCAATATTTTTGACTGAGTTTGTAGACTGCATACTTGGTCTTGTATTGTAAAATATCTTTAATCTCTGTTTTTAATTGGACAAGTTGAGACCATAAGGAGGGGCTCCCAGGAGGGTGTTGAGCTATAGAACATTCTAAAGTTCTCAACTCAGCTTCTCAGTTTCTAAGGGTAGATTCTTTAGATTTCCTTGTGTGAGCTGCTAGAGCAATACATTTCCCATGAACCACAGTTTTAAGTGCTCCCATAGAGTGGCCTGGAAACAGCCTGATGATTCATTAAAGTGATAATATTCCTGGATGGTACCCTGGAAACATGTCTGAATGTCTTCCTGGCTTAGTAGGGAAACATTTAGATTGCAGATATTACATCATCCTACTGAAAAATCCCAGGAAAGGGACAACGTCATAGGGACATGATCGGAGACAAAAATACTTCCCAAGGAAGCATCTTGTACCCTAGGGAGTAAGTCAGAGGACGTAAAAAGTATATCAATGTGGTTGAAATGATCATGGGGTGTAGAATAACATGTAAAGTCAATGGTGAAGGGGTGGAGCACCCTCCAGATGTCATGGAGACCCATATCTTGAAAAAGGATAGACAGCTGTTTGGAGAATATAGCCTCATTTTGAGGCCCAAGGCCTGTATAGTTTAACTTGGGGTCAAAGGCTAAATTGAGATCAGCACCCAGGATTATGGAGGTGGAGGCATTCGACAGCTCAGCTAATATAGCATGAAAAAAGGAAAAGTCTGGATCATTAGGGGCATATATGCACTACCCAGTACTATAGGTAAACCTAGATAACTACCCTTAACCAAAATAAAATGGACCTCTGAATCCTTACACTCCTGCAATATGCCGAGTTATAAATTTTTCTTGCGTAAAATCACAACCCCTCTTTGTTTCAAGGAATAAGCACTATTGTAATATTGTTCCACCCACATGCAGCCTAGTAACTTAGAGTCGGTCTCCACCAGGTGAGTCTCCTGGAGGAGGGCTATGTCACAAGGCATATCACAGAGAAATTGAAGGATAGACCTACATTTTTCAGGATCATTAAGATCCTTCACATTCCAAGATAATATTCTAAGGTGGTTCGAACTGGTCATGATTTCAGATGCTGTTGATAAAGGAAATGTACATGGACACCAAGAAGTACTGTATACCCTTTAATAACCCCTCCCCCACCGCTAACCCAATATTGTGGCAACTATAAATATAAAGTTACCAACAAAAACCAAGGAAGATACATTGAAAAGTTTAAACCAAGAGTAGTCCTACTAAAGAATGTGTACACCAAGCTTGGTACAAGAATAAATGAATGATTAAAATAGCAGATAACAAAGGAAAATAAACCTAAGGATGCTTTTAGGTGAACCCACACCCAGTGGAGGTACACTGGTAACTTCCTTATGGGAAGATACCTGAAGGTTATTAAGCCATTGGTTATATGGAACCTGGAGGGGAGAGAATCAGAAGAAATCTCCTACTGTCCTCTGAGTTCCCCTCCCTGTCTGGCTTATAGGGGGGACAGAGAGTTCCAGTACAAAGGAAGGGGAATTTGGTGTGAGAAAAAGAAAGAGGGACCACTCCACAGTGGAGGTGACATTGTAGGGGAGATGGGCTAAACACAGAGGGGCATGTCTTGCAATTGTAACACAGGGGAGATCTCCAAAAGAGGGATGCATAGTGCTAAATACTGGAGTCTAGGAATAGCATTATAGGTTGCTATTCCAGAGCGGGGGAGGGGGGATACAAGCTATTGGTAATACTGGGGCATGTAGCTGGGGCTCAAATTACTATGACATGTGAGGGTAACAAAGCTGAATTTCTTCATGAAACAATCATAGGAGCAACAGAAAAAAAACCACTATATTAAAGGTTAGCAGAAGGACCCAGATGGGTTTGAGCTGTGATCCCAAATACAAGTTGTAGAAGGAAGAAAATTAAGGGGGGGGGTCCCCAGGGTAGTCATAGCCTGGAAAAGTAAACAAAATCCCAACCCCACACCTGTGCCCCCTCTGAAAAAGAGAACATTTGCATTAGCTTACTTATTTCACTTATTTACTAGTTATAAAAAAGAAAAGGAGGTAGCTCAATGAGGTATTATAAGCAAGTTAGAAGAAGTTCCAGCTAGGGATACATCACATGTGGAATGGTAACTGGGCTGGCAGTATAGCCTAGAGGTTAGAGTAACGAACTGTAAATAAGCTTTGTACATCCAGCAGACCAGACCTGGGTTTGATTCTCATGACCTCCACTTGTATACTGTGTGACTCTGAGCAAGTCACTTAACCATCCAGTGCTCTGAGGTTGCCCCCTGGGCCTTATCCGTTTACCAAAGATTAAAATTTGAAAAAAAAAATATCACATAAATTTGAAGCTCATAATGATGTCCAAAAAGTCTGTGTAGCCTTAGTACAGTGTCATCCTTAGATGCAAAGTAAAATAAGCATTACTGTAACCATGCTCTGGGAATTAAAACCAATCCACCCAGACTTTAAAGGTACAAAATGCAGAGTCTTCCACAGGTTATTTGACTAAACAGTGTGACAGGGTTGAATAAGGCCATGCTCCATGTGTTATGCAGAAAGAGTTTTAATGCAGGGGTCTATTCTATCCTTTCCTTTTCTGTCTCTTCTCTGTCTGGTTGTGCAACCAAAATTTCTTGTGAGACCTAGGAACTGATCACTCTGACGATTTCACAATTTTCTGCCTCTCGCTACCTCTCTGCCTTCCCTTGCTAGTTCAGTCCTTTCTTCCCCCTTACATATCTGTGGATATAAATATATATGTGAATCATTATGTGGAAATGTCACTGATACTGGGTTCCCTTCGTTTAAAACTGTATATAGGTATACTGTTGAAATGATTGCAAAAAGCTATTTGGAACTCAAATGCTTAATCTGAGATGCAGTTTTATGCCCTTTGCAGAGCTGTGAACAAGAGTTTAGTTATGGAACACCATGTACTGTTTTGCTGCACCTCCAAGAAACAAAACTGACAAGAACATTCTGTAAACTTATAAGGATATTCTGTGAGAAGCAGGCTCTCTTACCGAGTTCCCAGACAAAGACTTATAAAAAGAGTGGCAATGCTTTTGCTAGAGAGACAAGGAGAGTGAGCAACTGAGAGAATGAAACTTGGAACTAAGAGATACCCTCAGAAGAAGGATTTAGTTTTCTCTGTGTGTACTGCCTTTATAAATAGTTGTACTGAATATTTTTTTTATTTTGCTGTTATTGAGAAAAATAAAATACTATTTGTGAATTTTGAAACTGTTCCTGGTTTTCTTATGCTTCCCAACCTGTGCCTCGATGACAGATAGTGTCGGCCTAAGTGGGATTTACACCGTGCATACTCTAAGCCAGGAGTTTTGTGCGTGGGTACTAGACCTGGTACCAGGGAAGCACAGAAGAAAGGTATGGATTCTGCAGCAATAAGTCCAGGCATGATTACCAGAAGACTGGCAGCCAAACCAGAAGTAGAAACAGAAGTCCAAATTGAGATTGTACAGCTAGCAACAGCCATGGAAAATAAAAGCAAGCAGTGACAGAACCTGGAAGCCTGCCTGCCTTTTTCTACTGGTAGGCTATACAACAAAAAGAGAAAGAGAAATAGAGAAGAGATGCAGCAACTCAAGAAGCAGAGAAAAGAAGAGATGCAGCAACTGGAACAGCGATGGCTGTATGCCTTGCAATCTATCAAGACTGGAGGTGCTGGCACAAGTCCAGCAGAGCAACAAAACACCTACAACTTAAAAGACCTTAAACTTACAAAGTTGTGTCCTTTAGATGATATCGAGGCATACCTGACAATTTTTGAAAGGGTTGCCACAGCCTGCCAGTGGCCAAAACAGCAATGGGCAATTAGACTGGTACCTTACCTCGCAGGGAAAGCCCAACTTGCCTACAGCAATATGGACACTGCACAGTCAGAAAACTATGACCTGATGAAAAGAGAGGACCTTAAAAGATATGACATCTTAGGAGATACCGACAGGCAGAGATTTCGGTCTCTGAAGTATAACTCAGTCGACAATCATTGAGAAGCCTTCATCTGACTCTGAGAACTCCTTATGAAATGGCTCCAACCAGAGGGTAAAACACTCCCACAAATCTTTTTTTTTTGTAAACTTTGTTTATGCACCCTACAGCCCTGGGCATCCTTCAAGGGTACTCACTCAGCAGGGGCCTCTACTCCCTGCCTGAACTCCACACTATCAGCTTCCTCGCCAAAACACCCAGGCAGGTCCAGCCCCCCCGGATCATTCCCTTGGGGTTGGCCTGCCCTCCCTTGGCTGCCTTTCTGAAATTAGAGGGGCCTACCAGGGTGTAGGGTTGGCCATAGAGTCCCCTGTTGTGCTGGGCTGGTGGTGGGATGTGGGATGCCCCGGGGTCCCCTTCATCTCCACAGCACTGCAGAGAGATTTTCTGTTGTTGTTGCCCCTCAGAACATGGCGTGCAATGATGCCTGCTCAGCTTTGCCCTGCTGGCATCTACTGCACTCCACCCCTTACACTGGCCGGTGTATCTACAGTTCCCCCGATCACCTTCAGGGACTGCCAGGACACTGAACAACCCTGGATCCCTCCCCAGGGAGAGGAGAGCAGTCCTCCAGATGCCCCATCCTCTCCCTTTCCCTCCCCTGCTGATCCCCAGCAACCTGAGTCCATCACCGAACCCGGGTCGCTGGCATAGTGCAAGGTTTGGCATCCAGTGCCTCAACCCTCAGCATCACCGGGCCAGCTAACACTCCCACAAATCATCAAAACATTTGTAATGGAGCAGTTCATCAACATCCTACCCAAAGATGTACAGCTTTGGATAAAAGAACACTGAACAGAAATTGGGGAAAAGGCTATTTCTTTGGCTGAAGACTACCAAATGGCCAGACAGATGCCACAGCAGTGAGGTAACAGACAAGCACTGGTAAGACACTGTCTTTCCCATTTAAACTCCAAGTCTGATAAGAACTCTGGTAGAGGTAATTAATCTGCACCCAAAGACTATTTGCTATAACTATAATGATCCAGGTCATACTGTAAGAAATTTCTGTATTAAGAAGCATGACACTGGAGCAGATTTGTCCTTAGCAAACTGGGGCAAGTACTTAACAGATGTGAAGTTGGGAGCTAAGACTGTGAAGGGCTTACAGATTCAGGAAGCAGACAGATCCTAGTGCATATTGAAGTGCTGCGAAAACAATGTCCAAAAGGACCAGGTACTGGTGTCATCTGCACCCACGGGGACACTCGATACTATCCCACCTGCCAAGTGACTCTGACTATTAATGGGATGTCACACCAAACGAAAGTGGAGGTAGTACCTCAGTTACCTGTGCCTGTGATTATTGGAAATGACTTTCCAAGATTTACTGAGTTAATCAAAGAGGGAGTAAATCCTGATGTTTCAGCAGCTGTAATGACAAGAGCTCGGGCAAAGAAAATCTCAAATGGTGGGGACTCTTTTCCTTTCACTGATTTTGATTTGGAGTTGTTTGAGCACAGCTCCAAGATCCGGAAGTCCAATAAAGAAAGACGACATCTGAAGAAACAGTGGCAACAAATGACGGATGAACATAATGGGTTAACATATGAAAATGCTGAAACTAAACTGATCACTGATTGTGATTTTCTTTCAGAACAAGCTAACTATGTTTCTCTCCAGCATTATTTGAAGCAGCTGGGAGTGAAACAAAAACAGGGTGAACTTATGTTTAATAAAATGTAATGGTCTACTGTACAGAGTTTGGGTTAAACCTCAAACACAGGACTAGATGAAACAATTGGTTTTACCACAAAAGTATACAGCAGATCAGAGTTGTTACAGATAGCACATGATAGTCCTATGGCTGGTCACTCGGGGAGGGAATGCTCCCTTGCCAGATTGCTGCACAGATTTTACTGGCCTGGAATTGATGAAGATGTTGCTACCTATTGTAGTTCTTGTGCAGAGTGTCAGAAAGTAGCCCTAGTGACTAAAAAAGACCAGGTGATGCTTGATAGATGTGCCTTTTGAGAGAATTACAATTAATGTGGTTAGCCCCTTAGACAAAAGCAAAAAGGGTAATTGATTCATTTTGGTAATATGTGACTATGCTACTCAATACCCAGAGGTGGTTCCAATGCATACTGTCACAGCCCCAAAAATGGCAGCAGAGCTTACCAAAATTTTCAGCAGGGTGGGCATATCTAAAGAGATTATTACTGATCTGGATAGTAATTTTGGTGCTGTATTACTGAAGGAGCTCTACCAACTACTACAGTAGATATCACTGCCAAAAGTACCTCCCCTTATCACCCTCAGACAGATGGTCTAGGTGAGCATTTTAGTCACACCCTAATAGGCATGTCAAAAAGGTTTGCAAAAGGGAAAGGAAAGATTGGGACCAATACTTATCTTACCTGGTTTTTGCTTACAGAGAAGTGCCACATGCATCAACAGGTTTTTCACCATTTGAAATGCTGTATAGTAGACAACCTAGAGGGCTACTAGATGTAATAAAATAAACATGGGAAGATAAATTCCATCAGAAAAAATCTATTACATCTGATATGTGTGCCCGGAAAAAGAAGCTGGCAAAATATGTTTAAATCACCCATAGTAATCAGGAAGAGGCCCAAAACCAGCAGGAGGTGTATTATGACCATAAGGTAAATGAAAAAGTTTTTCAGCCAGGTGAAAAGGTCTTGCTACTGTTACCCACTACAGAAAACAAACTGTTAATGAAGTGGCAAGGGCCTTATAAAGTGCTCAGATTTTGTGGCACAATTAACTATGAGACTGAGACCACTGATCGGAAAAATCCTGTTAAGATACACTATGCTAACCTCCTCAAGAAATGGTCTGAAAAAACACCAAAAGCTGATTTACTGGTTTTTACCAGAAACAGATAAAGAAGATATTGATGTAGCTTATGACAGACTGGAACAAGCTATAACTGCTGATGCTGTAAAGGTGAATGTTTCATTAACCTCTGAACAAACTGCAGAAATCTGTATCTTGCTAAAGACATTTAACAGAACTTTTACCACGATACCAGGCTGAGCAGAAGGAGTCAAGCTTGTAACAGTGACAAGGAATGATCGCCCTATTAGACAAAAGACATATAGCATACCAAAGCGGTTGAGAGCAGACGTAGTTAAGGAAATACAAAAAAATGAAAGAATTGTGTATCATAGATGAGTCAAGAAGTGCTAGATCATCACCAATGGTGATTGTAAATGAAAAAGAACTTAATCAAGTGTAAGAATTTGACAGTTGTCCTATGTCCAGGATAGATGATTTGGTGGACAGACTGGGGAGTGCCAAGTATATTAGTACCCTCAATCTCACCAAGGGTTACTGGCAAATCTCCCTAGGTAAAGAATTTGAGACAAAACTGCATTTGCAACTCCTATAGGATTCTATCAGTTCACAGCCATGCTGTTTAGTTTACATGGCACACCCGCTACATTCCAGTGGTACATGGATGTAATTTTATCCCCTCACACTGGTTATTATGCTGCATTCCTGGATGATGTTGTGGTGTACTGTCCAGACAGGAAAAAACACCTGGAATACCTACGAGCAGTTATCCAGTCAATCAAAAAGGCAGTCTGACAATTAATCCTACCAAATGTGCATTGGGCATGCAGGAAACCAGATATTTGGGCTATGTTTTGGGAGATGGAGAAGTCAAGCCAGAGGTTTCCAAAATAGAAGCTGTAGCTAACAGCCCTGACCCCAAAATCAAGAAACATGTCAGGTCATTTTTAGGGCTGGCTGGTTATTATCAGAGATTTGTTAACCGCTTTGCTGAGTTAGCTACTCTCCACACTGAACTCACAAAAAAAAAATGGTTCTTAAAAAATGTGAAATGGACCCCAGAGTGTGATGAGGCTTTTTGGGCCATTAAGGCTGCATTATGTTTTAAGAAGCCTAGACTTTGAAAAACAATTTCTATTACAGACAGATGCATCAGAGGTAGGTCTAGGTGCAGTCTAGAGTCAAAATATAGATGGGAAGGAACATCCCATTCTATATATTAGTAGAAAGTTGCACGACAGATAGAAAAGATACTCCACCATTTAAAGGCATGCCTTGTGGCAAAGTGGGCCATGGAGTCCCTTAAGTTTTATTTGCTAAGAGTTGACTTCGTATTGGTAACAGATCATAATCACAATCTTCTCTGTTGGCTGAACCAAATGAAGGATAAAAATTCTAGAATCACACAGCACTACAGCCATTTAAATTTAAAGTGATGCACAAATCTGGGAAAGAGAATGTCAGGGCTGATTTTCTGTCAAGATAAGGATCAAGAATTGAGAATTCTGAAGGTTGAAAACATGTGAGTTGAACCATCTCTGTTTGCTATACTGAATGTGCTCTGAAATGTAAAGGCTATCAGCTAATGCTAGATAGGAATTTAGTAGAATGTTTTGTAAAACAGGTTCCCTATTAAAGAGGGAGGTACATGACAGGGTTGAATAAGGCCCTGTCCCATTTGTTATGCTGAAAGAGTTTAAATGCAAGGGTCTGTTCTATCCTCTCCTTTTCTGTCTCTTATCTGTCTGGTTGCTCAGTCAAATTTTCTTGTGAGAACTTGGAACTGATCATTACAACGGTTTTGCAATTCTCTGCCTCTCGCTACCTCTCTGCCTTCCCTTGCTAGTTCTGTCTTTTATTCCCCTTGCATATCTGCAGGTATACAAATATATGTGAAACTTTATATGGAAATGTCACTGATACTGGGATCCCTTTGTTTAAAACTGTATATAGTTATACTGTTGAAATGATTGCAGAAAGCTATTTGGAACTCAAGTGCTTAACCTGAGATGCAGTTGTTAAGCCCTTTGCAGAGCTGTGAAGAAGAGGTCAGTTCTGTAACACTGTGTGCTGTTCTGCTGTATCTGCAAGCAACAAAACTGACAAGAACATTCTGTAAACTTACAAGAACATTCTGTGAGAAGCAGGCTCTCTTAACTAGTCCCAGACAAAGACATATAAAAAGGGGGAGCAATGCTTTTGCTAGAGAGACAAGAAGACTGAGAGACTGAGAGACTGTAACTTGGAATTAAGAGATACCCTCAGAAGAAGGACTTAGTTTTCTCTGTTTGTATTGTTTTTGTAAATAGTTGTACTAAATCAGTTTTAGCTTTTGTTTTGCTGTTATTGAAAAAAAATAAAATGCTATTTGTGAATTTTGAAACTGTTCCTGGTTTTCCCATGCTTCCTGACCTGTGCCTCGGTGATAAACAGTAAATGCAAACCTTTTGACATGAAACTCAGTCATGTCGAGAAGTGAATAGGTCCACAGTCCAAGCCGGGATACCGAGAAGCCCAACTTCTGGAAGGCAGGATAAGGCACAAATTAACTACAGTCCCTATTGCAGGGCATAGGAAGAGTAGCCAGCTTCCTATAATCAGTGGGTAACTGTCTCCAGTTAAAATAAAAAACATCTCCTGTGGTAAAAACCTCCGTAGAATTAAGACATGAAAATAAAAAGTAAGCTCTTGACAGGGAACTCAGTCATACAGAACAGGCTTTTGAATTAATTAAATTGGAGCTTTTTGAGCACTGTAGCTCTCACTGAGAGCAGACCCAGTTGAAAAACTCTAAGACTGAGGAAAATTCATGCCCATCCCGTCAGCTCAAAGGAGTCGGTGTTCAATGTCAGCAGAAACTAAAACAAAATTCAAGGCAATGAGGAGTCAAAAGGCAGCACAGAAGATCACTCATAAAAGCAGCCGCTCATCAGAAGCCGAAATCTGTAAGATCATATAGAGGCCTTTCCTGTCTTTCAAGTGTCTGCCAAGGCTCTGACTTCCATCTCTTCTACCACAGATGTAGATTGCTCCATGCTAGCACTGGAAGAAGAAGAGGAAACCAGATGTTTCTGCAAATAGCAGTCAGCCTCTTCTGGAGAATGGAACTGAAGGACTTGACCATGTAAATTTATAAGCAGGGTGGCAGGGTATAAGAGTGCATAGGTTATACCCTGGTTATGTAGCCCCTGTTTAATCTTATCAAAGGCTTGTCTCTGCTCCAAGATAGATTTAGGGTAGTCTGGATAAAATGACATTTGTACCACATTCACAGTCACATCCTTTAACCCCCATGCCTTATTTAAAATAAGTTCTTTATCTTGGAAACGTAACAGTTTAAATATTTATTTATTTATTGAAATGTGTTAACTCGGTAAACCCACTGAGACAAAGAGTCCCTTTTTCAGGGGTGACCTGGAGTTAATTACATTCGGTTTGAACCAACAATTTACATACAGAGACAGGACTACAGTAGATCTAAACATTGAACATAAGTATGTTAAGTTACAGCAACATAAAAAAATCACAGAAGTCTAACGCATTGAGTCAGATACAGAAAATAGCTACATGAGTACTATAAGATTACCTTGAGAAGACACTGACCTGGACAGGAGGGAGAGGCACCAGTGCTAATTGTTGGGATATGTGAGTGTGATCTCCTTAGCAGGTGATTATCTGAGGTAGATTGGGTGCAGACAGTAATCGGATTATGGGTTATGTGGCAGGGTTAAGCTCTGTAAGGGTTATAGGCCTGGAGACATTGGAGTAGGCCAGGAGTTAGTGCTGACAGGACTGTGGTAGAAGTCAGAGTCATTAATTACAGTTAGATGCACAAGGCACCAAGAGGTGGGCTATAAGAGCAGCTTTGAAGGCATTCAGGGTGGTGCAGTTAGTCATGTCTGGAGGTAGGCGATTACAGAGGGCCAGGGCAGAGGTAGCAAAGAACTTGTCACCTGCACAAGATCAGGACTTTGGAACTTCTAGGGTGGTGTTCATGGCTGACTGAAGTTCATGTTTATGGATTTTGTATAGGAGGAGCCCACTGAGGCTAGGAGAGGCCATTAGTTTAAACATTATGTAGGCAAGGCAGAGAGTAGGCTAGGCTAGCCTTGCCTGATGTCTGACCAATTAAGAGAGATGAGTACACTGCAGCAGTGGTCACAGGATGAGCAGCCGTGACAAAGCGAGCAACCTTGTGGTATAGAACTCTGAGTATGGCGAGTGCAGAACCTCGCAGAGGTTGAAGAAGAGGGGCTCCATACAGTAGGATGGGAAGGAGTGTTCCTGTGGCAATTGTCGACTGAGCTTCATTAGTTAGATATCCACCTAATCTATATAGCAGTCCAATTTTATGGTGGATAATCTTAATTCTAGCCTCCACATGCATTTTTAGGGCCAACTCCTGGTCTAGGTAGATGCCTAGGTAGTTTATAGATGTGGTGACCTCTATCCTGGTACCATTTATGGAGGATATATGAAAGTGATTGGTTCTATCAGCCCCCAGGTGTCTAGGGCCGAATAGTATGGCCTTAGATTTTTTCAGGTTTAGGGCCAGTTTATTGTCAATGAGCCATTTTTCCAGGATTCCAAATTCTGTGTTGAGATTTAGATTGAGTTGATTGATATCCTTGGAGGTCCGATAAATGAGTGCATCATCTGCATAAAGTTGAATGTTGCCCCCCCCCTACAGTGTTTGGGCATGTTGATAAAAATAAAGAACAGCAGGGGTCCCAGAATGGATCCTTTGGGTACCCATTGGTTAACTGATTTTAGATGGGATGCTGTGCCTTTCCATTTAACCAGTTGTTTTCTTTCTTGTAGGTAATGTTGGAACTAGGTGCAGACATAAGAGTCTGGTCCAAGATGTCCTAGGTTGTTGATGAGTAGATTGTGGTCCACCAGGTCAAATGTTTTTGTAAGGTCTAGAAATAGTGCCCTGGTGGCTTGGCCCTGATCCATGGCCCTGAGTACATGTGCTGTTAATCTGACTAGGGCTGTATCGGTCCTGTGTTTTTTCCTAAAATCATGTTATGTGTCTGAGAGCAGCTGATAGCATTCCATGTGGTCCTGGATCTGGGTGTAAACCAAGTTTTCCAAGGTTTTAGCAAGTGCGCTAAATATAGATATTGGTCTGCAGTTCTCCACCACATCCTTACCACCTCCTTTGTGAATGGGGACCACCATCGCCATCTTCCATTTTGCAGGGAATTGGCCAAGAAGAAGAGATTTGTTAAGTAGGTCCCTGAGTGAGGTCATGATAACTGGTGTGGCTAGTTTCAGGAATTTCAGCTCCAGTTTGCCAAAGCCTGGGGAGTTTTCAGGTCTGAGGATCTTAGCAGGATGATGACTTCTTTTCGGGAGATGAGATGGAAGTGGAATTGAGGATTAAGGAGAGGGTCAGTGTTTGTGGAGTTCAAAAACTCCTGTCAGGGGTCTTTGTATTTGCTGAGATTGGTAAAAAAGGTAATAAAAACATCGACTATTGCATCTGGTTCTGAGACCAGTTGACCATTGACTTGGAAGCTCTGGGCAGCATCAACAGATCATCCCTTGTGCAGATAATTGATTTGTTTCCAGAAGCATTTGGGATTGGATAGGTTTTTGGTTTGAAGGGACCCAATATATATAGAGATTTAGAATTTTTGAGCTCCTTTTTACAGCTGTTTCTAATGGCTCTGTAGTTCTACCGATTGCTGTGCACCCCTGAGAGTTTAAATTTACCCCAAGCCTCATCTCTGAGTTTCATACGCTTCCTTTGTTCATGGTCCAACCAGTGTGAGCATTTGCCAGAGACTCAATGTTGTTTCAAGGGGTCATGTTTATTAAGTACACTTAGGAAGTTGTGGATGAAGAAGTCCAGTGGTAGGTCGATACCGGGGAGGTTGCTGAGGTCATTCCAGTGGATTACCCTTAGGTCATTGAGGAAGGCAGCTTGATCAAACCTGGTGAGATCATGGGCAATCAGTATCTTTGGGGGAACTTTAGGTGAGTTATTCCTCCAGATGCAAAAAGTAGGAGAGTGGTTATTAAGTGTATCTGGTAATAAGCCTGCAGTTTTTATATTATCCGGTCTGTTGATTAACATCCAGTCAAGGAGAGTGTAGTTTCCAGACTTAAGGTTCAGCCTCATTGGTTTGCCAGTTACTTGGGTGAGTGTCACACCCGTAATGGCCAATTTGTTAACCCTGTTGTTCAACCATTTAAGGTTGAAATCACCTATGAGTATTATCTCACCCACTGGGCTGTTTCCCACATAATTGGTGATATGATCTAGTTCACACTGTGCAGCCTTAGGTGGGTTATAGGCACATCATATTGTAATGGATTTGGTCCCCCCCCCAGCAGCAACCTAAGTAGAAGACACTCTGAGGCCCTATTATCATGCCCAGGGGGACTTATGTTGATTACATTAAGGGAGTTCTTTACATACTGTATAGTGCCACCCCTCCACCTTTCATAGAGGACCTGTCCTTATGGAAGACATTAAACCATGGGATGTTTATTTTGTTGTAATGTATGGAGGGTTTGAGCCAAGTTTCTGAGATGCCGATGATTGTCTGGGGAATAGAGATCCATCGAAGCTTCAAGTTCATGGATTTTTGGACTTAGACTAAACATGAAGGGGTGAGGCTTTGCAGTTGAACGGGAGGACTGAGTGCACTGAATCCTATGGGCATGCTCTATTTCAAAATTGTATTCCTGCGATGAAAGTTGAATTCCTTTTGGCAAATGTTCCCTCAGGAATCGAATATGGTTCTGACCTTCTGTGCTTTCTGGAAGTACAATAATCCCTAA
This sequence comes from Neoceratodus forsteri, assembly GCA_016271365.2. NCBI lineage: Eukaryota > Metazoa > Chordata > Ceratodontiformes > Ceratodontidae > Neoceratodus > Neoceratodus forsteri. The sequence goes on along the minus strand of CM057453.1, from coordinate 949,591,658 downwards.
TTTCTTGTGCCTTCTTCTGCCCTCTAAGTCTTCGATTTTTGTGGCGAGCCAGGAGGTCTGGGCCTCAGCAGCCTGAAGAAGGCAGTCCTGAGTTGTGGTGCGATCCAGCATGTCTGACAAGGAATGCTCCATTTGTGGGCAAGCAGATACTCAGTGAGTTGGTCGGCAATGATTTTTTCAAGGGCTTTTGAGAGAGGGGGGAGGATGGAGATAGACCTATAGTTGTTGGGGTTGGTTTTGTCTCCATGTTTTAGTATTGGGGTAATTGTAGCAGTCTTTCAGGTGATTGGGAACTGCCCCAGGCATAAGGAATGGTTAAGGAGGTCATTCAGGGGGAAGAGATTAGTGCCAAGAACCCAGTAATGGATTTTCATGTCAAAAGAGTCTTTGCAATAGTTGGAGCCACTGAGAGCTTTGAACAGGTAGGTTTTGGCCTCCCGCATTGTAATGACCCTAAGGTAGAAAGGGGGGCACTGGAGGTTAGGTTTGGAGGTAGCTGGAATAGGGTTGAAGAGGTTGCTCAGGAGGACTGCATTAAAATCGGAAAAGGTGGAGTTAAGGCAGTTGGCAATGGCCTGGGGGTCAATGGAGGTGGCATTTTTGATGCAGGGCTGGGAGTGTGGGGGAAGGCAGGATTTACCATTAAGCTGTTTAATGTTGTCCCAAAATTTCTGCTCACTCCCCCAGGAGGAAGCCATGGTGTCTTTATAATAATCAGCCTTGGCCTTGCGTATGGTCCAAGTGCACCTATTACATGTGGCTTTGTAGGCTTGTCTGTCTGCCTGTGAGCCAGATTCAATGGCTCTGTGCCAGAGATCATCCCTTTGTTTTAGTTGCTGCTGTAATAAAGGTGTGATTAATGGGACATTATGTTTTACAGATTGCGTTTTAGTTAGAGGGGCATAAATGTCACACACTTTGTTGAAAGAGCGTGTGAAGTAATCAAGGGCCATGTCAATGTTATGGGCCAGGCATATAGGGGACCAGTCCCACTGGGCCAGATAATGCCTGATTTTGTTAAGGCCACCTTGCCATAGGCACTGGTGGGTGGATACACTAGGTTGATGTTTGGGCCGGTGACATGACCGAGAGAAGAGGATGAGAGAGTGGTCACTCAGAGAGTCTGGAAGGACCACTAGGTCAGAGATTCTATGTGGCCGGTTGGTTACTAGTATGTCTAGGAGGGTCTGGGAGCCATTTGAGGCATTCATTCTGGTGGGTTGGCAAACCAGCTGGGTATGGTCCAGTGCTGCAAAGGTGTCCTTAACAGCGGCTGCCGAATTGATGAGCCAGTTTACATTTAGATCACCAACCAGGATATGTTCTGTTTTGGGAGGGAAAATGGAAATATAGTTTTAGAGGGATTGTATGGCCAGTGCTTGGTTCTGTGGGGGAACATACACTGCTGTGATGGTTAGAGGGGCCCTAGCAGGGTCCAGGGTAAGGTTTATACATAGGGCTTGTGCGCCGTGGTCCAGGGAGGGGTTGGAAGAGCTTGGTTCAGTAGGGAGTCTCGAACATAGAGCTCACATCCACAACCCTGTTTACCCACTCTGTCAGCTCTGTGTAGTGTGAAGCCAGGGAAGGTGACAAACGAGTCAGGTTTTTTTTTTGATAGCCATGTTTCTGTGAGTGCAAGGACATCCAGCGGGTATTGCACTAGCCAGCTTTGGAGGGGATGCAGTTTTTTGGGAAGGTTGCAGATGTTCGTGGTGGCTATGAGCAGCCCTTGGTGTAGTTTTCTGTTGACTATGGGCGGTGGGGCCTGGGTTGGGGTGAATATTTCCTGATATGAGAAGTAATAGGGCTAGGACCCTGAAAAGGGTGAGAGACTGCCATTTGATGGTTGGGCATTGGTGGCACACATGTTTAGAGAGAGTAGCACAGGGAATGGGTAAGTTGAGGAGGGCAGGAAAGGTAAGGCAGGTGAGTCACAGAGGCAACAAGCCTTTGTGTGAAGCAAATAAACAAAACAAAATGATGTAAGAAACCACTATGGTTCTAAAGGAGGTGGCAGGGAATGTTAGGGAGAAAAAGAGAGCATTCAGGAAAGTACAAGGACTCACAGAAGGAGCAGGACACAGAATTGTATCCATTAGAGCAAAAGGAAGCAGGAAAGGCAGTCAGAACAGCAAAGGCCCAAACCAAGAAAAAGATAGCCAACTCAGTTAAGAAGGGGGATAACACCTTTTATAGGTACATCAGGGAGCGAAGAAAGACCAAGGGAGGAATCGTGAGGCTTAATAAAAGGGAAGGGGGTGGGCAGATGGTGACTGTGAAAAGGCAGAGATACTAAACATATACTTTTGCTCAGTATTCGCAAATGAAGAGGGGAAGATACCTAAACCAAACAATAGAAACATGCTGGATACGGGGGTTGATACCAGCCCTTTCACAGAAGAAAGGGTTCTGAAGGAACTCTTAACACTGACGGTGGACAAAGCAATGGGGCCTGATGGGATCCATTCCAGAATTCTAAAAGAACTAAGGGTAGAACTAGTGACACCACTGTCTACCCTCTTTAATAAATCATGGGAGGATGGGGTGGTACCTCAAGACTGGAGGAGGGCAGATGATATTCCACTTCACAAAAGTGGGAGCAGGGAAGAAGCAGGAAACTACAGACCTGTTAGTTTAACCTCAGTGATTGAGAAAATGATGGAATCACTTCTGAAGGAAAGAACTGTTGAGTACCTAGAAGCCAGAGGAGCGCAGGACCCAAGGCAGCATGGATTCACAGTGGGAAGGTCATGTCAGATGGATCTAATAGATTTCTTTGATTGGGTGACCAAAGTAGTATTTCAGGGAGGGGCTGTAGACATGGCCTACCTAGACTTTAGCAAGGCATTTGACACAGTCCCACACAAAAGATTAATATACAAGTTGGCCAGCCTGGGAGTGGGTCCCAAGATGGTAGCCTGGGTATAAAAAATGGCTGGAGAACAGGACACAGAGGGTAATAGTAAATGGAGTCCACTCTGAAGAAAGGGGGGTTACTAGTGGGGTACTGCAGGGTTCAGTACTAGGAAAAGTCCTCTTTAATGTTTTTTATAAGCAGCATTGCAAAGGGACTGGAAGGAAAAGTATGTCTCTTTGCAGATGACACAAAGATCTGCAACAGCGTTGATGCACAAGGTGGGGTGGAAAAGATAAGAAGGGACTTGGAAAAGTTGGAGGGATGGTCAAATGTATGGCAGCTTAGATTCAATGCTAAGAAGTGCAAAATAATGCACCTGGGAAACAAAAACCCTGGGGAAGAGTACACAATTGGGGGTGAGATACTAACAACAACAAAAATGGAAAGGGACCTGGGGGGTAGTCATATCAGATGACCTAAAGGTGAGCAAGCAATGTGAGAGGGCAGTAAGTATGGCTGGTGGGATACTGGGATGCATAGGGAGAGGCATCATCAGTAGAAAACAAAAAGTTGTTATCCTTCTGTACAGACAGCTGGTGAGACCCCATCTGGAGTACTGTGTGCAGTTCTGGAGACCCAATCTCCGCAAAGACATAGACAGAATGGAGGCAGTCCAGAGGAGGGCAATTAAAATGGTGCAGGGTCTGCATCAGAAGACATATCAACACAGACTTAAGGATCTTAATATGTATAGCCTCGAGGGGGGGGGGCATGATAGAAACTTTCAAATACCTCAAGGGAATCAACGATGTCCAAGAGGGTAGCATCTTTCAGAACAAGGGGACACAATTGAAGCTAGAGGGGGGACAGCTTAGAGGTAATGAGAGGAAGAATTTTTTCATGGAGAGGGTTGTGGATGCATGGAACAGCCTTCCTGAGGAGGTTGTGGAGTCAAAAACAGAGGTGGAATTCAAGAATGCATGGGACAGAGATAAGGCAATTCTAGGGGGTGGAGGTTGGAAGAAGTAGGCTGTTGGTTAGCTAAGATCTGCAGCTTATCAATTAGGTAGGGAAATAGGCAGACTGGGTGGGCCAAGGGTTCCTATCTGCAGTCAAATTCTATGTTTCTATATTTCTATGTCGACAGGGGGGCTAGGAGTGTGTATTCTGGTAGTAAGTTAAGCGGGGGGTGGACATTTGTCAGGTGTTGACAAGGTGGGTGGGAGGTGGGAATAGGTAGAGAAGGCTGGGGGTGAGGTGTGTGAGTGGGTGGGGAGAGGGAAAGCTGGTCCAATAAGGAGTATGATAAATGTAATCAGCAGAAGATAGGATAGTCTGCTAGGAGATAGATGGTTGGGCATTGAACAGTGGAGTCTGCTAGTCCAGTGCTGGTATAAGGGGAGCAGACTGACACCCATCATTGTGGTGGTCTCAGTAGTGCAGTGGTAGGGTGATGAACTTTGGTGCAGGAGGTACCAGGTTCAAATCCCAGGAGAGAGGCCTGGTGGCACCTATGAACCAGTGGGATAGTTTCCAAGAGCGGTGAGTGAAAGCCTCCAAAAGGAGGATACAGCAGTAACTCCTAATGGTGCTAGTTGGAAGGGCAGGTCAGGGGGAGGAGGCAATAGGAGTATCTAACAGGGAGGTAATGGAGCAGTTGGGATAAAGAGTGTGTGTGGTTAGAGACAGAGGAGAGTGTGCAGCAGGACAGAAGTTGGAGGAGTAAAATAATCAGCAGGGGGTGTAGTAGAGTGCCAGGGGAGCTAGAGTGTCAGTGGATAATGAGAGAAGAGAGAATGCAGCAAGGCAGGGGCCAGGTGGAGGGAAAGCCCTCTAGTGATTGCAGCCTATAAGCTGGTAATGGAAAACTGGGGATTTAGAAACTAATGTGGCAAGAAGTCACGTGACCAGGAAGGTGCTTATATTGAGGGTCAGCTGTGTGTTGATGGGCTAACACCCCCCCACATACAGGCTGGAGGGAGCTGTAGTTACCTCTTAATGCCTCATAGAAGCTGTTCCCCAGGTAGCTGTGTGTGCTGCAAGCCGCGGGTGCAGTGCTTAAATATGTGTCATGTAGAGGGTGATTAGCCCCTAGACTGGGGATATCACATTTATCCTCACACTATGTCTCCCATGAAAGAATTCATCCATACTGTAGGTAGGGTTGGTTGAGCCAGTAGCATGAGCAGATCACTTTCTGCTTCACTACTCGAGCGGACTCTCCATAAAATCCCTTCCTAACTGTTCTCTGACTTCATTTTAAATGTCTCCCTCCCACCGCAAGCTCACTTGACTGCCATCACACCTGTATTCGCACTTCCAGCTTCCTAAATCTGCCAACAAGATGCCTTCTCCCAGACTGCAGCAATTTTGATGTCTGCTCTGCAAAACCCGACACCTCCTTCAATCTCTCACAGAAGCCGCTGATTCATAACATTTGAGTCAGCGCTCACTCGCTCTCTACTTAGCCATCTGAAACAATGCAAAAAAAAAATGTTAAACATAGCAAACTAAATTTCTCACTCTAAAACAATTGCATTAAACCAAGCCTTACATAAATAAGATATGTCATGGCCCAAGACTATCAGTATTATTCTTCCCTCGTGCACCATGCTCAGGCACTGGTGATGTCATAAGGTCAAATTGCACTCAGGGAGAATATCAATGATATTCTCAGGCCATTTCATATCACATCTGTATGGGTCAGTGAGGCTCAGTTTAGAGCGATGTGTCTCCCATCTCATCCCTAATTCTAACCCAACTCCTCTGTGAAAGTTCATATGTAGATCACGACTAAAATAATGTCAGAATCTTGGTGGCCTATTTATTACCTTATGTAGGCTCAGAATTAGGAATTCAAAGCACTCTCACATGCAGTTTGGTTACTTCAACAACTATAGTATTACTTCTTAGAAAATGGGCTTTTTATTTCCTGGCATCTGATTGGCTAGTACCCTAGCCAGGATGATACATTAACTTTCAACAGATGCCCAGGAAACAAAAAGTATCAGTCTATAGTGCCCCTTCACCCAGTAAGTGTCGTAGTGCCCATTCTGCTTCCTAATTGGCTGCAACACCTCATTTAAATTTTAAAAATGCTGCCATTTTGTTCCCTCACTTAGCGAGAGAGCCCCCACCACCATCAGTCCTCCCGTTACACTCCTTTCTGAGGTAAATAACTGCTTGCTAGCTACATTTCTTTTTTTTATTAACTTCTCTTTTTCTAAATCTACAATATTCATCTTGTCCCATGTCCCCGATTCCCCACACAGTTACTGCAAAATCTCAGTCACTCTCGCTCACCTGACGGCACTCTCGCTCCTCCCTCCTTCAGCCGGTTGCAAGCTCTGTTCAGAAAATAAAAAATTTCAAATTTGTAGCACTGCTTACCTCTTCAATACTGCCACCACTGATCTTTTCCCATGCCCTGCAATTACCGATAGTGTTACTGTGACTGGTCAGACACTGACAGTCGCACACCCGACAGCACTCTGACTCTTCCCTCTTCCGGTCAGACGGTCGCCCACTGGCTCACTTCCTGGATGAAACGGACTCTCCTCTTCATACTCCCAGTCCTCAAGGAAGGCAGCGAGGACCAGGAACTTATAAAAAAGCCAAATGAAAAAAATAAACTCAGTCCCAGTAATACGCAGTGAAGCCCGTCAAATAAAAAAGAAAAATAGCCTCAACAACTGGCTCCCGACAACACCCGCTTACACTCCCAAGTCGCGCTTCCTTGTCATGATTGCAACCTCTGACCTAGCCCCAGTGTGAAAACAAATATCAGCAAGACAAAAACAGAGCCTCTCATATGAAAGCAAAACAAGTGTACAGAGTAAATAAAACCGTTGTAATATGGGGGGGGGGGGTTCAACTAAAAAAAGAAATAAAAGAAACAATCTGCTGCACTTAGCTAACTTTCTAACTATGGTGTCTGCATCTGGACAAAAGACCATCCTTGTAATGAAGGTGAAGGAACTATTTAATTTCAAAATGTTCTAAAAATTAATTTTTTATTCATTTGTTTTCAGGTTTTCTGTTTTTTTTACAGTGCTCATTTTCTAAGCTCAATAATGCCCTCCTAGGTGGGTAGTATGGGCAATATCAGATTTTCCAGGGGCTATAAGGCCCTTCGCCTGTGGCATTGGGCCTCATTACACCCCTGGACGGTCCGGTATTGCCCAATACCGCCCATCCTGTTGGGTATTATTGCTTGCTTGTGACTGACATATGGCTGTCTGGACTTTACAGGGGCATCACCAGAATTTAGAGCTGTTGTAGATTCTTGAAATGTCCTTACAGTATCTGGCCTGGAATTTTTTATGTTCAGATGTTCTAAGATCTTCAGGAGCAAACGGATTGCAATTGCAAATGTTATGAATATCTGACCCAGATTGTTATGATTATACTGTACAAGCAATTTAATCAGGACATGGATAATTGGGATGTCCACTTTATTGGGACATCCTGCCAGGAACCAAATAAGTGGCTATGTTACTCTACAGAAGCTAAAACTGCTTAAAGAGGATGTCCCTGCTGCTCACTGCTCTTTAATTGGGGTAATCAAGTCTGTTCTTGCCCATTCATGTCCCTCTATAATCCCTATACTCGCTTGTTAATCCTTTTTTCACACTTATGTAGGTGGCAATTTCTTCCTCCTGCCCTACCTTCTCAGCTCTGCCCAGTGTGCCCCAGGTGCACAGCATGTTAAACTCCCTCCCTTCTGCCATATATCTCTTTATCTCCCTTCCCTCCTCCACTCCCATTACATCTTCACTAGACCCCCCCCCAAGATGTGTATCATGCCCAAAATTCAGCTGTCCCTCCTCTAATTTGGCCAATGTGCTGCCCAAATTCCTTCCACTCCACTTGGTTATGCATGGGCATCTGTTTGTTCTACCTGAAGCGCCAGTACTGGAGGTTCTGCTGGAAGAGGTAAAGACACATTTATTTTGTAACACTCTGATTCTGACTGCTGCCAGAATTGCTGCTTGATGCATTTTACAGGGGTTTTAAAGAAGTTCTGCTTTTTTTTTTATTTGAATAATAAACCTTGTGGAAGTTTATCAAAATATTTTGACTCCTACTTTAAGTACCAGCTCAACCTCCTTTCACTCTGGCACTATGCACTTTGAGTTTGCCCAATTTGCACAGATAATTTGTATGCTAATTCATTTGTCCTCCATATACAATGTTTTGCTAGGTTGTCTGTACTGCACTCACCTTATGCTCTTCATGCATCTTCATTTTAACCACATCACCTGACTGGCTGTATTTTTTTTGTCATTGTGCTTCTCACATTCCACGTTCCCTTGGGTTGCACCTAAACATGAGCCATGGCTCAGTGTGCCTCTCCTGGTTATCAATTTAAAAAAATAAATAAATAAATATGGTACTGTAAATTATGTTGTTTGATTTTCAATGGGGGTAATGCTGTGAGTAAGGACCTCAATGATACAGCTTTCTAATATTTATTATAGCTGTACACATAGGGCACAGCAGGAGCAATCAATTACACTAAAAGTGACAGTTTCTGATCTGCAGGGTAGCCAATTAATTGGGGCAAAAAAAAAAAAATACCAGGGCATCCAGATTAAGCAGCTTCTACTGTTCCTCTAAATCAAGGCAATGCACTAGTTTTCCCTTGATGTAATCTTTTACAGTCAGCAGCCCTGTCCACTGTATGTACCACAATAAAAAGCATGTAAAAAGAATAGCAAGAACCTGAAGTATGTCTCTGTACAGTGCACCAAAGGCTGCAACCTAGAGTATGAGCGGTGTCCGAAGTTGAAGGCAAAAAGGAAAAAAAAAGTTCTTGAGGCTGAATATTGAAAAACTTAAGTTTTAAATACCCCCTGATGAAAATCCTATTGCAGTGGTAGTGCTGGGGTTAGTGTGCTCACCCATATGGGTGATGCAATAAAAGTTTACTTTTGCAATATTCAGCCTTAAGAACTGTTTCCTTCAGACACTGCTCATACTCCATAGTGCAGCTCTTGGTGCTCTTTTTTGGGCTTGGTTTTGCTGGTGTGTCTCCTCTTACCAGACCTGAGTATGTGATTTCAAGCTTACTGTAAGTCCCTATACACACTCAGACTTTTAAACAATTACAACTCTGTTAAAATTGTTTTGAAAGTCTGCATACGGATTTCAGAATTGTAAAAATCATGCTACAATACATGTTCAAAAACTGTGTTCTGTGTCAGCCTGGTGGCTCTGAGGGTTGAGGCACTAGATGCTACATCTCACACCATGCCAGTGACCTGGGATTGGCAGTGACCTCGGGATGCCAGGGGTTGGCAGGTGAGGCAGAGGATTGAGTGTTCAATGACATCTCTCCTCTCCTCTCCTCTCCTGGGGTTGGGGAGGAGGTCATCCTGCTCCTTGGCCGCCCCTCTTGGAGGCCGGGGATTAGTGTCAGAGACTGGGAGACAAGAGCATGGCTACATGATGTGTGTGCACCTCCACATGCTTGCATTCATATTCACCAGGGAAGGGGATCAAGAAAGAAGAAAAAGGAGGGGCTACTGCAGGCTACATGAAGCTCTGCTGGCTGCCAGTGTCACACTTCATCTCTGGACCGCCGTGATTGCTCCCCTTGCAGTCACCCCTCACATGGATTATCATAAACAGATGCAATTCTTCACTGTGCATGCAAATCATGACTTTCACTAACAATATACTCATAGCCAGTGTTAAACAACAACCATAACCTATTTATTAACTAGGGAGGGGAAAAAAAAGATGCAGAAATAAATAACAACTTGGCAGATCTGATGCAGTACATAAAAGTAATCATATAAATGATAGCAATGCCCACCCCAACAGCAACACACAGTTTTCAGGCCACCCTCCACACTGGTAGCAGTGTCCCCTACAGTCAGTCTGGGTACCTGGGTGGTGAAGTTGCAGGCCTGAACAGTTCAGCTGGGTGGCCAATGTTGGTGCACTTTGAAATGAAATAAACTTCTGACTGAACTGAATTTAACTGCCAAGGTCAGGGCGAGGCTCTGTGTTTACTCACAGTTGGGAAGTACAGTCTCACAGGGTCAGGCTTACAGGTAGGGTTAATCCGTCAAGCTAGGGGCCTCAAGCTGTACAAGCAGAGAGTAGCTTGATTGACTGCCATTGAATTCTTGCAGCTTGTCCCCTTCTGGAAAGTGTTGACTCTCACAGCTGGTCATCATTAATGTCACTCCCTCTCGGATGCTGGGACAGGCCAGTACTGGGAACCAAGGCCACATGCCTACCTCATACATCCAGGCTTCTAACTCATGAGGAAGGTGATGGGTGATGCCTGGTTGAAGCACTACCTGGCTGATTCCCCAGACAGTCCCTGCAGGCAAAGTTTTCTTCCTGAAGCTCAGGATTCACACTGTCTTCTCCTCTCTGCAGCTGGCAAGCATTAAGACCTTATGGCACCAGTCCAGCTCACCCCTCAGGTTATGGGGTAACAAACATCCTATATATCCACAAATCATGTCTTCCTGGGTTCCTTTTTATATAGTAAGTTTACAGGAAAATAGGGAAGTGAGACTAGGCGGATACATGCAACAACAAAAAACAAGTGGAAGTCTCACTTAACCCCTTCAAAAAATAGATGGGCCAAAGTAGTTTATAAAGCTATAATTTTTTTTTTCAAGCTGTGGCTTTTATAATAGGTTTCTTCTTATTAAAGATTCTTTCTTTCTAAAAGCTCCAAAAGTTATAATATGCTCCTGATACTTTTTTTTTGTTTTGTAATGTTTCAGAACACACACTGGTTCCTTCTTCAGACCTGGAGCTCCACATAAATCTTAAATAGATATAAACAAACAAAAAAGAGAAATATTTTAAATGTATTAAAAGAACAGAATTATTAGAGTTATACTATATGATTAAATAATCTTTCAAGTTTTCTCAAAATATATAATTCAGGTGGAACTGACCTGTACTTGCTTCAAAAAATGAATTCTTAGTAGGAAACAGCTTAGCAAGTTCAGACTTCAGTTCTAAAGTGCCTCACATAATAGCCCCATCTAAATTAGAAAATGAAAAAACATGTAATTTACAAACATCCCCTCAGGCAGTGCCCAAAATGGGTTCCACCAAGTTGCATTGACTACAAAGTTGTCGAATGACTTTACAGTGACAACACTTTGCCTACAGTGATGACATCACCACGGCAAAGTGTCAACGGACCACAACAGCACCAGAGGGAAGTTACTGTTTGCAGGGTGCATTGCCCCCTGCACCCCCCCGGAACTATAGATTCTAACTCCAGGGGGGCTGGCAGATTTTGGGGGACAGCCGCCAAACTCGGGAGTCAATGAATCTGTTCATCACTCCAACAACCTATTCGACACTGCTGGTGTTGAACAGGTTGTGTTGCTGTGGGGGATTCATTGTTACAGCATCGCTGTAACAGCGGTATATGCCCAAAATGCAGGCTTGAACAGCAAAATGGCTTCTCTGGCTTCAAACTGGATTTTCCATGCATTGGACATTTTCTGTTGTGGTCTCTGGTTGCTTGATCCAGGCAACACTTCAGACTTTTGACCGGAATCAGCCCAACCCTCCACAGAGCCTGAGGCATTCTCTCAGAAACTGCAGACTTTTAAATACAATCAGCTCTTCAGACATTCACTCTGACTTTCCAGACAGTGGAACGTTTTTGGCAAGTCTCCTACAGTTCAGCTTTGGAAGCATGGGGTCAACCTTCAAACTCTTTTCTGAGCACAGACTATCCTGCCTCACTGGTGGAGGGCTTCAGGCGAACTGCTATGAGCTGATAATTTCACCAAGGTCTGAAGACAGGTTGGCAGCTTCACATTGGCTGAAAGAGCTGTCTGCCTGTAGAATTCATATGCATAAGGCCTATTCGATGCCTAATTGGTTGGGGGAAAGGATGCCAAGAGCACTGTCTTTACTCCCTTCCCAGTAGACATAGCTGCAGTCCTTCAGGATCCCCGAACTCTGATTGGTGGATTATGTGGTTAAGGGTATCAAATATGGCTACAACTAAAACTGTTTATGCAGGGTTCCAATTTTAAGGCTCTTTTGTGTGGCTCCTGAATAGTTTTAAGAAATAATTGCCCCATTGTTCATTAGCTTTCTCTCTGCCCTGATGTCCAGTGGCAGAGTGGACACAAACAGGGGATCCCCCTGCCTGTTGTAATTGTCATAGTGCTGTCCCCCCAGGTGACAGCCAGGCTTTTCATTCATACAGCAGCCTCAGCTGCTCTTAAAGTTGTAGCGTACTTATAGTGATTTTGCAGAGTTTTTATTTATTTTACTCTGTCCCTCTCTGTGTGCCTCTGAACCCTTCAATTTACTTCTGGGGTCCCAGGGGTAGGAGCACATGAAGGGGTCTAGGCAGGAGCTGCTAGAGCAGCTTTTACACTCAGCACCATAGTCCTCCTTCAAAATCTGTGAACCGCCCACCAGCTAGGACGTTCGAGCAGGAGCCAGCTCGAACATGCACACTCTGAGCTGTGCAGTGCTCAGGACTTGTACTGATGTCTGACAGTTTTCATTTCAACACCACTCTGATCCCCCACCAGGAAGGCAACACTGGGGGTTGGCAGGAACACTAAAGGAGTAGCTAAGCAATGAAACAGACTAGTTGGATCACCAGTACTGTGTTGAAGACCCTGGAAAGCATACAATGGAGTGAAGATTGGAGCCTAGCCTTTAAAGGTAGTCATGGAGGCTCTGTGAAGGCAACCCATCAAAATGGCGACTGAACTTGAACGACTCGCATATGAGCTACTCAAGTTCAGTGCTCGTTATGTGAGTGACCCTGATAGAGTCACAACAGGCAAAGAACAAGGTAACTGGAAGGACAGGATGGGGAACAGAAGAGGAGGGAAGGTATGTGAGAGGTAATGCAGTGAGAGGCTGCCAAGCTGGCTGTGTGGTGTGATGGTGAGGGTGGCTGGCTACAGTAGGCAGGGTGCAGGGTTTGGGGCTGGGGAGGAGCACAATATTTTGTCATTTGCTTGCGGGAGTTAATTTTTTTTTTAAAAGGTTCTCCCTTTCCCTGACATGCACGCCGCTGGAGCTGGAATCCTTTTAAGGGGGTTCCAAGGGGGCCAAGCCCCCTGCAAGAGGGGTGCATGAATAACATGTAAAACATGTGATTTCACTGGTGTTGTCTCATTGGGAGTGCACATCACCATTTTGGTTTTTCGATGATGTACACTTGTCATAAAGGCGATTGATATTTGGCAATCACTGTTATGACATGGAACCCTCTTTGAATACTTTGCAGTGGTGGCCACATTTAGGTCTACTGAGAGTGACGTGTCTTATCCTGTCATAAAACATCCTCATTCAAGAGCGCTCCTGGTCATGCAGGTGTGCTAGTATGACCGACCCATAAATCAAGAACAGGTAGTAGTATATTCTAGGCTATCCCAGTGCAGGAAACCTTGCTCAGATCTTTCTTGTTCTTTATAGTAAAACAGACTTTCTGTTTAAGGTTTTAGTGATGTTGTTCATGTGAAAGTCAATGGTCAGGTATGGGTTGATGTATATTACAAGATATTTACATTTTAGAGACTCCTAGCCCTTTTCTTTTGATAGTTCTGATACTGAGTGACTCCACATTTGTGTTGACCTTTCCTTTAGGAGCAATAAAAAAAAAATAGCAGTGGATTTTCCTAGGTTTAAACAAAGTTATCTTCTGTAAGCCACTCTTGCAATTTTTGTAAAGTCACTTCCTAGACTCTTATTAATCACTGCAATGTTTGGGTCACTTTTACAGATTACTGCATCATCTGCATATACAACAACCATAGCCAGGCTGCATTGCAATACCTTGCTGTATTACTAGACGATGTTGCATTGTGCTGCAGGTAACACTGTACAGTAATTCAATGGCAGGTAAGCCATTTTGTCATGTAGTATTTTGTGACATGTCATTTACTGCAAGGTAATCAGCTGTATCCTGGTTGGCTCCATTGTACTGCAGTAATACTTTGAATGAATCACAACTTGTTGGTAGGTCATTTATGAACAGTGAGAACAGAATAGGGCCCAGGATAGAGCCCTAGGGACTACAACTTGTACTGTTCATTTCTGAGGGCACAAGTGATTCAATTTAGCTTTACCATTTGTTGCCTAGCAAGTGATCCACAACAAAGTTAGGTTGTCTACCCCATTTTTTGTATGTTCCCTAAAAGTTTGCCATGGTTAACCAAAATAAAGGCCTTGGTTAGGTCCATGAATACTGCTCCAGTCATGAACCCTGAATCAGATGCATAGGTTAAATCACAGGTGAGTTTCACCAGTGCTGTTGCAGTGCTATGGTTTTTCTTGTGTTTCACCGAGGAGCCTATTTATCTCACTGTAGTTTTGTAGTTGGTTTTATATTATCTTTTCCTGAATTTTTGTTAGGGGGGAGATGAGTGATATGTGCCTGTAGTTTAAAGGTGGATTATTAAATATGTACTGCCTTGGATACTGGGACCATTTACCAGTGATGAAAGAGAGGTTAAACAGTCTTGCTACTGGAGTTGCGATACAGTAGCATAGATGGCCAATGTGCGCAGCTTAGGCTCTAGACTGTGAAAACCTGCAGTCCTCTATAGTTTGATTTTATTCAGGCACGTCTGTACCATACCTCACTGGGTGTCACCCACTCTAAGAGACATTGGATTGGTACTGTTAATCCTACATTTTAATCCTACTTCTGTCATGGGTGTGCCAAATCAACACATTTGCCTTAACCAGAGTTAACTGCAGAATTCACATGAACTGTGTTATATATTGGGGTAAGACAGCCATGCATGCTTTAAAAACTTCAGCAAGCTCATATTGTGCTAATGCTTTCAAGCAATACCTTCTCTATGGTATTAGCTGGCAGTACCAGTTATGAGTATCCTGGCATGCATTGCTGCATTTGGAATGCTTAACACTGGTGCCAGAGTTATGCCTGGGAACTCATTTGGGCTAGCATCATGTTGATGGGAAATGTGGATACTCTGAACGTTCTGCTTTACTCAAGCTTTAGAAACTTTTTTTAAACATTTGCTTGCTTATATGGAACCATAAAGGCCATGGGCTGGGTTTTCAAAATGGCGCTGACGACTCTCAACACCCGTCTTAAGTGATTCCCACAGTTGTGACTGAGAGTTAAACCAACTATAAAATCATCTGACCTTCAGGAACAGTTGTCATGATTTGTGGCATGTATGACTTCAAATGCATTACCAACATGAACCATTTCATTCACACAAGCTTCCTTAAATGGCAGAAACAGTAATAAAAACTCAACCACATTTGAAAATAAGGTGTACACCTTTTTTCACATCTAACAAAGGAGTAAATGTGTCAATTCATCAGCATCCTCCTCTCTAAATATCCTGTTCCACATCCTTGACATATTGCGAAAGATGTTGGGCCAGATTTTCCAAAGGGTTGGCTGTAGATGCAGATGCAAGCCATGCCTGTTCCTGCATCTGTTGATTGTGCCTAAGTAGCCTGGTGTTATTTTTAAATGATACTTCTGTTTGAGAAAAAAGTAATGATTTGTGGCATCAGTTTCAACTGCAATTGAATTTGCTTTTGACTGGGAAATCTAGATGCAGTGATGGCAGCTCATCTAATAGATGCTTTAACAGTTTAGACAGATTTCCCTCCTGAAAGCAGTGGTGGGCAGATCCTAGATGAATCTTTTGAAAATCCTGCATGTAGCATTTAGTGTAAAGCTTCAGAAAGAATAGCATCATTATGGGTGCAGTTCTTAAAAAACTAAAGCTACAGTACTGACTTTATTTAAGTAACTTTGAATCTTGCTGTAAACCAGCTGTGATTTGAGCTGCAAATGCACTGACATGGAAAAAAAGCAATGAGCTTTAAAGGAGCAGAGTCAACAAATTGTACATTGCCTTCTAGATCACAGCCCTTTCATTCACCTGGACAAATGAGACAGACAATGTGCTTGGAGGAAATGGTCACACCCATGTGTTTATTAATATAAGCTATTTAGAATAGAATGGGCAGACTGTTAATATGATCATAGATGAATATGAACCATTTGGCATGACATGTGCAGCAGAGTAGTCACAGCTAAAAAATTAGCCAGTTTATTTACAGAATGAGTATAGACCCTCCATCGTCTTTGGAGGGGGGCAACATACTGATTACCCCCTTGCAAGGCCCATAGGCTTTCAAGCTGTGAGGGGTGGCTGTTAACGGGCCAGTCTCTAGAGCACTCTTCCCCATCCAAGGGTTTCTGGTGACCTACATCAGAGAATAATCCTTTGCCTATGGCTGGCACCCCTCAGGTACCTTCCACCAAGTACTTCATCCCAGCCTCCAGGCCTGTCTGAACAGAACTGATGCCCCTGTCATCACTCTGTACAATACTGAGTGACTGTCATGCCACAAAATGATTAGTGTCCCATTGCTTTGGATGCTCATCCACCACCAAGCACATCATGCCAGGGCTTCCTACAAACCACGCCATAGGTCATCTAAAAATCTATTGTTCCCTAAATCTGAGAAGTGCACCCAACCTCCAGCATACAGTTGTGAGACTTTTGCCAGAATCCTGTCATGCTTCAACACCTGAATCCCAAAGGAGTCCATGATGTGATGCATGGCCATATTGGTCAAAACACGCACCCTCTCTTTGGCACTGGGGTGCTAAGCCTGGCAACACCACAGCCTCTGTATAATGTGAGATCACAATATCTTTGTCATGGGCCTCTTTCAATGCAACCATCCCAAATTTTCTTGCATCCTGTTCCACAGCACAATGGACTTTGTGGGACCCAAGTCATTTCCTGTATAATGAGCATGTTGGGTGGGCAGTGGCACTGAGATTCAGCTGTGATCCAGAGAGCAGCTCACCCCACTTCATTACCCTTCTACCCAATATATCTGAACCCTTTGTGGATGGAAAAAGAGATTTGTTCCCCCTTCAAGTGGTCATGCTCTCACTTGCATCCAGTTGATGAATGAATGGCCTAATATCCACACTCACTTTGCCCAGAAGTCCTGACCTGTGAATAAAATAGAATAGAAAAGGTTAAAGTAACAGTGGATGTACATATTTTTCAAATGCTTGAGACCTCCACCACCCTAGGGACTGTATCTGTCCATCAGTCCACCTTTCCACCATAGCATGTGAAGCCACCCTATCCTGAATGAGTGAGT
The DNA here is from genome assembly GCA_016271365.2 of Neoceratodus forsteri. NCBI lineage: Eukaryota > Metazoa > Chordata > Ceratodontiformes > Ceratodontidae > Neoceratodus > Neoceratodus forsteri. The sequence continues at coordinate 949,574,656 of CM057453.1, read as the reverse complement.
GCTATACTCCTGGTTTGCTATCCCTAATGCCTGAAGAGCCTTGCCCAGCAGGTGATGGAACTGAAACAATGTGATGAGGGAATCATCTTAATGGCAAAAAGGCCTGCTGCCTGGAAAATTTCTGGCTATAGGTGGAAACCCACCTCTGCATATCCCACTGTACCACAGGAGGGGACCTGAGGCTGCACCAGCAGCTCCTGGCCCCCTTGTCCATCTTGCTTCATAGCAAGAGGACAAACACCCCCTTGGTGGTCACCACTATGTCCTCACCACCCAGTGCCACCAGCAAAGCCCCTAATTTGCTTAGTTGGGTGATTCTGGACACCCTAAAAGTCCCACAAAAGCCACTAGGAAGGCTATGTATAACAGCTGCACCTTCAAAGCCAATGAACAAATCTTAGGTAAGACAGAGTTTTTATCTGTAACACCAGGCCACTTGGGTGTCATGTGTTCCCCTTTTTCAGGGTTCCCTTGTGCTCATTTCTCCAACATTTTAAGCACCAGAAAAGACAATGTTGTATCCTCCTGTTGCCCACACAAACCAGGTTGTCCCTGCCAAGTGCCTCTCCACTGTTGCCAGTGTAAAGCATTGGTGCTTCATGTGGAGGAGGAGTGCACTGGGCTGGTCTTCTGGTACCAGTCAGGCAGCCTCCCAGCCCTGATGCCTGCTCATCCCCAGCAAGGTATCACCCCCCCCCCACCTATATACTGCCCTTGCATTGGGTGCTAGTAAATGCTTGAGTAATGCCCATTTTTCTGGATCACCAAATCCCAGATGTAGGGCAGGACTTCCCTGGGACACATCTCTGCTTCTGGAACCAGCTCTCGAAACCTCTCCCTCTGTAAATGAGAAACAGTGTCACGCACTTAATTGTACACACCAGGTACATGCATTGCTCTGAACTGTATATTCAAACTCAAACATTTGAATATGAACACTTTCATCTGATTCCTCATGGGACCCTTCCCCCCAAGTTGTCCATTAATGCCATAGACTACACCCATGCTGTCTGTCCTAAATATCACCTCTCTGTCGTGAAATTGATCCTTCCAAATCATAAGTGCCATGATGATGGGGAAGAATTTAAGGAGCAGAACCTAATGAAGCAAGCCGGCCTCCACCCACTCTTGGGACTATGGTCCTGTACACCAGGTCCCCCAAAAGTAAGCCCTGAAGCCCACACCCCTGGGTACATCAGTGTAAAGCCCAAATTATTGTCTTGTGACCTCCATGGGCCAGATAGCAACACCATTAAAGCATCACAGGAAGGTTAACCAGACTTTGAGGCTCTCCCACATGGACTCAGTCACTCGAGTCTGTGATGGCACTTGTGGTAGTCCACCTTGCACTTGGCTAGTCTACTGAGGAAGATTCTCTCCATCAGCATGATTTTGCATACAAAATCCAAATGCCCTTGTAGCTTTTGAAGCTCCCTCAGGGTGAGCTTGTGTGCCTTCACCACTTTTTGAAACAACGACCAAAGTGCAGTGATCCGCTTGGGTGGAAGGTGGAACTCCATGGTGATAGTATTGATTTCAAAACCCAAGAAATACATGCAAATAACTGGCCTCTCCATCTTATCACAGGCTAGTGGTACCCCAAGCCCTCACATACGGAATGAAATGTTGCATCCATTGTGTGCAATGGTCCATCCCTGCCTTACCCACAAACAAGAAGTTGTCCAGTTAGTGGAATGCCGTCTTCCCTGCCATCTGCGTTTGACCCAATGGTAAAAGGTGCTGAATTGTCTGAACACTGCACATGCCACTGCACAATGGTAGCATGTCAACTGAGTGGTGCGATTTGAGATAGTACAGATGGGAGAATAAAATAAGGGTGACTGGCACATTACAGTGAATGGACATTATGGCAATTGTACAGTACGGCGACCACACATATGGAGCTTTCCCCAGGGTTCATGTGCAGCGTGGTGTGGCAATCCTAGAGATGGGGGGTCTGAGGGACACAGACCTCTGAGGGGGTGCAGGGAGGGTAGCACCCCCTGCATTATAGGAATAGATGTGCATGGAGTCATCTTTTGGGAATATCACCAGGGGTGGTGCAGGGTAGTGCTGTGATCTTCACTCTCACCTGTTCCTGCTTAGAGATCTGTGTCTGGAGCGGTGAGGACAAGGCTCCTGCTGGCCTCAGGCTTGGGTTTCTCCTCTGATTGTGGCTGTTCTTTAATGTTCTGGAAGCTTATAAATGTCAGTTTCAGTTGTAATCTGGTCGCTGAAATGTGCATCGCTGAGCTGTATCATCACTCAGATCGACTTCACTATTATAAATGTGCTCAAATTGCAGTCACCGTAATCGCATCATACAATTGACATGGAACCCTGCACAACCCATAGGCATAGATTTGTCAACTTAATTCTGGCCCTTGAACTTCATACCCAATAAGTTCCTGTCCTGAGGGTGTACAGGCAACAAACAAAAAGCTCAGTCAATGTCAGATTTGTCCAATTACTCCCCCTTTCCAACCCCCTTCACTACCTTGATGGCCACGTTAAATAATATGTATCACACTGCAGTGCCCTCTGGATCAGTGTGGTGACTGATTAAATTGCCCACCATGTAAGACAAGTGATTTATTAAATGGAACTCTCCCAGTACCTTCTTGGCACCAGGCCTATTGGAGATACCCATAGCTGGAGATATGGTGGTTGCTGAAAAGACCCACTAATTGCCAAAAGTACTTTCAGCTGGTTCTGGGAAGATTTTAGGTTATCTGCTTAACAAGCCTTGAGAGTGTGTCTGTATTGGATCCTGAAACCCTGCAAAAAACCCTCTGCCAATTATATGGCTGCCTCCCTGTGCAGATAGGCCTCCAACAAACACTCAAGGTGTTCCACCCTTACTGGGTTTGAAAGGTTTTCCCTGTCCTTTCTTAAAGAGCTGCGGGGCTAATCCCTTTTGTGTATTGTTTGAAAGGGTGGTTCTGCAAAGCACTTGCGTTTGTATTTACAGACCTCCACTTTGCCATGGTAACTCTCATGCTAAAAAGAGAAAAAAAAACACGGCCACACACAGACACATGACATTTGCTGTTCAGTCCTCCACCTCAACTGCACCACCAGATAAACTGTAGTATACTGAAGTACCAAATTACTACAAGCTTAGTCCTACCCAGCTATCACCTCCCTTCCTCACATATTAGCCCCAGGACTCCACAGTCCCTTCCCATTCTAGTGAGACCTTCTCTGCTACAGGCCGGTCCCTGCACCCTCTCATTTTTTTCTTTTTTTTAAATTTTACCCAGAGCAGGTCATTGTTATGTGGTCTTCTACCGGTTAAGCAGATGCCACACATTCCTTGTGCTGCTGATGACAATTGTTCTGATGGAGACCCCATCCAAAATAAAATCATCCAGTAATTAAACAGTCCCCACAATGCACCAGCTAGTTCTGTGCAGAAGCTCTTGCACATGGAAATTTCCAGTTAAGTTGAACTTAACATGACCAAACCATCCCATTCACCACTTACTTCCTTGCCAACATTTGAATCCTGATCCCTTGCCTACAAAACAACCACATCTTCCATGAGCCACTAAGCAGCAGGACTGGCTAAAACGTACAGGCTGTTAAATATTTTTACCACATCCATCTACTGCCATAATATATTCAAAACATGGATCTTTTGTGGTACATGTGTCTAGAACCTACTGATGGCAATATATTTGCAAAGTAAGGATGCTATCTGCCATGCAACTTAAGCATGGGCCATGCACTTTTGTTGTTTGATTATTGTGGCTGGTGGTACTGCAGCTCCAGTCTCTGCAACCATATCTTTTGATACTCCCATATTAGAAATCAGAAAAAGCGGCTCTCAGTTACCATGCTTTCACAGTTCTGTAATAATGTTCTGAAGGACATAGCTTTTTACCTTTTACTGTAAAAGATGACTATCTAATGGAGCCTGCAATGAAGACTTGTTCTGACTTACTAAAAGCATATAGCCATTGATAACTCTTTCTCCTAAGAATCCAGACAATCCTCTCTGAAACTCTTCAATATCACAAACCTCCACAGATGCCTGTGGCAATGATTCCCATAGCTCAATAACCCTAATGGAGAAAGTTTTTTTTCCTACCATGCTGTCTAAGGTCCTTAATTTGTTAACATTTCCTCTAATCCTACTATGATCTACTAATCTTGGGGCGGAGATCCCCCTTTCCCCTGACACGCAGCACGCCTCCCTCTTGGCAGCCAACATTCTGACTCTGACCATGATGTCCCTGCCTGTTTTCTTGTTCCCCTATTTTTTTGCCCTTTTTATGGGAATTCTATGGCACTATTGCTGCATCCACTCCCAAGAGCACCAGATGCAGTCGGGGGTATCCACCTGTCCCCTTGCCATGCTGCGCTGGGAAGTCGACTTTTTCCCTGACAAGGCAGTCAGCCTTCTGAGTGCCCAGGTAGCATGCCCCCAACATGGCAGGCAGTGCCCTGCAAACCAATCACCTTGTACCAAAAGGGACACACCAAGCTCATGTGGCATACTGCTGATATGATGACTAACAAATACTGCAATTTAGCATTGGCAGGGTATATAATTGCTGCAATTATAACATTAGGGTCTGTTGTGAGAAAAAAAAAGACAATTATCATAAAAGCACTGTAAGGTCAGGAAATCCTCATTTAAGCTTTTAATACAATCTAATGGATGCTAAAATACATTTGAAACCCTGAGCAACATATCTGAAACTTAGATTCCCTAGCAAACTACTTTGCCTAAATCAGCACCAGGCAACACATTAATTTCCTGCTTGCTGTTTTTTTCTTGATTAAAATGTAAATAAATTATGTTCCAAAAGTATCAAATTGAGTAGCTTTTTAAGTGATTCAATAATTTGACCATAAATGGGCATTTTGCAGCTTCTGTTAGACAGAAAACCTGAAGGGGACGAAGGGAACAGCACCCAGGATGCTGTTCCTAGCAGCTGGTATTCCCTCGACTGCAGTCCACTTGTCCCTTCTTGTGTTGCTTCTCATTTTCATTTTATTCACTTGACCCCCTCTCTCACTGCCCAGAAGCGAGAGGAGCCAGAGGACTGGGGTGTTTGCAATCTCTTTTTTTCTTTCCATACAAACTTATCCAGAGATAAGAAACAGTACCCCATACAAATTCAATTTGAGGGAAGTAAACTATTTGGATCTGTGTATTTTAAAGTAACCTAGAGGAGCTGGGAGCCACCAAGGCAGTCAACATCCTAAAAAAATATAAAACAACAATACATGAAATGGGCAGGAGGCCAAAATCCAAGACGCTGCCCTGACTCGCAGATCACGTGGTGGTCAGCATTCCCTGCCAACTATGCTTTTGTGCCGAAGGTCCCTGCCATTCAGAATCGATTGTTAAATGAGCTTTGTAAAAAGAGATTCCAGCCATATTGGTTCTTGCAAAACAGGAGAAGATGGAAAGTTTGATACCTTTTATTGGACCAATTCATTCACCTGAAGAAGGGACCTGTGTGGCCCCGAAAGCTTGTGTATAATTCCATTGTTGTACAAGACACTTGTTGGTCCAATAAAAGGTATCAAACCTTCCATCTTCTCTTGTTAAATGAGCAAAATAAATGAACTGGAGATCGTTATTCCTTGATGCTGTTTTTTTTTGCTCAAACCCAGTGTGTCCCTGGGCCACTTCCCAGATAATTCCTGCAGCTCCTCCCACAGCTTTCCTATTCCCAGACTGCACCTGCTTCCAAAGCCATTTCACCTCTTAGTCTACTATGTTTTCCCTTCTTCTTCTTTTTTTTTTTATTGAAGACCCTGGTACCTGACCCCAGGGCCATTGGCGTCAATGCTGGCAGAGGTCTCAAGAGTACAGAGCTATTATCTGGTGCAGGTATACAGGCAAGAGAAGCCATAGTCTTCATGGCAGCCACTTAAATAACCCAAACCCCTCCTACAAGTAGGTAATAGATCCACCTCCTGAGAACCCTACCCACTGCCTAACCTTGCCACTAATAGGCAGAACTACCACTTGTCTGTCCAGGTGTCATCCAGGGCATTCCCCCAGACAAACTGCACGTTCAGCTATCCATTGCAGACTCCAGCATTCCCTTGTGCAGGCATTTTGTTACAGACAGTGCATGAGCAACATATTTCCAGTTAAACTGAACATTCAAAGACACCGATTTGAAAAACATTGTTTATGTGAGCTGGGGATGAACAAGAAATGCATTTCAAAGTTGATTAAATGCAGTCTGCACTGTGGCTTCATCTTGCTACTAGAAATCTATAAGGGACATGATAACAGATAACTTTGTAACAGATAGAACACATGAAAACAGAGGAACACACAAAGGGAGCCAAGTAGGATGTCCCCTAGCACACACACTGGACATAAGAAAATAAGAAAAGCAGGCAAGGGACATTGTGTCAGCAGCTGAAAATCAAAATTCAGCAACGATAAGAGGAATGAAGGTTAGAGTAAGGACAAATGGTGAGTACTGTATACAAATACAAGAAGCTAACTTACAGAGAAATGAATGAACTGCAAACAGTGATGGCTGAAGAAGATTTGTATGTTGTTAGTGGCAATAACTGAAATATGGGGAAGTCAAAACAATATCAAGTACCAAAATGTTGCTAGCAATACTCTATTTTTTCTATAGAGGTTTTTAGCACTCGATGGCTGAGGGCAGACATTCACCCCTGTTTCTGCCTCACCTGACCAGTGACTGCTTCCCTCAGGGACTTACCAGGTCACTGAGTTCCTCCACAGCCAGTAGGGCTGGAAGAGAGGGGGCTGACCACCCAGCAGTCCAAAAATTCAGCTTAGACCAGGGTCCTTGGGTAACAGTTCGGTCAGAGGTAGACCAGCAGGGTTTATGAAGCACCTGCCATCATTTTTCATTTTTCTTTTCCTATCCATTCCATATCCTGGAAACATGGAAACCTTGAAACATAGAATTTGATGTCAGATAAAGACCACCTGGCCCACCTAGTCTGTTCATTTTCCTACCTACTTAAACTCCAGATCCTAAATGATAGGCAGCTTATTCTCTTTCCTACCACTATGGTTGCCTTCTGTCTATCCCATGGATTCTTGAACTCACCTATCATTTTAGCCTCTACAACCTCCACAGGGAGGCTTTTCCATGCATTCACCACCCTTTCTGTGAAAAAAAACTTCCTGACATTAACCCTGAGCCCCCCCCCCTCCAGCCTCACATTGTGACCACTTGTTCTTGCACATCTGTTATTCTGGAAGATGCTGCCCTCCTGAGCCTTGTTGATTCCCTTGAGGTACTTGAATGTCTCTATCAATTCCCCTCTCTCTCTCTCCTTTCCTCCTGGATGTACATATTGAGGTCTTTCTGACTTTCCTCATGTGTTTTCTCTTGCATTCCTTTCACCATTTTTGTTGCCCTTCTCTGGATCACCTCCATTCTGTCAGTGTCCTTCCAGAGATGTGGTCTCCAGAACTGAACACAGTATTCCAGATGCAGCTTGACCAGTTGTCTGTACAGTGGCATCACCACCTCTTGTTTCCAACTGGTGATGCCCATCCCTATGCACCCCAGCATCCCTCTGGTCCTCCCCACCACCTTTTAACATTGCTTGGCCACTTTCAGGTCATCCATTATGTTTACCCCCAGGTACCTTTCTAGTTTTGTTGATGTTAGTATCCCCACCCATTTTGTATTCCTCTCCAGGATTCCTGTGGCACAAGTGTACGACTTTGCATCTTTTTGTATTGAATTTAAGCTGCCACTGTCCTGACCACTCCTCCAACTTGCCTAGGTCTCTTTTTATTTTTTCCACCCCATCTGGAGTGTCTACCCTATTGTAGATCTTGGGGTTATCCAAAAAGAGGATTACCTTCTCTTCCAGCCATTTCGCAATGTCACTAATGAAGAAATTGAAGAGGACCGGCCCCAGAACTGAGCCCTATGGCACTCCACTGGTCATCTCCCTATCCTGGGATTGAACTCCGTTTATCACCACCCTCTGTGTCCTGTTGCTCAGACAATTTCTGACCCAGTTTACCACCTTGGGACATACTTCCAGACTGTGCAACTTGTTTACTAGCATCCTTTGTTGGACAGTGTCAAATGCCTTGCTAAAATCTAGGTAGGCCATGTCCACCACCCCTCCCTGAATCCACCAACCTAGTTACCCAGTCAAAGAAATCTATCATATTTGTTTGACAAGATCTCCTTGCTATGAATCCGTGTTACCTTGGGTCTTGAGTCCCACTGGCCTCAAGATATGCCACAATCCTTTCCTTTAACATGGCTTCCATTATTTTCTCTATGACTGAGGTCAAGCTGACTTGTCTGTAATTCCTTGCCTCCACCTTGCTCCCACTTTTGTGTAGTGGTATCACATCTTGCATGCACACATGTTTGTGTGTGTGTGTGTGTGTGTGTGTGTGTGTGTTTGTGCGTCTGTGAGCACACACACATCATGTACTTGAGGCTCCTTCCTATGTGCTCCTGAAGTTAAACTGCCACCATGCCTCCACCTGCTGTCAGTCTATGGCTGGGCAAATACTGTAGGCACCTGACCTCGGGAGAGGACCGCAGTCCTTTAGACACTAATCTTTTCCCACCCTGCCTGACCCCCGGCAACCCAAACTCATTTCAGAACTCAGATCAACCGGCATGACAGAATGTAAGTCCTCAGCTCTCTATGCCACTGGGCTAGCTAAAGCAATACTCTATTTAGATGGACAAAGGGCATCAAGGGGAGATATGAGGCAGTATAAGTGAACAATGCAGTAAGTGTCTCAGAGGGCAAATCTATTTTAGGGGGAGAGAACCAATTAACTGATAATGGGGACATATAGAACTGGAATTATCTACAGATAGCCAATGCAGGGCAAGCAAAAATGAGGAGCTGGAAAGGGACATTTTGAAGGCAGCTATTAAGGGAAGAACTATGGTTATGCTAAAATAGCAATGTACATTGAGAACTGTGTCCTGCTCTTCTCTTCTCTTCTCAACATGTTTTTCATAAACATTACAGTACTGGCACATCCCTCTTCCATTTTTCCAATGATGTTGCTTGTGCTAGAGACACAGAACAACTAACAGGCACTATATTCATCAACCTCACAAAAGCCTTTTGTCTGGTTGATTATACACTACTACTGTACAAATTTCAAAGCAGTCCTTATTCTGGCTCAGAAACTACCTCTGAAATTATATGCAAAGCATAAATATAAGAAATGTGCTGTCCTCTTTCAGAAATATCACCCAAGGAATTCCAAATGGCTCTATTTTTTGGCCCCTACTTTTCACTCTATTTACCAAAGACCATCCCAATAACTATGGTGTGCAAAAGCTAACTCAAAGCTGATGATTTGGTACTCTAACAAAAGAGCAGAAGATGCCCATACCATCATTGTTTCCATGCAAAAATACTTTTTTGCAACTACAAATTATTGAAATTACACCACCAGACAAGCTGTCTCAAGATCCTCGCTTCAGCATGAGCTCATCTAGAAACTGTGTCTACCTTCAAATGTCTCAGGCTACATCTGGGCTCCACACATCACAGGGAACCCATGCAGATGCTGTCACAAGAACAATAAACTGAAAACTATGAATGTAATAGAGGTTATGAAACCTACCTTGCTAAAGAATCCAAATTGGCCATCAACAACATCATTCTCCTCCCTACCCTTACTTATGGGGTAACCACCCTTTTGAAAGCAAGGGAAACAGAAATGGACAGGCTCAGGGTGATCTACAAGAGAATTGTCCCTTTGCCCCTCCACAATAATAGAAACCATCACTGCAGGGTCCTTAAGAGGCAAAAACAGCCCATGCTCATCATTTGGAGGCAAACTACTCTGCACTGTATAATCTACAAACTCATCAGCACCAACTCTCCACCCTGCCTAGCCTCAACTCCTGAACAGGCTCCCTCCTTTAGAAACTTGAGGTCCTCATCTTACATACCTCTCAACTTCAAGAATGAATATTAGGGAAGGACAGAGATTCTTAGTTTACTTGGACCCATTCCTGTGGAATTCCATCCCCTTCTGTCAAATTAAACAGATCCAATGGCTTTTAAAGGGCGTCTCCTCTTGCTTGCAAAGAATAGCTGCTGATTCATTGCTACCTTTGTTAGCCCCTACCCCTGCCAACTAAATTATAGTCCCCCCCCTCCTTTTTATATCCTGGGCCTGATTCTCAAAGCTCCTGGCTGGGCCCAAGGGGCTTGCACCACAAAGAAAAGTGCAAAGCACCCCTTGTGTTAAAAGATGCACTAGGAATAATTCATAAAGACAGCCTGCATCAACCACAAACTGCCAGTCCCGAACCATGCTTTCACCAAACATGCACCCAAAAATGGGCTGTGGCAAGGTGCAAGGTGGCATAAAGCAGATGCAAGCTGTCACATTACCAAACATACGATTCTCAAAGATCACCCAGAGGGAGAATTTATAACTACTCTTAGACGAGGCAGGACTGGTCTAAGAGTACTTAGAAATATCCGTCTGGGTGCTTGGGTTGCACCTTCTGGGAATGTGCCGTGGTCCCCCCTCCCCAATACCGATGGCTCTGTTAAGTTTTATAAATAAATGTTCCCTCCCCTGGTGATTGAGTGGCCCTCCTTCCCTGATCCCCGATGCCACCATTGTTTCAGTAATAATAAGCCCCCATCCCAATCCCCAAAGTTGACCTTCGATATAAGTCATAATAATCCCCCTACCCCGATCCCTGAAATCGCTGTTGTAGTACCATAACATACATCCCCTTTTCCCTGGTGATCTAGTGGCCTCCCACCCCAGTAGGTAGTGCCCACCACCCAGCTCCCCCATCCCGTAACACAGCCGGCACCGGCACAGCCCTCTTCTCGCCTCTGCAGCTGGAGCCGACTTAACAGTCATTGAGTGCTGTACAGTACAGCACTCAATGACTGTTCAGTCACCGCCAGCCCTGGAGGTGAGACGAGGACTGTGCTGGTGCCAACTCTGTTACCAGGTGGGGTTAGCTGGGTGGTGGACACTATCTACTGGGGTGGTGGATGGGGGCCACTAGATCAACAGGAAGAAAGGGGATGTATGTTATGGCACTACAACAGTGACTTTAGTGATCAGGTCTGGGGGCTTATTATGACTTATATCAAAGGATGACTTAAGGGAGTGGGGTGTGGGGCTTATCATGACTTATGTCAAAGGGCGACTTTGGAGAGCAGGGTGGGGGGCTTATTATGACTTATATCAAAGGGCGACTTTGTGGATTGGGGTGGGGGCTTATTATGACTTATATCAAAGAGCGACTTTGGGGATCGGGGTTGGGGCTTATTATACCTTCAATAAAAAGGTGACATCAGGGATCGGGATGGGGGTCTTATTATAATTTCAATAAAAGGGCAACGTCGAGGATCGGGTTGGGGAAGAGCACACTATTATGTGTGAAGGGGGCGTATCTTCTATTACTTTAACATGGGTGACTTCAGAGATGGGGGGTCACTTGTGTCTGTTGCATGAAGCCTGTGACAGACCCTTCCTGTGTGCCAGGTGTTTGCCACATGGGAGGGGTCACTGCAAGTGTGGGAACTTAGCTGCCAAGACATCTACTCTACCAGAATCTGATGCAGGGTTCCTGGCAAAAGGGGCTTCAGTGCAAGCTGCTGTCCGATGCAGCTTGCACCGATCTAAGCCCCATTTGAGAAGTGTGCCTCCATCTCTAGTAACTAACTTGTTTTGATTTGGTATTTTTGAACATCTTGTAACCTGCCACAGTTTGTAACTATGCAACCCTTAATATTTGCAGCATGAATCCTAAATGACTGTGCTATGTATCCAGTGTTGTGTAGTAATGCATTACAAGTAATACACTTCATTAGTTTATTTACATTGCTTAGTAACATGTACTAGTAACTGACTGCTTATACAAAAATGTAATGGGGTGAAGACACGGATTACATTTTGGCCCAGATATTCAAAAGAGTTGAGCCATGCGCAAGTCCGAAATTGAGCCATTCTGCGATATTCAGCAGGAGGCAGCTGCGCCCCCGAAATCATGCTGAGCAACAGCGCAATGATAATGAAGGCATGTGCAACCGAAGGGGGAGGAACCATGCATAAATGGTGCAGTGTGATATTCAAAGACTTGCTCCATGCGCAATAGTGGAGCAAGCGGAAGTTGCGCCGTAGCGGAAATGAGACAAAATAAAAAGGAGCAAGGAAGAGGCACAAGAATGCTACAGGGAAGCCACATGTGTCAGAGGCAGAGGCAGACAGACAGGGCAGGAGGCACAAACAGGGCAGGCCAGGGAAAGGTCACTCTGAACAGACAGGCACAGGGAAGGTGTGGGGAGCCACACAGCACAGAGGCCAGGACAGGCAGGTGTACCTGGTGCAGGGGAGGTAGCAGCCAGGACAGCGAGGGGAATACAGCAACAGCTGCCAGGGGGAGGTGAACACAAGCCAGGGACATGGCCAGTGCCACCTTCCACATGGAGGCTGTAATGAGGGGGGTGAGAAGGCGGGCGGCAGGGGGCATGGCCGTGGAAGGGCCCATCGGCAGAATGCCCCCAACAGGCAGTACCGAGCCCTCACCAGCTTTGAGCTGTACACTGATACTGAGACTGTGGGCTGGTACCGCCTGAACAGGGCAATTCTGAGGTGGCTCTGTGAGCTGTGCAGTGATGTGATGCAGGCACCCTCACGACGGAGCCATGCCCTGTCAGTGGAGATCAAGGTAACAGCCTGCATGTGCCTGCTCACCACGGGTACCTTCCAGAGACCAACTGGGGACACCGCAGACATAACCCAGTCTGCCACTTCACGCCACCTCAACCAATTCCTCAGCTCACTGTTGCCACATGCTGAGGAGTACACCCATTTCCCTAGCACAGTGGCTGAGTGCACAGCAAAAATACAGGCATTCCACAGGGTAGCACATATGCCTGGCATGCTAGGGGCAATTGACTGCACCCATGTGGCCATACGCACAACACCTGGCCCCGAGGGGGCCACATAAATAAACTGCAAGGGCTATGCCAGCATCAACTGCCAGGTGATGTGTGATGCAAGGGGGTGCATCATCAATGTCTGTGCCATGCACCATGGGGGAGCACACGATTATTTCATCTGACACCAGTTGGCACTGTGCCACAGATTCAAGAGTGGGGACATCCCCGCTGGACACCTAGTGGGTGAGTATGCAAACCACATGGACAATCATAGTGCCTGGGGGGCATGGCCAGAGGTGGCATGGGTAGCAGCCTACATGGCCCAGGGCAGGGCGATGCTGATCATAAAACTAACCTCCAGCCTCTACACACAGGTGACAGTGGATACCCACTCCGTCCCTGGCTGCTCAAACCCTACCGGCAGCCTGCGACCCCATCGCAGCAATGCTACAATGAGGCACACGCCACCACATGTAATGTCATTGTGCGGGTGTTCTGGATGCTGAAGGCACGTTTCCATTGCCTGGACACCTCCAGCGGTGCCCTACAGTACAGCCCCTCAAAGGTCTGCGGGATATTCCTAGCCTGTTGCATCCTGCACAACATGGCCAATGAATGTGGGATAGCTGTACAGGTCAAAGAGGGGAACAGCGATGCGGACAATGGGGACGCCGGTGACGATGGTGATGGGTAGCCCCCCCTTGGCCAACAGGACCCCCCGACTGCTTCGGCTGGCACAGCTGCACTGGGACACTATCACGGAGGAGCAATTCAGCCAACCCAGGTAAGTCATGGGGCCATGCGCAACCACCAGTGACCAAGGCACAACCCACAAACATGCATGGACACACACCAGGGGTGCATGCCATCAAGGGAAGTGGCAGGGCACAGAGGCACACACACAACCAGGGATGGGTGAGGATTAACATGCCGTGCCGAAGGACACACACACACACTCACACACACAACGCAACAAATGTGCACAGAGGACAGAAGGCACACCGACCCAGAATGCACACCCTAGCAACACACATGTCCACAGGCCACCACGCCCACTGCCTGTCCATGTGCGTGTGTCAGATGCTGAGTACCATTGCACTTTGATGTACAGCGCAATGCAGGCATCATCAAGCACACGCAACTGTGGACAGCAGCCGGGAGGGTGTGCAGCTGGACTGCGTGTCCGCATGCAGGGCCGGGTATCCACCCGTGCACTGCTCACTGACACACACAATGCACACAGGGCAGCACCAGACAGTAGCTGTGCTGGGAGACAGGTCAGTCACGTGACACAGTGCCACGGCTGCCACGGATGCGTGGGCAGCCCCACCGAGACCCAGCAGCACTGGCAGGCTGACCACTGGCCTCATGGAGTGGCACCGATGGTCTCCCAGAGGTTCCACTGCGTGAACTCAACCGTGCTGGTGCAGGGGTCTGCAGCACACTGAACATGCCTGCACCAGGAGTGCTCGGGATGCCCACAGCTGAACCCAGTGTCAACAGGGTGGGAGTCACATGACAACGGGAATGGGGGTGGATAGTGCACTGCGTGGTGTCCACGATGCATGGGCACCTGACTGTGTGCCCATTGTGGCCATGACAGCAATGAATGCCTGTGCATGCCTGTCAAAGGTAGTGGTCACATCTTCCTGCAAATGGTCCATCCCTGCCAGGATCAGTGCGGTGTCCCTGCTGTGATGTTCCTCTGCCCACTCCAGAGCCACACGCAGTGCATCAATGGATGTCTCAAGCTGCATCTGCTGCTGGACCGATGCTCGCAATAGGCGGGTGTGCTCATCCAAGAGGTCATCAGCCTCCTCGGCATCCTGTTCCTCAGGGTGTGCAAGGCCTTGATGTTCAGCACCCCTTGAGGGTGGGTGCTGCACACCAGGGCCAGGTCTGGGCATGTCCACAGGTGGTGCACAGATGCAGCCACTGAACCCTGTACCCCCAAGCCCAGTGGGCGACTGCTGATGCTGTCCTTCTGGCTGCCGCACCCCAGGGCTCAGTGGTGCCGCCGCAGTGGCCGCAACAGTCCCACTGTCCTGAAAAGACACCAGTGCATCCCCACTGGTGCTGACAGGCACAGCCTGGGACTGTGCTGACACACAGGCCTCCAGGGTGGCACCACCCACAGCCATGGGCATGAATTGCCCTGCTGTGTGGCCATCCTGTGGCACACACGTGTCACTACCCATGACGGTCGTATCATCATCACTGGTGCCGAACTCTGCCCTGGCCACGGCCACAGCCACAGTGTGCTGGCAGCTAGCATGCTGGGACACAGACAGGGCTTCCTCCACACCTGTCACAACAACATCAGTGTGGACAGCCAGGCGGCCCTACTGTTGCAATGATCCACATATACCTGTGGAGGTGGATGGTCCCACCTCTGACTCCATCCAACTGTCCGCAGTGGACAGGCCCACCACTGCTGGCCCATGCAGACACTCAGGATCTGTAAGGGAAAGCAAAGTCACGTTACTGCATGTGACCTACCCTGCTCCCCTCATAGACAGACCATGACTTACCATGCAGTGATGGGCCACCACCTGTCTGGAAGCCACCATCCAGAACACCCTCAACGGCACTGCACTGCATGATTCCAGCAAGCCTGTCCTCCAGTGGATTCAGCTGTACCACCTCTGGCTGTCCCCCACCTGTTGCAGCACGTGCTGCCCTGATGGCAGCCACCTTCTCCTTTACCCTCCTCCTGTCCATCTTCTTCTTACACTCCTGCATGGAGCGCTGGTGGCTGACATTCAGGTTCATGGCACGTGCCACCTCCTCCCATGCAGCAGCACAGGCCTGAGGGGTTCCCCACCGTCCACTGAGCAGTGGGTCCTGATCCAGGTAGGCCTCGAACAGGGCCTCGGTTTCAGCCTATGTAAAGTTAAGCCTCCTCCTCCTCCTCCCACCACTGTTTTCCTCCTCTCCAACAACCTGCTTGGTCATTATGTAGCCTGTAAGAATGGCAGTTGTTACCTGTGACTGTGCAGTCCCATGCATGTCCCTGAATCCACAGTCCACACTCCCAAACAGCATGCAACTCACCAATAAACTGCAGTAACCGACTATGGCTACTGCAGCACATTGTCGCACCTTTATAGCGCAATCCATGCAAATGAGGTGAGGAGCAACTTTTAAGTAGATGCAAATTGCAGTGCTGCACCATTGAATGGCTGATTAGATGATTTGCATATGACGGCTGAATATCACGCTGTTGCGCTTTGCGCAATTGTGTTGAACATGCTGAGCCAATGGCGCAATCCTGTGACATGCGTAGTACACCTCACTGTGCATGCCTGGGTTGCTGACGCAGGCATCTGCCGCACTGATGCCGTGCTGTGCATGGTAGGCAATGCAGGGCATGGCCACCATTGTGCCAGTGGTGCTATAGCGATGGTCACTACATGGCGCTGTGGCACAGGAACATCATTGGCGCAATGGCCCAACTGCTCGGTAGTCTGCTATGGCGCTGTCACACAGGCAGCCAATCGCGCTACACGCATTGTCATCTGATGGTGCTGTGCGTGGCCTTGCACCAGAGACCCTTGACCCTGTGCCCAACCTTTGCCCCCTTGGCGCCATGCATCAGGCATAGGTGCACCTCTATCGTGCTGTTCGGTAACAGTGCAATAGGGAATGGCAGCGCTGTACCGCGCAGCATCTGCACATGGGGAGCCACGCTGAAGAGCACCATATTGCCTACTATAGCTGCTAGAATGGCATGCAGATGGGCAGCACAGTGGACAGCAATTGAGCTGGCCAATCTGGTGGTCATTGTTGAGCCACACCATGGGCCTCTCTTCGGGGAGGCCCCCCTGGACAGGGCCAGGATCCAGGTGTGGCAGGAGGTGGCCACTGCCCTGAAAGAGGCCACAGGATGGGGGTGTAGTGCAGAGCAGTTCAGGCACTGCTATGGTGACCTGCGCAGGAGGTAGCCAGAGCTACTGGCCCAACTGTGGGCACGTGCCAGGAGGGGCACAGTGCCACATCCAGGTAGGGGTTCCGTCAACACACTTTTATCGTCCATATGAGTCACAGTGTTGTATGTGTCCAGCACATAGGGGAGGGACCGTATGGGGTTGGCTGTGGCAGTGTTCACAGGATGTGGGGTGGTGGGTCGGGCTGGGTGGGAGGGCACACCTTGGGGCAGGGGGACTTTGCTTCAGGAAGGTACTGATGTTCTTCTCTCCTTTTTTTCCCCACAGGCCCTGATGAACTCTTCAGATTGCGGGCAGAGTGGCAGAGGGGGGAGGACAATGCATCCAGGTGGGGCGAGGGCCATCAACGCCCACCTGACCGGCCCGATGAGGGTGAGTGCCATACATCCATGATTATTATTGCATGCTGTGTGACAGGGTGGGCAGCGGGGCATGGACACCATTCATCGACATCACTGCCATACACGCAACTTGTTACAGTCAGCACTGTCCAGTGGCAATGCATGTCTGGGTGTGCATCACTGGTGGTCCATGCGTGCACCAGGTGCATGGCTGTGCCACTGCCTTTGCACCACATAGCCATGTCAGTAAACGGCCGCGGTGGTGCTGTGCGTGACTTGGCCAGTGGGTATGTGCAGCATTCTGCATGACTGTATGCGCCTGGGTGGGCAGGTCCTGTGGACGTGATCACTGCGGGTGGTCACACACCATCACAGTGGTATGTCCCATGGCCATATGCCATGCACAGTGGGCGGGCTGTATGGGGTTGTGCATTCACACCTATTGACTGTGCTCCCTTGTCCTAGGTACACGCCATCTCAGGGACATTTGGGACACCTTATGGGAGCTCCTATAGCTGGCCCGCGAGTCCCTCGACATCTTGAGGAGGCTGGATACAACAGGGGTGCTGTGGAGGCACAGAGGCCGGAGGTCTCAGAGCCAGGAACCACGGTCCTGATGAAAGTCCTTCGGTCCATTACTTCCCTACCCCCTAGACCCACCCTCACACCCTCCTATCCCATCCCATTTGTCCACCCCTTCCCCCACCACCCCACCTTGTTTGTGTCCCCAAGCTTGCATATAGTTTTATTGTTGTACATAGTTTAATTTATATTTACAATACATTTGAATTTGATATGAATACTGTGGTGGTCTCTGTTCATAGCAGGCTATAGGTGCTCAGCTGCAGTGGTGTGCATGGCATCAGGGGTGGTGCAGTCATGGGTATGTGTGTGTGTCCGTGTGGAAGTGACTATGGTGTGGGGGTAGATATCAGTCAGTGTCTGTGTTGTGTGTGTTCCCTGTGCACTGGATGACTGTGTGCAGTGGTCCATGGCACATGCACTGTGTCCATGGTGCACCCATCGGCCCGTCCATGGCCTATGCAGCTCACACACATGCCTGTCTGTGACCTGCACAGTCCACTGGCATGTCAGTGGTGGCATTCCCTGCAGGGCGGACACTGTACCCGTCACTTTGCTGGGTTGCCCCTGTCACTGGTGTGGTACATACCTGGCTCAGGTGGCACTGTGGTAACAGTCATTGTCCCACCTCCATGCTGTGGCTTGTGTGTGTTGCAGGGGATGTGCCCCACTGTCTGTGGCTTGTGCTCCGGGTGACTACTGGTGGTGTACGGGTTCACAGTGCCTGTGCAGGGTGGCTGGCACTCCAGTGCCATGGTGGACTGCGGGTTGTGTGTACACGGCTTACATGGGCCCACAATAGGGGCTTGGTTGCCCCACCACTGTGTCCCTGTTTTGTTGTGCCCTTGGGTATGGGTGGGTGTCTGTCCATACCCTGTGTGGCATCCGGTGTGGTGCATGCTTCCATGCACCACTGTGGGTGTCTGTGCTGGCTGTTGTGGCCAGTGGTGGGTCGGGGTGTGTCACTGGAGTACTGTGCAGGGCGCTGTACCACTGGTGATGGTGTCAAGGGCACGCCTGTCCCATGTGGGGTACCTCTTGTGCCAATGCATGGTCGGTCTCTCAGCAGTACCTCGGGGGGACTGTGCATTGTGGCACTGTGTCTGTTGTTGTTGCATTGCTGTGTGCTGAAACCCACTGATGGATGCTCGTGGTGGGGTTGGCTTGCATTGTTCTTTGGTGCACAGGGTTGCATTGACACAGTGGGGGTGGTGGCATGCATGGGGTTTCCTGCAGTGGTGGTCACTGCTCATGGGGGGTATCTGGGGGTCACGGTGCAGGGTGTGCTGTTCACTGGGGGGGATGGTGTGGCACGGGGTGGTCTGCCATCCTTGTGTGCCAGTCACAGCTTGCCGGTAGGTGTGATGGGGCACCATGGCCAGGCTGTGGGTTGGTTGCTTGTCTCATAGATACATAGATACATAGACAGTGTCAGCAGATAAGGGCCTATGGCCCACCCAGTCTGCCCATTTGAGCTTGTAAGTTCAGTTTATGTCTCTATGGGCCAGTGGTTATTCCAGCCTTCCCCCAGTTGTGCTGTGCTTGAGGTGTGGGGGGGACGATGTCTGTTCTGCTGTGTGTTCCTGTGCCCATCTGTGGCATGGGTGGTGGGCCCCTACCTCCCTGATTGTGCAGTTACATTGCTCTGCAGATGGGGGACTCCCTGGTTGCGCTATGGCGCCTCTGGACTGCTCAGCCGAACATCCCTTGTTGTGCTATGGCGCATCAGATCTGCTCAGCTTCCCCTCCCTAGTTGCGCTATGGTGCAGGTGGTGCGATATTCAGTCGTCGGCTGTAGGCGCAATTTGGCCTGCTCCGTTTTTGAATATTGCGTCTCTTGTGCATGGGCACAATAGACTTGCGCTTACTCCTGCTATTGTGCACTTTTTGGGCGCAGTTTGAATATCTGGCCCTTTTTGTATAAGTAATGCATTTCTTTGACGTAACTTGGCATAGTACTCTGCAGGGGTTGTTGCCAAAAGAATGGGAAGGCACAATCTGCCTGCAGGACCATTCCAAAACAGGAAATGCAGCTATTTTTCTGCAGTGCCTTTAGAGTCATGTGATAAATGGACAAGAAACAGTCTAAAGAACAGGACCACGAAAACTTGCTTTGGGTGGGTGCAGTAAAAGGGCAGCCAGCCCATTGATCAACAAGAAAGCCAACGTTCTGCAAGTAGCCCTACTGCACCAAATCCATCATCAAGAGCAGGGATTTCACTGGTTGAATACTAAGGCATGCAGCCCCATGTGAAAAAAAAAGAAAATTAAATTTGAAAGCCTGCAGCCAGCAGCCATCATCAACCACAGACAGAGGCAGGCCGGAATCTATCCATCAGTACCATCTGCCAACCACTGCTACTGTCCATCACAGTCCCTCCCAACTGTATGGGTTGGCCAGGTCAGTGGGCGTACAGTGTGGTTGCCTGTGTCTGGGCTGAGGGCTCCTGGCTAGGGTTGTCAGTTGATGTTGTTGGGTTAGTGCCACAATTTTGCTCTACAGGCCAGCGGTTAATCTAGTAGTAGTAATCTCTACTTTTTTCAACTTGTATATGTGGAGCCCTCATCCCAATTTGCTTTTTTAAAGAAAGAAACAGTTCTTGTGAACTTATTATTATTACTATAGCTTTAGCTTAATAGGACTAGGAGCTCTTTCAGCTTTCTTTTTCTGTACGCATAAGTTAAGTAATATAAATTTAAAAAAATAGAGCACCCACCCTGGATGGCTAAATCAACACTTTGAATTAGATATCAGGTCATGAATAATATCTTAGCTGTAAACATAGCAAGAAAAAAACTTCTTTTGCTACATGGTTACATCATACTGCTACAGCTGCACCCAAAGGGTGAAGAAACCTTACGTTTTGCTCTGTCTGGGTGGAGCTTCTTCAGAGGTTCGTCTGAAGAAGCTCTGCTCAGACCGAGTGAAACTTAAGGTTTCTTCACCCTTTGGGTGTAGCTATAGCAGTATGAATCACCATCCCTTCATACTCTTTTCTATTTGTCTCTTAGTATATTGATATAACCATGTTGCAAAAGACGTTTTTCCTTGCTACTTTTACCGCTAAGGTAGTCTTGCCGAATACCTGCACTTACATACTGTTTTGTCACTTTGATTAATATCGTGCTTTTTTGTATTGGACGTATTACATTTAAATAAAAGGTTTTTTACAAAATATCATGAATCATCTGATGTCTAATTCAAAGTGTTTATTTAGCCATCCAGAGTGGGTGCTCTATATTTTTTGATTTTTGTCTCAGTAGGTGGTTTGTGAGCACCATTCTATTTGGATGGCTCCTGGGAGTCACTTTCCTCTGATGGTAAGTAATATAAACTAAATAAATATTGGTTAAATGTTGGTCTTCTTATACTTGTTGGAGTCTATAACTCAGCAGCGTGGGCTCTAGGAAGAGTGCTGACTGTGAGAGTTAGCTGCAGATACAATGGAGTTTCCTTGTGTGTCTGCGTGTGGAGGAGGGAGCATGTGTGTTTGGGGTGGGACTGAGTGCTCCGGAGTAGGCCTAGGTGCTCAGGGGGAAGTGACCCATTGCTCAGGAGGAGCCGGGGTGCTCTGGGGGGCACCTGGGTGCTCAAAGGGGCCTGTGTGCTCTGGGGGAGGTGGTGCCCTAAACCTATGGATGGATTAATGAAGAGTAGAGGATCGATAATGTCAACATGCAATTATCTGACAGTGGCACAAAGAAGGGCATAGTACTGATTTGGACTAATGCCCAATGTATTGAATGGCTAGAGTGGATGCTTTCTTCCTCCTACAGGTACTGTAGGGTTTGTCTCACTGAGTTACTCTTGTAGGTGTATGGCTTGCTTGGCTCAGGTGGTAGACAGTAGCTGATTGAGACCTTGGGAGGGGGGAACATTTGTGGAGTGTATAGGGCATGCACACATGCTGTGCCCACATCTGCCAGAAGGGACTATGGTCCAAATGCTGATGCATACTCCCATCAAGGGATATAGACAGTTTTGTAGCAACAACAGCCAGGAGGGAAGTTGAGGGTTAAATCCCATCTGATCATGCTTCATGAAGGCTGAGACTGGCCAGATAGTGTTATATCTGCCTTGCCTCACATGGTAGCCAAAATTACTTATTTAAATATGGGCTGCTGGTCAGTAACTCAGTAGTGCCATTGGCAATGCATTGCACAAAATACACACTGTTGACTGCCAACCTAGGCTCAGGGGAGTACGTGGGATGTGTACTTGGTGCTTTGGCTTTGCCACCATGGCAATGTTCCCTACAGCTAGGAAGGCAAAAACAGTCCACCGCTGCAGCAGCCCCAGGTAAAAGGCCATGGAGCTTGTCTTCTACTGTGGTCTGTGGGTACCATTTTATGTACACACCCTTATGTGGTACCGGGTGTGATGGGATCAAGGGGCAGGACTTTGTGAGTGGAGCTCTGAGGGTAAAAAGTAACAAGGGGTTGAGGTAGCCAAACCACACAGCCAGTCAGATAATAGTGACAGTGTTCCTGATGGGCTCCATCCCATGGACCCTAGTCAAATGCATATACTGTGCCCAGGCAGCAGAAGTGGGAAAAGGATAAGAACATGGTAGGCATGTCTCCGCCACCTGCCTTCCACATCAGTGCACCTACATGACCCAGATTCTGAGGACCAGAGTCTGATGGTGCCTGGGTGGGGGAAGGATTATCTCCTATTTCTCTGGTAGTTTCTTACTTTTTGTTATATATTTCAATTTTTTGCAATATTTATACAGTATGTGTATTAATTATACTTAGCCAGGTTGCCCCTTAAAGAATTCAGGTTTAAAGAATGAACTTGGGATGCCATTGAGATAGAAAACAGAGAAAAACGTAGTCTTGAGCAGTAGGGCACCGGGTTAAGACAGCATGGATAAAACCAAGTGTGAAATACAGTGCTGCAAGAATCTCTAATGGTTCTACAGCAACAGGGGTTTTATAGCATGTGGTAGAAACTGCTACCCCTGTTGCTGTAGGCTGCCAGCAGTGAATGTGAAGAATGCCATCGGGGCGGTGCCTGGCTGAGCTGCTCCCACGGTGGAATGGCTAGAGCACCTGCCTCTGGAGGTGTTGGGGACCTGGGGCTGCAGTTCAGTTCTCCCCAGGGCCCACTCTGCTGCAGATTCTTTTGGCCCCAAAAACAAAAATCTTCCCAACCCCAATTTTTTTTTTTACTCCTGACATCCACGACTCCCTGGAGTTGATTATAATTAGTGCTCCAACTCCTCAGCCTGCAGTCTATGCCCATTAAAACAGTCCCAATGCCGGCCTGTTGGCATTGAGGGCTGAGGCGTGGATGCCTTATCTTGCTGCACACCAGTGACCCGTGTTCGGGAGTAAGCACGGGTTGCCGGGGGTTAGCTGGGGAGGAGAAGACTAGAGCACCCAATGGCAGCTCTCCTTCTCTGGGAAGGATTTCTGCACACTCCTCTTGCAATACCACCACCCAGGGGAGCCTGGGTAGTAGGTGCGGTGGATGGGAGCAGCAGCAAAAGCATTGGGTAGAAGTCAACAGGGGCGGAGCAGAAGGCACATCTACGTGTGCCTCCTGGCTCATTGGCCCTCACTGCATGCTGACTTCTGGGGAGGGATGTAAAACAGAAGAAATACCCCTTGCTCTCTCCTAGGCAATGGCACCTGGCCCTGCATTCCAGATGGCCGCAGCAGACTCTGCTGTGCTGGCACCACAAGAAAGGATTGATTTGGAGGAGGAATCCGGGGACCCTCCTCACCCACCAGGGGGGCTACTGGGTACCTAGGGACTAGTGGACCATGCACTCTTGGAGCAGATTGTGACCGGATCAGAAAGTAGTAGTGAGGCTGTCCAAGAGAGTGAAGAGAGGAGGTGAGAAGGAGCATAAACACAGGGAAAAAAAAAAGACAGTCCCAGTGATGTGAGGGTTCATAGTTCAAAGTGTTTGTCAAGTTCAATGACCAAAGCCCTTTACAGAACTTGCCACCATTTAGCTCAATGGTGGAATGGATATTTCTTATCACCCATGAATTTATCTAGTTTTTTTTAAAGGAGTTCATATTATCACATTTCACAACATTTCTAGGCAAGGTATTCCATGTGGTTATAGTTCTTTGATTAAACCATTAACTCCTTTGCAGTGTTTTATTGACTTCACCCCTCAATTTGTAATTCTGAGATCTAGTATTATTATTAACTGGGGTATGTCTAACCAATCCTAGTGTTTCCAATAATACAACATCATGATAGGTTTTGAAAGTAAGGCATGTCACCTCTAATTTTTGCGATTATCATTGGAGTATAAATTAAGTTCTTTTAATCTATCCATGTAATTCATATTATTCATATTTGTTATATGTTTTGTTGCCCTCCTTTGTACTTTTTCAATTTTTTTTTTGCTGTCTATTAAATAAGGTGCACAAAAGGGTGAGCAATACTCTAGATGTGGCCTGATTAAAGCTGAGAAGAGAGGTTTGATTAGTGCCTGGTCCCTACTTTTGATGTACCTTAAAATACACCTTAATATCCCATAGCATTTTTTGACAGTTGCTGTAGTGTGGCTATTAAATTTTAAGTTATTAGTTACAAAGGGATCCATACTATGAAATTTCAACCACTATACCAAAATCAAAATCCCGTCAATAGATTTTACAGACAGATTCAATTCCCAACCTACAATATCCTGACCTGGCTACAATGCACGGTCTCTACGAACGAACCCTCATGCACGATATCAATGAACGAACCCCTCAAGCAGTCACTTAAAACACGGAAATCATTTCTTTGCTTTTTTTTTTTACCACTAAGCAGCTACAATGCATGGTCTCAATGCACGAAATAACAAACCCTTCAAGCAGTCATTAAAAACACGGACATAATTTTTTGCACGGTCTTGCATGGTCTCAATGAACATCACAAGCAGTCATTTAAAACACCTCAAGCAATGCATATTTTCTTACCTTGTATGTTGTGTAGCATTGTGAACTGTCTGCCCGATTGTGGGCTTAAGTAAAATTAACAAGAAATCCTATATCCCTGGTGATCCAGTGGACTGCTGTCTGCCTGATCGTGGGCTTAGGTAAATAAAAAAAGAGATCCTATATCCCTGGTGGTCCAGTGGACCGCTGTCTGCCCGATCGCAGGCTTAGGTAAATAAAAAAAGAGATCCTATATCCCTGGTGGTCCAGTGGACCGCTGTCTTCCCGATCGCAGACTTAAGTAAAATTGACATGAAATCCGATATCTCTGGTGGTCCAGTGGATCACTGTCTGCCCGATCGTGGGCTTCAGTAAATGAAGAAAGAAATCATATATCGCTGGTGGTCCAGTGGACCACTGTCTGCCTGATCATGGGCTTCAGTAAATGAAGAAAGAATCTATATCCTTCGGTCCAGTGGACCCTCTCACTGCCCACTGCCATCGCTCTTCCAGTCAGCGGCAGGCGGCAGCACCTCACATGCCGCTGCCCGCCAAATGACACCATCGGCGTAGGGCTGTACGCCTATTGGTCAACAGCATGAGCCAATGGGCATGCAGCTTGTACCATAATATTATTCCAGATATGTGAATGGATCCATTCGCTATTATCTAGAATGTATAGTATCGGTATGGGTTGCACGTCCATTGGCCCACGCCAGGACCAATGGGCGACAGCCCTGATCGACGGTGTCAGTTGGCGCGCAGCTGGGCAGCAGCGGGTGGTGTTGCCGCCCGCCGCTGACTGCGGGGAGCGGGCGTGGGGATCAGTGGGTAGGTGGAGGGGGGTCCACTGGACCACCAGGGATATAGGATTTCTTGTTAATTTTACTTAATCCTGCAATCGGGCAGACAGTGGTCCACTGGACCACCAGGGCGATGGGATCTCTTTTTTTATTTACCTAAGCCATGATCGGGCAAACAGCGGTCCACTGGACCACCAGGGATATGGGAGTCTTTTATTTATTTTACTAATGCCCGCAATCGGGCTGTGGGGCACATTGCTGCACTGCAGGGGGCATCGGTCCCTTACAGCTGCTGCCTGGCAGGGCGCCAGGCGCAAGTAGTTGGTGATTTTCACACCTGCATGCAATTGGGGCCATAATGACACACAAATGGCCCCATTTGTGCCTTGCATACATTATGGCCCCATTTGCATGTCAGCTTTTGAATATCGTGGTTGTTGCGCTTAGTGCAATAGAACTTGCTCTAGCGCATCCCCATGCTCCACTCTGGTCACTGACACTGGCACAGTGCCACTGCGCCATGCGAACTGCGGGTGGCCAAGGTGTGATATTCAACAATGCTGAGCCATGGCGCAGCTCCGTTGAATATTGCCCAGTTCACGCCCCTGTGCAGCCAAGTTGAGCTGTGCCCAGGCTTGCACCACAGCTTGGTGCAGTTTGAATATCTGGGCCACCATGTACAACTATGGGATGCAATGGTCTGGCTCAAAACATGCAATTTTATCTTCATGTGTGAGGGGGCATGACCATAAGGATCAGAAGGAACTGCAGCTAGCTGAGGGAATTAAGAATGGGGAGAAGGCATTTTTTTTTGCTGTAGTAGTGAAGAAAGGGACAAGAAGGAAGGGATTGTTAGGAAAAGGAAAAGGCAAGGGGGTGGAGGAAAATGTGGGCAAAGCAGATGAATTGAATGAGTATTTCTGTTCCATCTTCAACAGAGAGAAAAGATGGACCTAAGCCACTAGGGTGAAGAAGTGGAGCAAGGGGGATAGGGGCAGAGATGAAGTGATAGAGGTGGATAGGATGAGGACAGGGTGGCTAGTATTGAAGATGGACAAATCCCCAGGCCTGGACAGCATACACCCAAGGGTGCTGAGAGATCTGGCAGAGGAGCTTGTGGATCAACTGGCTGGCCCATTCAATAGTTCTTTGGACTATGGAATGGTCCACAGGGCTGGTAAGCAGCACATGTAGTGCCTCTCCATGAGAGTGGTCTCAAGGATGACCCAGGGTATTACAGACTGGTCAGTCTGGCTTCAATTGTGTGCGAACTCATGAAGACCATAGTTAAGGAAAATTTGGTAGAGTATCTAGAACAGCACGGTCTCCAAGATGCAAAGCAGCGTGGGATTATGGGAGGAGGTTGTGTCAAAGGGAGGAAGGCTGTGTCAAACAATCTGATTGACTTCTTTGACTGGGTCACTAAAACAGTAGACAAGGGCCAAGCGTTGGACATCCTGTACCTGGAATTCATCATCAAAGTCTTTGACTCTCTACACCACAAGAGGATGATCAGGAAGTTGCTGGATCTCGAGGTTTGGGATAAGTTGACAGGATGGGTTATAAACTGGTTGAGTGGCAAACCTAAAAGAGTGGTGGTGGGGAGTGAGCTATTTAGCACCAGAGAGATCACCAGTGAAGTCCCACAGGGCATGGTGCTAGGACCAGTGCTGTTCAGTGTCTTATGATATTGGAGATGGCATTATGGGCAAAATGTGCCCATTCACAGATAACACCAAGCTCTGTGGGAGGGTCGACATGGCAGAAGGGATACAGGATGTAAAAGTGGACCAGTAAAAACTAGAGAGGTGGTTTGTAATATTGCAAGTTGGCTTCAATGCAAAGAAATGCAAAGTTATGCACATTGGAGCCAAGAACCCCAGGATGGTGAACAACCTGGGAGGGGTCCAGGTATCTGCAGAGGAGCAGGAGGAGACAGATCTGGGAGTGATGATCCCTAGTGACTTGAAGCATTCCACACAGTAAAGGAAGGCAGAAGCAAAGGCAAATGAAATTATGGGCTGTATTGCAAAAGGGATCAGCAGCAGGTGTAAGGGAGCTGATATTACTCTTGTACAGGTCATTAGTGAGGCCACATCTGGAATACAGTGTATTGTTCTGGTGTCCATATCTTAACAAGTACATTATTTTGATGGAGATTGTCTAAAGAAAGACAATGAAGATTACCAGGGGCCAGCAGGATAGAAAATAGGAGGAGATGTTGGAGGCCCTAAACATGTACTCCCTTGAAGAGAGGAAGGAGAGATAGAAGGGACATGATAGAGACTTTCAAGGAGAATAAATTGGGTGGATATGGAGGGTCTGTTTAAGCTAAGTGGAAATCAAAACAGGAGGGGATACAGTCTCAAATTGGGGGGGTGTTCAGGAGGGAGGCTAGGAGGCACTTCTTCACAGAGAGGTTGGTAGCAAGTTGGAACATCCTCCCAGAAGAGTTGGTTTCAGTAAGAATGGTGGGCAGCTTCAAGAGACACTGGGACAGAGTTAGTAGGAAAGTAAGGATCAAGGGAGGGCAGACGGAGGGGAAGGGTAACCAAACCATTCGTGCTATCATAAATGGGGAGGGATTTCAAAAAAGCATTATATAATTAATGCATTTTTCTCAGTAAGCAACAGCATCACTGCATACATACACTGGGCAACTTTTACTAGCAATAACATTGCTGCACACTAGGAAGAGGTATCATGTCAGTACAGTGAAGGGATTTGAGTTACTCTATTTGGGCAATAGTGACTGTCTATTACAGCGATCCATTAATTGAGCAACTCACATTTACGGTGCTACAAATTATAACTTATACCACTATCCAGGTGCATTGTGGAGTAGTAATCCAATAGATGGGGGTTCGGAGGTGCAGCCCCCAGTGTGGGATGCAGGGGGGTAGAGCCCCCTTCCATGACATTGGTGTAATTGTGGAATAAAGATGGGTGGGTTCATGGGGGCACATGGTGCATGATGGAGGTTGAAGTTATCAGAAGCCAGAGAAGGAAGTGTGGGATTGGATACAATCTGCAGGTATATGTGTAAACTGTACTGAAATCGCCATTAGCAACCATTTGCCCATCATGAATTCGTCGTAAAACACCGTCACTGTGAATTACGTTCGTTGAACATCATTCGCTGTACTGCAGTCAACCAAATTATAGTCCTTTAATAAAAATCACTAAATTGACATAGAAACTAGGAGAGTTCCTACACATCCACCCCACAACCTAGCAATAGCAGAGCAGCACATTTCCAGTCAACACAGTTGTGCAAGCGGTAAGTCTGGCATCACGAGACATGAACTGAGCTAAAACATTTTCCCCTCTACTCAAGAAACAGCTTGCATTATCAGTAGGGTCAGCAACAGCCCAGATAAACTCAACGGGCTCTTTATTCAGGTGTGAAAAGACCATATTCTAGGAAACCACTTGAGGCAGCTACTGCATTGTTGCTTAGCACTTGGTGGTATTGCACAGGGCATTGAGAAAAAGTGCTTCCATCATCATTGACATTAGCTAGGATTTCAGCAGCAGCAATCTCCACATGCTGACACTGCATTTTATAAACATTTTCCCACAACTTGGGCAGTAAAGCTGACATTTTGCAACCTTCCCAACTTGCTCACTGAAGAAGCAAGGCAGCCGCTCATCCAGATGGTTTCAATCAGTACCCCAGTGGCTGCTGCTCACTAATGAGATTGCAGTGTGACGAATTGTGCTGCTGTCAGAGGGAGAGTTCCTGTCCAGCTTTGTAGACACTCACTAGCTGCTGAGAGCCACCACCAGTACGATTATCTGGATCTTCCAAGATTTCAGCATGCAGGTGATGACAGCGGCTGGAGGAGCTGGAGGGATGCCCGGCTACTGTATGGGTTTGCTGAACTGGTTCGGCCACCAACGGGAACCCAGCAAACATCCAGGGCATCACTTTGTACCAATAGCAGTAAGGCAGGCAGGCTACATAAGCTCCAACTTTGAATTAACTTGGTCTCTCTCTCTAGCTACATCAGTTCACGGTTTACATACAGTTGGCACCTGCGGCATTTACACCCTGCATTCCTTTACTTAGGATTGTACAGGTTCAGCCGTTTGCGAAATCCACCAAACCTAGTAACTCCCTTCTCATAGACCCTCTGCTCCATGTCCAACTTTTTCAATACCTCTCCCCAAAATGATAAAAAAGATGTACATGTATCAGTTAAAATGAAAATATTTAAAGGATTTCCATTAGCAATGTGCATAACCATAATGGGCAAGCTGTGATTATCACCTGCCTCACTATGGGACAATGAGACAGTATTTTTTTTTTCCTGATTTCCCAAAAAGTGTTATAAAAGAAAAACGTTGCTGCCTTCTCAGCAGGGTATTTCTGTTAATTTATGTTTGAATTTAAACAAAGTTTTGTTTTGGGTCCTAAACATGAGATGATGAAGGAAACAAACAAAAATAAATGATAAGTTTAAGATGGCAGGCTTGAAAAAGAGAATGACTCAGATTTAGTCAGCTTTGGCAGCCTGGATATGGTGCTTTGATGTAAGATATGCATGACTGACTTTTTTAATCTTATAGTTAGAGGCACCTTAAATGATGCTAATAGCTATGTTTAAATAAAACTGCTTTGTTTCCAAACACAAATATAATAGTATTCATGACAATAAAAATAATGCCTAGTCACCAACATTGATCTAGTGCCTAAATTCACTTGTTCTCACTACAATAAAATGAAAGACAAGTAGGGCAGGTAATGCAAAACTGGTATAGTCAAAGAATGAAGGATACAATTCCACTATCACAAAAAGAAAGGAAATTGTTTGCAAAAAACAACATTAATGCCACAGTTAAAGTTCAATCTAATGCCATAAAAGTCAGAAAATGTGACATTAGGGTTTTCAACCTTAACTCCCCACCCCTACCCCCAGTAGCAAAAGGAAAAAACATTAGGGTTTTGGGTCTCCGGAGTCTTGGCGAAACAGTGGTGGGGTCTTCCTTGTAGTTGCCAACCTTAATACCCACCCCATTCCTTGAATAAACAATGTCATATGTAATCCCCTCTCATTCAGTCAAGAAAGACCCCAAGACTGATTCATCAAGATTCGGAGACCCAAAACCGTAATGTTTATTCCTTTTGCTGCTTGGTGGGGTGGGTGGGTGGGGAGTTAGCATTGGAAACCCTAATGTCACATTTCCTGACTTTTGTGGTGTTAGGTTGAACTCTAAATGGTGCATTAATGTAGTTTTCTGCAAAGAATATATTATATTCTTGAAAATTTTAAGACTGAGAGGGGATGAGTCACAATAAGTAGCATTGCCTGTAAGTGTACAACCTAGTTTTTTGACTTTGCTTCATCAATGCTGTAGCAGTTCTGCAACCAGACCCCATAATATAATGTTTCTGTGTTGATTTTTAACAAATAAGACTGGCAGTGCACAGCAGTATATATATATAGGGACCTGGGGATAATCATATCAGATGACCTTAAGGTTGGCAAGGAAAGTGAGAAGGCGGTAGGGAGGGCTGGGGGGATACTGGGATGTATAGGGAGAGGCATCACCAGCAGAAAACAGGAAGTTGTTATCCCCTTGTAGAGACAGTTGGAGAGACCCTATCTGGAGTACTGCATCCAGTTCTGGAAACCCCATCTCCACAAGGACATAGACAGGATGGAGGCAGTTCAGAGGAGGGTAACTAAAATGGTGCAGGGTCTGCAAGAGAAGCCATATGAGGAGAGGCTAAAAGAGCTTAATATGTATACCCTTGAGGAAAGGAGGAAGAGGGGGGGACATGATAGAAACGTTTAAGTACCTCAGTGGAATCAACAAAGGCTAAGAGGGTAGCATCTTTCAGAAAAAGAGATGTGCAAGAACAAGGGGACACAATTTGAAGATAGAGGGGGGAAGGCTCAGGGGCAATGTGAGGAAGTATTTTTTCACAGAGAGGGTGGTGGACACATGGAACAGCCTTCCTGAGGAGGTTGTGAGGTCTAAAACTGTGGGAGAATTCAAGAATGCATGGGACAGACATAAGGCAATTTTTGTGGGGGGTAGGAAGAAATAGGCTGTTGGTTAAATAGGATCTGCAGCTTATCCTCTAGGTAGGGAAATGGGCAGACTAGGTGGGCCAAGCGGTCCTTATCTGCAGTCAAAGTCTATGTTTCTATGTTTCTATATATATTATGGTAGCCCGGTAGTGCTACCATAGTTAGGGTTGAGTAGCACTTTTAAGGTTAAAGGTTCAAATTTTGAGTTAGGGCCGACGACCCCAACGCTCACCCCGATGCCGGTTGGGGGGGTGGGCTGGAGGGGTCCAAGGGGGGCTTTCAACCCTAATAGTGAATTTCCTTACTTTTATCACTGTGGAACAACCCTAACTGATGCATTAAACAGAGTTTTTTGCCTCTAATATATATATATATATATATACATGCATATATATATATATATATATGTCTATAAAGACAGTCAAGTCAGCATTACACGCTAGCTGCCTTGCCAACAAATGCCATATCCAAATAATTTGAGCATCAGTGTTGTTACTATTCAGTTGTGTAAGTTTTTATCTATTAGTTGTTTGTAGTGAATTCTAAATGTTTGGTATATAAGTCTGCTGCAGCCTGCCACGTCTGTCAGAGTTGCAGACAAGACAGTGTGATTTGTCCCATGTCTGTGTGACTTTGCTAATTGAAGGATACAACATCAGACCAGCAGTGTGCAGACAGTGTGACACATTGTGCCATGCAAGTAGTATTACTTAATAAGTTCTTCACGCAATTGTTGTAATAGTTCAACACTTAAGAAGTAATGTAGCTGTAATGTAAACATTCAACTATGGTTTGTTAGACTACAAAGTTTTCCATTGTTAGTGTGCAGTGTGTATCTGTGAACATGCAGTTAGGTGTCACCTCTTACTCCACCCACTCTAAATTTGTTTCATCTGAAGTAACCCAAAGCATTGCATCAGAATGATTGCAACTTGCATGGGTACAGAAAATACAGAGTTCATCACTGTTTATTGATTTCTTTTTATCTTCTGACATAAGCAGATTGCTGCAGGTAACATACATTTGGTTCTTTGTCTGAGGTTGTTAAATAAGTGAATAAGCAAGGAAGAGAAAAACAAACAAAACTTAAGCTGGAAAGTTGAAACAGGCTGTAAACTGTACAAATGTAACCTGCAATCTAACACAGAAACAGAATATACATTACAGACCTTATTTTTGCTTTTAACCCAATGGCATGTTCGTCACTTGACTGAAAAAAAAACAGTAGACATTGAAGCTGTACAGCCTGAAAGATCTCAAATTGGTTCATTCTCCTCTTTTTCTTCATCTTCCTTATTAACTCCTCCTACTAGCATTACTGAGTTGTCATCATCGCAAAGCAAGACTGTTTCAGTTTTTCAAAAATTTTATTTGGGACAGTTTTTACTGTGAAATCTGAAAAGGGCAAACATCTTTCAATGCAGTGTAAAGTTTGTATGCTGAAATTAAACCTTTCACCAACAAAAAAAATTGTACATCAGACTTGGAAGGAACAGATGAAATGCCTCCATCCAGCATCTTTAGAGAAGTTGAAAAAGTTATGCATCAGTAGAAGTGGTAGTCCACCAGCCATCAACAGCCTTGGTCAGAAAAAGATACGGGAAGAGGAAAGAGAGGCGGAAGACAAATTCTCCAGCTCAAGCCACAGTAGGAGGCAGTATAGCTCAGTGGTTTAGGGCACTGAGCTGCAAACCTGGAGATCTGGGTTTGAATCTCACCAGCCTCTACTTGTATACAGTGTGACCCTGAGCAAGTCACTTAACTTCCTTGTGCTCCCAGGTCGAACCTGGAAACAAGCTTTGGCTTAGTGTGCCCTTCCTGCTTAAACAATTTCCCCTTTCCAGTACTTCATTGTCAATGGCATCCTCTTCATTAGCAAGATGAAGAAATGTTTTCTCTAATAACAATTATTTGAGTCTACAAAGAGTTCACTTATCAGTCCATCTCATGTTGATAATCTTACTATTAATTTTGAAGTTGAAGATCTACAGTCATTCAATATTGTTGAACAGCTTTTGTTTGTCAGGTTAGTTATTGGTCTGTGACCCAACAAGTAATGACATGAAAAACATTTATAGAAGGAATAGATAAAATGTACCAAAACATGAAGACAAGTCTGATATCTGAATCAGCAATCTCAGCCATATATGTACTACTGCAGACATTTGGACTGTGCAAAACAGGAGCCAACTAGGTGTGATGATGTATTGGCTTGATCAGAAAACTTTGACTAGAAAGTTGGCAGCATTGGCTTGCCTGCGAATAAAAGGAAGACACATATACAATGTTATTGCAAAACAATGTGAACTAGTTCACCTGAAATATTGCATCCAGAACAAGGCTGTGAAAACTGTGACTGACAATGGGTCAAACTTTGTTAAAGCATTTAAGGAATTTGGCACAGATAATACCACACCCATCAGTTCCACAAACAGGGTTACGGATGATGACAGTGATGATGATGATGATGATACCCATAGTGACCAGCAGGTGGAGGATAAAGACTGCTTGGTGTACCCAGTCTGCCCATTTCCCTACCTACTGGATAAGCTGCAGATCCTAGTTTACCAGCAGCCTACTTCCTCCTAACTCCCACTAGAATTGTGTTATGTCTGTCCCATGCATTCTTAAATGTCCCCACTGTTTTGGACCCCAAGACCTCTTCAGGAAGGCCTTTCCATGCATCCACCACCCTCTGCATGAAAAAAGATTTTCTCACGTTGCCCCTGAGTCGTTCCCCCATCTTTAAATTGTGCCCTCTTGTTCTTACACGTCTCTTTTTCTGAAAGATGCTACCCCTCTTGGACTTTGTTGATTCCCTTGAGGTATTTGAAAGTTTCTATCATGTCTCCCCCCCTTTCCTCAAGGGTATACATATTAAGCTCTTTTAGTCTCTTTTCGCATGGTTTCTGGTGCAGACCCTGCACCATTTTTTTTGCTATTGAGTTTATTTTATGACATTTTTCATAGAATACAGTAAAATATAAAAACAATTTATACAACAAGACCTATTTATAAGACCCTGCACCATTTTAGTTGCCCTCCTCTGAACTGCCTCCATCCTGTCTACGTCCTTGCAGAAATGGGGTCTCCAGAACTGCACGCAGTACTCCAGATGGGGTCTCATCAACTGTCTGTACAGAGGGATAACAACTTCTTGTTTTCTACTGGTGATGCCTCTCCCTATGCATCCCAGTATCCCCACAGCCCTCCTTACTGCCTTCTCAAATTCCTTGCCTACCTTTAGGTCATCTGATATGACTACTCCCAGGTCCCTTTCTATTTTTGTTATCATTAATATCCTTCCCCCAATTGTGTACTCTTCCCTTGGGATTTTGTTTCCTATGTCCATTACTTTGCACTTCTTTGCATTGAATCTAAGCTGCCATACTTTTGACCATTCTTCCAACCTTGCCAAGTCCCTTCTCATCTTTCCACCCCCCCCTTGTGTATCAACCCTATTGCAGATCTTTGTGTTGTCTGCAAAAAGGCATACTTTTCCTTCTAGTCCCTCCACAATGTCACCTGTAAAGACACTAAAGAGTACCAGTCCCGGTACTGAACCCTGATTAACCCCACTAGTCACCCTCCTTTCTTCAGAGTGGACTCCATTTATTATTACCCTCTGTGTCCTGTTGTCTAGTCAATTTTTTACCCAGGTTAATACCCTGGGACCCACTCCCAGGCTGGCTAACTTGTTTATTAATCTTTTGTGTGGGACTGTGCCATATGCCTTGCTAAAGTCTAGATAGCCCTCATCCACAGCCCTTCCCTGGTCAACCACTTTGGTCACCCAGTCAAAGAAATATATTAGAGTCATCTGACATGACTTTCCCACTGTGAATCCATGCTGCCTTGGAGTCTGTGCCCCACTGGCCTCCAGGTACTTAACAATTCTTTCTTTCAGAAGTGATTCCAACATTTTCCCTACCACTGAGGTCAAGCTAACAGGTCTATAGTTTCTTACCTCTGCCTTGCTCCCACTTTTGTGAAGGGGAATCACATCTGCCCTCCTCCAGTCCTCAGGTATCACACTTTCTTCCCAAGATTTGTTAAAAAGGGTAGTCAGTGGTGTCACTAGTTCTCCCTTTTGTTCTTGTAGAATTCTGGGGTGAATCCCATCTGACCTCATTGCTTTGTCCATCTTCAGTTTTAGGAGTTCTTTCAGGACCCTTTCTTCTGTGAATGGACTGGTATTGACCCCCCTATCCAATGTGCTTCTATTATTTGGTTTAGGTACCTCCCTCTCCGCTTCCTTTGAGAATACTGAGCAGAAGTATTTGTTCAATATCTCTTCTTTATCACTGTCACCCTCTGCCTACCCCTCCCCTTTATTAAACCTCACTATCCCTCCCCTCATCTTTCTTTGCTCCCTAATGCACCTTTAAATGGTTTTATCCCCCTTTTTAACTGAGTTGGCTATCTTTTCCTCAGTTTGGGCCTTTTCTATTCGGACTGCCCTCCCTTTTTCCTTCTGCTTTAACTGGTACAGTTCTCTCCTGCTCCTTCTGTGTTTCCTTATTCTTCCTGAATGCTATCTATTTCTTCCTAACCTTCACCGCCACCTCTTTTGAGAACCATAGTGTTCTTTTCCTTTTTTTTATTTTGTTTATTTGCTTCACACAAAGGCTTCTTGCTTCTGTGATGGCAGCTTTGATTTTTCCCCATTATTCCTCTACCCCACAGTCTTGCTCATTTGCTGGTGCTTTTCTGAGGCACTCCCCCATTTTACCAAAGTCAGTCCTTGCAAAATCCAATATTCTCACCTTTGTGTGACTTGACTCTATGACTGTGTTTATCGTGAACCACACTGCTTGGGGATCACTTGTTCCCAGATGGCTATCCACTTCTAAATCTGAGATCCTCTCTTCATTCCCATTTGAAAGTACCAGGTCTAAGATTGCTCCTCTCCCAAGTGGCTTCCAACACTAACTGTCTGATTCATGCCCCCTGTAGGGCATCGTGAATTTCCCTGTTCTTGGATGTGGCTGCAGCAAAGGTGCTCCAGTTAAAATCTAGTATATTTATGTCTCCCATCAACAATATCTCCTGTTTTTCTGCCATTCTAAGGATGCCTTCTATCATTTCCTTGTCCATTTCCTACTCCTGAGATGGGGGTCTGTATACAACCCCTGTAAGGATTGTGGTGCCATTTCCTGTCTCCAGGTGACCAACAGTGCCTCATCTCCTCCTTGTTTACCCTTTAGTTCCATTGCTTTGATCCCTTCCCTTACATAGTGAGCTACTCTTCCTCCTCTTTTACCCTCCCTGCCCCTCCTGAAGATTGTGTCCTCTGGTATGTTGACATCCCAGTCATGGTTCTCTGTGTACCATGTTTCTATGGCTGTCATGATATACAGGTGTCCCTCTTCCATCAAGGCCACTAGTTCAGAGAGCTTGTTACCCAGACTATGTGCATTACTACTCATCACCCTCCATTTTTTGATAGCTTTACCCCTTTAAGCCCCATCCTTGTCCTTACTGTCTTAGCCTTTTTTCTCCATTGACCCCTGTCCTGCTCCCTTTTGACTTCTCTACCATAGTGTTTACCTCACTAATTACCCTGTTTTGTGGGGTTGGGGGCTAGGATTTCCATGCTACTTTTCAGTGCTTCCTGACTTTGCTAGTTTAAGTGCTTGCCAATGAAGCATTTAAACATCTCACCTAAGATCCTGGTTCCCCTCCTGGACAGATGCAAACCATCATGTCAGTATAGGCCTGAGTCCCTCCAGGTGAACCCCCAGTCCCAATGAAGCCAAAACTCTGAGCACTGCACCTGTTTTTCAGCCATTCATTGAATCCCATGGTGTGGAGTAAGCTAGCCTCACCCATGCCATAGACAGGCAGCACTTCTGAGAAGATTACTGTGTGTGCTACATGTTTAAGGCCCCTCCCCAACTCTACAAACTCCTCCTACACTACTCTGATCCCATTCCCAGCCAGGTCATTTGTCCCTAGGTGGACAATGATGTCCAGCTCCCTCTTCAGTGCTGCTGCTCCCACAATTCTGAGGATTTGCATCCTATTCCTTCTAGCCCTGGTGCCAGGCAGGCACCTTACCCCCCTCCCCTCCACCCACCAGTTCTACCCTCTTAATGATTGTCCCCCAGCAGGATTTGTTTTCTTCCCATGTGGGGTCTCATGCCACCCTCCTCTGGGTTTCCTTTGTGGAGGTTCCCAGCATCCTCCTTGGTCTCCACCATGGGTGCCTCTAAAGAAGAACCATGCTCCGCCAGAATGGCATATGGGGAACAATGGTATATTCAGATGTTTTGAATGTGCTAAACAGCAGCCATCTCAGTGCTTCTTTGGATTTCAAAGCCCTCTTCTTGTTAATGTGCACAATGCCCCTTCAGATAAGCAATGGACAGTGAACTGACAACTTGAGCTGTAAGTGTCTCCTGCCCACTGATTGCTGATCCCAGGTGTTACATTTGTACAACCCTATTTTCCTAGCAGTTTAGTTCCCTCTGATTGCTTGTCTGAACTCTCAAAAGAGTGTCTTTGCCATTTCTCTGGTAGTCTAGTGTCCCTCTAAACCTTTTCATCCCAATTCCCTATCCCAGCTGTCTAAATATGGCATAAGCTTACTTCCCTCATAGTGTGCAGGCCACTTCACCCTCTCAGTCTTCTGTTTCAGCTGTCAAAATGTGGCCTAAGTGTATCTCCCTGGTAGTCCAATGGATCCCCCTCCCCACTTGATAGCAATATAACACCTCCTATCTGGCACACCCACTCAGTATCCTCCCCCCACTGATACGCCACTCATCCCATACAATATGAACACGCAGCTGCCACCATCCTGAGATGGTGACTGGTACACCTCTCTCAACCACCATCTGAATGACAGGGAGCAAGCACGTCCCTTTAGTAGAAACAGCTTCTATGTTAGGCATGTGCACTTGCTTCATGTCACTTAGGCAATGGCCAGCCAAGGAGCAGGGAAGAGTGGTTGTGCTGGCTACGATTTTAGGATGGTGGCAGTTGCAGGGTCATGACAAACAGGATGTGTGGGATACCACTGAAGGGGGTATGATGGAGGGTGCTGAATGGATGGACTCAGGATGGGGTGTTATATGGCAATCGTGCAGAGGTGGGGGCTCAATTAGAACATCCAGAAGACAGGATTATGCTATATTTTTGACAGACAGAACAAAAGAGTTGGGGTGGGGGTCCACTGGACTACTGTTCTCTGCAATCAATTTCATTCCTCACGTGTTTGTTCAGTCACTCAACTTGTCCCCAGTTTCTGCTGTAGATTTTTGTTTGGTCTTCTGTGTTTACCATTCCTCCCAATTTGGAGTCTTAGCCAAACTTTTGAAATCAAAACTCTACATAGAAACAGAAAATGCTGACAGAAAAAAATTATCCATCCTGTCAGCCCAGTTTTACCCTATCCTACCCCAGGACCTAATATCTTGTTGGGTTTACTGCCCTCATCTCCCACCCCCCCCCCACTGCTTTCCCCATGTGTAATATTAAACCTTTTTCCCAGTTCCAGCCATGTTTGAAACCATTAATGATTCTTCTACCCACCACCTCTGCTGTTAGGCTGTTCCACAGTAAAACCACTCTCTGTAAACAAACAAACAAATAAAAACATTTTCACACATCCTTCCTGAATCTCCTACTGCCAGCTTCACTCATACCTCCATGGCTTTGAGTTACCATTCCTGAGGAATATTTCCCCAAAATCTATCTTGTTCATTCCTTTCAGTATCTTAAAGGTCTCTGTCACATCTCCCCTCTCCCTTCTGGTATCCAGTGAGCACATGTTCAGGGACTTCAGCAGATCCTCATAGGATCTACTCTGCTGGCCCAGAATCATTTTGGTTACCCTACACTGTACAGTTTGTAGGCTGTCTGTGCCTTTTCTTAGGTGGTGATCCAGAACTGGGTACAGTATTCAAGATGTGGCCTTACCAGTGATCTATAAAGAGACAGTATAACTTCCAAGGCCATGATGTTTCTGCGGAAAACTGGGTTTCAGTTTGTCTGCAACTCCCCCTGTTGCTACAGAACTTCTGCAGCATTAGTTTCATATTTTTGCAGAAATTCAGCAGCAGCAGTTGGGGGCTTCAGTAGCAATCAGCAACCCCCAGCACCCAGGTAGGGAAAAATGTTAGTTTTGGGGCTGTGACCTACAAACCAGAGAAGACTGTCAATTAACTCATGAGTTGTTAGTTTTGGAAAGTAAAACTTTTTTTTTTTATTTCACAGAATTCCCAAGAACATTCTGCAGAATTTAATGTAAACCGCAGAACAGTTTTCCATGGTTTATATGATCCATGGAATACTATTCCTTGGTCAGAGTCAATGTAAACTGCAGATTTGTTTTACTTACAGTTTATACCGACTCTATTTTTTCCCCCATTTATTATGTTTTATATCCTCATCTGTCATCCCTCATTGGTCTGATCTATACACGCTCAACCATGCCACACACCCCGGAACTTATCTCAATCCCAAATACCCCCGACTTACCCCCCAGAGGTGGGGGCTGCCTGGTGGGGTTGGCCCTTCCAGTGATCGAGAATAAACAGTAGAATGGGAGCGAGAGCCCAGTCAGTGGCATGGAGTCTGCAAAGTGATGGCAACGGGCATTGTGTGGTGGCAGAACCTCAATTTTCTGTGTCCTCCTTAGGAGGCGTGTCATGCAATGAAGTTGGGGAGGCACACTGATTGTCAGACTCACCTCGCAAATGTAGCCAGTCCCAGCTGTCACACCCCAGGTTACCACGAGAGGTTACCCAAACTCTGGTGACTTCCCCACCCTCCCCCCTGGAGGAGGAGAGCAGTCCATAGGATGTTCAGTTCTCCTCCCTCAGGACAGCCCTCCAACTTCCTAGGCTCGTTCCCAAATCCAGGTCATCAGGGTCGTGAACTGCAGCAGTACCGTAGTTCCAGCAGGCCAGTTAAATACTGACTCGTCACTATAAACTGCGGAATAATAGTCTGCATTTCATATAAAATGCG
The DNA here is from genome assembly GCA_016271365.2 of Neoceratodus forsteri. NCBI lineage: Eukaryota > Metazoa > Chordata > Ceratodontiformes > Ceratodontidae > Neoceratodus > Neoceratodus forsteri. Next base: position 949,534,187 of record CM057453.1, on the reverse strand, counting down.
GAATGATTTTCCACAGTTCATGTAAACAGCGGAATAATTTTCCACAATTCATGTAAACTGCAGAATAATTTTCTGTTCTTCATGTAAACCGTGGAATAATATTCCACAGTTCTTGCAAACCTCAGAATAATATTCTGCACTTTTTCTGTGGTTTACATTAAATTCTGCAGCAATTTCCACGGCTGTGGAATTGAGGAAAATACGGGGCCTTGATAACTTCCTTCCACCGGCTATCAATTCGCCTCCTAATACTCCCCAACATCCTGGTTGCCATGCTGTAGGCATTGCTACATTGGCTAGATTGTTTCAGGAAGTCACTTATGATAACTCCCAAGTCCCTTTCTTCAGTGGTAGTGTCCAGCTTAACTCTCTCCCATCCAGTGTTCCTTCCTGGAGTTTGTGTTCCCTACATTTTGTGCATCGCCCTGCACCTTTTCACTGAATTTTAACTGCCAAACTTTGAACTCCATCTCTTGTTTTTACAGGTCCCTTTGCAGCTCTCTAATTCCATTTTCTTTGCTGTCTACCCTCCACAGAGCTTGGTGTCATCTGTGCAGAAACACATCTTGCCAGGGAGATCACATGATGCAGAGTGCTGAGTAGAAGCTCCCTCAAGAAGCTCCTGCCTCCCGTTTCTAATTTGATCTCGTTTTGGTGTTTGAATTTACTATTTTCTCTTGTTTCTGAGATTCTACACTGTAAAACAGCTGTTGCACTATGGTCTGGTTGTATTTTGAGCAGATGGAGGCTTATATGAAGAAAGCCCCACAGAAGCATACCCCTCCAGCAACTCCCGAGAAGGCCCCTAAGAAATCCAGGGCCTCGGGTGGTTCTGGGCCTGATCTTCCAAGCCAAAGTGGTGATCAGGAGCCTTTAACACTGTCCAGATTTCTTGAGGAATTTAAACCCTTTCGAGAGAAAATGAAAGATATGGCAATGGATTTGAAGTCGTTATCCAGAAAATTAGATGAACTCTCATTGTCTGTTTCCAATAACGCAGCCCGAATTGCTTCTATAGAGAAAAGAATTGGTAGTCTTGACCCTGAATTGGTTTTGATGCGCTAGAAATTGTCTCGTTTTGAAGCCAAGATCGAGGACCTAGAGGGTCAGAGCCGGAGAAATAATGTAGTGGTTCTCAGTTTACCAGAGGGAGAGGAAGGCCAAAATGTTGTGGCATTTATTCAGAAGTTGGTTGAGCGGGTGGCTGGCCCATCTCCATTCAGCTCCGGATACATTATAGAGCATGCCCACAGGGCTTTACAGCCTAAGCCACCCCCTGAGGAACCCCCCCCCGCCCTACTGTGTGCTGTATTACTGAATTACTTGGAGAAACAGCATTTCCTACAGAAAGTGTGTGTTTTGCAAGAGGTTCACTGGGAACATATAAAGCTGAGAATCTCACAAGATCTACCCATCTTGGTCCGCTTGAAACACAAGGTGTTCCACCTATTGTTTCTAAGCTAATTGCTGCAGGTCTGAAGTTTAGGATGAGTTACCCGGCTAGACTACAGCTTTCAACTAATGGATCCTGGAAAAGCTATGAAGACACTGAAGAAACTCTGAGGAGCCTTAAGTCCATGCTGCCAGATCTCTTTAAGGACCCTTGAATGGTGGTGGCGCAGTATGGAGTATCGCAAGGAGTCAAGAACTCGAATCATTGTTTTTTTTTTTGTTAGAGAAATTTTTGGAATGTGAAGACTTGGGCGACTGCATATGCTGCAGTGGACTCGGGGGATCGCCGCAGACCGCCCCGACTTTTCTTTTCTTTCCGTCTCATAATGGGCCCATGTTGGTCTGATGCATTGGACATTGGGGTTTGGGGCCTTTTAAGGGGGAGTTTGTGAACCAGGTTTTTGGTGGTTATTTTTGTTGGGGGTTGAAAGAGCCCAGTTTGGTTGTGGGCTAGTTTCTCGTTTTTTCCTTCTGGGCTGCTACTGGGATGGTCCTGGGCTTTCTCCATCTCGGCTTTTCATCTGGTTGGGCCAGGGAATTGACCGCTAGAGGGCATTCCAACCTCTGGGGACTTGCGGGGAAACTCTACTCGAGAATGATTTAGCAGGGGTTTACTATTTAGCTAGGACGTAGTACTCTCAATTTTTCAGGGAGGCCCTGTTTACCAGATACCGGCTTGTAGTGGGTAGAGGTAGCTTTTATGCCTTCTCCTCTGGTGGAACAATTTCACCGTTTCCCATTTTAATTCTCACTCTTAACACAAGCTGGGGCACTTCTCCCTCGAGGTGTTACTGATCTGGTCCTGGTTTCTGGCGGTTCACCCTGCGCTTCTGATCTCAATCTGGGTTATCACGAAGATATGGGTGGTGAGATGGCTTTACCATAGCCCCCTATGTCAGTCTCTCTTATGTCCATGCTTTGGCTGAATTGAGGCGAAAACCCAGGACCATTCTCCTTCATTGGGGGTATAACTGACAGGGCTTGGTCTCCGAAGGCTGTGATCTGTGTGCAACAGCGCTAAATATCTGGGTTCATTATTGGGGGGGCGGGAGTAGAGGGATTAGAACCAGTACTGTGCTGAACGTTGCTTGTGACAGTTCGGGGAACGTGGGGGCCGGGCATGGTGGTGGGGGGTTAGAGAGGATGTGTGGTATCTATTTCTGGGAGGGTTAGGGAAGAGGGTGGGTTTTACTACAGTAACCCTGGGGATACATGTAAAGGGGAATTGCATCTCGTGTGCTGCGTGTAATTATTTCAGTTTGATATCTTTTCTGGATGGTGAATGAGTTAACATTCATGTCTTGGAATGTTAAGGGGATCAGAAAGCAACATAAGCTATATCAGGTTCTCAAACACTTAAGTCTGTTCAGTTCACAGATAACTTTTTTGCAAGAAACCCATTTATTAGAAGGGGAAGCTTTGCAATTAAGGAAGCAACAAGTGGGATCGATTTACAGTGCCCAGGGCACCACGAATAGTTGTGGGGTCATGCTCAAGATTAACAGGAGCATCCCATTCTTTCCTACACAAGTGATCAAAGATACTGAGGGTAGGTTTATTCTGGTCAAATGTACCCTCTGGTCTGTCCCAATACTACTGGGCTGTGTTTATGGCCCTAATCTGGATGTCCCTGGATTTTTTATGAGGCTTATATCTATCATTCTCCCAATGATTCCCATTAAAATTATTTTAGGGGGAGTTTTCAATCAAGTACTTGATTCTCATTTAGATAGACTGGGTGAGGTTACCCCTGGGCAGAAGGCATTCAGGGATTTATTAGATCAATGTGGGCTCTGCAACGTCTGGCGTGTATTACACCCTGATTCTAGGGAGTTTACCTTCAGGTCCATGACACATGGCTCGCAGTCCCGCATTGACTATTTACTTATTTCTCAGTGCCTCCTGCCCGGGGTGCAGACCTCCTCGATTCAACCTGGCCCAATTTCTGACCACTCACTAGTGGTATGCAATTTGGTACTGCTCAATTCATTTAATAGGGAAACTAGATGGAAGCTCAACGATCAACTCCTTAAAGACGTTAAATATTGCAAACTTATCAGGGAAAAAATAGAATACTTTTTTTCACTAAACCCTTTAGATGGCGTAAAACCTGATATCTTGTGGGGGGCCTTCAAAGCCTTCATGAGAGGGATACTGATTAGCATGGCGGTTGGTAGGAAAAGAGAGCGGGAGGAAGAGCTTAAATCCTTATTATCTCTAATCAGATCTCTGGAAGCTAACCTTCCGTCTAATCCCCTAGATGAGGATACTCAGAAACTCCTGAAATTAAAGGATAAATACCTGGGGTTACTTCGAGAGAGCAGAACTAGCTATTATTCATACCAGAGCTAAATACACCGATCAGGGGGAAAAAGCGGGACGTTTACTGGCATTGCGTATTAAACAACAGGAGTCAATGAGATTTATCCCGCCTATCAGGTCAGTAGCAGATGGATCTCTTAAGGTGTCTCCTACTGAGATAGCTCAAGAATTTGCTGCTTATTATTCTAAACTGTATAGCGACATGGAGCACCCTCCCTGCACTGAAGATATACAAGGTTATCTAAGAGACTCCCACTTGGCCCTTCTCCCTGACAGGTGATACTTTGGTTGTCCCTATTTCCCAGGAGGAAATTGTTAAGATTATTAGTGAATTGCCTGCTGACAAGGTCCCTGGTCCAGATGGATTTTCTGCTTTATTTTACAAGGTCTTTCGAGACCTTCTTGTACCAATACTTGGTCGTTTGTTTCAGCAAATCCTATCAGGGGAGGAGACAGATTCATATCTCTACCAGGTTCTGATTGTTCTGCTTCCCAAACCTGATAAAGACCTCGAAAAGGTTCAAAGTTATAGACCCATCTCTCTTTAAAACCAGGATATTAAGATTCTTTCTAAAGTACTGGCCAACAGGTTGGCACTGGTTCTTCCTGGGTTACAAATCAGGTTGGATTTATGAAAGGGCGCTCATCTTCCGACCATTTACGCACTTAGTCGCATGTCTTCTCGGCTACCAGGGATGCGGAGTTCCCTGCGGGCTTGGTCTCCCTGGATGCCGAGAGGGCATTCAACCGTGTGAATTTGAATTTTTTGTTCTGCACTTTGGAGGCCTTCCACTTCCCTTCTCTGTTTATCTCCTGGATTGCCGCCCTTTATAAAAAACCCTCGGCAAGAATTTCCGTGAATGGGGCCTTTTCCCATCCTTTCTCGCTACACTCAGGTACTAGACAGGGGTGCCCCCTCTCCCCTTTATTATTTAACTTATATACGGAACCTCTTATCCAAAATATTCTCAATAATGATTCTATACAAGGAGTGAGAATTGGGCGACATTAAGTGAAAGTCACTGCATATGCTGATGACCTGTTAATACATCTGTTCCATCCGGTATCCTCCATCCCGGCCTTATTAAGTGAAGTGGCAAGGTTTAGTGCTCTGTCTAACTATAAATTGAATGCCAGTAAGTCCCTATTTTTTCCATTAAATCACAAAGTCTTTAAGACTGATATTAGCCCCTTGGGCTATGCTGGACACCCAGGTCTTTCAAGTATCTGGGTATCAAACTTTCACGTAACCCCCTAGCTTGGTTCAAGGAAAACCTAGATTCCTTATTGCAGGGGATTACACATGACCTACAGAGGTGGTACTCCCTATCTCTCTGTGGGGCCAAATTAATATAATTAAAATGAATGTATCTCCTAGGATTTTTTATCCGTTGTCCCTTCTCAATGCCTTTATTCCTTTACTCTGGTTCAAAAAGGTTCATGGTATTTTTACAAGATTCATCTGGGCCAACAGGTATCCCCGTTTGGCTTATCACAAGCTGGCAGCCCCAAAACTGGAGGGGGGTTTGCGAATCCCCATCTGGCTATATATCATTGGGCTAGTCACCTTGCAAAATGTTCGTAGTGGGTATCTCCTGACCCAGAGGAAACGCAACCTATCTGGCTCAAAAATAGAATTGGATGCAATCAATGCCAAAAATCTGGACCCTCTCACGTTAATTTTCCTTAAGTTATCCCAAGTAAGTATGACCATAGACTGTCCCACAATAAGGACTTCCTTAAAGATCTACTTATAGATATGTTCATTTTTGCAAGACTCCCCCCTCCCATCTGGACCTGGCCCAGTCTATCTGGAATTCTCCATCATTTACTATTAACAAGAATCAAATCTCCCATGTTTGGTTGCCTCAATTGGGAGAGAGGAAGCTCTTGACCTTTACTGATGGTGAGGGGTATTGGTTATCAGTGGGGGAGATGGTTAGGAAATTTCTCATCCCGATTTTTTCTTACTTCAAAGTCTTGCAATTGAGACATTTACTGGTAATCACCCTGGGGAGTACTCCTCCCTCTCAGAGCATCTCCTCTCTGATACCCGAGGTATCCCCACTTTCTGGGTCTTCTGGTGTAATCTCTAAACTATATCAGGTTTTGTTTCATAAAAAGTTTGGGGGTCGATTTGGGCCATCAAGATTTTGGAGTGACTTTCTCCCCCATCTGCAGCTGGATTGGCATTCTCTCTAGAAGTCACGTCTTAAATTTATTTCTCAAGATAGACTGTGTCTCATGCAATATCACATATTGCACAACTTATATTACTCCCCGGTTAAGCTTCATAAGTGGGGCTACTTAGACTCTAATAAGTGCAATAAATGTTTGCAGGATGAGGGCACACTTTTTCACATGCTTTGGTCTTAGCCAAGAATCTCCACCTTTTGGGTTTCAATCCAAACTTCCTTAGATCCCTTGCTGGGCCTTCAAGAATATTTTATCCCTGAGGTATGTGTGTTAGGGGACCTGTTTTCTATTAGAGTCAAGGCGCGTAAATTTCACATATCCATGGTCGTTTTGTCGGCTAACAAAATAATTCTCCATCATTGGAAAGACAGGTCCTCCCCTTCTTTCCAGGAGTGGGTAAGAGAAGTATTATCCAATTTGCGCACAGAAAAAGCAATAGCCAGCCTACATAACAGACTGGCAGTTTATGCTAGAATTTGGGATCCCTTCACTCACTAATGTCTCTGGCTCCAAACTAAACCTATACTAGGGTTGATGCTTCTATATGGTCTTTTGATTAGTGGCTCGGCATCTACGGGCACTGAAATGGGTTACTGCAGTAAGGGAAGGTGAGGGGGGGGGCAGCATCTTTTTACTATGTATCAATGAGACTCTACCAGTTTCTTTGTATGCTGCCTTTTATGGTGGAAAATGTATGAATAAACTTTAAATTACAAAAAAAAAAAAGAAACACATCTTGCCTTGTATTCCTTCTTCTATATCACTGATGAACACATTGAAAGAACAGGCCCCAGGACTGAACCCTGTGGCACCCCACTCATGAGCTCCCTCCCTCTCACCTCACTTGGCCCCATTTACCATCATTGTTTGCTCTCCCTCCTCCACAGAAAGCTTTCCACCCGTCTGTCTAGATCCTTTGCTGTTCCCAGATCCTCTAACTTCTTCATAAATCTTCTGTGTTGCACAGAGTGAAATGACTTGTAGAAGTCAAAGTAGAGCAAATTGACTGCTTGTCTCTTGTCCACTGCCATAGGTCCCCAGTTGAATACTATCAAGTTGGTCTGATAAGCCACAAACCCATGCTGCTTTGTATTCTAGAGCCGGTGTTTCCCCAGGTAGTCCACTAGGTCCTCTTTGACTAGTGTCTCCATTGGTTTACATAATAAAGAGGGAAGATTAATGGGTCTGTAGTTTCCTGTTTGCTCTTTGTCTCTTTCCTTATGCAGCAGGACAACATTCACTACCGTTCAACCTTTTGGAACCACCTCTAACTATAGAGAGCTATTGAGCAGCCCTGGCAGTGGTTCAGTCAGTTCCAATGCCAGTTCCCTGTGCACCCTCATGTGCATCACATCTGGCCCTAGAGCCTTGTCTATTTTCAGGGCTGCTAGCCCTTTTATGACCCTTCTGTCATAAACACCAACTGCCCAATTTCTGGGATCCCTCTTGCAGCAGCTTCCATGCCACTTTCAGGAAAAGGGCTGCCATCCTCTACAGTGAACACAGAACAAAAGTAGTCATTTAGGATAGCTGTCTTCTCCTCATCCTTCTCTATTACATCGCCCCCTCTGCCAGCCTAACAGTTCCACCACTCATCTTCCTTTTTCCACTTATGAATCTAGAGAACAATTTTTATCCTTGATCCCCTCTGCAATATGCAATTCTGTGCCTGCTTTTGCATACTTCTTTGTCCCTGACCACCTTCTTGACCATCCTCATCCTTAACTGTATTCACCCCATTCCCCATCGCCCTATTTCTATTGTATAGAATGGTGGTCTTTTTTAGCCCTCACTGCCTCCCTGACCTTCTCTGAGAACCAGAGTGGTGTCTCATGCCTGTTACTGTTGGTAACCATTCTCAGGCATAACATAGTTGCCTCTAGAAAGAACCCTCCAATTACTCCCCACCTCCCTGATTTTATCCACTCCCCTAAGCTTACCCTTGACTACTTCCCTACTCTAGTCAATGTCTGCTCTTCTGAAATCTAGAACATCAGCCTTTGATGACAGTGTACTGATATATCTGGCCAGCTCGAATCATATGGTATTATGGTCACTGATCCAGAGAGGGGTCTCTAGAGGATCCCCGATCCTCACCCCACCAACTATTTCGAAGTTGGTGAGCACCATATTGAGAATGGCAATTTGCTTTGTGTGTTCTCTTACCAACTGCACCAGCAGGCAGTCCTACAACATATATAGCAGGGCCTGACTCCTGGCACTCTTGTTGGCTGAAACGCTCAAAGCTACATCTTGTAGATTGAGATCCCCTACCACTACCCCCCCTTTGCTGCCTACTGCATCACCTTGATCCCCTTCTTCCTTGTCCCCCATCTGGGCAGTCTATAGAGCACCCTCATGTGCAGCTTCTGACCTGATGTGATCATGAGCTGCACCAACAGTGATTGTAGCCACCCCTTCCCTCCCCGATAGACCCTGCTTCAACTGCCTCTAAAAGGTCACCTCATCCCTTTTTCTGTTCCCTTGACTCATCTATACATTGTGTATCCTGCTATCACTAAGTTCCTGTCATTATTCCATGTAGCATAGCATTCTGTAATGGCTATGAGGTCTTCCACCATCACTTGGAGATCACTAATTTTGCTCCCCAGGCTGCTGGCAATTAGGCAGACTACTTTCCAGCATGTGTCTATAACCTCCCTTTCTTGTTAGTGCTTCTCACTTTGCCCTTCCCCTCCTTCTTTAATTTCTTACCCTTTGCTCATTTTGTGTGCCCCTGCCCTCTAACTCTTTTTCTTTCTTTCTTATGGACCCTTATCCATAGCCTACATCCCCTCTGTTTCTTTTTTTTTTTTTATTCTCATGTTTATTCCTCCTCTCCGCCCCTCAGCTCTGGTCTCCTCAGAAAACACCAAGGAGTCATCCCTCTGTGGTCTGCCCTGCCTGGACAATCCTCCGTTGCCCATGTAGCCTTGGCTTCCCCCCCAGGTGGGGACAAGGTGGGCCCCTAACACCCCGAGCAGTCAGTAGCATCGGTCAGGAGGGTGTCAGGCGGGTGGCCGCAGATCAAGGGCAAGCTCCAGTGCTCTGTCTCCACTGGAGCTGAAGGATGTTTTCCCCTATTTCTTGGGGAGTGGCTGGTGCCCTGACGTCAAGGCATGTTACCAGCATCTGCCACTCCCCCGCTCCTTCTTCTGCATCATCAGTGCTTGCTGCAACTCCGGCCTCTGCCAGAGGGCAACCGAGAACCGACTCGGGACCCTTGTCCCTTCTGGGAGAGGAGAGCTGTCCTCCAGATGCTCAATCCTCTCCTTCCCCTGGCAACCCCCAGCAACCTGAGCTCATTCCCGAACCCAGGTCACCAGCATGGCATCAGGTGTGGTGTCCAGTGCATAAATTCTCAGTGCCACCGGGCCGGCCCATCCCCTCTGTTTCTAACCCCACTTCTGGAGGTGTCCTAGCTAGGTTCCTCTTATGTCCTTCTCCCCCTGTGGTTGCTTCAACTTAAATAGCCCCTCCCACTTAGTTTAAAAGTCCACTAACATAGATATCATGCTTCTGTTTCAGTGCACTTGCCCTCTCTTTTGCCAGGTGAAGACTGTCACTCTTGAAGAGATTCCTATCCCAGAAACCCCCAACAGTCTGCTATAAAGTGATACCCTGCCTCCTGGCATCTTCCATTCAACCACCCATTAATCTCCTCAATTTCCCACTTCCTCACTATTCTGTTCTCCTCCCCCATACAGGAAGGATGTTGGAAAAGGTCTGGGAAGTTGACAGTAAACTCAGTCTATCCGCAACCTTTGAAACTTGCACTTTACCATAACAGTAGGATGGTATGCCAGATTGTTGGTACCCAAGTGCACTATCACTCCAAGCTCTCATTCCACTTCCTCTGCCAACCTGCATATCTTGTTGATATTCCAAATGGCTGATGCACCCAGAAGGCAACTGCCCACTCTCCTCCCATTTTCTTTACTTGCCTCCACCTTCTCCACCCCTCTAATCATTGAGTCCCCAGCACTAGGATATCCCTTTCTGCCTTGCTCCTGCTTTTACCACTTGGTGACACCGAGTATTTTTGTTCACCCTTTCTGACTGGCTCTGTTCCCCAGCTGAGGGAGTCCACTACCAGGCATCTCCTCAAGTGGTACAAAGTATTTCACTGTCAGGATATGGTGAGCTTGGATGACTTCCTTGTGGCTGTCTCTGCCATCACTTCCCCTCCCTGCTACTGTCCAGCCCCCTGGGCCAATGGCAAGAAATAAGAAAGTAAAGCACTCAAACCTGGATGATAAGGCTAAAAAAACTGCACCTGGAGTCCAGTAGTTGCTCTTCTCCACTTTTTATTTTTCAATAAGGTATAAGATACACACAGTGCAGTGGTGCAGTTCAATTAATTTTTAAATCCAGGGAGCCTCAGTCCCAGGCTATTCACCCAAGTGCGTCAACCTTCTGATATTCTTCTGGTGGTGTGGAAGAGTATTTAGGTTTCATTTAAGATCTAGTTCCCTATGACATCACACATACAGTAGTTTGGTGCATAGTGAGAAAGCGCTGATTATCCACCAATCAAAGAATCTTTGTTATGTACACATTTGCAAAGCAATGTGATGCAAAATGCATTTTCATGAAAATTCTGCTGGCTCTGGTGCCAAGCAAAGGGTGTTTGCACAACATACTGCTGATCCAGGTTCATGCCGAAAGCCTGGATGTCAGGAGTGGAGTCCAACATGGAGGAAGTTGACAGCGTCCTCCAGACACTTCCTTCCTGAGGGGTGGGCAGGTCCTGGACTGCTGTTTTTCAGCTCCTGGTGGTGGCTAGTGGTTAGCCTACTTGATGGAATGTGGCCTTGATGTGCCACTGAATGCCCCCACCTCTAGGATCCTGTTGAGGCTGTATCACTTCAAAGATGGTGGGTGGGTTAGGAGAAAACTGGAAAATTAACCACTCAGTCGACCAGATGATGGCCACGAATCCCCACTCACCACAATAGCTCAGATGTGTCCATGCCTACCCCTGCCATGCTGGGGATATGCAGAATTCCTACAGGTGACTCTCCTCTTCTGGTTGCCTCCACAGGGGAGAGGCCCTGCCAATGAATGGATACATCAGGTTACCTGGAGTCATGGCACTCACAGGTGCAGTAGATGGTGAAGTGACATGACTGTGGTAGGCCTAGGCAGGCTGAAGGAGTGGCCAGCTGAGGGCTTGGTGGAGCACAAATAAATAAGGCAAACATTTTTTTTATAAATTTCTAAGAACAAGGCAAAACTTTTAGTGACTACTAAAATAGAGATTATACAGCTAGTTTAAGTGATAAATAGGCAGATAAAGTGTTGATCACTCTTTGGCATTAAGGTTTAACCCTTACAGCGCACCTTTGTGTATACCGATACCAAATACACCTTGATGATAGATATAGCATTACATTCATATAGTACTTTTTGTAAGAATTCCTGTTTGAACACCTATCACAGTGTTGCAATGTATCACAGATAGATTGCATAACTTCAGTTTCCCAACCTAATAGTCTCAAACCATTTCATTCAAACTACGTCTCAACATTTATATACATTTTTATGTTTTTAGAGAGTTCATTAGTAGTAGATAGAATAAAGATAGAAAACCTGCATCTTGCAACATCCCATCTGCAGGTCCAGATCAATTCCATAATGGGGGGAGAGAGAGACAGAGAGAGAGAGAGAGAGAGGGAGAGGGGTTGCGAGAGAGAGATAGAGAGGGGAGAGAGAGAGAGAGAGAGAGAGAGGGAGAGAGAGAGAGAGAAAAGCACATTTCTGAAATAAACAAAAGACTCAGCATTTTATCATTTCTTGTCCAAGTGCTGTGAGACACCCTCGAGGTGTGGGACAGAACTGGCAAGGAGCATACCGTGTACTGGAGTGATTGCTCTGAATTGGTCAATGCTACTATATTACAGGGGGCAACAGGAAGTGAGTAGGAGTTGTAGTCCTTGTGTATCTGGTGGACTACTGGATATCCTACATTCAGTGAACGCTGAAACAGTGTAGTATTCTTGATTTTTTTTGTGGTCCTGTGTAGTAGATATATGCCTAAAAACACCTCTAGCAGGGCAGAAATTTTAATTATTATCAAGTTTTAAAAATTTTTGGGGTGATTGTGTGAACAGGGCAGGAGTCATATGACCTGTTAGTCACTTCTGGGTCCCAGGGGATAAGATAAGAGGAGCACTGTGTGCAAGTGGAGCGAGCACAAGAGGGGCAAGTGCACAGTCACCAGGTGCGAAGATGAGCGCAAAGACATGTGCTTCCTGCGTGTGTTTTGCATGTTTGGTGGGTGAGGTGGTGAGAAGGGATAATAGTGACATCAGCATTACTTCTGTGGTAAGATATTATACACCTGTGATTCTACTACTCTCTTCTGCATTTTTAAAGTATTAGTGCACAGAGCAACAACTTTTGGTGCTCAAAATGACACATAACATCATGACACTAGAGTGAGAAGTGGGGATCAAATGTGCCAAATGTTCTATGTATTATCTCATTCCTACTTCAAACCCCAAAAACACCATATGTATGCAGGAAATGTAAAGAGAATGCAGATATGGCGAGAAAAATCTTTATATTTAACTCCAGGCTTAAGGCCCTTGAACAAAGTCAGAAGGATATGGCAAGAAAGTTAGTTGAAAGAGACCCCCAACCCCCCAGGAAAATCTTGTACCTGTCACTGTAAGTGGGATTCAAAATTAAGTGCACAAAGATACAACAAATAACACCATGGATAGCCCACCCGCCCTCCCATGTTATCCTCCTCAGCACCTATAAACAACATCAGCAATACAATGCAAACTGAAAAATAATAAATCTGTAAAAAAGAGGAAGAGATAAGGATAACATAGATAGCAAGGATGATGAGTGGTACCTGATTCAGAGTAAGAAAGTAACTAAAAAGGGGAGAAAAGCAGAACTTTTTACCATCCCATTATCAAATAAATTTGATCCCTTGAACTCTTTAGTAGCTGAAGAACTAGTAAGAATATCTAATGACCCCACTCCTAGTACATCTACCATGAGTGCTACATGCCCTGTTAATCTTAACACACCCGATATAGCCACCAGTAATACAGTTTCAACTCAACCACAACATATCTTGGTTACCCCCTCAGACATTTCATCTGATAACGGTACTGTTGAAACCAGGGATGCTTCTGCAACTACAGTAGATGGGGCAGAGATTATGGAAACCAAAAAGGCGAATACCGTAATAAACAACAACACTGAACAGATATACATATTAGGGGCTTCTATTACCCTGTACACTGACATATACTCCACTAAGGGAAATAAACAAAATGTAGCCAGTTGAAGCTACAGAGGAGCCACCATCAAGGACATTACAGTAAAGCTGTCAGGTATTTTGTAGCATGTTAAAAATCCTAAAATTGTAATTTTACATGCAGGTACCAATGACCTAAGTAGAACAGGGTAGACAAAACTATTAAGGATATGAAACAAGCACTTACCATACTAAAATAAATAAATGCTAAGATAATTATGTCTGAAGTCTTACCAGTTCCACGTACTACATGGAGTAAAACAAAAACATAACAGCTTAAAATAACTGACTACATAGGTGGTGTCTTATGAATAACATAACCTGTCTCAGAACATGGGAGAAATTTGCAAGTGACAATTCATTGCACTGTCCGAATGGTCTACACCTGAATAAAATAGGAGCAAGGTTACTAGGTAACGCCTTTTATCAAGCTATTAATAGTAACTGTCAGGTACCAAAAAAATGAGTAGAAGGTGGTAAAAGGTAACTAACAGAAAAAAAAACCTAAATAAGGGTAATGGCAAGAGAGCAAAACAAAACATAAAAACTAACTTAAACTTTCTATTGACAAATGTGAGAAGCCTTCACTCAATAAAGAAAGATGAATTAGAATTCTTCCTAATTCAGAAAAATATAGACATAGCTGCCATTACAGAAACCTGGTGGGGGGAAACTTCAAGTAGGAAAAATAATATTGCAGGTTACAATATTGTCCATAAAGACAGAACTGAAAAAGGGGGGTGCTACTATATTAAAAATGATGTGAAGTATAGGCAAATCAAAAACAACACAGAAAATGACCATAATGAAATAATATGGGTGGAGATCCAGAGGCAAAATAAAAACAAACTGCTTCTGGAGCTGTACTGCAAATCACCTGACACTAACCTATTGGAACATCAGAATTTACTGATTGACACTTAGGGTAAATTAAATTGTAAAAAAAAAAACTCATATTCCTAGGGGATTTTAACACTCCTGGGGTAGACTGGATATATTATACAGCCCCCACAACCCAAGAGCAGTTACTTTTGGACATGTGCACTACTAATGGGCTACAGCAATTGATAACCCTACTAGAGGTAATACTATCTTGGATCTCATTATAACTGATATCCTTGGTAAAATTCATGATTGGAGATCCACTAACCTTTGCTCAATAATGAACATAATATCATAACTTTTTACACCCATACAGTCTTCAAAAATGAAGAAGGCAAAACTATACTATAGTAAAGGATTACAAAAAGACTAACTTCAGTTACATCCTACAGGATCTAAATCAGTGGGACTAGAACAAAGACTAAACAACCACTTAACAATTATGGCTTAGAATCAAGAACAAAATTCATGAATTAACAGATATATATCCAACAGAACCCTGTACAACAAAAAGAGAAACTACTGCTATGGCTTACCAAAAGGGTAAAGAAATTATTGGCAGCAAAGAGAAGGGCATAGAGGGCCCTCAAAGGAGACAATCATGAATCCAATAGACACAAGTACAGGGAGGTTCTTAGAAGCTGCAAAATTAACATTAAAAAAGAAAAGTGCAAAATTAAATTTAGGCTGGCACATATTAAAAATGGGGGGAAAGCTTTTACTCCTATGTTAATAACAAGCAAGCATTTGTAAATGCTGAATGTTTGCTTGCTGGCATTAGCAGTGGAAGTGCAGGAGTTAGACAAATGAAGTATAGGAATGTCATTGAAGTATTGAACTGACGCCAACTCTGCCCTCACCCTGCAGTGAGAGACAGGCATTGTGGTGTGTCTTTGGGTCATCGCCCATGATGGTCACGACATTTCACCTCACCCTACCCTTCAGACACTGATGTGTGTCAAGGTGTGCCTTGGGGTGTTTGGGCTTTACATTCACCTCATTCTATAAGGAAATATACTGAAATGGGTGCAATATAGGATAATGGGGTGAACTCTGGGGGCAAAGGGTCCAAGGCACACCTTGATGCCTGTAACTGGCTACAGGGTGTGGGTGGGGGTGGAATCGCATGAGCATTACTGTCGACAATCCCAAGTCACACACCTGACACCTGTCAGTCCATACAGGGTAGGGCATTATGGTCAAAAACCCTAATGCCCTGGGCATTTCTTGGTATTTTCACTCCAAGTTTTTTACATGTTTTTTTTGTGACTCCACTGCATGAACTGTGACACTATCAGTTCATTAGGTGAAAGGTGATTTTGCACAGTGACTGCACCACTTGTTGCCACAGGTGCGAAAACACATTTCGAACAAGATGTGAAAAGTGACAGGTGTACTGTTCATGAGGAGGTGTAAAAAATGGCATTGTTGAAAATCTGGAGTGAAAATATAAAAAACTGGTGAAGTCACGAGCGTGCATAGAAACTGGGCAATGTACACCCGTAATGTAATTAGTTTGGGGATTTTTTACAGCAGATTTTCAACATAGGCATTTTGGGACCTCCGCTCATGAACAGTGTCACTGTGATTTTATTAATCTGTCCCGAACCCTAATTTCCGGCAGTGACCGCGCTATTCCAGGCTGGAAGTGCAAAAATACATTTTGCCCAGGGTGTGAAAAATGACAGCTGTACTGTTCATAAGGAGGTGTGGAAAAACGTCAAAGTTGAAAATCTGGACTGAAAATATTACAAATTCGTGAACTTACGAGGGTGTGTGGAAATTGCTCAATGCATGCTCGTAATACAGTAATTTTATGGTCTTTTGTCACCAAATTTTCAACATAGCCATTTTAACACCTCTGCTCATGAACAGTGTCACAGTGATTTTCTTAATGTGTCCTGAACATTGATTTTGCACACCGACCGTGCCAATGTGCGCTACATGTGTGAAAACACATTTTGGGTGAGATGTGAAAAATGACAGCAGGACTGTTCATAAGGAGGTGTGGTAAAATGGCAATGTTGAAAATCTGGAGTGAAAATATTAAAAATTCTCAAAGTTACACGTGTGCGTAGGAACTGTGTACGCTTGTAAAACAGTCATTTTTGGGAATTTTTTCACCAAATTTTCAGCATAGGGTTTTTAGAGGCCTATCTCATGAATTGTGGCACTGTCATTTTTTTTAATTGGTCCTGAAAGGTGGTTCTGTGCTGTGACTGCAAAATCACCTTTCAGGACTGAATAACAAAATGACAGTGACTGAGATCATGAGGTGGAGTCCCAAGAACCCCATGTTGAAAATTTGGTGAAAAAATTCTCACAAATGGCTGAGATATGCACCAAAATTGAATAAAATCCATTTATGTCATTATACAACTTACTCGCATTTCTTCAGTTTGCAGTCAGCTTTGAAGAGTGCAGATGTGTTCCCAGTCCATCGAAGATCATTGCGCCAGCCTCCAGAGGTTAGTATGGGGTGAGGCAGGGGTGTGGGGAGGTGGTGTGCACAGAGGGTGGGCGCGGGTTGGGGTAGGGGCAAGAGAGTTAATGAGGGACCGTTTTTTCTTACTGGTGTTTTTTTTATGTTTTTTACAAAGATGACGCAGGACTTTTGCCACGCTGGGGTGGACTCCCAGCATGGCAGCTGGAAGTCTGTTTTGGGGGGCAGTGGAGCTGATGGGGGATTGGGCACCCTAGTTGGCCATACAGACTTTTGCCCCTCTCGGGTGGGCTCCCAGCATGGCACCTAGAAATTTGTTTGGGGGCAGTGGAGCTGAGGGGGATTGGGCACCCCATCGGCCATACAGTGTGCAGGGGTATTAGGAAAGCACATGAGCACGCTGAGGTGGGCTCCCAGCATGCTACTTGGGTGTTTGTTTGGGGGGGACCAAGAAAAAAACAAAGCTGTCTATGACAGCTGTTCAGATGCAGTGCTGACATGTAAGCACTTTGCATACTGCCGACGGCAGTATGTAAATTGCATGCTCACGGCAGTATGCAAATTGCCAACATGTTACCACAGCTGATTGTAGCGGTCTTTTGCTTTGAACTGTACACCACTGCATCTGAACTGCTGTCATAGACAACTCGGACATTTATTGGTGCAGTGAGGGCATGCCTGCAAAGAAGAGCAGGGCAATGAAAGTGGGGGTGGTACACCTATGAAAATTCATATGGTGGCACTATGCTTCTTGCACATGCATGCAAGCAAACATAAAAATGTAGAAAAAAGCAAAATAGGACCTCTAAAAAAAATATTGAGATAGTGGAACCTTTAGCAGTGGCCCATGAAATTAACATGTGTTTTTGTTCAGTTTTTGACACTAAGAATCACAATACTATTATACCAGACACAGAGATCCTAAACAATGTCTTACTGAAATAACTAGTGATGAGATTAGGGGTAAACTGAAAAATATCAAAATAAACATATCCCCAGGACCTATATCTTTGCACCTGATACTGTTGAAAAAAATGGAAACATGGTTGTTAGACCAATTGTATACACTGTTTATTTATTTATTTCGTTTTTGTTGACCGGGTAAGTACATTAGACAAATTCTGCCTATTTTCAGGCACGACCAGTGGGAGGGGGATACAGATGAATGTCAACTGACCTTGAATCAGATTAAGTTGCTGGTGGTATTTTTAGTGAATGGGGGGAAATTTGGCCAGGGCACAGGGGAAATTCCCCTACTCACCAGTAGGGGGAATCCTTGGCCATTGCTGTCAGAATGGCCACTTCGGTGCTGCAAGCGGAGCTGATGGATGTTGAGATTGTAGGGGGAAGGCCTCCTCCCCTGCAATGGGTTCACAAGTAGGGATGCAGCGAATTTAAATTCCGCCGGCAAAGTCAACACAAAGTGGGCACTACACGGAGTGGGCAATGCAAAGTGCTCACTGCGCCTTGTCATTAGCACTTTGCATTAAGGCGGAATAGCAACGTGAAGTAAGTCGAAGTCATTGTTTTTAATGGACTTTGTGTTCCTCATTATGATTCTAAGTGACCCACTTGGTGTTTCAGATTTCGCAGCACCCCCCACACATCACATGGCTTACAGTACTGTAAGTCACATGCTCTTTAGCTAGGCAGGAAAAAAGTGAGTCATACAAACAGAAACTTTTACTTTCTGCTGTGTAGACAGAGAGAGAGTAGTGTGTTTTGTGACTGCTGATACTCTGAGAACAGAGAAGAGGAGATTTAAACTTTGATTTAGACCTAACAGCTTTTCTAAAAGCTACATTTTTTTGTCTTTTCTATACTCTTTCTGTAAATTTTATTTTTCTTACAGGCTTAAAATACATCCAAGTAACTATTAAAAAAAATTTATGTTGTGATTCGTGACGTGATCGTAAATCATGATTTGTGACTGCATTTGTGACCGTGGTGATGACGAAATGCGAATGCCTACTGCTGTACTTCTCCGGGCCCCCCCCCGATGAGATGTGACACAAAACTCCCCGACTTAAAAACACTCATTAATGAGTACAATGGAGAAGTGGTGAAGCATGGAGAGATACTACAAAACAGGCTTACAATACATCCAACTAACTATTAAAAAAGATTGATGTTGTGATTCATGACATGATCGTAAATCGTGATTTGTGACTGCATTTGGGATTGTCCGTGATGATGAAGAACATGATTTGTATGATGAATGACTTGTGATAATGGTCCCGACTTACAAATGCATATTAATGAGTACAAAGTTCATGCAGAATTATGCACCACACCTGTCCAGTACTCTGAAGGGAAGCCAAAGAAACAACTGTGACTTAAGTTAGAGATGGAGATTGGGCCCTAAAGAGATGCAAATGCACAGACAGACTAAGATTGCGCTGCACACTGAAGAAATGCAGATGCAAAGGCACAACACCTAACCAATGCTCACTATCAGAAACTCAAAAATCTGGAAAAGAATTCCTTTTCTGGTTGGGGCAGGCTGTGTGGGGGGGGCAGTGTATTGCACTGCTGCAGTAACAGTCACTAGTACTAGTACTAGTAAAGATACCACAAAGAAGTACAAAAATTACACAGTTGCAGTGGATAGCATAGTAGGTTCACATTGCTGAATTTATGTGGCACAATAAAAGGTGTCTGATTTGATGACACATGTCACACGCATACTCACACACACACACTAAGTAATGTGTAGCAAATTGAAAACATCAGTAATATAACCACATATTTTAAACACACTAAAATTATGCACTGCGGCACCACAACAATCAGCAAAAAAATAGCAAGAATTATTGAAAGTATTACTGTGTGTACATTAACACAGTTATACAAGAAAAATAACACCAAAACAGAAAGCTCTGTCTTTTTCTCCAAGTTAATCTACCTACACCACAGATATGCCCCTCCCCCAAAGCACACTTCCACTGTCTCTCAGTACGCAGACTGAGTATTGTACATTAACATTCAAAATCCACACACAAACAATAAATGCTCGATGATATAAGCACAGGAGGGTTTCCTATAATCGATGAACTAAAATTTCAGCAAAACAAATGACCCCAAAAGGCTTTTTTAACAGCTTTTAGAAGGTTTCAATCACAGAGCTTTCAGAGCAGATTCTCTCCTACAGCTTCTTACACACACACTACCCCAAACATGAGGCTGTGAAGAACAATCTAGAGCCCATGTGAATTGAAATCCCATGAATCACAGCAAAATTCAACTTTGAAGCTTAAAAACAAGGCGAAGTGAGGAGAAGTACATTGTTTTCAATGTACTTCGCCTTAAGAATTGGTGGAGTAGTGGTTTGGGAAGGCGGAGTAACGCAAAGTCATTGTTTTCAATGGACTTCGTGTTACCCATTATAACGTGAAGTACTCCGCTTCGTGTTGCGGAGCACTCCACGAATCTGCCTTCACTCCTCAGATCACTTCGTGGAGTGAATTGGGGCTACTTCACTCACCACTATTCACAAGAGACTTTAGATGTGGATTTAGTGACTTATGGCTTTTTGGAGGGAGACGATTTTGATCTGGGCTTGAATGTTACTGTTCCAGGAAACAGTGAGGGCAATGGTGCTTCAGAAAGAGAGAAAATTGATGCTTTGGCTGAGTTATTGAAAAAAGAAAGAAAGAATGCTTGTAAAAGTTAACGAGTTGGACAAGGTTTTGCTGATGTTGTCTCAACCTGTAACAGGCAGAGATCAGGGCACCTCACAGAATATTGAAGTTTGTCAGGCAACAGGACAAATGAAGCAGGGGCTTACAACACCAGAAGTCCCTCCTAATAGCACAGTCATACAGAAAATGGAGGCAGAGGGGAAAAAGGTTGAAATGGCTGGCAGTGAAAGCAGGGAGGCTCCCATGTGCCAAAAGCAGATTTCCTCATCTGTGATAAACGAGAACGCTCAGAAGGGCGGACAGAGACTGGGGTCTGGTAAACCGGAAAGAAGCTGACAAAAGCAAATAGGGAATCTTGATGCAAATGAGCAGAGGTTCTCATTCCGAGATAGGGAAAGAGCCAAAGAGCAGAGTAAAAACAGAGATTGTGATGCTGCAATAACTTCAACGGACTGGTCGTCTGAGAAAGCACTTGCAAGTGCAGGATGGAAAAAAACTGATACAGGGAACTGATCTCCAGATACTGAGGATCAGTCTTTCTGAAGGATGGTTTCGGATTTTGCAGTGGCCACCACCGAGTACCCAAATAAGAGCTCCAATGATCCCCAGGGTAAACCTTTTCTTAATATTTCTGATACACCAAATGTTATGGTAGAGAAAGAAACTGAATGCATGGATCTAGGGGGCATTTTAGAGGTTAAGGAGACAGAACCTCTGAGAGTGGGGCCTAGTCCAGAAATCGTAAAGGATCAAGATTTAAACACCTTAGGGCACCCTCTGTTAAAAATGTTAGAGTTATTTTCTAACAAGGAGGAACCAGCCCCTAGGTGCAATGCCATTCGTATTTTATACAAGGGTGGTTTACAGACTTGTTAGTCCTCTCTTGTTTTGCTCTCTTCCTTCCTCTATAAATGCATTCGGTTAACAATTACCACTTTAAATGTTAATAGTATAAAAAACAGGAAAACGCAGCTAAACTCTTTTTTATCCTTCTGGCCCATAAGAGTTATATACTGTGTTTACAAGGCACTAGATTGAAGGCTAACATAGAATTGCAACAAGTTTCAAGATTCTGGGCATTGGGCCCATCTTTTTGGTCCACAGGTACAGAAACTTGTGATGGGGTTGGAATACTTTTTTTCCAATCCCAATATTAAAGTCTCCAGATTGGTTGGTATTCATCCTGGTAGGGCTCTGCTTTTGGATATTTCATTTACTGTAACTTTGAGAGATTCAGAGTCATCTCAGTTTACGCTGCACAAACTAAAGCACTGAGAGTAGCACTTGTTCAAGAAATCCAGTCATATTTGCATACCTCCAGGTTGTTACTCTGGCTGGGAGATTTCAATTGTGGCCTTACCAGGATAGGTAGAGGCCTGAGAACAGAGAAGCTGTTTTTCGATTCTCTTGCACTAAAACCAATTCTTAGTACAGTAGGGCTATTAGATGCCTTTAGGGAAATTCATCCTGAAGGAGGGTTTACATACTATAGAGGAACTCTTAGGACTAGGATTGATTTTATATTCATAAGCCCTACTTTAGAAAGAAATAATATAAAAACATTTCCTTTTGAATTTTCAGACCATCATTTGATTAAGATGCAGGTTACCTGGGCTAATGCACCTACAGTAGATGTAGAAAGGGTAAATGGAGACTTAATGAGACATTATTAGAGAATCCAAAGGTAAATAAATCATGGTTACAGAATTGGAAAGCAAGACTCTTGGTTACCGATTTTTATGAGACGGTACAAGAATGGTGGGAAGATACTAAGAAGGTATGGCAGTTTTTTTTTCAGTGAAAAGCTCACTATATTTCAAATAAATAATATCTTCAGTATTTAATACTCTGGGGCCAAATACAGAATTTTATTTTAAAAGCAGAGAAGTCAGCAGAGAATTATGGCACAGTGATTAATAATATTAAGAAACAGATGTGCAGTATAATAAGGTCGAGCCACTACAACAAGAGCTTCATTTTGGTACACAGGTACATAGGGGCTCATTAGACCCTTATAAAGAATGCAAAAAGTGAGTGGAGGATAGGATTTTAACAGAATTAATATCACCCATGGGCCAACCAGTGCATACACCAGTAGAGCTTTTAATGGTGATAGAAGGGTGTGTGGCAGACACATTTGGCATGGGGGCTCAAGTTATAGACCCTACAGGAGTGTTAAATCATTTACAACTACCCCAAATAAGTGCTCAAGATAAAGAGCTCTTGATAAGAGATGTGACCCCTGGAGAAATAAAGCAAGCTATTTCACAACTAACCCCGCATTCAGCTCCTGAGACTGATGGTTTAGGTATAGGGTTTTATAAAACCTTCTGTAAAGAACTGACCCCTGCACTAGTTATTTTGTTTAATGGCATTCTGCATTCAGCACTGTATGCACCTTCCATGCAGGAAGCAGTCCTTATGATCCTGCATAAAAAAGGGCCTAAAAACATAAGACAATTGGTGTCTACTCAGACTTTTAAATTCAGATTTGAAAATTCTTAGTACAATATTGCTGGCAAGAATAGTAGCCTCATCATTGATTAGTCCAGTACAGACATGTGCAATACTGGGGAGAAAATAGCAGGACAACTTAATTCTCCTCACAGAAGTTTTTTTCAGGGGGGAACAGCAGCAAGTAGAAAGAGTAGTTTTCAGCTTAAATCAGGAGAAGGCCTTTGATAGGCTGTCCCATCAGTTTATTTTTCTTACCCTTAGGGCTTTTCGGTTCCCAGAAATATTTGTGGAATGGATAGCACAAATGCACAAGGGAGCGATAATACTCCCAAATGTGCATGGGTGGATAGGTAGGAAGATACAGGTAAAAAGGGCGGTTAGGCAAGGTTGTCCACTCAGCCCTATATTGTATTGTTTTGGAATTGATGTATTAATTACACTGTTGGAGGGACATACAAATATTGTAGGGGTTTCTGTTTTACCCTCCAGGCCTCCAATTAAAGTATTAGCATATGAGGATGATTTGGTGTTAGTATTAAATTCTGAGGTTTCTTCCACATCTTTATTGGAAGTATTGGGAGAATTCTGAAACATTTCAGGGCCTAGAGTCAATTTCTTTAAAAGTAAGGGAGTAACTTTAGGGTCTACAGCTATGCCACCAGGGCAGACTATTATAGGTATACTAGTAGCAAATGACCACATTACCATATTAGGTATAGACTCTGGGCCAGGGGACATAGCAAGGTTGAACTGGGAAAAGAAAATATCTCAAGCAAGCAAGCTGGTGAATAGCTGGAAAGTGAAACAACTCTCGGAGAAGTGGAAAGAAGTTTTGATTAAAACTTTCTTACTTCCAGTCTTTCTTTATTTAAGTTATATTTTCCCCTCATCGCAAAAATGTTTCATGGCCATTTGTAGAATTTTTTTCTAGGCATTCTGGGGATCTAGTTTGAACCCAATCAAAAGGGACTTCACATATAGGCTGGTAGATAGGGGAGGTGTGGACCCAATAGGTTTCTTTTTTAGTATATTCATATCTTATAATCTGGGGTTAGCATTAAAAGCTGGGACTTCTTTTTGGAAAGGGATGGTGGAACAGAGACTTCTGCCTTGCTTGGAAAGTTGGGAAAATGGAAATATAAGGCAGATTTCAAGAGGTGGGGGGTCCACAATATGGGGTAGATTGTGTGAAATGTGCAGTAAAGTGGGATATTTTTCCCAATCACCTTATGACCCATGAAAGGAAAGACATATACAGCAGCATTATACAGGCAGAATGTCAGACAGAGATTAGACTTCCAGATTGTTTACCATCACAGACATCTAAGGTATTGCAGCATTTAGCAAACCCTAGAATTCCCCCTTGGGCATGGGACTTCACATGGTTAAGCTTCCATGGCAGGTTAAGCGTGAGGGCAAATAATAAGCATAAACAGGTAGATGATCGATATTGTCCATGGGAAGGTTGTGGGAACATTTTAGAAACACAGTAGCATTTATTTCTAACGTGATTACATCACCTCCTTTTGAGATTTGGTTGCTACAACATGGGAAGAGCCATTATTTGCACAACTGGATTATCAGACCTTGATTTATGGTCCTTCTGATTTAGCCTTTGCAAAATACCATTTAGACACAAGAACTATTATTTTTGTTCTTTTAAGGTACTTTATATGGCAAGGCAGATGTATGTTGGTATTACAATAAAGGGATGTTATGCATGCAGAATTAATATATAATGAAAGAAAAGCTTTAGGTAGGCCTATGCAGTTAGATGGGACACGTTTTTCAGCAGACAAAGTTAAACATTTATGGGTAAAATGTGATACATGGATATTGTAAATGTCAACTTTTTTTTTCTTTAATTGCTTTTGTTTTGATTGTTGTAAAATAGTATATTGAACTGAAAGTCAACTGCATATAATTATGGAATATGATTGTAATGAAACCCAACTTTTCAATAAAATTCCCCTACTCTTTTTGAGAAGTGCCATGGGATCTTTAACATTCACCTGAACAGGCAGATAGGACCTCAGTTTAACATCTCATCCGAAAGACGGCACCTCAAGAGTGCAGCATCCACCTCATGCTGCACTCCAGTGTCAGTATTGGGATATTAACCCAAGTGCCTGATGTGAGGATAGAACCCACAGCCTTCTGATCTCCCAGCCTCAGAGGCAAGTGTGCTACCTCCTAAGCCACTGACACTTTTAATATGTCCATAAACACCGTATAGGTATCATGAGACTGGAGATCAGCCTTAGTAGTCCCTATCTATAAACAAGTTCTGGTCAGAGGCGATATGGATGTGGACAGCTTTTGGGATGCTTTTATCCATTATTTCTAATGAATTTGCACAATGTAGATCTGTGGAGAGGCAGTTTCAATGTGGTCATCCTTTTACACATTTTTACAATGTGCTTTCCTAGAATATGCCTACTGATTGCAATATATTTAGCCTGGATAGTTCACAGAAAAATTGGCATCTTATTTTCAGTGGGGCTCTACATCTACTCAATAATATCCTGCATTGTGTAAAATCAGAACGCACCAAAAACAATATTTTACATCTGGGGGATATAATAAGTGCCAGATTGACGAACGAGCAGAAAGATGTATTCCACAAATAGGGTGTGCCAGTCGGCACAGATGCAATATTCAAAGAGAATGTGTCACCAGTAAAGGGTGTGCAAACAGTGAAGCCAATCAGGATGAAGTGCAGCACTGCAGAACTCCGCAACAGAGTTACTGCAGCAAACAATGCCATTTCAAAGGGAGTTAATCCCTTTTGTCAAGCAGTAAACCTGTGACACTGTGCTTCATCCTGGTGGACTTCATTGTTCCTGTTGAAAATGTGACCCTGGACAGGAATCACAGTGCAGGTGGCTGCCAAGTCAGGTGCATCCAGGGTGACCACAACTGAATACCTTCCAGGGGGAATGCGTGGCACATACCAGTATGCACCGTAGTCCCCATGGGTGATATTCAGCCCAGGTATGCATATGAACTCATTGAGCATGCAGGGTACAAAGGGGCATTATGCATGCTCATTTTCAGCCCATCTGCATGTTGGCATGGGGATGAATGTACCGGAGCAGCTGTTGTCCCCAAGCCCTGACCCCATCACTCCCATGTGGGACAGACCCTGAAGTCTCTGGTGGCATAGTGGCACCCTCCCACCCATTCCACCAGTGCCAATTGTACCAGAGTCCAGGATCTATCGGTTCCATGTTGTAGGGACCCCAATACCATCCCAAATTGCATCTGAATACACCTACAGTCCAAAGCTATAGTGTAGTGTCCCCCACTCCCCCTCAATGATGCACAGACACCCCCTCCATGCCTCTCCAGTGCATCCCATTGCAACAACTGGCTCTGTAATGGGATCATACAACTCTATCAGCAAGTAGCAGAGCACTCACAGTAGGATGCTGGAATGTGCTATATGTAGGCATGAGCTGTGTGTGGGTGATAACACCCAGTGGCCAAACTCCTCCGGCACTCGCATGCAGATCCATCATCCTGGTGCCATTGCACTGCTCAGTGTGAGTGATGGCCGATGCTGTACCCACTCACACAGGTCCCAAAACAGGCATGTTACAACGGACTTCCCATTCATTTGTACAATTGGGGAACTACTGATGAACTATCTATAGCCTGAAGTGTGCACTGCAAATGGCATTACAGGATACTGCTCCCCATGACACCCACAATACTTCAGCAGTCCAGAGGGTGGTGTGCTACACAGGGGAACAGTGGAGAGTGTGGACTTGCAGCAGTGTATGATAGCAGAAAGAGACAGCATTGGCAAGGCATGCATAGGAGGTATGTACATTCCCTCTTCAGTTTGCCAGGGACTTACACATGGCTGAATACACTGGTGGATCCACAGCTGGCATGGTGCCCCAATGCATAGTACAGCCAGTTGGGTCATTCCAGAGTGCAGGTTCCCAGCCCAGGTTCAGTGCAGTCAATGACTGGCCATGGCAGGGTGCAGAGGGCAGTTCCAGTCTTTGCAGCAGATTGGATATGGGGGTGAGTGAGGGTGTCTGTGTACAGGGGCAGTGTATGGAGTCCTCTAGACTATGGATATGGACCATGGTTTCCTCTGGTGCAATCAGGTCTGGGAAGGGGCCCTACACTATGGAGCTCTTCAGTGATGGAATTGGCTAGATTGGGGATGGAAAGGGGGTACCTCTAGTCCACCAGGGCTGCCAGACTGCTGTGCAGCTGGGTGCACATCTGCAGCCTGTTTGTGGGTGGCTGGCTGGGTTAGGCCAGCTATTCATGGCCTAACTGTGGACCACGGTGCTCTGGACTGTGAGGGACACATTCCCACTGAATATGCTGCAGCACGGCATATACATGGGATTGCTCCCTTGACTTAAATGACATACCATTTGTGTGTTCCCTGGCCAATTCCTTTGTGGCTGGCACATCCCACACATTTGAATATCACCCTGCTGCCCATTGTTGGAGTTGTGTGGCACATCTCCCTTTTCCACTAGGATGTTCAGCATATCTCCTTTGAATATGGGGGCCCTGGACTAGGTAGCCTGAATACATTATAAAAATGGTAAAATCATGACCCCACTGAAAACAAGATATTGCATCTAATCTGGGACAGCCTGAGTAAATACAGTGCAGAAATGTGTAAATGATCATCCTTGTGACAATGAGATGTAGCATCTCCCCTGCCCTATCCAGGATGCAAAATCTAGGATAAGAAATATTCAGTGCTCCCAGATCCAAATAACCATTGCTCTGCAAGAAGCCCTCATTTTCTCTGTGTTTCCCCCACAAAGGCAGAATCAAATCCCTGTATAAATCCCTGTAGATTTTTCCATAAGCCACTAGTTCCTTCTGTATGACTTTGTTCCTTATTTATTATATCAGTAGCCTTTTATTAGGAAAAGGGTTCTGATTTGCTTCTCAGTATTAATATTATATGTCATGATGGCCTTGGAATGATTTGGATTTATATGCTATGGGCATATGGCATAATGATGGACAATATGAAATAACAAATATCAAGCTCATTATTTCATGAACTATACTCAAAATTAATAATCACAAGTCAGACAATCTTTCAAAAGATACCAGTAATGCCTGTAAGTAAAATTATTGTAAATAGAGACATTTCCATATATATATATATATATATATATATATATATATATATATTTATAAAATGGGTGGTAAAATCATACAAATTCCACTAACATGATTGGACAGAATGCATCACATGACCGTGCATTATTTCCCAACGACCAGACGCCCCAGTGCACTCGCGACGCCTAAACTACTTTCCAGCCCTCAAAACCTTCTCACCAGCACTGAGATCACTCCACGCCTAATGCAGTTAGCACCCACATACACACACACACACACACACACACACACACACACACACAAGTGGCACCCACAGGCATAACTAAATATATGACTAGTAATCCCACACTGTACAACCTGATGTACTTGATCCCACCACTCTTTTAAATAAACTATCATCTAAAAGCAAATTCTGCCTGCCATTTTCACACTCTTACTGCAGAGCCACTAACTTTTAGTACTGCACACTGTCACCACCCTAAATTCTACAAAACAATATAATGCAAGCCATTTAACACAAACCTAACTGTGCAGAAAAAAACAAGACAAACTACAGTTCCCTTACTCCTACTCTCACTTTCTGTTAAAAAATCTCCTTTCTACACAGAGTTGTCCGATCCTTCAGCACTTTCACTTTTCCTTCCTGAACTATAGCGGACCGAGCGGTGCGCATTGCAGGAAGTGACAAGCTGTCACGAGTTGAAAGTAACTTCTTTCTGTTTAAAAGATAAAAGTCTTCTCCTGCTCTGAGTTTCTCTTAACTTCAGTAAAACAACCTGCAGAGTCTATATAGAATGGAGCGAGGAGGCGCCGATAACCACAGCTTTGCCTCAAACCGCCGACATTCCCAAGCCGAACAGCAGCGAACCACCGCAGAGCCCTCTGTACACTAACAAGAGCAGCAGCCCGCCTTTTACACAACGAAAACACTGCCTCCGACATACATACTGGCCAGGTCCCACAGAGCACCAGAGGACAAACAAACTCACCCGATCCAGAATAACACAGACCAAGACGATCAACAGCACTTCCCATAGAAAATTCACCCGAAGCTGCGAGAAATAACTGTGCAGCCCCAAACCGCAGCCGCCCTCCAACCGTCCTCACAGAGCCAGAAAAGTGCTACAAAACATAAAAGAAACACAAGGCACTGAAAGAAAAATGAGCCTCAACTCCCACGTTAAAGTTCAGCACTTCTTGGCACTGTAAAGCATTAAGCACTTCCTGCCAGAGTTCAACACACGTTTTCTTCCCAAAATGAACCACTCTTAAAGTGACAGTACTCATTAATGTTCAACTGTTTAAACAGCCTATTCTGAATGTTCAACTATTGTATTCACTTACACTGGTATCCAGTTAAATGTTTATTCATTAAAAATAATTCAAATTAAACATCCTATTCTGAACTATTTATCATCTCCGTAGAACTATTTCATCACAACAGGGCCATTTTATAAGATAGATATACGCTCTTGGGTGTGCGGTTCGCTCTGATATCACTTGCGCCTTGGGTGGTTGACCACACCAAGAAGGCATGAGTATTCAGAGCGTGACCACGATACCCAAGAGGTGGTATATCTATTACATATGCACATATGTATACACACACACACATATACACACACACACACATATGCACACACACACAGAAATGCTATTTTTGCATCTTATAGTTGTTAGTTTTCAGACAAATTCTCTTAGACTTTTTTCTGTCCACCTGATGGAATCTTAGATGAGTTAAATAAATGTTATTATTTTATCAAGGCCCTGATCCAGCAATTCAGTAAATATACACTCAGTATATCATATTATAAAATGACAAAAAACAGTCTTCTGTTTGCAGTTGTTCAATCAGGAATTTTATAAATGGTATAAGTTCTTTTTGTTACATCTAACATACTAACATACTAAAATGCCAGCAGAATAGGCCTAACGGTCATTCGTGTCTGCTCGTTTGGTCAGCCCCCACCCTGGGTGCTGACCTTGCTGTCCCCATCGCCTTCTCTGGCTTCTCCCTTCCCAGTTCCGGATATTCTTACTGCATTGGATTTTGCTTCCTGAAGCCTTCCCCTGTACCTGTCCCACCCCCTCTTGAACCCCTCCACTGTCTCTGCCTCCACCAGCCCCCTAGGTAGTGCATTCCATGGCTCCACCACCCTCTCAGTGAAGTAGCACCTCCTCCTTTCTCCCCTGAATCTTCCCCCCTCCAGCTTCCACCCATGCCCTCTAGTGGCCCTTCCTCCTTCCTTCGAAGCACCCTGACTGTTCCTCCCCTATTTACCCTCTTCATGTACCTGAAGACCTCTATCATGTCCCCCCGGTCCCTTCTCTCTTCCAATGTGTACATATTTAGCACTTGAGCCTCTCCTCCCATAGGTCCTGTCCCCAAGCCCCAAATCATTTTGGTTGCCCTCCTCTGGACCCTCTCCAGGAGGTTAATGTCCCTCTTAAGCGTGGCCTCCAAAACTGCACATGAGTACTCCAGGTGCGGCCTCACCAAGCAGTTATACAGAGGAGTATCACCTTCCTCCTTCTGAGGTGATCCCTAGTGATGCATCCCAGCATCCTGTTGGCCTTGGCTGCTGCCCTCCTACAAGTCTCAGAGTTGTTCATCTTGACATCCACCACCACCCCAGGTCCCTCTCAGCCATTGAGACTTGTAGTATTCCCCCAGGGTGTACACTGGCCTGGGTTTCGGCCCCAGGTGGAGTACCTTGCATTTCCTGCATTGAACCTCAGCTTCCACTTTCTAGACCATCTTTCCAGAGCCTCCAGGTTCCCTGCAGGACAGCCTCCCTCCTCCCCATCCACCACCGCCCCAGTTTCGAGTCATCTGCAAAGAGACTCATCTCTCTTGATTCCTGTCCTTATGTCAGATACGTAGGCATTGAACAGAAGGGGCCAAGGACTGATCCTGTGGGACCCCACTAATGACCCTCCTTGGGGATGAGACTATCCTCAGCTACGACCCTCTGGGTCCGGTCCTGGAGCCAATTGCCTATCCATCTGATCATCTGGTTTCCCACCCCCATTTCTCCTAGCTTATCCAACAGGCCAACGTGAGGAACAGAGTTAAATTCCTTGCTGAAGTCTAGAAAGAGAACATCCACTGGTCTACCCAGGTCCAAGGCACTTGTCACCCAGTCATAGAACTCCACCAGGTTTGTCTGACACGATTTCCCTGGGATGAATCCATGCTGTCTATCATCCAGGCACCCTGACTTATCCAGGTCCCCCCCAGCCTCTCCTTGACAATGCCCTCCATCACCTTGCCCACCACTCATGTCAGGCTGACAGGCCTGTAGTTCCCTGCCAGCTCCCTTGATCCCCCCTTGTGGATAGGCACTACATGCTCCACCTTCCAGTCTTGGGGCACCCACCCTGTCCTCAGAGAGATGGTGAAAAGCTCTGCCAAGGGTTTCGCCAGGACATCTGCAAGTTCCTTCAGCACTCTAGGATGTAATTTATCCGGCCCGGTGCTTTCTCCGTCTTAAGGGGCTGAGGGGCTTCCCTCACCTCTCTGCTGTGATTTCCACTTCTGGTACCTCTTCTCCTGCTTAGCCCTCCCCCACCTGCCAGTGCCCCCCTCTCCCCAGACCTGCCAATCGGTGAGGGTCCCCCCTCCTCATTATCTGTCTCCTCCCATGTTGATGCAGCATCCCCATTTTCCTGGTGAAACTGAGGTGAAGTACTCATTTAGTACCTCAGCCTGCTCCCCTGGGTCTTGTGGCCATCTCTCCCCGATTTAATCCTGCTAATCTGCCCCTTCACCCTTCGTTTTTCCCCAATGTATCTAAAGAACCCCTTTTTCCCTCTCCTAATTTCCCTGGCCAGGTTCTGCTCCTTCCTTGCCTTAGCTGCCCTCACCACTCTAGTGGCCCTTCTAGCCATCAGCTCGTACTCCCCTCGATCCCTTTCACTCCTTGAGCACTCCTTGAGCACATCTGTGTTGGTCCAATAAAAGGTATCACATCATTTGCTTCTGTATCACTCATGGTTTGTCAGTAGTTAATTCATTAGATGAGGTCTCCCTGACCAGGAGTTTGACTGTTTCTCTACCCCCCCAAACATGCATACACATGCACACACTCTTATTATAAGAGATCTGTTATGTTTGGGAAGCAGACCTCTGCCCTTCTGTCAAAAAGAAATTTATGTATTTAGTCTGGGTAGTTAACTGAAGATCTGACATTTTATCAGATTGGCCTTGTAAGGTTAAAAACAGTGTAAATCTTTACAACATTTGCTGGGAAAGGGTAACATTTATGAGGAATGAATCTTTCTCGAAAGATATTCATCCCCAACTGAAATTAGTAGCAACAAATGTTTAAATACTAATCATTTAAATGTTTAAGCTGCTGCATTTCAAAGGGGGTACACAAATCCCCAGTTTAATAGGCAACCAATATTTAACAAGCTGTTTCAGTTTCTTAATGGCCATCAGATAAGTAGCTTGAAGTTATATCTCCAACATTCTAAACAGAAAGAAGGGATTATTTTATTTTAGTTGTCATAGTGATTTGTAGATGTGGAAGGATAATTTGAAAATCCAAAAAATGTGTTCCATGAAACTCCATTTTCAAGCTACAGATAGCAAAATGGCTGTAGGGTCCATAGAAACATAGAAACACAGAAGTTGACAGCAGATAAGGACCGCAAGGCCCATCCAGTCTGCCAATTTCTTTTTCTACCTTATAAATGTGCCATCGGCCTTTGCTCTGTCAGTGGCCTATCTATTCATAGTCATTTGTATTGCTCCCTTATGCCTATCCCAGGCCTGTTTGAAGCCCTGCACTGTAATCATAGCCACCACTTCTTGTGGTAAGCCATTCCATGCATCCACCACCCTTTCTGTGAAAAAGAATTTCCTCACATTCCCCTTAATGCCTGCCTCTAATCTCATGCTGTGTCCTCTTGTCCTGCTATTTTCTTATATTTAAACATGTTAGACTCTTTCACCTTGTTTATGCCCTTAAGGTGTTTGAATGCCTCGATCATATCACCTCTCTCCCTCCTTTGCTCAAGGGTATACATATTGAGCTCCGTTAATCTGTCCTCATATGTCTTCTGATGCAGTCCCTGCACCATTTTGTTGCCCTTCTCTGGACTGCCTCAATTTGGTTAATGTCCTTGTGAAGGTGTGGCCTCCAATACTGCACGAGTACTCAGATGGGGCCTAACCAGTGTTCTTGTACAGAGGGATTAATACCTCCTCTCACGACTTGTGATTCCCTCTACTAATACACCCTAACACCCCCTAGCCTTACCTACTGCTTTAGAGGTCTGCTTGGATGATTTTAGGTCATCAGCGATGATGATGCCCAAGTCTCTTTCTTCCTTTGTGACTGCTAGCAACTCCTCCCAGCCTATAGGTGGCTTCGGGTTTCTCTTCCTATGTGCATGATTTTGCACTTCTTTGCATTAAATCCCAGTTGCCACTCTTCTGACCATTCTGCTAGTTTATCAGATCTCTTCTCATTCTGCCCACCCCATCTGGATCATCTACTCTGTTGAAGATTTTGGTGTCATCTGCAAACAGACAAGCCTTACCCTCTAGTCCATCTGCAAGGTCACTAATGAAGATGTTGAAGAGGACTGGCCCCAGGACTGATCCCTGAGGTACCCCACTTGTGACTTGCATCTCTTCTGACTGTATACCATTTACCACCACTCTCTGTTTTCTGCCCGTCAACCAGTTTGCCACCCAGTTGACCAACTTCTGACCCACCCGAGCCTACCCAGCTTATTTATCAATCTTCTATGTGGAACAGTGTCGAAAGCTTTGCTGAAGTCAAGGTAGGCGGCATCAACTTCCCCTTGGTCCACCATTCTGGTTACCCAGTCAAAGAAATCTATGAGATTAGTTTGACAGGACCTTCCTTTGTAAACCCATGCTGTCTTGGATCCTGTGCCCTATGGATTCCAGGTGTTGCACTATCCTTTCCTTAAGGAGTGCCTCCATAACCTTGCCCACTACTGAGGGTAAGACGGCGGTCTGTAGTTCCCCGCCTCCTCCCTGCTACCACTCTTGTGGAGCGGGATCACATGACCCTTCTCCAGTATTCTGGGACCTCTCCTGTGCTCAGAGACTCACTAAACAATTCTGCTAATGGCTCTGCTAGTTCCTCCTTTAGCTCCTTAAGTACCCTGGGATGTATGCCATCAGGTCCCATTGCCTTATCCACCCTGAGCTTAGCAAGCTCTTGTAAGACCCTTTCTTTTGTGAAGGGAGTAGTGCTCACCTCCTTCCCCCCTGTGTCCATGATGCTGAGCTGTGGGCCCTGCCCTGCCTTCTCTTCAGTAAATACTGAGCAAAAGTATCTATTTAGGATAGATGCCTTTACAGGGTCCTCCTCCTCACATGCTCCCTTTTCTCCATTAAGCTTAGCATTACCCCCTCTGGACTTTCTCCTTTTACTAATGTATCTATAGAAAGTCTTGTCACCTTCTTTACTGTTACGTGCTAGTGTTTCCTCAGTTTGGGACTTTGCCTGCCTTGCCTTACCTGCTTCCCTTAGGGCAGTTTGGTATGCCTCCCTATCTTCATCCGCTGTGTTCCTTTATATTTCCTGAAGGCCAGCCTTTTGGCGCTTGACCTTTTCTGCTACTGTATTTGAGAACCAAAGTGGTTTCCTTCTTCTTTTGCACTTCCTTTTCTGTCTAACACAATGGGATGTTGCTTCAAGTATTGCATCTTAATGCTTGCCCACTTTGCCTGTACCCCCCCTGTGTTTCTTTTTGCCAGGGCTAGCTTAACTCTGTTGGCCATCTTATCAAAGTCAGCTCCTCTGAAGTCCCATATTTTGCCTTGGAATGGGATGATTTAGATGTAGTAGCCAAATTGAACCATACCATGTGATGGTCAGTGGCTCCCAGGTGACCTTCTGCCTGGAGATCAGTGATCCCTTCTTTGTTAGTCAGTACTAGATCTAGGATAGTCCTGTCTCTTGTGGGTTGCTGTACCAGTTGTTTGAGGCCCTCCCCTGCAGGAATCTACTATGAGTCTAGTTCTGGCAGATGTTCCTGCTGGTATTGACCAATCTGTATCCGGCATGTTGAAGTCTCCCATTATCAGAACCTCCCTTTAGCTGTCATGTTTTGTATCTTCTAACAGTAATGTGTCTATGTCTTCCCTCTGGTCTGGGGCCTGTAGACAACCCCAGTTCTTATGGCTGTCCATTTCTTGTTTCAGGGTGACCACAGTTCTTCTGGCTCCTTATGTGTATTCTGAATTTCTGTAGCTTTGATATTTTCATTAACATACAGGGCCCTCCTCCCCCCTTTTCACCTCGGTCTCTTCTGAATACATAGCCAGGTACTGAAGTCTCCCAAGTGGGTTACTGGTAAACCACGTCTCACTAATTGCTACTATGTCCAGTTTAGCCTCTGACATTATTGCCTGCAGGTCTGGGATCTTATTTCCCAGGCTGTGAGCATTGTGTACATGATTTTCCATTGGCCAGATTTTGTGTGTGTTAGTTGTTGGGTGAAGTTTGGCATTACCCCTGTGCATCGTATGGGGAGACAAACCTTTTTCTTACCTGGTGATGCAAATGAATGGCAAACATGCTGAATTCTGTTTGACCACTAGCTGAGGGGAGGGGTGTTCTTCCCATAGCACGTATGGGTTGCTGCACCTCTCCCCATTTGCTAGTTTAAATATTCTGCAAAGATGTCAAACTTCTGCCCCAATGCACTGACTCCCTCTTTAGTCAGATGCAGTCCATCAAATTTAAAGAACTTTCACTCCCAGAACTGTTGCCATTCCCTACAAATCTGTGTCCTTTTTCCTGGCACCAGCCCTTGATCCACGTGTTTAGCTCCCCTATCTCCTCTTCTCTGACCTTCCATCCATCTGCTCCCCTCTCCCAGACTGGCAGGATCTCAGAGAAGGAGATGCCAGACGAAATAGATGATAGTTTGTCACCCAGCCTAGTCAGGTGTTCCTTGGTCTCCACAACTGACCGGCTGGTGAGATCATTAGTCCCTATGTGTACTAGGACATAAATGTTTTCTCCTGCTTTGTGAACAATTTAGTAATGCAGTCAGTGTCTCTCCATGCTGATGTACCTTGGGAGACATCTGACCATCACCCTGGCTGGAGATGGTATCAACTCCCCGAATCATGGAGTCTCCTATGATCAGAAGTTTTTTGGATTTCCTTTGTGCTTGTTTTGTTTTGGTTCCTGATTTGGGTGAGTTTTGTTGTGCTAGCTCCTGTGCTGCAGTGTCCTGCTCTGCAGTGTCTTCAGCCTCTTTATTTGATTTCAGAGATAGAGGCAGATACCTGTTTGTAGTGTTTATATGTTTTTTTGAGGTAATGTGTTGGAGAGCATAGAGTGATGGGGCACCTGATTTGCTCCTCCTAACCACCTGCCAACCTCCTGGACCAACTACCCTCTGTGGTCGAGGTTTTTCTATTGGATGCTGGGGAAATGGCGGTGGTTCTTATAATGTATTTCCTCTTCAATATGAAATTTGGGCGTGCAATCTCTGCCCATGCTGCCGGGCTGCGCCTAAGATCTCCAAAGGCCCAGCATGTAGGACAGTGTCCTAAATCCTGTAAGACTGTCCTTCTGAAAATTGTTCCACAGTACCTGCAGTTAATGAAATCCATTCCAAATAAGTTGTTGGGTTTGTAACCTAGTCAGAGTAATTAGAAGGAAAAAAGGAAAAAAATGCAAGTAATGGTTTAATTGTGCTTTGTTTAACTTGTTATAACAAGTTAAATTACTTGTGCCTGTAAAATGAGATCACCTTGTGGAAGCCCACTGATCTGCCCCTTCCTGCTCTGCCACAGGAAATGTCACAACTGTGGTACCCTATAAAAGAAGTGTAGCGTGGGTGGTTGGGGATGGGGTGGGTGGCTGGGCCTTCCCTGACTAAAAGAAGAACCAAGGATGAAAGAACAAGGAGGTAAGAGCAGAAACAATCAGTCAACAACAAATGCAGTAACCCTGAAAGGTTATCTAATGTTAGATAAAACTGTAAAACCTATAAAGCACCACCTGTAATAATTTCAGAAGATATCGCTGTAAGAAACACTTTGCTCAGAGAAAAATAAAGCAGTAACAGAAGATATACCTTGCAAAAGACAATTTGAATCAGAAGATTACAGCAGTAATCTGTTAGCACACACCTGTAGGCACACCTTGTAATAATGCAGAAGAAGGTATACCAGCAACAACAATTTGAATCAGAGAAAAATAAAGCAATGAAATGTTAGCAACAAACAGTAGCAATCCCTGTGAGTAAAAAATAAAACACCACCACACAGTAAATCTGCTTAGCCAAACTAAGTCTTAATCCTTTCCCTTGCTCTGGTAAGTTTCTCTACTCTGCCTTTCAAGCAGTCTTAGAAGGAAAGAGCTCAGTGAAGCTAGGTGCCTTGGCCAGCAAACCAAGTCTTCTACCTCCAAGATATCAACTAACCTGACTTTTTAACCCTTCTTTCTGTTGGAAGTACTGACAGTTTGCCAGCTCCACCCTCCACATACACACCTAATCCTTTGGAAGAGCTGTGGGAGGAAAAGCAATTAGCTCCTTCAATGTGAGGAGACTGAAACACCTCTGAGACAACAAACAAGAATAAAATAAAACACAGTGTCAAACAGTAATTTTGCTTAGCCCAATGATAAAAAAGTCACAAAAATGTCAGCTCCACCTGTAATACTGTAATTTCAGAGAAGATATACTCTGTAAGAAACACTTTGCTCCAGAGAAAAATAAAGCAGTAGCAGAAGATATACCTTGCAAAAGACAATTTGAATCAGAAGATTACAGCAGTAATCTGTTAGCACACAACTGTAGGCACACCTTGTAATAATGCAGAAGAAGGTATACCAGCAACAACAATTTGAATCAGAGAAAAAATAAAGCAATGAAATGTTAGCAACAAACAGTAGCAATCCCTGTGAGTAAAAATAAAAACAACACCACACAGTAAATCTGCTTAGCCAAACTAAGTCTTAATCCTTTTCCCTTGCTCTGTTAAGTTTCTCTACTCTGCCTTTCAAGCAGTCTTAGAAGGAAAGAGCTCAGGTGAAGCTAGGTGCCTTGGCCAGCAAACCAAGTCTTCTACCTCCAAGATATCAACTAACCTGACTTTTTAACCCTTCTTTCTGTTGGAAATTACTGACAGTTTGCCAGCTCCACCCTCCACATACACACCTAATCCTTTGGAAGAGCTGTGGGAGGAAAAGCAATTAGCTCCTTCAATGTGAGGAGACTGAAACACCTCTGAGACAACAAACAATAATAAAATAAAACACAGTGTCAAACAGTAATTTTGCTTAGCCCAATGATAAAAAAGTCACAAAAATGTCAGCTCCACCTGTAATACAGTAATTTCAGAGAAGATATACTCTGTAAGAAACACTTTGCTCCAGAGAAAAATAAAGCAGTAGCAGAAGATATACCTTGCAAAAGACAATTTGAATCAGAAGATTACAGCAGTAATCTGTTAGCACACACCTGTAGGCACACCTTGTAATAATGCAGAAGAAGGTATACCAGCAACAACAATTTGAATCAGAGAAAAAATAAAGCAATGAAATGTTAGCAACAAACAGTAGCAATCCCTGTGAGTAAAAAATAAAAACACCACCACACAGTAAATCTGCTTAGCCAAACTAAGTCTTAATCCTTTTCCCTTGCTCTGGTAAGTTTCTCTACTCTGCCTTTCAAGCAGTCTTAGAAGGAAAGAGCTCAGGTGAAACTAGGTGCCTTGGCCAGCAAACCAAGTCTTCTACTTCTACCAAGTCCACCCCCAGTCATAAAAAGGAGATCATGAGTGTACAGATAATTACAAACCAATCAGCCTTATTAGCATACTAGGAATTCATAAGAAAAGATAGGTTAGATCATAAAACTGTTACAAAAATAATTTTGTATAATATTCAGCATGTATTCAAAACCAGAGATCACATCTCACAAGCAACGTGGTCTTCTACGAGAAAGTAAGTGCCCTCTTAGACACTAAAACACCCATAGATGTGATCTGTCTGGACCTTTGCAAAGCATTCGATAAAGTCCCACACTACATTCTTATTGAAAAGATGCATTAATTGGGAATAAATACAACACTCGTCAACTGGGTGCATTGAGGACTTATTTATTTGAACTAGCATTTCCTGACATGACTTGATTTTAACATGAATTTGGAATTTTTATGATTTGGGATGTTAACCTAAAGAGTTTTTAGCAATGTATTGTACAGGCACTTTGCTTATGGAAAAGTACCCATTATAAATAAAATTTGACTTTGACTTTGGCTTTGATGTGTGGTTAAGAGATAGTTCAAGTTCAAGTTCAAGTTTATTGCAGGAAAGACTCCATTGAGCAAGCTCATTCACAAGGAGGTCCTGAGGCACATACACATACAGTTAGCAATTACATAGGCAGGAGATATAAAATGTAGAACAACAAAGAAAAAAAAATGTAATACAAGAGGTATACACAATAGAAGTCCTTATGCTATATATGCTAGATACAACACAGACAGTCAGAATAAGAGGGCACATTTCAGGAGAGGGACCTGTAACAAGTGGGGTGTCACACGGCTCTGTCCTGGGACCCACCCTATTCTTGGTATTTATTTCTTACCTAAGTAATAACATAAGTAGTTTTACTATTAAGTTTGCAGATGATACTAAGATCACTGCTGAAGTTAGCTCTAAACTAGGGGTCACAGCAACCTGAAAGGACCTTACCAACCTTGAACTATGGGCTAAAACTATTGGCATGTCCTTCAATGTCGATAAATGTGTTGTGATGCACTTGGGAGAAACAAATGCTTGTACTACATACTCTCTGGCTGTGAACACCTTAAAATCTGTGGAAAGCAGAAAAGATCTGGGGATATTCCTTACAAAAGATTTAAAGTTTAGCAAACATTGTGATGAAGTAGTCAAAAAACCAAACATGATTATAAGCTGCATTAAAAGGTCAATTTCAAATAGAAACAGGGCTTGTATTCATCCCATTGTATAAAGCATATTTGTGGGCACCCCTCAATTACTGTTCTCCATTGTGGAGCCCACACTTGCAAAATTATATACAATGAGTCGAGGGTGTACAGAGGAGAGTAACAAAGATGGTGGATGGTCTCCAAAACCTAGACTACAATCAGAGACTCAAGGCATTAAATCTTTACACACTGGAGCTCAGGGGGACCAGAGGGTTTCTATTGCAGATGTATAGAATTTCCAGAGATAAACAACGAATGACAGACCTTGGATTAATACACAATCAAAGGGACTTCTCTCTCAGAAGTCATGATTAGCAGCTTATGCTGATCTTTCCTAAAATAAATACTTGAAGATTTTACTTTACCCAGAGGATAGCGCCCATATGGAATTCTCTCCCTAGACAGGAGGTGGTTGAAGTGGACTCCTTTAACACCTTTAAACTAAAATTAGACAAACACCTACTAAACCCTATGGGAAGTAAACAAACCTGTTTGCAGGAGATGTACCACAATGGGCCTTCGCCTTCTGTACAGCTATCCACTCCTAGGACTACTCCTACTATTACTTCAAAAATAGTGAGTTTGTATGGTAATCACCTTTTCTTCAGAGCTGATATTCAGAATAGATACATGCCCATGGTACAGGCAAATTATTCTTTAAGTTTATAAAAACATCTGTCACTGTTTCTGATTATCAAATATAACTCTAATGTAGTCACTTTGTAATACAATTTTACAGAAGTTTTACAGTAAGTTGGTGAGCTGGAAGGAGGCATATCTACTTTTTAAAGGAAAAGCTTGAAGTCAATAGTTTCATTCAGACCAGAAGGTTTTAGGAAGCGTGGTTCATAATATCCATTTGCTTTCTCTTTGTAAAACATTTTGCAGTCTGTTCCCACCTGTTATGGGTTGGCTTTATCCAGTTAACCTCTGAAAGATACAATTCTGAGATATTTGAGCCATGCTGTCCCCTTGAAATGAACTACAGGGTCTCAATTTTGTTTTTCTTGACTGAATGAAAGTGTTCTTGCACTCTTTGCCTAACTGGCCTTATTGTTTGCCCCACATAAATCACAACACAGGGTCAACATAGCACACATACAGCAAAACATGTGCCACAATTAATGAATGTCTTTTCTCCATGCTTATTTCTTTAGTGGGATGTCTTAATTCCCAACCTTGTGCAGTATGTTGCACACATTTGTGAACATTGCTCAGCTTTGTAGGTAGCCAGATATTTTCATATCTGCTTTCCTTTATTTTCCATAAAGCTTTTTTCTTGATGAAGGCTCTATGGGTGGGTTATCAGCCCTGTCCCTGCCTTTCTGACCAGTGCTCACTGCTACAAACCACCGGGAGTTCCCCCTGGATTCCCCTCCCCTGCAGGTGGGGTGAGGGAGAGGAGGACCTTCCACCTGGTATGACAATCCAGTTTCTGGTGGTTGGTTTGTGCCACAGACTGAGGAAAGGCATGCCAAGCTTCATTAGCTCAGACAGCCCCCATTTTCCATTTTCTAGTGCCCATGTGACAGACAGGCAGTGGTATGTGTCGTGTGGAGCCACCACCACACCAGATCAGTGGCCTCTCCCTTTTTATGTGCCTCCCTAGCATGCACTACCACTAGACCTCTACCTGGTGGCAGTCAATGGTGGGGGTGACAAAGCCTCCCTCTCACAGGAGAGGAGAGCAGTCCCAGGGACACTTATTCCTCCCCCCCGGCTGACCCCCAGAGATCTAAATCTGCTCCCAAACATAAGTCTCTCATTTGGCGGGCTGTAGTGCTACAACATGCCAGTGGGTAAGCTCTACTTTCCTTTTGTAAGTGACTGTGCAGTAGTCTATCCCTGATACTAGTGCCTGTTGCACATGCTACCCTTGATTGCTCAGTTATGATACATGCCAGTCATTCATCACTCAGAAAATGGCTCCACTTCTTTTTTATAACTTGTCTATTGTCTTCTGCCACAGTGTTATACCCAAATTACAAAGGTAACACAGTTCTCATCTTGGTTCCCAATTGCCTAATGCTCCAGTAGCTGGGCTTTGTGCTGATTTCTAGCTTTTTCTCTAGCAGTTTCTAATAGCTTATTTTCATTCCTTCTGCTCACTAATCTTTTGCTCAGTGCTTTACTTTGTGCCTCAAAAAACATTGTTTCTGAACAATTCCTTTTCAGTCTCAGGAATTTCCCTTAAGGAATTGAACTAATTCAGGACCTGGGGTGACAGCTTTGGCTTTTAATATGATGCTGGTAGCTCTTTCCTTCCAATACGCCTACACCTTAGTTCACCATTGTCAATATATAAAACATCTAGGAACATAACTTTAATTTTATCTACATGTAATGAGAATCTGTTCAGATCATTCAAATTTAGCCATTTGACAAGGTGATTTGCATTGACTTCTGATCCCTTCCACACACAAACTATATAATCAATAAATCTGAACCATCTGATCGTACTATCTATGTTTGGTTCTACCAGGATGCTAGATATTGTCTCCTCTTCCCATACGCTTAGAAGGAGGTTTGAAGAACTAGGGGCCATTGCTGCCCCCATTGCAGTGCCACAAGTTAGGAGGAAAATTCCCCCATTGTAAGAGAAAAAGTGATTTGTTAAAATGAAGTCTTGCACTTCAACAAAAAAGCTTTTGGTATCCACTCCAGTACCATTTTTTTGTCAGTGCAACATCTGGTGCTCTTATGTCATCTGGATTTCTAATGTTGGTGTATTGACTCTTGTTATCCAGTTGTAATCCTTTTTCCATTTCAGGCCATTCCGTTTTAATCAGAATGCCTATTGTATCTCTTGTGTAAGATTTTAACTTGGTAACTTTACTTTACATTAAAAATATGTATGAATTTACCCAGTTTTGCAGTGAATGACCCTACACCTGACATTTTGGATCAGCCTGGTGGGTTCTTCATACCCTTTTGCACTTTAGGCAGTGTTACTGTTGGCACTGTGGGATGTGGCATCCAGGAATTGAAATTTGTTCTGTGTCATGTCCCCCCCTCCTGATGACTATGTTTAACAGTGTTAGTAGCTCCTTCCTGAATATGTGGCATGGGTTCCCTGGCAGCTTTCTGAGCCTAATAGTATCCTGAATCAATGTTTCAACCATGCCAACATACTTGGATCTGCTCATAATGACAACAATACTCCCTTTATGAGCAGGCTTAAAGATAATGGTTTGCTTTTTTGCCAATTCATTTAAAACTGTGTTCTTTTGGGGGAAACATTGCTCCAGCTGTGCTGCTTTCTGTCATTAACTCCATTATTTCCTTGCTAATGATCTTCTCAAAAGTA
The DNA here is from genome assembly GCA_016271365.2 of Neoceratodus forsteri. Classification (NCBI taxonomy): domain Eukaryota; kingdom Metazoa; phylum Chordata; order Ceratodontiformes; family Ceratodontidae; genus Neoceratodus; species Neoceratodus forsteri. Next base: position 949,491,128 of record CM057453.1, on the reverse strand, counting down.
TTCATGGCAGTACATGTGCTTTGGGGACCAAACATGGATTCCTGCTTAAAACATTTTTTGTTATTGAGTTTTGATGCACTGGCAATAGTGTTGATGTCAAGCTAGTATCACAAATTACATTTTCTCCCTCAGGAATTAAAGTATTTGCACTATTAGAGATATCAATCATTCTTTGTTATGTACTTTCTGCACATTGGCTGTTATATTAAAGTCAAACAAATGCTGTAATGCATTTTAAGAGCAGCCAACTTCTTTGGGAAAACTTTGGAAAACAAAATATTAAGACAAAAGTCAGTTTGCATTTCATATACAGTATCTTCTACAGATTTCTCATCTCCATTATTTAATACTGAAACATTCCCAGAAAAACAAGTCTTTATCCCTTAGAGCTCATCTACTTCTGTAGTGTATTTTCTACTTGAAACTACAATGATCTGTTGTGAAATCTCAGTAAGTTGCCGTGGGAATAACAGTGATGTCACACAAAGAGTATTATGACATCAGGTTGGGAAGAAACTATAGTTACTGATGAACCCTCAAGGAACAACTGTCTAATTGTCATGCATATGACCTCAGTATTAAATAACGGGGATAAGAAATACAGAGCTAATGAGAAATATAAGCTGCTTTGTTCCCAAATATTATGCTTTTCAAAGTTCTTCTCGAGGTGTTGGTAGCTCTTTAAATTTTCCATATCTTCTTCAGCCCACTCCACAGTTTCAGAACCAGAATCATACTGCATCATTTCATTATGCTCAGCTGTACTGAGTTCAGCTAGTTTCATATCAGTGTACCAATATTATCTTGTTTGTCAGAAAAGTGATATTTTAAAGCAGCAGTGCAATGGAAAATGTTTTTCCAAAAAAGCTAGTTTTCACTTCAATTAAGAAAAATATCATATGTGAAAAAGTAACCTCCCAGGCTGTGCACCATAAATATTTATTTTTTATTTTTTATGGAGCTACAATGCTAATTTTATGCAAAATGTGGTGGCTATCTTTTTTATTGAAAAAAAAATCTCAATTAAAATATTTATAAAATACTCAAATGTTGATGGAATTAGGAAATTGTACTGCCAAATAAAACTGGAAGTTGCCTGGAATCTTTCTTAGTAAAAAATTGGCAGGGCAACATTTTTTCCCCAATTGTATTGCACTGCTGTTTTAAATTTAATTTCTTTGCCATATAACAATTTCTAGCCATGACTGGAATTCAGTTGGTTTTGCAGAGGGTACAAAAGAAGTCATTTTTTTCAAGATAGTTTCTTATTCTAGTGTCAAGACTGCATCAGAAAGATCTAGTATCTCCTTTCCCTCGATCTCTTCACTCTGATTGACCTCCTTGGCAAGACTTGACCTCCTTCTTCTGCCCCTCATGCCTCTTCTGCTTTGTCTCTTTTTTGCTGTTTTTTTCTGTATTTTTATTTCTTCTTTGCTTGGACACTTGTTCCTTTCCCTAAAAAAGTGACCCCTCAGTTGTTCCTTGTATCACTCCCCTTTGCTAATTTCTTGGTTTCACTTGTGGTGTAATCCCTTACTTCTATAACCCACCCTTGGGAGAAGTTACCATTTTTCCCTCCTCGGGGCCTTTTCTGGGCATTACAAATTTTAATTTCTTTGAACTCCACCCATTTTTGGGGATTCCGAGGGCTGGAGGCCACACCAGGGGGATGACAGGCTATAAAATAGGTGCTTTAGTACTACTGGGAGTTTGGTTCCCAAGCTGGATAGTTGGTAGGTGGTCCACAGGAGTAGAGGCAATTGCCTGCTCCTGACCATGTGCTCCTGGGAAGATCTGGGCCTGGACAGTCCATCTGTTTAAATGTGTGCTGTTTCTAACCATTTTAAATTTGCAGCCCAGCTTCCTACCTGGAACCCTCTGGAAAGGAAGAACCAGCATCCAGCAAGCCATCAAACTGGTAAGAGCTGAACTGTATTTTATGGACTGCACTGGTTTCTGCTATTGTGACCCCCTCCAGGTTTACCATCTGGATACCTCTAAACAGTGGGATGGATGACTTACAAACATGGAGGCTCATTTGGGATGCCAATTTGTAGGTGCTGAGGCAGAAGATCTAAAATCGGGGGTGCTGGGTGCACGGTATGTGTCTCTATAAAAAGTAAAAGGTATCAAATCATCTATTTTTGTGGGTCTGTAAAGAGTTTTAATGGTTTCTGGACTGTCAAAATGGACAAAATGGCAAACTAGTGAATTACACAGCTTTTTGATGCCTGGAGGCGCCCTGCTGTCTAGAAGTTCAGCTTGCAGCATGACCAGGACATGTGACTGTTATGCTAATGGCCCTGGTGGTAGAGCTAATTGGACAATGCCTGGTAGCCTGTCACATTTGGTGTATGTGGAGCTGTGAGAGAGGAGGGTTTGTGCAGAAGGCAACTGTTTGGGAGCTGTTGTGTTTTGGCGTGACCTGCAGTAGTGCAAAGAAAAAAAGTTGGGAGTTTCCAGTTTCCAGCAGGACACATGATATGGCAACTGCATATGAAGCCCCTGAAGTCACGATCACAGTGGCAATATTGAAATGGTTATGGAGCATAGTTGAATGTTCCACAAGGACAAAATGCATTTTCTGCCAGATGGAAGGCCTGGGGGTAACTCTTCAGCTTGGCTGTATATCTTGCCAACAGAAGCACCCCAGTGTCTATATCTCTCTGTATTTGTCCTGGTTGAGTGGACTCAGGGTCCATCACTTCTATGGATTCTGCCCTTGATAAATGGCATGAGTTGATGGCTGCTTCAGCCTCCATTTTCACTTCTGGAGTCCCTCCATCATCAGCAGTAAAGCCAACGAATGACATCTAGAGACCTGCTTCAGAGGTGAAGCCAATAACTGCAGAGCCTTCAAAGGAAATAGAAAGACCCATTTCTGCTGCAAAGCCTGCAACAGTGATACCTGCCAGTGAAGAGGAGAGACCTAGAGGGGAGGCTTTGGGAAAAGCTGCAGCACCAGTACAGAATGTCCCTTCTCCCAGCCTTGGATGTGGTCATGGGCGAGGTACCCAGATGAGACCGCTGACCCCTAAGAACTTGGAAAGGCTATCCTGACCAGGACCCATTGAGCCTGCTAGTACAACATCTGCACCAGAGAAGAAGAGGGTGGAGAATCAGGATGTGCCATCTACTCTCCTGTCCACCCCAGAAAGGCCTAAGGAGATGGCGAGTTGTGTAGTGCTATTTGAGGGGTGCAGTCATATCAGTGATGGAGATTTGGAGAGAGACATCCCCATTGAGCATGAGACACTCTATTTTATGCCATGGAAGGACAGGCCTAGCTTAGCTGACAAATGTTGATGTCACGGGAGGGTATCAGAATGCAACAAATGGTGACCTCAATGTAAGGAGGTACAGATAAGGTGTATGGTTGCCAGATGGACAGGCCCCTCAGCCCAAGGTAAGAAAGCTGCCAGAGTGGAGTCAGGTGGAATTAATCATCTGGAAGAAAATCCACAATGACTACCCACAGTATCTGTACCACTATATCCCAGAGAGACTCTGGAACATTATTGAAGAGAACCGCCAAGATTGGGTCTATTGGAGCACCTTAGATATGTTTTATAAAAAGCACTGTCTAGGCCCAGATAGCACAAGTTATGATCTTCAATGGATTCAGAACATTGTGAAGTCAAAGTGTGCTAACCATGCCTGAGAAGGCTTAACCCTGTTCAAGCCCTATGTCTTGATCCAGGACCTGATGGAAGAAGGATTAAGATCTATGTGCATGGCATTGTCTCCTTTGGTCAAGCTACAACAAAGCTTCCTCCTTCCTACTATTTTACTCAGAGCTGAAGATTCCAGTGACCAGTAAAGATCTATCTTCCACCTGAAGATGCCAGCTTGGAGACTGGCTGGGACTGATATTGTGACTGCAATGCATCTGGGTGACAGCAGCCCTTTTTGCTATTTACCTTAGTTTGCATTGTCTATGTTTATTTCATAGCTACTTTTGTTTATTGTACTGTTTAGATGTACAGTCTGAACTAAGCACCTCAGTGCTTTTTTGCCATTGTTGGGATGGCCATTAAATACATGAACTGGGACTCAAGTAAAGACTGTTCAAGTTCATCAGTCCAGGACTTTGCAACCAGGTGCTGTTTATACAGTTTAAAATGTTTAAAGTCATGCTGTCCAAATATTTAAATATTTAGGATGAGCTGCCCTATGCAGCCACTAGCTTAGTATTGTACATGTATTTGTTAAAATGTTGAATGCTTTTGAGATGGTTCTGGTTATCTAAGGGGGAACGTGGGAAGAAGGTATAGCACTGTTTGGCAGCAATTCAGCAGTTTGTGGCAGCATGCGTTTCTACTGCATGAGATTAGGTTTAGGTAGAAGTATGCCTGGGATGCTGCCATCTTGGTGCCAGGTAATCCGCCTTGCTTTCCTTCATCAGTAGACTGTAAGGGGGATAGGTGTTGGATGCCCTGGTTTAGGTCCCATAAGTGTTTTGGGAGGCAGGTGCCCCTAGTTTTAGGTTTCAGCATTTGACCAGTGAAGTTTGGAACCCACCGTTTCATCAGTGTCCCAGTGGGCCAGAGTCTGGTGGTTGGCTCTGTGGAGGAGTGCGCTTACCCCATGGAAGTATGGGGCTTGGTAGCTGAGGTAGGTGCTCACCAGGTCATTAAGCATGTAAGAGGAAGGAAGGTGTAACCCACACTTGGGAGGGGTTACCTCCTTTGGACCATTTTTGAACATTATTAATTTTAATATTTTTGACCTCTGCCCTTCGGTGGGGACTCCTCAGGCTGGAGGTGAAACCTGGGGGATGGCTGGCTATAAAATGTGCCCTTTGTTGTGATTAGCGGGTTAGTTCCCCTGCAGAGTAGGGATAGTCTGCAGGAGCAGGGGTGATTGCCTGCTCCTGCCCATGTGGTCCTGGAAAGATCTGGGCCTGAGTACATGCTAGTGGTATAGTAGTGGCTGGTGGGATTTGAACCTGTAGCCCATTAGTGCCATCTGTCTGGAGAAAATGAGCCAGTCCACCTGTATTGGGGAACTGTTGGAGAACAGATACCTGGGTCAGAGCCATGGTATCAGGGGGATTTCGATACACTATCTCTGATCCATAACCACTGTTTTGTGCCCTAGAGACCAGTCATAGGGAGCAGGAGCAGTAAGGATGGTGAACCTGTGGAACTTTCAAGTGAGGACATCCACACTGTTGGTTGCAGGGGGAGTCTCCAATAGAGACCGAGCAGTGGAGGGAAGGTCAGTCAGAGCCCCTACAAGCATGAGTTTCTCTGTTTTCCCTCTCGAGCCTGGGAGAGATAGATGAAATGCAAGCTGTGCAGAGGGAGTGGGAGAAGTTGATGCTGCTATAATGGAAGTCAAGGTGTCATATACTGCTGCTGCCTAACTCAAAAATGGTGCCTCCCAGCCCAGTGGATTAAATGAGAAGGGGTGGAGGGTCTTCACAACCATGCAGAACCACCAATTAATTGCCTTAACTCCGCTGTGGGTTAATGAACCCGGAGATTAATTTTGTATACATGTTTGGACTGACTAGCATTTTCATTATGAAAGGGATTCCCTCTTCATGCAGATTTGTGTGGACATTCTGTTTGTTTAAATGTGTGCTGCTTCTAACCCTTTTAAATCAGCAGCCCAGCTCCCCACCTGGCACCCTCTGGCAAGGAGGAACCAGCATCCAACAAGCCATCAAAAGCTGAACTGTATTTTGTGGACTGTACTGGTTTTTGCTGTTGGAACTCTCCTCCCAGTTTAATATCTGGATACCCCTAGACAGTGGGACAGGGGCTTACATTTCCGTTCTGCTTTAGCTTCTAACAGAATTTCTGTCTCCTGTTAGACTAATTCCTACACCTGGGTCTGCCTTGGCATTGGGAACGAGTTGCTTATTTCCAAGTTAATACATTGCCATTTGTACAGTGTCCCTCATCACAAGTTAATTTTTCCTTTTTCTTTTCATTTAGTTCCTTCTCATGCTCTTGATTTAAGTTTTTTTTTGTCAAACTCTTGACATATTGGGTTGTCAACAAAGGTTTCTATCACCATTTTTGCCTCTTTGATCTCTTCAGATAAAGTAATATATTGTATGATGTCCTTTTTTAATATTAGTTCTACAAATTGTAGTGAGAAAAAAATAATGTGATCTACTGGGTAGACCCTGGAGCTGCCGTCGGCAGTCAGAATCATAGGTTGCAATTGAATGCAGTTGCAATTAGTTGCAATTGCATTGAATTACAGCCATAATTTAGTGCAGTTGTATTTGACTAAAATCGATGATTCCGTCATGGCTTCTGGGCTGGCTGGCTTGCCTGAATCCAATCTTGCTGCCTGAGTTGACAATGAGACAGTCAAACTCGACGTCTCTTTTTTTTTTTATTTGTGCCATGGGGGTGGATGTTCTATGCCCAGCTTCCAAGTTTAGCCAATTAATGTACACCTGACTCCTGGGTGCCAACCTTCTGCCAATGAGTAAAGAGAGCAGGAGAAGCCAGGAGTTGTGTGTGCACCAACTGTCTGGGACTTCACTGCGTAAGATGGTGAGATGCAAGACGCAAGAGTGAGTTGGGTGTTGGGTTGCAGCGCAAGTTGAGGGAGCGAGGTGTTTCAGAATCGGGGAGATGGAGATTGGTTGTTTGTGGTGTCGGAATTAAGTTTCTCTTTTCGTTCTTCTCCAGTCCACAATGTAGGAGATACTAGAAGGAGGACGGACTGAGGACAAGTGCAGCAGGTCTGGGAGGAGAGGTGGGTCAGGGGGGGACTGTTGTCTGGCCGGGAGCGGCAGGAGCAAGGCAATTACCCACACCCCACCAGTCAGATCAGATGCCTCCACCTCCTCAAGTGAGTGAGAGTCTGGGGGGAGAGACAGTGAGCCGAGGAGACAGATAGTGAGGTCTAAAGGGACCAGATACACTCCTCAGTGACCCACACATGAGACCAGACCGGAAGAGGAGCGAGGAGAAGAGTAAGGGGAGTGAGACTCGTACTAATCTCTGAGACAGACTAGTGAGAAGGGCCATGGGTTTTGAGGAGAGGGGAGACTGTGGAGGAAGGGTAGTGGTCTGGAGTCTGGACAAAATCGTTACATGTTCGTGGAGTGCCTGGAGCAGCGATCGGGATTCACTGGGTCATCTCGCCTTATCATCACTCGGACGGTGGTTAGTCAGCTCAATGGCCTTGCCTTGTTAGGAGGTCTGATCAGTGAAGTCAGGTGTTATCTTGATGCATGTACGTAGGGCTGCCACAAATTTGAAGGATGAGGGAGGGAGTCTCTGTCATCAATGATTGGGCTGACATGAGAGAAGGAGAGAGAGAGAGAGAGAGAGAGAGAGAGAGACAGAAAGCGCTCCAGCCTTTCGAGTAGTAGTGGAGTCCACGACTGGTAAGTTAGTGAGGGAATTGAAAATAAAAACTGTTGAAGTTCTTTTTTAATTTCTAAGAGACTGACAGTGAGTTGGAGCCACTTGTCTTTTCATATTATCTGAGCACATCCTTAAATAAATATTTTTCTCAGATTTTGCCCTTTTGAACATGCAGAAGATAGCTGGCATTGATCATCTGCAGCAGACTGCAGGGCAGGCTGACATGTGTTACTCATCTCATCCGATTCTACACCTGTCCTGTGCTAATTATTAACTAATATCAAATAAATCTGTATATGAGACATATGATATTGTTTCGAAGTTCTGAACAGTATGTCCTTGTCTGAACTGTTACTGCTATGATTGATTGAGCAAGCTATGTTAGTTTTGCACTTTGTAGTTTGGAACTACTAAGTGCAAAACTAACATAGCTCACTCAATCATTGCAGCAACAGTTCAGGACATATTGTTCGGAAGACTGTCATGCCTCATATACAGATTTATTTGATATTACTTATTAATTAAGCTTTCTGGAACTGTTAGTGTGTGAGAAATAAATATGGAGCTTATTAAGTCATTTTAAAATTAAAACCAATATTAACTGAGTTTTCTTCTTTGCTGACCTGTATTTTGTTTGGGATGCTCTGTCTCAAAACATTTTTTTCTGAAGCATTATTATACACACTTGAGGCTGCCAGGCAGTGAGGATTTCTGTCAGGCACAGGCAGCAAAACAAGCAGCACCATTAACTAAAACAATACCATTGTTTGGCACTGTTGGCAGTGAAGGGTTTTATATTTTTAAAATTCAGCTGTTGTGGTGTTTTTGTTTTGTGGTGGCCAGCTGAACTGGCTGAGGGTGGGTAAGGGCTAAGCCTGCCTCGTATCATGCCTCTGGCTTGTCTTAGCTGGCTGGACAGTGAGTGAGTGGTGCTGGGGTGTACAAATTAAAGTAAACAAGTGAGATTATGTTTATTTTTTCATCATTCACAGAGTGCTTCAAGCCAGGGTGGGGGTGTGTACTAACTGCAGCATCCCACACCAGTATCACTGTCACTCACTGTACTAATGTTGTGCGCTCGCTGCTGTTCATGTGGCTTGCTTCAGGGGTGGTGGGGTGTAGCTAGCATGATCCAACCCACAGAATGGTCTAAGGTAGCATGCTGTTTATGTTGATTAAATTTGAAGATGTACTGGTGTAGTACTACTGCAGTAACAAACATCAGGGCCGAAGGCTGTTTATGTGCTTGAAGCTTAAGGGGTGTACTGCAATACTGCAACATCCCACACTGGAAGGATAAAAGGCTGGCTGATTACGTGGCTTTTTGCTTTGGGAGTGTACACCATCACGGACCCGCACCTTAACACTGTTGATGTGATTGTGACTTTGCAGGTGTACTGCTACTGCTGCAATCCACACCATGGTCTAAGCCTGTTTACATGCCTTCAGTGGTGTACAGCAAGTGCAGCAATGCATTATTCCAGCAGGATAAAAGCCTGGTTATGTGGCTCTGGAGGTGTACTGCTGCATCCCACATGGTATACAAGGCTATTTTGCCTTTTATGTGGCTTTGGGCTGTACATCATCAGCATCCCACACCAGGGTCTAAGGCTGTTTGTGGCTTCAGAGGTATACTGAAGCATAGCCCACACCACAAGGCTTTAAGGTTGTATGTGGCTTAGGAGGGTGTACAGCAGCATACTCTGATACCAGGGTCTAAGGCAGCTGTTTATGTGACTTTGGGGCCGGCTGTGTGTGAGGGGAACAAGAGAAGCAGTCTTGCATTCCTAGCAAGGTATATAAGGCAAGCAAGCAAAGCCAAACCAAAACCATGAGAATAAAAAAATAAGTGAAGTGTTTAATAGCAACTTATATTGTTAGCATTGAAAACATTTGAGGCACCCCAGCTTTTCCATCCTACAACAAGAAATGTGCTATCCCTTCCCTTCTGAGTATCTTTTAATTTACATTACTGTTGACCTTAACTTGGCATCGGCAGCTAGTTAATTCATGCACTACAGTGAATGATTTAATTTATTCTGCTCCTGGGCTATGGGACTAGCATCTCTGGTGAACTTCTCGAGAGGTAATAAATAAAATTCAGCAATGGTGGAAGTTGAAAAAATTGGTTGGATTTTCTTTAGTTAGTTGAAGTCACAAATTTCAAACTAGTTGGGAAAATCAGTCATAATGTGTGATAACTCAGTCATAATTGTTTTTCCAACTGACTCTGGGGTCTACTACTGGGAATTGAACCCAGAGCCCCAGAACACCATCCTGCTGTTCTAACCACTAAGCTATAGGCACACATGGTTGAACCTGGGGTTCCAGACACACTTCCTTTCTCTAGTATTGTATATCCTCATGGAGACCATATTTAAGGAAAGGTTGGTAGAGTTTATAGAGTAGTATAGTTTCCAAGATGAGAGGCAGCATGGGTTTATGGGAGGGTGATCACGTCAAATGAATCTGATTGACTTCTTCGGCTGGATCAACTAAAGCAGCATACAGGGGCCAAGCAGTGGACATCCTTTATCTGAACTTCAGCAAGGCCTTTGACTCTGTGCCCCACAACAGGTTAATCAGAAAGTTGGCAAATCTCAGGCTTAGGAAGAAGATAATCAGATGGGTATACAACTGGCTGAGGAACAAGACCTAGAGGGTGGAGGTGGAGAGATGTAATCTAGCAGCGGGTAGGTCACAACTGGGGTCCCACAGAGCTCAATACTGGGATTGGTGTTGTTCAGTGTCTTCATCAATGACACTGGGGTTGACATTAAGGGTAAAATGTGCCTCTTTGCAGATGACACCAATCTCTGTGGGAGGGTAGGCACACCTGAGGGGATACGGGACCTACAGGATGATCTGAGAAACATGAGAAGAGGTCTGAGTTCTGGAAGCTTAACTTCAATGCCAAGAAATGCAGTTATTCATACTGCAGTCAAGAATCCCAGGATGGAGTATTACCAGGGTAGGGGTCCTGATTTCTGCAATGGAGGAGGAGTAGGATCTGGTAGTGATGATCACTAGTGACAAGAAACACTCCACACAGTGCAAGAAAGCAGCAGCAAGGGCAAATAAGGTGGTGAGATGCATAGCTGGGGGATCAGCAGTAGGTGAGAGGAGGTTTTACTGCCCTCGTACAGGTCAATTGTGAGGCTGTATCTAGAGTATGGCATATGATACTTATGCCCACATCTTAAAAAGGACTATAGACTGCTAGAGATGTTTCAGATGAGGGCAACAATGATGATTGCTGGTCAGCATGGTAAAGCACATGAAGAGAGGTTGAGGGCACTAAACATGTACACCATGAAGGACAGGAGGAAGAAAGGGGACATGACTTGAGACCTTCAAGTACTTAAAAGGAACATATAGGGTGACTATGGAGGGTCTCGTTAGGCTAATTTGCAGCCATAACATGATGGGACACAGTCGTAACCTGGAGGGGAGAGATTGAGGAGAGAGGTTAGGAAGCACATCGTCACTGAGAGAGTGGTGGCCACTTAGAATGCACTACTGGGAGAGGTGTTCTCATTGAAGACAGTGAGCAGCTTAACAAGAGGCTGGGATAGACATAAGGGGAAGGTAAGGGTCATGGCTGGGACAGAAGGAAGGGATGGGAGGAGTGGTAAGGTGGGGAAGGGTCAGTAGCTCAGACTGTGGTCCCTGCAATATGAGCAGCAGACTAAAAATGAACAAAGCTGGGCCCACAGCAAAGCTGAGAATAATAAAGGGATTTATTCAATTACAAGTGCCTGGCAGACACACATTTGGTTAACGCACCAGCATATTGACAGAGTCATATGGGTATTCCTCAGGAGTGGAGTTAACCATCCAATGCACCATTTAAATATACCCCATAATTAATTACAGTGTGTATTCAATCATTCAATTAAACAAACAGTGCAAAGGGTAGGCAAAAATGTGCTCATAAAATCATAAGAATTGTAAAAAATGTTTTTTTTTATTTTTAGCTATTTAGTATATGGTATCTACTAGTATAATAAATGCATCATTCTACTATAAAATATTATTTTCCTCATATTGTAGAACACCATAATTTAACCAAATGCATAAATGCCATGTTGTACCCATCATTTTATTAACTGACATTTTTTCATTTTTTATTGTACCCATCATTTTATTAATTGAAAATTTTTCATTTTTTTATTTCAACACTCTCGCTCTATATTTCTTTTATATTGCTTTTTTAAGATTAAGGTGCTGGATTTTTTTTTATTGTTTTATTGTTCATAATATTTTACTCTTGTTCTTAATACAAGAAATAAATTTATTGCCTTTTGTTATGTAAAGACAAACCAGACATGGAAGATCAATCCTATGTGCAAAAGGTCAACTATAAGTCAGGTCTGACATGAATCTGAGCATTTAGGCCAAGCAGTATCAAACCTCCCAGGTTCACTATCCATTGAGTTTAGCATTTGTTTAATAAATTTACCCTGTCACCACCAGGGAGGGAGGAATGTGGAGAATGGCTCAAAATTTCAGACCCCTTGGGTTACTACCATGTATATAAAAAAAAAATGCTCTCCAAGTGCATTTTCAAATTTAGTATTGAATATTGCCCTAACATATTCTTGGACACGATTTTTTAGGGGACAAATGGTTCTGCCAAAGTAGAGCTCTTTGCAGTCACAGCAGGCTACAAAAACATTAAATGCACTGCAACAGTCCAAGTATTGATTTAACTTGAAGAGCTGACCCATTCTCAGAGGTATAACATTTTCTACTGTAGCAGCATTTTTATTTATTTATTTCAATCTAGGATTACAATACCTTTGAGCCGAGGCTCTTTTACAAAGGTTCCACGTCAGCGTGTGCAACAGTCATCATTTTTAGTTACAAACATAACGTCACTGACTTACAGACATGAAATAACCAGTACAAAGACTTGAGCTATGAGCAAGACAAGGGAAGGGGGAGGTCGATGGGGGTAGAAGTGAGGGTAGGAGATCAAGGGGTGGCAGGAGGTGCAGGGGGCAAGGGGGAGTACGGGAGGTGGGTGGGGCAGGGGCAGGAGTGGAGATATGGGGAGGTGGGTGAGGGTGGTAGACAGTGCAGCCAGGGGGCCTTGTCAAGGGAATATGCCAGGTAAGGTGTTAGGGGTGCAAAGACTGATTGTAAGTGCTGAGTGCTGGGGCATGTGCAGCTGGAACAGTGGAAATGTTAAGATGGGCAATCACAGGTTACAAGCAGTGAGAGGCACAGCTTGGAATTGAAAAGGCCGAGTGTTGGAGTGGTCACTATGTCGCTGCCAAGAGAGTTGAGCCAGTTGGATGCCCGATAGGCAAATGATCTTTGTCCTTGGGTCATGTGATATCGTGGGATATGTAGTAGATGGAAATTGGATCTCCTTGTAGAGACATTCCTATGTCTAGGCTTAAGGAGGGCACAGACACCAAGTGGGGCAAGTCTCATTATGATTTTCTTGACCGTGATGCAGGTTTGGTATTTTATGCGTTTGTCCAGTTGAAGCCATCCAGATTGGGAATAAAGGTCACAAGTGTGGTCAGACGATGTGAGCCAGTGATGAGATGACAGGCCTTATTCAGGGAGGTCGCGATATGTTTGAGAGCAGTGGTAGTTGCAGACCCATATATGATAAGACCATAGTCTATGATGCTGACAATGGAGCTTTGGACGGCCACTGACAGTGCTTCTGGGGTTAGAGTGTTTCCTGTGCTGGAATAATATGCTTAACACTCTCATTGGAACTTTGCCACATTGCTAATATGGACAGCGTATGAAGGTGGGGATAAAGGGTGATGCCAAGGTACTTGAACGATTGTGTTTGCTCTAGGATGGCTCCTTGTTCGGTTGCAATGGAGAGGTGGAGTTGTTTGTTTTGTTGTGGGGCTGAAAAGACCACAGATTTGTTTTTTCTGATTGAGAAGCAGTTTATGATTTAGGAACCAGGATTCGATGGAGGAGAAGGCCCGCTGAAGTTTATTTTGTAATTGGTTTGGATCAGGGTCTGAGGTGAGGATCACAGCATCATCGGTAGAAATTATTTGTTCTGGGCAGCTATCCAGTAGTGAGTTTAAGAATAGGCTGAAGAGAAGAGTCCCAGAATGGAGCCCTGGGGACTCGAGTGGACCGGTCTAGGGTCCGAGTGTATCAGCGATTCTTACTGTTTGGGACCGTTCTTCAAGGTAGCTCTTAAACCAGCCAATGGTGTTGGTTGACAGCCAGTGTTCTGAAGCTGGACAAGTAGGGCCGGTGATTAGCGGTGTCGAAGGCTTTAGATTAAGTCAATGTAGACTGAGCCTAGTAGTTCACCGGAATCAAGTGCATTGTGGATTGTGCTGGTGAATTCAAGTAGGGCTGTGGAGGTGCTGTGACCTTTTCGGAACCCGTGTTGTTGCTTGCACAGGATGTTGTACATATCCAGATATTCTATGAGCTGATCCAAGACGATGCGTTCTAGTGCCTTGGAGAGTGGGGGTAGTAGGGAGATAGGTCTGTAGTTATCGTGGGCAGTTTTGTCACCACTTTTATGGACTGGGGTGACAATGGCAGATTTCCATCTGTCCGGGAACTGGCTAAGGCTGAGGGAGATGTTGAAAATTCTGGTCAGAGGACTAAGTACTTCATCAAGTGTGAGAGACAGGATTTTGAGATTGAGGGAGTCATTACTGAATTTTGATTTACCAAGGGCTATGGTAACATATTTGTGTACTTGGTGAGCCTTGACTGCTTTGAAGTAGAAGCAGGGGGAGCTGGTGGGAGTAGTATTCATTCCAGACAGTGGGGGCTACACCATCTTTGAAGTAGTCCTGAGGTAGGACAGTGCTGAGGTCGGTAAAGGCTTTGTTAAAGGCATCTGCAATGGTTTTTGGGTTGAGGGTTGTGGTTCCGTTGATGTTGAGTATTGATGGGGGGGGGTTTGGGTGGATTCCCAATGAGTTCCTTTATGTTCTTCCAGAATTCCTGACCATTGCCCCAGGAGTTTGTGAAGGCATGCTTATAGTAGGGGGACTTCATTTGCCAGATGGTTTTGGTGCAGTCATTGCGGGCACGTTTGTAGTTTTGGATGTCGTTTTGCTTTCCAGAGTTTCTGGCCAGCTCCCATAGGTGGTCTCTTGTTTTTAGCATCCTGAGGAGGTCACCTGTGAGGCAAGGATTACTCAGTGATTTGACTTTGCATTTCTTAATAGGAGCATACGTGTCACAGGCCACAGTGAAGATGTTTATGAAGTGGTCAAGGGCAGTGTTTACATTGGTTGCATTGAAGATAGGGGACCAGTCTTGGTGGAGGAGGTGGGATTTGAGTCAAGGAAGGTGATCACTGGGTAGAACTCTGCTGGTGTTTGTTTTTGGTGGTTGTTTGATGAATTTATTTGACCAGGTGCAGCTAACAGGGGAGTGATCGCTGAGAGAGTCAGGGAGGACATCAGTGTTAGGTATCCGCGATGGGTGACTGTAAGGATCCAGTCCAAGAGTGTGCTGGTGCCGGTCCTGTTATTTTTCCTGGTTGGTGAGTCAACCATTTGTGTGAGGTTCACCGTAGCAATGATATCCCTGTGTGCACCAGCATCAGCCACAGGCCAGTTGATGTTGAAGTCGCCTAGGAGGATGGATTCAGTGTCTGGTGGGAGTGACTTTACAAAGTCAAGCACAGCTGTTAGACCAGGTCCCTGTTGTTTGGGTGGGATGTAGATGGTGGCAACAGTGAAGGTTTTGTTTTGGGCACCGAGGAGGATTCTCACTGGCAGTATCTGAGCAGTTGTGGGTTGGATTGAGGTAATGATGTGGTGCCCTTGTATGGAGTCTTTTAGGTAGAGAGCACAGCCCCGGCCTCTTTTGGAGAGGTGATCCAGCCTAAAGACATTGTAGCCAGGAAGGCTGATTGCATGGTCCGGTACCGATGGCATGAGACAGGTTTCAAAAACTGCCAGGATGTCAGGGCAGTATTGGCTGGTGAAGGCCTGTAGGGTATCCATTTTAGGAAGGAGGCTGCAGATGTTGATTGATATGAATGAGAGGGCACCCAAAGGCTTGCTCAGATTAGTGGCTTTAGAGCAGAATGGGCCAGGGTTTGGGTGCACATTGCCTGACAGCATTAGGAGAAGGAGGAGGACTAGCCTCAAGGAGCTGTGGCATATTTCTTTAAGGGAATGTTTTCGCCTGCTGGCATCTCGGGAAGTTGCCAAGCATCGACGATAGTGGGTGAGGGTAAACATAGACGGGGGGACCAGAGTGGCGGGCTAGGACCAGTGTGGGTGTAGGACAGTTTCATGGTGGTAGGATGGACCATGGGCAAGGGGCAGTGACCAGTGTGCAGCGTACCTCTATGGAGGAAGGATGTAGGAATGTGGAAGCTGTGGGGGGAGGGAGGGAAAGCAGGCTTTTGGGGAGTGCATTAGGGGAGGAAGACAGGCAAGAAGAAATAGAATAGGGGGTAGAGAACAGTGGAGGTGCACGATTAAAGTATGATTCGGGGTTCAGAGAAATCTTACCCGGTTCGAGAGGATCTCGAGGGTGGGAAGGAAAGAAGGTATATAGCAAGTAAAGAAACTGTGTCTTTCAGAGGGTAGACTTTTTTTTTCTTTCTCCAAATGAAAGAACAAGAATCCCTCTAGTGGCAGGTCTGTATAACCTGCTAATGGAAAGAAAAAAAATAATAATTGCAAATGTTGCAACATCTGCATTTAAAGAATCCCTTTTGAGATGAGATTGCTTTTTTAATACTTCTAGGATTTTGATAATGACTTGATGTAAGCATAGCACTCAAATCTGGACGTCTCTGAAATGACACCATTGGCACATCACCCAAAGCTGAACTCACCATACTGTCAGCTTGAGTTATTGACCACTGGTCTCTAATTATGTTTTTTACTTCTGCAGATCTAAAGGTAAAATCTGTTATAAAAATCTAACTATTTTCTGGTGTACATCAGTTTGTTTTCCTTTTGGAGTTAATAATGTCTTCCTATCAAGTCCCCTAACTTTAATGAGAGCATCCCAAACTTTTTGTGCATTATACTCCCATTCCTTAAATTGTTCTGTAAGCAAAATTGCTTCCTTTTCAAAGTCACTGTCTACAGTGCAATTTCTGTGCAGTCTCAAAAATTGCCCAAATGGGATGATATGAACTAACAACCTAGGGTGACAGCTCTCAGCTCGTAACATTGTATTTCCTACTATGAGTTGTCTAAAGATATTGCTAACAACCTTATCATCTGCTATGTACAAATTAGCGTCCAAAAATTCCAGTTTTTTTGGATCCATTTTATAAGTACACTTACTATTCAAGTTAAACCTAAACTCCTTAAGTACAAAGCATGAGGTTTCAAAAGGCAGAAAGAGACTTGTTTGTCTGACAGTATGGCTAAAAGCAAAAACCAGGACTTGGAGGAGGAATCACTGATAACTGCTGAGTATGAGAGAGAAGAGGAAGAAGGCCTCTTCTGCATGGCGGGTCCTGTGGAAAGTGCAAGACGCTGACATCTTAAGGACAGAAGTATGCGCTGAAGGTATAATTAATAATGCCGTTGCTGATACAAATGCTGATCTGAGCAACTTTTTTTCAAAATTAGAAAAGCTCAGTATCCAAGAGGTCGATATTTGGTTTGGTTTGATAAGGCTAGAAAAATCTAAACAAAATGAAAGAGTACCGAGGGGACTCAGAGTATTCAAAGCACCTGCTTCAGGTGTTTTGGATGATGACCTCACAATATGCTGGGAGGACTCTTTAGCTGAACGCTCTAAGACTCCAGTTGACATTTTTATTGAACAAGACAATAGGAATCATACAAAAATTGAAACGGAAATAAAAATGACAAAAACTGAACTTGAAGCATACCACAATGACTCTGAGCTCAAAATGTTTGATGAACAACTAAAGAAAAAGGTCTGTAAAATTGAGCAACACGTAGAAAAGCACAAGAAAAGCAAGCTAGAAAGAGACAGACAGGATTACAAACCAGGCAATGTTTTTAATTGGAAATATATATCAAGATATAAATCTTGTGGCTACAGCAGATCACACAATCATGGCCAATTCAGAAGAGGTAGATCCCAAGGTGAACAAAATAAAAAGAAACAAGACCGAAGAGAACAAACCAATGAGGAAGGGGAAAACATATAGACACCAACACTGCAAGTTGCAACAATCAAACAAGTAAGAGGTGTGGTAAGACTCAGAGGGGCAAGAAAAATAGATGGACAAGGGAGAGAACTGCAGAGCTTGAAAAAAGCACAGAGCTGAATGAGGTACATCAAGTTATTAACAATTCTGAGACTGTTTTGACAGAGTCACAAAAGAATGCTTTATCTAAAGGTCTCTCATTTGTACCCACTACCAGTCTTGATCCCTTTAATTTGGAGGTTGACTTATTTAAGCTTGTTAGAAAGCTGGACCATCGGATTCACATTACCCCCCAATAATGGGGAACTCAAGGACTCTGAACTTACTATGAATTTGAATACGGATATCAAAGAAACTTTGGTCTTTAATACTGAAGAAAATGTGAACTTTGTGAATGACTTTTTTGACAATTAGGGATACGCTGTGGGGGTACACTAGACAGGACATTGATTTACTGTTGGACTGTGTCATTACAAATCAAGAAATATCTCATTCAGTTCAGAGAGCAAGCACAGTCTTAGAAACAAAAAGTAAATTTTGTGTAAGTGGCCCAAGAAACCAGTCAATTAAGATGTTTGAGATGCTGGTCAAGAATGATCTCTCTAAGATGTTGCAGTCTCCTGGACCATGCAGGTATAACAACCTCTCTGCATCAGAGAGGAATGCTATTAAAGAACTTAAAATAAAGGCAAAAATAACAATAAAACAATCAGATAAGGGAGGTTCAGTTGTGGTCCAGGACATGTGCAAATATGTGGCTGAAATATAAAAAGCACCTCTCAGATATTGACTGTTACAAATTGTTAATGTTCAACCCCACAGCACCATTCAAGAACATTTTATATTATCTTATTGATGATGATTACTTTAAGGGGTGGAGAGGCAGTGGTGGAATGTCATTCTTAAAATGTGATTTCCCAGTTTGCCCCACATTATATACTCTGCCCCAGGTCCATAAGAATTGTTATTACCCTCCTGAAAGACCCATTGTCTCTGGCATTGGGTATCTCAGTAAGGGTCTGTCTAAATTTGCAGATCATTTTCTAAAACAAATAGTAGGGAAGACAAAAGCTTATATCAGATATACTGCAGACCTATTAAATAAAACTGAGGGATTAAGCTGGTCAGACAGTTATTGCTCAGTAGTTATTGAACGTTCTTCTTTCTATACTAACATTCAACATTTTGATGGATTAAGAGCAAGTGAAGAATTGTTACTTGCTGCTGCAGATTTGAAAGGAGTCCCCAAGTCTTTCATTATGGTCTTATTAAGATTTATATTGAAGCACAATTTCTTTGTATTTGATGATAGATTTTACCATCAAATGCAGGGAACTGCGATGGGTGCCCATTGTGCGGCGTTTCAACAAAGCATTTTTTTGCACCCAGATCCCCCAAAGACCTAGAAGGCACTACACCTGAAACTGACTTGCCTCCTCCAGAAGGATTGTCTGCCACAGAATTTGATGACCTTTGCCACCTAGGAGATGGAGCAGAAGACTAAACTGTGGATGACATAGGTGAGGTGGTGTCAGTGATAAGACCAGAATCGGAAACAGCTGACACAGAGGACAATGACATCCAGGAAACTGAGGAAGAGGAGCAAACAAACAATGCAAGTCACTGGAGCCAATGTCTGTCATGCACTGCAAACCCTGAGGCAGGCTATGGAACAATAAGAGGACATTACCCCCACCTGGGCTTTTCTATATTCGGTGGAGGTCAGCTGCAAAAAATACTCCAAGAAGCTAAAAGTGCAGCTCAAGATTTTGGAGTTCCTAACTCCTGACCTGAAATTGCTGTGACAGAGCAGGGATGAGCAAACAGCTTAGGTATATCTGTCATACGATCCATACTGTGCTGTGCTCTACTTGTCTAAAGTACAGTATTAGTTATTATGTTATGTTTGCAGCATAAGTCGCCTCTGTGCCGTATTTTTTTTATTTACGTATGATTTACTTATTATTTGGCAGTATAGTACAATGCACTTCACTATTAAGGTTGCAAACTTCTGAGGTGATGTCACAGTATTAGTGGTAGCAGGGAACAGCAGCCTATGGGTTAATCAGTCATTGTATTTAATATACAAAATCCATTTTGACAAATGAGTCTGTTATAAGTGGTGCCGACTGTTTATATATTATATAATAAAGCTATCAGCTTGTAAATTTTGATTGCCATCTATTGACCAAACACCACACACAATTTTATTAAAAATTTATTTTGCATGTATTTACACCAGGGACTGTCATCGAGAAAGGTAAAGGAATATCTTTTACAGCAAAAGGATTAGAAGTTTGTTACATGAGTGCTATAAGAGAAATGTTTTATTGACTGTACTGCTGTATTTATTTGTTCTATTATAACACCCCTGATATAGAGAATAATGCATAGATGACTGTGAGTTATGAAGTTTTTTTATATACCCAAAGTTTATGGGGCAATCAAATACCAAGGGTGTGTAAAAAATCCTTTATGAAAGCACAGTTGACATTTTTTGTAATATAATTATTGGTGCAGGTAGTCTACACCAAAGAAACCAACTAAAGCTGAAGTTTAAAGCTGAATTATATATCTCTTTAATACAGCATGAAATGTATACTGAGCATTACCACAACTTACTTTATCTGTAACTGTGTTAAATTATTTTGTATATCAATTAATAATGTAATAAATACACCAATAAATATTGAAAAAAAAATTATCATCTGTTATTTTTTTTACTGCTTTTTGCTCCAGTTGTCTTGTACTCACAACTGTTGAGTTTAAGTCTCTGTAAAAGAACAGAACATCAAGAATAAAAAAGTGAGCAAAACGGTATGTGTTTTAACTTGTTTTTATATGTTAAAGTCCATGTTTCACTACCTGCTCTGTGAAGAGCTGAACTTTCATTGCTAGGTGATGTGTTGGTTGCCCTGTAGAAGGGCTGACTGTGGTAAAATAGGGGAATGCCTAAGGGAAGTACTAGCAAATGGGCAGGAAGGAGGGGTGAAAGAACAATGGGGAAAAATCAAAACTACCATGATAGAGGCAACAAGCCTTTGTGTGAAACAAATAAAGAAAACAAAACAAAGTAGAAAACCACTATGTTTTTTTAAAGAGGTGGCAAGGAAGGTTACCCTTATTGAGGCAGACTGCCATATTAAAAGTATGTTAGCATGTAGATGGCATTCTGACAGCAAAAATAGAGTTCCTTAGTAGTATTTTAGCAGTCAGTCAGATTAGCTTTCAGTTTAGCGGCCATTCTGAGCTGATTTTAATATTAAAAACTGCTAACCATGTTTACTGTTATTAACAGTCATTAGCATTCATAAGCAGTATACGCATTCCACAGAACAAAATTATAAGTCTTCAGTAAATTTCCTAGTTTCCTTGAGCCAGCTATAAAACATCTGCAGAAGCCCTCACCCTGAAAACCATGTTATGCTGAAGAGAAGTAGAAGAAAAGCCTAAAATGATGCCAATAGGCATACAGACCCATCGGGACAGTGCTGGTCTTTAAACATTCAACTGTACATAAGGGGTAGTATAGTACCGTACCCCTTAACATGTACAATTGCCTGCAAATTAAAATAGCTATGTTTAAATAGGGTTAGCACTACCCCTGATAGCTCTGTATTCCTATTAGATGACTATTAGCATCACTGCAGTCCCTTTCCTCCGGTTAAACCCGGAAAAATCTAATGTGTTGGTTGTGGACACAGGTTGTTGGGAGGCGGGTTTGTTGGCAGGATTATCTTTGGGTCTGTGGCTTGAGGGTGTTCAGCTAATTACCTCAGACCGGGTGCGGAACCTGGGCGTCATGTTTGATGACTGCCTGACCCTTAAATCTCAGGTGTCGGCAGTTGTCAAAACCTCTTTTTACCATCTGAGGAATATCACCCAGGTGAAGCACCTGGTTCCTTCCAATGATCTTCCAACATTGGTCCATGCCTTCATTACCTACCACCTTAACTGCTGCAACGCCCTCTACTTGGGGCTACCAGGGGTTGATATCCGCTGCCTGAGCAAGTGCAGAATATTGTAACCAGGATATTGACTGGTACTTCTAGGAACAGAGGTATAACATCTATGCTCTGTGGACTGTACTGGCTGCCAGTACAGTCATGGATCACCTTCAAGGTCAGTTTGTTGACCTATAAGGCCCTACACGACCAGGGACCCACTTACCTGCAAGACCTCCTTCACCCCTGCTGTCCCCTCTGCCAGCTCCAATCCACCATTGAGGGATTGCTAGAGATTCCCAGGGTCTGTTTAAAGACATCAGGGGCTAGGTAATTTAGTTTTATGGCCCTGACCCTGTGGAATTCTCTACCTCGTCGGATGCGAGATTGCCTGACAGTTCAAAGTTTTAAAGTGGCCTTGAAAACATACCTATTTAGCCTAGTGTATTCTGATTGTTAATGCCACTGCTGTATTTATGGGTTTTAACTTGCTGTATTTATGAGTTTTAACTTGCCGTACTTGCTAATTTATTGATTTGTCTTAATTAATTATGTACAACAAGTGCCTTGATCTCAGAAAGGCACTTTTTACAAATAAAGTTTGAATTAAACTGAATAATTTGCATCATCATAATGAAGTTTTCAGCAGTGGTGCTACAGTGAACGGTCAGTGCTTCAAAGAAAATATGAAGTATTACTGAAGACTTTGTAAGTTAATTTATTTAAAAACCCTTTGATGAATGCTGGCTGATTTAAAGGGACACTGTCAGCTTTGTGCCCAATTTTACAATGTGTGCACTGAATGTGTGCATTAAGCACTGTTACAGAAAGTGTTCATGGGAAGAGATTTTAAAATAACTCCAACATAACTCTCATTTTCTTTAAAAGTATATTATACTCGGTCCACTTGAAATACATGCAGCATGCATCCACGAGAAGGAATGGCACAGAGAAATGGGTAAACTCATTCACAAATTAGTTCAAAATTTGGTGTCAATAAATGGTCTGAGCTCCTACCATTCATGCCAGTGATTTGAGAGTATTCCCCTTGAAAAACAAGCTTGCTCTAAAACTTTTAATTTTCTTTATTAAAGTTAAAAATCATGTTTCTGGACATGCGCATTAGAGTTGACACTAATGTTCATGCCTAGAAGCATGGCTTCAACTTTTATCAACAAAATAAAACATTTTAGAGCACTCGTTTTTCAAGAGGAATACTTTCAAGTACTTTCAAATACTTTGAATGGCATGAGTGGTAGGAGCTCTGAGCTTTTATTACTATGTGATATCAAATTTTGAACTCGTTCATGAATGAGTTCACACCCAACTTGCTGCCATTCTCCCTGCTGCACGCTGCACGTATTTCAAGCAGAATGAGCATAATATAGTTTTAGAGAAAATGAAAAATATCTTGGGGTTATTTTAAAATATCTTCCCATTACCATTTTCTATAATAAGTGTTCCTATGCACACACTGTAAAATTGGGCTCAAAGTTGATAATGTCCCTTTAAGATGTGTCCCTGATCTTCATTTGCCCTGTCCCTGATTTGCCAGGCAGGAGGTTGACAGGTGTGAATGAAACAGTCTATCTGCACTGCATTCGGAGAAACAAATGTTTTTTTTCCCCATTTCATAGCCAAATAATTTTTATTAATGTTATTCTTGAGGTGAACCAGCATTTCTGAAACCAGCAGTTCATGTCAAAAACATAGTTCAATCGACCTGTGGTATCTCAAGAAGACTGTTATTCATAAAACAAAATGCTTGCTACAGCATAACACAATGTAAGGAAGCAAAATCAACAGGCTGATAGTACATTGTCAGGGACTCTTAAAAGCTGCTTTAAACTCAGTGTCCCAGTGTTCTTAGTGTCCCTCACCACTGTGATCATGCGCGATGGTGAGCACCAGGTTATATGGGCCAGTGGGGCATGAGCTCCAGCAATATTTTGTGAAGTGGGCCCATTCCCATGTAGTTTGCAACAAGTAATAGGCTTTTGTCCTTTTTTTTTTTTTTTTTATTTGGTTCTCTGACCTGGGCACGCACATGCTGTCTGTGACCCTCCCTCTCCCTGGTAAGTGAGCAATCCGTCCCAACCCTTACCCAGTGCCATTTTTTTTTTATATTGGTGCTGTCCATTTTTTCAGTAAAAGCCCTGTGCACAGCGCACATGTACCCAAAGAGAGGGGGGAATCTCTTGGGCAACACAAGCAAGCAGGAATTTGAAGTCAGCAGCTACAAAGAAGCCACAGAGAGGATGTACATTGAGGCTGGCATGAACTCTGGAACACAAGTGATACTGAAGAAGTTACCAGTCCAGGCCAGCAGTGCAGCATGAGTCCTGTGACTGAGGGACTGGGAGTTGACCCTGTGTGTAATTAGATGCATCATATGGGGCTGGGGTGAGGGTGACCATGGCCCCAGAGTCACTGTCATGAGTGGCTGGGTGGCTCAAGTGTCAGTCATTGTGCAGGCCAGGGCAGGCAGACACCAGGTGCTTAAGAGGTTGGAGGAGCTGGAGGAAGAGGATCAGTCCAGCAGTCGACCAGAGGAGAGCATTGCACCATGCCATAGGGTGGTAACAGTGATGGAACCCCCCCCCCCAAGCTGACTACAGCAGCAGAAGCCAGGTAAAGTGAGGAAGCCAAGACAGGTCCAAAGGCAGTTTCTTTTTTCATTTTCTTGGCTGGTGCTCTGGCCATGGGAGAGGGATCCAAACCAGGGCTGGCTAAGTTGACTGACTGTTCCTAGGCTAATCAGGCCACCAGGCCAGCACAGCAGCACTGCACAGGGGCACAAATAATTTAAATTGCACAGAAGTGGACCTGCCTTATGTGCCACATTCTGCCCCTGCCCTGGCCTGGCGGTGAGGACAAGGAGGTCAAAGTGTCAGTGATTACTGGGCTGGGGTCATCATGTTGAGTGGTTGTCCTTTGTCTGTGTGCTAGCCATGGAGGTAGGCTGGACTGCTTGTGCTTGGTGGCTGAGTGGGGATGGGGAAGGTAGCATTGTTGGAAGTTAAGACGTGGAGACTGGAGACTACCTAAATCCTCAGTGCCCCTACCTAAACTTATGGTACTCTGGCAACTGGCTGCCTATCTGCCTGAAGAAGCTACCTGAACTTGTCTGGTCCCATGCCCTTTCTGCTTAAACAAACTGCATTAACTTGTGTGGGGCCCCTTTTGCTTGAACTGACTAGTTGAATGTGTGCAGTGTCCTGTTACTCAAAACAGCTACCTGCTAACTCTGGTTCCCTTTACTTTGTCAAACTAAGCACATGAACTTGTGTGGTGCCTCTTCTTATTGCCCCCTCAGAACCAAACTGCCCACAACATGGGGCAAACTCTCCTACTGCAATGCGAGAAGGACCTCTTGCTTTCACTGGAGTAGGAAAGCGCACCCCATGCCAGGGGTAGTTTAGCTCCGAGAGGGCAAGATGAAGTGCTCTCGGTGTTGAACTGGCACAGTGGAATATCTGGATATTAATAGGAGCCACTAGTACTACCACCCAGTGAGAAAGATCTACTTGTTTTTTTGCCAAACAGTTGTTATTATGAGTATATCAGAATCTTTTGGAAAAAGATCTGAGTCAGAATCAGAACTGAGTTGCAGTCAACCATTTACAGCTTTAAATAATTGTTATTTTTACTGATTTAGTGGCCTGGCACTGAATGTGTCCCTTTCAAGAGGATGCTGTATAGGCCATTTGGTCTTTTCTACTGACATCTGCTACATTTTATTGTTCTGTGTAATGCTCCTTGTAGTAATAGGGTTGCCACTTCTCTGGTTTTGGACTGGATCATTTGGTTATTAAGGGTTTTTATCCAGTCACCATTTTAAGAGCTGCACTGGGCATAGCCCTGCAGACGTTTTGCTTTAGAAAATGACTCCCTGCATAAATTACTTTCCAAACAACATGATAGAGTGTTAAAAATAGAGTCCTCTGCTGAAGCCTCATTACTACGCTGCCTGTGTGTGTATGGGATCTGGAGAGCAATATTTTTCCTTTGGTTTGAGAAGTTAATTTCCCCTCCCACAAGACATCAAAGGAGGCAGGACTTTGTCTAGGGGCATGACCAGGACACCTGGATGAACAGGTTTGGGGGAGGAGGGCAAGAAGGTGCCACCCACTAGGGGCAGACAGGTGTTCCCGGGGGGGAGGGATAGGGAGGAGATACCTCCTCATTTCTCAGTTTCCTAGGTTGCAAGAACATCCTTGGAGAGAGAGAGCACATCAAGGGTTTTGTCAAAGAATATACCTTAAGGCAACAGCGGAAAGTAGATCTTGTAAATCCTGGAACATTCTGGTAAGTGCTGAGTTTCGATGCTCTGACATTTATAAAAATAAATGAATATGATCTGCATTCAAATTACAATATATTTTGTGATACACTTTACTCCCTCCCCTGGCACTGCAACATTTCAGACTGCAACACTAGGGCTGGAAGCATGGCATTATTGCATGGAGGTTATAGTAAGGAACTGTGAATGAGCTCTGTACATCCAGCAGACAGAGTTGAATTCTGCATTCAGGACTGCTATCAGTAGTACATGACCCTAGCAGGATAATCAGAAAATATAAGCTTTTCCCCAACCTCATTATGGCAACATGTTCACCTGGATATAAACACTGAATCAGAGGCAATCTGATTTTAGTACATGGACAATTAATAGCAGCAGAATAATAAAAAAGTGAAAATAATTTTTTTTTATCAATGATACCAACTGGACTTGTAATTCATATAATCTGAAATGGTAAATACTCACATATGTAGGGCCAGATATTCAAACCCTGCCTGAGGGCAAAGATAGCACTGCCCTGTGGACAAACTTAGCCCGGAGCAGAAAGCAAGCCATATTCAAAAGGAATAGCCCAGTGCAAAACCAGCTGAATATAGCAAGCAAAGGAAGCCAGGCAAACAGGTCCAGGAGTGCAGGGCAAACATTGCCCGGGAATATGACAGCACTGAATATATCAAATAAGACAGCAGTGAATATAGCACCCAGGCAGGCAGTCCTAACACCCAGTAGAACACAGAGCAGAGGTGAGACAGCCTGACCCTGGGACACGTGCAATGATACACAGCCCAGAACCAGGACCTAGGTGCAGATTGCAGTGCAGAACCCAGTACATGACACACAGGCATGTGAATGGCAAGCAACAACCAGGACCCATGTGTGAGAACCAAGGAGCAGCACATATGAACTGAAAAACCCAGCACCCAGGAATGACACAGGACACAGTAAGAATGGCAAAGCAGCGGTACACACAACAATGCAAAGGCTAAATGAATACAATACACAACAAACGAAACCATTCTATGAACAAGGAACACTGCCACAACAACTACTAGAAGAAGAAAGACTAAAGCAAAGAAGGCCAACTGTACAAACCCAACAGTAAGTAATGCAAACAACACCCTCCCCCAAACACAGAATACAACCTCTAAGATTACTAACATGCCAAGGACTACAACTAGAAAAAAATGACCACCAAAACAGTGACACGAATAGCATATTTACAGATATATACAAAATGTACAGGTTGGCAAAGGTAATGGGGGGGAAGGGGAGGTGGACACAAACAAGGGGAAACCAGACAGAGGACAGGGAGAAACACCAGTCCACCAAGGGGGATATAGGCAACAGGAGAGGGCGATGTTCAAGGCTGATTGTGGGATGGTTCAGGAAGACACACCTCCAGGATACCAACCACCCTCCTGGTCTCGGAAATGAGGATGGCCTGCTGCTCTATAATGGTCCATTGCTGCTGGACAAGGCACCTCAGGAGATACTCTGAGCCCTCCAACTCCTCCAGTCTGGTCACCCACAGAGACAATCAGAGTGGACCAGCAAGAGGAAGGGGGAGCTGGTGAGGATAGGAAACCAGCCAGGAAGCATACTGCAGTCACAGGTGGCTATACAGGGATGGACAGCATATCCCGACAGTTATTCCCATGTGGTGGTGAGGAACACAATGGTAGGCACACCTGGCAGGTGCCCACAGGGCAGGCCTGGTAGACACAAGCCCCATCCCAATATCCAATATACATGGCTACATCAGGCCCCGACAGCGCCATGGCACAGAGAACATCACCCACCCCAGCACTGCACACAGTGAGACAATGTAGACACACAGGTGGACCCCAGTAAGCCGGTGGGTGAGGGCCATGCAACAGCATGCACAAGGGTGACCACACTTCAGGACAGGCTGCCCATAGACAGAGAGCAATGTACCAGTAAGCAGAGCGCAACAACCCAAAGGGTGCCAGAGCAGCACAATGCAGGCACGGTGGCTGGCCAATGGCCAACCCATGCCACTACCAGACTGACCCACAGCAGAAGCAGGCCCACAGGGTGCAGACAGCAGCAGGGGTGGACCAACAGATGCCATTGAACATGGGCCATGTACTGCACTGTGCTCGGTGCCCAGCAGCCAGAACACACATGCGCCGAGTGAACAGCCGCACATGGCCAGCGGAGCATGTGGACAGCATGGCAATGCCAGCCGCCACAAGGCGTAGGGAGCTGGGTGGGTGGGATGGGCAGAACCAACTGCACTGCAGATGTCTGTATGGCAAAAGACAGGTCTGACATAGTGCCCTGTGTACCCTCATATGTGCCCCTCTGAACAAGCTGCCCCCTCACTGGCAGGTTGAAACTGACAACCTGGTCCAGCTGGTGCCACAAAGGTGCCAATGCCTCTTTGGGGAGGTCAGGGAGGGTGATCTCCCATGCCAGCAGGAAAGCATCGAGGAACAGGGTCAGGAGGTGTGAGGTGGCAAACTGCTATACCCCTAAGGTGTCCCCCATTGGTCGTTGGAATGTCCCTTTGGCTAGGAAGCACATCGCTGCTGTCACCTTCTCCTTGACAGTCATGGCATGGCTGTGTCTGGTGTTAGACTACAGCTGCTCATGCAGGAGTTCACATAGCTGCCTCAACATACCCCTGTTCATCCTGTACCGGCCAGTGATGTGTTCATCTAGCAGGGTCTCAAAGGAGACCCTGGGCCAGTACCACCTGTGTGCAGCATAATGTTTCCTTGGCCTGCGTTGCACCTCTTGTTGGCCCTGCTCCCTCTCCTCCTCCTCCACTGCTGCTGCCATCAGTTGCAGCAACACAGCATTTGGCACTGCTGCCATATTCACTTCCTGGTGTGGTCTCTCCCCCTCTGTGTTTTGCCCTGGGATAAGACCAGCCTTTTTTTTTTTTTAAATTTAAAGTTTATTACAGATTTTACACATATATGAGAGAAAGCCATTCAAAGTGAGTTTTTACAATAGTTGGTGAAACCTGTTACAGTGGGTCTGTCCCCCTCCTTCCCCTTCCCTCCCTCCCTTTCCCACCCCACAGTCTATATACTCCTAGTCATTTTATTAAATATGATATCAAGAAGCCAAAATTAGAGGGAATACAGGGTGAAACGTGGTCCCATATCTTTGGATACTCAGGCGTCCTGTTATACAGACTTGCTATTGTTTTTTTCTGTTCTGAGGTTAGATAATAACTCATTTAACCATTCAGTAAAGGAGATAGTTACATTATCTTTCCAACGCTTTAGGACTAGTTTTTTTTACAGACAATGAGATCATTGACATATAGTACTTACAATTCCGTACCTCTATTTGGGAGTAGTCCCCCAATAAACAAATTGCAGGCATAAAGTAGTCTGAAAGCCCCAACAGTAGATCTACTTTGGTTTGAATTGTGGCCCATAGATGGGCTACTTTGGGACACTCCCAAAAGATATGGAGGTTAACTTCATCTTGGGAGCAGTGGGAACAAAAATTAGAGGAGATTAAGCCCCATTTGGCTAATTTTTGGGGAGAATAATACAAATTGTGCAAAATGTGAAACTGCATAAGGCGTAATGTATCTTGTGTCACATAGCCGTGGCAATTACTCCAGAGGATGGGCCAATCAATGATATGCTGGGGGGAAAAAATGTGACTAGTACTCAGTGGGACTAAAGCAGTCCTTGAAACACCAATCATATAAAGCTGTGTATATTTTAAACATTGCTTTGGCCGAATTGGCCGAAGGGATCAGTTCCTTCTGAAAATAAGTTTTAGACAATGGTGGGGGATCCTTTCCCAGCACTTTGATAATGAGATGCCTCAGTTGGAAGATTTTGAAATAGCAGGGCATTGGAGCATTACATTTTTTTGTAGTTTCTTCAACTAAGATCCAAATATCATCCTCTTTCACAAAATGAGATAACTTTCCATCTCCCAGCTGGGGTAATCATTTAGACGTCAAGCTCTTATTATCAATTTTAAAAGCTGGATTATTCCAAATGGATTGAGAACGGTCCATGTGGTGCTTGTAGTGTAAATATGCACATAATTGGGAGTGAACTCTCATTGAAACTGCAGTCGGTGTTGATCTTAAGCTTGGTGGTAGGAAAGCTAAGTTTAAACTTAACAATGTAGAGGGATCTATGTTACAAGAGTGCATCATTGCCAATTCAATTTTAAGCCAGAGCAGAAGAGAAGAGAGGGGAGCTGATGAAAACCATCATAGGTATTTGGATGCATTGCTGGCCCAATAATAAAGGTTAAGGTGGGGCAGACATAGGCCTCCCTTAAGTTTCGGGGCAGCTAACATATGGTATGCTATTCTCGGTTGCTTTCTTGACCAAATAAATTTAGTGAGAAGTTTATGTAACTTATTGAACCAAGTTCCCAATAGGAATGGGTTGAGCAAATCGAGAGAATAAAATAAACATGGAAAAATATTCATTTTAATTAAATTAATCCTTCCCCATATCGACATAGGAAATGTCGCCCATCTATCTAAATCATAACTAATAGTTTGTATCAAAGAATCTAAGTTTTTCTTTATGCCAAGTGCTGGGTTTTTGGTAAGTTCGATACCAAGGTATCTGCAGGAATCTTGGGACCAGAACACATCCAGAGAATCAACAGTGCTCTTGAATACAATATAATTAAGGGAGAAGACAATTGGCTTTTCCACATTTAGTTTATAATTCAACAACTTACTATATTCTGTTATAATTCTAAGCATGGGAGGAATAGAAATTTCTGGTTGAGACAACTGTAACAGCAGGTCATCTGCATAAGCGGAAACCTTCACTTTAATGTCCTCTGTAAGGAGACCTTGTACTTCCTGCCATGCCATTAGTCTGCTAATAAGGGGTTCAAGATATATGTTAAATAATAAGGGGGAAAGGGGACATCCCTGTCTTGTGCCGGAATATAAAGGGAATGATTCTGAGATCAGTCTGTTCCCAGATATTCTGGCTGAGGGAAATCAGTATAGGGAGTGTATCCAGCTCTGAAATTCGGAAGGAAAACCATAAGCCTCTAAAGTTTGAAACAAAAAATTCCAGTTTACTCTGTCAAACGCCTTCTCCGCGTCCAGGGACACCAAGGCTGCTGGCACTGGAAGAACCCTAGACACCGAGAAGATATGTGAAAGTGTGAGAAGATGATCCACAGAGGATCTGCCTTTCATGAATCCTACTTGTTGAGAACCTATAAAATCTGGAAGCACTAAGCTAAGTCTGTCAGCTAATAACTTTGTTAAGATCTTGATATCCTGGTTAAGGAGAGAGATGGGTCTATAGTTTTTTACTAATTCTAAGTCTCTGTTTGGTTTGGGTAAAGGACAATGAGTGCTTCAAATAGGGTAGGATCCACTCTAGCTCCCGATAGTATATGTTGGTATAGTGGTAAAAGGAATTATGTAATCTGATCATTAAATTTCTTATAGAAGATGCCGGAAAATCTATCTGGTCCTGGAGTTTTATCAGTTGGGAGATTCTGTATTACTTCAGTAATTTCTAAAATTGATATAGGCCTAACTGGTGCTAGTTTGTGGGCTTCAGAAAGAGTGGGCAAATGGGAATTATTTAAGTAGGTGGATAATGTAGGGGTTGAAGGGGGGGTCAGCCATGGGTCTGTACAATTGTTTATAGTAAGTAGTAAATTATTTTAATATTTCTACTGGAGCAGTTTTCAAGAAGCCATCACTCTGAGCTTGAATAGGAGGAATAAATCAGGATGATTCCTGCTGTTTAATACACAGGCTAACAACTTTCCTGCTTTTTCTCCTTGATCTGTATAGGAGGCCTTGGTGCGAAGAACTGCAAACTCTGCCTTTTCCCTAAGTAAATCCAG
The DNA here is from genome assembly GCA_016271365.2 of Neoceratodus forsteri. Lineage (NCBI taxonomy): Eukaryota > Metazoa > Chordata > Ceratodontiformes > Ceratodontidae > Neoceratodus > Neoceratodus forsteri. Next base: position 949,459,586 of record CM057453.1, on the reverse strand, counting down.
ATACGAATTTCTTAATTTGGCTACATTTTGTTTAATGTCATCAGAAGAATGTGGGGTCAATTTCCTTTCTATATTCCGGATTTGGGACAATAGAGTTTTTAGCTTCGAATCTTGGGACTTTTTCCTCTTAGAGGCTAACCCTATTAGCATGCCTCTAAAGGTATTCTTTCAGTGCACACCAAATAATATCAGGAGTAGTAGTGGTATTGAAGTTAGTGGTAAAAAATAGGTTAATATATTCTTTAATATTGTCAGCAGTCTTTGGGTCTCTGAGCAATTGGTCATTTATTTTCCAATGCGCATTTCGTTTGGGCAAGGATGTGAGACAAATCCGGTATAATACAAGGGAATGGTCAGATGGGGGTCCCGGTTGGACTGAAGAGGACAATACCCCTGGGAGAAGTGACTGGGAAAGTAAGATATAGTCGATGCGGGATAATGAACCATGGACTGGTGAGGTAAACATGTATTCTCTGTCCTTAGGGTTCAGAACTCTTCAGACGTCACACAAACCCAACTGATCTATTAAATCCCCAAATGCACTTTGAGCCAGAGAAAGCCTTCTCTTGTTAAAGCCAGACCTGTCTATGGAGGAGTCAAAAACCAGATTCAAATCACCCCCTAAAATTATAGTAATTGATTAAAATGGCAAAATGATTCTGATGAGCTGCATAAAATATTTAGGATCATCTACATTTGGGCCATATACACTACCAAGCAGGAGTTCTGCAGTGTGTCTAGAGCCCCAAACTATAATAAACCTGCCATGTAGATCTTTAATAGTTTGTATGGCATTAAATGGGATATTCTTATTGATTAGAATCATGACACCACAACTATTTGTTGCACCTTGAGCTGCAAAGACCTGACCCAATTGTTGTTGTCTCATTTGTAGAACAAGAGTAGACATTACCTCTTGACTTCCATTGAAACCCATGGACTGTGTACTGAGCCTTCCTCCCCTTTCTCCCCGATTTCCCAACTCTGTCACTTATTTGAACTTAAACCTCCAAAAAACCCTTTACAATACACCCACCCAGCCCTTCCCACTCCTGACTGTTACATATATCGTTTTGCAGCACCCCATAATCTCGATCCTCACATCCAATCACCCTTAATTGCAGTATTAAACTTTTTAACTAAGTCATCCAATAAAAACTTCAAGAAATCACACTCCTATCCGTTAAATTACAGTAATAACCATTGCTGTATCTGTATTGAACCTAAGAAATTATGATTATTATGATAACTTGTGCTATACTACCACCTAGTGGATAATTGCAGGAACTACATCTTGCCCCATAACTAGTGGGTGAAGATGCAAAATACACCATGGAACTACCTGGTTACCTAGTCCTAAAAACTTTTGGAATCTTCTTTTACAGTAGAAGGCACTCTGTTTCTACATTAGAACTTCTTAACTCTTGAAATCATACTTTCATGTTACAACTCTGGTAAAGCCTTTTCCTGGCAGGCTTAAAATGAAAAATTATTACATGCACATGTTATATCCACAATTAAAGCCCTAAACAACCTATGCATGTGGTGAAAAAGTAATGCTAAAGCAAAGAGTTAATGCAGAAGTTTGATTCTTTACCAAAAATAATACAGTCATTCTTTTCTGAATGAATGAAGCCCATCAATGAATTGAAAGTAAAACCAGGAATATTGAGGGTTTTCAAGCAATAGCGCCTGACCATTGAATTAGCTCCGGTTGCATATAGACACCTGAACAGACCCCAGGGATCCAGATTACCAGATTCTTCGCTCAGACACCCACCCGATCGTCATTCAACTTCTAGAGAATCCTCACTGAGAAAAAAAAGAGAAAAGAGGCAAGTCCTTACTTCAGGTGTCCCGAAACAGGTCAGGCAGGGTAGATTTAAGGCCAAGGAGAACAGATGCTGAATCCTCGTAGGATTTCCAGAATCCTGAAATTAGGACCTGGAGTTTTGCTGGATAAATCATTTTGAATTTCAGGCTGGCTGCTATAATTTTGGTCACCAAGGGATGAAAGGCAAATCTCTGTTGCCTGACAGATAAGGGCAAATCCTGGGCTATACAAATTTTTTTTCCTCTCCCATTGTTCCTCCTGAGCTTCTTTTTCTTTGTTAAAAAATGCTGCCTTTCCAGATAGTTTAGAAAATGAAATATGAGGGGGGTGAGGAGGTGCCCCTTGTGGAGGGATGTGTCTGAGAGCCCTGTGAGCCCTCTCTATAACGTATTGAGATCCATAGGGGGAAGGCCTCACTATTTTTTCAATGCCTTTGTGAACAAATAAAATTTTGTCCTGTCCTTCTTCTAATTCTGGAAACTCAATTATGACCACGTTGTTGCGGCAGCTACGACCTTCCAAGTCTTCAGTTTTGAATTCCATGTTTGAGAGCCTTTGCTTCATAGCAACCATTTCTGGGTCTAACTTGTCAATCCTTTTTTCTAATGAGAAAATACGGGTCTAGTTATCCAACGTTCGAGTTGTAATGTCCTCAAGTGCCTGGGATAGAGTTTTAAATTCTGTGGCCATACATGTCAGCTTACCCTGAAATAGACGGAATTCGACCAGAAAGCCGGCGAGTGTAAGTGGTTCCAGGTTCATCTTTGCTTGCGCTTGGATCTGCGAGACATTGGAGATGGCAGTCTGTGGCTTTTTGGGGGCCTTCTCTGGCATAACTGGCGGAGTGTGCTATGGCAGTGGTTTCTTCATTTCCGCCTCCATCTCCATAAGCCTGTCTATTCTTTTGTCTCTTGAGGTGTTCCCGAGTGTCTGTGGAGTCTTCTGAATCGGTTTGAAAGTATTTACTTCACTCTTTTTTTGTAAAAAACAAACTTTGCTGGAGCGGGTGGTTGGAGAGGGATAGAGGAGCTGTCTTCAGGTGCACTGCATCATGGGCAATCCAGACCAGCCTTTTATAGACGGTACCTAGCAAAATCAACTGATAGACTCACCCACCAAAGACAGAGCAACCCTGGACCTGGTGCTTACAAACAGCAGCAGGATTTCAGACGCTCATGTGGGTATCAATCTGGGAACCAGCGACCACAGGTCAGTCTGGTTATCAGTAAATAAAAAGGAAGGTCAAAGTCGCACAAAAATCAAGCTACTTGATTTCAGGAAAGAAAACTTTCCTGAAATGAAATTCAGGATCAAGACCAAGCTTGACACCAGTATCAAGGGGGGTGCAGAACACTGCTGGGAAAACTTAAAGAATGCCTTAAATACAGCCACTGAGCAATGCGCAAGACAAATCAGCAAAGGCAAAAGAAGGAAGAACCTTCTCTGGTTTTCCAAAGAGGTAGTAATCAAAATTAAGGAAAAAAAGAGGGCTTTTAAGCAGTACAAGGAAACAAAAGAAGAAACAGACAGGGAGGAATATAGGAACAAACTCAAGGAGGCAGGAAAAGCAATTTGGATAGCCAAAGCCCACACAGAGGAAAGAATAGCACAGGGGATTAGAAAGGGAAATAACACTTTCTATAGCTACATAAGAGAAAAAAAGAAGAGTAAAGGGGGAATAGTCCGAATAGCAACAAGGGAGGGCCAGTTGTTAGAGAAAGATGAAGACAAAGCAGAGTTGCAAAACACATTTTTTTGCTCAGTCTTCACAATAGAAGATATCGGCAAAGGACCTACACTAAGTAAAGAGCAGGATAGTGGAGGGGCAGACACAAGCCCCTTCACGAAATAAAGGGTCTTAGAAGAGCTAAGCAAACGTAAGGTAGATATAGCCATGGGGTCAGATGGTATCCACCCCAGAATACTAAAAGAGCTTCAGTAAGAAATAGCTGCACCACTAGCTGAGCTGTTCAATCTATCTCTGGAATGCAGCAGACTACCTCAAGACTGGAAAGGGGCAATAGTCGTGTCCTTGAACAAAAGTGGAAGCAAGGAAGAGGCAGGACACTACCGCCCAGTCAGCCTGACCTCAGTATCACGTCATAATGGTGACCCAAAATGAGCGACTAGAAATATAGCGACTCATTTTGACCGTTGTTATTGTGGGCTACACTGCAGAATAGTGAGGATATGCGATAGCGACCAGAAAGTAGGAGGAATAGAAGGGGGAATAGTGAGGGAAAGGGGAGGGACAGGGAAGGGATTTTCGGACACTAGTGTAACTGCTACCAACAAGCTAGTCATGTGGCATTGTGGTATGGGTGGCTATCTCTGACACAGCAGGTACTGGGTTTGGGACTGGGACAGCATCAGAAAACATATGAGGACAGATTTACGAAACTCAATATGTATACCCTGGAGCAAAGGAGGGAGAGAGGTGACATGACTGAAACATTCAAATACCTTAAGGGCATTAACAAGGTGAAAGAGTTTAACATGTTTCAATATAAGAAAAATAGCAGGACAAGAGGACACAGCATGAGATTAGAGGCCGATTAAGGGGGTAATGTGAGGAAGTTCTTTTTCACAGAAAAGGTGGTGGATGCATGGAATGGCCTACCTCAGGAAGTGGTGGATATGAATACAGTGCTAGGCTTCAAACAAGCACGGGATAGGGATAAGGGAGCCATACAGATAAGTATGAATAGATAGGCCATTGACAGAGCAAATGCCGATGGTACATTCATAAGGTAGAAAAAGAAATGGGCAGACTGGATGGGCCTTGCAGTCCTTATCTGTTGTCAACTTCTATATTTCTATGTTTCATGCACATTTCACCACAGTTGCAAGTTGCAGCACTTACATTTTGCCGACATCCAGAATGTTGCCCCCTCCTCGATAAGCACCCCCCCGGAGCTGAGAATCCTAATTAAGGGGGTGCGGGGGCAAAGCACTCCACTGGGGGGCACAGCCCCCCAAAAAACACTTTTTTTAAAAAAATCTGGATGTCGGATCGCCTTGACGTGCATATCGCCAATTTGCTTTTCAGTGATATACACTCACCTTAATAGCGATTGCTGTTTTGCATTCGTTATTATGACATGGGAAATCCTGACCTCTATAGTGGGAAAAATTATGGAGACATTATTAAAGGAGAAAATAGCTGACTACCTAAAGGAAACTGGAAAACTTGATCCCAAACCACATGGTTTCACAGCAGGGCACTCATGCTAAACAAACATGATGGATTTCTTTGATTTGGTTACCAGAACAGTCGACCAGGGTGGGGTAGTGGACATGCTGTACCTAGACTTCAGCAAGGCCCTAAACACCGTTCCTCACAGGAGACTTGCTAACAAACTAGAACACACAGGAATCGGACAGAAAATAGTAAAGTGGATTAGAAACTGCCTGCAGAATAGAATCCAGAGTGTTTTGGTCAATGGGGCATTATCAAGGGAGGATTGAGCAGTGGTGTTCCACATGGATCTGTGATGGGTCCAGTCCTCTTCAACATATTCATCAGTGACATCACTGATGAACTGGACAGGAAGGTTTGCCTGTTCGCAGAGGATACAAAGCTCTGCTACAGGGTGGATACACTAGAGGGAGCATTAGGTATGGAAGCTGACCTAAAGAGACTGGAGGAATGGTCCAGAAATTGGCAGTAAAATTTAACACCAAGAAGTTTAAAGTAATGCACCTGGGGAAGCAGAACCCAGGAAAAAAGTACGTACCAGAAGGGCACCAATTAGAGGAGACAAAGATGGAACAGGATCTGGTCATGATCCTTATCAATGACTTAAAGGTAGGAAAACAATGCAGAAAAGCAGCACAGAAGGAAAGTGGTATCCTCAGATGCATAGGAAGGGGGTATTATGAGCAGAAAGCAAGAAGTTATCATGCGGGGGGGGCAAGTGCCTAATCCAATTAACAGAAGCACTCTTGATAGGGGAGTCAATCCCAGTCCTTTCACAGAAGAAAGGGTTCTGCAAGAACTCCTAAAACTGAAGGTGGACAAAGCAATGGGCCCTGATGGAATTCACCCTAGAATTCTAAAAGAATTAAGGGAGGAACTAGTGAAACCACTGGCTACTCTTTTTAATAAATCATGGGAGGATGGTGTGGTACCCGAGGACTGGAGGAAGGCGGATGTGATTCCCCTTCACAAAAGTGGGACCAAGGCAGAGGCAGAAAACTACAGACCTGTCAGTCTGACCTCTGTGGTAGGGAAAGTGATGGAGTCACTTCTGAAAGAAAGAATAGTTGAGTTCCTAGAGGCCAGTGGAGCACAGGACCCAAGACAGCATGGGTTCACAGCGGGAAGGTCATGTCAGACGAATCTAATAGATTTCTTTGACTGGGTGACCAAAGTAGTAGACCAGGGAGGGGCTGTGGACATGGCCTACCTAGACTTTAGCAAGGCATTTGACACAGTCCCACACAAAAGATTAATAGTCAAATTAACCAGCCTGAGAGTGGGTCCCAGGGTGGTAGCCTGGGTAAAACATTGGCTGCACAACAGGACACAGAAGGTAATTGTAAATGGAGTCCACTCTGAAGAAAGAGGGGTTACTAGTGGGGTACGGCAGGGTTCAGTATTGGGTCCAGTCCTTTTTAATGTCTTCATCAGTGACATTGCAGAGGGACTGGAAGGAAAAGTATGCCTTTTTGCAGATGACACAAAGATCTGCAACAGGGTTGATACACAAGGAGGCGTAGAAAGGATGAAAAGAGAATTGGCAAGATTGGAGGAATGGTCAGAAGTATGGCAGCTAGGATTCAATGCAAAGAAGTGCAAAATAATGCACCTGGGAAACAAGAACCCAGGGGAAGAATACACAATGGGTGGGGAGGTAGTAACAACAACAAAAAAGGAAAGGGACCTGGGGGTAATCATATCAGATGACCTTAAGGTTAGCAAGCAATGTGATTAGGCAGTAGGGAGGACTGGGGGTATACTGGGATGTATAGGGAGAGGCATCAGCAGCAGAAAACAGGAAGTTTTTATCCCTCTGTACAGACAGTTGGTGAGACCCCATCTGGAGTACTGTGTCCAGTTCTGAGACCCCATCTCCGCAAGGACATAGACAGGATAGAGGTAGTCCAGAGGAGGGCAACTAAAATGGTGCAGGGTCTGTAAGAGAAGCCGTATGAGGAGAGACTAAAGGAGCTTAGTATGTATACCCTTGAGGAAAGAAGGAGAGGGGGGACATGATAGAAACTTTTAAGTACCTCAGTGGAATCAACAAAGTCCAAGAGGTAGCATCTTTCAGAAAAGAGACTTGCAAGAACAAGGGGACACAATTTAAAGATAGAAGGGGGCGGTTCAGGGGCAATGTGAGGAAGTATTATTTCACAGAGAGGGTAGTGGATGCATGGAACAGCCTTCCTGAGGAGGTTATGGGGTCTAAATCTGTGGGAGAATTCAAGAATGCATGGGACAGACATAAGGCAATTCTTGTGGGGGGTAGGAAGAACTAGGCTGTTGGTTAACTAGGATCTGCGGCCTATCCTGTAGGTAGGGAAATGGGCAGACTAGATGGGCCTAGCGGTCCTTATCTGCCGTCAAAGTCTATGTTTCTATGCCCCTTTATAGATCCTTAGTGAGTCCACACCTTTAGTACTGTATCCAGTTCTGGAGGCCTCACCTAAAAAAGGACATTAACCATCTGGAGACGCTGCAGAGAAAGGCCACAAAGATAGTGCAGGGGCTGCATCATGAGCCATATGAGACAAGACTCAAGCAGTTGAAGTTATTCTTTCTCTGGAACAGAGAAGAAATGGGGGAACATGATAGAAACATTTAAGTACGTCAAGAGAATTAACTCAACTCAGAAGGAAAACCTCTTCCAGGAAAACAAGGCAGCACTTACAAGAGGGAACAACTTGCATCTGGTGGGAGGCAAGTTTAAAAGCAACTCTAGAAAGTACTTTTTCACCAAGAGAGTGATAGACCCGTAGAATAGCCTGCTACCAGAAGTGATGGAATCAAAGACAGTAAGGGAATTCAAACTCACTTGGGACAGGCAATGTACGCAACTTAGGAAACAAATATAATTGTTGGGGGATAGCCACCTTGGGCAGAGTAGATGGACCACATGGTTCCCATCTGCCAACACTTTTCTTATGTTCTTATGTTCTCAGCTGTAAATTCATGGTGTACCCTTGTTTCTTGAAATAAGTGAATGTTAATGTGATAAATATTATTGTTTTATTACTGAGTTATATTGCTGAATCTATATGTTTGATTTTCACCACCATTACTAGTGACTGTTGCAGCATGCTTGTTTGATAAAACAAAAATTCAGTAAAATATTACATGATAAAAAAAAAAAAGGGTTCTTGCACTCACCATCTCTGCTGGCAGGCTATTCCATGGCTCAGCTACGCACTCTGTAAAACAAAACTTGCACATCTCCCATGTCAGCTTCCACTCTTGTCCCCATGTTCTTGATTCACCAGGCCTGCTATTTCCCCTCAAGCTACCTTGTTTACTCCCTTCTGGAACTTCAAGTTCTATATTATATCTTCCCTCTCCCTTCTGGTCTCCAGTGAGTACATTTCCGGGGGCCTTTAGCCAGTCTTCATAGGATCTGCCCTGCTGGCCCAGAATCTTTTTGGCTACCCTACACTGTACCGTCTTTGTCTTTTCATAGGTGTGTGCCCCAGAACTGGGCACAGTTCTCCAGATGTGACCTCACCATTGATCTACAGAGAGACAGTATCAAGAATGCATGGGATAGACATAAGGCAATTCTAGTGGGGGGCAGTAGAAAGTAGGCTGTTGGTTAACTAGGATCTTCAGCTTATCCATTAGGTAGGGAAATGGGCAGACTAGGTAGGCAAAGTGGTCCTTATCTGCCATCAAATTCTATGTTTCTATGTTCTATGTTTCTATGTTTCTTCCTGCTGTTCTCTACTCACCTTTTGCCTAGAGGCGACCCATCACTTTCCAGTTATTATAAACTGTCTTTTTTGCTTAAGACTAATTGTCTTAGGTCTCTGTTGAGCCAAGTGGACCACTTCATGGCTCTTTCCCCTTCACTGCACACAAGAATGCAGACTTTTGCAGCTGTTTCAAGCATCTTCTTCAACATACCCTGCATGCACTCTGAATTGCCAGCCTTATGCAGCATCTCCTGACTCTTGGCTGCTCAATCTCTCACCTTGACAAAGTCTCCATTCTAAGGTTCTGGGTCCTGGTTGCTGTAACCCAACAATTCTTCTGTGTTAACAGGGAGAAGATAATCAAGTAGTAGTCACTGCCTTCTGCTGGTTCTTTGATGTTTACACCAGAGATGATCCCAACCTACTGCTGGGAACAAGTTCAGGATCTGCTGGACATGAGTTATGCAGGTGGACAGAAAGAAGGCCATCCTTAACTCCCTACAAGGGGCATTTCTTAGGCAGCCAGTGGCCAAACCCATTAGAGATGGGGCAGTGCTGGACCTAGTCCTTGCAAACTGGGACAGCATTGCAGACATAATAGTGGGCAGTCCCACTGGTCACTGTTCAGTGTGGTTTAATATTAAGATGGAGCAGAGGCAAACCACACAAGGATGAGAATCCTGGACTTTAGGAGGGTGGATTTTAAAGAAATGGGAGACTGCCTCAAAAACTGCCTAGTGAGGGTGGTTTGGTCGGGAAGGGTAGAGGTACAGTGGGGAAGAATAAGGGTAGGCATAATTAAGGCAACCAGCCTCTGCCTGAAGTAAGTGAGTGAAAGCCAAAAGAACAAGTTCTAGCCAGAGCGGATATGGATATGGCGAGCTGTTAAAAGACCAAAGTTACACATGTGTGTAGAAAATTTTGAATGAGTGGGTGTAACACGCCCATTTTTTGGAGTTGGTTCAACAAATTTTCAAGATGGCCTTTTTGGGACCCCACCTCATGAAGAGTGCCACTGTCATTTTGTTCACTTGTCCCAAAAGGTGATTTTGCAGAGCGACTGTGCCATTCTGTGCTGCAGGAGGAGAAACACATTTCAGGCAGGATGTGAAAAATGACAGCTGCACTGTTAGTAAGGAGGTGTGCAAAATGTCAATGTTGAAATCTGGAGTGAAAATATTAAAAATTGGCAAAGTTAGGAGCATGAGCAGAAACTGCACAATGCATGCTCATAACGCAGTTATTTTTTGGAATTTTTTTACCAGATTTGCAACATGGGATTTTGGGGATAACACCTGATGAACAGTGGCACTGTCATTTCATTACTCGGTCCCAAAAGGTGATTCAATGCAGTGACCACAAAATCACCTTTTGGGACTAAGTAACAAAATGACAGCAACAGTGTTCATGAGGTGACATCCCAAGAACCCCATATTGAAAATTTGGGGCCAAAATTCCTAAAAATGGCTGATACATCAACATAAGTTGAAAATCCCATTGACTGCCATTATACCACACTTACCTTTGATTCTTCAGTTTGCAGTTTGGCTTTGAAGAGTGCAGACATGTTCTGGTCCAGACAAGATGACAGCGCCAACCTCCAGAGGAAAGTATGGGGTATGGGGTAAGGGGGAGATGCGGGGAGGTGGGTGCTCAGTGAGAGGGTGGGGATGGGGGAAAGTGGACTGGGGCGATGAAGAGGGACCATTTTCTTTTTTACAGGTAAAAAAATTAAGATGTCATGGAACAGTTTTCTTTGTTTAGAGGGAAAAAAAAACATGAATTTGGGCACACTGGTGTTGGCTCCCAGTTTGCCACATGAGTTGGGAGGGTACATCATGCCAACACAGGGATTGGCTACCCCAGTGTCAGCACAGGGATGGAGAACAGAGGGAGTGGAGAGGACAGCAGCAGTGGGAGAGAGCAAAAAAAAACACATAAATTTGGGCACACTGCGGTAGGCTTCCAGTGTGCCACATGAGTTGGGGGGATTTATGACGCTGACACAGGGATTGGGCACTCAAATGTCGGCACAGGAATAGGGAATGGAGGGAGCTGGGAGAACAGCAGTAATGGAAGGGAGTGGGAGGGTTTTATTTGCCAGGGCTGGGACAGAATGGAGGGAGTGGGGAGGACAGCAGCAGTGAGAGGAAGTGGGAGGAGTGCCATCCGCAAGATGGCGGTGGTGATGCAACTGCACATGCATGGAATTTGTGCATGCATAGTCGTGGTTAATGGCATTCTGCCATTCCCAAGATGGCGGTGCCAGCAGAACTGCACATGCGTGTGACACATGCATGTGCAGTTCTTGTACTGGAATGTGGAAGTAATAGCTAAAATAGCGCAGTTATTACTCCGTAGCTGCAGACCATGGCAGAGTGTTCCCAGCTCAGTTGGACTTTTGGAAGGATACTTCCAAAAGTTCAAGGGAAGCGTGCCACTATCAGCCATTTTCAGGCTACAGATCACAAAACAGCTGTAGGCTCTGCCCACAGCCTTAGAAAGAGACCATTATGGTACTCTAAGGAAGTGGCCTCAGTGGTGAAGGGAAAAAATGGTGGGATTTAGTTGATGTAAAGAAATGCAGAGGATGGAAGACAGAGAGGTGTACCACATAAAACAGAGGGACACTGGTAAGACAGTGAGGGGAGCAAAAGCACAGAGAGAGGAAAGGATACCAAGAGGATAGCAAAAGGGGATAAGATTTTTTTTAGGTACATAAGTGAGACAAGGAAGCGGGGGATAATAAGGATAAGGAGGAAGTGGGAGACTGTGCAAAGAGGATAAAGAAAAGCTGATATCCTAAACAGATACTTCTGCTCAGTCTTCACAGTGGAGGGAGGGGGGGGGGACGGACAACCAGGAAAGAGCAGGATTAAAAACAGGGAGAAGTGGACACAAATCCATTTTCAGAAGACAGAGCACTAAAGGGACTTGCAGCTCAGAAAGTGGACAAGGCTATTGGACCAGATAGGATACACTCAAGGGTGCTAAAGGAACTCAGGGAAGAGCTAATTGCACCATTGATGACCTTATTCAATAGCTCACTGAAAACAAGCTTGGTTCCAGAGTCCTGGAGGACAGAAGATGTGGTCCTGCTCCATTACAGCAGCAGTAAGGAGGAGGCTAGCAACTATAGGCTGGTCAGTTTCAGATCAGTGGTAGGAAAATTAATGGAAACCATGTTAAAGGAAAGGTTGATAGAGTATCTTAAATCCAATGGGTTACAAGGCAAATAGCAGCATGGATTCACAGGGGGAAACAATGCCAGATGAATCTGATTGAATTCTTTGACTGGGTGCCCAGGGAAATAGATCCAAGGAAGGTAGTGGATGTATTTTATTTGGACTTTAGCAAGGCCTTTGACACTGTGTAAGACAGGACACCAATAAAGAACAGCCTATGGGTGGGATCCAAAATGGTAAACTAGGTAAGGACCTGGTTATTGGATAAGCAACAGAAAGTGGTGGTTAATGGCACTCATTTTAATGAGGGATAAGTGACCAGCTAAATGCCGCAGGGCTCAGTACTAGGTCTGGTCCTCTTCAATGTCTTCATAAGTGATATTAGAGAAGGACTGCATGGGGAAGGTATGCCTATTTACAGATGACACCAAAATCTGTAATAGTGTGGATACATAGAAGGGGGTGGAGCGAATGAGTAGGGACCTTGAGAAACTAGAGAAGTAGTCAATAGCATGGCAGTTGGAGTTCAATGCCAAAAAGTTCAAAATCATGCACCTGGGTTACAGGAACCCAGTAGTTGAGTATAGGATGGGGGAAGGCACTGGCAGTCACTAAGCAGGAAAGGGACCTTGGGATTATCATATCTGATGACCTCAAAGTGGCAGTGCAGTGTGACAAAGCAGTGGGTAGGGCCAGTGGAATGTTGGAATACATAGGGAGATATATTTCCAGCAGGAGGAGGGAGGAGGTGTTTTCACTGTATCGCTTGCTTATGAGACACCACCTGGAGTATTCTGTCCAGTACTGAAGGCTGCACCTTAGAAAATACATAGACAAGATAGAGCTAGTCTGAAGGAGAGCAACAAAAATGGTGTAGCATTTGCATCAAAAGCCATTCAACGAGAGAATGATAGATCTCAAGATGTACACAGAGGAGGAGAGGAGAGAAGAGCAAGAGGGGACATAATAGAGACCTACAAGCACCTCATGGGGGTGGGATGAACAGGGTACAGAAGGGGTGTCCCTTTCAAATGAGAAGGGGCACCAAGACTAGAGACCATGTAATCATGCTGGAAGGGGGAACTTTAAGAAGGATGCAAGGAAGTACTGTTTCACTGAAAGAGTGGTGGACGCCTATAACAGGCAGTAGTGGAAGTGGTGGAGATAAAAACAGTAGGGGTCTTCAAGCATGCAGGGAATAGACATAGGAGAATATTAGTCAATAGGCAGATAGGAGGGAGGGTCATTGGAGACCAGTTAGGGTCTGTGGAGACAGACTAAGCAGGGACCATTTTGGGTAGACTGGCTGGGCCAAACAGCCCTTTTCTGCTGCAAATTCTGCTTCTAACATAGTCTCATCCCTGCCATTTGCCTTCTTAGGATGCTAGTCTATGACTAGAACTGAAGCCCCCGAGGATCACCATTGAGTCTAATTTGGCTGCACTCATAATTTCCCCAACCAGTTGGATATTATGCTCCACTGAACTGTTTTGGGCCTATAACACAGACACTTAAGGTGACTTTTCCTCCTCTTTTTCCCCTAATGAGACCCAGATGAACTCTGTGACACTGTTTTCCCTCTGAGGTCCTCCTTGAACTAAACTATGGCTCATTATCTCATGAACAGAACCACCGCCACCTTGTTTGTGAGATCTATCCCTTTGCAATAGCTCATAGCCCTCTATCCTGGCATCCCCGTTATTTCCAGCTCACTGCTGCAGGTTTTTCTGTGGGTACCCCTAAGCCATTGCCTTTGAAGTGTATCAGATCCTCAAGCTCACCCATTTTGCTCTATGAGCTCCTCATGTTGCCCTGTGTGCAAATTATAATATTTGCCCCTCCATAATTCCTCTCTCCTTTTCTGGGCCTTCTCTGTTGTTGCTCCCCTTCTCTATTGTCCTTCCCTCAGTGCTACCCTGTGCCTGCCTCCTGTCCTTGGTGAACCCTTTCACCTGTCTTCTCACCTCCTTCTCTAGGTTAAATCCAGCTGTCTGCCCTGTTCATTTTTCTGACCAGTACCCCCACTCCTTCCTTGTAGAGGTGCAGTGCATCTTGGGTGTACAGGTGTCTTTGCATCAGAAGATGGTCAAGATAGATTGAAAATGATAAATAATTCTAAAATAATTTTGAAAAAAAAGTTTTGTGAGTTTTTGTCTTCAATTTATTTTATAAAAAAACAATGTATGGGTTTGCTCCATTGAAACAAACATAGTCTTACTAGTAATGTAAAAAAATAACTTTTGGTTATATCTCGTAATTGTAGTAATTGATTTTGGTGCTGTGGTCTATTCTGCTACAAACAATACAGTGCTGGAAAGAGTCTGTGTAGCTTTGAATCATGCCTGCCAATCTGCACTTTATTTAAATTATGACACTCACACTATAGGTGTGAACATTATACTGCCTTCAGCTGTTTGTCTTTCATCATAAGGTAGCCTACCAGCTGGTTTTATTTGGCAAAATAGTACAATTGGGTCTTATGCCCTTTGGTGTCCCAAACCCTTTTTGTTAAGTAGACAATAAATATTCTTCTAGAACTATGTGTGATCAAAGTTTTTAAATATCAATAAGGAACACAGTAATGGGCTAGCGCTCTTCTTCAGTATGAGCTATGAATATGTGGCATTCTCTACCTGTTGAAATGTGTGAAATTGCTGCATTTAATACTTTTAAGAGTTGTGCTTCAGTTTATTTTCAGGGCACATTGGTGTGTAAATGTACATATCTGCTGTGTCTTATCATTTGTATTGTACTGTTAATGTATTATGTGTATTTGTTATTTCATGTATATGACATGGGCACCTTTGAAAAAGGGCCAGTGGCTCAAAGGTCTTCTAAATATAATAAATAAACAATAAATCTACATTTGTCATGGTCAGATAATTCCTGAAGTTTCTGTGATATCTCTGTAGAAATTTCCTGCCTGTCTACCGTACCAGAGAAAATGTCTTAAGAAATATTGTGAAATATCTGACCTTGTCTGTTGCTTCAAGTGTATGTGCATTAAATTCAAGCTAAGTTACTACTGTGGGCAAACTAGGGGCTCATGGTACAACAGACCCCTAGACTGAGGGGGCATCTGGTAAATGCAAGTGACTGTCCTGGGCAGTGGCAGATCCAGCATTACTAAAGATCCTGTGGCAACAGGACCCTTCTTTGACATTTAAATGGCATAGAACCAACCCAACATAATATGATATATTTCCAACACAACAAAAATGTATTTTATCCTGGTCTGTTACCAAGAGTTATCACATTCACTACAAGATAGTAGATACAGAAGTTTTCTGCCTGCTGCTGACAGTCCAACCTCTTTTATTCTGTTCCCACTCATTATTGTCACAGGCCCCTATTAAAATCCTAGATCAGACAGTAGTCCTGGGAAATGCCAATATGAAACAACAAGCCAATGATCTGGAGAGAAAATTATCAAATGTTTTAATTCCAAATGATGAAAGAATGAATCGGCATATTAAAGATTATATATGGTGTATTTTTGCAAAATAAACTCAAAAAGTTAAAACAAAATTACCTCAAAAGTGCACAACAGTATTGCCTAGAAATTAAGAGTATTGAGCTGTGAATGAGCTTTGTACACCCAGCAGAGCTGGCCTTGAATTCCACAACCTCAACTTGCATACTATGTGATGCTTAGCAAGTCTCTTAACCTCCCAAGTACTCCCAGGTTGCCCATGAGAACAGACAATTGTGCCTAGTAAGCCTAACCCTGTTACCAAAGAAAAACAAGTAACAGAACCCAGAAGTAATGTCCTAGAATTACTCTGTTATGGAATAGCAATCCCTATTCTGCTGTATTTGCCACTGAGTTTTAAAGAGCAGTTCATGACAAAAGGAACAGCCAGGAAAGGTTATTCATTTTTAAAAGTATCTGGCTGCTACATTTTATTTCTGAAGAAGTGTTTTTTCCTTTTGCTCATTAGAAGGTTTTCTATCCAATAGTATTGGATGTGATGAGAAGGGCAGTACTTTACCTGCAGGAGGACATGTCTGGTTACATTCCCCTTCCTACTTCATCAGCATTGTGATGTAACTCATTGTGACTGATAGAATGGTTGGGTGCATACTTAAAGGTATTACTAGCAGAAGGAGGGAGGTGATTTTGTGACTGCATTGATCACTGGTGAGAGCACATCTGGAATACTGTGTCTATTTCTGCAGTCCACACCCAAGGACAGACAGGGATGGGTTAGAGACAGTGCAATAAAGAGACCCAAAATGAGCCATGGTCAGTAGGGCAAAGCATACGATGAGGGGCTGAATAGTCTCACCATGTGTTCTCTAGAGGACAGAAAGAAGAAATAAGACATAATAGAGACCTTCACATTCATGAACAGACTTAACAGAGTGGGCGCAGCAATATTGTTCAAAATAAGAAATAGTGTGTTCACTGGGGGGATGTGGACACATTGGAGGTGGAAAGGTTTAAAAAGGACATTAGGAAGTACTACTTCACAGACAGGGTAGTAGATGGGTGGACCAAATGTCCTAACAAGAATGTGGAAGCAAAGACAAAAACATTTAAAGGAGTTATAAGACAGAAAGATGAGGGAGTAGAAGGGGGAAAATGGGAATGAAAGATGGAGGATGGAGACTAGAGCACCTCCAAGTAGGGAATCTTGATACAGATTGGAGGGGCTGTTCAGGTCTTTATCTGTCCATCAGTTTTCTATCTTATGACAGCTGCAGCAATTGACACGGTCAAATATTTTCTGAAGTTTCTGTAATATCACCGGAGAAATTATTAACTTGGCTGCATTATCTCTGTAGGGCCACCAGAGAGAATCTCTTTAGAAATATCACAGCAAGTCAGCCCACTGGCACTGGAGGTTGAGGCACTGGTCACTACATCTCATGCCACACTGGTGACCCGGGTTCGGGAACGATCCCAGGTCACCGGGGTTTGGCAGGTGGACAGAGGACTGAGCATCCGGAAGACTGCTCTCCTCTCTTGGGGGGAGGGTCTCACATCATCCAGCTCATTGATTGCCCTCTGGTGGTGACTGGAAGCAATACAAGTTGGGAGATGTGCTCTGATATAACCACATCAGTAGGGAGGGAGGTTGGGAGAAAAATAGGAGGAAAATGAGACTGGCAGGGCTCCATGATGGCCTGCTGCACTGTTAGCTGACTCCGGGTTCTGAGTTGGGTCTCTGGCAAGGGGTTACCACCTTCCTGGCCCCGCCACAGGGGGCAAGCCATGGGAGAAATACTGGGTCAGCTAAAATGTAGCGTAGCGGAACCCGAGAGAAAAATTCCTCCTTCAGAGGACCACAGGCCCTGCCAGGGCTCAGGAGGAGAAAAAAAGCTGTATGGAAAAAAAGAAATAGCACAACAAATCTTGAAATACTGTGTCTGGCCATAACATTTGTTGCAACAGTATGTAAAATTGGATCTGGCTTCCAAAATATGGGAGGAATGATAGGTACAAAAAAGACGTTCAAAATAACAAATTGCTGCACCAGGAATTGGGTGCCACTAACAGACCACTAGATAAGTAACAAAATAAAATGGGGGCACTCACCACCACATGGACGCTGAAGGTTATATAACTCATGCTCTATTCTTTATTCCAAAATGCAGTACACAATTAATAAAAACACCAGGCTCCTTGATGGAAGAGGGATACCAGGATATCATGGCAGTCACAGGAACATGGTACATAGAGAACCATGACTGGGATGTCAACATATTAGGGTACACAATCTACAGGAAGGACAGGGAGGGAAGAAGAGGAGGAGGAGGAGTAGCTCTCTACATAAGGGAAGGGATCTAAGCAACAGAACTAAAGAGTAAACAGGGAGGAGAGAAGGCACTGTGGGTCACCCTGGAGACTGGAAATGGTGCCACAATCTGCACAGGGGTTGTATACAGACCCTTGTCTCAGGGGGATGAAATGGACAAGAAAATGACAGAAGGCATCCTTGGGATGGCAAAGAAAGGGGAGATACTGCTGCTGGGGGACTTGAATATGCCAGATATTAACTGGAGCACATTTGCTGCAGCCACATCCAAGAACAGGGCCAGTCTCGATGCCCTGCAGGGGGCATGCCTCAAACAGCTAGTTTTGGAACCCACTTGGGAGGGAGCAATCTTAGACCTGGTACTCTCAAATGGGGACAGAGAGAAGATCTCTGATGTTGAAGTGGGTAGCCATCGGGGAACAAGCGGCCACCAAACAGTGTGGTTCACGATAAACTTAGCTGTAGAGTCAAGCCACACAAAAGTGAAGGTATTGGATTTCAGTAGGGCTGATTTTGACAAAATGAGAGTACCTCAGAAAAGCACTAGCAAACAGGCAAGAAGGCGGGGTGGAGAAACAATGGGGAAACATCAGAACTGCCATCACAGAGGCAACAAGTCTTTGTGTGAAGTAGATAAATCAAAACAAAAGAAAAAAAAAACACTATGGTTCTTAAAAGAAGTGGCAGGGAAGGTAAGGGAGAAAAAGCTAGCATTCAGGAAGTATAAGGAAACATAGAAGGGGCACAATAGAGAACTGTACCAGTTAAAGCAGAAGGAAGCGGGGAAGGCAGTCAGAATAGCAAAGGCCCAAACCAAGGAAAGATAGCCAACTTAATTAAGAAGGGGGATAAAACCTTTTATAGGTACATTAGGGAGCAAAGAAAGGCTAAGGCAGGGATACTGAGGCTGAATAAAGAGGAAGGTGGTTGGGCAGAGAGCGACAGCGAAAAAGCAGGCATACTGATCGAATATTTCTGCTCAGTATTCACAATGGAAAAGCAGGGGATACCTAATCCAGTCAATAGAAGCACTCTGGATAGGGGGGTTGATATTAGTCCTTTCAGAGATAAAAGGGTTCTGAAAGAACTCTTAAAACTGAAGGTGAATAAAGCAATGGGGCCTGATGAGATTTACCCAAGAATTCTAAAAGAACTAAGGGAAGAACCCAGTAACACCACTGACTACCCTTTTTTATAAATCATGGGAGGATGGTGTGGTATCTGAGGACTAGAGGAGGGTGAATGTGATTCCCCTTCACAAAAATGGGAGCAAGACAGAGGCAGGAAACTACAGACCTGCCAGTTTGACCTCAGTGGTAGTGAAAATGACAGAATCACTTGTGACGGAAAGAATTGTTGAGTACCTAGAGGCCAGTGGGGCACAGGACCCAAGGCAGCATGGATTCACAGCAGGAATGTCATGTCAGACAAACCTAACTGATTTGTTTGACTGGATGACCAAAGTAGTAGACCAGGGAGGGGCTGTGGACAGGGCCTACCTAGACTTTAGCAAGGCATTTGACACAGTCCCACACAAAAGATTAATAAACAAATTAGCCAGCCTGGGAGTGGGTCCCAGGGTGGTAGCCTAGGTAAAACACTGGCTGGACAACAGGATACTGCTGGTAATAGTAAATGGAGTCCACAGTAAAGAACGGGGGGTTACTAGTGGGGTACCACAGGGTTCAGTACTGGGGACGGTCCTTTTTAATGTCTTTATAAGTGACATGGCAGAGGGACTGGAAGGGAAAGAATGTCTTTTTGCAGATGACACAAAGATCTGCAACAGGGTTGATACGCAAGGTGGGGTGGAAAGGATAAAAAGGGACTTGGCAAGGTTGGAGGAATGGTCAAACATATGGCAACTTGGATTCAATGCAAAGAAGTGCAAAATAATGCACCTGGAAAACAAAAACCCAGGGGAAGAGTACACAATGGGGGGTGAGATACTGACAACAACAAAAATGGAAAGAGACCTAGGGGTAGTCATGTCAGATGACCTAAAGGTGGGCCAGCAATGTGAGAAGGCAGTAAGGAGGGCTGGGGGGATACTGGGATGCATAGGGAGAGACATCACCAGTAGAAAACAGGAAGTTGTTGGCCCTCTGTACAGACAGTTGGTAAGACCACATTTGGAGTACTGTGCACAGTTCTGAGACCCCATCTCCGCAAAGACATAGACAGGGTGGAGGCTGTTCAGAGGAGGGCAACCAAAATGGTGCAGGGCCTGCACCAGAAGATATATGAAGACAGACTGAAGGAGATTAAGATGTATAGCCTGGAGGAAAGGAGGGAGAAGGGAGACATGATAGAAACTTTCGAATACCTCAAGGGAATCAACAAAGTCCAAGAGGGTAACATCTTTCAGAAAAAGAGATGTGCATGAACAAGGGGGCACAATTTGAAGATAGAGGGGGGACGGCTCAGAGGTAATGTGAGGAAGTATTTCTTCACAGAGAGGGTTGTAGATGCATGGAACAGCCTTCCTGAGGAGGTCGTAGAGACAAAAACAGTGGAGGAATTCAAGAATGCATGGAACAGACATAAAGCAATTCTAGTGGGGGCTAGGAGGAAGTAGGCTGTTGGTTATCTAGGATCTGCAGCTTATCCATTAGGTAGGGAAATGGGCAGACTAGGTGGGCCAAGCTGTCCTTATCTGCCATCAAATTCTATGTTTCTATGTTTCCTTATAATATAAAAAAATAATGTGTTTCACACTGGTTCACAATGCTTTCTCAAGGGCCTCTAAGAAAGCACTGTGAATCGGTGTGAAAAGCATTACGTGATTTACTCTAAAAAGCCTGGTATTCTTACTAGCTCTGTACTGCACTTTGAAGTAAAGGATTCAGCACAATTTATATGACTTTTGGCTTCCATGTGGTGGTGATTGTCTCAATTTTATTTTGTTACTTGCAAAAGAGATGTTTAAGCCATGACTGTAGTCAGAAAAGAGAAGCATCATCTTGAAGTTTGGGATGAGTGTTATGTAGCAGGTTTAGCTATGTACTATAAATGTATTTGTCCTTGAAAGGCCATTAAAACAAATTGCCTGGATTCAATATTTGTTGTCCCTAATAACCTAAATCCAGAGTATATTGTTCCTATGTATAAATAATATTATTTTTAATGACTTTTTGAAGAGACTTTCTGTCTCTATGCAGGGTAAGTTAGACTGGTTTGCCAGTTTCGTGAAACTTTAAAGAGGAAGTGAGCTTGCATTGTTAGTATTACATTTAGATTTTTCAGACACTGACTGTGTTGTATTTGAATTTATGGCCATAGAATAATTCTCATAGGCATGATATCACAGTGACTACATTTGTCTTCTGTATTTTCTAATGGTTACAGCCTTCCAAAATAATACATGTGTCTGAACTGCATG
The DNA here is from genome assembly GCA_016271365.2 of Neoceratodus forsteri. Lineage (NCBI taxonomy): Eukaryota > Metazoa > Chordata > Ceratodontiformes > Ceratodontidae > Neoceratodus > Neoceratodus forsteri. The sequence continues at coordinate 949,438,532 of CM057453.1, read as the reverse complement.
ACCTAGTTGAACTGAAGATCATGAAACATTAAAACACACATATTCTTGACTGAAAGGGATTGTACTGAGTTCAAACCAAAGTTCTGTCTTTCTTTCACTGATGTGTACAATGCAACACATTTTTTTAGGCATCTATGATCCTGTGTGAAGTATTTTAGTGATACAAGAAAGGAAGATCTCTGTAGGGGAGCCACAAAACAGACAAATAATCTGGATGGTGTGTGCTTGGGCTGGATTTTCAAAGAGTCCTTAGATCGATGTAAATTGTGTCAAACTAAGGGCTGCAGCAAACTTTGGTTGTGCCATGGACCCTGTGCCCAATTTTACAAAAAACAGGATCCTGATGCTAAACTCCCCAGGTTTGCTGCAAGTCTCTAGGTGCGCCAGACAACAGGCATATCTGTGGACATTGCTGCAGAGATCTGGCCAATCCCCACCTGGAGCAATACAAGAGGGGTTGGATGGTGTGGGGGGCAGCATGCTAGGAGGGTGCAAGGGTCGTGGGGGCACGGGATGTGGCATTGGCGGAGCTGGGGAGACAGTTGTACCCATTAGTGTACAGTGGTGTGCACCCATTTGCTCCTTGTGAGTATCATCTCTTAACAAAGTTAACAGAAAAGTTTCCACACAACATTACTAGAAAACACTATGTTGAGAATACTGAAATGTAATTTAAAATGTTCCTTTAAACAAGTGAATCTGGCACATGCTGGAGGACAGAGCAAGATCTTTTGCTAGTAGCAACATCTTTCAATAATTTAAATATGCACATAAATCAAGCAAGTTTGTCATAATTTTACCCTTTAAAAATCAGGAATATCACAGAGTTTTTCCAACAGATGTTACCAACAGATAATATATCAACATCAATATGAAATCTGACAGGATCATCCTGCAGTTTATTAGTTGTACAACTGTGCAGTGCCAAAAGCATTTTGAATGAAACAGTGTGGAATAATAAAACCTGGAGAGCTTTTGTGAGACTAGGTCGTATAAGTGAAGTATGATGCCCCTTGGGAAATTACATCACCATCTGAAGACTCACATCAGACAAAGTGCTGTAACCCCTGGGAGTGTATATACTCCAATTACCAAAACACTCAATTTATTTGGACTTCTTTTCCTTAAGTGACACAGGTGCAGAGCCACTGCTGCCCTCTGGTCATTAACCCCTCTACCATGAATGTGAAATAAAAGCACTTGTTCTCACTTTGTGGCACCTAGATTGCACTTCATTAGCATTTTTTCACATTGATTGGCTTTCTTCCTTTTTCTTCCTTGTGCAGCCCCACTCAAGAGGCTCTGCAGATCCTCCTCAAAGAATCATTCAGAGACACTGTGTTGATAATGTGTTTCTGAACCTGTGACTATTATGCAAACTTCATAGCTTTACTACAATATCTCAGGAGTGGAGGGCACCTGGATGAGCTGCAAGTCATTGTTGACACATCCTCTGAAGAACTGATCATTGGAGTCATTCGCACTAGTACTCAGAGCAAACAACTATAGATCTGCTCATTAACCATCTGAAAACAGTAGAAGCATCCTTGCATCATTCAAGGAATGGTTCTGTTTTTTAAGTAATAAAATAACATAACTTTTGACCTGGATTGAATAAAATATCAGCAACTCACTTCATGGCTACAGTGCATCCTTTGTAGAAGCTGCTATACTCACATATGACAAAAGGTAACACATTGTCTTTGTAGTACTCTTCCAAGATTGCTCCTCATGAATGGTTAGAGTATTTATTTCATACAATCAGATTTACAACCTTTGAGTCAGAGACTCATTTACAAAGGTACCTTGTTGCAGGAAGGGTGGACAAAGAAAATGTAAGGTGAGACATTGGTAACAATACAGGTGAGATACAAGGTGTAAACAATAAAGCAAACACAAGATGCACTAACTATACAAGGCTTATTTGTACCCTGTGACAGAGACCAGTGCTTAATAGGCTGGGATGTTCAGGGGTACTCTGGGAGGTACCATTAGGGACAAGTACAGCTCAGATTATCAACAAGGTGTTTGTGTATGGCTATTTCGAACAGGCCAGTTCTGGGGATGTTTGTGATGTGCACAGGGAGTAAGTTATACCAAGCAGGTGCTCTATGGTGAAAGGATCTTTGGCAGAGTGAGGTCCTGGCTCTAGGTACTTGGAAGGTGGCTTTAGTGGCATTAGGGGTGAGTGCCGGTCGGGAGGCCTGTTGCAAGGGTGTAGTGACCCCTGGAGGGCATAGCCCAGATAGGGCCTTTTTTGCCAGCAAGCAGGTGTGATATTGCAGCCGTTCATCAAAAGTGAGTATGTTAGAGGCAGAATAGAGTAGACATGTATGGGTTCTGTAATGGGCACCAGTCAGGAGCCTGCAGGCTTTGTTGATAGAGGTCTGGACTTTAGTGAGGGCAGTAGGGTTGGCAGCTGCATAACAGGGATCGACAAATTTCAAAATGGCATGCTAGTCCTGGACAACTGGTCTAGTCAAAAATGGTAGTCCCAGAGTTCCGAGTGGTAGCCCAGTACACTTATATGAAAATTTTAACCCAACTTATGTAGAAATAAATTACATGGTGTGTCTGGGGTTGTACTGTTGTATTAGGATGGATGTAGATGTAGAAGAACAGTGTAAATTGGGAAGAACAATACTGGTGACTCTCCATCCAAATCCTTTCTTTTCTGAATATTAATACTGCAGGTCAGGGGTGGGAAGGGACGGTGTACTTGCTGTGTGTAGGGTACCATACCCGTACCAGATTTTAGGATGCCAAAAAGAAGACACTTAGTTCCCCGATGAGCCCTGGTGCCAGACCCCGAGTAAATAGGTTTAAAGTCTCCACTACCTTCACAGCTCATATACAAGGGGAGGTCCGGTAGGAGAAGAGAGTAAAACAATTATAAAAATAATAATAATAATACAACAGGATATTGAAGGTACATGAAGAATATTTGGAAGCTGGAAAAGAGGACATGTCTACTCCTCGTAAAAGAGGACATCTGGTGGTGAGTCTGACCCTAACTAACCATGTGTGCAGGCTGAGGCTGAAGTCTGTTTCAGAAGAGATCGGATAATTATTTAAGAATTAGTGAAATGAAGCCAAGGCCATCGATCAACAAGCCATTCTGTGACTATAGCATGACTGTCGGAGTAGACTGACTAGAGATTGGGAGGACAGGAAGATGATGATGATGGAGCACTACTAGGAGTACTTTCATCGGATCATCATCACTCATCAGAGAGAGAAGAAAGCAGGCAGAGCAGCAGCACCACCAGCAGTAGATGTAGCAGCAGTAACAGCAGCATGCCCATGAACATGTCTAGTTCCTGGACCAGAGAGCAGCCAGTGGTTAATTGCAGGATCAGGATTAAATTCATGCAGTTCAGGACCTTCTACCGCTATCTGCAGGAGAGACTGTAGTGTGTCATCAGCGAGCCGTGTCCGTATTTTTGTTTTGATAAGGTTCTGAATAGAAAAAACTCTTTCACACTTAGCAGTTGAGACACTCATAGTTATTAGTATTTCGACAAGGTCAAGAATAATGTGCCCAATCTGTGGTGGTTTTTCTTTTAGTAATTTAGCATAGACCTGCAAATAGGGCTCGTCAGCTGAAGATTTAAGCAGCATTTTAAATGCAGCATACTCAGACTTTATATGTTCCTGCTGCTCTTCCGTGAAAAAATCAAAGTATTCAACCAGGTTTGCCAGTTCACAGGTCCCAAACACTGCTAGTTGGTCTCTCGGCAGATCAAACTGCTTGAAATCTAAACAGCTGAACCATTTGAGAGGCACCTCTGAGAAATTTTTAAACCTCTCATCTATGTACGTTATCACTGCATCTATTAAATTCTGCAACTGTGCATCTCTTACAAAATTGACTACTGGTCAGTTGCCTCTGAATGGGAAAGGAACCGTCCTCTCCTCCTCCTCCCTTCCCCTCTTTGACACTACATACTCCATCCATTTCTGTTCAGGTTTGTAATGGCTAAGGAAAGCCGCCATGTATTTCCCTGGTGACGTTTTCAGCTCCGTAAGCTGGAGTAGGCAGGTCTCAACAAGTTGTGGAACTTCCAGTATTACTATGTCATCTCTTTGAAACTGGAGTGACAGGTTTTTTTAGTATTGGCAGAAAGTCTTGTAGTACACATAGGGATTTTACAAACTGCACACTCTGTACTTCTTTTAAGAGGGCCTTTGTTCTAGAACCTTCATCTCCAGCAGCAGAAGATGCATGTTCTAAGTGCTGAGCGACACTGGGTAGGTTAACCTGAACTGCATGAACTGACTGTGACCTACTGGCAAGCCATCTCACTTGTTTTATAGCACTAAAGTGAGCAAGATCAGTATCCATGACATTTGCAGTTTCTTTTAGTTCTCTCATTTTTTTGGGACTGTAATGATAAAACTTAAATATTCCCTTGAGAGTACTTTCAAGCTTTGACACAAATGTATTTCTTTTTACCACATCAAGAACTGCCAGCTCTAACTTACGGGCCACACAGTGCATCGCAATTATTTGAGGACAGTGTTCCCACAACTTTGCTATGGTTCCTCCTCTTTCGCCCATCGTGACACTGGCCCCATCAAAATTTGCTGAAACAAGGAATCGCCTGCATTGTGAACATTTTGTAGGTTACTTAGAGGAAGATTTACTGACTCAAGTGCAGTCGTTATTGCGTGAAATACACTTCTGCATGTGCATGTTCAGTGGCACAGCTTGGATAAGCACTATGCGCACCTGTTTTGAGTTTGGGTCAACAAACCGTGTGAAACATTTTCCCACTCAGTTATACTAGAATCTGTACTACCGTCAGCAAGAACTGTCACATATTTAGCATCAGTAAGAGTCTGCATCTGGGTTTGGGATATAACTGCTGATATAGCACCACAGAAGTCCCTGGCTCGCTTATCATTAGTATAATTAGAACCAAGCGTTATCCTATTTTTCTTGCAGTTCGCAGAGCCACTCCATGTCGAGAAAGAGGCGCAGATTTTGGCAATGGAATATGCTGTGTTGAACAGGCGTTGCATCTTGACCTTAGTGCCCTGATCCAACTGCGTAAATGCTTGATACAGTGGGGACTCAGTGATATCAAAATGTACCACACACTGACCACTGTGTGCAATATGTTGAATCATACACAGCAAATGTGGATTGGACTTGTCATGAGCACGTAGTGACTCAATTCAAAAATTATTTGAGCCAGTGGCAAAAACATTAGGTTTCTTTGAAAAGGCTGGTACTGTAATGGTTGGATATTTTTCGCACATAGTGCAATACATCAGTTCTTTTTTTTCATCATATCTCAGCCAGTTATAAATGGTTAACCAATGCCTTTGAAACAATCTGGCCCTTTTCTCCTGATCATATTTCTTATCTTTATTTGGCCTCTCTGGCCTCTCATCCTGCTCATGGAGCACTGAAGTACGTTTTTTAGGGAGTGGATGTAAACTTTCAGTTAAGCCTTCATTGCTTAATTCAAGACACTGATGATCAGCAGTTATATCTCCTGACACAGATATAGGCTCATTGTCATTGTTATTACTCTTATCTGCACTAGACACAGAGGTGGATTGTGTTTCAGTTTCAGGTGGTGTATTGCTACTGATGGAGTCTGCTGTCACTGCTGATACTCGTGAGGCTACTGACCAGAGAGAAAAAAGAGTCTGCTGTTTACTGCTCCTCCTACTCCTGTTCTGCATATTGTGGCACTTATTTTCTTCCCCCAATGATAATAAAATAATAAAATATATTTTATTTTTCAGTGTGTTTGTGTGAGTTTCTTTGGGTGCCAGGGTTTGGTGGACTGGGTGGCAGACAGTGACGCTGGGGGGGCGGGGGGGCGGCCCAGAAGGACACTACAATGAGCGTGTGCTCACTTCTTGAGGTGCTAACCTCAAAATATCAACCTATCAAATGTTTGCTTTATTTATTTATAGCCCTGGCCTTAAGCCCTCCTTGCTTTCTTTCTCCTCCTTACTGCTGCAGTTTTATTTTGGCACAGATAGACACTAACTTGACAACACAAACGCCTCTGCTGTCTTTTTGCTCCTCAGTGGCTGGTCCTCCCTTCCCTTCCCTTATTAGGCTCACCACTGACTCCACAGTCTCAACCTAGCAGACAGTTTAGCCCCAGACAGCAGTCCAAACTAAAAAAGTTGCTGCAGTACAAAGGGCCTGCCTGATACTGAACTTGTATTTTTTTACCAGCTTACAATGCAATGTGTTTCCTTGGATCACTGCACTAGTTCCCCCTTCCCTCCCTGTTTATTTTGGTTAGTATACCCCTCCTGATTTCCTTGTTCTTCAGTGGTCCTCTTTCCTAAGTCCACCCTTCAATTAAGTTATATTAAAATATGGGAACAAATTCAGTTCACTTATTTGTAATACCTTATTGACTTTGTGTTTTCTCTCGTTTTTTGGCTTCTGCAAATCAGAACACTCAACTCACAGACAGTAAAGGCTGGCTTCACAATGTTCTCCCTCCAGTCCCTATTTTTTTTGTTGTGTGAGCAAACTGATGGCACTAGCAGCTTCAAGTTTCATTTGTGTCAGCTTGTGGCTTCCGCTCCCCATTTGGCCGCTCACTGACCTCGGCTCACACCAACTACACCTCCTGCTTTCTCAGAACTCTCCTGAGTTTTTTTTTTAATTAAAAGCTGAGTTTAGGACAGTAGTTAAACAAGCAGTGCCTTTAAAACTGACAAGACAGCCCCTCATAGGCCTAATCGACTTCTCTTCAAGTCTCCACGACAAGACAACAGCAAACTGCTCTGGGAACAGCACACACGTCCTTTCTCTGTGAAGATGAGAGAAAGTGAGTGTGTCAGTGCATGTGTCCCCAGATCAGTCTCGCCAAGCCTACACTGGAGCCAATGTGCGCCTTACCCTTCGGTGAGCCTCGGTTGGATTTGCTGCCACACATGCCAGTCTCATGACTGGCTCCTCCTCTGTTCCGTTTTGGCTGCTGCTCGTACCTGCTCCGGACGCTCCCGCACTGTTTCTGTTCCCCGCTGCCGACCTGCGATATCATGTGAGTGCTGCTCCTGTGGGTCAGATGACCACCAGCACAGGACAGGTCAGCGCAGGACTCTTGCAGTATCGCGTGACGCGCACCCTGCTGGGAAAAATTGGTATTGCAGGCAATATATTTTTTTTTATTTTAATGCTTGCCCATGGACAAGTGGCTCCTTACAACAGTACTTGTCCCTGACTGGGAAGTAATAGCCCGGGACGTTGGGCTATCGTATTTGTCGAACCCTGCTGCATAGGTAGGGAGTCCATAGTCTGCCAAGGACAAAATGGACTAGGTGATGGCAAGTTTTAGGGCAAACTCAGGGAGGCAGTCTTTGTGGCGATAGAGGAGACCAATCCGGGAGTTCATGGCCGATGACAGAGCTTTAAGATGGGTATGGAAGGTAAATGCTGAGTCGAATGTGATGCCCAGATACTTGTAGGTTGATACCTGTTCAAGTGGGTGGAGTGTGCTGGGGGTGATGTGAAGGGGAGCATCACTGGAGTTATTTTGGAGGTGTGCAAAAAGCATAGATTTCGTTTTTTTCAGGTTTAGGACTAGACGGTGGTTGAGGAACCATTTTTCTGCTTGGCTGAAAGTGCATTGCAGGGTGCTTTTGGAGCAAGAGTGGGTCGGAGTGTGAGGCGATGAGGACAGCGTCATCAGCATATAGAAGCATTTTGCCTGTGCAGGAGCTAGGGAGAGTGTTTAGGAAGAGGCTGAAAAGGGTAGGTCCAAGGATGGAGCCTTGGGGAACCCCGGAGCATACTGGTAGGTTTGTTGACAGGATCCCATTCAATTTGACCCTTTGGGATCTATTCTGGAGGTAGCTTGAGAACCAATTCAGAGGGCCTGGTGAGAATCCCAGTTGGCTAAGGGAGTCTAGCATTAGTGGGTGACACACAGTATCAAAGGCCTTAGATAGGTCAATGAATACTGCACCAGCAATTTTCCCAGCATCAAGTGCATTGTGGATTTGGTGGGAGAACTCCAAAAGGGCTGTGGAGGTGCTGTGACCCGGGCAGAAACCATGTTGCTCTGGGTATAGTATGTTGTACTTAGATAGGTAGTCCATGAGTTGCATGGATACTATCTTCTCCAAGGCTTTTGAGGGGGGGGGAGGATGGAGATGGGCTTGTAGTTGTTTGGTAATGTTTGGTCTCCCATCTTATGGATGGGGGTGATTTCAGCCTGTTTCTATGCACTTGGGAATTGGCCAAGGCATAGGGATCGGTTGAGGAGATCCGTGAGGGGGGCTAGCATGACGTCCAGTGTGAAGCGGAGTATCCTGGAGTCAACGAGGTCACCACTCGGGTTGTGGGAGGAAAGGGCTTTTAAAAGGAAAGGTTTGGTGTTGCGGGATGAGATGGTCCTGAAGTGGAAAGGGAGCTGAGAGGTAGGAGGGTGGTTGGATGGGAGGATGGGGTCAAAGAAATGGGCAGGAAGAACCGCACTTAGGTCAGAGAAAGTTGTGTTTAGGCAGTCTGCAATGCATGTTTGGTCCGTAGGTAGATTATTGTAAGCACTTTGCGCACTTATTGAACAATGAAACTGTACTGACATTGTATGCTTTGCATCTAGTTTCTATACTGCAGTAAGAAAATAATTTTTGAAAGCCACTTATGGATTCTGAACGTCATTACTTTTATAATCACATTATATAGTCCTGGTCATGGGGGGAAGTCTTATGAGAGAACACCTCAAGTGCATATGTTTTATGTGATGGAATAAGATTAAACTCCCATCTAATCCTTCCACATGATTCCAGCAGCTGCTGCATATCCAGTAATACCATACTTTTCCTGCACTTATCCTACAGTATGTACACTTGAAGCATTGTACGCATCTTCTGCAATAGCCTGCTGTGACACTCTCGCATATTCCTATCATAGTACATTTGGCGCAGGGCCCTGTGTTTTCTGCAATTCTGTGGTTGCAGCAACCACCACAGAAACATGGTAATGCCACAGCAACAGCATGATTAGTGCAGTAAAGATGGCTACCACTGCTGAAAACTCTGAACTGAATTATTAAAATGATTGTTGGCTAGCCTAAAAATGGTATTAATGTGAGTCTGCTGCCAGCTGCATTATGCATCCACCCCCCAGGTTGCAGCAATTAGTGGGACAACAACTTTGCAATCAACTGGCACTCAGCTCTGAAGCCTAGGACCATTATGGCCATCTACAAACACTGAGGAAACTTTAACAAGTCTGTTTCATGGACAAATGATGATTCTGTTTGCAGAACTATGAAATGAAAAGTATTGGTAATATTAAAAAAAATAAAACACAAAACTAGAGGCTTTGTGAACCTGTGTCTCATGTGAAATGGCCCAGTCACTCTCTAGCCTCACAGTAAATGTTTACGGAGTGGAAAAAAAAAGATGTGGAAGCTAAGTGACACGGAAAAAAACATCACCAGTGTTGAAATGGGTGAACAGGAGGAAGCAATAAGAGTGGTGTTACAGAACAAACCAGCACCATCAGGCTTCAAGCAACTGGATGGGAAGGAGGAAGTCATTGGTGCAGCATTGCTTTACAACCTGGCAGTAAGCAAATGGGCAGACAGGGGAGAAATCTTCAGGAGTGTTTCTGCAATAAACCAGCACTGACCAGGTAAGAGAAAGCCATGTGGCAACAAAACAGACTGAAGTAAAACAAAAAATAACTCTTCAATTCCCCTATGCCTACCTGAAATGAAAAGAGTTGCTTTTTGGTAGCAAGAGAAAGGAGGTATTACTACCTCTATATAGATTACTGGTGAGGACACACCTGGGAATTGTACCCAGTTCTGGAGCCCTCACTTGAGGAAAGACAGGGACAGGATGGGGACAGTGCAGCATATTGTAAAAAGAATGATTCATGGCCTGCAAGGCAGATCCTATGAGGATCGGCTTAATGCACTGAACACTTACTCACCGGAGGACAGAAGGCAGAGAGGTGATACTTGGATTTTTTTTTTTGGCACACTGAGCAGGAGATCATTTCCAGGTGTGACCAGGGAAAGAAATAAGCACATAATAGTGACCTTCAACTTCATGGAAGGATTGAACAAGATAAACTATGAAGACCTATCCAACAGGAATTTTGTATCTAGAAAATGGAGGCCTGAGTAGAAGCTGATAGGAAGGAAATTCAGGAGGTACACAAGCCATAGCACAGACTGCTGGCTGTGATGCTGGGTGCCAAGAGTTAAGGGCTTAATGCTTTATTTGCAATCACCTCCCTGGGTTGAAGGGAGAGGTTGTTGGACTCTGTGCCTAATTGGCAAGAGTACAAAGAACCTTCTGCACCACCCAGGGCCACCAAGTCTGCCACTGCTCCCCAGAGGATGTCTAAGCAGAGTCAGAGCAGTTGGATCTTGTTGGGCTCCGGGAGGGTGGAGGAGGTGGGAAGGGAACACATTCATTTGCCTGTATCACTGCACAATTCCTTCAGCATACTGAAAGGACAAGGCAGCCAGGAGGAGGCACCTGCAGCTGTAGGAAGACAGAAAGTGGCTCCTCAGTAGGGGAGGCCCCAAGAAGGAAAGGTCTCTTTGCACCATGGCTTTTAACAATTGGTTGAAGGCATAGTGCATGGAGGAGGGCTTCAGCTACACTGGGGACTGGGGAACAGCCTGGGAGGATATGAGTCTCTATAGGGGAAACATAGAAACATAGGAAATGATAGCAGATGGAGTCAGTGGTCCATCTAGTCTGCCCAAGAGTATCCAAGACCCCTTATAGTTCCTGGGGACTATCCCCTCCTTTTGAATTTAGCCCTTTCCTGGTCCTACTGTTCCCCTCTGAGCTGGTGCTCTGTCCCACCTTTGTTTGAAGGCTGCCACATACTTTGCATTCTCTTCCTCTGTCAGGAAACTGTTTCAGGGTTCCACTGCCTTTTCTTTGAAAAATGTTTTCTTAGATCTTTTCTGAAGCTCCCTCCCCTCATCTTCCATTAATGCCCCCTGGTGGTGAGAATGTGGTCCTTTGAAATAGTTCAGTAGTAGTAGTAGCAGTTTATTTGTTCGAAAAAATATCATTACAAAATAGGAGCAAAAAAATAATTCAAGTAAAAGGATACAAATACAATACAGCACAGTACATTCATAAATAACACATACAAATACATAATAACAATCCATTGATTAAAAGAAGCACTATTAAAAGATCTCATTTCACTAGGTTCCATTACTACTCATGGAGCAACTTGCCTCACTGTTGCACAGATTGTTTTTCCTTATTTTTTCAATACTCAAGAGGTAGTTTGCTTAAGCTCTTAAGGCACAGCTGTCTCCGGTATATAACAAAATCACAGTCAGCGCTTGATAGTTCATTCCTAATTGATCCACTCTGTCAGTATTGAATAGTGTCTTCAACAATAATTTCCTGGAGTTGGTATACCATTCACAAAACCATAACACATGGAGTAGATGTTCTCTACCTCCCACCTGGCAGTCACATGCCTCATATATATTTGTATCTTTGTTAAATCTCTTACCTAGGACTTTACTATGAAAAACTTCAAATTTTTATCTAGTAAAGACAGATCTAAATTTTGTATCTATCAAACATTCAAAATGGTACTGAAGCATAACATCATTTTGGAGGAATAGTTCAGTATAAGGCACCTTATTGATGCCATTCAAGAACTTTAAAGTCTCAATCATATCCACTCTATCCCTGAGTTTTCAGTGAGAATAAGAATAAATTTAGCTCCTTCAGGCACTCCTGATATGAGAGACCATTTAGGCCCTGCATTACATTGGTCACTCTTCTCTGCACAGTTTCCAGCCTATCCTTGTCCTTTACCAGGTGCAGATTCCAAAACTGGATGCAGTACTCCAGGTGGAGCCTACCCATGGACCTGTAAAGTGGAAGATCACCTCCTTGCTTCTGCTGTTGTATCCTCCCCCTATTCATCCCAGCATCCTGTTTGCTTTGCTGTAGGCTTTGTTATATTGACTCGACTGTTTAAGGGTGTCACATATGATGACTCCTAGGTCTCTTTCTTCCTAAGAGGTGCTAAATCTTTCCCCATTGAGTCATTAGTCCATCTTAGGATTTCCCTTACTGAGATGCAACACCTTGCATTTTTTTGCATTGAACTTTAGTTGCTAGATGTTAGACCATTTGTCTAACCTTTGTAAGTCATTTTGAAGTTCCCTAATTGCCTCTGTGCTGTCGATCCTATTACCCAGCTTGGTATAATCTGCAAAGAGTTCCAGTTTACCCTGAATGCCAACACCTATATCGCAAATGAACATGTTAGACAGGATAAGGCTTAGGACCGGGCCCTGGGGCACACCACTGATGACACTACTCTCATCAGACCTCACTCCATTAAAAAAAAACTCTAACTCCAATCCCTAAGCCAATTTCCCACCCACCTGACTATGCTTTTGGCAATGCCTAGGTCTTCCATCTTTTTTCAGCAGGTGATTGCTCAGCACTGAGCCAAACACCTTGCTGAAATCAAAGTAGAGCAGGTCCAGTGGTTGACCCCTTTCCAATTCCTTGGTCGCCCAGTCAAAGAACGTGATCAGTTTTGAATGGCAGGACCTGCCAGCCATGAATCCATGCTGGCTGTCATCCTGCAGTTTATATTTATCCTGTTATTCCACAATACCCTCCCTAAGTACGGTTTCCATTTGTTTCCCTATGACTGATGTGAGGCTGATCGATCTGTAGTTGTCAGTCTCCTCCCTAATCTCTCCCTCCCTCATGGAAAGGTACCACTTTGGCCCTTCTCCAGTCACCTGGAGCCACCCCATCAGAATTGATTGATTGTACAAATGTGCCAACGGGTCAACTAGTTCTTCAGTGAGTTTATTTAGTACTCTTGGATGCAGCCCATCTGGCCCTAGTGCTTTCTCCATCCTTATGCACTTCAATTCCTCCTTAACCCTATTGGTGGAAATCTTCAGTGTCTCCATTCATGGGTTTCCTAAATCAGTTGCTTTAATGCCACTTTCAGGCAATGGACCATTACATTCCTTTGTGAACACTGAGCAGAAGAAGTTGTTAAGGACAGTATCTTTTTGTTTGTCATCTTCTATGATTCTGAACCCCCCCCCCCCCGGTGAGTTTGGCTATCCCACCTCCTTTCTTCCTCTTTTCTCTGATGTATTGGAAGAATTGCTTGTTGCAGGTTTTGATGTCTTGAGTAATCTGAAGTTCAGCTGATGCCTTGGCTAACCTCACAGCCCTTTTGCCCTCTTTGCTTCTCTGGATGTAGTCATCCCAGTCACTGTCTTTCTGGATCTTTTTATGTCTCAGGTAATATTCTCATTTGGCTCCAATTGCTGCCTTGCCCTGCTAGTGAAACATATTAGTTTTTTATGCCTTTTTTTTCTTTGATACTGTTTTAATGCAAGGTTTTGTGGCATCGAGTATGGCTTGTTTGATCATCTCCCAGATGTCTTCTGCCTCCAGGATGTCGTGAACCGCAGTCACTGAGTTTTGAACATTATTCTAATTTTTTTTTTAATTTGGCTCCCCTGAAGCTTGACCTCTGCCCAGGACTGAGATTTTAGGTTACTAGGTGACAGCATGAACTATACAGAGTTGTGGTCACTGTTTGCTAGTGGTTTCCCAACCATAATGTCCTCAACTATCTCTGAATTTATGAGGACCACATTGAGGATGGCATCCAATCTGGTTGGCATGCTAACCAGTTGGGTGAAAAGGCAGTCCTGTAAGTTATCTACCACAGTCTGACTTCTTGATGAGTTCCCAACTAGGTTGCCCCAGTTGATGTCTGGCATATTAAGATCACTAAGCACCACAGTTTCCCCCTTTTTTGATGTGCCCCTGATTTCCTCTATGAGTTCTGCATCTATCACCTCTGACAGCCTTGGTGGTCTATATAGCACCTTGATGCATATCATACTTCCAGACATTGGGCTGAGTTGAACCCACAGTGATTCCACCCCTTCTTTTTTGATTGTATCGACTGATGTCTAGCAAATACCTTGGCAGAAGACACCAGGAGAAAGGACTGCTGTGTGACTGAACTTCTCTGCTGGGACTAAAGTAGAAGAACTTTTGTATTTGGACCTTTAATTTAGGTTAAAAAAACTAACATACAAAACAAAACAAAAAAAAAGTGTGTGTTTGGGTTAACTGAACTGAATGGGTAACTGAAAAGTCATCTAGGTGTAAATCTCAGGTGACCGAAAGGACTTAATTGTAGTGAGGTTTAAATTACTTGTAGAAAGATCTGGTAAGTAGGGGGAGTGGCTTAGCTAGAAGGAAGCTACATTTAAAGACTGCCTTAGAAAGATTCTGCTAATAGCTTGGCAGAAGACACCAGGAGAAAGGACTGCTGTGTGACTGAACTTCTCTACTGGGACTATATTGCCCTCCTTCTCTCCACCCACCCACCCAAAGCTAGTTCTATTTTTATAGGCACAGGATTTTACTGACAACAGGAACTTCCTGTTTAGGGGCAGGAAGTGAGTGATCACAGAACCACCAAGGACCCACCATCCTAGAAGGGCAAGAGTAGCTCTCCGGCCCCCTCTAGCTGCTGGAGGTCTGCCTCTGAACAAGTAAGTGGTCTACTGAGAAATATAGGATATTCTTGTCTCAGAACAGGACAATCAGGAGCTTAAAGGGCACACAAGTAGAAAGTAAGGAAAGAGAGAAAAAAAACAGAGGAAAGAGTAAGGATTACAAACAGTTAAGGGGCCAGAAATAAGACGTGATTGGAGTGGTGCAGTGCAGTGGCTGTGGAGCAGCAGTCTTCCGGGAGATGTTCTGGAGGCTGCGGTGTTGTCCCATCTGCAGGCACCTCTCTGAGCTGAGGGAGGAGGTTGCTAATCTCCAGGCTGAGTTGGCCAGGATTTGTGGGACTTCCTCTTCCATCCAGGGACCACCAGTGCCACTGCCGTTGCCTCAGAGGTTGCCAAGAAAGAGGAGCGATTGGACCACAGTGGGCTCAGGGAGGGTGAGGGTGGTGGAACAGAGGCACAACCCTCCAGTTGTACCTCTCCACAATTCCTATGCCATTCTGGCAAAGTGTGGTTCCTCTATGGAGGCACCTACAGTGGAGACCAAGGAGGATGCTGGTAACCTCCAAAGGAGACCCACAGGAGGGGTGCAGGGGATCCTGCAGGAAGAAAACAACTCCTGGTGGGGACTCCATTGTTAGGAAGGTAGAACTGGGCAAGGAAGGGAGAGAGGGTAGGTGCCTGCCTGGTGCCATGGCTTGGAGGGACAGGGAGCGAATCCTCAGGATTGCCAGAGCAGCTGCACAGGGGAGGGAGCTGGATGTCATTGTCCACTTAGGGACAAATGACCTGGCTAAGAAAGGGATTAGAGAAGTGCAGGAAGAGTTTGTGGAATTGGGGAGGGGCCTTAGTCAAGTAGCACGGTAACCTTCTCGGAGGTGCTACCCATCTATGGCATAGGAGAGGCTAGGGTGTTCTGTACCATGGAATTCAATCGGTGGTTGAAAAACTGGTGTGGAGCTCAGGGATTTGGCTTCATTGGGGACTGGGGGTCCACCTGGAGTGATGCAAGCCTATACTGGCATGATGGGCTGCATCTGTCTGGGAGGGGAACCAGGATCCTAGGTGATAGGTTTAAATGCTTCATTGGCAAGCTTTTAAACTAGCCAAGGAGGGAGGCACTGGAAAGGAGTAGGAAAATCCTAGCCCCCAAACAATCATGGTAGTAAGTGTGGCAAACACCAACATGGAGGTGTCGATAGGGAGAAGGGCAGGGGTAAATGGAGAAAGTGACAAAGGCAAGAAGGACAGGGATGGGGGAAAAGGGGGTAAGGCCATCAGGAAATGGAGAGTAATGAGTACCAATGCCCGTAGTCTGGGCAACAAGCTCCCTGAGCTGGTGGCCTTAATGGAAGAGGGATGCCTGGGTATCGTAGCAGTCACAGAAACATGGTACACAGAGAACCATGACTGGGATGTTAACATACCAGGGTACATAACCTACAGGAGAGACAGGCAGGGAGAAGAGGGGGGTAGCTCTCTATGTAAAGGAAGGGATAAAAGCAACTGAACAAAAGAGTAAACAGGGAGGAGGGAGGCACTGTGGGTCACCTTGGAGACTAGAAAGGGCACCACAATCCGCACAGGGTTATGTACAGACCCCCATGTCAGGGGAAGGAATGGACAAGGATATGATGGAAGGCATTCTTAGAATGGCAGAGAAAGGAGATACTGTTGATGGGAGACCTGAATATGCCAGATGTTAACTGGAGCATTTGCTGAAGCCACATCCAAGAGCAGGGCCATTCTTGATGCCCTACAGGTGGCAAGCATTAGACAGCTAGTTTTGGAACCCACTGTGAGGGAGCAATCTTAGACCTCATACCTCAAACGGGGGTAGTGAGAGGATCTCAGATCTAGAAGTGGGTTGCCATCTGGGGACAAGTGACCATCAAACAGTGTGGTTCATGTTAAACTCAGCTACAGAGTCAAGCCATACAAAGTGAGGTACTGGACTTTAGGAGGGCTGACTTTGGCAAGATGGGAGAGTGCTCAGAAAGCACTAGCAAACAGGCTAGAAGGAGGTGTGGAGCAACAATGGGAATTATCAAAACTGCCATCACAGAGGCAACAAGCCTTTGTGTGAAGCAAATAAACAAATCAAAATGAAAGAAAAGCCACTATGGTTCTCAAGAGAGGTGGCTGTGAAAGTCAGGAAGAAAAGATAGCATTCCGAAGTATAAGGAAACACAGAAGGAGCAGGACAGAGAGCTGTACCAGTTAAGGCAGAAAGAAGCAGGGAGGAAGTCAGAATAGCAAAGGCCCAAACTGAGGAAAAGATAGCCAACTCAGTTAAGAAGGGATAAAACCTTTTATAGGTACATCAGCGTAGAAAGACAAAGGAGGGATAGTGAGGCTGAATAGAATGAACGGTGGGTGGGCAGAGGGGGACAGTGAAAAAGCAGGAATACTGAATGAATATTTCTGCTCAGTATTCACAAAAGAGGAGGGGGAAGTGCCTAATCCAAGTAACAGAAGCACTCTTGATAGGGGGTCGATCCCAGTCCTTTCACAGAAGAAAGGGTTCTGCAAGAACTCCTAAAACTGAAGGTGGACAAAGCAATGGGTCCTGATGGAATTCACCCCAGAATTCTAAAAGAATTAAGGAAGGAACTAGTGAAACCACTGGCTACTCTTTTTAATAAATCATGGGAGGATGGTGTGGTACTCGAGGACTGGAGGAAGGCGGATGTGATTCCCCTTCACAAAAGTGGGACCAAGACAGAGGCGAGGAACACAGACCTGTCAGTCTGACCTGTGTGGTAGGAAAAGTGATGGAGTCACTTCTGAAGGAAAGAATAGTTGAGTACCTAGAGGTCAGTGGAGCCAGGATCCAAGGCAGCATGGGTTCCTAGCAGGAAGGTCATGTCAGATGAATCTAATAGATTTCTTTGACTGGGTGACCAAAGTAGTAGACCAGGGAGGGGCTGTGGAAATGGCCTACCTAGACTTTAGCAAAGCATTTGACACAGTCCCACAAAAGATTATTAGTCAAATTAACCAGCCTGGGAGTGGGTCCCAGGGTGGTAGCCTAGTAAAACATTGGCTGGACAGCAGGACACAGAAGGTAATTGTAAATGGAGTCCACTCTGAAGAAAGGCGGTTATAGTAGAGGGTGCCATGAGGTTCAGTATTGGGTTCAGTCCTTTTTAATGTCTTCATCAGTGGCATTGCAGAGGGACTGGAAGGAAAAGTATGCCTTTTTGCAGATGACACAAAGATCTGCAACAGGGTTGATATACAAGGAGGCATGGAAAGGATGAAAAGGGACTTGGCAAGGTTGGAGGAATGGTCAGACGTATGGCGGCTAGGATTCAATGCAAAAAAGTGCAAAATAATGCACCTGGGAAACAAGAACCCAAGGGAAGAATACACAATGGGTGGGGAGGTAGTAACAACAACAAAACAGGAAAGGGACCTGGGGGTAATCATATCAGATGACCTTAAGGTTAGCAAGCAATGTGAGAAGGCAGTAGGGAGGGCCGGGGTATACTGGGATGTATAGGGAGAGGCATCAGCAGCAGAAAACAGGAAGTTGTTATCCCTCTGTACAGACAGTTGGTGAGACCCCATCTGGAATACTGTGTCCAGTTCTGGAGACCCCATCTCTGCAAGGACATAGACAGGATAGAGGCAGTCCAGAGGAGGGCAACTAAATGGTGCAGGGTCTGCAAGAGAAGCCTGATGAGGAGAGACTAAAAGAGCTTAATATGTATACCCTTGAGGAAAGAAGGAGAGGGGACATGATAGAAACTTTCAAGTACCTCAAGGGAATCAACAAAGTCCAAGAGGTAGCATCTTTCAGAAAAAGAGACTTGCAAGAACAAGGGGACACAATTTAAAAATAGAAGGAGGGCGGTTCAGGGGCAATGTAAGGAAGTATTATTTCACAGAGAGGGTAACGGATGCATGGAACAGCCTTCCTGAGGAAGTTGTGGGGTCTAAAACTGTGGGAGAATTCAAGAATGCATGGTACAGACATAAGACAATTCTTGTGGGGGGCAGGAAGATATAGGCTGTTGGTTAACTAGGATCTGCGGCCTATCCTGTAGGTAGGGAAATGGGCAGACTAGATGGGCCTAGCGGTCCTTATCTGCCGTCAAAGTCTATGTTTCTATGTTTCTATGATGTGGCCATTATGACATCTCGGACATAATATTCCACCCCACCGCCTCTTGCCCTCTTCCTATCATTTCTAGAGAGAGAGAGAGAGTAACTGGGGACCAAGAGGTCCCAGCTGTTCTCTGTGGCTCATGTCTCCCTGATGGCCACCAGGTCCACTTGGGTGTCTGTCATGATTGCCTGTAGATCACTAATCTTGTTTCCCAGACTTCTGGCATTGAAGCACACACCTTTCCATTAATTTGCCTCAGTTTTCCTTCTCACTAGTGTGGGTTTCACCTGTTCAGTTTTGCTTGCCTCATTCCTTTTATTAAACGTTTTATTTCCTTTTTGGTCCCCACACCTGTTCTCAGTTCGTGGCTAGGAGTTCATTGTCTGAGGGGGGAGTATTGGCTAAGTTTCCATCCTTTTTGATCACTCCAATGGGATCCTTGTATCAGGACCAGAGACAACTTTAGAGATGCTGCCCAATGTGCTTGAATGAATCACCACACTCCTCTAAGAAGATGAGAATGACCACCTCTGGGACAACACCCAGCCTGTGAGGGAGTGTAATGTATATCTGGTGCCCACCCAGGAAGGCTGTCCCATGGCTACCACTAATATCTGTGTTCTTGTCATTTCAGCCATTCCAGTGATGTACAGCAGAGATTCTGCTGCTGCTGGGTCCACAGGGAATGTCTATCCCATGGATGAGGCACCAAGCACCATGGTACAGACAATGCAACTTTCTGAGGGCCTGGAATACATAAGGAAATATTACTGTGGTGAGTACGAGACAGCATGGTACATCACTGAACCCCCAATGGTAAGTACAGTCCCAAGCCAGGGCATGGGGTGCATGAGGAATGGGGGTCCTTGGGGTTCATGGGGGTGGGGTGCATGGGGTGCATGGGGGCATGGGGTGCATGGGGCATGAGATGCATGGGGGCATAGGGTGCATGGTGTAGGGGATACATATGGGGGCATTGGATACATGTGGGCATGACAGCTGACCGGCAGGGTGGACAGGCTGCCTGGGTTGTGGATGCATACATCTCACACCTATCTTTCCCCCTGCAGGATACCCTACTGCTACTGGTAATGATTCAGGTGTGCATAAGGGTCCCGACACCACTGACATTGACCCTGAACCTCTGAGACAACTGCTGGATGAGTCATAGAAGGCAGCGTGTGCCATTCATTGTGGTGTGACCTATGTGTAAACTTGGAAAACATAGTGGCCAGGGACAACAGATATTTAAAGTGGCAGCACCTAGAGGTAGGAGGTGATCTGCTACAAGGTATGTGCACTGTGCCACAGGATGCAGGCTCAGGTATAGCATTGTAATGGACCACCAGCAAGGATGTGTGGCATTGACCCATGGGACTCCAGCATATGTGTATGCCATGGGAACAGACTGTAAACAGTACAGTACAATACAATACAGTACAGTTACAGTACAGTATCATGTTCACAGATACAGTGTGTAGCATAGTGTACCTGTAACACCTGAGCAGTAAACATAGTGCAGAACACCAGTTCTGTGTCCTGTGTTGTTCTTTTGGGGGAATGTGCCTGTGCTCCTGAACCAATGTGGCATTGTTCCTGTAGCCCCAGGACACACTTCCTGTGTGTCTATGTAACTATCAGTATGTCCAATGGCAGAAACATTGTCTCTTTAATCCAGTATACCCAGTTCAGGATGGACACACCATATTTGGATGTCTGAGGTGGGACATGACATACAGACATGTGTTGTTGCAGGACAATATGTAACCACAGCCTATACAGCTGATCTCACTCCACTTCATGTTCCATACCCACCAAGCAGGCACACCTCTAAACCTCCTATTTGCACATCAGGGACAGGGCAAATATCAGGGACAGATGCCACCCATCAGGGTATATTCAGATCAAATGGTAATGTCACATCAGGAGTCCACCTACAATATGTGGTTAGCCATGGAAAGTAGTTAACAATAGGGATCTTGAGTTCAGACTATGGTCCGATAGTGTTGTATACTTTACATGACTATGTTTTAGTGACAAACATGCAAAAGTTTGAAGTGATGGAGGGTTCTGAGGAGGCAGGATCAGGATATCCCTGGATATCAGGGTTAGTTAAGGGTACTCTGAGAGGTTGTAGTTGTGTGACTGTTCAAATGTCCTATGGTACAGCATTCAGGGTATGGCATCGTAGGTTTCACTCATGTCTAGCGGACTGTATACAGATCTGTATGCAGATCTACAGTAGAACAGGGAGATTTGGCATTTTGTATTCTTCATGCCAGGATGCATACACTCCCACCAGGACTGTCCTGATAGAATTGGGATAGGGTTTAGCCCTAATTCAGCTCTTGTGACCATATACCTTGTTGAGGGTTCCATTGCCCTGTACATGGCAGAACACCCTGTGGATATCAATGGAAGCCCTGCAGTGCATAGTAACCTTTATGGTTACCCTTTGGCAGGATTGTGCCTGTGGCATTCTGCATCATGCTATGCACACACAGCCAGCTGTCTGCATATTTGTCCATATGCATAGCTGGGAGGCATACATGGCACACCTTCCTCCACAGTTCAGTGGGAAGTTGTCTTAGACAAGTAGGGCACTCACTAACTTTCTGTGAGGTGCTGCCTGTCTACCATGGGGGGAGGAGAGAGATCTCCACACCAGGAGCTTCAATTCATGGTTGATGTGCTGGTGCAGACAGGAGGGATTTGGCTGCATTGGGGACTAGGAATTCACCTGGACTGATAAGGACCTATACAAGTGTGTCAGCCTGCATCCATTCAGGAGGAGAACCACAGTCCTTGGTGAATGGTTTAAATGTTACTTTGAACCTATAGGCTACAGGCTGAAGTAGAGTGAGATGGGATAACCCAAGTGAAGGGGAACTCCTGAGGATGCAAAGTAAAGAAGGGATAGGGTGACAGAGACAAAGGGGAATGGGAACAGGAGCATGAAAAAGAGAAGGAGGGAGCAAAAAAAAGCAAAAAACACTGGTAACAAGCACAGTGCAAACAAAATCTGTAAGGCCAGTGTACAAATGTTGGAAGTCTAGGAAAAAAGATTCTGGACTTAGAGACCATCATGACAGAGAGCGATCTGGACATTGTGGCCATTACTGAGACATGGTGCACTAAAAATCATGACTGGAACATGGCTATACCAGGCTACACTCCATTTAGGAAAGACAAGGTGGGATGGAAAGGAGAGGGTGTGGTGCTTTATGTAAGGGGAAGCATAAAACTCAAAGAGATACAGGGAATATGGGTGGGGTAAAGGTATTGTGGGTCACCCTGGAGATAGGGAACAGAGCCACTATTTGCACTGGTTTGGTCTTCAGACCTCCAGCAAAGGGGGAGGAGTTAGATAGTGTTCTGGTAGAAGCCACCAGCAAAATGGCAGTGAAGGGGGAGGTGCTGCTGGTGGAGGACTTCAACCTGCTGGATGTAGATTGGAGCCTACCAGCTTTGAGGACCAGGGATCACTGTATAATGTGGTTCAACATAAGGACAGCTGTGGAATCAAATCACACAGTGGCAAGTGTCCTGAACTTCAGGAGGGCAAATTTTACAAAGATGGGTGAATGTCTCAGGGATGACCTGGGTGGGATGGAAGAACAGTGGGTGAAGATAAAAGGGGCCATAGTGAGAGCAATAAACCTCTGCATCAAACAAGTGAGCAAAAGCAAGAGGAAAAATAGATTGCTATTGTTCTCATAAGAGGTAGCAAAAAAGGTAAAAGCTAAGAGGGTAGCATTCAGATCATATAAGGAAAGAGAAGGAGGTGGATAGGGAAGTGTATTAGTAGAGACAGAGGGAAGCAGGGAGACCAGTAAGGAGCACAAAGGAACAAATGGAAGAGAGAACAGTCCAGGTGGTATTGAAAGAGAACAAGACATTTTTTAGGACGTGTAGGTGAAAAGAGAAAGACCAGGGGTGGGATTGTAAGGTTAAAAGGGAAGGGGGGACTATGCAGAGGGGGACTAGGAAAAGGCAGACATCCTAAACAAATACTTTTGTTCAGTGTTCAGTGTTCACAGAGGTAGGAGAAGGAGAGGGGCCACAAAAAAGTAATGGAGCATT
This sequence comes from Neoceratodus forsteri, assembly GCA_016271365.2. Taxonomy (NCBI): domain Eukaryota; kingdom Metazoa; phylum Chordata; order Ceratodontiformes; family Ceratodontidae; genus Neoceratodus; species Neoceratodus forsteri. The sequence continues at coordinate 949,415,828 of CM057453.1, read as the reverse complement.
GGAGGGAGGAAGGTGGACACCGGTCTGTTCTCGGAGGAGAGAGTCTTGAAGGGACTTGCTAAACTGAAAGTGGACAAAGTGACAGGGCCAGATGGAGTGCATACAAGGGTATTGGGCAAGATCAGAGAGATACTGGCTGCACCTCTGGCAGTCTTATTTAACAGCTCATTGAAAAGAGGAGTGGTTTGGGAAGACTGTAGGGAAAGCAGACCTAGTCCCTCTACACAAAAGTGGTAGCAGGAAAGAGCCTGGCAATTACAGCTCATTCAACCTGACATTGTTGGTGGAAAAATTAATGCAGTCACTGCTGAAGGAAAGGATTGTGGAATATCTTGAATCCCTCTTCCAGCCATCTGTGCACAGGCAGCAGTGTGCCTGTCATTAGGGTGCCGCATAGTCTAATTTGTCACCCCTTTCCCGAGCCCCGCCTCCAGGAGTTAGAATATTTAGAAAGGGGAGTGTGGGGGGCATGGGGGGTGCAGTCCCCTGCAAAGAGTAGGGACGGTGCCATCAGGATGTGGTGCCCTAATGACCACCCTGTATAGGTAGAACCTTTGAATCCATTGTGTTACAGGACTTGAGACAGCATGGATTCATGGGGAGGGGGTCAAGTCAAAGGAATCTGACAGATTTCATTGATTGGGTGATGAAGGAACTAGATCACGGTGAAGCGGTGGAGATAGCCTACTTAGATTTTAGTAAAGCTTTTGACACTGTTCCTCATAGGAGACTTGTTTGCAAGCTGGGTAGCTTGGGGGTGGGTCCAAAGGTGGTTAACTGAGTAAGTACTTGGTTAGGTGATAGGTGGCAGAGGGTGGTGGTAAACAGAGTCCATTCTGAGGAAGGGAGGGAGGGTGATCAGTAGGCTGCCTCATGGATCAGTGCTGGGACTGGTCTTCTTTAATGTCTTTGTAAGTGACATTGCAGAGGTCTGGAATGAAAGGTCTGCCTCTTTGCAGATGATACCAAAATCTACACTAAGGTGGACACTCCAGTGGGGGTGGACAAGATGAGCAGTGACCTGAGAAATCTTGAGGAGTGGTCAAGGGTATGCTAGATGGTTTTAAATGTGAAAAAAGTGACAAATAATGCACTTGAGGAACAGAAACCCAGGGGCAGAGTACAAAATATGTGGGGTGGAACTATCAACCACCAAACAAGAAAGAGACCTAGTAGTAATCATATTGGATTATCTAAAGGTGGCCAGCTAGTGCGACAAGGCAGTTGAGAGAGCTAATGGGATGCTAGGGTGTATAGGGAGAGGTATCAACAGCAGGAGGATGGAGGCGGTGTTGTCTTTGTATAGATTGTGGTAAGACCTCACCTAGAGTACTGTCTCCAGTTCTGGAGACCACATCTCCAGAAAGATATAGGCAGAGTGTAACCAGCCCAGAAGAGTGCAACTAAAATGGTGTAGAGTCTGCATTAGAAGCCCTACTAGGAGAGACTTAAGGACCTGAATATGTACGTATACACTGGAAGAGATGAGATGGGGGTATGATAGAGACCTTTAAATACCTCATGGGGGTAAATAAGGTACAGCATGTAAACATTTTTCAGAAGAAATGGTGTTAAACAACAAAGGAGCATGCTATGAATCTGGAAGGGGTAGATTCAGGAGAGATGTGAAGAAGTACTTCTTCACAGAAAGAGTGGTGGATTCCTTGAACAGCCATCCAGCGGAGGTAGTGGGGGCATAAACTGTGATGGGTTCAAGAATGCATGGGGTACACAAAAGGGAATCTTAAAGGAATGTAAGAAGGGGGAGAGATACCTGACTGCAGATAAAGTAGGATCTGTGGTGATACTATAGGCAGGGAAAAATGAACAGAGTAGATGGCCCAAGTGGTCCTTATCTGCTGCCAAATTGTTTCTTTTTTTTTCCTCACCAGCTGTTTTGCCTCCTACTGGAGGTTCTGATCCCCTGCTCTGCTCATTGCTCCCCCCATCCCCAGGCTTACCCCCACTGGGAAGAGCCGCTGGGCAGGCACCTTCTCCCAGGAAACACAGTCACGTAGCCCAGGCTTGCCCCCCAGGGTGGGGTCACGGAAGCGGGACCATCCGGTGAACTTTAGTCTGCAACAGGGAGCAATGGCAGAGGCAGGGGCCATCATTAATGGCTGGCAATACATTTTCTGTGGATTTTTCCCTGTGGGCAGGGACATGCAATGACATCAGTGTCCACCCTGCCCCTGTTACGTGTGGCACCGGCCACGGCGGTACCCCCCCAGCCTCCACCAGAGGTCCACATTGCATTGGACACTCTCCCCCTTCTCCCCAGAGAAAGAGAGAAGTCCATGGGATGTTCAGTCCTTCTCCCCCTGGCCAGCTATCTCACTCCCAAGTCCATCCCCAAACCCAGCATGTCAGTGCCGTAGACAGACACCTTGCTGCTGTGCCAGCGTGCCTACCCCAGCAAATTCTGTTTCTATGTTTTATGGCTGGTGCCCCATGAAGGTGCACATCAAGGCCATGCTTTTGCACTTTGGGGTAGTGCATGCAGCATAATGGCCATTATTCTGGTTGGAGTAATGTTAAATCAATCAGAAAAATACATTTAGTTCTGAACTGTTCAACCATGCTGTAATAACTGACCAGTCAAGTGATGCTCTTAGTCAGTCAGATCCTAGGATTTCATCACCTGTGTTTTATACACAGCCTTGGAAATCTTTAGTTAGACACTGTTTATAGTAATGCTACCTTTATACCCCAGAGTATTTATTTCTATATTTATTGTTATGCCTACACTGTATTCCACTTTATAACTTCAGATGTTGATTTATCAAAATCCACTCCAGACTCTGTCACTATTCCAGGTACTCCCTCTACCGGGAGGATCGTGTAGGTGGGGGGGGGTTGTGTGATATACACCAGGGACTCTCTCACTGGACTGACACTCCCTGTCCCTGTTCTCACCCACTGGGCACAGGCACTAACTCTCAAACTGACTTCTGACCCCTCTAGGGTTCCCCTCTATCTCACTGCTGCCTACATTCCCCCTAAAAACCAAACTTTGGCACTGGCTTTGCTAACTGATTATCTTTCAACCCTGCCTCATACAGCTGACCAAATCCTTGTGGGTGACCTGAATGTAAACTGGCTCAGCTCATCCACTGACACCACCTGTGACTCATTCGCAGCCACAGACATGTCCCAACTAGTCTCCCAACCCACCAGAGTTAACACAAAGAAAGGTACCAGCACCCTGCTAGATGTGGTCATCACCAACCGCCCTCTACAAATCCATGATACCCAGGTCCTTCCGGACTCTCTCAGTGACCACTCTCCTATCATTTTCCACTGGGCCACCCCCACTCCCAAACCCATGGCTCATCCCACTCTACGTCGGCACCTCAGACCAGGCAGACTAAAAGGCCTTAAGCTTCATCTTGCCCAGATTAACTGGTATCCCATACACCATGCCCCTGATATAGATTCCACCCTTACCTTCTTCACCCAAACCTTCAATAAAGACTGCGACATTTTCGTTCCCATCACAGCAGTCCGCACCAAAGTTCATAATGCCCCCGGATTACCCCGCAACTGCTCAAACACAGGGATAACCTGTGGCACCTGGCCTCTGAAACAGGCTGTGCTGCAGACAGACAGGCCTACAATGCCACTAGAAATAAATGCACATGGGCCATCAGGAAAGCAAAAGCCGATCACTATCAGGCTGCGCTTACCTCTTCCTGGGGGAGAGTCAGAACTTTCTGGGACAACATTAAACAACTAAATGGGAGCGTGCGCTCTCCTCCCCCCTCACAGATCACCATTGAAGGCTCTATCTCCACCGACCCTGCCCACATAGCCAACTTCCTCGACACATCCTTCACAGACCTTAGTTCGGTCCTCCCCAGTGACTTCTTTGACTCTCCTTCAACCCTACCTGCCCCTGACTTTCAATATACTAGCTTCCACTTACGTAGGGTGACTCCCCAGGAGACTAGGCCACACCTGCTTCAAGCTCTAAAGAGCAATAATATTGGCAGCGACTCTCTGGACCCCAATATCCTCCGCTGGGTCCTGGATCAGGTCCTTGCCCCACTAACTACCCTGCTCAATAAGTCCCTCTGCTTGGGGCAATTCCCCACAGCCTGAAAAACAGCCACAGTCATGCCCATACACAAAGGAGGTGACAGGTCCTCAGCTGGGAGTTACTGGCCAATCTCCATCCTCCCACCCTTCTCCAAAGCCCTAGAAAAACTGGTGGCTACCCAAATCACAGATTACCTGGCCAAATACAACATCCTCTGCCATGAACAACACAGATTCCATGCAGGTCACAGTACCAGCACTGCCCTTATTGAGTTCTCAAATTTTCTTCATTCCTCCCTGGACTCTGGCTCGCTAGCGGGGGCAGTGTTTATTGACCACTCAAAGGCTTCCGAGACTGTCTTCCACCCCCTCCTGTTGGATGCCCTCAACTGCACCAGCTTTGCCGCCGGCTCAGTCTCCTGGTGCTCCAGCTACTTGTCTGACCACTCTCAGCATGTTAAAATTAATGGGACCCTCTCCAATACATGTCCTATCTGATCTGGTGTCCCCCAGGGTTCCATCCTTGGTCCACTTCTCGTCTCACTATACCTCAATACCATGCCCAGAGCTTGCATGGGTAAAATCCTGCTGTACACAGATGATGCTGTCATCTTTGCCACCCACTGAAACCCCATCTCCCTTCAAGACACCTTGCAACTAGCCTTCAATGATGCTGAAGCCTGGTTCAAAGAGCACAGACTTGTAATCAATCTAAAAAAAAACCAAAACCATGCTCTTTGCCCATCCCCAAAACAAATTCAGTAATTTCCCACTCCACATCCTCCCTGGCTCCAAGCATCCTCTCAATCAAGTTCGCCTGTACAAGTACCTCGGGGTCTCCTTTGACTCAGCCCTCATATTCCACTACCACATTGATACTCTAGCCTCAGCTACAAATACACGGCTAGGTATCCTTCACCACTACAAGCACTGCCTCCCCCCGATGCCCTCCGACTAGCAGTCACCTCCTCAATCATGTCCCTTGTGGACTATGACTTGCCTGTCTATGGTGCCGCAGACACGACTGCCCTCAATAAAATCTGACTCACCTTGAATAAGGCCTGTAGATTAATTACAGGAGCCCCTAGGTTAACCCATACCTGCCAGCTATATGACTTGGCTAAGCTGCTTAACTTGGACGAACGGCTCAGATACCAAACCGGCCTCATAACTAAAAAAACACTCCTTGAACTATCCCCTCCCAGACTGACAGCCTCTATCCACCTAGCTCAACCCTTAGTCCAAACTCGTAGCTCCTACAAGGCCACCCTGTTTGTCCCTAGGACCAGGACTACTCATGGTCAATGGTCCTTCTGTTACAGGGCCCCCTCCTGGTACAACACTCTCCCCAGCTTCATCACTGATACCCATACAATCTCCTGCTTCAAAACTGCACTTCAAAATCAGCTATTTAACATGCGTAGCTGTGCTTGTCCCTGGCCGTAGGTGTTCCAGCTCATTGTACCCGACAAAACTCTCTGAGTAGCTCCACAACAAAAACTGACAAAACTCCCAGAGTGGCTCGCCTCCCAAACTTATCACCTACCTTGTCCCATAGCCACCTGTTTTTACTAACCTAGCAGTATCTGCTCAAGACTAATTGTCTGCTTAACCAATGTATGCTTATCTCTCAATCTTATCCAAATAGCTGTAACAACCTCTGAATACCAAACCTGCAACACTGATATTGTAACAAAGTAATTACTGCATATATCTGCCTAAACTGTGACCGCAATGATGTAAAAAGCTGTAACTACAATGATGTAACTAAATGTTGTACTGTGTTTGTCCTCTTTGTGACGTGGTACCTTTGGAAATGAGCCTCTGGCTCAAAGGTTGTAAACCAATGCACAAATAAAAAAATAAATAAATATTTAATTGTAACTGCCACTGTTTTGTTCCAATCTATCCTTCCCGGGTCAAAACTGGAAACAAACTCCAGCTAAGTGTGCCTTTCCCAGTTACCAAACTTTTAAATAAAGAAATAAATAAAAAACATATTTACCCCCTCACACACACACACACACACATATATATATATTTGTATTTTTTATGGCAAAAAACTCTGTTTAATGCATCAGTTAGGGTTGTTCTACAGCAACAAAAGTGAGGAAATTCGGTGTTAGGGTTGGCTCACCTTACACCCCTCACCCACCCCGCACCCACCAACAGGCATTGGGGTGTGCGTTGGGGTCATCAGCCCTAACTCTCACACCATTCCATGTGTAAATAAACTGAGGTGGTGCAGTATAGGAGAATAGGGTGAGAGTTAGGACCAACTACCCCAATACACACTCCAATACCTGTTGGTGGGTACTGGGTGGGCATGGGGTGCAAGGGGTGGCAACTCTAACACTGAATTTCCTCACTTTTGTTGCTGTGGAACAACTCTAACTGATGCATTAAACAGATTTTTTTGCCATGAATGTCCCTTCTTTTTAAGAATGTGCACTATAAATAGTGAATGGAATGTGGTGGTGGGAGCTACACAAAAACTGTATGACTGACTGAAATGAAAATTGGTAAATGAAGACATGTACCATAGCACTCCGTGTGTCCAGAATTGTGTGTACATCCATTCAACGGTCTCAATGTGCCACAAGCAAACAATATAACATGCACAATTCAGCAACCGTAAGTGCTGTCAACCTGAAAACTGTCACAGTAAAGCTATATTATAAATCTTTGTACATTCCAAATGCCAGGCAAATTAGACACATGGTTCAGAAGTTATTGACGTGTAATAAACCACATTTTCATTCATTGGAGTGGCATAATTCTGCACTTGTTAATTTTTTACACACCAAACCACTGCAAGGCACCTCTGTACCACTAGGGCAACTTACACTATAAATTTCAAGCCAGTAGCACCATGCAGAATGCGATACACAAAATGTTAACTTCATCATGCAGCATCTCCATGATGAAGAATTTTCCAGCATATAAACAGCATTATCCACATCCCCAAGACATCCACTCAACACCCTCCAAATTTCATGTGAAAAGACCAAACCTGTCCAGAGATATTCAATTTTTACCTTTCTGCACCTTTAAGAAGTTTTCCACCACAAAATGGCGGAAATAATGGCCATAAATGCACTAAAATGGCAGTCCTGGCAGCCGAAAAGTCTGTAACTGCAAGTGGGGCCAACTTCAAATGGCAATAACTCTGGAACAGAACAACAGTTTTTCACCAAATAAAACTGGCATGTTCCTGGAATACAGGTCTTTGTACATGGCAAGTTTCAGACCAATCAACCACACTGGCTGTGCTATGAAACTGCACAGAAGTGCCACAAATAACATTTTTGCCACTTCGCTACACAAGAAGCACATATCCAACAGAACAAAAAATTGTTAAAAGAGGACATGTACTATATCACACCGTGTCCAGAATTGTGTGTACATCCATTCAACGGTCACACAACGCCACAAGCAAGCAACGTAACATGCACAATTCAGCAACCATAAGTGCCAGTGACCGGAACATCGTCAGAGTCAAAGATGTACTACAAATATTTGTACATTCCAAATGCCAGGCAAATCAGACACATGGTTCTGAAGTTATTGAAGTGTAATGAACCATATTTTTGTTTGTCAGAGTGGCATAATTTCGCACCTATTGATGTTTTACACAGCAAACCACTGCAAGGCAGCTCTGTACCACTAGAGCTACCTATTATATAAATTTCAAGCTAGTAGCACCATGCTAGTAACGCTATGTGCAAAATGTTAACTGCATCATGCAGTAGCTACATAGTGAATTATTTTTCCAGCTTGTAAACAGCATTGATCACATTCCCAGGACATCCACTTAAAACCCTCCAAATTTCATGTGAAAAGACCAAACCATTCCAGAGATATTCAATTTTTAAATTTCTGCACCTTTAAGAAGTCTTCCACCACAAAATGGCAGAAATCACAGTTGAAAATGTGCTAAAATGGCAGACATGGAGGCCAAAAACTCAGTAACTGCAAAGCGGGGCAACTTCAAATGGCAATAACTCTGGAACAGAACAAAATTTTTTTCACCAAACACAAACGGGCATGTTCCTTGAACAAAGGTATTTCTCTCTGACAATTTCAGACCAATCAACCACACACTGACTGCACTACGCAACATGGAAGACAGTGCAGAAAAATAGCAAAAACATAAGGTTTTGCAATGCACTACGCAAATACAAAAACACAAATGGTAACATTAATGCAAACGGTGATGGAAACAGTGAGGTAAAAGGATATAGTAACACTAACTGTACGCAAACGCAAGTGCAAACGGTAACGCACACAGTGATGCAAACAGAAATTATAACGCAAATGGTAATGCAAATGCTAATGGCAACAGCAATGCAAATGGTAACAAAAATGGTAATGCAAACGCCTACAGCAATGGAAACACAAACGGTAATGAAAGCAGTAATAAAAATCTAAACTCTAACACAAACGCAAACAGAAATGCAAACGGTAATGGCAACACAGAAGGAAACAGTAACACTCGACACTGGAAATGCTACCAAAAACACAAACACTAAAGCTAACAGAAATGCAAACACAAACGGTAACGATCATGCAAAAGGTAATGGTAACACAATTGGAAACACAAACGGTTATGGTAATACCAACGATGACACCAAAAGAAATGCAAAGACAAGTGCGTATGCAAATACAAATGGTAACACACAGGGTCATGGTAATGCAATTGGAAATGCAAACGGTTTTGGTAACACCAAACAATGATGCCAAAGGAAACATAAATGGAAACACAAATGCAAGCGCGTATGCAAACGCAAATGGTAATGCACATGGTGATGCAAAAGTAAATGCAAACAAAAATGGTAATGGAAATGCAAACAGTAACAGTAACGCAAATGCAAATGCAAAGGGTGACGCACATGGTGACGTAAATGGAAATGTTAACGTAAACGGTAACAGAAATACAAGTGGAAACGTTAACAGTAACAGTAATGCAAACGCACACCCTTTTTTCCCCAAAAAGGTGGATTCTAAAGCACAGTGAATACAAAGAATGTATGCATAATAATGGCCCTCTGAGCAGAAAATGAGCACTTGGAATACTAAATTCCTTATATCTCAGGAACAGTACGATGTAGAAAAAAAATAAAAATCTCATATTATTTATGACTTTCCAGGATAGTTTTGCATTAGCACCCTAGCAAAAGTCCATATCTTGAATCTTTTTTGAGATACGGGCACCGAAAGGCAGGGCTGACACCGTAATGTTAGCCTATGGGAAAAATTGTCAACTTCAGAGTGCTGTAACTTTGCAGCCCTCTAATATTTTGTCACAAAACCATTAAAGACACATCTGTGGGATCTTGGCTTTCTTCCCTCCAAATTTCAGGCCAAAAGACCAAACCATTCTTTTGCAGCAGGGTGGCAAAGATTCCTTATTGTTTTGGCCATAGTGTCGCAAAGTACTTTTACAAATCACTACAGTTTCGCAAATAAAATCACGAAAGTGTTGCATATACAAAAGTACTTTGTGACACTACTTTTTACAAAAAATTAAAAAACATATTTCTGGGGTGTTTTACCCCCCAAAAAAGACATGGCTAGCATCCTCAGTGCTCAGCTAGGTGAACACAATAAGAATTGTGTCCCTAGAGGGTCCCAAATTTAAATGCCAAGCATTTCTGCGATCACCAACTGAAAACAAGATGGCCAATTTGTGACACTACAAGTGTCATTTGTGAAAGTAAAAAGTGCATTTGTGACACTTTCGCATATTTTGTTAAATTTTCCCATTGACTATAATGGGAAACTTGTTTTTTGAATAACTTTTGAACCATTTAATATTTTTTTCACAAAATCTTTGACAGGCACATCGGGGAACCTGGCTGCATGTTCCCTGAAGGTTTTGGACCTGTCGTGCAAATCGTGTGGGCTGTAGGCATGAGCAAAGGATGCACAAAAATATGTAATTTGTGGGTTTTTCAGTGCTCTGTAGCTCCGCAACTGTACATCCGACCATAACAAAACATGGCAGATCCTGAGACCTATGATACCAGACCATGCACTCCAAATTTCAGGCAAATCTATCATACAGTGGCAAAGTTATTAAGCTGCCAAATTTCAGATTTATCCTTAAATGGGGTATTGAACACTAACTATAGTGGCACGATAGTGCCACTAAAATAAATCTATATATATATATAATGGTAGCACGGTAGTGCTACCATAGTTAGGGTTGAGTAGCACTTTTAAGGTTAAAGGGTCAAATTTTACACCTTAAGAACTTTGCCACTGTTCAACAGATTTGCCTGTAATTTGGTATGCATGATTGGGTATGATAGAGCTTGAGACCTGCCAAGTTACGTTCTGGTCGGATGTACAGCTGTGGAGTTATTAAGTGACAACCAATTGCGTAATTACACTTTTTTAGTGATTTCTTTGCTCTCGCCTACAGGTCACACAGTTTGTGCCACCAGTCTGAAAACTTCAGTAACATGTGGCTTGGGTCCCTGATTGTGCCTTTTGAAGATTTCATGAAAAAATATTGAACAGTTCAAAAGTTATTCAAAAAACAAGTTCCCATTATATGTCAATGGGAAAAGTTAAAATATTCAATACTTTCACAAATGCACTTTTTAGTGTCGCAAATGGCCATAGCAGTGTCGCAACTCCACCATTTTGTTTTCAGTTGATGATCAGAAAAATGCTTGGCATTTAAATTTGGGACCCTCTAGAGACACAATTCTTTTTCATGTTCACCTAGTCGGACCCTGAGGATGCAAGCCATGTCATTATTTTGGGGTTAAATGCCCCAGAAATATGTTTTTCAAATTTCTGTAAACAGTAGTGTCACAGAGCAGTGTCGCACACATGAAATGTTTGCAAATTTTTGTGAAAAGTGTCACAGACTACGACACTACTTTTCAGGCTATGGTCAAAATGACAGGAATTTTTTGCCACCCTGCTGCAAACAAACAGTTTGGTCTTTTGGGCTGAAATTTGAAGGGAAGGCAGTCGATATCTCACAGATGTGCCTTTTGGTGGTTTGGTGAAAAAATATTGCAGGGCTGCCAAGTTACGGTAGTCTGAAATTGAAATTGTTTCCCATAGACTAACATGGTGGCGTCTGCCGCGTCTTTCGGGGCTCGTATCTTGAAAACGATGCAAGATACAGATTTTTGTTGTGTGCCCAAAGGGCTATTTAACAGCAAAAACCTAGCCAGGAAAATCATGATTTCTATGAAATTTAAATTTTTTTTCTACGTTGTGCAGTTGCTGAGATATTAGCAACTGAGTACTTCCAATGCTTGTTTTAAGCTTCAATACCCATTACAATGCATACATTCTTTATACACACTGTGTTTCTCTATGCACCTGTTTGGCAAAAACAGGGTATGCGCTTCCATTACTCTTACAGTTACTGTTTCACTTGCGTTTATGTCCCAGTTTGCGTTACCGTTGCAGTGTACGCCACTGTGTGCGTTACCCTTTGCATTGTCATTTGCGCTTGTGTTTTTGTTACTGTTACCATTTGCATTTCCACTACTGTTTCTGTTTGCATTTTACTTTGCATCACTGTGTGCATTGCCATTTGTGTTTATGGCAGCCCTTTCATTTGTGTTTCCATTTCTCTTTTGTTTCGCGTCTTCCTTTCTATTACTGTTACCATTTGCATTTGCAATTGCGTTACTGTGCCTGTGCGAATTACAGTTTGCATTTCCATATGCACTTGCATTTCTTTTTGCGTTTCTGTTTCCTTTGCTGTTATTGTTGCTGTTACTGTTACCATTTGTGTTTACAGTTGCTGAACTGTGCCCGTGCATGTTTCGAATTGTGTTTCCACACGTGCTTCTGTTCCCATTTCCGTTTCTGTTTCCTCTGGTGTTATTCTTCATGTTAACTTTACCATTTGCATTTACAATTGTGGTACCATGCCTGTGTGTGCTACGGTTTGCGTTTATGTGTGCGCTTGTGTTCGCATTTCTGTTTCTGTTCCCTTTCAAGTTCTTTTTGCTGTGACACTTAACATTTCCATTTACAATTCCACTGCATCATTGTTTGCATTACCAGTTGCGTTTTCGTATGTGCTTCAATGTCCATTTGTGTCACTGTTCGCTTCGGCGTCACTTTGTGCTTGCATTTCTATTAATGTTTCCTTTGCCATTTATGTTTGTGTTACTATGTGCACCACTGTTGATGCTTCTGTTTGTGTTGCTGTTCCTGTTACTATGTCACAAGAAATCACGTGGTGGGAGCGCGGGGCGCTCCCGCCACCACACTACTTTCACTATTTCTCATTATCATTCTCAAAAAGAAGGGAAATTAGAGGCAAAAAACTCCATTTAACGCATCAGTTAGGGTTGTTTCACAGTGACAAAAGTGAGGATATTCAGTGTTAGGGTTGAAAGACCCCCTTGGACCCCCCGTCCACCTCCCCAACCGGCATCAGGGTGCGTGATGGGGTCGTCGGTCCTAACTCTCACCCCATTCTCTTATGCCTCACCTTCTTTACACTTGTGATGGGGTGAGAGTTAGGGCCGATGACCCCATTGTGCACCATGATGCCAGTTGGAGGGTGGGTGGGGGGTCCAAGGGGGGCTTTCAACCCTAACACTGAATTTCCTCACTTTTGTCACTGTGGAACAACCATAACTGATGCATTAAATAGAGTTTTCTTGCCTCTAAAAATATATATATATATATATATATATATATACATATATAGCAGTGCGGTCAAGCCACTACAGTTACGGTTAAGTTGTCACTTCTATGTTAAGCTTAAACTTTTGCACATTAATAACTTTGGACCTGTTCAATGGATTTGTCTGAAAGTTGGTGTGTGCGGTGTGGCATTGTAGATCTCTTGATATGCCAAATTGCGTTTCAGTCAGACTTACAGTCTTTGCATACAAAAATGCTGGAAAATGCAAAATTATCCGGTTTTGGAGGCAACTTTTGGGATTCTGGATGTGGCCCTGCACAGCCATTGTGTGGTATGCTGCTCTGTGAGATGGCTCATTTGAAACAGCTTTGGTGGCCGAAAAAGCTGCTTTTTGTTTGGTGAACAAATATTAGGGCATTCAAAAGTTATGCCACTTTTAAATTCCTATTATAAGTCAATGGAAACATTTATATGTATGTTTTGTGAACAAATAATAGGGTTCTGGCCATCCTGTACCACCAGGCAAACAAAGAATTTGTAGCCTAGTGGTTCAAGAATCTTTGTCGCAGAGAATTTTAAAAATTCTTTGATCGCAAGGTCCGCCATCTTGTTTTTAAATTTTCAATCAGAAAAACACAAATATCTTGGCTCAGGGCTCACTTCTGAAGTTAAACTTGGATGGGTTTTACTTAGGGGACTGCGATCTATTGAGCCATGCCTTTGGTTTCATCCAAATTGGTCAAAAAATAGAGTTATGAGCTTTTAAAATCTTAACTTGTGGCTCACTAATGATCTTTGATCACGAGCCTGCAAATTCTTTGATCGCGAGATTCTTTGATCACGATCGTGCATCGTGAGTGAGGGACGAGATGACCAGATTAAAAAATCTATTTTCTCTGCCCGGGGTGCCCTAGGAAGTTAAATTAGGGTGGGTTTTGCTCAGGGGGCTTTGTTTTGCCCAATCTGAATAAAATAAATCATGTTTTCAATATCCCTGGAAGTCTAGTGGCCCCCCCGATCTGTATAAAAAAAATAATGTTCTACATTTCCCTGGTAGTATAGCAGCTCCCCCACGTGCATTTAAGAAATAATGTTGTCCATATCCCTGATAGTCTAGTGGTAGTGTATTTAATAAATAATGCTTTGTATATCCCTGGCAGTCTAGCAGTCCCCCCCGATCTGTATAAAATTAATATTGTTGTCCATATCCCTGGTAGTCTAGTGGCACCCCCCAATCATCATAAATTACATTACGATCTCCAATTCCCTGGAAGTCTAGTGGCCCCCAATGTGTATTTTTACTTGAAATTTGGAGGGTGTTAATGGCATGTCCTGTAGATGATAATAGGTGTGTTTATGTGTTGGACAATATATTTTTTGTGGAGATATTGTGTGGCACAGTTTACATTTAGTGGACAGCATTTTCTATTGTTCTACTAGATTAACATTTGTTTGGTGGCTGGCCTTGCTGTTGTCAATGTATTTTTTAGTCATTTGGTGTGTCTTGTGCCCCGACACTTCGGGCCCCGCACTCCCACCAACTTGCACAACTTTCTACTTTTCTATTCTTTCATAAAAAGTAAGGATATTCTATGCAAAAATCTTCATTAATGCATCAGTTAGGGTTCTTCTACAGTGACAAAAGTGAGGAAATTCACCATTAGGGTTCCCACCCGTTGAACCCCACCCCACTTCCTCCCACCAACAGGCTTCGGGGTGTGCATTGGGGTTGTCAGCCCTACCTCCCACCCCATTCTTCTACACTGCACTACCTCAGCTTGTTTACACATGGGATAGGGTGAGAGTTAGGGCCAATGACCCCAATGCACACCTCGATGCCTGTTGGTGGGGGTGGAGTAGGGGTGGGGTTCAACAGGTGGGAAACCTAATGGCAAATTTCCTCACTTTTGTCACTGTAGAAGAACCCTAACTGATGCATTAATGAAGTTTTTGCATAGAGTATATATATATATATATATATATATATATATATATATGGAAAAAGAGGCATTAGGTTGACTAGCCCCACCCACCTACCTCACTCTCATCCTCCACACACCAACAGGCTTTGGGTTGTGTCATGGGGTCATTAGGCCCAACTCTCACCCCATTAAATGTAAACAGGCTGACATGGTACAGTATAGGAGAATGGGGTGGGAGTTAGTCCTAATGACCACATGGCACAACCTGATGCCTGTTGGTGTGTGACTATGAGGGTGGGTGGTAGGGTGGGGGGGTTAGTGGCTCAACCCTAACACCTCATTTCCATACTTTTGTCAGTTTAACCCTTTTAACAAAGTTTTTTGCCATTTATTTCTTCACTTTTTGAGATAGTGTAATAGTACCTTTATGTTACTGTGGGATTACAGGTTCCTTTGGAGCCTGCAGTCCTATCCCTCCACAGATGTACATATGTATGTAGCTGTGGAAACACAGGGGTCTCTTGCCCCTGCACTTACACATATTAAGTTATGAATAGCCATAGCAAAATTTCAAAAAATAGTCATAACTGTGCAATCCTTAAATAATTTTCACCCCAAATGTTCAACATAACCTTCTTATCACCTCATCGCATGTACGCAGTACAGAAAACTTTCAAATCCCTGTTGAAATGTAATTGTGCAATTGTAATGCCGTTTTGTGCTACAGGTATGGGAAAACATTTTTGGCAGGATTTAAAAAATCACAGCTATACCATTCATGAGGTGGTGTGAAAAATGGTATATTGAAAATCTGGAAACATGAAAATAATGAAGTTACAGACGTGCATGAAACTGAGTAATGCACATTTGTAACCAATCATTTTTTGGATTTCTTTCACCAGATTTACACAATGGACTTTTTGGGACCTCTCCTCATAAACAATGGCACTGTGATTTTGTTAATCCATCCTGAAAGGTGATTTTGCACAGAGACTGTGCCATTCTGAGTCACAGGTGTGAAAATAAGTTTCAGGCAGGATGTGAGAAATGACAGCTATATGGTTCATAAGGAGGTGTTAAGAAATAGCAATGATGAAAATCTGGAGTGAAAATATTAAAATTGAGTAAAGTTATGAGCTTGTGTAGAAACTGTACAACACACACTCTTAATGCAGTCATTTCTGGAATTTTTGCACCAAATTTGCAACATGGGTTTTTTGGTACCACACCTCATGAACAATGGCAGTGTTGTTTTGTTAATCAGTCCCAAAAGGTGATTCTGCACGGCGACCAGAAAATCACCTTTTGGGACAGAGTAAGGAAATGACAGTGACAGGGTTCACAAGGTGGGGTCCCAAGAACCCCATGTTGAAAATTTTGGATCAAAATCCCTAAAAATAGCTAAGATATAAACCTAAGTTGAAACCCCCATTTACTGCCATTATAAGGGGCTTACCTTTGATTCTTCAGTTTGCAGTTCGGCTTTGAAGAGTGCAGACATATCCTGGTTCAGAAAAGATCACTGCTCCTGACATCTGGAGGTAAATATGGGTAAAGGGGGTGCGGGGAGGTGGGTGCTCAGAGGGAGGGTGGGGATGAGGAGTGGGGGACTGGGGAGACAACGAGGGACCATTTTCTTTTTTGTAGGTTAAAAACAAAATTAAAGACATCGGGGGATGGTTTTCTTTACTCACAGGTATTTTTAAAATATTACATATTTGGGCACACTGGGTGGTCTCCTAGTGTGCCATATTACTGCGTGTGTGTGTGTGGGGGGAGTGCATACATGCTAACATGGGGATTGGGCACCCCATGTCAGCAATTGAAAACTATGAGTTTGGGGAGGGCATCATCTGATGCTGGGAGTTGGCATCCCGGTGTCGGAACATTAACATTTTTTAAAATATATATATTTTTCACACTGGGGTGTGCTTCTAGTGTCCCATATTAGTTGGGAAGGGTGAGAGAAACATGACGACATGGGGATTAGGCACCCCGATGTTGACTTTAAAGAATAAATACTCAGGCCATTTTTTGCTAGGGGAACTCCACCATGGTGGATCCCTGTTTGTCTCTTGATCCCCATTCATGAGGAAGGATGAGAACCAGAGGGCCCTATCTGATCATCTGGGCTTCATCTCATGAATGGGGATTTTGACACCTCATGAACAGGGATTGGCTGATGAATGGGGATTTTGATGCCTCACAAATGAGGATTTTGTTTGGCTAATCCTCGATCGTAAGGTGTCAAAATCCCTGCTCATCAACCAAATCTCCATTCATGAGGTGTCAAAATCCCCATTCATTGGCCGATCCCCATTCGTGAGATAGGGCCATCTGGTCCTTATCTCACGAACAGGGATTTTGACAGCTCATGAATGACGATAGTCAGATGAACGGGGATTTTGACACTTCATGAATGGAGATTGGAAGTGAGTGATGAACAGGGATTTCCAGTAGCAAAAAATGGCCTTCCTTAATACACTGATGGAAACCAAACATATGGATTTGTAGAGAGCATCACCCTGAACAAAACCCATGCATTGGTTTCCACAGAATGCATCCTTGGGGCAAGTATCAGCATTTTGTTTTGGGCAAAAAGTGAAAAGAAGATGGTGGCTCACGAATGGGGATTTTTTTCTCATGAACTGGAATTTAATGAATCCCCATTCATGAGCTGTTGAAATCCCCATTTGTAAACTGAAATCCTTGTTCACAGCTGTGCATCTATTCAAAAGACTGAACTGGGCATGCTCAGAACCCACATTTTCAAAATTGAATAACTTTGGATCAGATTAATATTGTTTCACCAAACCAATGCTATCTTGTTCCTTGGGGCAAGCTCTTTCTACCCTGAAAACCTCAGGCCAAAAACCCAAACAGTATGTGTGCAGTGAGATCAGGAAAAATCTGGAAAAATAGGTAAAAAAAAGTAAAAAAAACCCCACTTTTTGCGCTATACGTTGTGCAAAATCTGCAGATCCAATCTGAACTAAACTTGGCACATCAGAAGATCTACCCCATAGGACAGCACATATCAAGTTTTGTGCAAATCTGTTGAATAGTTGCAAAAAGGTGCAAAGTTTGGGGTTTAATATTAAACTGCCTACTCCACCCTAACTATACTACAGGAATGGCAATTGGAAGGTGGAGAGTGCCACTAGACACAAGAGAAAAGATTTACAATCATGAAAAAGGGTTCTTTTTTGTGTCTTGTGATATAAAAAAGAATCTTTTTTCGTATCTCAAGTCATGAAAAAAGATTTATAATCTAAAAAAAAAATTGAAGGGCATTTCTTTAACAGGTAAGAGCAGAATGCAGCTGGGTGGTTCCTGAAAAGCATGCTACATGTGTTGTTTTTTCTACTCAACACATAATTGTTCTGAGTTGTTTGATTTTGTTTCCCTCACTAACCGAAAAATGAAATGGCAGCTGCATGAAAAAAGATTTCCCATTTATGACACAGGATGACCCGTTTGCGAAAAAGGATTACTTATTTGTAACAAAGAATCCTTTTTCAGGTGGCACATCTAACTGTTTTCATTGAAAACAATGGGAAACTTTAAAATATAATAACTTTGGAATGGATTAGTATTTTTCACCAAACCCGAAAAAAATGCATATCTGTGAGGAAGACCATCTCTGATCTGAAAATACAGACCAAAATTCCAAACCATTTCTGTACAGAGGCATGACAAAGAATCTGCCAAAAAAAAGATCAATTACACACTTTTTGACACTCCGTATCTCTGTACATATGCATCTGACCAGAACAAAACCTAGAAGATCAAGAAAACTGTGATTCCTGAAAGAGCAATCAAATTGTCATGCAAATCAATTGAATGGTTGTGAAGTTATTAAAGTAAAACAAAAAAGAGTTTAACATAGAAATGACCACTCAACCTCAACTACAGAGGACTGTGCCTCCTATAATGTATATGTATTCTTGACAAAAAACTTTGTTAATGCATCAGTTAGGGTTTCAATGACAAAGGTTTGGAAATAGGACATTAGGGTTTCCAATGCTAACGCCACATTTCCAACCTGTATGCAACAGGCATGGGGGTGTGTGCCTTGGAGTTGTTAGCCCTAATGCCCAAAACATTCCATGAGTAAATAAGCTGAGATTGGTATAGTATAGGAGAATGGGGTGAGCGTTAGGGTTGACAACCCCAAGGCACACCCCTGAGCTTGCAGCTCCATGCAGAGTGGAGTGGGGTGTTAAGATTGGAAGCCCTAACACCACATTTTTACACTTTTGTTGCTGGAACCCTAAGTGATACATTAACAAAGTTTATTTGCCAAGAATTTCCTTACTTTTTCAGAAAGTATAATTATAGCCTTATTTGCTTGAAGGAGGGCTCTCTGGGCCCTGCACTCTTATCGAGCCATCATTTTTGAGAGATTGTAATTGTGTCCTTATTTCCCTGTGGGAGCTCAGGGCTCTTTGGGCTCTGCGCTTCCATCAGTCCATAAACATATCCATATTTGCACGTGGGAGCACTGGGCCCTCTGTGCTCTGTGCTCCCATCTATCCATAATATTTGAGATAGTGTAGTGATATTCTTATTTGCCTGTGGGAACACCAAAAACACATCACATTGCAATGTTATCCTATGGACATACTGGCAAACAAATGACTCTGTAAAGCTCACATTACAATGTTATCCTATGGGAAACTAACCAAACTTTAAAGCCACAGAACTCCACAGCAAAGCAATATTTTTTCACCAAACCAGAAAAAGGTCCATGTGTGGGGCAAACCATTTATACCCTGCACATTTCAGACCAAAATCAACAACCATATCTGGACTGTGGAGTGACAAAGAAATAGCTGTCTTAAAATTCCTTTTTTGCAAATTGCAATAAAGAATCATTTTCTGCAGTTCCTTTTTTTGCAATTTGCAGAAATGAAAATCCTTTTTCACGAACAGAAAAACAAATTTGTGGTAAAAGAATATCCTTTTTGTCAAACTGCAAAAAAAAAAAAAATAATGTTTTGTGGCTTTTTTCCAGTGGTTTGCGGAAGAGGACTTCCACATGTTAAAAAAACATATTTCTAAGTCATATAACAAAAAGCCAAACCCACAATTAGGTAAAGACAACTGTTGTCTACTATACCCATCTATTTTTTTAAGTTATTTAAGGAGCAGTTGACGCTTTTGGGAAAACTTTAAAAAGCATAACATTTAGACACAGTTCAGCTGTTATTTTATGTATCTTCCATATATTTCCAAATTTCTTCTCTCCATTATTTATTGCTAAAGATATTGTAGAGGAAAATTTTATAACAGACCTAATGTTGCACAATGTAACTGTGCAGAAAGCACCACAAAATGGCTGCAGAACTGAAACTATCTTCATGAAATGGTGGATAGTGGAAAATTCCATAGCAAGCATGTCCTTGGTGGATGGTGGAAATTTCCATAGCACGCATTTCCTTGTAGTAATGTATGCATGCCTTATAGATGATGTGGCTAAAGTAAGTTAGCATAATAATTAGCATAACCAGTCAGTAAGTGGCAGCAGTATTGTATTTAACATAGTATTAGCATAACCAATCAGCAACTAACAGCAGTATTGTATGAAGTTTACTGTCCAATGAAGTTGTGCCATGACACTGTTATGGGACTAGGCAAGTGTATAAGAGAAGGAGGCTTACTATTGTAATCGGAGCTATGCAATAACAACTGAGGGAGCTGGCTGTCCATATGCATATGTGAATAAATGGTTTGAACTCTGCACAAGACTGTTTCTTTGTCTCTGTATAACAAGTAGGAAATTTCCATGACAATCTTGGCATTGTGAGCAGGATCTGCACGGCTCTGTTTGGTGGAGTCTTCGCTGGAATAAGACCTGAAGTACACTGGTGGATGTCCAGGGGACATTGCAGGGAGACCACCTCACAAAGACGAGGCAAGGACCCACTTTGGGCTGTTTGGGCAAGGATGCACCAACCAGGACGGCGCAGATCGACAAAAAAGTAAGAAAGTTCATCTGTTGACTCCAAATTAAGTAAAAGTAGTTTAAAGAAACATAAAAGTAAAGTGGTAAAACAGTGATGTAAAACTCTAGAGATTTAGGCTGTTAAAACAAAAGTAACCTCAGACAAGTTTGAGTCCTTTTAGTAAAAGTGGTCAGAAGCCTTGAGTTGCCAGGGCAAAAGTAACCAAAACATAGGTTTGAGCTTTTGTAGCAAAAGTAGTCCAGAACCTGAACTGTTGGGAGAAAAGTAACTTAAAAAGGGGGTTTGAGTTTTAACTGTGATGCTAACCCGGGAACAGAGCTAAGCAAGAAGGGTGTAAAGTTGGGACAGTATAGCACAGTGGTCTAAGGCTCTGAGCTGCAAATCTGGTGACATCCAGCAGACCAGACCTGGGTTTGAATCCCACAGCTTCCACTTGCATACTGTGTGACCCTGAGCAAGTCACTTAACCTCCATGTGCTCCCAGGTCACTCCTGTAAAAAAGCTGTCAGCTTAGTATGCTATACCTGGTTAAACAACTAAAAAAATAAATAAAAACAAAACAAAAAATGAAATAATACATAAACTAAACACAGAACAGTGACATGGGGCCGAAACAAAGCAAAGGAAAGTTGCCTGATCCCCTGCATGGACCAGTAAAATGTATGGCTGATAAATATGGGAACAACTCAATTAGTGAAGTCCAGGAATGGAACCTGAGAACAGACTGATTATTTCCCCTAACAGGAACATTTAGCCTGGATGTCTTACAAGAAGCAAGGAGCATTCCAGAAAAGGTAGAAAGCAAACAAAAGAAAGTAGTAATAGATTGGACAAAGTTCAATAGGTGGGAAAGAGAAGCAGAAAGTAGGTATGAAAGGTCAGTGAAGGGCATAATTTTAAAACAAGAAACAGAGGAGGAGGAAAGGAAAAGAAAGCCAAAAAGAAATGATACGCCAGCCCTCACCTGCTGCGGCGGCACTGGCTCCTCAACCCACCACCCTGCTGCCAGATCAGGGGGCGGTGGGAGGGGGACTGGTGGCCCCAGGGCATCCCAGGAACATTAGACAGATGCCGGCTGAAGCACAGGTAGAGCCTGATACAACTAGCAGGGAAATGGGCCTGTATAGTGGGCAACAAGAAGTCTGGTCTCCAGTAGGTTACGTAAAGACCAGATTAAGGGCTAAGAGGGAGGACCCTGTAGTTAATATGCCACTAGTATATTACCCCAACCCTAACCTGGCTGACGTAGCCAACCCCCAGATAGGAGTAGAGAGACCTTGGAGCTCTGATGAACTGACTGATGTAGTTAAGGGTATACCGCCCCCTGGGAAAGATGTAGATGCATGCATAGAGGCGATGCAAGCCCTATTTGCAATGTATGACCTGTCCACTCGAGAAATGACTGAGTGTTTCAGGAGAACGTTAAAATTCCAGTGGAATGAGTGCAAGGGAAATTGGAATATGGATGCTGCAAGAGACGATAGAGCAAACCAACTGCAAGCAGTTTGGATGGCAGTGCAGACTAAGTTTAAGAAAACTACTGATTGGCCCTGTATCCACGCTACAAAGCAGAAAACAGGTGAGACAGTGCAGGAATATAGAGAGAGACTGGAAACCATATTTAAACAGCACTCAAGGGTGAAGCCTGGTGATACAGCATATGGAAATTTGTTGGGGCATTCCTTTTGTAGTGGACTTTTGCCTGAGATAAAAAAAGGAGTTACAACTGCTTGTATTGGATGGGAGACAAAATCATTAGCTGAGATTTTGCCGTATGCTGAACACTCTGAGAGACAACAGAGGGGGAAACGAAGAAAAAGATCTGAAGAAACTAGTAAAGGCACAGCTAATGTACTATGAAGGAGGTATGGGCAGGGGAAGAGGCAGAGGGAGAGGGTGAGGAAGAGGCGGTCCACAGGCAGAGCGAGGGAGGGGTGATCATAGCCAGTACCACTGCTACCACTGTAACCAAATGGGCCCCATTGCCAGAAACTGTCCCCAGGAAGGGGGAGCTGACCAGTACAAACTACCCCCTCCCACTGCCGACTTTTCTGTGCACAACCCTTTGTATGAAATGCAACGGCCAACTTACAATCACTAGGAAATAGCGGGACAACATCAAGCAATGCTCTCCCTCACCCCTGACCCCGTTAAAATACCAAAATTGACACTAACTGTTGACAACAAGAATGTTTCCTTTTTGGTAGACACCGGTGCATCATTGTCTGTGATACAAACCTGTGAACTGTACCTGCATCCCAGTGACACTGTGGTGGAAACCATGGGCGCCTCAGGCATACCTATGTGCGGGCATCTGACCCAGCCCCTGACTGTGCAGTGTAACAAGCTGATGATACAACACAAATTCTTGTATAGTGAGACTTGCCCTGTAAACTTACTAGGTAGAGACTTATTGGCTAAGCTAAACATGACTATAAGTATAAGTAATGAAGGACTCTCTGTGACCTTGGCCAGAGCTGGTATTTTTCCCTTGACAGTGACTGCAAGTGACTGGCTGTACTGTTGGAAGCTTATAGGTGAGGAGCAAGTGGGCTCATTGATAGAATGGGCTGCTAAATTGACAGGGGGTGCGCAGGAACTACAGTACTATCTCCACTGTACTGCTCACTATGCAAAAGGTGAGAGGGATTTTGGGTACGAGACAACTAGATGGAGTACTCAGCCAGTGCTAGATGAGTTACAAGTAAAAGACCTATATGTAGCAAATGACCACTGCACTGCAGCTGTAGAACTTACTGCTGAGCAACAACAAGCCTATGTAGTGGAAGGGGCAGCCCCTCACATCTCACTTGCAAAGGGAAAAGGGAAGGGTTTGGGGCCATGGGTGGCACAAATGAAAAAACTAAGTGACTGGGAACAAGAAGGTGACAGATGGGTGTCACCATCGACAGGGTGTTATAAGCATGTTCTATGTGAGCAAGTGTCAGTGCAACTAGAAATAAAGGCAATCGGACGGGTTACAAGGGAAAAAGAAAGTAAACTAAATGATAGGTTACCCCCTTGGCTAGATGAGCTGCCAGATAGTCTATGGGCCACTTCCAAGACCGATGTAGGATTAATAAAAAATGCACAACCTTTATCAGTCACACCAAAGTCCTCCTATAGGCCCGTACATGCCAGAACACCTGTGGTCCCGAACCCTGTCACTGTTCTGTCTCAGGTACCTACAAATAGTTGTTTATTTACAGTTATAGACTTAGCAAATGCCTTTTTCAGCATTCCTGTGGAGCCCGAGAGCCAAGAATGGTTTGCATTTACGTATAAAGGGAAAAAGTGGACATGGACTCGGATGCCCCAAGGGTATGTTGAATCCACGGCTGTGTTCTCGGCCTAAATGAGTGACAATTTGTCTGCCTTTGTGCCCCCCGGTGGGAGTGTATTGATACAGTACGTTGATGATCTGCTACTTGCCTCCCCCTCACGGGAAGCATGTGAGCAGGACTCAAAGACACTGTTACTCTTTTTGGCCAAAAACGGGCACAAGGTATCAAAAAGTAAACTACAGCTGTGCACAGAACAAGTAAAGTACTTAGGTCATACACTGTCAGTGCAAGGGCGCGCCCTAGCCCCAGAACGAATTGAGGTCATTACCAAATTGCCCCGTCCGATAACAAAACAACAAATGATGTCCTTTTTGGGCATGGCGGGCTACTGCAGAGCCTGGCTGAAGAATTATGTCTTCTTGGCACAGCCCTTGCAAGATGCCATCCACGGCAAGGGTATACAAATGAAAGATGAGGTCAAGTGGACAAACAAATTAACGGAAAACTTCACACAATTAAAATTGGCTTTAGCGTCAGCACCTTGTCTAGGGCTGCCTGACTTTAACAAGCCTTTTGACCTCTATGTGGATGGAAAGCATGGGTTTATATCTGCTGTACTAACACAATTGCATGGGGATGCAAGAAGGCCGGTGGCTTACTACTCTAAGCATTTAGACTCAGTAATCAGAGGAATGGTGTCGTGTCTACAGTCTGTTGCCGCTGCTACTGAGGCGGTGCTGGCCTGTTCTGATTTGGTGGAGTTTACCCCTCTAGTTGTACATGTGCCACATGCAGTAAACTCAATTATACTGTAGGCCTGCACCACCAATCTAACTCCTGCTCGCTTTCTGCAATATCAGAATGTGTTACTAACCATGTCAAATGTTACCTTTAAGTGCTGTGCTACCTTAAACCCGGCTACCCTCCTCCCTACCCCAGAGGACGGTGACGTACATGACTGTGGAGAAGTAATTGACTCAGATTGCAGACCTCTACCTGATTTGACTGATGTACCTGGAACTGTTTGTGGACGGCTCGGCTCAACGAGATGGGCAGGGTCGTCCAATTGTGGCATACGCCGTATGCACTGACAGCACTACTCTAGAGAGCCATAAGCAGCCGTCCCACTTGTCAGCCCAGGCCGCTGAGCTATTGGCATTAACCAGGGCCCCAAACCATTAACATTTACACGGACAGCAGGTATGCCTTTGGAGTAGTGCATGACTTTGGAATACTATGGAAAAACAGGGGGTTCCTAACTTCATCAGGAAAGCCCATTGCGCATGCGAAACTAGAAGAAAACCTGTTGACGGCCATTCAAATGCCTAGGGCTGTCGCAGTCGTGAAATGCCAAGCACACACATCTGCTTCTGACATTGTATCAAAAGGAAATGCCCGAGCTGATGCAGCTGCGAAAAGAGCAGCTCTCCTTGATGTTGTCCCACTACCGTTAATGCTTTCTCAAGAAGTAAAACCAGTAAATCTTTTTTCTGCCAGTGATGTAGCTGAAATACAATGATCTGCTGATAAAAAGGAGAAAAAGAACTGGCAAACATGTTACACCTATGACGCCACCACAAAGCTATGGGTGGGGCCCGATGGCAGACTTTGCCTACCAGCAGTCACGTTTCCCTTTTTGGCCAAGTTGACTCATGGCGCTGACCATGTGTCAAAAGGGGGGATGGTGGCTTTTGTAAATAAATATTGGTATGTTGTAGGTTTCTCTTTGTATGCTGAAAACTTTTGTAAAAAATGTATTATATGTATGCAAAATAATGTCGGCAGAAGACTCCAAGTAACCCCCTCTGCCCATCCTTCTCCTACAGGACCTTTTGAGCACATCATGATGGACTTTATTGGACTAAGCCCTTGTGAGGGCTACAGGTATTGTTTGGTAATAGTGGATATGTTCTCTAAGTGGGTAGAGGCCTTCCCTGCTCGAAGAAGCACTGCTTGTGTGGTGGCAAAGGCCCTATTGAGGGCTGTTATACCCCGTTGGGGCCTACCCTCACGTATATCTAGTGACAATGGTACTCATTTTGCAAATGAGGTTGTCAGGTGCCTATGTGAGGTTTTGAAAATTGATTTAAGAGCTCACTGTGCCTACCATCCACAGTCTGGAGGGGCTGTGGAAAGGGCAAACCAAACCTTAAAGGTAAAGCTAACCAAACTGATGGCAGAAACAGGACTTAATTGGGTGAAGGCTCTGCCTTTGGCCTTAATGAGTATGAGAGGTAAACCAACGCGGATGGGTCTGTCACCACACAAGATTCTGATGGGTAGGCCTCTGAGAATGACTAATGCACCTTTTCCCCAAAGCAGGTTAACATTGCACAGTATAGATAACGAAATGATTGCCTATTGTTTATCCCTTAATGCTGTGTTGAGATCTTTTTACCCTAGAGTAAAGGCGGCCTTGCCTGTGCCAAATCCGGAAGCAGCTCTACACTGCATACAGCCCGGAGACTTCGTGGTGATAAAGGACTTTAGGCGAAAGAAGTGGAGTGATCCCCGGTGGTGGGGTCCTTTCCGAGTGCTCCATACGACACTGACAGCCATGAAGATCACTGAGACAGACACATGGGTCCACACATCCCACTGTCGGTTGGTGACGGCCCCCGAGGACAGATGAAGAAAAAGACTGTTTTAATGACTGCAGGGGTGGCATGTGTGCTGGGAGCCGCTGTGGTTCTTCTGACTCTGATAAGTATTAAAGTTAACCACAAGACTGTGAGATGCAGCTGCAGCCTTGAGCCTCTACACACCACTAATACCTGGTGGACTCTAGTGAAGCTACATGTTACTAACACTAACCTAAGTGATTGTTATGTGTGTGCGCATTCCCCATTTTCTGCTGCCGTGGTACTGCATTTACAGTCCAAGCCTGTTGGCAATGACACTTACAGATTGACGGGAGGTTTAGAAACCTTGTGGCCAGGCTACACTGATACCTCTTTTCAACAGAGGATATTAAATAAGACCAATCTGTTTAGGGGCCATCTATTCTCCAAGGTATAGCAACCCCCAAACAAAACACATTGTCCTGCCCTACACCTAGAACATCGATACTCCACCTGTGCTGCTAATTGTCTGTGCGCCACTAAGGGTAGCACAAACGGTTCCTCCTGCTGTGCCTCAAATTACACTCGCCGAAGGAACAGGGGGGCTGTAGGTGGCCTGTCCAGCCTGTATTGGGTATGTGGGGAAAGAGCTTATGTGTTTTTACCAACCGGATGGATTTGGTGTTGCTACTTGGCCACTCTCCACCCAGCTGTACAGGTATATAAGCTTCACAATGACAATAACAATGGTAAGATGTCCCAAAGAAACACGCAATAGGGTATGGTGGGTCCGGGTGCCCGGCACACCATAGGACACCCTGGTCTGAAAAGTTAGCTGCAGGATTTTTCCATTTTGGGAGCACAACAAGCTATGCATTATATTGATCAACTAAGTTACGAACTTGAGGCTCTAGTAAACCTCACAAATGAGGGCTCACCCTGCTAAGTGCCAAAACTAAAGCATTAAGACTAGTAGCATTACAAAATCGGGTCACTCTTGATTATGTATTAGCAGCCCAGGGCGGGGTATGTGCAATGATTGGAGAAGAATGTTGTACCTATGTACCAAATGTGGCTGATAACATGACAGAAGTTTTGCACAAAGTACAGCAACAACAGAATAAAATTGTGAGCAAAAATAAGTCTGAGGGTGACTGGAATCCATGGGGATGGATTACAAATTTATTTGGCCAATGGGGATTGACAATAATGACATATGTTGCCACTGGCATTATCGCCTTGTTATGTATATGGCTCGTTGTACTTTGTGTAAAGCTGCTGCTTGCAAAAATGTGTAACACAGCCTGTAACCCACCTACACCAAATGTACAATCACCTGTGATAAATAATTACGACATAGTATAACAAAATGTGCAAGAATTGCCTTACTATAACTGTGATATTGAATTTTAGCAGTTGATACAGAGTATCAAAAGGAGGGGGTGTAGAGGAAAATTTTATAACAGACCTAATGCTGCCCAATGTAACTGTGCAGAAAGCACCACAAAATGGCTGCAGAACTGAAACAATCTTCATGAAATGGTGGATAGTGGAAAATTCCATAGCAAGCATGTCCTTAGTGGATGGTGGAAATTTCCATAGCACGTATTTCCTTGTAGTAATGTATGCATGCCTTATAGATGATGAGGCTAAAGTAAGTTAGCA
Source organism: Neoceratodus forsteri (assembly GCA_016271365.2). NCBI lineage: Eukaryota > Metazoa > Chordata > Ceratodontiformes > Ceratodontidae > Neoceratodus > Neoceratodus forsteri. Next base: position 949,387,754 of record CM057453.1, on the reverse strand, counting down.
TAATAATTAGCATAACCAGTCAGTAAGTGGCAGCAGTATTGTATTTAACATAGTATTAGCATAACGAATCAGCAACTAACAGCAGTATTGTATGAAGTTTACTGTCCAATGAAGTTATGCCATGACACTGTTATGGGACTAGGCAAGTGTATAAGATAAGGAGGCTTACTATTGTAATCGGAGCTATGCAATAACAACCTGGGGAGCTGGCTGTCCATATGCATACGTGAATAAATGGTTTGAACTCTGCACAAGACTGTTTCTTTGTCTCTGTATAACAAGTAGGAAATTTCCACGACAACATTGCCTCAAAAACAAAGTATGTACCCTTTAAAATTCATCTGCCTCTACAGCTTATTCTCTAGTTGAAATTATAATATTTCTGCTGTGACATCACAGTCTGTTGCCATGGGAACAAATGTGATGTCACAAGCAGAGTATTATGACATCAGCTTGGGAAGAAGCAATAGAAGCTGATGAACTCCTCAAGGAACAAAAATCATGTTTTCATGTGCATGACCTTAGTAATAAATAATGAGAATAAGAAATACAAAGTTCATGAGAAATATAAAGCTGCTTTGTGTCCAAATACTATCTTTTTCTAAGCTTTTCTTGAGGCTTTGGTGGCTTTTTAATTTTGTTGTCACCACTAACTGAAAACAATATGACAGTGGCCCAAAAAAAGATTCTGTTTTTGCCACAAAGGATTCCATGTTTGTGGCAAAGGATTCCACATTTGCGATGAAGAATCTGTTGTCATGCAAGACATCTATCATGTCCTATAGGAAATAATGGGATACTTTGAAATTGAATAATTTTTAACGGATTGATAGTTTTTCACCAAAACTTTCAAAAGGTACCACTGCAACCCATGACCTATATACACTAAACATTTCAGTCTAAACTTTCACACCATTTTTGTGCAGCAGCATGACAAAGATTTTAACAAAAAAAAAGATAAATTGCACATTTTTGATCCCCCTGTATCTCCACACCCACACATCCAACCATAACACAACTTGCCACATCCAAAGATCTACCAAGCCTGCCAAAACATGCACAATTTCATGCAAATCACTTGAACAGTTGTGAAGTTATTAAAGTGTACAATTTCAGGTTTAACATAGAAGTGACCATTCAACCCTAACTGTAGTGGCATTACCACACCACTGTAATGTATATACACAGTACAATCCTCATTATTAGAACTGGCAGTGAGACATCAGATCAGTCCAGATAATCGGAAGACTGGATGATCGGGATTCCATTATCTGCCATTTTACTTAGTTATCTAAGGTCTACAAATTGTTTTAATAGAAGCAGTTGTTGCATATTATGTGCAATATCACCAGAATTTACTATCAATATATTCCAAGAGTTAGGGAAAACTTACTCAGCACCGCACATTGCTGCACCATACTGTAACCCAAATCCACAGGATTGCCCACATTGCTCGTCATACTGAAACAAAGCCCATGAAAGTTGGAGCACATGGCTTTTAAAATAAGCAGATCCACTGCACATTAAAGGAACTCTGAGGAATCTAAACCTGCATTAGTTTTAACATGTGCAAATTTACTGCACTCAACAAGAACTCTGAGGAATCTGAAACTGTATTAGTTTAAAAATGTGCAGCTTTACTGCACTCAGTGAGAACTCTGAGGAATCTAAATCTGCATAAGTTTTAAAATGAGCAGCTTTAGTGCGCTCAATGAGAACTCTGTGGAATCTGAAACTGCATTAGTTTTAAAATTTGCAGCTTTACTGCACACAACGGGAACACTGAGGAAACTAAACCTGCATTAGTTTTAAAATGAGCAACTGTAGTGCGCTCAATGAGAACTCTGAGGAATCTGAAACTGTATTAGGTTTAAAATGTGCAACTTTACTTTACGCAATGGGAACTGTGAGGAATCTGAAGCTGCATTGTTTTAAAATGTGCAGCTTTACTGGACTCAATGAGAACTTTGAGGAAGCTAAATCTGCATTAGTTTTAATATGTGCACTTTACTGCACTCAACACAAACTCTGAGGAATCTGAACCTGCATTAGTTTTAAAATTTGCAGCTTTGCTGCACTCAGTGGGAACTCTGAGGAATCTAAACCTGCATCACTTTAAAAATGTGTAGCTTTACTGCACTCAACAAGAACTCTGAGAAATTTAAACCTGAATTAGTTTTAAAATGTGCAGCTTTACTGCACTCAACAAGAACTCTGAGGAATCTGAAACTGCATTAGTTTAAAAATTTGCAGCTTTACTGCACACAATGGGAACTGTGATGAATCTGAACCTGCATTAGTTTTAACATGTGCAGCTTTACTGCACTCAACATGAACTCTGAGGAATCTGAAGCTGTATTAGTTTTAACATTTGCAGCTTTACTGCACTCAATAAGAACTCTTAGGTATCTAAACCTGCATCTGTTTTAAAATGTGCAGCTTTACTGCACTCAACATGAACTCTGAGGAATCTGAAACTGTATTAGGTTTAAAATTTGCAGCTTTACCGTACACAATGGGAACTGTGAGGAATCTGAAGCTGCGTTGGTTTAAAATGTGCAGCTTTACAGCACTCAATGAGAACTCTGAGGAAGCTAAATCTGCATTAGTTTTAACGTGCAGCTTTACTGCACTCAACATGAACTCTGAGGAATCTGAAACTGTATTAGTTTTAAAATTTGCAGCTTTACTGCACTCACTGAGAACTCTGAGGAATCTAAACCTGCATCAGTTTAAAAATGTGTAGCTTTACTGCACTCAATAAGAATTCTGAGGAATCTAAACCTGCATTAGTTTTACAATGTGCAATTTTACTGCACTCAACAAGAACTCTGAGGAATCTGAAACTGCATTCATTTAAAAATTTGTAGCTTTACTGCACACAATGGGAACTGTGATGAATCTGAAACTGCATTAGTTTTAACATGTGCAGCTTTACTGCACTCAACACGAACTCTGAGGAATCTGAAACTGTATTAGTTTTAAAATTTGCAGCTTTACTGCACACAATGGGAACTGTGATGAATCTGAAGCTGCATTAGTTTTAAATTGTGCAGCTTTACTGCACTCAACAAGAACTCTGAGGAATCTGAAACTGTTTTAGTTTTAAAATTTGCAACTCTACTGCACACAATGGGAACTCTGAGGATTCTGAAACTGCATTAGTTTAAAATGTGCAGCTTTACTGCACTCAGTGAGGATTCTGAGGAATCTAAACCTGCAATCATTTTAAAATGATCAACTTTTGTGCATGCAATGAGAACTCTGAGCAATCTGAAACTGTATTAGTTTTAAAATTTTCAACTTTTGTGCATGCAATGAGAACTCTGAGCAATCTGAAACTGTATTAGTTTTAAAATTTTCAGCTTTTCTGCACTCAATGAGAACTCTGAGAAATCTAAAACTGCATTAGTTTTAAAATGAGCAGCTTTACTGCACTCAAGCAAGAACTCTGAGGAATCTGAAGCTGCATTACTTTTAAAATGTGCAGCTTTACTGTACTGAATGAGAACTTTGAGGAATCTAAACCTGCATTAGTTTTAAAATGTGCAGCTTTACTGCACTCAACATGAACTCTGAGGAATCTGAAACTGCATTAGTTTTAAAATGACCAGGTTTACTGCACTCAACAAGAGCTCTGAGGAATCTGAAATTGTATTAGTTTTAAAATTAGCAGCTTTACTGCGCACAATGGGAACTCTAAGTAATCTGAAGCTGCAGCTGAAGTTAAGGGTGCCGTAATTGGCTGGGAACTTGCCAAACTATCAGACCAGTCCACGAAAGGGTAAACATTCAATGCAAATGTGTTTGTTTTTGAACAGGAAGCTGACAAGTCCATCTATGCTGATCACATGGTCCTAGAAAAAGGTATTTGGCTGAAAACCAGAAACAGAGCTTCATTTGGATTTTTGGGCTATTGGTCCTTCCTTACAGCACTGAATATTTCAAGTGGTACTTGGGGCTTGAGGAGATCAGGGAGTGTTGGGCAGCCAGATTTTTGTTGCCTCATCACGCTCATGATCTGCCCTTGTTCCATCTTCCCAGTCTGCTCTTAGTGGTTGAGCAATACAGTATATAGTCAGATCAAATTTTGCATGTTTTGTTTTGTTTGTACAAAAACAAAGACAGTCATAGTGAAGACAGCTGGAATCCCTATACATGATGATCTGTTCTGTCTGATCATGTGACTCTCTTTTCTCCTTCTTTTTATTGCAGCAGTTAGGTTAGGACAGCGTGTCCTCTGGTAGTAGACAAGAGGAAATAATGAACAGGGTACTACAGTATAATACTCATTATCCTATCCCCATTAATAAGATAGGGAAAATATTGTGAGACAAGGGTTTGGTCTGTTAGATATGTATTTCTGGATAATTGGAATTCAGATAATCAAGATTATACTGTGTATATATTTATATACACACACATATAGTCCATGGCAAAAATATTAATTAATGTACTAGTTAGGAACCCATTCATAAATCATTTGTCAGATTGTATAATTGTATCCTTATTTTCCTGTGGGTGCACAGGTCCCTCCAGGCCCTGTGTTCCCATCCCTTCATAGCTATGCATATATGGTACATGTTGCTGATATACAGTATACGTTGCTGTGGCCAACTGTATTCCAGGGTAAACCAGGAGCACAGTGGAGGTAAAGTGACTTGCTCAGGGTCACATACTATGCAAATGGGTGTAGCAGGAATCAAACCCAGGTGTACTGGATGTAGCTAACGAATTCCCAGCTTCTTAGTGTGCACTTCTCCACTTTAAGGGACACACTCTATGCTGCTGTTGCCAGTGATTGTCAAGGTTCTGCTGTACACAAGCACAATATATTCTTCAGTCACTGATGTAAACCATAAATCAGAGCTGCAATGTGATCAAACTTTAAAAAAAATTTTCAGATCAAACTTCAACCATTTTTTTAAATTTACTGATCAAAGTTTATGCTAATTTTGACTTGTTTTTTGAATGAACTGATCAAAGTTTGTGTTATCTTCAACCTGTTTTTTGAATTTACCAATCAAAGTTTATCAGTCGAACTTTGATGTTATCCCCAAAATCCTTGTAATTCAAAAACTGTACAATATTTTTTCACAAAACCATATAAAGGCACACCATTGGAACAGACCCCATCAACACTGAAAATTTAATGGAAACATTCCAGGCTGTCTAGGATGTACGTGAGAGTAAAAATACCAATTATAAGTAGAGGGAGAAAAGTATTTTTATTTCACTTTTTTGACCCTCTGTATCTCAAAAACCATACAAGATGCTATCATGAAACTTTCCACATCTTTAGACTCTAGTAGCCTCACTACACATGCCTAATGTTGTGCTAATTCACTAAAAAAGTCAAAGTTATTTAGGTGCAAAAACTTCAGTTATTTTTTAATATTTACCACTCAAAGTTTATCTATTGAAGTTTATCGGTCAAAGTTTATCGATTGAAGTTTATTGGTCAAACTTCAATGTTATCCCCCAAAATATCATAAGTCAAAGACTGTACAATAGTTTTTCACCAAACCATCCAAATGCACACCCTTGGCTCAGACCACATCATCTCTGAAAATGTGGAAAAATTCCAGACTGTCTAGGCTGTAGGTGAAAGCAAACATCCCAATGTCAAGTATATGAAAAAATGATTTTGTCTTCACTTTTTTGACCCTCCCTATCTTGAACACTGTACAGTATCCCATCACAAAACTTTCCGCATCTTCAGATGCTGGTAGGCTGACCACACATGCCAAATTATGTGCCAGTTTGTTGAATGAAGGCAAAGTTATTTAGGTGCAAAAATGTCCACAATTTTTGGAATTTACTGATGAAAGTTTATTGATTGAAGTTAATTGCTCGAAGTTTATCGATCAAAGTTTATCAGTCGAACTTCTACATTATCCTAAATAAAATTACAAGGCAAAAACTGTACAATACTTTTTTACCAAACCATCCAAAGGAACACCCTTAGCACAGACCCCATCATCCCTTAAAATGTCATTAATAAATTCCAGACTGTCTAGGCTGTAGGTGAGACCAAAAATACCAATGTTAAGTAAAAGAACAAAAAGTGTTGCTTTTTCTTCACATTTTTGACCCTCTGTATCTCAAAAACCACACAAGGTGCAGTAACACAACTTTCCACATCTTGAGACTCTGGCAGCCTGACTACACATGCCAAATATTTTGCTATTTCATTAAATGAAGGCAAAGTTATTTAGGTTTGAATATTTGGGTTTAACATTAAAAGCCCTGCTCAACCCTAACTATAGTGGCACTATCGCACCACTATAATAGATATATTCTTAACCCTAACACCCCACCCCCACCCTGCAGACAGGAACAGGCATAGGGTGTGCTGTGGGGTTGTCCATGACTAAATAAGCTGAGATGGGTACAGTGTATGAGACTGGAGTGAGCATCAGGGTTGACAACCCAAGGCACACTCCATGCCTGTTGCTACCTGCTGGGTAGGGTTGGGGTGTTAGATTTGGAAACCCTAATGTCACATTTTCCTACTTTTGTTGCTTTAACCCTAACTAGTGCATTAATGAAGTTTTTGCAAAGCATTTCCTTGCTTTTTGAGATAGTATAATTTTATCCTCATTTGTCTGTGGGAGCACAGGGCCCTCTTGGCCCTGCACTCCTGTTCCTCCTTAGATATGTGTATATGTATATATATATATATATATATATATATATATATATATATATATATATATTGCTGTAACAGTGCAGGATCCTCTGGGCCCTGTGTTTGTATTGGTATTCAAACTAGAACAAAATTGTCAGTATAGCCTTCTTATTACCCTATCTCATGAACCCAGTCATAAAAACATTGAAATTCCTACCAAAATGTGATTCCTCACCACTGCATCACATCACCATTGCGTGCCACAGGTATAAAAAAAAACAACAATTTGACCAGGGTATGTAAAATCACTGCTGTCATGTTCATGAGGAGGTTTAAAAACATGGTTATGTTAAATTCTGTTTTTATAGATGTATTCTGTGTGGAAGGGTGGATAAGGGTGGGGAGAAAGGGGGAGGGTGACAGGGGAAAGTTGATCTGTCCATACTATTCTGTGTTATTTTATTGTAAATCTAAGTGTATAGTGGATCTCCTCTCTGTAATTTGAAATGGTTAATAAACTTTAAATTGCAAAAAAAAATAAAAAATGGCAATGTTGTGACACAAAGCTGAAAGCCCCATTGGAATACATTGACTCACTTGTACCTTAGTTTCTCATATTGCAGTCAGCAGTTCCAGCACCAAGCCATGTCTTCGATTGGAGAGTAGATCTTCATATTGGTTCCTGTTCAGGTGAGTGAGGGTGTGTGCAGGGTGCTGGTTGTTCAATGAGAGGTCAGGGTAGGGGGAGGTCAGATCAGCAAAGGAGAATTTTATTTCTTCACATATTAAAAAAAAGACATTGTGGGACCATTTTCTGTATTGCAGGCAAGTTCTATCAGAGGGTGGGGAGATGTCTATAGACACCAGGAAAAGCATAAATTTAAATGGGGATGTCAATCGGAGGGTGGGGATGCCACTAGATACCAGGGAAAATAAGAACATTATGGGGACAGTGATGAGAGGGTAGGTGTGCCACTAGGATCCATGGTATGGTACGGTATTGTATTTTTATTGTATGGTACAGTATTTTTTACTGATAATGATGACATGGTATTGTATTTTTTTCTTATGCGCACTATCGGTAAACCACAAGCTGCCAAACGCAGAAACAGCTCTGTTCATAAACACTTTGGGCTCTACTAAATAACATAGTTTCAAAATTGAAACTTTTATCATTTTCTTTTTCTCCACACCTGAGCAAACACTGATAAGATATGATCCCTCTATGCAACATGTATAAGCCCTTCTACCCCTGCTGTACCTTAACTTAGCCCAGGCTGCAATCCCTTGATTAGTTCTACAGTGCAGTTCCATCACTGTCACTATCCCAATCCCCAGTCAACAGCACTGAAACTGTTTCTCATATGCAGTATGCTATCTCCAGTCTCGATTGCAAAGCCCACTTGGAAACAGTAAAAACACAATTTTACAAATGTAAGTTGCTTTAAAACTACAAAACTCCCAAACATCAAACCCACCTAGGAAATCCTTCCCCACTGACCTACACAACCTTAAAAAATTTCACATTTTAAGGATTTTTAGGGTTTTTTAATGTAGAGAAGAGCAATAATTCAAGAAAAAGAAATATCATTGAAGTCAATTGGAAAATGTTTGTTTTTTTCACAGTTTAATATATTTAAAAAAATGTTAAAATGATTTACATGAGACTTTCATGGACTGTGGATTCTGTCATGTACAACAACTCCTGAAAGTATCATATAAATCTGTAAATTTGTTTTTCTACAAGAAGCAAAGAACAAAAATGACTATAACATAGAACTCAGCAGCCACCCTAACTATAGGAGTGCTGCCATACCCCTTTAATACAGTTTGCTGAAAATTAGTAGAATTGCTCAGCAATGTCCAGGGGTCTGGTGAATATTTCCCCATGATCCATATTAATGTATTGAATTACTATTCTTGTCATTTCTAGTATCCAAAGGTCTAAAGCCTTAAGTTTCTCCACCTTTTCTCTGTGATCTACTTATTTCGTATATAAAGGACAGATCCACTTCTCCACTCTTTCTCAAAAAATTAGTGCCCCAGAGCTGCCCATATAGCTTCATTAGTATGGTGGGGGGAGCACTTCTTCAATGTCCCTAATATCATGTAGTAGGCAGTTAGTGTTTTGCTCCTGCTGTTTTCTTTTTTTCTTTTTTGCCCTGCTGCTTTGAGGTACTGATTTTTGTTTTAATCGAAGTTTTAAGTTGCTCCCAATCCAAAACTTTTAGCAGTAAGGTGATACACGCTAGTTACCTTGCAGTGAGTTTGTCCATTTCTTTTATTCAGAAATATGCATGCATGAATTTTAAATTCTATGGAACTATGTTATTTACTCAGAAACCCTGCAACCCAGGAACCCTTTATCTGATGTTGGTCACTGAGCTTTGCCAACAGGAGAGGTCTCATAATTAGGACTCTGCTCTCTTTGTAATTTTTTTTAAAGATATGAACCACTGTACATATTTGTTTTAGTGCTGCCAAAGAAAAGCACAATGGATGGGGTTTGTTAAAGAATAACTATTACATAAAAATGAGTTGATTCAAATTAAATAAACTTTTTACTGTAAAAACAAAACAAAATCACGTACAGTGTCTCAGCAAGACACACAATTCACTGGTGGTGGAATGATGGGGTAACCCCCCCCCCCACACACACACACAATAATAGTTTAAAATGCATTTTAAACAAGTAATAAGAAATTGAAGCGATCAATATGACAGGGTGATCCAGCTGGTGAACAGGTGCAAAAGCAATGATGGTTGAGTGGCAAATGTTAGTGCCAAGATCTAGACGTGAGACTGAGCCCTAAAGACTGCATTCATGATGGGTGTCACTGCCATACATTAACAGAAGGTAGTCTTCAGGTATCATGGTACCCACCCTGCTTGACCACTGTGGTGTCAGTTCACCTTCCTTCCCTACCTTCACCTTGCCGAGCCACACCGCGTATTGATTGATTTTATGTTATTTTTTCAGATGCTTACCACCTTCTCCACCTTGAAATACATGACTCAGAAGAGTCAGAACTGCCTTTGCAATGTTAAGTAGCACAGTTCTCAAGCAGTTCATGTTCAACTTCTGGATATTAGGCTACATGGCTTCAACTTTTGCAGTTCAATTTCTTTAATAATAATGGTCTCTTGACTTTCTTTGCTCTTCTTAAATGGGCAGCTTCAGGAAGCAAACAGACCCATACGTCAAGCATACAATTAAGCAATAAGGCACGACAGGGTGTGTGTTGTGCTGGGATAACGTCACACCTGGGGTGATTGAGCAGCGAGGCCGCAGGGCGAGTGTGACTAATCACCCCAGGTGATGTTATCCCAGCACAACACACACCCTGAGTGCCTTATTGCTATTATACAATGGCTCATTTTATTTTAAGTAGAAAAAGATAGGAAAACCTGTTTAAAATATAAATTTATTTCATTTTTTTGTTTGGGCAGGTGTACTTATTGAAAAAAAAGTGCACAGTTCCTGTCTTGTGCAGGAGGTGGCACTGCCCCCTTCATGTTTTTTCTGTATTCGTTTTAATGTTTGTCTTTGTGGCTCCCCACTACCCTCCTCACTGACAGGACGATCAGTCTTACTACCTGGTCTACCCCTACACTGACAGCACCGTGTTTACTGAACACCGAGTTCAAATCTGCTCCTAAGTTACCTGATAAAAAGAAAACTACGTCAGGAACTCTGTAATTTCAGACGCGAGTGAGCCTGCATTTTAAACAGTGACCACGCGGCTCTACTCTTAACGCTCGCTGAGTCCTCTCTTGCTATAACGCTCGTTTTGTTGGGGACTATTTTTCTAGGCAGCAGGATACAATAATTTTTTGTCTTTTTTACAGGGGAAAAAACCTTAATGTTGCTTTCTCCTTGTTTTATAGCATACCATATGTTATAAGTGCAATAACCCACTCCAGGGTGTGTGGTTATTGGGGATTAATCAACACCCTGGGTGCTGTGAGGATACTCAGCCAGTGGCCTCGTGCCTCTCAACACATGCAGTATATTGATTATTTTCAAATAATTGCACACCCTGAAGTGGGTTACTGCTTACTAATAGAACTATGCCCTTGAGTGGGTTGTTTCAATCTTAAAATGTGTTTTAAAAATTAAAAATGAAAGAAAAAACTGACTTCAGGGGCCAGATCTTCAAAAGGTTGCCCATGTGCAAAGCCTAATTTTTCTGCATAAACCCAGTTCTGCACAGATGTCCATATTCCAAAGCCCTGTTATCCTGGGCAAACAAGGTTTGTGCACAGTGTGTGCACTGTGCAAGGCCATTTCGCATGGTCCCCTTGTACGGAGCAGATATACAAAATTATCCCTGTTGCTAATGGTGCCATCCCTCAAATCACAGCCACAACTGAAGACATAACCCCTCCCTTTTGTTGAATGGTCCCCTCCATGGAATCCTCACTCACATTATCCATAGCAGGGTCCTCCTGCTGATGCATATGGCAACCAGTGCATTTTGGGAGGGGTGCACTTTAAGGCTTCTTCGGCTATTGTAGTGAATATCAGTAATTGTTTGGTATGCCATGTTGTGAGTTATGGAGTGCTGCACTGAATCCACATTTCTGTCTGACTTGTTCTTAAAAGATGTGTATTAGTCTTTGAGGTCTATTCAAAACCATTTTGGAGAACAAACAGAAGATACTAACAAAGGATTTTTACATCCTGCATATGCCCCAGGCCAATGTTCAACACCTTCAGGAATTTAACCCCTTCAGGAATTTATCACATTCTGGGTCTTTGAGCTACAATAACAGTTTCCTGGTCACAGGTATTTCACCATTTCAATCACGTGGCACCTCTGAGAACATGGCTTTATATATTGTGCTCTGCAATATCACGGGGCAAACGCAGACCAGCAAGGCCAAGAGGACTAGATGCCCTACAAAAAAACTAGCCTGCAAAATTATTAAAGTGTACCTTCTTAGGATACTACTTATGCTACTTCTGATATCTGGAAATGTTCATCTTAACCCGGGGCCTACCGGCCTAGCACCCCATGCCACAAAAAGGTGGGAGGGGTCCCTCACATTAGCCTCAATCAATGTCTGCAGCCTCCTTAACAAACTTGACATCTTGCAAACCTGGGTCCAGCAACATAGCCCTGATGTACTCTCTGTTGTCAAAACATGGCTTAACCCCAAGATACCAGATGCTGCAGTCACCATCCCTGGATACTCTATATTCAGGCAGGACAGGGTTTCTAAACAAGGTGGGAGCTGTGCCATCTACCTGAGGAATTCCTATCTGGGTCAAGTCTTCCCGTTCTCAAACCCTAAACCACCCTCGCAGGTTCTCGCTATTAAAGTTCTACTCGGGTGCACAACAAGGAACTCACCATTGCCTCTGTGTACCTACTCCCTAAAGATCAGCACAATGGATTTATGAGCATATTGGAAAGCCTACAGGGATTACACCATAACTCTGAACTCATAGTACTAGGTGACTTCAACATAAATTGACTATTGCTGGAGGCCAGTAACTACAAGGATGCTGTCACATCACAGAACCTCACCCAACTTGTTACCACCCCCACCAGATGCAACTATAGAACAGGGTCGTGAACACTTCTGGACTGGATCCTAATTAATCACCCTGAAAGAATCTCAAAAGTCTCAGTGCTCCCTGATGGGATCAGTGACCACTCACCGGTCACATGTACCTGGGCAAGCAAATTCATTAAGCCCCCTCCTAAAATAATCCACACCAGAGTGTTAAAGCAGGGGTATCTTGGGCTACTAAAGACACACTTAGCCACCTGGACTGGACACCAATTGACTCTGCCATTGATGTAAACCAAGCCTTAGACCTTTTCATCAGCCACTTCACTGCGGCCTGCAATATCTTTGCACCTCTCAAAAAGCTAAAGGTCAGGGGCAGAGCTAACCCTTGGATAACCCCCGATCTAATCTCTTTACTCAAACATAGGGATCATCTCTGGCACGGTGCCCATGCAACATCCAAACCTGGGGATATTCATAAATATAAAGCTGCCAGAAATGAGTGCACGTGGGCAGTTAGGACAGCCAAGGAAGCTCTCTCCAACTCCTGGGGTGATGGAAAAAAATTTTGGAGTAACCTGAAAGACCTTACAGGCAAGGACCACCCACCATGCTCAACATAAATGGAACACTAACAACTGACCTGTACACCATCACCAACACCTTTAACAATGCGTTCTCCAACTTGGATAGTGTCCTCCCTTCTAATTTCTTTGATGCCCCCTCTGGTAGTAACCCTCCTGCAACTACTCCTCTCCTACACCCTGCCCCACAATTCTACTTCAAGAAGATCCCAGTGCATGAAGCCAGAACCTATATTCAGAAGGCCATTCACAATGCAGGCTACAGCGGTGACTCCCTTTACCTGAAGTTATTAGCACTTGTCCTTGAAGAAGTCCTTGAACCCTTCACAAAGGTCCTCAATCTACCACTAAGGATGTCCCAGTTCCCATCTCACTGGAAACAGGCTACTATTACACCGGTACACAAAAGTGGAGACAAATCACTGCACTCCAACTACAGACCTATCTCCATCCTCCCTCCATTGTCTAAGACCCTGGAGCGCATCGCCTTAGACCAATTAGTCAAGTACCTGGAAAAATATGACATCCAGTGTCCCGAGCAACATGGTTTCTGAAAAGAGCACAGTACCACCACTGCACTATTAGAATTCACAGGCTTCATCCATACCACACTTGATCAAGGAAACTGTGCAGGGACAGTATTCATCGACCGTACGAAAGCCTTTGATACTGTGAACCACCCACTCCTACTCAAGCAATTATCAAACATTGGGCTCTCCAATGAAGCACTGCTCTGGTTTTCAAGCTATCTTGGGGAGAGGGTCCAGCAGGTTAGGATTGCCGGTGTTACCTCGGAAGAAAAACCAGTCCTTTCAGGGGTCCATCCTGGGGCCACTACTCTTCAGTCTCTTCCTCAACGATCTTCCCAGTGTCTGCCACCAGAAATTACTGCTCTATGCTGATGACGCAGTCATGTTCACCAACCACCAAAATGCAGAGATCCTCGAGAAACAATTACAGCTTGAATTCATGTGCATCGAAGAATGGTTAAAGTCACACAAACTGGTCATGAACTACAGCAAAACAAAGCTTATGACCTTCTACAACACCAGGAGCAAGTACAAATCCCGTGACCTCACCATCCTAAACCAAACAGGGACCTTACTAGAACACGTTCCTGATTTTAAATACCTAGGTGTCACATTGGACAGCTCACTCTCCTACCATCGGGCACATAGATTCTGTCACCAAAGCCACCAACATCCATATAGGCCTGCTCTACAGGCACAAACACTGCATGACTCCTGACACTCTCCGGTTGGTTATCAACAGCTCTGTCACTTCCATCATCAATTACGGGCTAGCAATTTATGGCTCTGCCTTTGCCCTCCGCAGAATTACAGTTGCACTCAACAAAGCATGCAGGCTGCTAACTGAGGCTGATCAACTTACACACACTTGTGACCTGTACACTTGGGCAGGATGGCTACCTCTCATCAGCCGGATACAGTATCAAACCTGCCTCTTAGTCAAAAAAGTCCTCCTCGGGCTCATGCCCCCGAGCATTGAAAAGCTACTTATTGACCACCACAGCACCCAGAGAACTAGAAGTTCACAACAACTAACCTTCCTTGTCCCCAGATGCTGGACTACCATGGGCCAGAGGACCTTTGCCCACAGTGGTACAATACTCTCAACAAAGAAACTCTTACTGCTGCTGCTCTTGGCCCTTTTAAGAGACAACTCTGACTTCATCTCATTTCAACTAGTCATTGTGACTGCCTTGCCTAATCGGGGGCCCACCATTCACTGCCCTCCACTTCAGTCTTGACAGCTATCTCTCCCCGCCTTGCCTTCTTCTACCTGCCTACCCCATTGCCCTCTCTCCCTTTCTTCCCCCGGGGAATTTCCTGACTTCTATCCCTCCTCTCCCTCCCCTTTAGAGCTCTTACCCTCACTCTCTACCCTCCGACAATGGCCTTCCTGCCTGCATACCCCCCCTTCCCTCTCACCTGCAGTGCTTATTTCCAAGATTGCCCTTGGCTGGTTATGTCATGCTACCTAACATTTGGCACATTTTGAATTACTGGAATTTCCTAAGCCTCAGTCTCTTACTTCTTGTTATTGTGTAACTATGTGTTATTATGCTGACCTTTGTATGTATGTATACCCCCCATTCCTTCGACGTAGAACCTTTGTAAATGAGCAGTTCCTGCTCAAAGGTATTTGCAATCCTAGATTTCAATAAAATAAAAATAAAATGTTAGGCCTTCAGCCTGTTGTGCAGTACATGGCACACTGAACAATTACTGTGATTCACTACCACAGCAAAATGTGCCTAAAAGTACACACCAAAACCTGAATGCAAAATAACTAGCACCAAGGGTGACGCTTTGGCAATCACTTCCAGCAATCACCCAATAAGGAAAAAATTGTATTTTACTTCACTTGTACTGCCATGGAACCCATTTTAGGCATATCATGCAGCACATGTCCCAATTACTGAGTTACACTACAACAGCAGCCAAATGAGCCTAAAAATGCATAAAAACAATGAATAGGGTTGATTGTGGTGATTACAATCCAGTCACCATCAGTTACAGTAATTTTACATCAATGTTTTGTGTTTGTGCACTTTTAGGCTAATTTTGCTGTTGCACTGAATCTCAGTAATTGTTTGATATGCCATGGTTGACCTGCAGCCTAACATGCAGCACAGTGCATGCCAAACAATTACTAAGATTCACTGCGACAGCAAAAGGGTCAAAAGTGCACAAAAAGACACAAGTGATGCAAAAATTACTAAAACCAACTGTGCCACTTTGGCAGTCACTGCCAGCAAACTCCACAGTATAAAAAAAAGACCTGTATTTTACATCGCTTGTAATACCGCGGAAGCCAAACACAGAGTCAAAAACAGTGGTGGAATTCAAGCATGCATGGGACAGTGATAAGGTAATTCTAGGGGGTGGAGGCAGGAAGAAGTAGGCTGCTGGTTAACTAGGATCTGCAGCTTATCCATTAGGTAGGGAAATGGGCAGACTGGTTGGGCCAAGTTGTCCTTATCTGCCGTCAAATTCTATGTTTCTATGTTTTTATGTTGGGCCTACCATGCAACACACAGCCCAAACAATTACTGAAATACACTACAACAGCCAAACAAGCCTAAAAGTACACAAAACAATGAAAATTATGTAAAATTACTGCAACAGAGGGTGACTGGGTGACAGCATCACTTGCATCTCTCCTAGTGTGGGAACATTTCTTTATGTCACATTTACTCCCACATATGCCATCCTAGGCCAAAGGGCGCACCAAACAATTACTTTTACTTCCCACAGTTCACATTCCCTAGTGGACATCAACACATGCTGAAACTCAGAATCATGGTATACAATATGATTTTTATTTGTTTTGTTTTTGTTCTTTTTTCTTCATTAAATTCCTTTTAATCTGTGCCATTATGCTTCTACTGCCTTTCCCTTTAACCCTCTTGTAAGCATGTTTATGTTTTAAGTCCATGCCTCCCAACACTACCACCAGACTTTACTTATGAGCAACATTTTAGGTGTACTGTATAACGCCCTATTTCAGTTTCATGACAGTTTAGTATCATAAATGGCACTGTATATAGGACAGAAAAAAATGTACTGTATTATTGTATTATAAGACCCCCCCTTCCCACAGGACCATGGAGGACTTCACAAAGAAAACAAATATTTTAACCAGGATTCCTTTTTAAGTTCAGCAGATAAGCAGGCAGTTTAAAAGTAGTTATGGTGTTCTGATGTCTCCCATACAGCACAAGCTCCTAAAGAGACCAGGTCTACACAAAATGAGCACCTGCAGAGAATAGGTCCAATTCATTTAATACCCCAACACTGCATTTATTTTATTTTCCAGTACATAACTCTCCCACACAGTAGATATGGTGTTCTAATGCCTCATACAAAATGAGCCCCAGAATTGACCAGGTCCAATTGATGCACTCCCCAAAACTGCATTTTTTTTTTGCCTAGTACAGAACAAATTATTTAGCAGCAGTAACATTAAAGGAGCCCCCGCAGAGAATAGGCTCACACATAATGAGCCCCTTGCAGGAACCAGGCCACACAAAATAATCCCCTGTAGAGATCTGGTCTGTAGAATAGGGGTACATGTATAATAATTTAATCTAGGAAACCTGCAGTTGTTCAACTTTAAAATAAGTTATAGTCAACTCTTCCTGTGCCTCCTCGCACCCTCCAGTCTCCAAGCCCGGCATCTCAGGACCATGAGGCAAGGTCCGACTACATATCTCTGTGTTCCTCAAAAAGCAAATTTGTACCTTTACAATCTGCAGATGTGAGACATAGTGAGGAACAAAAGAGCAGCAGAAGTGCACAGGGAATAGCCCACTGTAGTGCCTGTAACATGCATAACACCAAACTCCAGGAGGACAGCATGTCTTGTCTGCAATGCAGGCAGCAGTAAAAAGAATACAGAACCACCAGCTCCTTGGCTTTAAAGAGCCATGGGGTGATGACTGAAGGTGTCAGCATGCATTTCCGGTTCTCTGCATTCTGGGCCACTTGGGGGAACCAATAGTAACATGAGTCACATAAGGACACAAGCATACCATGCCACAGTAAAGGGGATTTTCAAAATAAATGAGTTATAACAAACTGCAAGGTTTTGACAGCATGTCATTAACAAAAAGAAGGTCATCTGCCACAATAAAGCTTTTGGACCACAGACCTTGCAAATTAAAGGAACAGTCTGTTTAGGATGAGGTACTAGATGGACACCACATGTTATGAACATTACAACTGTATAAAATGATTTAATAAAAGGCAAAAACTTTTATTCTGTACAGGGAGTTCATGGGGATGGCTAAAATAAAGTAATTTGATAACACATTAACAACATTTGGGTTTCTAGGGCACAATAAAGGGTTGTATTTAAATACTTAAATTGGGACTGGCAACAATGTCACAAAATGGAGCACTATTTGAAAGGGTAAATAGATGTGTGTAATAAAATTGAAAGAAGACAGTGGAACCAAACTGGGTCATGTTATGTGTAATGTCTCTCCTAATATGGCAGTACAAATTAGGGGTGTGATGTGAAACTTTTAAAAATTCAGCAAAAAGTTACAGGCTGTCAATGTGCAATAGGTATGAGTATCTTGAATACTGTATACATGCCTATATATATTGAAAAAACACATGTGGGGATTGAGGGTGGTGGTGCCACCAGACACCAGGGATCTTTAAACAGGGGGACAAAGGGCAAGACAACCAGATACCTCTATTGTTTGGGACCAGATGGGCCCCAAACTGATTTCCAGTAACAGATGGCTGAGCCAACAATCTTTTTTTGCCATCCAATGTCCTTTTTCACCATCTTTGTTCATCATGGCAAAAAAGGATATCAGCTGGCAAAAATGGATTTCCCTTTTTCATGACCAGATGGCCATGCCAGCAATCCTTTTTAACCAAAAGAATTCCTTTTTTTCTATCCTTATTTGCCATGGTGAAAAAGGAAATCAGCTGGCAAAAAAAAAAAGAAGAACCGGCATGGCCATATGGTCATGAAAAGTGAAATCCTTTTTCACCAACTGACTTCCTTTTTTACCATGAGAAACAAGGACTGACGAAACAGGAATTTAGCGAGTGGCAAAAAAGAATAAAATACTAAAAAAAAAAAGTGTAGAGCTATACAAAAGTTGGAGACCACGAAGAACAGCATAACAACTCCCAATGAGCAACATACATACTTAGACGTCTGTAACAGACATCCCTGGGCACAGTTACGACAGTTCTTTTTGGGCAGAAATAAAAAAACAAGATGGCGGCTCATGAAAAAGGAATTTTTTCTGTCGAACAAGGATTAACCCCAAAAGAAAAAAGATCCTTGTTCATCAGAGCAAAATCCTTTTTTGTTCCATTCCTCTATCCAAAAGAGTGAACTGAGCATTCTCAGAACCCGAACTTTTAGAATTAAATAACTTTGGAACAGATTAATATTTTTTCACCAATCTAATGCAGACATGGATATGAGTTTGCAAAAACTAAAAGCACAGGGCCCTCCTTTACTATGTCTCTGTACTTATATGTAGGTGGGAGCAGAGGGCACACACCCATGGAAACCATCTTGCACTACTGGGAGCACAGGGCCATCCTGCACTATGCCTCTACACTTATGGATGAGTAGGAGTGCAGGGCCTAGAGGGCCCATGCTCCCACCTATGAATACCATGTGACTAACATTTCACTTTCTCAAAAAAGTAGGGAAATTCATTGCAAAAACACTCCATTAATGCATCAGTTAGGGTTGATTCCACACCAACAAAGGTCTGGAAATTCAATGTTAGGGTTATGAACCCTACTCCCCCCCACACACACACCCACCATCCACAGACCACCAGGTGCCAAGGTGTGCCTTGGGGTCATCGGGCCTAAATGTCACCCCATTCTTCTTTACTGTGGCTTGTGAATATGATTAAACATGGAATGGTGTGACTTTTAGGTCTCACAACCCCAATGACACACCCCGGCGTCTGTCAAGCTCTGGAAGATGGAGGGTACACAGGGGGGAGGGGGCAACCCTAAAGGCCTAATTTCCTGACGTTTTGTGTTTTTACCCTAAATTATGCATTAATTAATTTTTTTGGCATAGAATATATATATGTATGTATATGTGTGTGTGTGTGTATATATATATATATATATATATATACATATACGAAACAGGGACACTGTTGTGCCCCTATAGATAGGATTGAGTAGGCACGTTAATGTTAAACCTGATGCTTTGCACTTTAATAACTTTGCAACCATTCTACAGATTTGCATGAAATATGGTATGTTGTGTCCCATGGGGTAGATCTCTTGAAGTACCATTTTTCATTTAATTTATTTTATACTGAAAAATCTGTGAGTAAAAAATGCCCATTTTCAGAGACATCCAGTAACAAAAACAAATACAATGGCAATATACAAAAAACAAAGATAAGACATGAACAAAAACAATAGAGTACAAAACATATAACAAAGTCTAATCATTAAAAACAATTACAGATAGCCTCGGAGGAAAATATTTGTTCAAGTAAACCGTTAAAACCTAACACAGTACAACAAGCAGTTATGTTACTGGGTAATTGATTATACTGTCTAATGGTTTCAAGCTGTATTGAATTCTGTATAAAATTATTTCCAAGTAATAAGTTTTGTGTCAGTCAGATTGGCAGATTTTGTGCAGCACTTTGTGAAAAAATTCACCTTTTTTGGCTGTTTTTCCTCATCGCTCTGTGGCCAAACCATTTGGAATTTTAGTCTGAAATATTCAGAGTAAAAAGCTTGCCCCAAAGTACAAGCTAGCAGTGGTTTAGTGAAAAAAATATTAATCCATTCAAATGTTTTTAAATTTTTAAATTTTGGGTTCTGAGCATGCTCAATTCTTTTGGATAGTTGCATGGAACAAAAAAAAAGATTTTGGTCTGACAAAAAATGATTTTGACAGCTCACAAAAAACAATCCTTAGAATACTTTTTCATGAGGAAAAGTTATTTTTTATCATCCGCCATCTTGTTTTTTTCTAAGCCCAAACTGTCATAATTCTGCTCAGGGATATCTTCTACAGACATCCAAGTATGTATCTTGTTCATCCAAGCATCCTTTATTGTTGTGTGCCTTTACTTTATTTTTATGTGACCTCCCATAATGCTTATTTTTATGTTTTAAAATCCTTTTTCATCCTTTTTCGTGAGATGTCATAATCCTTTCTGGTGATGTGAAACAGGATTTTGACACCTCATAAAAAAGGAATTTGTTTGGTGAAAAAGGAATACCTGCAGGGACAGCTGGTTGGAGAAGTCCTAGTCCTTTTTCACATCATGAAAAAGGATTAGGACATCTCACAAAAAAGAATATGCTGATGAAAAAGGATTAGGACATCTCACGAAAACGGGTGACTTTCTTAAATTATTTTTCATGAGATGACATCATCCTTTTTTTGTGATGAAAAAAAGTATTTGAACTTCACAGACCAGATGGTGCCTCCAGTAATTCTTTTTCATGAGATGTCATAATCCTTTTTCGAGATGCAAAAAAGGATTTTGATATGTCACGAAAAAGGAATTTGTCTGGTGAAAAAAGGATAACTCCGGTCCATAACTTTGCTGTCTTTTGAGATTTTGATCCCAAATTTTCAATGTGGCCTTTTGGGAATGCCACCTAATGAACAAAACAACTGTCATTATGAAACTCTCATCCAAAAGGTGATTTTACGGTTGATTGATAAATTTACCATTTGGGCGGGATTTGCATAATGACAGTCATATTGTTCATGAGGTGGGGTCCCCAAAAGTCCATGTTAAAAATTTGGGGTCAAATGTCAAAAGATGGTGGAGTTATAATGATTCATTGGAATTGTGCAATGCACTCTCATAATTTTGTAATTTTAAAATATTTTGACCCCAAATTTAGAAAACATAATTCTTCTTACCCTTACCCTTACCCTACCAAATGCATGCTACAACTGTCATTTTTTAAATCCTGGCTGAAATGAGTTTTCACACCTGTGGCACAGAAATGGCATTGCAGTTGTGCAGAATTGCATTTCAGTGGGGATTTGAATTTTTTCATCACTGGGTACATCAGGTTGGGTAATAACATGGCTATGATGACAATTGTATCACTCTTGGCCTATAAATGGAAAATCAGGGCCTGGAGGATAAGTACATATACGCATCTATGGAGAAATAGGAGTGCAGAGCTTGGAGGGCCCTGAGCTCCAACATGCACATTAGGATATGATTACACTATCATGACTTATGGGTACTGTTGTACTATCTGCATGGAGATATACAGTTCATGCACTGGCTATCTTAACTGGTTGCACAGCATGTGGGTGTACCCCCCCAAGACACTGGGATGGCAGCAGAAGTTATACAGTTGCTGAAAGATGAAAGATGATGATGGATGCCTCTTGTATGTTTACAAAGTTGTATGTTCTTTCTGTTACCTTATGGTGTCTAGTTCTGATTGGTTGTGTTGCATTGTACCGTCCCCGGCTTTTATGTGTGTTGTGTATGTTGTGTGTATGGGGAGGGATTCAGAGTTTGAGTTGAAAACCCTAATGTCAAATTTCCTCACTTTTGTCGCTATGCAAGCAACTCTAACTGATGCATTAATGAAGTTTTTTGCAATGACTGTCCTTACTTTTTGAAAAAGTGTAATATAACTAGTAAATAGTATGTGTTGGTGGGATCGTCTAGGGCCCCACCAAAGTGCCCATTTGTGCATAATGATATGTGTCTGTGGAAGCATGGGCCCTCTGGGCCCTGCACTCTCACTTACACAAAGCTACAGAGCCATACAGCAGCCCTATAGGGCAAGGAACCCTTGTAACACTAATTTACAGATATCTCGGGAACTGTAGCAGCTAGAAAAAAATTCAAGAGTCATTGTAATCATGACAGCAAGTACTTCACACAATACAAATTGATTGAATCAATATCTCACACTGTTTACGAGCCATGGGCACTGAAACGCACTGGAAATAAACCCTTTGAACACTAGTGACATTAATTTGGCAATATCTCATGAACCATACACTCAATGGAAAAAAAATCCACTGCAGGTGTAGCCTACATTCCCCAATCTTGTTCCAGTGGCTTAGATCACATAAAAGTGATCTAAGCCACCAGTAGCAAAAAGTCTGTATCTCACTTCTTTTCTGAGATATGGGTGCCGAAAAAGCTCAATGGGTGCCACAGTGTTATTCTACGGGGAAATCTCAACTTCATGATGGCATATCTATGGAACCGCTTAATTCCCCAACACCTAAGCAGCATAATTCACACCTGTAGGCATCACTTCAATATCCTGATATTTTCAAGTAAAAAGACCAAACCGTTCATTAGCAATGCAATGGTAAAGTTTTTAAAATCCCAGTCCAAGAGGTAGAAAAACCCTTGACCGTGAGCTCGTGGACTAAGATTTTGACAGCTCATAGACTAGAATCATTAGTGAGTCACAGACCAAGAATTTTTTAATTTTAAAAAAGCTATTTTTGGACCAAAATGAGCCAAACCAAAGGCATGGCTTTGTAAAAGGGGCCATCCTTAACAAAACCCATGCCTCATTTAGCACAAAGGTCACCCATGGTGAAAGCTACAACATTTAGTTTTGGGGAAAACTGAAAATCATGATGGTGGCTCATGGACAAGGAATTTTCTGGGGGACCATGATCCTAGCCCACAAGTTACAAATTCCTTGGCCATGAGCCCAATGTTTGTCTGAAAAATAACCATATAAATCTTGGAGTGAACTGAGCATGTTCAGAACCCAAATATTAAAAATGTAATAACTTTGGAACAGATTAATATTGTTTTACCAAACCAATGCTAGTTTGTTCCTTGACCCAAACTCTTTCTACGTTGCAACTTTCAGACCAAAAGACCACATTGTGTGGTTGCAGCACCATGGGCAAAAAATGTGTCAAAAGTAGCAAATAACATGTTTTTTAGTGTTTTGCTGCACAGAAACCGTACATCTGACCAAAATGCAACTTGGAAGATCAAGAGATCTACCATACCAGACCACATATTCCAAATGTCGTGTAAATCCATTGAATGGTTGCAAACTTACTAACGCGCAGAAATTGAGGTTTAAAATTAAAGTGCCTACTCAACCCTAACTATAGGGGCACGACTGCATCCCTATAATATATATGGGATATACATTGGGGATGAGTGGAATACATGATTTATCCACACAAAAGCAGTTTGACCTTGGGTAAATTCATGAGTGACATAGCCATGAGTGAGGTGTCAGAGGTCAAACTGCTCTTGTGTGGATAAATCATGTATGCCACAATGTCCACACTGCATACTTGATTTATGCAATAGGGATGTTTGTGTGTGCAGTTTTGTATTTTTTTTTTTTAGACAAAATAGTAGGGATTATATTCTGGTGCCCAGTGTGTTAGTGCATGTTTCGATAGAGGTTGCTGGGGTGGGTGTAAGGTTGCAACAGAGTGTACGTCAGTAGAGCTGTAGCGCATTATTAGTGGCTGTTAGTGATTTATGGGCAGAGCAGACGTTTTTGAAAAGATGGCGGTTCATTTCTCGCTTAGCGACAGCGATTGGTAGTCACATGTTAAAATTGTTTATCTGTGTGATCCTGTGCATTTATGTCACCTGTTTTGTCTTTTTAGTTTGTTTTAATTGAAATCACATTATAAGAAAGTGATTGAGTGAGCATACAGGCATTGAATTAAAAACTGACACAATGTAGTCTGATTCTGTATTGGATGAGGGAACTGTGGTGAAGGGAGTTGGAGGAAAGAGAACAAAATAAGGTATATACAGTACATAAAAAAGAGGTGCATCAGATTGTTGGATGGTGTAGTTATTGTTTCTGTTGCTGAAAGTTGAGTAGCTGTGGGTGGGCATGGGGGTTAAGGGGCAAGTGCTGTTTGTGCCAGGGGAGTTGGTGAGTAAGTAGTGCCGACTCACTGGCAGAGAAGGGAGGGTGCTGGGTGCTGTGATTGACATCACAGTGTTGGATAAACAGTGGTTTATTGATGTCAGGATGTGGGATATATATTAGAACCACCTTTTATCCAACAGCAGTGAGAATAAATAGATTTATTCCACTGTTTATCTCCCCACATATATTGCAGACATATATATATATATATATAGAAAAAACTTTGTTAATGCTCCAGTTAGGGTCAACGTGACAAAAGTTGGGAAACAAGATTTTAGGGTTTCCCCTATCATGCCACCCTTCCAAACCAGGCAGGAGAAAAGGTGTGGGGTGTGCCTTGGGCTTCTCAAGCCTAACACTCACACCATTCCATCTGGAAAATAAGGTCAGATGTGTTAACTTTATGAGACTGGGGTAAGCATTAGGCTTGAGAAGCCCAAGGCACACTCCACACCTGTTCTCCTGCTTGGTTTGAGAAGGTGGGGTGTTAGGGAAACCCTAATGACTCATTTCCCAACTTTTATTGCGTTGATCCTAACTGGAACATTAACAAAGTTTTTTGTAGTTTATTTCCTTACTTTTTGAACTACCATTATAGAATCCTTAATTTACAGAGGGAGCACAGGGTCCTTTGGACCCTGCACTCCCACCTCACCGTAGATGTGTACAGTATATGTATGTAGCTGTGGTTCATGCACTTCCATTTATAGGACACCAGTGACCAAACTGTCAGCATAGCCATCTTATTATCCCATCTCATGTACCTGTTACAGAACATTTTCATATCCCTGCCAAAATGTAATTCTGCACAACTGCAATGCCATTCTGTGGCACAAGTCTGAAAATACAATTTGGCCAGGATTTGAAAAATGACAGCTGTGACATACATAAGATGGGGTAATAAGAAGGCTATGCTGAAAATCTGGGGTAAAAATATTTAACATTTCTGAAGTTATGAGTATGCGTATTGAAATTGCAATGAATTGGCATAACTTTGGCATTTTTTTATATTTTGACCTCAGATTTTCAGCATAGTCTTCGTATGACCTTACCTTTTAAACCCTTATGTGAAAGTTTTCAAATCCATGCCAAAATGCCATTC